>CM030369.1:171667400-172963961 GCA_003604175.2 Clonorchis sinensis | reverse complement strand
CCGCCACCTTATCACCGACGATTTCCACTCGTCTCTTATGTGGCGTGGTCTGTGTCTCCTTGTCATCGCTACTCAATCCGGACTGTACGGTTTTATCTGCTTGGGTTTGTGACGCTACTTTTTGCTCCTGTGTGTATTTTTTGTGCTTTTCGCTACTAATTTTCTCGGAATACTCTGTTACTCCTATTTCTTCCGTTTCCTTTTTTATCTCATCTGTTTTTACCATTGTCTCCTCCTTCGCACGCTCTTTGATTTTGATCACTGTTTCTTCTCTTTCCTGAATATCTAGGTTTTTTTCCGTGCTGGTTTCTTGTTTGCTTGGTATTTTTGTTTGGGTTTCTTGGTGTTTTTTCTCTATAGTGCTTTGCACTGCCACTTCCTTCCCTTTTTGTTTTGGAGCAAAAGTCCTCGTCATTCGCCTGCTTCTCCTTATGGAACTTTCATCTTCCTCTTCCTTGACTTCAAGTATTTTTCTTACGCGCGGCGTCCTAGTGGCTGTTTCAACCTGAACCATTTTGTCTTTCTGATCAAGAATGCCGACTTCTGTTTCCTCCTTCCCTGAAGCCTGTTGTGGTGTCCTAGCCACCTCGACGTAAACAACGGAGTATTTGGAGTCCAGCTTGGATGCATTGAGTGATCTAAGACTTCTGTACAGTTTTCTCTCTCGTTTCGGACCTGATTCTCTTTGCGGTGCGATGTCGACCGGAACGCTTTTATCACGAGAGTGTAGAATGTACTGTTCCAACTCAATGTCTTCACTTTCCGTTGTAGACACTGAGTTACTAGCCCTGTCTGGCGACTCGATACCGGAGTAAGGTCTCCAGCGATAGAGCATTTTTGTACCGTCTTCCCAGTTAACTTCATAAATACTTGAGCTGTCGCTAGAGGCCTCTTCCGAGCAGCTTCCGTGGTTATAGGTAAAAATTGCTGGTAACGCATAAGTCATGCTGGGATAATATTCTTTCGTTGTAACGGTTAGATGTTTCTTTTCTAACACAGTCTTCATCTCTGCTTCAGAAGTTCCACTGTCTACGAGAGAAATATCCGTGTCAGATATATCAGACTCAGATGTTGTCACCCAATCACTTAACGAGCTTGGTGGAGGTGAACCTCTCGGAACAACTTTCCATGCATGTCGCCGGTTCCACATTTGCAATTCTTTTAGCAGCTCGCTGACCTTTTCGCGGTCCTTTTTCACAACTTCACTAAAAATAAGTACAATTACCAACAAATGTAAAGTGGCATATTACTTTAGTAATTCGATGGCTTCCGTTATTCGGTAGTGGTCAATCCTTATTTCATCCGCCTGTTGGTCAAATTTGCTTGTCGACAGCAGCCGTTGTTCATATTCCCGATTTGTTTGCATATGAGTCTGAAACAAGCATAGCCTTTTTATTGATAATAGTTTATATAAATGTGGTTCTTAGCTACACAAATCCGCCCTTCCTGAAAAGGCAAGTTGTCTGGGAGGTATGATTTTGTATTCTGCTTCAAGATGTACAATGTCACTAATACGTGGAGAAGGTTGTTGTTCGTTTAGTAAGCTGTCCCCTGATAACAGTTACTAGAAAGATCCACTGGTTAAAGATTCTTACTCCTAAAATTAGCAGAGATTGAAGCTTACTGTGTAACAAAAGCGATACTCGTAAGTATCACAGACATTCAGTTACTGAAGAATTTTCAAACGAAGATGGATACTTGAAAGAGCTTGTGTGCTAACCGCTCCTGAGCTCACGAGCTCTGGGAGGCTTGGCAGAACATAGAGCACTATCAATATGAGAATCTCTTTTCAAACGATGAACTTTATGACATTAGTCTGCTGGATAAACATGTATTGTGGACACGCAGAATGGCATTTTCACTTGCCACTAGAAAGTATTTGCAGTATGTCGTTTAAAACCGATGCTGAACTTATCAGATGGCTCTGCGACATCCAACACATTCATCTACTGCGTGCGGCTATAAATAGAATTTAGCCAGAGGGGTATTCCAATAACCTTTGCATGGAGGTCATTTGCTCGGCGATCACATAATAGTTTGTCTATATTCTACAACCCAACAGGAAACACTGGATCCACGTTTACCTAATTAAATTTCGTAATTGAACCTCATATAGTGAACTGAAAATAGTATCATTGGATCCTGCTTATGTCCACTATACATAGGAATAGCAGTGGGTGGCTTAGAGGCAGCTTGATGAATCAATGCACGTTTTGCACTTGTTGCTTCCAGCTTTAACCTCTTTACGACACATTCAAACTCAAGAACGAATCCAGAATGACTAGCATATTGGGCACAAAATCTTGTCAAATCTGGTTGCCAACTTCCAAAAACGTGGAACTCAACTGAGCGTTTTACTATACGATCCAATAAACACTTTGACGAGTGCGGGGGCTAAATTGGCTCTGATCTTACTGTGCAAGTTGAGTGCCCGTGTGCTGTGCATTTCAATGGTATAAACTATTGAAAAATATTTCTGGCAGCACGCGAAATATCGAACTAGAACTCTTATTGCATTGTGCTGCTGATGATGATATGATGATTTGGCCGAAAAATTAAAAATAAACTGCCGTTACTAGTACGAGGGACTGCAACAATACAATGCTGAAATGCCAACAGCCGTCCAGTCGCCTTAAGTTTTGCTCGTTTACTATGTACAGACTATTAGTCCGCTTACGTTATTATTTAGAACAGTATTTTTGACATCCATAAAATGACTCTATGAAACCTTAATTTTTTCTGATCCATGGAAACATGCACCATCCATTTATGAGCTATATTTCTTTTATCTCCAATATTATGCATGTGAGGTTTTCCGAGTTCAAAGGTACCAGGTCTTAAGCCGACTTTACTGTCCACATTTTCTGGTGTGATCGTTCTCGGTCTCTCAGTAACTTGGACAAATTTCAATTTTTTTCGGGCAATGACTATCGATTGGTCAGCATCACAGTGCTGTCGATCGTGTTGTATTAATACCCTCAGTTCAGCGTGGAAATGATCAGTAGCCTTGATGCTGATGAAAAAACCGACTTGATTCTATCTTCCTCCTTCCTGCAGACTGGGATGTCTTTCCCATCTTGCGATAGAATAATGGTAAGACGCGATTGAGGGCTACAAGCAAACTCCGTTCGTACTGATAGTCAGCGAACACTGTGGGGATCGAATCACTCCCGTGCATGGAGTCAAGGCTCTTGATTAGATTTTTCGATATCCTTGAGGTTAGCTGTCAGGACCAGTTGCAAATACACTACCTAATTTCAAAGCAAAGAAAATGGAACCATTTTACTGGAAGTTGGCACGAAGTTAGCGAATAATTTCCTTCTGAAGGTTTGCTCTTCTTGGAGGCGTGTCCCTTTCGAGACACTTTATTCTTCTTAATGGAAGTAACTTTTAAACAAAGCTATTTTCCCTAGTCTCGGAAGCCTTTTGTTTTGAGGCCCACGGGTTTATATATATATATATAATTGTATTGCTAGATGAAGCTCCAGAAACCAAGAAAATTTGGCTTCTTCTGAGTGGTCACCTAGTTGGACAAGTAATGCTGTGTTAAGGGGATTGGAAGCATTTAAGTCCGGTGAAACGCATATCTCAAGGCCCCTGGTCTCAGAGAGCCTAGTCGCTCCTAAAGGGACTAGCCAGATTTGTGCCCGTGCCAAAATGGCAGGAAACCACATGCATCCAGTCTTTTTTAAAAGGCTAGTTTTCCCTACAATAGCTACTATTGTGGAATTTCTGGAACCTGTATCAGTCGTTAGGAAATTGAGGGTGCCAAGCCAAAACTTGTCGAACCAGATTGAAGTGGCTTAATTTGGAGGCGATATTTTGATGAGGGATTGGTTTGATTGCGTTCATTCACTCTAAATTAAATTTTTCAACTGGAATTCTGCTCTTCTTTCAGTTTCGATGATTTCTGCGTGAGTCCCGTTTATCAGCTGTCCAGAAAACTGCTACTGGCCAGTTATTGATTGTCTGAAACGTGTCATAGGTCAACAAACATCGTTTGGTGGAAAATAAAAGCATTTCATTAGCAACCCAGTGAAAATGACTCACCTTTATCCAGAACAATACGTTATTGAAAGTTGATATGTCGGTTCGCTTCAAATGAATTTCACTTCCTCCTGTACCTTCACCTGTGGAGAGATTATAAATGCAGTGATCACAAAATGGTAGAAGATATTGATTGTGTCGAGGTTCTGAAGAATCGCCCTCGGAGGAGTAAGCATCCCACGTTGTTGATTTTAACCTGCTATGTAGCAAATAGACTAATAGATAGTGAAGATTTCCTAGTTACTCGAAAATTTTGCACTGCATTTATTACTGTCTGATAAGTGAGCAAGTTGTTGAAAAAGAAATGATGCAATCAGAAACACTCAAACAATCTTCACTAGAGCTGTCTCAGCTACTACATTCTACGTTGTTGATTCACTTGGCCGGAAATTTCTTCTTTTTCTATCCGTCTCGACGATACTGGACCTCCTGCGGTGAGTGGTTGGCCTACCTGAGGGACCCGTTCAGTCGTACCGGAGGATGTCCCTTTAACATTCATAAAGTCTCTTCTACCCTGTTGGTTAGGGGCTAAACGTCTAACAAACAGCATTCTGGCTCTACTAGTTTGCATCTAGAACAAACGTGTTCTCTAAACTTTAGGCTACTCCGGTGGTCTCATGCCAACCAGTGCAGACGTGATGCCAGGCTTTTGAGCCAGCGGCTTTGGTTAAGGACTTGTTTGAGTTTGGGCACTGTTGCAGTATCTCATCTTACACACAGGCACCCACATCGGTCACCGCACTGTTTCATCAACCGGATCACCTTGGTCTCTGCCTACAGCAGCGCGGATAAGCAAAAGCAAGCGACTGCTGATCCCCCTTCCCGTTTTTCATTGTTTTCTCTTAACTTCCGTCCAGTTTATCCTGGCGATCCCATCCGTAGGTACGTCGCTAAGGCACCCAGGCTGCTGACGTACTGAACGCCACTGCTCACAGTTACCGCTCCGCTTCCGCTATTCACTTACAGCTTTTAACGTGGGTACCCTAGAACAGACCGGTCAAAAGCTTCCTTTACGAGCACGCTGTTCTTTGACGTTTGCTGCATCTCTGGAAGTCGCATTGATGATCTAAGTACAGATGTTGAGATGACGGTACCCACTTTATCTAGACGTTACGAACTATGAACTTCTGGTGATCCTGCTACTGTTGTTGCAGCTGGTTACCGTAGTTGGTAAAGTCCTAAGCTCACAAGCTGAAACTCCATTGTTCGGCTGGATACACATAAACAGCCGACTTTCTGCTGTGCGAATTTCCACTTCGATAAAAAAATCGCACTGGTCGAATTACGGAATGGTGCTGGTATAAGTGAGATTAATGTTGCCAGGGGTGTCCAAGTCAAATAAACGTAAGGGGGAAGCATAGTTGCATACTGTAATCAAGGTAAAGCAATGCCCTCACAAAAACTTTTGCTTATCGCCCACAATTACCTCCGTAGACTGGACCAAGTGGTGGGCTGATGTTTACCAGCTAGAAAGCTAAGCAAACAGATATCTTCTGAAAATGATACACTTAAATTTTAACTTTGTTTCGACTAGCCAGCCTTGCTGCATACACTTTCGATCTAAATGGAATTCATACAACAAGGTGAAACCGATTAACCGCTTGAAGGAGACCTACGTACCGTTCCGTGTTTTCTCCCAATGTGTTTGGACTGCATTCACCAATTCTATCAGCTCTTTGTTCTTGGTGTCTTCGTTTTCTGCAGTAGGAGGTGCCATCAATGAGTAACGCAACTCTTGCAACAAACGCCTAAAAGCTTCATCATCTGCTGCTGTTACGCGCTGTAGATGGAAGGAAAACGACAGATTTTGGTGTATTGCACAAACACCAGGCAATGACTTGTTGTTCGAACTTTATGAGTACTTGAAGAAACTTACGGGCCCTTCTTCAATAGATGAACTTTTGGATCACCCGAGACGATTTTTCGTCAGGAGCAATATAATCCGGATAACGAAAGACAGAAGGGTTAAGTGGCTTCAGCCAGTCCATGTTTGATTACCTTACGTAGATTCTGTGATTGAATTATGAGTATTGCTACGATCAGCCGCTCCTAGCCGAAAAATTAAGTGTTCAAATTACTAGGCGGGAGGTCGCGGTTTCGAAACCCCCGGAGTTTCGTGAGATGTGTACCAATAATGATTCGCAATAAGTATAGGCTTTTTAGCATAGTCTGGCTTCAGGAAGGAATCTGAACTGGTGAATTCCGATGTGCGGAAAACATTCAGAAGACTTCGATAAATACACTCACTTGCAAATCAGTTTGGTTCTGCGAGAGACTCACCTGGAACCCAGCTGAATCTCCCGTTTGTGATGTTTCCAGGCAACTGAATGTGCTGCAGCAGGCCGCCTCGTGTTCCAGTTGCTAAGATATTCGAGATATCGTGGTACATGTATACACGTACGCAACACCAAATTGATTTGCGAATGAGAGTATTTATCGAAATCAGTCCAATTTGGGTTCAAGTAGAACATAAGGTTGACGGAAACTCGGGGACTGCGCCTATCTGATGAGCCCCAAGAAGGGCGAAACCGGTCGTGGGCTGTCGAAGAATTTTCAGCAACCTTATGAGTAGTGTACTACGTATACTCAGAAGACTTCTTTCCCACTAGTGATCAGGTCAGATAGATGTCACACATAGCTCACAATCTATTCGGTTGCATTCGTGCGGAACAGGTGCAAGTATTCCCCAGTGGCTTGAAATTTTCTACTTCAAAACCACCTACGCTCTTGCAAAGGTTACCATCTACCTGGCACAGCAATTGAATGAGGCATGTAATTCAGGTCTTAGTGGATGTCAAGATTCACATGCTAGTCGCAACCAGGACTATCCTGACTCGTAATGCATCCACAATTTGCATACATAGATGATACTACTGGATGTCAAACCACCATGCGATCTTCAGCCACCAAATCAGTCACAGTGTTTGTCACCGTCAGCTGAAAAAAATCGCCGGTACACCATCTGATTAAGTAAGGTGACATTTCATAAGGTGACTTAGAAGAGCAAAAGTCACTGCTGTAAACCAGCACGCGGTGGGTACATTCCGGTTCCTGAGAAACGACAAAGGTAGTAGCCACGAAAATGATAACAAATTCCGATTAGATTTTGGAGAGGGGTTGGTCGTTGAAAAAATATTCGGCTACGTTTTTCTAGACGGACATTTTATGAGCCATCAATTAAATATTACCTACATATTAAATCCGAAATTTTGGAAGTTACCTGGTTATTGCTAGACCAAACACATTTTGTGAAGTTAATTAACCTCACGAAATTTACTCATTGGTCTTTAAACCCTTGAGAGTAGATTGCGAGATTCAGAAGATGCCTCTCAGCTCAGACGCGATATGAAAACTCGTCAGGCTGTTTTAAACACCGAATCAAGATTAAGTTGTTGGAAGATGGTCAGCCATCGACATAGCAGAGGGATATGAAATCGCTTGAGAATGATCATCAGCATGATCATGATGATCCTGAAGACTTCTCTCCAGGAGGAATTGGACAAACTCAGAGGTGAAATAGGAACATACGGTTTGTGGACACCAACTAATTCCATCATGTTGTGATTACAATTCTTCAAGCCGTTATTTGTGGACTTGACTTGCAGACAAAAAGTTGGACGGCACATTTTCAAAGTTGGACATAAGTCCAAGTGCTTTTCAGAAGTCCAGAATAAAGTGAAAGTTTTGCCTAGTTGCATGGTAATGGCCTATGTACATGTTTGTTTGATGGACTGTCTGAATCTACTTGACGGAGCACATTAGTCATGAGGTTGTTGAAAACTCTGCGACAGACCACGATCTGTCCCACGCTTCCTGGGACAGGGTCTCTGAGTTACCGTCAACCTTGTGTTCTACCTGAACACCAAAGTGTACGCAAGTAGCCACATAGAACAGTTTACGAGTCAATCGGGTGTTAAAGGAAGACTCATCAGAATCCCAGCTAGATCTCACAAGTATGATAGCCCTCAACCTTATGAGTACCGTGCTTCGTCAAAAAAATATTCTGCGATATCTCGAATATCGTCCTAAATGAAACATTGGGCGGTCTTTGTTGTAGAACATCATAAACAACAGACCCAGCTGGTTTTCGAGTGAGCCTCCCGTTAGCACCAAATTTGTTTGCGAATAAGTGTATTTCTAATCCACAGTCTTAACTTAAACCTTTTGGATTTCAGTGTGTTGTTGTTGATAAATAGTTGCGACAGGCACAAGCCTTGGGATAAAGAACCAATAAAAAATCAGTGAAAAGCTGGAAAAAGTCTTTGTACAACCTCACTTGTTCGAGTGTACACAGTCCGGTGTTGAAAGGGATTATACAGAGTTTGGTGCTCGTTGTGTGCACAGAACAGGATTTTCGTCACAGATAAATGTTAGGCCGAACGGCAGACGACCGCATCACAAGCTGTCCCCGTGATTGGACGGGATGCATTCGTTTGATCACCGGGCATTGTCTCATCTATTTTTAACCAACGCACTGTCCTTCCCTTTTGCTTCACACCATAACCCGCTCAATACAGGTGCAGCGCACGCCGCTGTCTTCATTCTATATGACCTACCGCCTTGTCATCTATCCATCGGTCTGTTCGCTGTGGCGCCGCAGCATCCTGAAAACCCGAAGATTTCGCAATCCAATCCGTAGGCACAAATTCGCAGAAACGTGCTTCCGTATGCACCTACACGCATCACTGCATGCAGAACGACAGACATCGCCCTCTTACGGCGTGTGAGTGTATCACAGGCAGGTTGAACCCTAAACGGGATCCTCCTGTCCCTTGTACACGTCAGCAGACGAGCATAACTGAACCAGGTGATCAGGGGTCACGGTGTGCCTAATCCCATAACAAATTAGGATAGACATACCAGCCGAGATTCAACAAGCAAGTGCCAACCTAATGGTGAACGCACACGGACAAACTTAAGTGGCAAAACCCAGCTGGCCAACCGAAAGGTCGAGTGATGTCGGTGGCCCTCATGTGCAGTCAGAGGGCGACAACAAACAATCGGTTTTCGCCAGGCCGAAATGTAAGTCACCTTTGGAGCACTTGCAAGTGGCAGGGGTCAAACAGCCTTATGGAACAATCTCAGAGGAAATTATTAGTCGGACCGCCAACTGTTAATGTGTGTCATTCGATTGTACGATGGTTATCTTCATGCAATTTACTGAAGGAAGAAAAATGTGAAGAGTCTGTCTTCAGCCTTTGTGTGAGCTTTTTGGAGCGCCATTAGTCCTTGGACATGGTAAAAAAGGAAGACGGTTTTGGTTAACCGACTGTGACCATTCCGTTTTTATCTTACGGCAATGACCGAGTTTCAGCACATTCGTTTATCGCTTTCAGACAAGTCCTGGTGACGGTTGACACCGGGTCTATTGGAGGGTTGCGGTAAGACGTGTCTGGACCTGCTTTCACTTGATAGGAGGAATAACAGGGTAGGCCTAATAAAAATAATAAATCTACCGATTGTTACCGAACTTTTCCGAAAACCTGAAAGGTTGTCACTAGTCGGGTGAAAGCTGACACAAGGACACAATAATAAAAGGTCTAGATTGGTGGTTTCAATGGTGACATCGAGACGTTTTCTCCCATGCTATTTATGTTCGGGGAAGGCTTGAAGCTGTTCCTTGAACAGCAGCTGGCTTTCTTTTCGTCGGAACAACACCACAACTGCATAAATTTCCCATCACACCTTCAATTTGCGCGACCTGAAAAAATATCAAGCAGTTTATTTTCGGCCCTTCGGTCAACGTAACATTCACTCCTTGGTTTTGTCGATACGAGGATTCCTTCAAGGTCGCAGTTGCGGCCTTGGTTGATGGCTGAACTATTCGGCTACTTCTTTGCAAACTGCGAGCGATGGAGCATAAGAGATATTGTAGTTTCATGCTGCCAAAAAACTTCAAGCATAGTTCCCTTCAAATTACTGGTTACTTTTGAAGTTGATATTGGAAGGAAGTTTGTCCATTTTATTTATGACACACCAGCATGTATTCAAACAAACACTGCTTCAGATATCACACTGATTTCCCTTTAACTGTGTCTAATGTTATGTAAGACTCTTATGATTATCCAGAGGTAACACGCTACTCACAAGACAGCTGAAAACTCTTCGATAGTAACATTATGAGCAGTGTGTTAAACCTAGACGGCGTATTGCGGTATCTCGAATATCGAACCAGCTGAAACTTGAGGCGATCTTATGCAGCACTCTTAGTCAAGGAAGATTATCGTAAACGACAGACTTAGCGGGAATCACTTTAGTCTCCCACCAAAAACAAATCCGTGTACAAATGACAGTATTTGGGGAACTGTGTTGGATTCTTGTTAGCTCAGGATCATACATTGTTAGCTATTCGGGTGGCTGTCGATCCGATTGCCAAACCTGGCAGTTAAGCTGTTAGTTAACTGCCAAGCTCGGTGAACAGACCAGCAGCCATATGATCAAATGCCATTTAGAGAACTGTCATAATTACTTTGTCGCACGTGGCTTAAAGTGCATCAGGTGACTTTTCTAACTTAATGGTGAAGTCAGTTCCTCTGATGCCTACGACAATATCTAATTTCATAGAACGTGTTTTCTCCAACTGTAATTCGAAACTCGTATTGGACTGAGCAGAGAAACTCAGGTTCATCAACGTCTGTGGTCAGCTGAATTAATTCACGGATCCACCTCCGGCTTCATGCACATAGTTCATGTCACGGTTGGCACAAATATCAACGTGTTTCCCACAAGATATTTGGACATCGCACGGGAGCCGAGGCCATCCTCTATCTTAAACCACTTATCCAACGCGAACGAACAGCTCTCTACGTTGATAATACATCCCCGAAGCAAGAGTTTGAACGACTTGAACAAACCGGTTCATCACCCGTATGAACTATTAAACTTGGGCTCCATTATCTGTTGCTGTTGGGAGAATGTACGTGTTTTACTCGACGAACCCACCATTGGATACACATCAGCGTCTACTACCTATCACCAGAAACCTATTAGTCATGCTCAAACTGGGTTACTTCTTTGCAAAGTCATATTTTTCATAGACTTACAAGTAGCAGTGCCCCGAGAATCTAAGGAGCTTTCAGCAGTTAATCGACACCTCAGGATTTGTCAGTGTTAGAGGATGTCGTTTTGGGTGAAAAAATTCAGCCTCGATCTTCCTAAAAATTATAGATACCGCGATAACAAGGTGAACAGGTTCAGCTGTACAATATGAGTGTAGTAGGAGACAGCTTATGAACAGTATGAAAGACATGATATTTTCCCCCAGTGTATCAATGGCTATAGTTTCCATCTGAAAGTAAGTGTCAGTTTTTTCACTTCCATAAAGCACTTCTTCGTCTTTTCAGTCGAAATCCAGACCCTGGTAACACTGATACCACACAATGTTGATGCAAGTGCACTTCGCTCATTTCCAGGACCAAATAAACACTACAGTGCGTCTTTGCCAGCTTTACCTGCTGTGTGTGCACGGTTCAAAGATGCAAAGTGCTACTGGTCGGATGAGTGTCAGAAATCCACTGATTCTGTAAAGATAATGTTAGACGCGGACCTCAACCTCTCACAATTTGACCAAAATCTACGAATTGTCGTTGTATCAACACATCGAACAGCTGCGTCAGTACTATTATTTCATATGTATTTCCTGATGAAGGTCAAAACTTGTGATGCACACTACCTGTAGGTTGAAAGCAGCTGAAAGCGTGATTCCATTGTAAAGTAAGCAACTTTCTTTATAGTTGCTTTGAAAAAATATGATAAGACGCCTTATGGGCGCTATTTTACTCCTAGTCAGCCATTAACCTCCGGTAATAATGTGTGGTTCAAAAAACGGAATCCCGGTGTACAAGGCCAGTCGGTCAAAAATCCAACCAACTACACTACTTGAATACGATTTCGTTATCCAGGTTTGGACAAGGCGATACTTTTTCCGGACTGATCACTCTACATAAGTCACCGAGGAAGATATTGCAGTCGCTCCCGTCAATTTAGGTGGCGACACAGGAAGCTCGGTTGTAGACGCCGTACGTAAGCTTCTAGTTACTTTCTTTGATACTAAGGACGCTTGACTTTAGATTCCCTGTTATCGGTAGTCACCGCATATGTATGAATGCTTTGGTCTGCACAGGAGCTCATGTGAAATTTATGACAGTTGGTTTGTCGTCGTGATTCTTCGTCAGTGGTAGATTATTGCCTAAATTTTGCGGATAAAGTAATTATGCCGGTTTCGCTACGTCCACGCCGGACACCTAGACCTGGATCATACAGAAGCACTTGCCCTTGGTTATGTTCATTGACCGCGAATTGACAAGCATATTGAGCGATACATCAGGGCCTGTTCACGTTGCGCCCTTCCACCTAAGGTGCCTGTTGAGTCATCACCTAGGCCACAACACCCACGGTGAACACTGCATACCGACTTTGCAAGTCCAACTGATAGCACCAATTTTCTGCGTTTTCGAAGTGGCCTGATGTTTTTCCCCTCAGCTCCCCATCTGCTGGTATCGCAATATCGATCCTCAGATATGTGTCCCAAAGTTCCCATCGACCTTGTTTTTTAACTGAACACCAAGTTGTAAGAAGCGGCAAAACACACTCATCTGCGAACCAGTTCGGCGTTAAAGGAAGACTTCATTGGATCCTAGCTAAATCCATGCATTCTTTAACTAAGTATGTCGCACAAAATCTATGCAGTGCTTCAGTTGCCGCAATATTCTTCATATCTTGACAAGAGACTATAATCATTGAAACTTATTGACTACATCTCCTGATAAGCCCCATAAAGGGTGGAACCAGTATGGATCTCTCGAAGAGTTTTCGGACACCTTATGAACAGTGAGTCATGTAAAGACAAGATACTTCTATATATCTCGAATGTCATGCTAACTGAGGCATTAGACAGCTTTTGCAATTCTGTTCCGTGCACCAAAGTGGAATGAGGAAAGCTGTCTTCAGCCTGCTCACTGCCAGTAGCAACATCTTCCAAAGTTGTACAAAGGACACACCGGTTCTCTCATTTCATCTGACACCACATTCTGCTGTACGCTAACTGCTTCCGGTCTAACACCTATGAGGAACTACCCATTTTTTCAGGTGTCGGTGGTTGCGGGTTGTGTAGAACGCATACTCACGTGACTCCCGTTTAGAAAATCGTCTTCCGGTGCTGGCGCGATTATTCTGGTGAGTCCACACCAAAAGGGCGGGAAGCACTGGACTCGAGTTTCGCTCTCATTAGAGCTCACCAGCAATGCATATTAAGTGGGTAGGCCGGGGCTTGAACTCCGCACATCTGACACGCGAAGCGAGAGTGTTACCACTACTCCACCAGCCCACGTCAGACTCATCCGAATTTTTTGAACAGGTGAACACGTTCACACTTGAGTAACGTGGGCCGGAAAATCCGTCTGAGGTGGTAGGCAGATAGTCTACCTTCTTTGAAATGACTGGGTTGTGCACATGTTTGTACTTTTATTCAGCTCTGGCAACGTCCCTCAAATCCCCTTGCCAGTCGTCTCCAGATGGTTTTGTACGCCATGCTCTACTGGTTGCTTTTGCTTGCAATGTGTGGGTTGGGCCAAGCGTTGTAACTTGTCCACACACGCCGATCCCATCTGGAATGCTCTTGGTTCTCTATCGGACAGTAAGGTACTCAGCAACACAATTTACTACACCCCCCTATTAGGTTGCGTTAGTATTTTCTGTTACGGAACCCATGCCAGGACTAAACTAGGTGTAAACTTTTCCGTGTGGTTCACGTAGATACTAGACAGCATGTATAATAAAGATGTTCTTCCATTAATTCGCCGGGAATGTAACTTCGTGTCTTCATAATTAGGACGCTTGGAATAAAAGCAATATGGTGTCCATTAGACAAACATTTTTTGAACGCATCTCACGAAAGTTGTATCTGGCTGCTGCCAAATGTGACAAAGTATGTGTTGACGCTACGAAGGTGAACAATTGAGGTTTGTTGTACACATTTGCTTACCCTTATGTAAATAGTACAATAGAATTACGAACTCAATTCCTCCTTTTGATATTCGGGATTGTCGAACCTACGCGTCACTCAAAGTTCCGTATCGGGAACCTTAACAGTACTCAATTCTGTTCGTGAGATTGGATTGACAACCCGATCTATTTGACACCGAGTCACAGTTTCAGTCTTACCGTGGACCCGTTCCGACATGATCTCCTTCCTGGCTCCTGGCTTTTCCCACCACTATGATCCGAAGACTTCGGCTGTGCTGGCCCAATTACGGGGGAGCTTTACTGAACTAGACGAGGAGGATTGGAACTTGCATCGGAAACGGCAGTTCACTAGACAGAGACATGAGGATAAACGAAAGTTCCTTGTGTCTCTCAGGCCTTGGATAGATGATAAGTTAGCTGTTCCCATTACCTCAGAAGAGGACGACAACCGGCCAGACTACTTTTACACGGGGTGCGCTCCGGCAACTCGCGATGAAGAAGTTGCCTCACAAGAGGGTAATTATCGGTCAGTCTGCGGTTCTTTGGGGTGCGCTCCAAAAACAATGGACAGCAAACACTCATCAGAAGACAACGGCGCTCTTTCACATTGCGTGTTTTGTGGGTGCGCTCCACTAACTACCTGTGAGCAGGCCGTTCCACCCACCATGGGTGCAGGGTTCTATGGCGAGCCCGTATATCCTTCAGCGGAAATGATGCATGCTGGTGTTCTATACTACCAGACAGTTTCTACACAGTGCCTCAGGTTCGTGAAGTTTCTAGCCTGGAAAAGGCGTTTCGAAACCTGGCTCAACGGCTTTTCAATTTGTGTGTGCGATATACGGCGTGACTTAGTTCGGATGCTCATTCGCGGACTACATCACGCCAACTTTGAGCTTTGTCCAGCAATACCCACCTACAAGTCAGTGTTTTCTCAATTTACGTATTGGTGTTTGCCAATTGAGTATACGCACGGAACTGAGCACACGGTAATCATACTACCCTTCCCGCGTTTACTTACTCAAGATATTGTACTCAGTATACTATGATAGTGTTCCCCTTTCCCCTTACCCTGTTGCACGGTAATTCATGGAGGAATTATGGTGGGGAGTGTTGAATCTAACTTGACCTTATAATAATTCCCCCATTCATTTGTTCACTTCGCCTATGTACTTTTGGTCTCCAGTTGTTTTGCTCATTCGCACCCGTCACTCACCTTGCCGTAGAGGCCGTCTCGTCCGACACTTGTGTATTGGCATGTGTGTCTGTGTGTGTGTATGTGCGCAGTTGACCTGCTTACCCATGCGCGTTCATGTCCCTTTACTGAGCTTGTCTCAACTTGTTATCTCATGGGTACTGTGTGATCACACGTCCAATGAGAATCACGAGACTATCATCGGAAGTGACGACCGCAACCCACGCTACTGAGCCATCATTCCGCCCGCCGTTGTTTGGTATGCGGACGTTGACACTACGCTGTGCCGGTCAGTGACTGTTAAGGTTCCCGATACGGAACTTTGAGTGACGCGTAGGTTCGACAATCCCGAATATCAAAAGGAAGAATTGGGTTCGTAATTCTACGGTACTATTTACATAAGGGTAAGCAAATGTGTACAACAAAACCTCGATTGTTCACGTTCGTAGCGTCAACAAGTTCACAGGTCTGTCACTGACCGGCACAGTCCAGTGTCAAAGTCCGCACACCAAACAACGGCGAGCGGAATGATGGCTCAGCAGCGTGGGTTGCGGTCGTCACTTCCTATGATAGTCTCGTGATTCTCATTGGACGTGTGATCACACGGAACTCATGAGATAACAAGCTAAGGCAGGCTCACCAAACGGGACATGAACGCGCATGGGTAAGCAGGTCAACTGCGCACATACACACACACACAGACACACATGCCAATACACAAGTGTCGGACGAGACGGCCTCTACGGCAAGGTGAGTGACGGATGCGAATAAGCAAAACAACTGGAGACCAAAAGTACATAGGCGGAGTAAGCAAATGAATGGGGGAATCATCTTGAGGTTAAGTTGGATTCAACAGTATGAAATGGAGGCAGAAAATTTAAACGAAAACATCTGTCGGGCTGCGCTATTACCTGGTCAGGTACGGTTTCCATGACAGATTGCTCTTCACTTTCCACCTCGACAGAGCAGTCTAGTTCTTTTTTTTTCTCTGCAGCTCCTCTCCTCTTGATTGCACTGACTACCTATGCTTCACAGGCCACCTCCCCTGCAACTATACCGTTGAGCTTACCATAAATATCTCCTGGTAGGGTTACACATGTTTTCGCATTGGTTCCTCAAAGATGACAGCATTTTTCGAAGTTATCTATTGCATTACCAAACGGGACGGCATTTTAAGGCTTATTCGGAGTCACTTCTGTTCCGTTATCCGGGTACGAACGAAGTACGCAAACGGCGTTGGTATGCTTAACATCACAGTGATGATAGTGGTTCACTTTATTCTGTACATGTAGATGTGTTGTTTGTTGTGATTAACAGGGGGTGACGTTTTCGTGCTATGTGAAATCTACCTTCAAAAACTGCATCATAAACGTTTCCCGGTAGAATGCATCCTCAGATTGACGGAAAACACCAAGTGCCATTAAAAGTGTCGATAGACAAGTCTTATTCTACTGAATTTGCCCTCTGACACGCACTGGAAACACTTATCAACCTGGATAAACAAATTTACTTTTTCAAGGGCATATTCATACTCATATATCTGGAAAGACCTTAGCACATTAATTTGACACCCTTGCTGCCTCGGACCGGACCAAAACGATAAAACAAGCTTTTGGAAAACATTCACTTGAGTGTTTAACACCCTACACGTCCATTCAGAAGGCTACATACATTCGGCTCAATAACGCTTGTAAATGATGTTTGTGTGGGACTTACATCAGTTTCGCAAAGACGTCGTAGGAAGCATTTGAAGAATTCGAGGGAGATGGCGAGCCTCTCGTCGATGATCTCCTTCCAGGCGGTGAGAAGAACGTGATTCAGACTGTGAAATGTGGAAGGGAATCAATAATGCAATCATTTGATTACTCCAGCACGAAACCAGAAATACAGAAGGACTAGATCAATTGTTAACCTTGGGCATTTCGGACTCCACTTCACCCGCAGCTAATTCAACAAAAATGTCGTCATCGCACTTTCGCCGTACTAGCACTTGTGAGATCGAAAACTTTCCATATCCACTGCAGGAGGAATTGGTCATGCTGGAGCAGCAACAAACAACAACATTTAGCTAGATTTGTTCCACTCAACGGACTCGGCGGTCGAAGACACATGTGGACTCACAAAATCGTGACCCATCCACACACCTATAGTGATGGTGAACACAAGGCACACGATCCCACCCATATGATCATTATTGCGAAAACACCTCCCAAAATAACCATATGTTGCATTCACTAAGAATGGTCTGGTTAGGGCAGAGGGTTGAAAGCTGAAAAAGGAAATCCCTGTATGATTTAACTAAGTGACGCTGTTGACTTGAACCATAGGTGAGGGGTGTCCATCAAGTCCGGAAGCATGGAACGGAGTTTTCTCAAAGGACGTTTTAGAGATGTTTGCACAGCCTCAGGGGCATCGTCGAAAAATCAGCTGCAACGGCCGCAGATGGCCAAATTAGTCGTCTGACTTTTTACATTGGGCTATTGACTGCGTAGTACAAACAGAAGAAGTAGCCTGGTGTGTTTTCGATCTCTAATGATGATAATAAAGTGTCCCTTGAAAATTATTTCAGCAGTAAACTCCCTGCTAAGTTCGGGCTTCCTAGTCTGTTTGTAGATCTAAACGTGCGGTTAGGTAAGATGGGCTCCGTTCTGCAAGGGATCTTGGCCACGCCACCTACAATACAACACCGCGCTGAATGTTGATTGGGATTCTTACTTTTAAAATTTACTGTCAATCGGAATTATGGTTATTATTAGTGGTGGTAGCCATACTGCTACCATTGCCAGAAGTTTGATCTAAAAAACCCTGAGGATTCCCTGTAACTTCCTTCAAGTTGATAAAACATGGATGGTTTGTTCCATTCTAAGCATACTGATCAAAGTCCACTCCGTTTGAAAACTGGTTGTTCATCTCATGAGTCAGTCATTAGGGTGGTACTACAAATTTCCAAACATGATTTGCATTACAAGGCAAGGTCATTCATCGCACTAGACCAGACAATAACTGTATTACTTAAACAACTCATTCAGGTGACCTCTTCTCACTGTTCATCCGAGGTCTGAAGGATTACTCCAGTAGGTTTTCACCCCCCAAGCTTCGATGCTCAAAAATGAGTATAAGGACAATCAAACGTGCCAATTTTTTGTCAGGTAGCAAATGAACCGAATAGCTCGTTGACTCTGTACAGTAGTTCAGATTTGCACACATTGGAATGATAACTCTTTGAACTGCTGTCATGAAGGAGTAGGGGGCTTTTCCTTCAAATTGTGTTACGGTTTTGCTCTGTGAGGGACTTTGATTCTGGACAGGCTCTTGTGTAGCCTAATAGTTTTTGGAATACGTACATGCCCCTCCGTCCCTAGAACTGGGTATCTTTCTTCCTACCGCCAGGAATCGTCAAACATGGACGATTTTGGATTGCATTTATTCCGCTTGCATAGCGATGTACTAGTCAACGTAAACCTATCAGTCAACCAGTCTTTTGATAACTTTTAAAATGAAAAGCCAAACTGAACTGAACGGGTATTACAAATTTCCGCTTACAGAGTAGCAAACATCAGTATCTACAAGGTCTACAACAACTATTAAGCGGCACTCGCTCAATTTTAACGAATGCCTTAATTACTCGATGTTGAGCACAATAAGCAAGACATATAGTAGAAGTGAAGAAGTGGTTTAACAATCAGATGAGTGCAACCATTCGGAATTTATGTGCCGAACAGATGCAACTTACATTGTGGGCTTGTGTCGTTATGCATCAAGCTATACGATTGAATCGACTGCTTGGAAAACCTACAAACATCAATCTGATTGTCTCATGGAATTGCATTTCAGCACTTGGACTTATCCTTACTAGCTTTGGATGATTCACGTCAATGAATGCCGAAAAACTTGGCTCCTGAAAGCTTGGTTTACGGATAACCTTTCGTTTTTAAAAGAAAACTGTTGAATACTACTCTGGTGCACATGTGAAAACAGCACCTCGAAACAAAGCAGTCTTACTTTCTTGATGCAGCCCAGACCGCTGACAAAATGCGGAGAAGGCCATACCTGATCCGCTGCAAACATATAGACTGTAAATTTGGCAGAACCATGTTATTTAAAGATCCAACAGAAAGTGTGACACTGAATTGACAAAGCTTTGTGCACTTACGCAACTGCCCGCTGATGGGCATCAATATCAGGTGCCGGAAGCAGCACACATACCGACGGAACACGGCAGTCGACTCTACCATCAGGTGTACGTACATGCCAATGTAACTTTGCAGCTGATATTCCTTGATAAGAACCATTTGTAAGGTATGAGGTGGAGGCCGATGAAGCGGTGTCCGTAGCAGCACTAGAGTCCGTTGTTTCCGAAGGAAAGTGCGCATGCAGCGTTCGTCCAGTAGGCTGGACATCTGTTGGCCTTCTTGATGTTTTTGCCAAACTGTCATCGTCAATCTCTTCGCTCGTAGTCGATTTCGTGTGTATAGAAGGATTGTATTCGGTTGTACTAGTTTCAGTTGTTGCACTATATTCTGTGCTACCCTCTTCACCCAGACCTGAGTTGGTCAATACAAAAACGGTATCACCGGCAGACAGCTTGGCAAACGTTGTCTCATAGTCGCACAGCATGATGCCTTTCACTGGGCGTTTAAGGCGTGCTTGGCGCAAGTGAATTGGGACAATCGAACCTGCACGTCCGAGGATCTCATATGCACGAGAAGACAGATGGTCCATATGTTGAAAGTCATTCTGCAGAGCAATACCACAGAGAGGACACTTTAGGATTGGTTCCTCAAACAATATACTGCATGCGTAGTAGGGAAAATGATTCTGTAACTGCTGCTGATATTCGCACCAAGTGTAGACCCGACTAGTATTTACGTGTTTTCCTTATTTCTTAAATGTGGCATCAGGACAGGTGAAAGACTTACTTCACTCCACGAAGAACGTAAGTGATCCTTGACGATTGTCTCATTATACATGTCGGTTTTGAACCTTAGAAGCTGAGTGCTATCCGTATTCTAAGTTATCTGTTTTTAGTGCACTTTAGTTCAACAACTACTACCCAAAGAAGGGCAAAAACATTATCACGCCTTCACACGCATCACGTTGGAGGATGGAGGCTCCGTTAAACAGATATTCCGGATGATTGCATTCACTCTGAGGGAGCACCAGATTCCAAATCCGAAAGGCTCATCAGTGAGGTACTGGACAAATCGGCTTCATAACCCATGCGGTAAAAAACCTGAGTATATCAATGAACTTCATGCGAATCTCACAAATAACAGTGATACAGTGTGTTCAGCTAAACCGCTGCATCAGATGACTAGGAAGGCCTCCAAGCTGAGTGTCGTCAGATGACTCACTGCTTAACTATTCAGAGAAAACCTGCCGTAATGGCTTAAACAGTTGTATCCAACTCGGCTGAGAAACAAAAGTTGGATGGTGATTACTGTGGACAGGTGCTGTAACTTCGCTCTCCTGCAGTGGCGAATTGTCTTTCTTTCAGTCAGGGTTATCTGGGCGTGGCGTCTTCTGCTACAAGCACACCATCGGGACACGTCTGCCCCTTGTTCTGTATGTAGACGAATAAAAGTTCAGCCCACTTTTGATAGCAGGGATTCGATGGGTCGTGGAGGTTTGAAATGCCTTCGAATGTATGGGAATGAAAATGCGTGGAAATGAGTACTTCATGACTAACTGGCCTCAAGTGACGGGGGTACCATACAGTACGGTAAACCTGACACAAGGCAATACCCAGTAAATGGAGACGATCGCCAAATGAATACTTACTTTTTCGCGAAACGTTATCCAGTTACCAGCAACGTGGCAGACCGTATACGACTGATGGGAAAGCGCTTTCGCGCTTGTTAGTCTTCACCAGGTGGGCGCAGTCCCCAAGTTTCACTTGAACCAAAGTTGCATGCAGCTAATAAAACACCCTAAGTTACACACTAATTAGGTTCTAACGAGACCGGCCGTGGACCGTTGAAGGGTTTTTGGCAACCCCACGAGTAATGTGTTCCATCTTGTCAATGTAATGCGAAGTCTCGAAACAGGTCAGAATCATTCAGCTGAAGAATATCATGAACTAGAGATTCAGCTTGGATTTATTTGAACCCCCCTTCGTTAAAACCAAATTAGTTTGCAAATGAGTGTACTTTGAATCCACCGTCTTCGTCCAAACCTTTTAGCCTTGAGATTAGCGGTGCTGAAAAATCACTGCCTACAAACATGTATGGTCAGAAGTTAACACGAGCCTTGGGAGAAAGAAATATACACAATTAGCGTGAGAACTAAATGTTTGTGAACATGCATACCAGTCGATCACGTCGCTCAAAATGGGGTGAGGCTCGCCTGCTTAGATATCATAATTATTGTCTATTCAGCATGCGCTAGTGACGATGGCGTAACACGCTCATCCAGAGTGTCGGAAGTCTGGAGTTAAGGTCAAGACGCAGCCAAGGACATGCGCTGTTGATGTACATTTCCAGGACACCAGGCACCAGGAAAGATTCTTCAGACGAAAATGATTTTGACAGAATTCCTACAATTTGAATCGCCCAGTTCAAATGATTCATCAACATCCACTGTAAAGTGTGATCGTTTAGTGTTAATGTGTCTGGTGAGATGGGATGAAGTGACAACAGTCCAACAGTGTCTATCACTGTGGGTAAATAAGACGAGAAATGTTACCTCTTTCAAAATTATCAACCCGCTTACTTCAATAAATTAGGGTTCGTTTATTAATAGATACGTTTAAGGCTGATACCAAGCAATAAGTTCAGGTTGTAAGCGCACAAATGCATCATATTATTTGGACAGCCACAGCACAACCACGGCTTTTTCTGTAGCTGACGATACGTTCTGCGCCAAGCTGAATGAGAAAACGAAGTTGGCGCCAACGTGCGGTAGATACACAGCTACAAACCTACGAAACAAAAACATTTCTCTAGATTGAAGCAGTCGGTTCACATACACATCACATACACTTTTTGTTACAGGCGCCATCTATACCCAGCGACAGGACCTCGTAGCCAATCCAGGAAAAGTCGTAACAGAACGAATTGCGAAGTTTGCGACAAACCTACCAATGCTTCGTGGTGATATGGGTGCATAAATTAAGATATACATTGAATATACTCGTCCTTCTCTATCATTTCACAACAAGCGCCTCGGAAATTTCTTGAGTGCTTCTTCGCTGGTGGTATTTAAAGTGAGAATGCAGTCACCTTGTCGTATGAGCGGCATTCGATCAGGAACCCCCATCACCCATAGTCATCACCACAATCTATCATACAGAGATAGTTTATCCGTTCAATTAGGGTAACTAAACTGAGCTTGCGTACAAAAATAAGAATGCGCTACTTGTATAGTGTTATTTACAGGTGCTTCATAAGCCTCAGAGTGAAGTGCACCTCATTGGAGGAGAAAACGGAATGTTTCAATTTATTAAATTTATACTACTCGTGAACAGTTTGAAAGGAATGCGTAAGCATCTCTACTGAAATTATCACCCAACATGTAACACAATGTGGAAGGTAATGTTGTCTATGCGAGAAGCTGCGTTTTGCGCAAAATCAATACGAAATACTTGTTCGATTTTAAGGAACCTTGCACTGTAGTGGGCAATTTCATCAGCCGAAGCCAGTTGCCAATATGCACATCCAACTGCAAATGGAAATCGGGTGTAGAAAATCGTCGTAAGACGAACGTTATCCTGACACACTTTTCCACCGTTGCTTTCAGTGAAAACGGAAATTATTATGAATCAGGGTTTGCCAACTCTGCAAGCCTTTAGGACTTGCCTGCAATGAACTTTGCATTCTCCCTACCCGGGGAATTTCATGCTAATTATTTGTAATTCTTTTGGCGCACTATCATGGGGTGGAGCATAGAATCACCTGCTTAGTTCGGCCTCAGTGGAAAAAGCGACTGGTCAGGAGCGAATGGAAGGAACGTTTACGCAATTGCCGGTTTCATCTAATGGCTGTTAACCTATGTATTTTCTAAACGGTGCGAATTCACAGTCTATCTATGGGTAGGTCATAAGCTCAGCAACAAATATATTATTCATGCTACGTATCGAGCAATCCTAAGTTGAATTAAGTAATGACAATGAAGACATTGATCTAAATTTTCACATGCGGTTTCTAAATGTAAGCACACAGCTACTGTAAGTTTTCTGCGATCACAGACGTTGAAAGTCTATTTGTTCTACTGTGCCAATTTTAGAAGCACTTACTTGTGAGTGTAAAGAAAGTCGAAATGCCACACATCACCCAGCTGGGCTGCGACCTACTTTCTGCTTCAGTAGGAACAGACAAAACCCTTCGAGTGACAATAATCCTATGAACCTAGTCTACTGTGTAATGTACACTGTTTAATGCGCACTATTGGCCTTAACGGTGTCAGTTATTTTTGTTGGGATACATCACGCGATATGCGCAGAACTCTCGGTTTAACTTTAAGTTCATCCCAGCCGAAGTCCACGCGTATCCCACGCCACAGCCCAGATTGGTTGTCCGCTAAGCGGATGGTCGCAGGCTCAATACCTTCTGTTTATACATGGGTTAGATTGACTTCCGATTGAACAGAGCTTGTTGTTTCAATATGATCTGACAAAACTCTCTACGGTAAGGTCTATAGCTTTAGCTGATTTGAATGAGTCTTGTAAAATCCATATCTATGGGTGTGGTGATTGGCCTATTACTATGGTCTCAGATAGTTCCAGTGGTCCACTGGTTTGTTCCCTCTTTTACATATCCCCTATTTAGAGCACTTCACCTAAATTTAAGAATACAGTTTGTTAATTATTGATCCCCAACCTATTCAGAATTCGACAGAGGTGTCTGTGCAAGAGTTAAAATACAATTTTCGGTTCTTCCAGTGAGGCAGTCACCCGAAGTCGGCACGGAAGAAACCCTGCCAAAAAGCCACAACTTTGATAGCACCAATCATCCGTTTTAGAAGATCCAGACAGGCAAATATTTCACAGGTACAATGTAAGTTTTGCCTACGAGCGACTGGTGATTACCAGTCACTGTGGATAAGCTGGACTTTTGTGTGATGAAGCACCGCTCACCCCAACCGGCCCCAGTTTTTACCACGTAATCTGGTGTCAGCTGGCTGCACGACTGTCGACGTCTTAGAGGAACACTCGTATGACTTTGAGAGTATGAAACAATTCCATTTACATGAAAAACGTTTTCTTCATTACAAGGTTTTTCCTTGTAGTGCGATTTGTCTTGCTCAGATGGTCAGTGTTTTTATTGTTTTTCATCTGACTTGCTAATTTTTATGCCAGACATGTTAGCATTTCAGGAAGTATCCACTTACTGTTGCCCTCAAACGGCATAGAGCATACAAGATAGAGTACTTCATTCAAATGTTCTTGCAGCGCCTTGCATCCGCTAGCTACATAGAAGTTACTAGTCCGAGGTAAATCGTTTGAAGATATTTTGCTGATCAACATCCTCCCTTTCTTCCCTAAGTTTTATGGAATGCTACTGTCAAAATTTCACTGCCATTATGGTAGACTATGATGGTTAGACGCCTGGATATACTGCACTAACCGACTAATCAGTTATTCGCCTAACGCTGGATAAACAGTGCTTGAAGCAAACCATTCTGTAGGGAAGAAAAGTAACCTGTCGTTTGCCTAAAATCTTCGCCCAGTCACATGCGTCAGTAGCCATATTAGTGGGAAAATAGTTGTGCTTTCATTTTTATCTGTTGTGTACAGGTTCAGCATGGTCACATGATGCCGGCCCGAAAGTGACAGTTCGAGAAACTCTGGCGTGATAGGTGGAATGTTGCCGGGTAAGCTGATCTTAACCAGACAGAATTTTCGCAGATAATATAAGACATTTTTGGGGAGGTGAGCTTGTTTATAGCTTTTCTCGTTATATATAAGGTTTATTTTGTCACAGAATTTCACCACGGTGAGTCATTTCTACGGGATAACATTTCTTGCGGCGAATTTCCCTCTTCTTTGGGTTTAATTATAGGAAACCACCGTAGTAGCAATGTCCTGAAGTGAGTGAGGTCCAGAAGTTGAATCACTCAAGAAGTATTGTAACATTTATCTGCATCTTTGAATGATTCCTAAGCTGTCTACCACAAATGAAACTGTGGATAGGTCTCAACCTCACTTAGGCGATAGAACTGTGTAAATGATCCCCTTTCACAAACCACGCACCATCGTTTAGTGCAACTGAGTCTCATTTGCGGTTAAGCTAAATGACATTACTGATGGATTAAAAAATTACACCTTCTATAAAAAACGAACAAGCACGAAGTCTTACCTTTATTTGATTCGCCAGATTTCTCGCCTCAATAACAGAACCTTCACAATTCTCCCAGTGTCCGCGTTCCTTCTCGCAAGCAAACTTCGCACACCTTTCATTTAGCTTGACTTCGATTTGCCGGGCGTCATAGTAAAACTGTAATAAACAATAGTGTTCCACAGTTTTTTAACGGTTACACCAAAATGTCGCAAACATCCTCGGTCATATGGTGCATTGTCCTCTTGTTCCAGTACAGACCAACAGGTCTAGCTTAACTTTAAATTGCACATTACAGAACGTCCCTGAAAATCGATCGGTTCTCCATGCAGCTGGCTTGTTATATGTTAATTGTTTCATCACAATGTGCTCATCTGGAATACATTCAGCTGTAGATTGAAATAACTGAACGCAGTTTTAATTGTTTGATGCAATGTTTAACTCTGAATGAGACAGTCAAACTTGAGTCCAGTCATTCTATCTCTGTGATCAAAGTGATCAGATGGTTAGTAAACACAAATCTCAAATAGTCTGTTCGTCTTTTATCATCTATTGAATGCTGTCTGTTAAGAGACCTGCGGAGCTTACTTACACAACCAAGGGCTTGAATAACCTTGAACACCACCATTTCAGACATGTGACATTCTAGTTAAATTCATCCTCTTCACTTTTCTCAGAAGTTTTGAAAGTTACAAACAGACAAAATCTTGAACGCTTTGCCATATTCCCGTAACAGCCGCAAAGGGTTAAGCTCATCTACAAGCATTCTGTTAGTTCAGTCAGGATGGTGGCATCTGATGCAAAAGTGACTGCCCCCTAACTAATCTATGGACCTTGATTTCTACACTCATTTTCTACTGCGTCCTTCTGTACGGAGGCTGACAGTGTGCTCACAATTAGTGCGTAAAATTGTTTTCTGTACATTTTTCATCCATAACTACTGACTTAATGAAAAACAACACTTTTTAAAGCGTACGAGTAAAGGCTAGTTAACACTCGACTTTCTTCGTCCATGTCCTACCAGTTAAGATAACCTTCTCTAACAGATCTGGAGTGGATGAATTTGGTCAGGGTCTTGAATTCTGTACGTCGAACTTCCAGTGAGTTTAGACTCCTGAAGACTGGAACGTTCTGGACCATTCTCAATGTCTCACAGATACACTTGCTAGTGTGTGTAACCACGGTAGTCTATCGAGACGTGTAATCCTCCAAATTGATGGTATCTTCAGTACTGATTTGTAGCATGTAAGTCTTGATCAGCCGAATGTACGGCGGAAAATACTGGCGAACGTAATCACGTTTCAAGATAGCATGCACGACAGCGTACTTGTTCAACAATTGCCAAAACATAAACAGTATGATTGTCCAACCTGACTAATTCTGTTCGGCTACTGGCTGACTGACTCAGTCACCCTGCAGTGTCCTCAGGAAAATGCCTAATGGTTGAACATCCATGCTCTGAGAAATGCTAAAAGGGTTACGTTTTGTTACCCACATTTCAGTGATGCGTGAAAGTTTACTGGAACAAACGGTGGAGAATAAGGTCTTCGACCCCCTCCATTTCCCTCATTGTCACTCCCGCTCAGCACTTGATGTTCTGGTTTGCGTCACATTTTCCTCTGTTAATTTGGTCCATTCTAAATGCACCAGCAGCATGTCAGCAAGCATCAGCTGTCCTCTTATCAGGCAGCTGATATAAAAGCGTCATGGCTGGTAACCAAAGTATTCACAAGTGCTTTTCCGTGAAGCGTCTGTGCCCCAAGCCTACTATCAATCTCCCCTGGTTTAGGTATCGCGGATTGGTTTATCCTAAGGTAAGATATCCTTCTTTTTTCACTCTGAATCTAAAGCTTCTATATGTTTCCCGTGAGCTCAATAAAATTTCAGCATTGAACGTATCCCCCACATGTATGATTGCTTCCCTGTTTGACCCACTGCACCTAAAGGAAAAATATATTTCAAAGGCGGTAAACTTTTCTGATGTTTCTTTCAGACATTTCTTTGAAAAATCTCGTATATATATATATAATAGCCTTTGAAATATATTATATATATATAATAGCCCCAAGTAAGTCTGTGAACCGTGTCAGAAGGCTGCTACTATAAGATAATAAAACTTTGAATGCAGCTTTCACCCAGAATATTCGTCACAAATGTAACAAGCAGAGAAACGCGAAAATCAACTTCTAACAAAAAAACACACGATATAGAACTAGGTCACATGGTGTAGAGTAGAAGCAAGGTGTGACGAAGGATTTTAGGCAACAATGGTTTGGTGCTCTGCATTTCTGAGGCGGAGAATCCACAGCAAAGTAGGTTTATTTGGATCACTAATGAGCGTTACCAAACAAAGTCTGCGTAAACGATTTGGGCGTTCCAATCCTGAATAAGTTAAAGGCAGAAGGTTTCATGCACATGTCAACTACCTCTGTATGGAAACGAGGGCGGTCAAATTTTTATAATTTTACCGCCCTACGGCAACCCAGGTTGGACCTGGGTTATGATGGTGAAAGTTGACTGTCGATTAGTTCCAATAATGAAGCTAAACCATCCAAACAGAAGTGCTTTGTCGACTGATCACTGTGGATACTGGTAACTCCACATCAACACCTATTTAGTTTACTAACAAGGCATTAAAATATTGAATTTGTCTTTCGTATATCTCTCCTTTAGTACACCACAGTCATTGACTACTACCTGGGCACTCTGACGATTTACAGATGACCTCAAATGATCTACCACTGTCTTAAAGCAAATGGGAATAAAAAGGTGTAAAAATGCTGTCGTATGATTTCACTTGGAGTTTGGCGGGATCGACCTTACAACAAGCAAAACCATTTCGTTGAGCAGGCAAATTAACCCAGCAAATCCTTCTGGGAAGAAATTCAACTTTCAATTTGAACGAACACGTTTTGTGGCTGCAGTAACAACGGAAGATCCTTAATCCTCTGGTAAAGTTCATAAAGTCAGAATAATTTTTGTATCCTCTGATGTTGGTCCCTGTCACACTAGGAGGGGTTTTCAGCTTTAACACTGTTATAGAGAAGTAAACCGTTTGAGAAGAAATCATTCCTGGTCACAATTACACCAACTAACAATAATTACTAACCTGATGAAAATCAGCTGCATTTTTTACGTGCATCGTGAGCAGCTCGGAGTATCGTCCAATGTTATCCCACGCTTTCTTCACTTTTCCAGATAGTTTCTGCAAAAATTGAGTGTTAGATACAGTTAATTTACTTGGATACCGCATCATGTGGATAGAAATGCTTGTTTTCTGTATGAAGTATCTGTTTTTGGCATCAATACTTACTCTGCAATTAAGGAACTTCATCAAATCCTATTTTGGTTTAATGAACTAAGCGGCATTATGGGATTTATATACTTGTACTTAGCAGTTTTTCAGGTAGGCCGCTGTTGCCTTAGTTCACAACTTCCATGCTTGTGCAGTCATTCGCCTGCTGGTGTGCTGCAGACTATTTTGGTCGGACGACCAGGCAACGGTAGGACGGTATCCAGGTACCTGACTCATCAAGCTTTATGACCTGGTTTGTATGTGACTCTAAGTTTATTCCTCTCCTTTCCACCTGGCATCTTTTGCATTTAGTATGTCAGCCATTCGCTTATAATTTAGGATAAATATATAATCGAGGAATGTAGGGCTTAAGTAATTTAAATTAAGCTGGGTGCCATTAGTTGGTAGTAAAGCAGGTTTACCCTGAAGAGATGGTCAACAGACGATTATACGATGTTGATATAATATAATAATTTTTGTCAGCGGACATATTTTAGCGAATTTCACTTCATCGCTCAGGCGGACTCAAACCCGAATAATCTTCTGAGCATTAAACTTCTCTTTTTACGTTTACTGATCACGACCTTTGCTCAATAAACTCCTGTTGTTATGAAATCTCCGGTACGTTGTGGTAGGGAAACCGTTCTTTCAGCCTCCTCTCCACTTAGTGCTCCATTTGATATCTTGATAACTTGTGATAATCCGTAGGAGATTCTGATTTTTGCTGCGTCTTCTGCTTCCTAACAATTTTGTGCACCCAGTGATCTTCCTCTGTTCTTTTGTTCTATCACTTCCTTGTCTTTGTTTCTGTGCGGTCCACTTTGTTTGGTTTACGAATTTCTTTTGAGCGTTTCAGTTGAGAAACTGTATCACTATGAAACTGTTTGTTTACTGCTGCTGTGTAAAATAACAGGCTTTAAACAAGTCACATGTTCCAGCTTGACTTAACATCCACATGTTTTTTCAGCTTGACTGATCTTCATGCACAGGAAAAAGCCAAGGTGGATAGTGCCACTCACAAGCTCGTTTTCGTGTTTTCTAATAGACAGTTTTCCCCCAATTAGTTGCATGTGATATTGAATTGAATTTCCGTCATAAAATTGATCAATTTTACGGCTTCTAGCTTTTCTCTCATCGAGAGTATTTGGTGTTGTGAAGTGATAGATCTGTCTACTGATATTAATCCGTTTTGTCGTGACAGTCTTACAGTCAGCAACCTATGAGTGGTGTGTTAAGTCTTACAGCCAATTCACAATTTTTCTCAATACAGAGGACGATAAGCCCTCAGTTTACATGTTACCTCAGTCCAAAATAGTGTAGCTGGGTGTTGCGAGGCCTGTAGGTCTTCTTATGTGATTTTCTATTCAGGAATCCCGTATTGCGACTATCCATGAATACCCAGCTATTCTCTTCTTCTGCTTCCACTGCAAACCGAGTGTCACGAAGGATGTTTTTGAGTAGCGTGCTGGTTCGTTGCAGTTAGCTCTTCTTCCTTATCTTTTCCATTTCTCGCATTGCAATTCATTTGTATAGCCCTCTAGCTGGTTGAAATACTCGATCCTAAACTCACTGTGTTCTTAGACCGGAGTTGAGAAGTTTTCAGATATCTCCCTTCTCAAAGACTCAAACGGTCATTCCATGACAGTCCTGCAGTTTAGCGATAGTTGTAATGGCTGAATTATGATCAACCGAGTTTGGCATTGAGCCCACATTGAATGTTATCATCACTTCGCCACCAACACTCCTCTCATCTTTCAAGTTTCACGCCAACTGTTGTGCATTGTTTATTTAGATATGGGATGAGACAATCCAGCCTTCTCCATAGTTCGTTTGTGATGCAAGCTGCGGCTTCGGTAGTGAAACAGTTTGCTGCGGCGGTATATTTGCTTCGTGCAATTCTGGGAGTCCTCCCCAAAAGTATTGAAAACAATCCGGTTTATCAGCCAATAAGATCAGCATAAATCTCGAACCTATGGAATTCGCAAACTTTGATGTTGTGTACTAAAAGTAGATGAAACCTAATGAAATGCAAAATTCAGCGGATTTTGGGGACAAGGAGAGCGTACTACTTATCGTCATGGGAGAACGAGTTCAAATTGTATGGGCGTTCTTACCATTAACTTTCACCACGCATCCATCATTTTTTCAAATCGCCAACTTCCTAGAAATAGCTTCTTAGAAAGTACAACTGAAAACAGGCCGTGTTATTTTCTTGACGGAACACTACTCATAAGGCAGCTGAAAACTATTCGACAGCCCACGAACGGTTTCACCAAGTTTTGGGTTCATCAGGTAGACGCAGTCCCCGACTTCCTAAACCCTATGTTCTTCTTGAACCCAAACTGGACGCATTTCGCCCGTTTGCACACCATTTGATTTTGGCTCGAGACTCAGCTGAATCTAACTGAGCGATGTCCTATCAAGAAAACATACTTCGATATCCAGAATGTTGTACCAACTGAAACATGAGGCGGCCTTTGTGCAGCACACTCAGTTGGACCATATCACAAATGAGAGATTCAGCTGGGATTCAGCGGTCTACTGTCAAAGCCCTGTTATTGTTCCGAATGATTTTGTCTAGATTGAATGTGATGGAGTGAAAAAACGACGTCTCCCACTAATTGTCTTGAGACATTTGACTTGGTAGTGTGTTACAATTTAGTACTGTTTTTATTGTCTTGATTTTGAAACGAACTTTATCTTCTTTGTCGAATTACTTTAGAGGAATTTTCCTGTTATAAAGGTGTCATTTGAAGGCACAAAAGTCCTACGTCGTAACTTCTGGTAGTTTGCACCTTCTCCCACAGAGATCTTGATCCTTTTTTTCTGTCCAGATTACACTCTTTCCAATCACTGAGCAAAGTATATTTCTTTTTTGATTCTATACAGCGTGAGCTTTTGCGTCCCTCTCGTCCACATACAATGTGATTACTGAGGGAATGGTCTCATTTTAACGCGTTTCAAACGCGGCATTCGTAGGACGCGCCTGACACTCAGCCACTGACTGGGGGACGCTTCTGCTAATCAAGATTCCTGTTATCTGGTTGTGCAAGTCCCTCAAAAATCTCTGCTTCAGAATGCAAAATAATTCAAGGTAACTCCGTTCTTTAGAGGAACTGACCAATTCATCCAAAAGTGTGTTCCATCGGATTCCATTGCGACGTAACTTTGCATCCCTGAAGGCATAAATGATTTCTCCATCCACCAACAATAACGGGGTTCAATTTACTGAAATGGACTACTGTTTTTTCCCGTACTGAGAGCGAAAATCATCTGTGGGTGTTGATTCTGTTCAAGGAAGCTGTAACTGCAACGTTGAAGTATCAATCAATGTTTCCACCTGCATGACAGATGCACCTACCGAGTGGTTATCGATGATGTCAGTGAAAGGAGCTTAAAACCAGAGTTCGTTTTTGCTACTTTTAAACTTTCGTCGCCAATAACTACTGCAAAGAATCACCTCCTGTGACGTTCACTTTCCACTTCTTAGAATTTCATTACATCAGCCCAGAGTTTATGGTGCCGTTGTATGGCCAGCTCTTTTACTCCCCAATCATATCATTTGTCATTAAATACTACATGGTTGTTCTCGGTGGTCTCCAGAACATGAAGTGCAGGGACACAATACCGTCTAACCTCACTACGAAAGCATTGATTTGTGGTATTGGTAGAGGAATCACGAAAAGCATTTAGTTGGTGGTATCAGTTGAGTGCATTGGATGAAACTGATAAAGATAATATTCCGGCTTTCGAGAAATAGATGAAAAAAGGCATTACAGAACCTTACCCCTCCTCTCACCTTGGAACTGCTGGATATGTCGTTTGGAACTAGTGCTGATAATTCTTCTTGGGTATTATCTTCAGAAACTCTAATCAGAATACAAACTAGACGTTCATTACAAGGTATTAGACTCTGTTTATCCGAAATCAGAGTTAATATTACCCAATTTGGAACACAGTTTCAAAGCTTAAACAATAAAATGAAGGACTTCCTATAGGTTCCTAATGAAGTTCGTTGATTCAACGTTCCGATAATGTACATGGCGAATAAATCAACCATGACCAATTGGAGGGTCACCAATAGACACGACACGATTTGTGATACTGTGTCAACATTGAGGTTTTGTACATTTTTTTGGTTATAAAAAAAGGTATGTATTGAAGATGAACGTAGTTCTGGAGGAGAGAAAGAAACTTGCGACTGACCCCTCAAAGCAGAGGTAAGTTTACAGAATCGTATGATTAAAAAGCATGGTTTCCAAAGCAGTATGTGCCTGTCTCACACCTAATGAGAAACGATGCGCATACTTTCACAGCTTGCTCAAAAAGCACAACGCAGGTGTTCCACTTTGATGGCAATCATGCTCTGACACAAATCGGCTAAGTGGTTTGTGGAACGTATTTAAACTATTGTCACACTTTCGTTTAAAAAAAGTTTCGAATTCAGCAAACGATTAAATGACACTTCAACTCTGATAAGCGTCTAGCTCCTATTGATCCACACTTCTATTTGCTTTCTTCCTATTCAAAGAGATCATTGGTTTCATATGTAATCATGTTTACTTAATATCTCTTCCCGCTGAGTGAACAGATAGGGTTTTGTGCAAGTTTTCCTTTGACCGGTACTTATATAAACAGACGGATGATGTGACAGCGGACAGGCTGAGGGTTCTTAGCTCCCTTAATACCATCATGTTGAGTCTTGAGAACAAAGCGGGTGACGGCATCAGAGATAGATAAATTAGAAGAAGGTAGATAAAGAGATGAGGAGATAGATGGGTAGGTAGTTGGGTAGGTAGGTAGGTGGGTAGATAGATAGATAGATAATATATTCATAATTTTCAGGCATATATGAAGTGCCAACTGGATAACCGTAGTTTGAACGACCTGTGCCCGAAAACCGAAGGGACCATTGACGTGTGCTATTGGATTTCAGTTTGCCAAGTGACGAATGAGTCAACGTTCAGAAAAGTTCACGACACATGTCCTTCAGGAGAACAGTTTTACTTCAGGCTATATACTCCAATTGGTTATTCACGGACAATCGTTTAACGGTTGGATTTCGAGCATATTGAATCGGTTCCATAAGTACGTTTCCACCGGAATCGGAGTATATGCGCGAATACCGTAAGGCGGTCAAGGGAGGATGTACCGATCCCCTTCCAAAGGGGACTCACCAAAAACCAGAAAGACAGGCCACAAATGAAACCTACATTCAAATGAGGCCCGTTGTGGCAACAAAAATTTATCGGTGCCTGTGCGGTGTAGCGTACTTTTCCCACGACCAGTATCGTGTATTTGTCCAAAACGAGGTTGCTAATACCGACTCCTAAGGACGGTGTCCCACCTCTCTCCATCTGACAGTGTACAGAAATACGAGCTACGGAAGGATATCGGCTATTCGTGTGCATGGTATAGCATCTTCCACACTGGCCTTTTAAATCGGCCAATGAGACTGCTAGATAACCGTTGCAAAGCATATTTTTGACAAGCGCCGTTAGAGTCAACGAAACTACTTTCAAGGGGTGGATCATTACTCCTACACCGAACAGAGAGTACAACAGTTAGACTGAGACCAAGTGTGTTCAGAAAGAACTGGTGATATCATTGAATCTACTCTGTCACGTTATCCGTGTTTAATACATGGGAGCGATTTATGGGCGACTATCTGACCAAACGCCTCACGCTTCTACTACTGGCCAACTCTAGGTATGTATAATGTCTGAGCCACTTTGAGCAAACATTTCGATAAGTTTCTGTGAAGAAAGATATTAGAAAATGGAAATAACCACTTATATATACCTATATATAGTTGTATACGTACTTATATATGCATATTCATATAGCTAACGCCATCCAAAAAAACAACGTTTTTCTAGAAATTATAGCTCATTGACCTAACTACATCTTGAGGACTACTAATGCTGTTGAAGCTACATTTTTCAAGGTCTGTGCGAAATTAGGTTTTGGATAACTGTTCGCCTTAATTCCACATTAGTGTGAATGACGTCGTCCGTCTTGGATACTAACTCTGATTATTTCAAGTTTGTGCAAGGCATGTCAGGGTTATATTACTCTTGAAACTGACAAGAGTTCCACTAAGCTTAGCCCCGTCTACGTGCACTGTTGACAGTTAATATAGGTTCTAACATTTCTACATTGAAAAGGTGATTACTATTGGGCAAAAAGATATCCTACTTTGTTTCCAGTTTAAGATCTATTCAGAAATAATGTTCCAGTTTCTATTCACTCTTGCCCAGGCTACCCTACTTTTACAATGAAAAGGGAAGATCTTGATCGAATTCATCCTTTAGGCTCAAAAGTCAACAATACTTAATAGGAACCGACATTTTTATTTGAAGCAAGTAAATATAGGCCTGGTAAACTATGAAATAGTTCAACCTGAGATGTGTTAGCCATCACTTATCGAAAAATAGATGATGATATTTTTATTACTGTCATCTTTGCATCTCAGCAATAGGTGGGTAACAAGCGAAGTATAATTTGATACGAGTAGGGTCGTGAGTCTTCTGGTAATCATGATGTTGGTAGCGATTTTAGCTTTATGCAGCATGCTGAAATTAGTAATAAACTAAATGTAAGCCATCTTAGTAACATGTGCTTGAAATTGCAGTGTCTTAAGTTTGACGATAACGAAAAAAAACAAAAAGACCCATTAGTGATATTAATTACGTTTTGTACATTGCACCAAAATCGCCCACTCTACCAGTGAGTGATCTATCGAAACTAGGCGTCCCATGTAACTCGCACCGACTTATGAATGCCAGATGAAGCTTGCTGTTGTCACTCAAAAGCGACCCCGACCAAAATTGAAGCAATGTACTGCAGGCAAACTGGGCTGTGTGCATTTCTCAGTTGGAATGCGCAGCATCCTTTCCAGCCAGATATTAGCGATTTTAAATAATGCGTGCCACGCATTCTTTCGAAACAACCTGTTGATCAGAAGTATGTGCATTAACCGTATTGGTGAAGAACCAGAGGTATGTAGAGTGGTGAAGAGGCAAAGGTGGTGCTTTCGTGAAGGGTCTAGTCGAATTTCGCAAAAGCGAGATAATGTGTTATTCAGGCAGTTGCAGACTATTTTGGCAAAGGATTGCCTTTTTTATGATAGATGCGGTATTCGATAACCGTTCAGTCAAAAGCGCTGAATTGAAGCTTCTAACTCAAGCCGTAAGTTTTCTGTAAGCTATTACCATGGTATTCGGAGGCATTGTTCCTCCATCGCCTCATACGCCATACTTTTCACTATTTACATTAACTGTCAGCATTTGCGCCCCCAAAAGACTATGTAAGAGTAGAAATATTTATAAACCGCACCAAAATGAGCTCTAATAAGAGAAAAATTCGACTAAAACGCCTAATCATGCCGGGGTTGTGTGAATGCGTAGTCAGAACAGTACTATAAAAAAGGTCAAATCGTGACGGATACCACGAAAAGTGACGGTTGCGTCTTGTCAGCCAGTCACGTGAAAACACCAACGTTACTCGGCTTACGGGATAGCAAGGATCATGTGACTATACAGCAAAAGGTTTGAGAAAGTAGTGAAGCAGGGTTTCTTTAAAGCAATCATCGTTTCTGTCGTCTGAGGAGACAGAAACGTCCGCTTGAGGCTTCACACCCATTTAAAAATAAAATCGTCCTCATGAGGATGATCATTATTTACTGAAAACCAGTAAAATAGAACAACCCGAGAGCACATCAATTTACTGGACTAAACCCGTGAAAATGAAACAATGGCCTATGGTACAACGGTAAAACTGCCATGTCTGAAATGTTATGGCGATTGGCCTGTTCCTTTTCAAGCACAACAGTGCAGCAGAAAATAATGTTATTATTGCTGATGAATAAATTTATTTGTACAGTGGCGACACCTGTGTTGAATTCCAATCCGATCAAGCCAATTTATCACGATTCATATGCATGAGGATCAAAAACACCATAACAGCTATCAAGGACGAAAGATCAAGATCCAACAGGCCTACAAATTATTATTCCTACTGGTATTATCATTATTAGCAGTCAGCATTTCTCATTGAAAAGTTGCATACTTTCAACTTCAGTTTTTTTGACTTTCTGGTGAAACGCAGACGCAGATCATGTTGAATTGTTGCATACTTATTACAGACGCGTTTTCTGGAGTGGGCAATATTCAGGTTATGGATGGACCAGTCGGTAGTTTTCATGGCAGCAAAAAAATAACACTTCAGTGAGCTTAATTGTCCATAATTCATCACTCTCGCGCTGGGAGACCGTGGTTCTAAGCCGAATGGCAGCAAAAAAATAACACTTCAGTGAGTTTAATTGTCCATAATTCATCACTCTCGTGCTGGGAGACCGTGGTTCTAAGCCGGTATCTGGAGTCGCAGAATCAAGGGTATACAGGTCGATTGATCCTCCTGCTTCTAGAATCGCCGACTGACTTTTGGCGCCTTCGAGAACTACACCTTTCAGCCTCCATTCGGAAACCGAGTTGTTGCCTTTTACCATGATTTATGTCATCGAAAATAAACGCCTTCCGTACCAAAGATAGGATCGTTAAAGATGACGTCACCCATCATACAGTTCACTCTCTCTTGAAGGAAACCGTGATTAATCTCGGACGCCTGTTTCATCTTCTTCGTGTAACTCGTGAATGACGTACACTGCAGTGATGGCTCAACCAAATGCATCTCTATGGCTCCGATGTATAAGTGGGTACTGCTACTAACAAGCAGAAAACTTCCTTCGAAATTATCGGATGTAATTTTTCTCATTCAACGTCATCACCTTGAAGCACCTCATGCTGGACTGGTCGCAATCTCGGGTGAGCTCTTTTCCTTAGAATTCTTCCAACTAAGCACCTTTGGGCATAATGATATGCTTGTTTTATCATCCCAGTGTTTCAAAACATACTGTGATCCATCCAGTCTGTTAGCCTCAAGATAAAAGAATCCCGAAACAATGCCGTATAAAAAGGCACAATAGAGCAGGCACAATACCAGTAGGAGGAATCAGGAGAACCCAAAGCTCCACAGAGAAAATCAGTACTACCGGAATACACAACCAGGAAGAATGTAAACGAACATAACAGTAGAGAGACACCTTAAGAAATCAAGCGAATGCCCGAAAATGAGACTACAAGACGTCAAGAAAGACAAGTGCCAAAAGAGCTCTTCATTTGGCCAACTTAAGGGAAAGGGACAAGTGAAAAAACAACCCTTAAGAAATGCGTACGCATCAATCGGAACGAGGGTCAGAATCACTCAAATAGAGGCAGTAACCTGAATGAGCTAAAAAAACAGGTGAAAAACCTACGAAAGACAATTCTTGGGGTTTCTTTTGACACCAAAATCGAATAGTCTGCTCGGATATTACAGGATACCAAAGTATACAAACAGGGAATTCTATGATATCTGACTGTGGTTTATGGTAATTGTCCTACCAGAATTGATAATTGTCCTATCCAGAAAGCTTGCAGCAATACTGAAGCCACTTCAAAGTAATGTGTTGAGTCAAATCACCAAATGGCACGATTTTACCGAGATCATAAACCAGGTAATTCTTAGTGATTATTGGACTTTTATCAATTTTGATGTTGTTTTAGTTTACACTACTGTACTCATTGCTGATAGTCAATAAACCACCCTCAAGAACAGTCGCACTCCCCTCCATGTATAAGAGATTATGCAGTGTGTAGAATTATACTTACATTGTACTGTGTTCACATTTAATGACTAGATTTCCGAAAAGGCTGATGAATTTGCCTCCAGTTTACCCTGATGTGGCCAACTTATTCTTAACATAGCTTGAATCTCAGGCATTTAGCAATCTGGACAGTCCTCCGAGAGTTTGGCTGAGATGCGTCGATGACCATTTGTTATCATAAAGACGTTAGCTGAATCAGTTTTTATCACATCTCAGCACCTTATGCAACTCCATTCTCCTCACTGTGAAAGATGACATCTAAGAAAAAGACTGCTTTCTTTAACTTTAAAGTCTCTTGGAGCCATGATTACTTTGATACCAAGTCCGTTACGAACTAGCCCAATCAGATTGCCACAAAAATTCAACTTTTCTCTCCCACTGCCAATGAAGCGAGCGATGATTCGTAATACTGGTTTACCGAGTGAATGGAATCTGTATTAACAGTTTTGCCCGAAAGCGAGATTAGCCGTATTAAACGGACATTGCGAGACAGTGAGTGTCCAAAAGATTTCATCGAACATATGCTTCAGCCGGCCTGGGTACAGCAACCAGACAAAGCCTTGAATCAACTGGGGCAATGCAGATTCCGTAATGGCAGGACACGTGAAAGCATTGGTTTCGTGCTCTCCATTTTCAACGCCCGCACCACTTTCCAAATGGACAACGCCATGCAAAGACAACCGGTTCGCTCGAAGTGCTCGGTTCAGGCTGATGATCATACCAACTGTCACCGAACTTTATCGTACCTATTGCGGCTGTATTCATACTCGACAAACAAGTTGACAATTGAGCGTTCGAATCAACGATTATAAAGGACAATCTCAGGCCAGTTTAAGAAACGCGAGCAAACTGAATGAACTAAAGCATTACTCAACTATCACACTTCATATGTGGGCTGGGAACGATCGGGTTAAATTTGAAAATGTGCATCTGCTGCAGCGAAACCTTGGTGTATGTGCAGAGATGCTGCACTGAATAGTAGTTGTTCACCTTTGTGCGTTAACAGGTCTGTCGCTTTTGAGTTGTTTGCCGTTTGACTGAGCTCAATTCATCATACAAGGGTGACCCGAGCACGAGACCGCAAGTGAGATGGCAGATCATTCAGGTCACACGTGACACTCCACCAGTCGAAGCACGTATGTTGACCGGTCCCTGTTAAACCACGTTGTCAATGTTCTGATGTTAGCCATCTGTTCCTAACTAAAGGTCACCTTCGGTGGTCGAAACGTCTGACAGTTTCGTTTAAAATATCCGCTGAGTAGTCACCGGTATCCTTGTGAGAACTGAAATTCCCTGAAATAAATAGGTTGAGTCTTCAATAGTTCAACTTCCATTATCCGAGAAACTGCACGCAAAGTTTCGTGAGTGGAATATTATTTCGTGTACTATATGATCAACTGACACTGAGACAAAAAAGTGGGACAATAATTCCAGAAATATTCGCTCAACAGTGCCGGTCTCTACCTCTAGAACTTCCACATTTATTTTTCAACAGCAGTAAGAAAGCATCGTCGGCTACATTAACTCTGACGGAAGATATTCAGGTGAAAATTCTCACTCTTACTCACCCGTTTCCAAAACCGAGTTCCCATTCTTTGTGAGACGAGTTCCAACGCACGCTTGGTATTGAGAGCAGTTAAGTCCTGTGACAGGTTGAATTCTTATATTAGAGAAACGTACCGAGTAGAAATCCTCCAGATCCGTGATACCGCCCAAATAGTGCAAACATTGTTTGTTGACGTCGATTATTCTCTAAATAGGATGTATTTTATGGGAAAATTTGTGATCCACTTACCGTGATGTCGTGAAGTTCTTCATACACCGGGGATTCCTAAATCAGTGAGCGTTATAAGGTGGGAATCTGAACATACATCACCCGCCGGGCTGTCATGAATTAGGTCTATCTTCTGCTCAAGACAGTTCTGATACTGAAGTTCGTCACACAGAGCTTGGTGCGTATAGCCACAGTTGAGCAATGTTGCAGAATCCTGAAGAATGAGGAGAGGTGAGAGGTAAATGTCACTACGGTCAATCTACACAAAGAAATACGTGGAGACATCGGGAGGACATGAGGAAATGTCCAGACAGTAATCTAAAGAGTAATAACTTTTTTCACTGAGGTTACAGGCCCTAGAAGAACCAACCGAAATCGCATCGAACCGGAGTATTGTTACAGTTGCGTTTCACAAAATCAGCTTACAAATTTCACGAATTACTGATAAGCATATCAGCTCAAAGCCGAACCTCTCTTCTCGAATAAACTTAAATACAAATTCACATTTTTTATGTGTTTTCAGGCGATTTTGTCGTCCTTAGGTCGTTTGTTACATTTCTATCAGTAGTCACCCTTCGTATTAGGTCAATCATTATAATGTCAAAATTGGTTGGATCTGTCAGGTTCCAGTGATCAAGAAAAGACATGCATGAATAGGTGCATGGAATGTCAACTGAGACTTAAAAAGGTGGAGACATTCAGAGGGTAGGGAGGGTAGTCGAAGGTTAGTGTCAAAGTAAGCTTTTACAAACACAAAACCGTCGGTCTGAGTTGAATCAGTATTGTCCCAATGAACGCTAACATCCAGAACAGGAGTCAACGGGATTACCTGTAACCAACGGCGTGACATACAATCGATTCTTCTAGGTTTCGGGTCTCATGGAGCGTATCAGATATTTTGGTGTACGCTCCGCGATTGTTTGAGAGAGACAGAGGTCTGTTTTTCGGACGTAGCTGTCACCGCAATGGCAAGTGAACTGATAGATGACATGAGCCGGAGAGAGACTGCTCCCTCAGGGGTGGAGTCCCAAGTTGTTTTAGTTGTGCAATTGACACAAGCGAACTGAGGACCAATTGTTAGACTTCCAATCTAGTGATATTTTGTGCACGGTTGTAAATTTCTGTGGTGTACACTGACTTAGGAAGAAAGCACTTGGGGCGTCACAGCTGAATATGATACTGGACACATGTAATAAACGCCATAATGTTTGCTGCGTCCCAGTTCATTATTCACGCTGGGAAAAAACAGGAAGCAATGAAGCTCAGTCACATATCGAGGCTGACTGATAGGTCCAACCGTCAAAATATTGGTACTCACAATCAGGAACCTGTGTCGTTAAACATTTCCTTTTTCCGATGGCACATAATGGAGGTTTATAATAAATTCAACTGAAACGTCAACATTCTGACGATAAGCACAATAGTTCGTATGTGCCGTGGTACACTGATAGGTGTATTTGAATAAACCGTAGTTAATGCAAATCTCAAAATCTATACATTCGAGACAGTCAAAAAGTGTTACTTTCATAGAACCAGTAAGAAAAATTCAATGGCTGTCTCCCATCATTCCGTCTACATCTGCGCCACGTGTTGAGTGCCTGTTTAAAATTTCAATGGCCATTCTGGTGTTCTGGAGTCACTTTCCTTTTTTCCCATTAGTTCTACTAACAATAAATGAAATGCAGTTATTTGTAGCTAGCGTTGGGAACCAAGCACAGATTTTAAAACACTCTCCTAGAACTACAAAACGAAGAATCAGCGCGACAAAGGTATGGGGTCCATCTAGGTTACCGTCATTCAGGGATAGTTGTCAACGTCGAACGCTGTTTTATTCGTCTTAGAAAAAACGTTGCTCGGTGATCTTTGTAAGTAGCTGAGTGGAATTATGATAAATGGCATTCTGCATTCTTGTCCCAGGGCTGACACCACTTTGGTTTTCACTTCATTCACATTTGTAAATTTTTATAGGTAGCGTACTGGTATAGCCCACGCAGTCTGGATCGGGCTGAGACTAGACTGTAAAATGGGGAGTTCAGTTCGTTTGAGTAGCAGCCTTTGTTGAAATGAGAAGTGCAGTGCACTGTTGGCACACCACACCCGACGGACCCAAACAAAACGGACAGGAGCAAAACAAAATTATGGAACAGGTGAAGATGATAGAAGCTTACCAACCTCAGTGGCCACTGGTTTAGTGAAGGCCACTGTTTTAGTAAAGGTCACGTTGAAACAAATCTTTCGCCAGGAGTCACATCATGGAACTGGTGATGAAATCAGAGTACTTCTTGATGGATAAGACGCAAGAATGTGCACCAGGTATGACAGGTGTGTGAAAGAAATCTATTTCAATCAAAGAGGTCTACTCCGCAGGTGGAATGAGCAGATTGGTGATACTCAACGTTATTCAAGACCCAGGAGTTTATATTTGTTTCTGATTAGAACGAACGAAGATGACTAGCTATTTTGAACCTGGCGGTTAGCCCTTGTCACTTCATCAAGAGGTGGTTACTCTTCCGTTGTGTAAAGAAACAGGACTGATCAGTTTAAAGACCTAATTTCGGCGGCTTTGGAAAGCCAATGTCAAGCCACACCACGAAGGGGTAAAGTTGATAGCCGATGAAGTCAACACCGAACAGTTGTCAAAAACAGGACGATGAATCGTTAGGCAACGACACTTACAACGTGGATTGGATTTCCTATTTGGAAGTCTTTCAGTGAGACAATAGGATGTGTTGACCAAATTTCTTTGATCTGTTTCACGTCATTTGCTACAGGGCATGTGTGTGAATTGCGGGTATCCTTCCCAGTTATGCCCTACACCTGATGACCAACAATAAACCCATTCTGCAAGATAGTAATGACAGTATAGCGGAAAATTAAGTGGTTCCATAACTTTGTTGCGGTGTACATGCTTTTGTGCATCCTATGGCTGCATTGCTGTCAACTTGAAATCCAGTGATGGGAATAGATGAACTGGACTTCTCCGTAATTGGAAGCCACATTCAGTTTCGTTTTTCTGTGTTCAGTTATTCCCCCACAAAAATTTCGAAACTCTTAGAGACAGCAATAAGATGTGCTCAGCTGAAGAGTTCTGATAGACCCTACGAACTACATATTTTTTTTCAAACCTCACTATCCAGTTAGTCAGTAGTCACATACCCACAGTAAAACGTCGCTCATCCATTCACACATTTCGCCCGTTTTTATCCCTGTTTCATGTTCAGACTTGCTGTACATGTGAAATGTATGAGCCTGGTAGTATAAAATAACATCTACACTCCTCTTAACTTTACACAAGATGAACAACAAAACCGTACACCGAAGCATCAAACTTCTTTCACAACATTCCAGTTAATTTGCAAATCACCTTGGAACGGCAGGTGCGTTCAAACGAACCGCCGCTTATCTGAACTTCTACGTAACTTGAGGGCTCATCTACTGCTTCACTCTGGGGTCCCATAATTATAAACGCGATTATTTTGCTTTTCACGGCAGCGGATTCTTCAGGACGTTCAAAACATTGACCGGTTGTGACAGATGGACCCGGGAAGTTCTGATCTTACACAGTACAAGCCGCCTCGGTTGGCCCGGCACACCATCAAGGCCCGGGCAATCAAAGAATCAATGAATATGATTTGACAAAGCGGAACCAATATCATAATTTCTGTTTTGACAGTTGGCTCACATATGACCTTAAAATTCATATCGATTGCAAGTGTTCGCGAATTCATGTTAGTTGACAAATCGCGGTAGAAAATATCAGGTCCGGAATGCAGATAAAATCCACACACATCAACGCACGCCCGATCAACGCCTTTAACGGAATCATTTTTCGCGCCCTACTTGGACGAGCTCTGGTATTCATTCATTCACTTAAGAACAGACACGACAACGCTCAGACGGTACCATCATGGTATCCGATTCCTTAACATTATGCAACAGACTGGTTCAAAAAACCATTTTCTTTACTATGCGGCGACGATAAAAACCACTGCTGATACCAGTGGGTCCTGTAAACTAATTTAGCGAGAGCTGGATTCTGTGTCAACATGCGCCCGCTGAGATGGAATTTGTGTACCAAAGGAGACACTTATAATGAATTCAAATAATCGGTCTTCTTCATGCCTACCAAAAAATTCTCACCGCCCAACAAAGGCAGGTGTACTCATATAATGGTAATGTAGAATAACTAGTCACTTCCTAATGCTGTCCTCAGTGGAATATGCCTAATTCTGTTTGATTTCGAAACACCAATGGGTTCATTTGCAGGACATGCCAGAGGAAATCAATAATTATAGCTTCTGAATGAGCCCATCATGTCCGCATTAGTGTTTTGTGTTGCATTTGGCCACGGAAACTTTCACTTTCTGACTGTTGTTGCCATCATTCATTTCCCTGTGTTGTTTTAATAATAACACTAAAGGGTCTAATCCTTGTATACTCCTTTGGAACACGTAGGTATGTGTTAATCATACTTCACGTTTCTCTCCTCCATCGAATAAATAACGAAGCGCATGTTTCCTGAAGAGGAAACGCGAAAATAGTGTTAGGAAACGAGACGGTTGATAACTTCTGCTAGCACTTATTGTCGTGTATGCGCGAGCTCAATGCTTTGATTGTTCACCACAATCAGAGACACAAAACGTTGGGTTAGTTGTACGCTCACTAGTCATTTCCGCTGAGATGACTGTAGGAGTGTTTATGCATTAGTACACAGATAACGTCGAATCATACTTTGTTAACCAAGTGAACTCTAAATTTTGTGGTTCATGGCGACGGATGGTGAACATAGAAGGAAATCAAAGCGGGGGAGTTGTGGAAGAGGGCGATATTATGGTAGACGTCGGTTCGATAAAAATGTTTTTAGGATACACAGTGGTAGGGTTTTCCATGTCTTTTTTGGTAATCAACGTGATTTTCCTGCTTTCACTTCTATCTAAAATGGAAACTCAATTTTTGTCAACTCACGATGAACCGATAGCAAATTGCAAGATTAGGACAACCGTTAAATTCCATGAAGAACAACTCGGTAAACGATAATTTTGTTGAGTTCGCTTCTTCGAACCAGTACACTGCATTTCCATCTGCTGTTTTCCCTACCGAAGAGAAAAGACCTCTGAAGAATGAAGCCCTTAAGAGAACAAAATGTTTGCGCAACTTTATTTTCTCGTGGAGGTGAAAGATCCGTCGAGAAAGTGAGGACCCAATAAAATAATCTGACTCACAAATAAACGCTTTCGAAAGATTATAAAATGTTTTCTCGGCGGTGCCAATCACACATGAAACAGTACCTAATAAGAACCATATAATGCTTCCTTCACGATAGTAATGAAACTTGTATTCCGTCGTTCTGTAGCGACTCCTTTTGGCGGGAATAAAACTCAATACTTTATTCGTAGAGAATGTTCCAGATATTCAACACGTCTGCGTATCTGTGGCTCACAATTGCTACAGTACTGTGGTGACTAAATAATTTTCCTAAGAACCCATAATCTGGTTCACTGAGAATGAGTGTTCCCTTCATCTACCTGAAGCTGGGAAACAACCACGAAAGCGTTTTACTACGTAACAACAAAAGCAATGGCTAACCAAAAAGGGGATATTGAGATATCGTGCATCGCGCCATTCTGTTCTTCAGCTTCATTAACTTTGGGTAGCATTTCAAACTTGAAATACTCCTTTAGTTGGTGTACAAAGCGTATCCAAGGCTCAATTATGAATTTGGCTAAGCCCTACCCACTCAAAAATGGTCCACTAATGTGTCGGATAATTGTATTAGCCCTGCTCGTGACACCACAGAAGCGAGAGTCAGCCTATAAATCTAAGTTAATGGTACACAGCATTTCCTTTGTGTTGTCTCCTGTTGGGGAGTTAGTCGACCAAACGCGTGACCAGAAAATGCCTCTTCCTCTGTACTAGATGCAGTCTAAAAAAACCCTCTTGTGTTAGAAAAAATATATGTAGGTCTTAATCATAAGATCCTGTTTCAAAAAGTTCAACATTTTCATCTCTTATATGACTAAAGTCAACGTACCAGATGGATTCTTCCCCAAAGTATCCCACAGTGAAGTTTGTTTTAAGGTAAAAGGCACGTTTCTTTTCAAAAGCAATAATTATAGCCAAGGGGAGGAATAATTCATTTCGTTGAGACCGGAAACACCAAGTTATATGAGTGCTCAAAAAACCAAGTAATATTTATTTAGTGACGGTTGTCTTTTTCAAAAAAAGCAACCCCTCACGAAAAGTGTGCTTAAGACCAGAATACTATAACTGTCTGAACATGGTCACCAATGTCAGCTGAGTATACATGTTCATATTCAGAGAAGTTCAAATGATATTGCACTCGGATATATCAGGGCTACTCGCTGAAGTTGTGGCTGTACGTCCACTACATCAAACAGTCCAATCCATTTCTTGCTAGTCAGCCGAACAGTTGCAGCAGTTTTTAAATCTGGGTCGTGTAGCATTCGGTGTCAAGCAGCAGCTTGATTACCCTTTTCCATATCGGTGAACTTTCGAGCAAGAAAACCCCGAGTTGCAGTCATATTCAAGTTTTGTTCAAGCAACTTTCAAGACACTAGGTCAATAAACGACTTCGTAAATTATTTACTGTTGTGTCTTTAAACACCAATAACTCAAACGAATTAGTTCCAGTAAGTTGCGAATATCTTACTGGGGTAGGAAGGTGTGCTTTTTCAGCACAGAGAAAGCCTCTAGAGGCAATCTTCCACAAAAGCTTCTATGGAGAAATTTTACAGAATTATTTTCCGGGAAAGATGTCTGAGCATGATATGGTCTCACGAATCGTCTGACAGTACAGACGTAGACAATTTTTTGTGATGCGATCGATGAAAGGATTATCTACGCAAATCCTAAACACTACAACCAATGAGGTTCCAGCAGGATTGCACCAAATTACTTCAGGCTGCGATACATAACCAGGCAGATTGAAATAGAAAACAATCCTTTCACTTTTAATTTTTCTATGAAGTGACGGTGTGACACTTTGCTTCACTAGTTGTCTGACTTTTTTGAGGCTGCTTAAACAAACGTCTACTTGTGAACAGGCTTCTTTGGAACTTCTGGGGGGGGGGCGTACTGCTGCTGAAGATGCTGACAATACCAAGTTTAAGTCTGCCAACGACTGAGACAGTAAGAAAGTGCGTTTGCAGTGACGTATCACTGTGCAGTTTATGATTCGAAAATGAACAGGACAATGAGCTTGTCCTATTCGCATGCGATTCGATCCAGTGGTAAACAGCCGCAGTAAGCAGTGACACCCAGTGTACTGGGCTCATACAGATGAACATTTAAGAGCGGGACTCGAATGTCATAGTATGCAACGACGTGGTCGAACAGTGATAACTTTTTATCCGCAACAAAGGCTACTGGTGGCGAAATTCTAAAAGTAGTGGAAGGATATACACGGGATACCTGAAGTCTGGTTTTGAACGTTAATGCTCCTAGAAATAACACTGGGTCAACGCTGACCATCGTGTTTTGTGACTGAGCATTTGTGATGTCCGGTGAATATAATCATTTTCACGCAGGGAACAACAGAATGAAACCGAATTTCTTGTAGGTAACCCGGAATTGTGTCGGTTTCCTTTGGAAGGGAGAGAAAGTGCGACCTTTCCATCACGCTAAAATTAGTCATAATGGCCGCAGTAGAATCGACTAGTGTTTAATGTGCGTCAACAAAAATATTAAATTCGGACGCTTTGTTTGTTAGGCGCCCATTGGCCTCAGTGAAGACCTTAAGTTCCAGGAGGTGGCGTGGCAGAAATAGTTACTGTAAGTAATCTCATCATCGGGTAGTTTTGTTGATGTAACCAGATGTGGTCAGTTTACATAAATATTCATAAGAACTATCAGAACATCGTTTTTCAGTCGAGAATTTGGTGGCAGCCTTGAAGGTTGACTCCGCATCGTCCGTATTCAAGGCACGGTGTTGCTCACTAATGGACCCCTCATAAAGTAACCTAGGTAAATCCCAGCCTTTTGATCTACCCTGTTAGTGTCCGAATCGTAGAATGGACTGTCTAGAAACCCATAGTCAGTATGTGAACTGATAATGTCGTTTGAATGCTGGGTATCAGATTTTTACGTTTCGACACTAGAACAGTGGTGGATTTTACAGGCCCAATAAGATAAGCATGTGGTTAATTCTGGCAGAAAAATGTCCTACTCACAAAATAACGTCATGTACGCAGCACGATCATAGGTCGTTTATAAAGAACGTTTAATTCTTTAGGAAACGCAAGTTGCACCCACTAGTACATAGCTATTGTTGAGGATCCATGTCGAACCAGACCAATACACAAAATTCTACGCTGCATTTTTAGGTTTTCTGATATCATTTTTACAAACTGCCGCAAGTATCTGATGGGAAAAGTGCCAGAGATCAACGAGACAATTTTTATTACTTATTTCTAAAGTTTGCATGCAGTTATTTTCCATAAAACCTCCAGAAGCTGAGGTTAGGCCCACGTGACCTTGAAATGGACGCGGAGCGCATGATACGGGCTACGTTAATGTATTAAACGTTCGAGGCCCTTTCAGTGTCACCGGAACTCGTGCATCTCCTACGGCTACTCTGGTACTAATACAATGTATTACTCACATACTAAGGTTAGGGTTATCATAACTCTCAGAGAGAGACATGCAGACACAATGCTACGCCCATATGAGTTAAAAGCCGAATTCTATCGCTCTGTGTCACGAGATTTGCTCAAACAACTATGATTATTTATGTGCAACTAGCCATTAGCAGACAAAATTATTGCGCACGTGCTACAAGATATAAGTCATATTTTTTAAATGAATTTTGTGCCTCAGATGCCACAAGGTCGGTATTTGCTGGAAAATTCACACTCTCATTGTCATATTTGTCATAGTTTGTCGAGTCAAGTTCGACTTCTCTGCACGTACCAATCTGTAAATTTGAACCGAGTGATAGGCACAAGGGCTTAGTCCACAGAACACGCGCGGTGCGTCGCACTTTCTCTATGGCAGCAGTCACTTGTGTAAGTTTTAAAGTGTGCAGTGTTTCTGTTGCCATAGTAACTGTCGGCATGTTTTTTTTGGCAGCCGGAAAACAGGGCATTTCCCAGTAGGCTAGCATACGCCAGACCCACGCCTGAAAGCCATGACACTTGAAACACGCAAGCCCATGGACTGGTTTCAGCGAGAAGGACTGCAGTCGGTCGGCCTCAGCTCCAAGCGAATGTTGCCTCATGCCTTGGGCCCAGTGACGGTAGAAGAAACCAAGCCAACGGCCAGTTGTATGAGCACGACTACATTCTCAATAGCATTGGGTTATTTTGGTTCCTTCACTGCTTGTTACTACAAAGGTGGTCGTTAACTCAAATTCTGGTAAAAAAAATTTCGAATCCTAACTGTTTTCACCAATGAGAGATTCGGTTAAATCTCCCATGAAAACCAAATTGGTATGCAAATGAGTGTGGGATGCTAAGCTGGAAACTCTCTTCGCAGCGCTGAAACAATCTGACGCATTCTGTAAGGTGCTTTCAAGTCAGGCAACAAAATATTATGTAGTCAGAATTGAGCACAGTTAACTTATTCGTAGCATATTCTCGGTGGATTCTCACGCCTGAAGGTCGCAAGACATGTGTTGAACGTTTGTGCTCATGTTACAACCATTTCAAGATGAAAAGTCACAACAAATTTGTGATCCATATTATGTAGTTTTAAATATAGTTTGAGGTCAGAAATGGTCACTAGGTTATTCGAACATCAAAGCTGCATTATTGATCCACTCGAGGCTAGGCTTTGTTCAAGCTTGTTAATAGCCATTCCCACGACTCTATTCACTGCGATAGCTACTACGTGACTGAGCCCAAAAGCAGAGGAAAAGAAGGCCAAAAATATGATATGGTGACATAGGTAAGTGTAGTTGATGTATTTTAGTTACGCTCCACGGGAAACTTTGTACACACGAAAAGTTATTGACTATAAAGTCATTAAGAAGTGCTAGTCATTCAGATCACGCTCATGCAGACAGTGCATGATGAACTGCCGATTCCGGTATCGGGATAATCCAGAGACGAACTACCGGTGAACTTTGAACATGGTAAAGGCTTCGAAGGCCTGTTGACATGGTTTTCGCAATTCCACAAGTAGTATCGTAGCCTCAATAAAAAGCGTTTCAACCCAAAAGCTGCTGCTTCCGTATATCCAGGTCTGCTTCCCGCTGAAATACTTCACTATAATTTACTAAGCTTTGCACACTAGGATTTGAAGCACTTCCTGATTTCAAAGACATCTCGTGAAGTCACAAACTCTGCTTCGGCCAACCAATCACATCTCACCAAGCATTTCAAGCTAGCTGATATAACTGTATTCGAAAGTCCACACTTCCAAAAAGTACTGTTGCGTCCCTTATACCTTTTTTCATATCCATAACTATACTCAACACTTTAGACCATGTCAGGAACAACGTTCACGAAACCATACATCCCGCCCCATCGTATTTTGTGCATTTTGGTCGTCGTGGTCCTATCTCAAAAACTGTCGTAAGCCCGGCCTAAAGACTAGCAAGAATGCAACCGAAGAACTATGCTAAGATTTCTGCATCGACGGAATTCCAATAGCGTTAGTTTACACCACACCCTTCGGTATGAAGAATTTCGGTGATAACAAGGATACTTTGGCTCAGCTCTCTTGATTCACCTTCATAAGTTCCGACATATCCACAGCTCAGCAGTCTATGCGAGCTTGATAGTCATACACTTTTCATAAACACAGCATTTTTGCAAAGAATCCTATTGTTTAAATGTTAGACTCAATTCTTCTTGTTAGCTTATAGAACCTTCAGGCTTTTTAGTGCTAAAAGGTACATTAGTGCTGATGTACATTACCGTCTACCGATTCTAAATAACAAATTTGAGGCTTATTTCTTGAAATCCAAACAAAATAATGTGATGCCGTCATACAGTCACTTATCAAATGAGTATGAGGTGATAAGCCGAAAGTTTACACTGATACCTTCAGAAGCACGTGAACAGTCACTATGTGCGATCAGCTGTTTAGCTTGACCCAATAGTATTTTTGAAAAACAACGTGACAAACTGAATGCGTTCGTCGGGGCAGAAGGGAATCACAATCATTCCTTCACTGTTAACTAATTTAGCAAAGCTGTTTGATTCTTCAACTGGCGACGTAGTCGTTTGCTTAACCAACCACATGAATAAATATCACTGCCAGAAAATTTACTCCTTCACGAACCCAAGGTCTCGTGCCCCTCTCCTAAAAACAGCTTCAGTACCGTATTGGTTAGTCGATCAATGTGTGGGCCGAAACATGGGGAAATGAAGTTTGCTGTTAAAATAATCCAAAAGTGTGAAATACTCTTCAATAGGGCACTATAGTGGAGGAGTACCCTGCGAAAGGGCGCGTTAGAAAATGTCAAAAGCTGAAATATGTCACGTTAAATCCCGTAGGGCAAACAGGATAAGGAGGGTCCTAATCCATTGAACAGCAACAAGCAAAATTTGGTAAATCACCAGAAATTTGCAACACCCCACCCAGCACAAGTTGCTAAGAAATCCTCGCTGACGGAAACCAGTAGCTAAAATTTATGTTAGCTGAAATCACTGACGAAGAATAATTTCACTGCGACGAATAAATCTGGATCAAATGAATGTTTTCTGCCGACGCTGAAGGAAGTTTTTATCATGGTAATGATAAGTTACATTCCCATTGGACAGAACAGGATCGGGTATGCTACTGGATGCTCAGGCTCCATTTCTAAAGCCGATTAAAATTCAGGATTATTTTGATTCACTTTTACGGCAGGATATGCAAGACCGAAATATGTAATCTCCTAATGATACATTAGTGTTTATGCCTCGTGTCTTCAAAATACCGTTGCATTCTCGAATTGGCAGCTTTTCTTAATAGAATGGAGACCTCATATGAAAGTAATAAAGTAACTAACATGTAGCAGTAATAAAAGTAATAACATGCAGCAGTTTTGAAATTCAAGTGGAAGTCTAGCGAAAAATTCCAGATAGATGATGTTTGTTCGAGTAAATATTTGCCTCGTTATTTTCCTCCCGTAAATCCCACAAAATTGTTCGTTGGCGGAGAAGACTCTGAGCTTGCAGCAAACGCTCTGTCTTGCTGAAAAACCGTTTTATTGTTGTCAGAAATCGTTCGCAGTGAGCTTTGCATGGATATTCAGGGTGTCCAATAGGCAAAATTTTGATTAATCGGTCACCACTAACCAGCAGTGTGAATAACGTCTACTCCGACAGGATACAGCGCCAATTAAACATTTGTCACTGAGTTCACTTCACGGGCTACCGTATAAGCCAGTTTCTCGGGTAACACCGAAAACCTAGGTAGGTCTTATGACCGTATAGCTTTTGATTAGTGTGCCTGTGTGGGAAAAGTTTTCCACTTTTCTTGTCTCCTTATGCATACCTGTTGAGCCTATCAGTATCTCCTTACAAACTCAATTAGTTATTTCAAAGAATTTCGCGCTGAAAACCTGTCAACAGCCCAGTAGAGACTTGTTCAACTTTCACACCAACATGACCTCCTTTTCTAACCGGGTGACTTTTTACAAACACATGTACAATTTCAATCTCAAGTTAAAAAAATAATCTTTGTTGAAATTCTCGAATCGTGCATTGTAAATGAGCACCACTTGGTGCCGGACCATTAACAAACTGAGTTTGTCTTTGGATTGCACAGCCCAAATAAATTCTTTAAGCAAGAAGATTTTGTTGGTTACTCGAGGTCATGAACTTCCAGTAGACTTCGAAAATTAGTTTGTTCAGTAATGCGCATTATCCTTTTAATCCCTATCGGATAACCGCATTGAAGCTACAGCTTTGCCGCTTCTTGTCGTGGTAGTTTTGTTTGGTGTCATGTATTCAGACCGTGACAACTACCGTCTCCGAGACAGGATGTCATTAGGTATTTTATGAACCGTTCTGAGTGAACGCAATAAATCGATTCAACTTATTGTCTTCTTTTGCTGCTAAGCGGAAAATTCATTTACGACAATTGACTAGTTATCTTGTAATTCAGCGAGAAGGCGATGAAAATTGAGCCAATTACGCGTGCTTTATGAGGCAAAATTCAAGCTTAGTCTTTTGACACGAACTGCCCCGACATCTACTGAGATCCCCAAAACGAAGGAGGAAAATGTAGTGTGCAGATTGATGCAACACGACTGGGACTTATGAAATGTGAAAACGGGAAGTAAAAGCGTCAGTTTGCTCTTCATATATTTTGCGCACTCCCGTCCTTCAGAAGAAAATGCCACAAATAATAAGACCAACCATTCTACAACATTAATCACAGAGAGCAATGACTGTTTTCGTATTCAGTGTAGTTCAGTGAGGCACTGCTGGGCCAAACAGAGGTGCTGTACTGCATTAAGTGCAACCATGCCAAAAAGTTGACATGGAAGTTAAAGCTTAAATGACAAATGTTTCTTGGTCAACTTACTGGTACAAAAAGCGGTTTTTAACTGAATTCTTTAAGTGCCACTTTGTTTCTTGTATTTTGTTTTCATAGTTTTCCATGCACCAATAGATGATTGTGCTCTTCTATCGTCAGTTTTCTGTAGTAAACCTGAAACTGAGTACTTTATAAGGAATGCTTTCCTCCGTTGACTTAGGGGCTATACTAACACTGAAGAAGGCGGACACGATTTTTCAATGTTTAGAAGAGGTAATATATAGTGACAGTAACAATGGTTGAATATAAGTGTGAAATACTGATATCAGAAAATAACCTCTTTTCCTAAATGGATCGCGCTATACACCAAATTCAAGGTCATTTCTAGAGACCGGAGCACATTAGCCTTTCCTAAGTTATATCGTCCTTATAGAGATTATCGAGAAAACTGGACAAGGGAACACAAATATGTACTTCTAATAACCTGGATGAACTCATGTAGAAAGAGCTACCGCCACTTCTTTCCATATTACTTGAAAGCAGCTTGTCATCTCGGCAACTTTGGTTTTCCATCGTCCTGATGCTATTCAATGTATTTTCCGTACTAAACGCTTTGCAACATTTAGACGAGAAAAATATGTTATTAATTTGTACATACTCTGTACACATACGACTATTCTGGTCAAAAAATACCACAACATGCAGCTCTGAGAACACCTGTCAGGATCCTGGTGATGTGCTTATGGCCCAATTTTTCGCATCATACTAAACCATACTTTAGTGCTATAGGTTTTAGCAGCCCTGGGATATGAGAAACATGGGTCCTAGCTGCAGCCACCAGAGTTATGTGAACCCAACCTCTATGTTGCACAAAATAAATGGGAATAACCCGACAACAGCAATCGGTTTAGGGAGGCAGATACTGTAAGTGTGCAAATGGAGATGGGCTTCACTGTGCTTGTACAAATTGTATCACTTAGCAGCCTGTTGGTGATTTTCATCCTCATCGTCTAAATGGCGAGACTGGTCATACAGCTTCGTTTACTGGTGCGAAACACCGACCAAAGGATTTCAAGTTGAATTGGAGCAATGCTAGTTGTTCGCCACTGATCGGCACTGCGTACTCAAAAGCTGATGAGAAAGAAGCTTCGGCTGCTTGGGAATTATACAGTTTGGTCCAAATCAATATAACGACCTGAACGATATATTGTGCTTAATAAATTTAATTACACTGTGTACCGTCTCTTCTGTAGTGGAACTTCTATAGAACGGCCAATGAGATGACCTCGCTAGAATGACCTTTTCGCAGTATTGAACACTCTGGAGGGCTTTGGAGTTCAGTGTTTGACTTTTAATTTAAATGCACGTTACAATACGTGGAAGTTTGTGGGAAATGCGCCATCTCTTCTTGACTGCCACTAATTGGGGTCTCAGAATTCATTCTAAAGTTGCAAGAACAAGGCTCGGACAAAACTGGCCAAAATCTATTAATGTAGCGGATGGTCGCTGCAAACGGGTTTATTCCGCCTCATATAGATTACTGCCCGCTGTTCTATCCTACTGGTTAAATACTGAAGAATGCCTGACAAACGTGCACTCTGATACCTCGCATCTCGCCACCTGTGGTGGAGTGAATTTTTATTACTTTCCTAGCTGTACACGTGTTTTCAACGGGTTTCATGTGGACCTGTGGTGGAGTGAATTTTTATTACTTTTCTAGCTGTGCACGTGTTTTCAACGGGTTTCATGTGAGTCATTTAGATATGTTTCATTCCATCAGCTGAGCAACAATATGTTACATTGTAGCATAGTAACCACTTTGTAAAAGGTGATTTCTTTCGTTCATTGTTATTCTCCATCTCAACTTTCTTCACTGTAACATAATCGTATTTGTGCCAACCCGTTACTCTACGGATTACTGTTAATCATCACGCTATAATCTCATGTTAACTGATAGACTATGGACCTTTTACCATTGTTAGCGGCGAAGCCATCATGCGTGACATGATCAATCTTGAAGGCTGGACATCTGGTGACTAATGCGAAACGACAAACATTTTGTTCTTGAAGTTTCTTAGAGATGGAGGAAACGTATAACACATTTGTGATGGAAACGAAATAAATTTTTCACTTCAGTGCAGATAAAATTTAGGTCGATAAAGACGGCAGAATAAACTGCACTCCTTCAAACATAATTAATGCAAATACCGGATTAAGGTCAAGTTTTTCAGTACATGGCTTCCTTTCGCTAAAAAAAACGAAAACAACCGCCACGAAAAGTAACTCAACTTCGGGCATATAACGTTTAACCCACATTACATTCATCAAAACACAAAATAGATGAAAAGCCTTAATGAAAAACCTGTTATTTTCACCCAGTTTGGATTGACATGTGTTTGATATCCTTGTCCCAAAGCCCAAAAATTCCATCCCATCTTTCCTAGTTAAATCGTTTTCATTTTTAGCCTGACGTGGAATGGTCGAATGAAAAATACGAAACGCAATAAAGTCAATCAGTAGAAAACATTTGCAGGTAGACTGACGGAACCGGTGTAACAGTTTGTTCCGGAGGAGTGGAAGTTATAGATGGTGCCGTAAACAAATTACGCCAGTGAGTTAAAACGTATCTCAAAGGTCATCTGCAATCCCATTTTGTTTGCAGAAAACACATTGCCGTCGTGCAAAGATTTTGGAAAGTGCCTTATGCATGTGTCAAAATATAACTTTAAAACACCGGCCAAAAGAACTTTCTGTAAATGGTTGACATTTGTGGGGGGGTATGTTGTACAGAGCTATGCTATGTTCTAAATACTCATAAGCCGCATGTCCAATAAGTGAAAATTCTGAACAATATGCAACTCACCCTAAGACCGGCTATATATTCACTGAGGGGCACGCGCTCTGCCTGCACTCCGCTGGTCATTCTGTCGCTGGATGTAAATCAGGAACTGGTCTTGCTTGTCCTTCGTGAACTTTACAGGATAGTGGACGAAATTTCGAATGCCAGCCACTTCCAACCACTCGGGTTCGAACGCAAGTATTATCGCTAATTAATACGGCCGTATAATGGCCGTAGCACACTGTTCCGTGGTTCGTTGACTGTTAGCTCACAAATGGTGGGGTTGCGAATAACAAATTGGGTGAGCTGATAGGATAGGCAATGGCAGTCACCAATGTATCGAACCAGGCAAAGATAATGTAAGAAATGCAACCTGAAGCGAAAGTTGAGCTGATAGGATAGGCAATGGCAGTCACCTATGTATCGAACCAGGCAAAGATAGTGTAAGGAATGCAACCTGAAGCGAAAGTCTGTCGAAATCGGTCAGCGTCGAGTAACTGCCGGTCGTTATAAACAGGAAATATTAAGCGACGTCTCATCCACAGCCTCCGTTCGATTGTCAGCAAAACAAGCCAACCAGCTTCAAGTGTGCTAGTGGGGTCAGTGGTGAACAATTTCGGTCTTGGAATGTGCTCAGACACGCAGTGAGTATGTTACGACAGAACACACAACTTCTCAATTTGTGACAGACAGATCAACAAAAATCTTTTTTGTGCGCGCACACACGAACAAGCCAACTTACGAACAGAGCATCGATCACCCCAGTGTTCTCAGCTCTACGCACAATCAAACGCACACACACCCTGGTCTTTGGTCATCCCACTCACAACTCACGTCTGTTAGTCTGTGTGCTCGATTATGCAAACTTTTTATGTTCTTTCACAGGAATACCACAGCCTGAATCTACTTCGGTCAGCTTGACGCTTGTATAATGCATGTCCTACTCGGTTTCCAAGATAAAACACACGGTTCATGTACGTGTGTGCGCGCAAAGAAGTGAATGAATTCGACGCACAGTTCGTTGCACTCAGCACAGCCAGAAAGCCCCCACATAAAATCAAGCCAGCAGCACAAACTGCTAAGGTAGTCGAACGCATTAAGCAACCAAGCGGACCGGTGACCAGGACAGCAGGACGGCTCTTCAAACGAGAGTGATTTGAGCGTATATTCTACAAATCCCGCAATCAAACAATTTGAATTTGACCTGTATCTGACCACATGAACGAATTCTTTGTGCAGTGATGAAAGAAATAAAATTTCACCATGTTTGTGGTGTATAAGAATGATGAACACATGTGACGCACAAAACTGAGGCTGAACAAGCTATGTAGAAAATGGCGGAGGCATTGAGAAGTCGACAGTAATTGCGACCCCAGGAGTTTATTTGCCGTCTCCCAAGGCGCAAACGGCTAAACACTCTGAGGCATATACAACACCATTTATTCTGACAAATGCTCGGTTTGAAGGAGGTCGTCAGGTTAACTGGAATTGAAGGTCAAGGTTTGATTTTTCATCCGGTTCTTCAGATTTTCTATTAGCTGATAAATATAACCTCTAAAATAGGTAACAGATCGATAAATGGAGGCTGATCGTGCAGTTTCTAACCAGGGCAAAGTGTCTAGTAAATGACCGGTGATTCAGCGGAGTATTACCGAGTAGTCGCATCTTCGTAGTCTAAATAACTGCATGGTATCGAATGTTGTCAGAAATTCTTCTCCCTTATGAGGAACTAAGCCTTAAGGATAGGCTGAACTAGGATCCATTGGAAATTTCGTTCTGTACGTGAATTCACCCTGTGCTGAATAACCAAGAAGCACCGCAGTTCTTTCATCCTCATTGGAAATGATCAACAATATGCATCCGACGAACCTCACTCTGGTCGTAATCGGACGGTTGGGGGCTCAAACAACCAGGCGCAAGGTGGTGGGTTCGAAACTCCCTGGAATTCCGTGGGATACGCACTACTAATCGTGTCGAATGTGGTAAACGGCTGTTTAGTGCCTCTCTGATTTTCAGGATAGATTCGCTTCAATTACAGTATGACATCTCCATTGAAGAGTTCGCACCATACTACTGACGAACCAATATTCGATTTGATCACTAACCACTTTGCTAAAAACTACTTGTCGAACGGTGACCAATGGCTTATTTTCTTTTGGGGCTATCCAGGATCCTTTTTACCTGTTTTATAAATGAAACACGGCCCTGTGGAAACGTAAAGCACGCTAAAATACAGCAATTGTCAAACAACATAGGGCTTCTGCTGAGCTTGAACTTGAGTGCCAAGTACCACACTATTCGCAAAAAAGAACATAGACGACCAACTTTTGAAAGGCATGTTAAAGGAGGTCGTACATGCCTCGGGGAGTTTGTGGGTGCATTTACATAGACGACCAACTTTTGAAAGGCATGTAAAAGGAGGTCGTACATGCCTCGAGGAGTTTGTGGGCGCATTCCGGGGCTTGATTGCACTGGAGGCTTGTACCAGACAGCCTGTACTTCTAACCTGTATGCTGTCCCGAAAGGGGGTCCGCATCCGGGTTAAGGTGCATCTTCTTGTAGTGCCACCTAACTAAACTTCAGCGTTGAAGGTCGTTGCAAGATTATCTGCCAAGCCTAGGGATCTAAAAGCCGTTAGCCACTTGTACAATAAAGCATGAAAACCGCATAACTCTTCGTTATTTGCATGCGTTAGAACGTTCAAGTCCATCAGCGCAGATTGATACTACTTTAATCATTTTCCAGTAGTTTTCTCGCCTTAATGTACGTAGAATTTAAAAGTTCAATTTCGATTCGAAATCAGACGAAAACTTGAAGTGGAATGGTCGACCGAAAAATGCGGCCTGCTATGCTTCCGGACCCGTATTTGATGGACAAACAGTCTGTTGCGACAAGTTTCCAAAAGTGCTTCCAGGGAAATAAGTAACCGAATCAAGCTCCAGATTTGCCGTTCCAATTTCCGTCGAAACAATTAACCCACTTTCATTTGCGTACCAAAGATGATTAGCCCATTTGCATCTTTGGTGAATAGTTCATTCCCCAGATGAGAGACAAAGCTTATCCAGACCACCCAGCGAATAAACTTATTTCCGTTCAGTTATCTGTGAAGTCGCCTATTTTGTTCTAATGTTCCAGGAACTTTTGTGAACCATTTGTGAACTTTTTGTGTCACACTTAACTATCGTCCTTCTTCCGTTAGGGGAGAGGTTTTGTGACTTCTGTATTAGCGAATGACAGACGAAGACTTGGCTAATCCAGTTAACCTTCGTAGGTTCTCTAGGACAGCTGCTCTATTTCGTGTTGTTTTCGAAGGATCATAACAATGATTTGAAGATGCCCACATCCAAAGTTTAGGTATTCAGGAACAGTATGACTTATCCAAGGTAACGGCCTTATAATCATGATGTTAAATGCTAGATTCTGTTTGGTCAGAACAAAATCCATTTGTGTTACTGTTTTCTCTCAAAAATATGATATGTCAGGTGAGTATCGACTTCATTCATAGCCAAACAGTAGAAGTGACATGGGAGACACAATTGTCAGTGTTAGCAGAACTCACTAAAATCTAAAGGGTTTTCGGTTGATGTAAACGTCTTGCACTACTATATTCCTGACAGCTGGAAATGCCATTAGACAAATGGTACTGAAATTTTTGATGTTCTCTCTTCTCACTCTATAGGATGCAGAGATTTTTCCCACGTCTTTCTCACTCACTGGCTGACTCCTCATCACGAAATGTACGGCTATTTTTGTATACTCTCAAAAAATAATATCTCAGTTATGTCGGAAACTGCCAACTCAAAGATGACCCAAAGTTCTTTGGAAAGTAAAGAATGTCGGAAGTTCCATCAATGAATTTTACCCTTCTGGTGATGGCAAACTTTAACGGGCAGCTTAGCATTACTGTGAATCCTTTTCTTTCTCGTCAGAAAATATTTGCAAAGGGTAGCTTCAACATCTTTGAGGGGATCTCCATCTAGGTGTAAGTTAGCCACTATGCTAGTGGATCACATTAAGTTGAAGTGTAAAGTTGAATAAACACCAATCTTGAAAAGTTTGTTTTTTGGAGAGCACACTGTCGATAATTCCTAACAAGGAAAAAAACCGCTAAGCTGTCCACCTTGGATTTCCAGCAAAATGTTCCGCTCACCTGTAGCGAGTAGCATATGATATTAGGACACAAGCAACCATCGACTGTTCTACAGAATCACCAAAAGTAAAACAAGCTGGAGCGGAATCTCGAGGCGGCCTGTGTGCTGCACTTTATCCACAGGGATACCAGCTTTCCGTTGAATACAAGGAACTCCATCGAGTCCCCAGTTTCCGCAATTTTAGCATTGCTAAAATCTCGATAATCTCATGCAGTTGCGAATAATATTTTCGAACCTTTATCTTAGACAGAATAGCCAAGAAACAAACGAACAAAGGCTTAAGAAAACCTTCACTTTGTGCCATCGCTTGGTATTGACTGTTGGTCAGATGGCAGTTGATCTTTTCGCCCGTCTTAGCAATTAGCTTGCATAGTGATGTCTATGTGACAGATTGACCGCTACCTGATTGGCAGCCCACTGATCCACTCGAGCTAACAATATTTTTATGTACTGTTTGGTTTTACCATCATTGGCTGTTCTTTGTCATTCAACGCACCTCAAGCGACCTTCTGTAACCGAAGCGAAAATGTCCTTAAATAAGCGCATTTTTGTCCTTCAGCCTTACGAATGAATTGTCCATTTTCAAAGTAAATACATGGATTTTAATTGCACGCAACTTTTGAGGCCATTGACGCACGGAGAGCACTTTCTCTTTACTTCTGCGCTATTCCTGCTACTTATGCAATAAAGTTCTGGGAACTGGTGCTGCTCCTCTAAACTCAAGCGCATTACGGGTGTTGGCTTTCAAGCGAAGCTGATAAGTGTAGTCATCGGGTTAATACCAATTACAGAAACGGCAGCAAGTAAAGTGAAAGTTTCGCTAATAACAAATATGAGAGCATAATTCATGTAAAATAGAGCTTTGGTTACCCTGGCAAAACAAACAAACAGCTCACACCGGTTACACACACCTTGTAATTTCTTAAGGACGAATAGCTAGGTTTTGACAGGAGACATTTGAGTTTCTGAAATATGAAACTGAGATCATATTATACAGCGGAGGGAAGTTCTTTCTAGAATTTCAGCTAACTACCTAAAATTACGGAAGCCACCGAATAGTGAATGACTCCACTAGCTAACCGCTAACTGGATTGATGTGGAAGATAATGTAAGTATGATGCGGTGATATCTTCCGATAGCCGCGGGGCCGTCCTCCTGAGAAATTTAGATGCCGCAGACGGTTTTCTACATCTTGAAATGCATTTTAATATGGTATTGTAGTTTATCTTTCAGTTGCGGTTTTAAAACAGTATATCCCTTGATGTTCGAAGAGAAATTTCCTAGAGAAATTGGATTTTGTTTATAAACAATAGCATAACACATGATTAGTTATACAAACTGACCTAAGTGAATTAGTGCAGTGTATAGGGATCCAATGTGGGTTAGTAATCTGCGCAGGAAAACAGTGTGTATAAATGGCAAATGAACAAAATATTTTAACATGTCGACTGACAGCTGAACCAGCTATCGACGGGTATTTGAGCGATGTCGTTTAACTTTTTTTACGTGCAACTGTGCCTAGCACTATATCAAATTAAATGTGGCACCCTTTGTTGGTTGTCGCAAATTAGGTCGTTCCTGCTAGTAGTATAGAAGGGTTGGCAGAAGTCTGCTGGTAGCCGCCAGTGGTTCTGCGCTGTTTGGGAATCATTAGATAGATGTTGCCCAGATCATGTTATTTGTCAACGTTCGTGATTAGTGAGTGACGGCCACGTTGAGTACGCTACGAATAATAATGATACAAAACCCTTGTAATGTATCCCCACACCGTCTTTCCTCTTACAAAATCAGCATCAGCACCATAAGATAGATTAGCTGGAAAAGCTGCTTTGAGAAATAAGATAAAATCGCAGTCCAGTGGCACACGATTTTGGTTTCACGAGAAAATACTCTATTTATTTTATAGCGTGGCATCATGACACCAGGTTATGCGACTGAATAAAAGAGGATCCTTATCTTTGGATGTTCGAACAGCCAATCTTGGGTAAACCGCATTGAGTGCAACTTCTTACCAGAAAGCTGTGGAGGAGTAAGAAGGAGTAAGAAAGTTATTCCACTACATGGTGGCTACAATCTAAGAACGGTGAACTTGAGTCTTTATGGATCGTGGAAGGTGATGTTTCAGATTCAACCAGCACCCTGATGGAAGTTTTGGACACTCGTCACAAGTGTTTTTGAGGGAAAATTACACGTATATAATTCTATCCCATGTTAGAAACACGGCTTGTTTTCTGCTAAAAAAAGACATTTGAAAGCACTAAAAATAGCATCCGCGTCTGTGGGATCCGCAGCACTCGTCGTAGATAAGAGAACGACGACTGAGCTCAAAAAATGAGTGATGAAGTCCTAACCCAAAACCTGAATCTTTTGGTGGTTGATGAGGTCTCAGCAAGTCGCACAGTATGGCGAGTGAGGTACGAGTTGATCCTAGAAATTAGCAGCCAATTGCTTTTGCTTTCTTCGTGGTCAAAGTTTATTCTAAGATACCTGCATTCAAGTAGGAAGGTCTCTCAGATCTGGAGAACTCAAAAGGTGGGTTTCCGAAAAATGGATGGATGTGCTGAAGCCACATCTGTGCTACAAGCTGTTTAACAACAGAAGCCCGATGGACTTTCGCCACTGGCGATAGTGCACCCGATAATTTGAAGACTCATAACAGCCGCTGGCATCAACCACTAAACGTGTACACTGGCACGTTGGATGCTGGCAAATGGAATAGTTCATAGCCATTTCCATCTAATCTGTGAGTATGTGAGATGCACGTCATACCTGTAAACAAGAGATGAGAAATTCAGGTTGAAAGACTTTCTGTTAGTACCACATTATTCCTCAAGTCGTGAAAACGTTATGCCACTTGTCACGTGATGGCTTTGGTTGTATTTCACAAGCTATTGTTTGATAGTAAATATAGGTGGTAACAGATGATACAAGGATGTAGTGTGGAGACTAATTTCGGCTTGAGAGTAATGTTGTTCTTGTTAAGCCTTCATTTTGGCAGAAGTTCATTTAACTTCAAGTTACTCGGATAGGAACTAGTTGCACAAATATTATTTACACATTATCTAACACTGAAATATTTTGAGAATCATTTTCTTAAGCGAAATCTGTATTTGAGAGTGGTGTTAACATTATATTCAACTGATTGTAGTGTCTGCAGGTTTTTCTTAAAATGATATCGATCCATGCAAACTGAATTTAACCCCTGTGTGCAAATGATGTCGCCATACCAGATTACTACGAAAATTAGTTCGTTTTGTGTGCAATAAATCTTCATAACCATTTAGATCGGTTATCGAGGGACAACGACCAATTAATCAGATGTATTACTGATTGAATTAAGCCCTTACATACCGATCACACTGATCAGACCACAGATTTGAAAAGTATGCTTAAAAGACCTGGTTTAAAGAAAGCAGAGAGCTATCCTTCTCAATATTGCGTACGCAATCGGTGGGATGAGCCACATGAATGGCTCCAAAGTATGCTATTGAAGTCTTCACTGATATACTCTGGGATCATTAGACATCAGCCACCACTTAGGTGTAGGTATCGGTGTGGGGAACAAAAGACCAAATGCACACGTTATTCTTTCTCTTACAATGCTGGACATGATAAATCTTTACTGTGCGGGGTATATAACCTGGCAACTCGTGGCTTCTTGTTAGCAAATGACGCAAGCCTGGCGGTTTATGTTAATGTGGTGGATAGAAATGAATGTCAGCGGAATTAGTGGTCAGTGCTGATCGAGAATCACAAACTTTGCATACCATCCGTTAGCTCCTGCCTACAATGGAGAACCGGAGTGAGGAACCTTTTAAATCATGGATATATTTAGCAGTAAATTTGCTTGATGATTTAGAGCAATCGAGGTCTTACATGCTGCTCCTTTTTCATTGCGCGCATAGTATTATTCTGTTCAACGTAGGACTTTAACATTTCTAAGGAGTCCGTCCCAGCTAGTAGCCAAGCACGCAAACCTTCCCAAACTCAGTGCCCAACTTGTGGAATCTAAACTTGTGGAATAACCTAAAGTGCTCTGAGGGTGCAAAACGTCATAAATGGCAATAAGCCTAACTACTTACCTAAAATAAAACAACTTTCTTTGAAGTAGCGCTATTCGTAGGGTTTCTGAAAACCTTCCAGCAGCGTATGGCCAGTTTTGCCTTTCTTGAGACGCATCAAGCAGGGGCTGTCCCCGAGTACATATCAGGATGACAAGTTCCTCTTGAATCCAAATAGGACACAACTCTCGAGATACACTCGTTCGAAGGCTTGCTTGGTTTTAAAGAGGGATTCAACTAAATCTTCACCGAGTCTGATTACCGTAAACACCAAATTAAACTCAAATGACTGTGCGGTGTAACTGTATACTAACCGGTCCAAGTTGGTGTGTGACCTACGAGACAGCTGTATCGGACCAAAATTCGGACGACTTTCAAAGCGCAGGCCGAAGGGTATACTGTCCGCTTGGTAAATGTAGCAGTGGTACAACGTGAACATCTTATCTTTATAAAGTACAGATCAGAATGTCAAGTTTTGTAAGAACTGAGCTTTATCTTACGGCCAAACTAGTTGTCATTTATAATTCGTGGCCCAGGTTTTGTAGATAATGTCTTCCCTACATGCTCAGAGTTTTAATTTCCATGACAAACACGAATCAACCACGTGTGACTAGCCCAATTTAGGACAGCCTTGTTAATTCTGGACATTACTTGTCAAGTTTAGTCAGATGGCTGTCTAGGACAGATTATTTGGTTCCAGTAAACCAGAATTCATATTTACTCGATCCGTTGTGTTTTTTATCAAATACTCTGTTCCACTGTCAGTCTAATGTCTGCACAATCTGTTCACATATTGGATCCCACTACAGAACGGATATCTTCTTGTGGGCATGATTACTTGTAATCATTTCATGTATGTTTAGGCGGAAGAACAACCATCGGAGGAGGAATATCTATCATCTAGTATCCTTGCGTGATAACATATTCTTACTTTTGTGTTGCCAGTGTTATCAGAGTGTTACCAGTGTCCCACGGTCACAGTGCTTGGACGACATTCCCATGGGGGTTTCACACATAACGAGGAAAGGTGAGTTACTTCAGTTGTGATCGAGACGACCTTGGTTACTTCAGTTTTATTGTTGACGATTATGTGTGAACGCACTGTCTCCGCAAACTACTGCTGTGTACCCTCACCTCGATGAATATGGTGATCAATCACGTATAACAGACGTGAAGAGCCAGAGGACTACAGCGTTGCTAGTTGATTGCCACGGGCCAATCTTGCTACCATGGCTATTCATGTCCTACTAATGCATATGTGTGTATGTATTTGTGTTCTACTTCCCGTGTGCCAAATCACTTATTCACCACTTTGGATGAACTGAATGAAATCAGCTGTTTGCACACAGTGGTTACAAAAGTCGCGCATTCGTACCGAATCATGTTTCTTGCAAAATAGACGCATCAATTATCGTCCCAGTCAGTCATGGAACCGAATCATGTTTCTTGCAAAATAGACGCGTCAATTATCGTCCCAGTCAGTCATGGGGCATCGATCAGAATATTCAGATGGGTGGTTGAAAATGTTTGTAACCTTTTCACTGAAGGCAAAAGTAGAATCACTCCGAACACCCACAGATGAGTAGTAGCTTATTTATAGGTTTACGCCCTTGCTACCTATCTACCATTGAATAAGATCTCTTTTTGTGCCATCAACCTTGACACTAAATATATTTTAATTCGTGGCCCAGGTTTTGTAGATAATGTCTTCCCTACATGCTCAGAGTTTTAATTTCCATGACAAACACGAATCAACCACGTGTGACTAGCCCAATTTAGGACAGCCTTGTTAATTCTGGACATTACTTGTCAAGTTTAGTCAGATGGCTGTCTAGGACAGATTATTTGGTTCCAGTAAACCAGAATTCATATTTACTCGATCCGTTGTGTTTTTTATCAAATACTCTGTTCCACTGTCAGTCTAATGTCTGCACAATCTGTTCACATATTGGATCCCACTACAGAACGGATATCTTCTTGTGGGCATGATTACTTGTAATCATTTCATGTATGTTTAGGCGGAAGAACAACCATCGGAGGAGGAATATCTATCATCTAGTATCCTTGCGTGATAACATATTCTTACTTTTGTGTTGCCAGTGTTATCAGAGTGTTACCAGTGTCCCACGGTCACAGTGCTTGGACGACATTCCCATGGGGGTTTCACACATAACGAGGAAAGGTGAGTTACTTCAGTTGTGATCGAGACGACCTTGGTTACTTCAGTTTTATTGTTGACGATTATGTGTGAACGCACTGTCTCCGCAAACTACTGCTGTGTACCCTCACCTCGATGAATATGGTGATCAATCACGTATAACAGACGTGAAGAGCCAGAGGACTACAGCGTTGCTAGTTGATTGCCACGGGCCAATCTTGCTACCATGGCTATTCATGTCCTACTAATGCATATGTGTGTATGTATTTGTGTTCTACTTCCCGTGTGCCAAATCACTTATTCACCACTTTGGATGAACTGAATGAAATCAGCTGTTTGCACACAGTGGTTACAAAAGTCGCGCATTCGTACCGAATCATGTTTCTTGCAAAATAGACGCGTCAATTATCGTCCCAGTCAGTCATGGGGCATCGATCAGAATATTCAGATGGGTGGTTGAAAATGTTTGTAACCTTTTCACTGAAGGCAAAAGTAGAATCACTCCGAACACCCACAGATGAGTAGTAGCTTATTTATAGGTTTACGCCCTTGCTACCTATCTACCATTGAATAAGATCTCTTTTTGTGCCATCAACCTTGACACTAAATATATTTTATTTTTTGTAAATCACTGTTGAGTAAACTAATTATAAAAACGTGCAGGCTCTCCAGCCTCCAGATATGCTTGATAGGAGTGATTTAAATCCATTTTCGGGTTTGCTTTTCCTCCTAGGAGATTTCCGATTAAGACCGAAATCAAAAATGTGGAAACAATTAGTCGTGTAGAAAAAGGTGACAGTCCATGTAACGTAGCTCCTCGATGATGTTACGGCCTATATTCTACCCTAGAGAAAAAACTGTTGCTAGAAATAAGCTTTCGCACTTTTTCTGCCCATTGTTTACAGTGAGTATGGATTTAACAATGCAAATTGACTTGAGAGATTGTGCTCGTGTGGTTCAAGGCCCGATCGTATACAGGTTAGTGCCAGTAGATTTCGCAATATATCCTGAAAGTGAATTTGTGAAAAGGTTAAAAAGAGGTCAGCGTTGGGGCTGCCAGGAACTTAGATAAACCTCAGCCAGAAAGGAACGAATAGGGAACAGATACTAGCTAGCAGTTTAGTTCAGACTCCTTCAACTCTCAAGTACCTTGGGTAAAGAAGTCAATCACCTGAAACATTGTTCAGGCCTGTTGCCCAAATAATTACAATAGACCATATCATGGAATCAGAACACCTGGTTGCAAGTGGGCAGGCAGAGTAAGTGCAAGAATAGGTCTTCTGAAGGTGATTTTGACCGAACCTAAAATTAACACGTCACAGTGACTGGACCTGACGGATCGTCTTTCCACTAACTAATCGATGTGGGACGAGTCTAAAGGTGCCAGTTAGGATGAGTGGTCTATCTCTCGTTCGGCATGTTCAGGGGTAGAAATTTGAGTAAATTGAATTACCTTCATTATGTAATATGCATGGTTATTAAAGCTACCTTTTCGATAACAGCTGAAATTCGCTTGGGATTTATGGAATTTCGCGTAATTATTCACTAAACTGAATACGATTTTTAAACAAACCGATTGGTTCCTAGGTGCGCCGGCCATGAAAACCTTTGAAAACTAACTAAAGCATATTGTGAGGAAGATAAAAGGCCTTCGGATATTTAGCTTTTGTAGTGAAATACCTGAAAACTACTCCGTTCTGTTGTGTACTATCCCATCAAATAACTTTTGTACATATCTAACGTCTTTGCTTCCTAAAAAGACCAAATAAATGTTGAAGACTAATCGGAATCCGCCGGTGGAATTTCCTCGTTGTTCCAATGATCCATTCAGTGGATTCCAACTGAATTTAATGAAAACCTCTTTTTTAACCGAATTCACCAACGTTTTGTATTTCAAGTTTGATCCCGGCAGCAGTAGACAAACGAGTTATCTAGACAGCACACTTACCGTATGGCTAAAATGAGAGATTCTGTTGTCACACAAAGCAATCGGTCCTTCCAAACTGCACTTCTCAAACGTCTTGTTATTTTATGGACCGCGCAGCTGCCCATTAATAGAAACGCTTCTTTTTTCAACTCTTTTTTTATACCTTCATATTTAGTGATGTTTAGAACAATAATAACAGGTCTTTAAGCAAAAGACACCCAATTTCAGAGCCTGCCTTAAGTATGAACGGACAAAGCGTTAAAGTAAAACCAAATCTCCGTTGCACACACTACTTGGGTGTTACTCTCGCAACTTACTGCTGCCTCCGAGCACCCCGCGAGAGAATAGTGCTGTTTAGAATGTTTTCCCCTGATTTAGTAACCCGTCTTATATAATATCTTCATTTCCTGTAGCCACCATTCCTGAGAGCAAACGGCTAAGGGTAGAAAAACAAAAATCTTACCTTGATTCATCTTCACATTTACAATTGAGGTTGTATGCGCGGTGGAATGGCTTTTTCACGTGCAATATAATATTTCTCAAAGATCCACAGTAAGTTGCCGGATGGGAAAATTCAAAAGACACAAGTGTGTTGCAATTGACATCCTCATCCTTGAATCTACTGTGGGCCAAGATGTCACTCGTTTAGCAAGTGAAACGATGAACTTTTAACGGTGAGTGATGAGTGAGGGTCAGAATCAAACATAAACTCTAAACAAATTTACGGCCGAGTAATCCGTATAGACATCTATTTTGAACCCGATATTCACTGTGAATTTTCCGGTGCACAAGCAGTAGGCCAACGGTTTTCTTCACTGTTCAATCAGTACACTCTTCGATGAACCCATATATATATATATATACATATATATATATATATATAACAAATGGGCGCTGATCGTTGTCGGTGACTGAACGCATGGGCCCCTCATAATGCTTGCGATCGACCAGTCTCCCACGTTATCCCCTCTTTTTTCTCTTTTAATTCTAAGGCTTCAACTAAAATTTGATGAACTTTGTGGTTGTACGTCAGTAGGGCATCAGTGTCAACGTTGATTTTGCCGTCTGACGGTGATGATGAAGATGATCCAATTCATCGTTGCACAACTAAAGATCAAACACTAGCCTGCCCTAGTAACAGTTATGATCTTAGCTGATGCTATGAACGCTACAATCCGCCGAGATTCCATTTTAAGACAGCACTGACTTTCTAAACACATAGCTGTCAAGAAAAAGTAAATGCAAAAGGGATCTGTTTTGATCGCAAGAACGTGCATAGCGATGTCAGTCACATGTTATCCGTTGCTTTCGTGGTAAGGATGATATTTGTAGGTCACTACTCCACACCGCTGGTATGCTTAGTGTGGAGTTTACTCCCATAAAAAAGTACGTGCAAGCAGGATTCACTGCACAATGTACAACTACGAAAAGTCCACAAATTAACATGGGTTACCACACTTATGTGTGTAAATTAGTACACTTCGGTTAAATTGGTTTGCCTTTCGATGAATAATCCTAGTTGCGAACAGTCCTCTCTAGGGACGCGCTCGCCTTAAAGCAATGAAATCTCGTAATCACAGAATGGCCCCTAAAGTAGCTGTGAGTCAAGGTACTAGCCAATATGACTCAGTCCTATATGCTAGAAGAGGAGCAAAGTAGCTGGTGTCGTAGGGACAGACTCGCCTTGGGCTTAACCGCTAGAAGTGACCAAACAAAACTATTGACTTTAAAGGCGTATTCGTCCTAGAGAGGGATTTGAAAAACATTTAATACAAGAGAAATACAGAGAGACGAGTCATAATTACAGGTATAGTGAGAGACCCTACCATCAACTGGCTGAAATTTTACAGCATCCAGAAAATAAGCATAGCAGGTGGTGTGCTTTCTAGAGAGTATAAGCAGCTCGAGCCTAGAGAAGCTGACGGTTGCGACCTTCTTGCAACCGTACTATCTAGGAAGGCATGAGCCTATGTCTTCACTTAACTAGTAGCCATATTTCCTAGTCAATCTTGGCTGCCCAAATTTTTCAACGGATGAAAGGTGACACAAAGATCCCGAAAAAAGGGAATCACATCGCTTCGGTCCAAAGGCTGTGCAACTACGCTAAAATTTTCAGAAAGGCACCCCTAAGTGGAATATACTCAGCCGTATAATCTAGCTCAGGCTGCCTGTCAACAGTCGCACTGTATACTGTCACACAAATAATCCTCTCGGAAGCTTTTAACATAACAGCGATGATGAGAATGACCGCTATCTCTGGTCTGTGCGTGTGCACCTGGCAGCACCGACCGATATATATATATATATATATATCGGCGGTTTCCGAACGTAAAACCGCATACCATCCAACATTATTTCGCTGAGCACCCTAGGTGGCGAAAACTAACTCTGTACTCACAGTCTTTGATGGTTCTCAACATATCTTCTCCATCTAAATTGAGCAGCCCAACGATATTGTGGTCGAACCCAGCGGTTTTTGGACGAAAGCCCATTTGATTTTGGAAACGGAATTGAACAACCTTGAGAAATGGTCTCCATAGCGTTGTCCATCCCTTAATGCCTCTACGTGTAACGACGTGTTCTTCTCAGGGATTTCGGGCAATCGATGTCAGGACACGCTCTGTCACCGGCAAACACACAGTTAATTATAGGATACAAGGGCTAAGACCGTTTCCTATGCCATGAAACATTGTTACGATGTTTATAACCACACGCGATCCGTACTCCGGTTGTACTTCCCTCATACTGTAAGTTCACGATGACGTACCTAAAGATATATCGGAATTTTACAGAATGTGGTTCATTTTCTACCTGAAACGTAGTGGCGCTTGCTCAAACGTTTTTCAGTAGCTCCGTTTCACTTGTAAAATTAACTTTTTAACCCTACTTTGCATGAAACTGTTTTCACCTTTAGCGAAGAAATACGAACCACATGTTTTCCGGCTGTACCGAAGCCTGATCCTTCGGTGCCAGCGATTCAGTTATAATCACCTGCACCTCAGTGCTACTCGACCACGAATAGCTGCCTAGCAAAGTGAGCGCCTTGGACGTGGACAGAATATAACGCTATTCATCCTTCAATCACGTATTTCACATTCTCTGGTCACCTGTTGACTGACTGATCATGATTGCACCCATTTCTATTGCACCGGTCTCTCAGATCGATCCCTTCCAATAAACTCCACTCGCCTAGTCAGACACAATTTGCTCACTTCTTGTATTCGTGAGGATACACTATTTAACGAAGGATACCCATGTAATCCCTAAAGTGTTGTAGCTGATTTGCTAGCGAGCCATCTTTTTTGAGGAAAATAAAATTCAAGCACATCATCTGATTAAAGAGATGAATTTGACCTCTTGCGTGAACACGTGCAGTATTTGAAACCAGCGCAAACCAGGACAATGCAGATAATTGCATACATCATGACGACCTCCATACAGACAGGGCTAGGCAAGCACTCTAGACTCTGCGTACTGGTCCACAAGACTTCATTAGGCGCTCTCAAAACACCTGTTTCGCTGGTGAGATGACAGCATCTGTTGTGTACTCCAGACGGTGGTGCAAATGTCATTTCGTCCTTGGCCTCCTCCATGCTATATCAAAAGACAGTAGCTTGAGACAGCCTTTTATTTGGACGAGGAAGATTAGTACAAATGTATTTATTAGTTCATCACAGAATGTTGCACAAGGTCGCACTAGAATCTTCGTGAGGAAGTGAAAAGCGTCGAGTTATCTATGCTCGATCCAGATTGGCTAACATTCTGACCAATCAAGGCATGCCTTCGTTTAGTCCGCAGCCTGCACGTAACACTCCTCCAATCGACGTGATGTCCGGTAATCAAGAGCGGCTGGTCACCGGACAACACCACAAGTGATAGGCTCAAACTAGCATTCCTTGAAGTGTCCTGTTCAGGCACTTCTCAACCTGCCCCAATTGCTGAGTGTTTCAGCCAGCATATCCACAGAATGACCATTCAACATTTACTATACATTCTACGTTTAACCTACACATATGGAACTGCTCTCAACCAATTCATATGTGACAAATGTTGGCGTGGTTGCATAACAAAGAGCCTGCAACACTGTTCCCTCTCTTCAGTTATTTTATTTACAGCATAACATCCTTAACGCGACCGTATAGTTGTGCGTGAATGTCGTTGTTTAGATAAGCCATGATACTTGGACACAAAATGGTATCACAGTCGCTTGGTCAGTTTTCCCCGCGATTTTTATGTTAAATCTGTTCTTGTATTGTGTTCTACTGAGAACGTATCAGGTTTCTTAAGGTTTCCTCGACAGATTGATGATGCTGCTATCCTTTATTCTTATTTTAACAAAACTCCGACTGCAGCTTCTGGGACCCCCTGTGACGCCAAAATATGCTATCCAGGTTATATTTCTTTAAATCGGGACATTTTTGTCACAGTTCCGTGATTGCGCAAACAACTAATCATCACTGTCAGTAGAAATGGAAACCGTACATTTACTTGAGTAATATTTTGCTGGAGGTGACACGTGCTATTGGTGTACGTGGGCCATTGTCATACACAAATTAGTGTTATAACGACACGCCAGCTATCGATCTCCATCATTCATAGCCACCAATCGAAACGCAGTTACGCGCAAAATCGATCTGATATGCTGGTGCCATTTCGGGTGTTCTGTTGTCGGTGATTACCATAAACTGCACTCTGAAGTCAAGCCATGCAAATCGTGGTGTGAAACGTTAAAAAAAGACACCTTGAATGGCGAACTTACCTGTTTGTTTCGCATGCATTCACTGCTCTGTACATGTGCCGGATGTGAATTCGCATGCGGCATTTGCCAACATCTCGTTGTGTACGAATTGTGAGGGACGATGAATGTCTCACCAGCTGTCTCAGATTACTTTGGTGGCTGATGCATCAGAGTTATAGCATATTGGGCAATGTCACATAATATTGGTATTTTGGTCGGACATTGTTCACAATTTTTACACATTTTTCATTGTTATGTAGTCGCTAACCATTCGTAATCATTTGGTTTGGTTGATTTGTTATTTTTCGAGACAGGACTCGTTTGTATATGAATAAGGATAAAACTACAAATGCATTAACCTCATTTATGGATTTCTCTATTAGGACGCCATTTTCAGATGCAGTGCGGTACGCCAATTTTGTGAGGCCATTTGCAGATAGAAATAAGGGACAACAGAGCTGGAGTCTGGACAGATGATAGATATACTGAGATAGATATACTGAACATGTACATAAAATATAACTGTGTGCCACTCAAGAAGCCGGTCAACACGTGGCTACGCGATGTCGTTTACGTGATGAGGAGTGAGTGGCGCCATATCCTGTTTGAATGAGAGCTAATTACATTGCTGATCAGCCTCTCGCGACCGAACGGTCAAATTTTCTAACAACTAGAATGGAGATCACTAGTTCCACATTCGCCTCAAGTTACCATTAATATGAGTTATTCATCATCTTTTTGATAGATACTTATGTGTATATGACGAATGACTAGCATTCGACATGGATTCACCAGTCAGCATTGTTTGGGCCGCTGGACGCCCACGATTAGTTACGTAAAAACAAACGGTATTCATGGAGCTGGATAATGGACGGACGTTGGTTTGTAAATCCGAATAGTGGGGTATTTTCACACAGTAATACAGTGATATACCATTTACTGTACAACAAAGTACTACTCACAGTAATATGCCCTATGGTGGCCCAGATAAACCGTTTTGGTTATCAAGTTCAAAAAGTCTATGTTTTTAGGATTCCGCAATTCTGAACAACAATATATACCACGGAACAGCCGTCTTTTGATGCTCTGTTTTATTCTCGAAATGATTTTGGCAACATACTTGGAACACTATGCCTACTACCCGAAATTCAGACTCAATTGTTGTTGCTTACGTCAACCCATACTTGCCAGAAAATTGTCCTACAACCGAAGGGGACAGCAAAAAATTTTCCGGCACAGAAGTCATGTTTAATTTCTGAATACAATGTTATTTCTGATCGGTTAAACGTACTTGGATTGAAATGTGCCTACTATCCTTTTTTACTTATGCACCGAGAAAAGAGAGAAAGAAATAGCGTCAACATGATGATATCTTAACACAGGACGGGGGACGAGAACATTGCAGCCCGTTATCATTGCTGATGCTGGGTGATATAATAGAAAACATAACTCACTCGTAGGAACTGAGAAAAGCGTCATTTGTAGTGTCAACGCCATTCGTGCTAATCGTTTACAGGTTACGAAGATAAATATTTGCGCCGAATCGAGACTTTGGGATGGTGAACCGAGGTATTCCTGATTATCGCGTTAGATACCTTTAACATTCTAGTATGGAGAGTTCACTTTGGTGTTTTCGGCTGGTTAAATAGGCAGTTATTCCAATCTAGGTGGTATAATTAGAAATAATTATATTTTTAGAGCCCTTTAAGCATATCACTATACAACTAAGAGAGGGTTATCAGTGGCAGCATTCTGGAAACCGGAAGTGATAAAATAGGACTGCCTGACATTATTGTTACCCAACAAATTGATGGACCTCGTTAGATCGAAATTGGTTGGCTTTCTACAACAGTAATGCATACGGTCTATATTGGTCTCCTCAAACGTAATGATACAAATCGCCAATTCATCATTCATGGGAAGCAAGGGGTACTGTTCTCACAGGGTTACTAGAATAGATGGGAAATCCTACTCAGTTCAGACGGGATAGTTTAAAAACAAAGATGGAGGAAGAAGAGGGATGACCTCATAATTTCAATGAGGAACTGATATGATGATAAGCCTTGATATGGATTGAGGAAGGATAAAAGAAACGTAGTCAAAGCTTGTGCGAAGTGACGTGATTGACTCCTACGTTGAACTCACCTATTCAAGAGGTTTCTTGTTTCTCTTCAACGTATCTGAATCTTAGTACAAGGCGGTATCATTCGATAATACCTCTGTTTTATTCAGTAGTTGCAGTAGTAGTAGTTCACAAGCCCGTTGGAACGCTAGTGACTTCAAGCCAGACTAAATGTTTATGTGTGCTGACTTAAGTGGGTGAAACCGGAGACTTGCTATTCGTGTGCTTGGTCGACAACCAAATGCGAGGTTACTTTTGTTGTGTCAGGAGGCGTCTACGTTAAGCAATGCGAATATGCGTTTGGAAACATTTTAAATCCAGTTCCAATCGAAGCTGTTTCTTATGCCTTGCACTTAAAAGGAAATGCAATTTGTTTTTTGATTCGTGTACCCCATGCAGATTCCCGAAACACATTTTATTTTCATTTATTTTCGCTTATCAAGATGTGATTTGTGTCGGCTACCAGAAAATCAAGGCGCGTCATCGTGACGAAACCTTGAACCTTAGTAGTTAGATACAATCGATATTTTAGAAAAGTGACGTGGTTTGTTACAGGACAAACAAAGACCCGAAGGTCCCCATAGCTCTACGTGTTAATTTTATAAAAAGCTTAGTGAAACTATGGCTCTTCAAATCGCGGAATGATGTGCACGACGTTTCGCTTAACGTGGGATAACTAACCTGGTAAACATTCTCTTGCGCATACCTGCACCATATCGCAAAGAGTCCAGTGATCTCTTAGCTTAGAGTTTATATTCTTTCAAGGAACATTCACTCATTGTCAGAAAAATATCAAATGACGTCTAGCTACTATCTTTCCATAAGTGGTACAGCGCTTATACTTAAGTCAGCTCTTTAGTGAGGAAGAGGGCCGCCATTTTCGCGCTGCCCGGAATGAGCACTAAATGGTTATTTTAGCTTGCGCTTTTTGTTGGCCATAATATGTTGGATTTTAAATAGGATGGATGGATGGATGGATGGATGGATGGATGGATGGATGGATGGATGGATGGATGGATGGATGGATGGATGGATGGATGGATGGATGGATGGATGGATGAATGGATACAGCTTGATTACGCGGTTCCTCACATTTTAATGTAGCCAGTGACTCCAATTATTTTCTTCACTTGTGTTGATTAGATTTTCTCAAATGCATATGGTTCGCAATGGACCGAGTGTGTATCCGGTCGAACTACTTTCCTCCGATATGAACTCAGGAGTTCAACTCAAAGGGGGACAGAATAAGGACCGGACAACTGTTGTCTCAAGATTTTCAAACCGTGTGAAGATAAGTAGACAGTGAAACCGCAGCGTGTGTGTTCAAGGTAGTCCGACCGTCCACACTGGTCTCAGGATGAACCCGATTTACACACGTATGGACAGCCGGTATTAGGCACCAATCAGTTTAGTCTGCACAAATGAGGTCTCTGAAGTCACTTCTAGCACCGTCGTAGGCTTTAAAATCCGTAGTATTCAGCCCGAAATGAAAGAAACCTTGAACCCTGTGAAAGTTTGATCCGTACAACAGTGGTCGCAGTGGGGAAGTTTGAGGGATATTGCACTATCTCGGATTGTATACATGACAGTATGTTTTTTCGGCACACATTCTGATTACAGACGTCTCTGTACTAATCTAGGCGACATTTTCAGCGCGTAGTAGTGGTTTTGCTTCTTGGTTTAGCGGTGCGCGAAGACCTAGGTACACTGGATGAACCTATTAAATGAGTATGTTACATAGCTGTTTTCCTCATCTCCTCCCATCTACTAATTCGATGCTCACAAGACTGCTACAGAATTTAGTCTATACAAAGAGTTATGTAGATAAGCTTCTGTAGAAATGTGTACACTATACTCCTTCGAGAACTTAGGACTTCAGGCCATGTTTGTTGCAGTTAATTGTGAGTCCATCTTCCAGACAAACTGATAACGCCCGTTCAACTAGTCGCAAATGGGAAATCCACGTATGCCTACTAAGCACTCGGTCTCGATTAGGACAAATGATTCTCAGGTCCGGATGGAAGGAGAGGAAAAAACTGAGGACAACATCAATGAATCAGACAATCAACATCACCAGCGGCAATGCATTTAGACGTTGTATGGGGATTTAACTTAGATTTAACTTAGGCGTGTCGTCCAAATGACTGAAACCCCATTTTTATGGAATCAGTGTTGCTTATAGAAGATTGTTTGATATGGGGGCAGCACTATAATTTTCAATTACAAACAGTCTTTTTTGTTCCTACAAGCTCCTGATCGATATTTTCTCGGTCCAGAAAATTGAGTGCATTTTTTGGCAGAACCATTTCATGTAATTTACTGTGTATGTGCAGTATTTTTGCAATGCTGCTACTTGTTAAGCACATTAAAATCCGCAGGAATAGTTAAAGTATTATAGATGTGAACGTATTTTGTGGATATGTGTAAATGTATGTAAATGCATCCAAAACACAGGAAGAAAATGCTGATATTTTCTCATCCCTTTGGCTGCAACGAAGAGGATATGCAAGTTTCAACTAATACATCGACTGAAATCACGCTTATCCCCCTGAATAGCGATCAAGGCATCCGGGGCGATTGGACTTTCTGTTGGGCAGAGAAGGTTCAACATTCATTGCAGCTTACGGCATCGTTAAATGTGCTTTCTTACCAAGCTTTCAGTCAAACCAACTCATATTCCATTTCACAGATCCTATTTATGTCGCACCAGGAGTGCTAGTGCGTTGCCTGTGTGACACGGATTGTGCCGTCGACCAGACGAAACAGGTTTCTGGTCATATTAATGCGTGCTTTGGGTGAACTGGAACGAAATCACGTTTGGATAACTGTGAGGTCTGAAAATAACGCTGAACTTTAGCAATCGATGAACCAACAGTGCAAACCAGTCCGTGGTTTGTCAGTCATGCGCCATGCTGTAACCAGCTGATTGGACGATGTGTACAAACGGAGGACATAAAAAACTGTGAAAGAACGGAGCACATACCTGGTAATACATTATAGTGACAGCTAATGCCAACTCCCCATTTTATCTTAACCGTTTTAAGCATCGCCTGGGTTGCAGCTGAGTGCCTAAGGATAGGTTCATTCAATATTCAAGTGTTCGGCCAAAAGAAGGTGGAAAATGAGAAAGTGCTGAGCTACATTGTTCAAGTAAGCTATTTCACGAGTACACTTGAACTAAATATCAGATTCTAGAACGATATGATTTGGTGGTTATACTGGAAATCAGAGATAAAAAAGGAACTGCATTCCAAAAACTTTTCCAAGAACTCAACCAGTAGGTTTCACTGGCTATAATGCTACTTTTCTCAGACAGTCCAACGAGTCGTACGCGTCGTATGTCAGCGAAGCCCTTGGGAGGTCAACATCGAAAGAACAATATGGCGTTCTATACAAGCAAGTGCATTAGCACAGTTTGTGTGTTGTGTGTTCTCAGGTGTCTGCTATTTCGTGCAAAGTTAAAAAGAAGGCGCGTGAAGGGCTACGTCACAAATAATGACACGGTTTAGTGTTGTATGAAAGTTCAACTTCTTTCTAATGAATTTCGGGAGCAATAGGAACTGAACTACGCTGATATGAATAGGTCTGAGCCAAACAGTACACTTGCAACCGGTCTGCTTTCTAGTAAATTTCCCGAAAATAACAACTTATAAATCGGTGTTTCATAGTAAATTATCTGTAGTACGACACGTCCATTTTTAAAGGTAACATACACGAGTTATTTGTCAGCAATTAAATAGGTCCTAGGTGTTGTCAAATGAATTTCTAGAGAACTCCACCAAACTGCTTGACCTAAGAGCTTCAGATGATTTCTGGCAATAAATGGCTATCGAAATAAAACTGTAGGAAGCAACAAACGTGAAGATGCTCACGAGCTCACAGCTGGGAAGAATCTGGGCTACTAGAAGTAAATCTTAGGTGTGTATTGGTATGACCTGAGAAACACGCATACGACTACTGTTCTTATCCGTAACTGTTAAACACTTTTGTGAACTGAAGAGTAGTTCTGATTTGAAGCCCCTTTTACCAGTCATATACATTCTTCCGAGAGGTAGAACCAAGTCAGAAACGTTTCTCAGCTGGTCAGAACGGAACGTAAACTATGTTATTCAAAGGTGTCAAAGCTCAAATACTGACTTGGTCAGCACCCTTAGTAGCTAAAATTAAAACCATCCATTAGGTCACAGGTTTCCGGTTTAACTTTCACCATACCCTTCAGTCTTCCAGACATATGCTGTACGCTACGGTTCCAATTCTAAAGGATCACCAATGCTCAAGTTTTTCCACGAAACTGCAATAAAGAATTAGAACTTGCTGCAGTATAAGCCTCCGTAATGTGTTCGACCGGAACACAAGAATGAAAGTGCAGCGTCAACTATTAATCTTAGGTAGCACGCTCCGTATGAAATGCTAGCATTCGCCTCCAACAGCGGCCCAGATGACTAGTGTTTTAGTCGCACTCAAACTTTGAAAAAAATTTTTCAAGTTCTCTATGCGGTTAACAGTGGCCACTAAGGGAGGCTGAGGTGTCACATGAAACAGATGAGATTAAGCCTGTCTGACCTGAAAATCAGCATTGATCATTGTTGATGGCGTGATCGGAAACGATCGAAGAATTCCTAGTCTTCAACTTTTCATTTCATAGCTTCACGCGAGTAATATAATCAAGTAATTTTTACTGATTAATGTGTGTATTAACACAACGGCACCCGTTCATTTTCGACTGTGTTTGTGCTCTTTGTGTCCTGTTCTCTCACGACCTTCTTTGCGGTAAAGAAGCTTTGACCGCAGGATGAAACTAATGTCAACATATTGATTATCGTTCACGGTAACTATGACCTTGACTTCCACCTGACTTTCAGCCTAATGCGCTTGACGATAGCATACACATTGGTTAAATATGCATGTTGAAAGAATCAGCTGATCAGCTAAAGTCTTTTGCTCTGTTTTCAGTCTGTGCTACACGCTGTTGAACATTATTGCTCAATGTTTTTAATGTAAGCCTTCTTTCTAACCCTGGAACAGAATATCCAAACTATCTCTGAGCCGTTTCCAAGTTTTTCCAGATCCGTACGACAAATACGAACGACCTCCGATGGGCTTTATTGTGCATATTAAAGAGAAAGGTAATCAACTTCTGGATCTTCGTCATTGCCTGTAAGGTTTTCCTGACTTTGGATGGATCGCGGTGCATTTGGACCCTGACTCAGTTGAGGCCGAACTGAATGCGTTATATGAAACCGCTGAAAATTTTCGGAAGGAAAACAAACTTGATGTAAGTAAAATGTTGACTGTGAATGTGAGTTTTTGCAACTTCATGTGTTGAAATACAGGAAATATACCACTGAGAATACCGGCCCTCTGGATGGGTCGTGATTTCCTTTTCACCAAAATCCCCCGCATGATTTCGTGAACTGAGTGAGTTTACTGTCCACTGATAGGGTTGCGACTTGAGACCATCAACTCAGAGTGGTGCGAATCCATTCTGTGAGTTTAGCTACTCTAACCAAGTTGAGAAACAATAAAAGCATCCTCAATTTGTAATGTATGGGAAAAGAACTGTGTGGAGCCAGAAACCTAAAGAGAAATGACAATTTTTGTGAAGCGAATTCCACTGAAATTAGGCAGTTGAATTCGGAATTAGTCCAGCGTGCGAACTACTTTGCGAATAATCGTATTCAAAAGTCTGCAGTTATGTGATTCTGAGTCTGAGTGGCAAGCATAACGGAGAAGCATTCGGTAGCGTACAATAAGCGTTATTGAATTTCGGATCGCTTTTTTCAGAAAGAATCATGCGAATGCAGTTACTGTAGCCATGATGAGTATGAAGAACCAGTAATCCCATGGAAATGACCGTTTGGAACCTGCAGAGTGAAAATTGACGTGCGACATAGGAAGAGTCACGGGTGGCCAAGCTTTTTAAGAATTGCTTTGAATAACATCTGTTGAATTGACGCGACAGCTGTAGCCTTTTTAAAAACACTTGGCCGGTGACCAAGCAGGTTGGTAGTACTGTGTTTTCCAGAGCATCCTAGTTTGAGGTCAACCATAAATCTGTTGTGAACATTAGTTAAGAATTTATACTGTCGACAAAACCAATCCAAAGAATAACGGTCCCATGAATTATATAAAACATAGTATGTGGGTATTTTGAGTAGAAATCAGACGCATCTCCGACAAGTTATAAGCAATTACTGAAAAAGTCACCTGCCTTGTACTTGATACTATCCTAATATCAGTAGAAAAGTTTGTTGTTACATTGTAATGCTCTTGTGCGTGTTGAAATTTTTGCATTTCTGTACACAAAAACCTGTCTGGGCATGTGTGTCTCTGTGTAGAGCGTATTGCAGAAGCACTTCTCGTGTTAAACATGTTTTTTATCAAAAATTATTTGGCGTTTGTCTACAGGATATACTCTTGGCGGGTGACATGAATGCTGGCTGCCGTTACCTCAGCAAGCGAAGAATGCGGGAGCTGAGTTTGATTAAAGATACTCACTATTATTGGCTTATAAACGATGAACGTGACACAACTGTGCATTCAAACAATTGCGCCTTAGATCGGTAAGTCAGAAAATGACAGATGCGCTTTGAAAACCCTATTGTACTGTATCTATAAAAACTTATGCTGCCATCGCGCTCACCGTTTTTGCTTTTGTTGCTTTGTTCAGAAGCTTACTTCAGGGAGTGACAACCAAAATTATTCACAGAAAGAAGGGAGCAGCGCTGAAAACGGACTTCGTCGAGTGGCTTCCAGCCACGTTCTTATGCGCTTTTGTGCTTGGGTTTGCATGTTTAGCCCTTTGAGACTACCAAAACCAAAACTTTTCGGACAAGATTGTGAACATTACCAATACGTGGGTTGTCCTAGATGGATGGCGAACAGGTCCTCCTATCTCTGAGACTGCGATTGACTCATCAACTCAGCTGTCTTTTTTTACATCCTATCCCGTAAACTGCAACTGATGGCTTTCACTATTATTGAACTTTGTTTTGTTTTGTATAACACGCTAAACAGTTCACTGTTCCTAGAGGAGGTTGCACGCGACAGTAAACCCACTTCCAAACCAGTGCCTTCATTGTGAGAAATACGATGTAGGAATAACTGCTAGAAATCCTATGAAAGCTGCACAGCTGAAAGAAGTCAATCATGTTCTTTGAATTGTTGCTCCTCTAAGGACAGATTTTCGGATTTTGGATTTCTGATGAATTGACTTAAAGCTAAACATGCCACAGATCTGATTGAAAGAATTTCACGCAGGCTTGTAGTGTAGTATTCAACAAAATGTCCTCAATAATTTGATTCTCACAAAGTCAAACCTGACAATAGACGGCTGACACTTGTTATGCTTATTCTTTATAAATGTTGGCCAACGCGCTTGTTTTACGTCTCGTGCAATTTCTGAATGATTCCACAGCATGATTGTTTATGGTACAAATCTGAAAAGTGCAATAAAAGGCCAACGGGGATGCGCATACCGCTATGATAACGAATTGAATTTGGATAGCGAAACTGTGAGTTTTGATTCACCGATATAATTTTTGACTTTCTGTGCGATCGACGACTCTTTTCGCAACGAGTTTCAGGGGGGCACTCGTTTTTTTTGATATGAAGTCCCCGAAGATGTTCCTGCGATGACTGTCAAGACTCTTCAGCGGTACATTTGACTCAATTTGTAAGGCTACTCCCTCAGAGAACATCAAATGTGATTGAAGAATGACCGGTACCCTCAACATACGCGGCCATGTAAGTTGGTTTGTTTGAGTTTACCCACGGAAGTCAGCGAGCTACACTTCTGTCGAGCTCTAGCTGGAACGAAGAACAATTTTTGGTTTGCTGCCACTCTGTAAAAGAGTAAATCGAGCTACCTACCAGTGAGCTGGTTCAGTGAAATTCTAGGAAGTTCTGGTACACGATTTACTTTCTGCTGAAAAGCTATACGGATAGGAAACTTTTATTGACACATTTCATTCGTATAGTGCTCAGAGACCATTCATTTAACCTGTGATCACTTGAGGGGGCAACAACATTAAATCATTTGACGTACACTACGTGACCAAACGATAGCTGTGTTGTAGCCCATCAAACGCTGATCACCCGATCAGCACTGGACCAGTGTTGAACTCTCAGTTTAGATCCCCTGAAGATCCGCAAGACGGGCAGTGCAGCTTATTCTCAACAAGACTGAAGTTACTGTGGGGTTTATTGATCTGGATAGACGTTAGATAGATTTATGTGCATAGAACGCACACTTTTGGCCGTTGGAGATGCTGATTATGTAAACCAAGTGTCACGAATTAGGAAACGGTTGTGATCAATCAATGAGTAAAAATTTCCAAAAACCACAGGCTTTAGCAGGTATCTGGAGCATGAGGTGGCTTCGATGATACACCACGAGTCATTTCTATGTAATATTCTCAGCTGAGAAACAAATAGTTGTGCAGGTATTAAATACTCGATTACTTATGCACGGAGCTTTACAACATCAGGATACCGATATGATTCCATTATATTTTTGCACCTTTTTGTTATCTACGAACCAGTTATTTCTGACATTCTATGTAGCCTATTCTTACGACCCCCTTCAGGCAAAGGCGATCAGTGACCACTATCCAATTGAAGTTGAGATGCAGAAAACAACCAAAGATATATCCTCCGTTACCCGAACAAACAGCTTCGAAAACAGCACAACCCTCCTCATTGTAACTACGATTGCCAACTCTCTTCGGTTATGGTAAACGTCCATAAACGTGCTATTGATGTTCTAACCTTCATTGGTTATTCTGCGCCGATTTCACGTTGTTCTGGGAGTTATTACGCAGGTCTCCGGTTTGACCGCTCCATCCCTCTAAACATTTTGGCACCTGGGATAAATTTACTGAAACAAAAATGCAGCCACAAATCATGCAAAGCCATGTTACCTGATTTATTTGCAATTTTCTTCGAACAAACAATATTTATTTGCACGGTGCGGCCAGTTTCAAAGTAGTCCATTGAGAAATCGTCCTTTAAATTAAGTCAGTGTTGTATCGTGAGTGGCCGTCTATTGGTTACGCCTGCACTGAGCCTGCCAGACTACGCGATAAGGAGAAGACAGAAAACTCGGACACGGCTGTGTTGTCAGCACAAACATACAGAGCCTCTGCGTAAATATGTAGGATGACTTAATGGCCAATTATGGTCGTTCACTTGTTCGTTCTGTACAGCCACTGGCGGTGTTCCGGTCGTGAACAAACTCGGCCCAACTCCGCTGGTCGTATGTTGCTAAGCCGTGTTTGGTGTGCTCCGCCAACGCACCTGCTATCCGAACCGTGTGGTACCGCTGGTGAACATGGGAATGCGTTATTCTCTGCACATGCGCTTTTCTCATGTCTGGGCGCGTCCTGACAGTCAGTTTGTGCTAACAATCCAAAAAGCACTGTGTCGCTGTTTCATCCGCATTGGAATAAGAACCCGCGAACTTCCGGCTAGTAGTTGAACTCCAAACCGTTTGATCAGCTGGTATTTAGACAGAATATAGCGCCAATCGACCTTTAAAGAGGGAACCCATATCCCATGGTCACGTTCAAACTAACTCTCGAGTGACGACTTCTGAGGCATATGGTTGCCGTGTGAATTACTCTTCAACTGAGCTATTTGTAGTTTATCAGTAGCATGAGGAGATTTGAAAATTTTTAGTCGTCCTGTGAGGTAATTCGTTCTGTGCCGGTAAACCAGGAAGACGTCTACAGTTGCTTTATTTTATATATTTTTTTCATTTATTTCATATCAGACGCATCACGCTTGATGCTACGAAGACGATGGAATACTTCACTAAAAATAATAGTCAAGAAGGAAGTTCATGAACAGCCCAGTTTTAGTTTGTCGTCATTCATTATGACCAGCTCCCACTTCCCGTCATCCGTAGAGATATTTTCGATTGGAAACTGATATCTACCATGTCTTGTTTGCCGCTCGGCACCGGTAGTTATAGTGTTGTCTAAGAGATAAATTTTCTTCAAGAGTCACTGGTGTTTATTTATCGGTTTTATTTATCGGTAGAAATAAGGTATTGTGAACCCTAATCTGTGGGCGCAGCCTCCAAGCAGAGCAAAAAGTGCGATTTATGGAGGGAGGATGGTAGACGCATGAGTACACTTTTCATCACTACCACAAGTGATTAGGTATAAGGCTCGCTGCCCACTAGCATTACTCAGCGAATTTCTCTCATTATGTGTGCCTTAGTTCAACAAAGTGACGGCAACTTATTGACTCCCTTAAATGATACTACAGGAGCCCATTATTCATAGAGACACTGAAGATGACCTGCTGGGTTAGAACAGCCAGGGAGCACACATTACTGAATGCAAACATTCCGATTTGTCATATCGCTCATTACGAGTTTTCACTGAAAGGACTTAAAATGTGAATGCAAAAGTGGCAGTTGGACAATTCAGATGTAAAATCTAAGTTCAACTCAAACAAACATTAAAAGGATGCAAGTCACGTGTTTCTTTCAATCGTTTTCGACACTGGCGGCTGACAATATTATTCAAAATACTTTTCTAACGTAATACTGTTTCTTGTTAGTTCAAAAAAGTGGAGCAAGGCACTCAGTGTTTGAAACTATTTTCAGCACTCTAGAGAAATGAACAGCTGAGATTCCGATTCTTTGACAATTCCCGGAACAGGGTTGACTGAGTAGCAACAACAACTGTTGGCAACACACACGTTTATATAAATAAGACTACATTGGTGTTGCAAAGTTGCAGAACAGGGTTCTCTAAAACAAATACCAGTGTCTTCGTCGGCCTGAATAAACCGAAACTTACATTATACTAACATATGAAAGGTAAGTTAACTTTGGTGCCGAAATGCAGAATCGCACGATGATCGTTGTGCCAGAAGATACGGTTAGAAACATACAGTGGCAACAAAAATGATGGTGGAAAAGTTATTGGATCGCGGCGGCTCCCTGAGCGAATGGGCACACGATTTCGTCATCCTTGATGAAGAGGACGGACGAGGTTCTCAAAACCTTGGCCGCTGAACAGAAAAGTAACATGGAGTTGGAGATTCTAATATGTAATACGCAACAAAACGAACGGAACTTAAAAGATACATAGCTAAAAACGACAATTTTTGAACAGCTTACCTGGTTTGTTTACCATTTTATGACTATCTTAAATGAGCTTATTCGTCAAAATGATTCCTGATAAATTTTCCAATTAGAATAAACCAGCTGTAAAGTATTTATCGGCTTTTCGGAATAGACTTCCTTCACCTCCCGGACAAAATCTCCGTTGAAAATTCCAAAATGCTCTTGCACTCTAAATGCAATTAGCTCAGACGAGAAACAAATTTGCACAAGTGAAGTTGAAAATTCCAAAATGCTCTTGCACTCTATATGCAATTAGCTCAGACGAGAAACAAATTCGCACAAGTGAAACCGTGACAGAACTCGGTGCTAGTTAACACTTGTGGCCACGTGATATGGATTCCGTGAGTAAATTATGAGGAATACTCCATCCTGTTTGAGGGTGCGAGTTACTCACTGCTGCAGGTTCAGCCCCCACCCCAGAGTTTTCGTGAGATACCCATAGCTGATTCTTTCCAGAAAGGATGAAGTAGGTACACAGTGCTTCTTGGCTTTTCAGCATAGAGTCGTTTTACTTACAGGGCGAAACCTCCATTGAACACTCCTCATCCGTGCATGTGAGACTATCAGTCTATTAATCAAGTTAATGAATATTGATAAACAATTTAAAAGGACCTACTAATAAGCTAAAACTTTCACCAGCCTCATCGATTATCGGTATCTTCCCCGAAAGGCACTAGCAACCAGTCTACGAACCTCGCAGTCAACTTTGAAATATTCTGCAAACGCAAGCACGTAAGTATTGTTGACATGAATGGTGGGTTTTGCTTACAGCTTTTGTCGGGCCTAAATTACTTCTTAGGTGATTCGTGGCTAATGCCGACCCACTGCCATTGAATCACACTGATGTATCAACGGTAACAACACCATATATGCAATCACGCTCTTTCCATATTATTGAAAGACTCAAAAACATTTGTCGAGCTTGGCAATTTTGAAAAGATTTGAGTTGAGGAGTGAATGTGTGACTGAGCTGGTTCACTCGAGTTTGCTGCTCACGGCAGGTCAAATGAACCACTGGGATAACCCGGTATACGGTGACTGAGTAATGCTAGAGGTAACTCGATGACCACAGGGCCAAGGATGATTTCTGCCTTATCTTCACTCCTCTTATGCACAATTTAATTGTTTTCCGCTCAACAAGTGATAAATTCCAGCAAAACGGAACAAACATTTTATGATTATTATTCCTACCAGCTTATTTGAAAAGAGCTTTAATTAAATAGCAACCCACTTATGCCTCTCCGTCGGAGGAGATGCCGGCATTATCAGAAGATTTCTCCATCACACATTTGTAAGTTTTTTTTACTCCCTAACGAGTGTGTCAATCACATCATGACTGACAACTCTGGCTTCATAATATGCACCTCCTCATCTTTGAAGTCGTTACTGTTCCCATCATTGTATGTATGTGATGTCAATATATCCACAAGGTCCAAACGGAGCGGAGATCAGCACTGCAATTCGGATAACCTTATTAGATCCAGAGGTACAAAAGGTTTTGAGAGAGTTATGAGCCATCGTTTTGTTTTGTTCAGACATTACATCCCCCATTTTATTCGTGGCGAAGTTGAACAATATTAATCAGTTCACTGTCTGAGCATGCGAATCAACTGCTGTTGAATTGTGAGAAGCCCCATTTCAGTTGAGTGACAAAATTGACGGCTTACAGTCGGCATGGTGAAATGGTCCACCACTCCCACCCCCATCCACCAAAAAAACGCACCAAGTGATACTAAGTCTGAACTACCGCAAAACAAGGAGGTGTATTGGGTTCAAACTGTCTCATATATATATATATATATATATGTATATATATACACATATATATATGTGTGTATACTGTAACTTGAAGTCAGCTACGAAACAGTACCATCGCTAACAACCAAAATGCACTCTACATCGGTGGCTCAGGAAGGAGTTTCTTTTCAAGCCTAACACCTACAGATTAGAAATGATGTTCAGTCACGGGGTCCTGGTTAGCAGATGTCTCAGCGATCAAACTGAACAAGTTGGCAATGTGAAACAGTTTACAGGTTAACCGGTATACCGAGTCGTTTGAACAACCAAAAATCTCCACGGATGATGTTGTTTTCTTGACTATTTTGCTTGACTGACAATCAACCTTTGTAACAGACTCGATAGGTTGTCCTTGATATCACCCGGTTTACATAAGTTGGAACATTTACGCTTTGTGAATTCCAGATCAATTACGTTTTCGTAAGCAATTCAGGTGTATTTTTAAAGGGATGGCTATTAGCACAGTGGACCATCGAACCGCCCGACGAATATCTTACATGCAGAGATTACTGCAGACAAGATTACAATTGATTCTCTCGTATGCCAGAGAAACTTACTTTTGGTCACTTGACCCCGTCCAGCTCTGTGTTCTTGCAGAATGTCGTGGCGAGCAGATATCTCAGTTCCTCGTTTTAAGCCACTCCGTTGGACGTCTTTGTTATGTTGCTCCTATGGGGTTTAGATAGGTCAGCGCCTTATCAACCCTGAAATTTCAGATTCCTTTGCAGTGCTGCTTCGATTTCTAAAATACATTAACCCAAATAAGCACTGTCTTCCAGTGATTTCCTTCAACAACTTGCAAAAGATTCGTGTCTGAAGGCTTTTAAACGGGCCCATTCAACCTTTTCGATGGCAGCGTCAATACCATCTGTTGTTACACGAACCAGGAGCGCAGGACTCTGCAGTAAAAGGCTGAACAGGAAGTACGGTTGAAATTAAGTGGTGTCAATCTATACACATGCTAAACACCAAAATTTTTAATGCTGTACTTTTGATGTTGCTTGAATTAGCATTCTGTAGATGTCAGAATTGGGACCATGCCGTGTTATTCCACATCCCAAATGGCTACAATAGTGGATATTTTGTGACTCTCGAATGGAGTTGATCATTGGCCTGCCATACTATTTATTCTAAGCGTCCTTATTACATTACACCTTATTTGGCACTCACAGTCTATCGGTTTTGCATGTTGTTAACTTTCCTACTACTGCCTATTCCGCCATCTGATAATTCCGGGCTGAAGCAGGTCAGAGTGCCTTCAGGCTCTTCCACAAGGGAAAAATGGCATTTGATATTAACTGCACTATTTGTGAGTCTTTCGGACAGCTGTGTCATGCAAATTCTAAAGCGCATACCAGACTGCTGTTGTCACACATCTCCGTTGTGAAGCTAACATTCGTTCTAAAACAACAGGTGTACCCCATGATTTCTGGTTCTAACTTACTATGCTGGATACCCAATACTTTCACGCAATCCAACCGGTTCGTGTCACTCGTACTTCTCGCAAACTGGTTTCCAGAAAAAATGAAATGTCTTCAGGCAGATAGTTGTGATTACATGCCTGGAGTGACTGAGTCAGCTAACTGGCTTACAGCTAGATTACAAACAGCTGACAGTGTTCGGTTACATTTCTCACAAAACACCTAACATAACTATGCTAGCATAAACTTAATGATGATAACCCTCTGACAAAATTTCTGAGTGTTCTTGCTTACGTAGTGGTTGTCTGGCTATTCACACTTAATTGTGCTTCTCTAGTAAGTATTTTTCAACTCAATCAAAAATTAATTTATTCCACTCCAACTCACTTCACTGAGTTTACTTTAGTTCCATCAGGTGATGCTGTTTCCGATCCGTCTCCTTATGCTAGTCGTACGACAGGAATCTCTCTTTTTGATGGCACTGGGTAATATATTGAAATAAGCTGCATCGGCTTAACTTCGCCGCTTGTAACACATTCTTGTGGTGTAACAGATTCTTCTCTTTTAAGCGTCAAGCAAAACTGAGCAAAATATGCACTCGAAAAGCTCACTTATACCCTCATCCACCGGCAGGACAGCAGCAGAGAGCACTACCTGTAGGTAAGATAACCGGCAATTAAGAAATTCACCCGGTGCCAAGGCTGAAATGCCGATCAGAAACAGCATTAGTCTCTTCTGAACAACCAGCTTCATGTTTACACCAAACTCCGAAACAACGTTGTCATCCAAGCACGTTGTGTGTGCATTTATGCGTTTGTGTCACATCGACGTCCTTGCAAATTAGGAAGATCTAATTAGAGTGTTACCTTTCACCCGTATTCTTCCAGTGTGTAGGTGACTCATTCTTTAAGCATTTTATTCCCGCCATGCTTACTCTGCAGAGTGTGAGCAATGTAAACGAGGTAAACAAGAAGAGTATAAGATGGATCTGCGAGCCCCATCGCTCTCCACCTAACTGAATGCAACATACTAATCCTGTATTTGCTCAGATTAGGCGATTCTTTTCGACAAGTAAACCATCACTTTGATGCTAGATTGGGTGTAATGTCGACTTTTGTAGCAATCTCCTTCGTCGCAACGACCCTTACCTGAGGGATCTCGCTCACATTTTGAAACCAATGAAAAGTGGTCTGTTTGGTCGTCTTAAACTTTTGAAAGATTAATGTGATAAGTGCTCGTTGACGCGTGATTTTTAGTGTGCCACCGAAGCAGTTCTTTACGAGCTCTGCCGTATAGATAAATCAAGAAGACTTCACGACCTATTGAAGAACACCGCGAATGAGTGTAGGCAAGCTATCCAAAACGTTGTAGACAATATGATGGTCGGTTTTAGTGGACACATGATTTTGTGCCAACAGCTTACTAGAGGGCATTGCGGGTATGCACAGGACTAAAGTCGTGACTGTATGTCAGTAAGTGCGTCAGCATCATGTCAGTGAAATGGTATTTCATCAGCAATTTCTCTAACAAGTGTTTCTGGGGCAGGCCAAGAGATTAACATCATCTGAGCGTCCAAATAACTTGAAGGGTAACATCGTGGCGGAGTTAAGTGCTTTGATGGTTCCTCTATGCTGCTAGCCAGTGAACAAGGTGTGATACTTTTTCTTGCTAAGTGTAAAAACTCCAACGGCCGAATGTCACCTGAGCTACCATGAACTCACCAGCAACCTGTTTATGTTCAAACAAGAAATCGTTCCCAATCTGTATAACTAAAACCAGCGAAATTCTCCTCCGTTGCGGTCTATAAGCCAGACGAAACCCCAAGCAACATAATTCTAGTCACACCTAACAGTGGCGCCCTGTCGAGCGTGTGAACTGTTAGCAAGGTAGATTTATTGAATTTTGTTCTGATGACGTACAACGCAGAACATTCACAATTCCACGACAGCGTTCAATGAAATTCCGTCTGCAAAATCTGCGATCAACGTTGGTCTAGTGAGCTGGCGCGTTGGTTCACTACAATCACCAATGTGGCGTAGTCGGCAGCAGAGTGGCATGCTCGGGAATTGTGGCGAAATTTCGGTGCATTGACAGCGTAAACACCGCAGCATTATCAAGGGTGAATTTTTTACATTTGAGGTATCCAAGAAGTGAATTAGAGAAAAGGATACGGTGTACGTAGAACTGCCCAGGAATTTAACACCAAGTCGTGTGCACCGAAAGATCATGCTGGAACGCTGCTTAACTAGTGCGACAATTTCAGTAAGAAATTCTGAAAGCTGATAGTTATACTGCTGGTGACCGAACGGGGTCCAAAGATCCAAATCGGTTCAATTCCAGGTTAAAACAGTCCCAACAGACAAGGGCGAGATGCGAAGATTTTGTATCACCAAGACAGATATAAACCATAAATTTTATTATGGAATGCATTTGGGGTTTTGCGGGATAGGTATTTAGTTCATATTCACATCACTCTCGTTTGAACGGTCGTCCTCCTGTTCTGGCGTAATTATTCCGGCGAGTCCACACCAAAGGAAAGCACTGGACTCGAGTTTCGCTCTTATTAGAGCTCATCAGCAGGGCATATCCAGTGGCCGTGCCGGGATTTGAACCCCGGACATCTAACATCTTACATGGAATGGTCAGGTAGGTGAGAAACCAATCAACCCAACTATACTTTAACCATAAACATTGGACTTCAAAGTTGCGCACACTTAAATTAGTCGTTCGTGATTAGAGGAGGAACGTAGGAGCTTCCTCAATTAGATAGCGGTCCCCTCCAATTGTCTTGTAATGATGAGATCTGATACAAAGCGAAATGACTAATTTTTAATCCGGCTACACGGAAACATGCCTTGGCAATTGATCAAATAAAGATATTACATGAACTTAAAACCAATATTGAGGTTTCGAAGCACAAGCTCCACGAAGAATCCGACATTATGGCTTTATGTCAGATGCCTTAGGCCCCAATAACTGAACTCTACTACTGCTTTACCAGAGCTCGTTTGAGACATGCATAAGAACAGTAGGTCATTTTGTTCATTTAAGAACTCATCAGCACCTGAATCTTGACTGCTCTCTCCTTTAATGAGTTATCACTTATGAAATTCCTTATAACTACAACTAATTGTTCCAGAAAGTTCACTCTGATCCTTCTCTACTATCCGTAAACAATTCCTGAGAATCTAAATTGATAGTGCAATATGAATGTGAAGGTCATTTCCAAGGCTACGGTCATAGACAGATTAGTAGATTGACAGACAGAGTCTTTCGGAATCAGAACCAGAACGGGTCGATATTTCCTTGGATAAAAGTTTCGGAAACCACAAAGCAGGTCTAGCGACCGGCTAGAATGGTTGGTTTTGCGATATCTCGCTTTGGCTTAGATGTACATGCTTATCTCGCTTTCTTGCACCGGAAGTTCAACATAAAATACCATGTATCCAATTGAATTGCTGTGTGATAAGCTACTGTACGGATTTCTGCTATCTTGGCAGCAAACTATCCGTTGAGAGACTTGGAAATAAACTCATTATTTGGGAAAGCCAGTACGGTATTTATTCTCTCCTGAGAAGCACGTTCGTAACAACGTGCGCATAAAGACTAAGATTGTAATCTACCGTGCTGTTGTGCTGTTTCTACTAAAGCATGGCAGAAGGACCTACACATTACTGGGATGATGCCTTCGACTTCATAGCTGAGTTCACTTGCACCGTCGGTGAAAATTCCCTGAATTAAAAGGAAGGATGGTATTCTAAACCGACCTTCGCAAGGAAAAACTTCTGGTGTTAACACAAAGCCATCTTCGGCGGTTGGGCCGCTTGAAACGGGCAGCCGACACACCTTACAGGCAGTTAAGCAACGGAACTCAAACGAAGGAGCTTTCAGGTAAATCTCAAGGCCTGTGAATGTCGTTTAAGGTCATGGAGTGGAATGACGCTCAAGGGGTAGGTCTAAAAAGTGGTAATTAGACAGGTTTAAGACGTATAAAGGAACTACATTTGCAATAACAGGTGAGCTTTTTGAGAGGAAATCGGTGTCTTCAAAGTAGCCTAGTCCGTTTGAACTTGCACAACACGCAAACGCACGTGTTTTTAGCAAGACTGGTTTTGTACGTAATCACTGGTCACCAGCGTACTTGTCGGCTCATCTACTAAAATTTCCCACCTGGTTATCCTAAGGCTAACAACATTAATTAACGTAAGATTACGAGAATGTCGTCAAGTTATCCATCCCCACCTTGATTGTATGCCCCCGGTAAAAATTACATTGTGACTTACAAGGGAAGATTTGGCATTACGCCCAAAAGTTAGAGGACTGGACAGATACAAGTGCTGATACAAGTGTTGAATGTTATACCATCAGGCCGGCTGCAAAAGAGTCCAAAAAGGTTTCCTAGTGTATGCAGGTGCTCAGCTGTTTAATTAGTACTAACCGGCAAATCCGATTTGGATACCTGTCATGCATATGCTATAGTACACTATGTTGCCTGTACCATTAGACAGAAACCATTTCTAGTCTTAGGGAACCTGCTCCCATTGTTAGACATATAACTTGATGGAAAATCCGGTGGTCAATATCGAATATTATATAATATCATGAGCATCTCATTGCAGTTCAAAACGACTAATTGCAGTAGCTGCGCGTGAATCACAATTTAGTGTTCACGGATGCGCCTAATACACATGCTTCATCAAGTCGGAAAGTTCAGCCTAGTGGTAGGGCAATGAAATGTGTCATGCGTTTGTTTATGCACTGTTGTGATCGTATTAAACCAATCACTTTCTTCAGGAGAGCCCTAAGACATTTCTTCTCCTGTAGCCAGATAAACAGGTTAAGGTGAAAGTAAGGATTGAAAAACCACCATCACCTGTTTATATTTCCAGGCAGCGTTTTGGAATTTCTCCCGAGGGGCAAAGTAGTACTTTGTAGTGCACAATCATCCAATCGAGATAAATTCTTAGTGGTCCCCCATTTTGAATGGGAAATTAACTTCCCGTTTATGTGGATATTCCGGCTGCACACGGACTGCGCCAGTATTTTAAGTTGACTGGCTTTCGAAATGCATTCGTTATTTTTCGGTGACTAGTGTTATGACCAGTAAGCCACTTCTGGGGAGGAAACAGAAAAAATATAAGAAAAATACACATCTTCAAAAAAATGACTTCCGAGGTTGCTGGCTGAACAAACTTCCTGCGTACGTAACAATGTTTGATGGCCACGTTACATATCTAGGTCTCTAAACTGTATTCTAACGCAGATAATGCAGCTCTTCCCTCATGTTGGATCGATCTCGTCAGCATCTCTATACCAAACTTTGCGCCATCAAATTTGCTCAGGTGAACTCATTCAGTTTGAGTTTCTGTTGGAAATTCTTCGGCGAATTCAAAATGAGAGCCTGTTTGTATGAAGATTACTCTCGAAGAACTTTTGTCAAACACTTCGAGTTGAGAATGTTCTCTGTCTTGAGGGTAAGGAGTTAACTAGATCCCGTACATTTCAGGTTCATTTTTCATTCAGGTTCAATGGAGAATGAAACAAAGACCCCTTTGTCACACGTTTCCCTTCCTGATTTGTTAAGTATTTCCCCTCATTGATAAGAAGTGGACTTGCAGTTAGAGGTTAATCCGGAAATATAGGAAAATGATGGATTTGTCAGAGTCAGGTTGTTTCACGTTTTTTGAATGCACTATGTCTTTTACCACACATGGATTGCTCTCCATAAATGTTTACACACCGTCGGTTGTCTGCAAACCATCTGATTTTTGCGAAAGTGTGCCGTTTAAGCGCATACTGCATTGGTCGTTCGGGAAGGCGATGAGCTTTAGCGGTCGATAAACCAGTAACCTAGTGCAGCCATCGTTTCACCGGCCCCATGCACTGTCGTAGTCAGCTGATTGGACGATGTGCACAAACGAGGGAAATAAAACTGGAAAAGCGGAGGAGCTAACAACTGGTATTCTATAGTGAGAGCTGATGCCAACTCCCCATTTTATCTTAACCGTTTTAAGCATCGCCTGGGTTGCAGCTGAGTGCCTAAGGATAGGTTCATTCAATATTCAAGTGTTCGGCCAAAAGAAGGTGGAAAATGAGAAAGTGCTGAGCTACATTGTTCAAGTAAGCTATTTCACGAGTACACTTGAACTAAATATCAGATTCTAGAACGATATGATTTGGTGGTTATACTGGAAATCAGAGATAAAAAAGGAACTGCATTCCAAAAACTTTTCCAAGAACTCAACCAGTAGGTTTCACTGGCTATAATGCTACTTTTCTCAGACAGTCCAACGAGTCGTACGCGTCGTATGTCAGCGAAGCCCTTGGGAGGACAGTATCGAAAGAACAATATGGCGTTCTCTATAAGTAAGAATAATAGCATTTCTTCGCTTCTGTACGCATTCAAATTTGATACACACATAAATGTCTTCTGGTGCAAATTTCCCCGTCAATTTTGGTCGGCTGTAACTTATGGTTCGAACGAAATACCGCTACCACTTTATTCGAATTAAAGAACTCTTACACGCATGGAGTCACCTTTACCTAGTTTATTAAAATAATATCTATGTTAGTTCCACGCTGATACAATTATTGTTGGAAATTGTATGAATGGGTGTTTTGATGAAGTGTTGATGTGGATCCTGACTTTAACAAATCACAGCGCTAGCAATATGCCCCGTCATATGCAACCTTTTTTTATTTCGGTGCTCAAACCATGGGGCACAGCTGTGCTTGAAATTCGTGGTGATGAAACTTGTTTCGCAGAGAGACTGACTGTTGTAACCTTGTACCTCTGGATTCGACAATGTCAAAATCAACAACTGAAGAATCAACCAAATTAGAACAGCCTGTAAATTACTGGCCTTGGGATAGACGACCCAATTCATGAATAAGCGTTCAATACACCCACGCTTAGGCATTCGTAGTCAGGTAATCACAAATGAGTTTGAGGGAAAAGGAAGGACCTAGAAGCATGCATTAGTTCGGATGTTTAAGATCTACAGAAAACAATTATTTGATTATAACATCGCGTATAACAGTTTTACCAGCATTATATATGCATATGCGGAACATAAAAACGATAGCCGTTCACAGAGGTTTCGCCTGCTTTTAGCCTTAAAACAACCCTCGATGTCATATGGAGGGATTGGAGATGACAGCTACAGCCAGTCGGAACCTTGGTCACTCAAAACAGTTCACCGGAGCGTGCTATAGATGTGACCTGAACGGCGTATAAGTTCCTTGTCCACATTCATACTGCTTAACATGGTCTCATCACTACGGCAAATGCCTGACCAAAATCCATCTTCGACTATACAATACAAGTTACCTGAAGAAAAATAAGAAACCACACATGGATTTTAGATCATTATCATGGACGTTAGTAAATGACGAACAAGAATCACTGCATTCAGTCGACCTCAAGTGCGTATGATGATGTGCGGCAACGTGAGTGGAAGGTGGAAATGTACTTAACTGGCAAGTTGCCGATCTCGGGTTGCACTCTTACCTCAATCGTTTGTTTATTGGGTTGTATCTCGCATGCTCCGGCTCACATTTAAATTATTTACCAATGTGTAGGTGTTCTAGCGTAAGCGCACTGAAAATGCAGTTAGGCCGTTTACTTCTGAGGCTTAAAGGTGACTTGAAAATTGAGTTCCCTCACTCTATTCAAAGAGACCGTGTAAGGATAAACGTGTTGGCTCATTTACTGAACGGCGGTTGCAGACATCAAACGAACTGTCAGGATTGCGTCCAGTCCAGACGCGGATAATATTCTGGCAGTTCTGAACAAGACAGCTTAGGTCATTAATACACCTATTTCTCATTGTTCGAAGAATGTACGGCCTTGCGAAATAGTTAAGTTTAATTTTTTTTTCTGGTAAAAGCAGTTTTGATTTGTAAAGCCGGTCCAGCGTCGGTTAGTGTTGACTGTTAGTTCAGAATCGCTCACCAAACGTTCATAGTTTAACGTGTTTCTATTGCGTATCCTGTGTTTCCTTTAATCGAAAACTTAATGATTAGTGCGCATTAACGTAAAAGCACCTGTCCCTTGTTCACTGTATGTTTCCGCAGTCCTTCGTTACCTTTGCTGCACTAAAGGGATTTTAGCCGTGAGGGAAACAGACGTAGATAAACCGTTTGCACACCGTTGTTTTTAAAAGTAACCTTGCTCTCTATCGTACTACCGGCTTTCAACACATATTTTGGTCTACTGTGCATTAACGAATGTAAGTCGAGCGAATGGATTGAAAGCTTTTGATCATTCTTGCCCAAGCCTTTTGTGTGTACGCTATTTTTTTCTTTGAAACAGGCGAACAAAAGTAACTGTGACCAGTTTCAGTGTGTTTCCAGATCCGCAAGACAAGTTTGAACGTCCTCCACTGGGTTTCATTGTGAATGTGGACGGAGGTAATCAAACTTTACACCATCACTTTTTTAATCCCTCTTAGGCTCACTTAGATTTGGATGGGTGGCTGTACATTTGGACCCTGACTCAGTGGAGACCGAATTAAATGCATTGTATGAAAGCGCAGAAGCATTTCGGGGGCAAAACAAACTGGAAGTAAGTGGAGTGCTAGTGAATGCGTGAAGTTGCGATTTTCTTGTGTTGTAACCTAGAAAATGCACAAATAAGCATACCATCTAACAACCTGATAGACAGATCACAATTATACCCACTTCTGCTAGTTCGACAGGGTCTGACTGATGTCATGCATTGAGTATGTTTGTTGTTCACTACTAGAAATAATAAAATTTGACCTCAGAGTAGTGTGGGTGCACTCCGAGTTTCAGCTACTCAATCCAGATACCAAGTGATGTATATTGGTGCATCATTTAGTCGTCAAAGCGTCTTCAAACCGGTGCACGAAATTACAAGCCTTTCTTAAAGTGACCTGACATGATGGGGGTGAGATCTTTGCAATAAGTCGTGACAGTTCACTGCAATAGATGTTCCCGTTGTCGATATAGAAATTTATACAAGCTGAGAAAAGTTATATCTAAAATGATGTATTTGTGTGATGCACGAAACTTCGAGCGCTTATTCGCGAAATAGGCTGAATTATTAGCAAAACTGAGCATGAATGAGGTAACTCGAAACTAGTGTAAATCAGTAGGTTCAGAAATATAACAAAATCGGCTGGGCAAGCAACGGTATGACGAAAGTAATAGTAGGGAGGTGCCAACCACAACAATCACCAAAGACTGACAACTACTTTAACGGCTGAAGTGAAGTTTGTTGTAGTTTTGGAGCTCCCTTCAAGAAGATTTAGCTGAATTTTGCTAAGGTCACCATGACCAACCTGAAGAATTAGTAAACAGGTCAAGTGAATTTCATTTGGTCTGCGGGCGTTTGGTTTTGTGTATGAAGAAAAGCTTGACACGGTTTGATACGTGGAAACATCCTCAAACTGCTTCATTCTATCTGCAAAGCGATTCCTCGACTAGCTCAAGTCAAGGCCCATGGTAGGCAGTCACAATATTGAACAAAATTATGGGTAATGGCTAAATGATTAGACAGATGGCTGTGTTTACCAGAGTCCAGTGGGATTGCTTTGATTACCACTGGTCAGGAATTCATGATGCCAAGGGTATCAATCCTTAATGGGAGCCTTGAATTGCCGTAAATGCTATGGAAATATGGGAATTCCAAATGGAAACCATTGCTTAATAGACACGCGTTAGGTTTGAGCCCTTCTGACTTTCCGTCAAGAGCGAATGGTATTTTGAATGACACTTCAAGTTGACTTGAATGACTTGAGTGACTTCAAGTTGCATGAAGTGCTAACCAATGCACTCCTAAGCACAAGAACTGTCTCGACATGTTTGTCGCGCTGTAGGAATTACTGCCTGAGCACTTCTCACGTTGAACATGTTCCCAGTCGGCATTTGTTGACATTTGTGTGCAGAACGTCCTTTTGGCTGGCGACATGAATGCTGACTGCCGTTATCTGAGCGACCGAAAAATGAAGCAACTGAGCTTGATGAAGGATACCAGCTATTACTGGCTCATAGACGACGGATATGACACAACGGTACACTCAAATGATTGTGCACTAGATCGGTAAGTCAGGTAGTGGTGTGATTGGGTTTTGTAACACCAATGTTGTAGTCATTGTTTTTACCTTTTTATTGTTACTGTTGTTGCGGCAGCATGAACTGGACATCCTAAGAGAAATACGCATGAGTCGAACTGAATGCTGATTCGAAGTAGGAGGTGATTAAAGCAGGACTAAAATGAACCTTTGGTTATAATATTCCCCATATAAAGTGCTGCCTATGAATCACCTATTTTTTCGGCTGATAGTGCTCGAATATATCAAGGTTCTTCCCGTTACGACTATCATTTTTTTGCAAAAATGTGAACATTATTTCCGGTTGTCCCAATAGGTTATTAGACCACCACACCCCATGTTTCTCAGACTGGAACCAATAGCTCTAATTTGTTTGTTAATGGGATGTTATTCCTGGCAACTTAACTACTAGCCGGGTGACAGTGGGCTTGAATTTCTCTAAGAATCCGTAAGATGCTCCGGTTTATGATTTCCAATAAGGATGAAACGGATGTACAGTGCTGCTCGGCTTTTCGGCAGACTGACTTCAACTGCAAGACGGAATCTAGACTGAAATGAAACCAAGAGTTTATCAACGAAATACTCCTCCATAGGACTATTTTGTTCTAATTTTCTGAAGTTCTGATACTTCTTGGACACTCCCTTTACGACAATCATTGTTGTCATTATTTCATCGGTTGAAAGAGCGCTGATAAATCATTCGTGTTGTCTCATAGCTCCGTGTTGTTTCTTTACCTTTCCGTAGTTGTAACTTGCACCGCCCATTATCATTATTTGCACTAACCCACAACAGTCAACAAATGCGCCTCCTATTTTGTCCCATCAACAAGACCTGTATTCATCCAGAGGAGGAAATTTTTCCCATTCGTAATTGCCCACTTCTATTTAGTATATAATATCGCGTTTCTCTCTATCCAGCACAAACGCTGTACATTTTAATAGTGCCTTGGTTAGAGAGCTTGCCGGATAACCCGGCGGGAAAATTTTGTAGCTGCCGTTTTTCTCTTCGACAAACAATGCTAGCGGGCCTTTCGCCATTAATATTCACTCACCTGCAGTTTGTACAATTGTCTGGAAACTTGCATTCGGTTGTTTAAATTAATTTACCAGTAATTCACTGTGACTTCACCACCCCAAACAATCTGTGCTATTCAGCTTTTGAGGGTTTGAATCACAGCACACTTTGCTTATCATTTACTTCATTCGTTTTTTTCGAAGCAGACTGTCATGCGACTATGAGCACCTGGTTTTCTGTTCTTGGTCTGCTATAACTAGAAACCTAACGGACAAAGCAGAAATCAGCGTGTATCTGCACTGCCGAGCGCGCAAACTACGTTCATTCATCCATCATTGGTACGAGCCGAGCTCGGGAGTATAAATATCTTGACTAGCTTCACTGCTGAAGTGAGTCGATCGTGCCTGAGTACCCTGATCAGATACATCGTCTTGAAAGCTTATTACTTCGGCGCACTGTTCTTTCCACTCTTCTTTCCTGGAAATGACTTCAGTGGGAAAAAACATGTAGCTGCCGACCTGCATTCCGTGGCACATAACCAGTGCACCAAATTCTCAGTAGATTAGTTAAGCAGTAGTTGGGCGGCGTGAGTTCTCTTGATTATACCATTGACTGCATTTTCGAAATGCATTCATTTGCAGATATCCTTGGTGTCCACGACAGACTGAACTGAATGTCTTATTTAGGACACCAGTAGTAGGCTAAATGATTTCAGCAACCTTATGGGTAAGAAAATGAATTCCGCTGCGCATGATATCGATTTGATATCCAGCTGTTACATGACCTTAGGTGGTAAAGTGCAATTAGGCGGTAAAATGAACTGCGGTATCTTTTAAGACCCACAATTTTGAAATACAAATATTTTGGTGCGCCAGGCTCACAGGAGATTTCCAATGAAATTGTTAAATATGACGAGCAAACAGATATTTGTTCAAACTTCCATATAAATGCTCAAATCATTTTTATCTGCCTTCAGCTGGTGGACGGTACATGTTATTTGTTGGCGAATAAGTTGGATTGTTTCACGTAAAAAGGCACTTTTGAAGCCTACTACTAGAGTCCCCTTTATTTTTTAAAGCAATGGCCTCTCATCATCCGTGTTTAGTAAAACAGTTGGAGGCAGGCGCAAACTATGTGATAAAACTTTATTCAGATACTTTCTCAGCAACAGCCGTAAGTGTTAATGGCTTTGTCACTCCAAATTCTAAAACGGTCGATTTCGTACCCTCTAATGACTTAATTGGAGGTGTCGGCTACAACCAAGCCGGTAAAATAGGATCTATGTTACATAGAGACAACGGGCAGTTTTACAATTAACTCATATAGCGCGAGATATGTTCAACATCATAATCCTATTGTGCACATGTACAGGGTGAGTTCTCATCCTCAAAGCGCACAAAATAAAAAATACGGACTGTAGGATCGTGCTTGAAGTTTGTTTTCAACATGATTGAGCTGCGTAAATTATGCATTTTAAAAGTGAAACAGAAAGAAACACAAACGAGCCAACTCGGTAAAATGGTACTACTAGTAAAAAGATAGTGAAATTAAAGATCGTGTGTGTTGCAACGAACCGACTGAAGTGATGTTTTGCCAACATAGGGTGCAATAGGTTCTGAATCAGCTTAACCGGTTGTGTTTACCTGATTGTGCAAACTCAGTTTCTTTGAAATTTGATTCCATGCAGTGTTTCAAGCAATGTGAATGAACCATCTCACGACTTGTAACTCATCCGCCGTGTAGAATTTTGCGGTGAGAGGATTCACTGGTGACCACCAGCAAGTTGGTCACATGCAGAAAACGACCTAATTCCGGGTGGCGCAACCAGGGAGGTTTTATTACATACTGGTGCTAATTCCTCAGTTCTGCCCTGCGGAAATTCAATGATGTGAACATCTTGAGTTGACAAACAATTTGAAACGGATAAAGTATCCAAATGTATTACCCTATACTTGATGAACGATGTGGGGTATCGATATGGGAGCTCTGGCAGAACAGGGAGGCAACCTGTTCTCATATTTCTGTGCCAACAGGTCAGCTATCGTAATGAAAAGTTGGTGGTTGGCGGTATGCATGCCAGTATGTATTATAATCCCAGGCTTCGTAGCTTCCCTCCCCTGACGGGCACTTTTGTGTATGCTCAGAGAAGCGGAGTAGAAAGTTAGTAAACGAGCAGCTGTAGAAGCACGCATAAAATTTTAAATGTGTTTGATCTTTCCGATAAGATTCAAATCTTATCTAACTCCATGGAAGCTAGAGTATGCTACAGATTTGTCGCCTGTTTTACACTGCCACGTGGTGGACCGGACGAACACTGGATGGTCCTGATTTGTTAAATCAGGCTGAGTATCACAGGTTTTGCACGGTTTAAGTTAAATTGGCTTAGTTTGATAAACACACACACAAAGTCTGACCTTTTGTAAGCATGGACTTCTTACACTACAAATTAAATGGTTCACTAGGGGAAGTAGTAAGTGTTGGACATAATTAGGTATTTTTGGCTCTGATCATTTATAGGCGTGTGTATGCACGCCTCCAGCCTCCAACCTTTGTTGTTTATCAGTTATATTGCATCAGAAATCTGCTTGGTCTCAAGGGTCTGGTAGTTATTTTATTTTACTTCTGCCCGTCAAGTCTAATTTGTAGCCAATCGAATCACAATAGCGAAGAGAATAAACTTGTCAGATGTACTGCCCAGACTTAATGTGCAGCTCTTATGAGCTTTAATACATGAGGTGGAAAGAAGATTCTTAGGGATTACTTAAATATATTTAATAAATTCAGTTTGATTTTTTCAGCAAAGCTGTACGCACTGCGATAAGAAACTTCGGTCCTCTGTTTTCCACTGACTAGAATCCACCACCAGGAATCCATTACTATAGGCTCTCTAATGTCGATACCTAAGCAACTCAAAGTAAAATACATGCGTGCAGAATTGAGAACAGGGTTATTCACTGCATATATGTAACAGTTATTTCTGTAGGTATTGAATGAACTTTGGGGGTTCAGTTTCGTGAATCTTCCTTTAAGACAAAGCCATCTTATACTGGCAGGATGAAAGGCTTTAGAAAGCTGTTTAACCGATGTGAAAAAGCCAAACACGCGAATTTTTGGGTGGAATAGTAGACACTACCACTAAGCAAGCATCAAGTGTCGGCCAACACGAGTTTTCCACAAATGATTTCAATAATCTGGTGTTTGTCCAACAAAGACTTATAACGGACGGTCGTTACTTAATATGCCCAGAGTTTACAAAAAAACTGTACTTCTTTTTTTACCCTGTAAAAATTCGGATTGTTTCGAAAGCATGATCGTTTATGGTAACGAGCTCAAAAGCGCAATAAAAGGCCAAAAGGCGGAAGCATATCGCTATGATGATGAAATGAAGTTGGATCACAAAATGGTAAGCTTTGATTTGCTTACTGAGTTTTTTAGGTCTTTACGTAGTCAATAATTGTGTCCTTTGCATCAACATTCAGATGTGCATTCATTTTCATGTGGATTCATTTTCAAACAGGAGGTTTCCGAAGGGCCTCACACGGTACTTTAATGGTACTTTCGACTGTTTAAAGATGATATAACTCAGAAAAGGCTAAATTTGAGTGGCCAGTGATTGGGATGCTCATTCCAAATTGGTGTTATATGTATATTGGGTCAGGGGAACTTCGAAATGATAGGATATATGAGCCCATAAATTTCAGCAACGATGTTGTGAGTCAGTCACCCATAAATTCGTGTCATCTTTGCGTTACTTGCCATGAGGACCAGCTCTATCGTTGTATGTATATATTACCTCCAATTGGAAGCGAGATACTTGGGTCGGCATCAAGGTTTACAGTGGTGGCTTACCCAGTCTTACAACGTCGCGGTACCAACATAAAATCACGCTGAGTTTCATGTTTTGTATACGGCTAATGTTTTCCTAACTAAGAAAGATAGCGTTTTTTACTTTACATACCACATTCGCATGATTTCTTACAGGCAAAGGAAATCAGTGACCACTATCCAGTTGAATTCGAGATAGAGAAAATGAACAAACCCAAAAAGTCCGCATCCAGACGAAAAAGAAAGCAGTGAAGCATTGCAAACAACATATCTCTTTCCATTGTAATCAGCACTGATGATTTCTTTCAGTTATGGCAAGTGCTCATAAATGGCTGCAAACTATAAAAATCTTCTTCAAATACTCATCGGTTTCGCCGATTAATTTCTTACTTTTCTAGACTATCTTACACTGGCCTCAAGTTTAACTGCTCCACACATATATAAAAGCTTACACACAGTTTAAATGCACTCAATGAAAACGAATGCACATGGATGATAGTATTCGGTTTGTTTGAAATCTGTGATCTGCTGGCATGCAAGAATACGTATGTGTATGAATCATAGGTAGGTACATGAACTACACCGCATATCAAGCCATCAAAACCCCGGGAACCTTCAATGAAGAAATAAATACGAACCAGGTCCGGTTATAACGTTAGTCATTGTGATAATCCTTTACCTCCTGGTATCCATCGGCCTTATACTGATGATTCCAATTGAAAGCCAACATAAAAATTCACCACACAGCATAAGTAGGTGAGCGCTCGCCTACCTGCCGAAAACACTTCCTGCGTTGATGGAATAATTTGACCGTATTGTTCCGCGGAAACTGCCTGCTTTTGGCTCCAATCTTTGGTTGTGGCTTGCAGATCATAGCTATGAACTTGGACGTGTGTTATGAAAATAATACTACGTCACTTTAATGCTATGCTGTCTTATCCAACTGTATCACCCCACGGAAGTGAACCGTCAAAACTTCCTCCAAATATCTAATGTTGGATATTTTGACTCACACACACACATTCTTTTAGTACGGATTATAATCAAGCGCTGACAATCTTGATCAAAGTAAACTAGTCATTGACGTAATACACTATTCATAAGTTTGCTTAGAAACATCATAAAAGAGAGATTCGGCTTGGTTCCAAGTGAGTCTCCCGCAAAATAAAATTTGTTTGTTTGTGTATTTCGCTAAACCAGTTATTCTGCTGCAGCTGGATCCAGTTACCAAACCAACGAGTTGTACAGGATTGTCTTCATGGATTCGATGAGAAGAATATTTTAAGCAGTAAATTTTGTGTTTTTGGGGTTTGCACGCCCAACTACACCCTGCAATGAGACATAGTTCCACGGTAGCTGTTCCTCTCCAGCAACCACAACGATATCTGAACTTTGAGCCCGCCACAACAGAACACTCAAAACGTCGTAAAACATGTCTTTGGGGGTATCAGAGCTACAGTCGGTTGGGGCATAAACAAGCACAAGAAGCAGACAACAACCGCCAGACGAACGGCGACAGCAAGTCCAGCAAAGATCCTTCCTGAGTTACGACGACACGGACCACTGAACTCTCTGAAACAAAAACCAACGGATCTGGTTGCTATAAATGCCACCAAATGAACTATTTCCATTCGTTTAGGTCAAAGTAGACACTGCTCGCTGATAGTGCGGTGCACAGTGTCGCGCGATAGCTCGTACCAAGAAAGTTAGTCTGTCTACAGAATGCGATTTGGAAGGACCAAGAACCCCATTGAACAGAAATTCCCTGTGCATAATATCCAGCCAACTACGTAGGCCAGACAGCCAGACACTACCGTATACAAATTGCGGAGCGTAACTGGAATTGCTCGTTTGCTTCCACGAACTCCAGTTGACTTTAAGAAATTTCATCGCGACTCAGTCATTGATTTTCGCATACTTGAGTTAAGCCATCAAATCAGCTTCGATGGCACACGTATACTCCTGTCAGGATCCAGATCACACGTTGAATATGCCTGCGCTGAACCACTAGGGGCCAACACAACCGAACTGCGCCAACCGTAGTGATGGGGCAGCATCACATCTAGCTGGCTTGGACCTAACCAGACGCTTTAGTAGTCATGGCGACCAGATGTCAAGCGGGAATCTCAACAATGACGCGTCATTGCCGATACCAAAAATCGGAGGCACATCCCAGTTAAAGTACACGTAATTGTGTACATAGACGGGCAGAGCTAACGTACGCATGCACACGCAGTGGTCTTACCTGACTTCTAACTGATTCGGAAACACCATGATGATGATGACAGACCTGAGTAAAGCTGCGCTTGACAAGTATTCAGTCGATGATAAAAATTTTAAATTAATGTTGCCCACTGCACCCGAAACGTAAGGTTATAACAACATATTTGACTACGCTACTTTGATATTTAACTTTCCATTGATTGGTTTCGGTTACAAAACCAAAATTCAATCGAAAAGTCCCGAATCTCCTCAAGTTACCAATTACCTACAAGTAGCTCAGAAGAATAACTGGCACCAAGAGTGAACCTATCTGAACCTACTATCCGTCATTCGAGGGACCAATCAACATGTGCCCACGTGATGTGGATTCCGTGACTGAATGATAAGCAGGATGAAATCCAAACTGGAATTGTCATATAATTTGGACGTCTTGTTACCTTGTACTGAACGTAACCTGGATCATCAAGGCATTTGACAACAGTGAGAAAGGTAGGTCAGCTCGGTTGCGCCGCCTGGTTGCTGGTTTGCTCGCATAGCGTGGCAACCAGATTGCAGATTTTGCGCCAGCAGTGTAGATGATACTGTCAGTCCATAGTTGTGGGGGAACAAAACGATACTCAGCGGACGAATCGGGTGCAAATAAACTGGACTAAAACGCAACCCAGTTTCCAGATGAAATAGCCAAATAAACAATCGTAATATCGATATTAGATGCTAATTGGAACCCATATAAATATCATCGAAGCGGGAGTAAACGCTTCACCGCCTAGAGGTGATGTTTCCCCGACTGACGGCGAAATGTTTGGAATTGGACCGACAAAGTCTATAAACTAACGGAAAACCCAGCTAGCAGCTTCATGTAATGGCGATTGGAATGCTCTTCAGAGCGTCATGAACCATTTCTACTTGACTGGGCAAGGCTACGGTTTTCATTGTGAGGCAGAATATGCTCAAGAAGATGCTGGAAACCACCCTCTCTCTCCAATTTGAAAAGTTTGTTATCTATAGTGCAAGTAGAGTTCAACCCGAGCCATTCCACTTTATTCTTGGAGATAGCTTCTAATCAGCGGCACTTAAGTTGATACTAGTAATGTTGTTGAGCAGCTCTTACATTCCGCTATTGACTGGTAGGTTTGGCTGACTCAATTCAAGACTATCGATCAGCTACGACGTTCACACCCGTTCTTCGGCCACGGGCCCTAGCATTTTTCGAGTTAATTCAGTAATGTTGCTTAAGGCGAGCTGCGCAGCACTGAATGCTTTGAGTTTTCGGTATCAGGGATAAACTTTAATAATAAGCACCAAAAACCAAGATAATCAGACAGCTTGCACGGACACCTTTGAAATCTCTTTTAATGAGTGTATCATGTGATTCCAGTTAAGTAAGCAACATGATTTGACCAACAGCCAACTAAGTCTACTTTCCTGTCACGAGGATTGCCAAAGGATAAGAACGAAATTGCTTCCCTGAGGTAAGCTTAATTTGTGCAAAACGGGCGTCACATAATCCACCAACAATCCATACAGCGCCAACGCAAATATCTGGAAAAGACACATGGATTCCAGGCAGAAAGATCAATGTGCCTTCCTGTCGACAGTTTTGTCCGAAAACGATCAGACGAACGATCACACGCGCGCTGCAGACTGGCTCATGCTCTGGCAACTACAGTAGCCTTGTCCTACCTGACTACTTATACCGCTTTCAGTATTCAGAGTTTATACATTTGGACTAGCCGTGGGTATCGGGCTGCTTGTACCAGAATCCAGTCTTACTGAAACCAACGGAAAATGAATCAACTCCTAGTTGAAGGTTAAGTACTGCCCTGAATTCGTCTATATTCTGTCACTAAAGTGAAAATAGATTAAGCTCCACGTCCGTTCTCCGCGTAACTAACAGTAAAAGTGCCCTTCAGACACAGAATACCTCCCAGAGAAGGTTGAATTAGTCTCAGTCGATGGAATTCGGTTGTTTGGGCGAGTTAAAATGGAGCGGGTGCGTCTGATATTGTAACGTTTTATTTTTCTGACGCCGCATCAGAACTGCCGTCAACTGCATCGTACACAAAATGATCAGTTTTTTTAAAAGAAGTAGAGATTATGTAATTGGATGTTAGGTCATTTTACGCAGTGTTTATAGGATAAGTTGTCACTACTGTGGACAAACGCGAACAAGTATCAGCGTGGGGTTGCCCGTGAGTGGAAGCACATGGATTTCTAAAACCAAGTGTGGACGAAGGCTAAGGAGTCAGATTTCGAATGTGTTAATCAAAGAGAAGTACCGGTGTTTAATGGTCGCGTGCTGACTGTGGTTGTTATACAGCAGACGGAAACGATGGCGCAGAGGAAATTGACTATAACGGACAGGAAAGCAACCATAAATAAAATAAGCTCCCTCTTTCTCTCGAAAGAACGCTTCTACACAAACAGAAAGGAGGATGGTTCAAGCGTGTATCTGGCCCAGAAACGCCACCTTGTTCGACTGCGAAATTTTCACTTCAAATGATGTGTTTTGGTACAGGGCTACCTGAAATTGGGACAAAGTAAATCCTAGTAAATGAGCTTTTAAAATTTCCCCACGATTCAAAAAGCGCTCAGGGTTTCTAGACACCTGGAACAGTTCTTTCTATTACCAAGTAGCTGTCCCTCAAAGTTAATAAGCTCACAATCGAATAACGTCGGACAATTCGTTAGGCCTTCTCCATCGTGGAGAACGGATCTTGGTTGATAGCAGCTGTCTGATCTTTGGTTTGCCCAAGGTGTTTGAATATTTCCTTATCCATGTTAAATGTGAGCAAGTTCCACTTTATTTAACTACCAGAATGCATACCCCAAGCATGATATATATATATATATATATCGGCCCATTTTATTGGAGATATACCTTGTACTAACAGTACGGTCACCTCATAATGGGAGAGCGAGGGAAATGTGCCCAGGCAATGGAAGTGATGGCATGATAAGTTAGTTCGTAACCACTCATTTTACTTATTCCAAGGAACGGTAAACTGGGCAGCTACGCATTGAAGACGATTGCCTTATGTAAAAACTTCAGTGACTGGGTGATCTAGCCATGTTTGCCGGTGCAACTAACCGTTGGTGGGTTGAGTCACGGGACACGCAATAGGAAGGTCGGCAACCGTTAACCTTCCAGCCCATGTGTGCTTTGCCTCGCACACTCCACTTGATTGACAATACAGTTTAAGGGACATTCAGGCACATCAATGTCAGCTCACCATCACCTAAGTTGTGAAGCGCCGCCAAATAAAGTTTATCTTACAAAGGAAATTATTCACAAGGTTGCTGAAAACTACTCGACAGCCCTGGTAGGCGCAGTTCCCCTGTTTCCGTCAAATTTATGTTTTACTTGACTGGGATGAAAGCCAACTGGTCTCAGTTTCAGAGTTGACTGTAGTCGATTTGTTAATCCACCCACAACGCAAGATACAAATAAGGAGCCTGTATTCACTTTTAGCCTCCTAAGATTCCCGTAATAAACAAATTTGTCACCAAAACTTTGGGACTTGATGGCCGACCTGTTTTCCGATAGTACCGAAAGATTTGAAAAATTCCATAGATATATCGTCCTGTAAGTGAAATCATTCTATGCATAAAGGCTGTTTCGTGTGCGTCTGGAATTAACAGCAGCAAGCATCCCGCGAATCCCTGCGGAGAACCAAACGGGTGACAACCCCCCACGACTAGTGGTTGAAAACTAAACCGTAGCTGATCAGCAACGCAATTAACTCGCACTCAGACATGATATAGCAACACCTATTTTCATCGGGCGTCTAATAGTGAAATATATTGCTTCTCATCTGTTCCTACGTAGAGCAACACGCAACTAAATCGGTCTGATGTAAAAGCGAATTTTGGTAATTGAGGTTGTTCAGCTGGTGGCGGAGATTAAGTGTGGCAATTTTGTTGCAAACGCGCCGTTACCAACAGAGGTGACATCATCAGTGCCTCGCTGTAAAGTGGAACTAAGAAAAATGCCAAAGATGACGACCAAAACAGCGTTATCCACTGGATAAGCTGAAGTGAAAGCAGTAAGCCTCACACAAACAAACTGGATCAAGGAAAGGGGTGGACACAAGAAGACTTAGCTGGGTTTCCTTGTTTTCCGCACGTGGATCAGGAAAAGCGTCCTTTCAGTTTATTGGGTATGGGGATTCTGGTGTGTGAAGGTGCAGCAGACAAAACAATTTGGAGGAATAGGGTAATGCTCAATGAATGTAATCAACTGACATGTTGTACTGGATCTGATTGACAGAGGGAATGGTGAACTTAATCCGAAAACGCAAACACAACCGATCATTCGACGCACGGATGGGACGGCATGTCCACCCACAGGAGTAAACAACACATGGTACGTATATTCTAGGCCAACCTCAAGGGCGTTGACCAGGAAGAACCCGATTAGACAATCCAACCGAGAGAACTGAATATCCCAGCAACCAAGTGCGCTGCATATCATCGACAAACAACCGTTTACCAACATTTCATACTTCAATAATTAGATTATCGTTTGGTGGTGTGATTCAGGGGATACAATACAGTTATCGAAGCTGACTGAACTAATCCCTTAATCTACCGGGTTACTTGGTTTGTTCGTCATCTAGAATTCACTGTTTGTCATCGGCACACTTCCCTAAGTTATTGTCCCATCTCCTTTCTTGATTAACTCTAGCTCATTCACTGTTTACTGACATAAACTTAGTGGCGTTGGCACTCGCCGCGTGATCACTCAACACTGAATGTTACTTTCAGCCCGATTCTATTCGCCGAAATGTTTGTGATTACAACATTTAGACTATCCATACTTGGATTTTTCACGTCCAAAACTAACTCCAGCTTCTTCTTCACTGCTGGAGTACAGAAGCAACATCAAGCGTTGTGTTAAACTTCTCAGTAATGAAGATCGTTTTCTGTCACCTAATTTCTTTGCGCTTCCGTGACACAATGAAGGTTTTATGTGGATCTGTGGCACACCACAATTGATATCCTGTATGCGTAGGTCATTTAGACTGACAAAACTTTTGGTGAGAGATATGAAAGTGAGAAGACACGTCAAAGTTATTCACTTCAGCGTAAACTTTTCTGGGATCTTTAATGGCACAGTAGGAAATTCAAGCCGGTCATACCAAAAGGTTTGAGCAAAAAACTGATGCTTGTTTTGTAAATCTTCTTGAACAAAAACCAAAACACATTATTTGTGTGGCCGAAGAACTCCTCCAATTCGAGGTTGAATCAGTTCGTACTTTTCAGCCCAGTGTGAACTTGCGTTACCCTGGTTGCAAGCTAATTAATTATGATATTATTGGTATGCCTCCGTGGCATGCAGGGCGACCATCTTAGTTAGAACAACCGAACAGAATGTTTTTTCGATTTTTGTTACCGTTAAAACCATACAAATACATATTCTACGAATCTCGCACAAGCTACAACGTCAGCAACTAGGACGAGGAAGAAAAGTCATCGGCCGATACTGTTTCACTAGTACAGCCTAGACTGTTGTTTACATAAGTGATTACTTGTAGTAAACTGGACATAGTTGGTTGGTCTAGACACCATTCACAAACACTACTCATAAAACAGAACCGCATTTTAATTCACAGTTCCTAGGGCAAAAGATCATCTAATGAAAGTGTTCACCTTACATTTTCCTCTGCTCTGAAACTTTCACTCGGGTGTATTTTATATGGACTTTGATTTGCTTTAACATATACTGAAAATATTGATACAACAGCTAAGCTGTTTCAATCCCAATCGAATATCCTGATAACCTGAGAATATGACCACAAAAAGTATCTGCTGGAATGTGTCCTATCTATCCACTAAGACCGTCTGTTGATCAACCGTTGTATCTATTTGCAGAGTCCACGTCAAATGATAACTTATAGTTTAGCTTACTGCTCTCACATGCCGCCGTGCATACATTTGGCCGTGCAGGGGCTTACTTTGCTTCAAATACGCAAGGTGTAAAGCGTACCACTACTCGACCTGTGAATACTGAGTGCACCTGAACTGTTGCGCCTGAAAAGGTAAACACTTTGGTGGGATGTAGCCAGTCTAACACTACCCAATGGCTTCCCTAAATCTTTCCCATCAAATGACTCACTTATCACAGTTTTTTTAACAAGCAGCATCACCAACGCTTGTAACCTGCCCAATGGTTTTGTTTGAGCATTCGATAGCTCCTGGACGAACGAAATTCGGCCCAGCTTATGAGTAAGCGAGATGACGGTATCAAAAGTGATCAATCGTTCGAAAGTACAAATGTACTGGGCAATATCGGATTTATATTGATAGCTTCACACCAATGGCGATAAGCACACATGACTTCTGCAAAATGAGAAGTATTTGCAACCCCTATCACTTAACAAACTTTTTTGGGATTCCCGATACGGAACTTCGAGTGACGCGTAGGTTCGACGATCCCGAATATCAAAAGGAAAAATTGGGTTCGAAGTTCTACGGTACTTTTTACACAAGGGTAAGCAAATGCATGCAACAAACTTCAATCTTCCACGTTCTTCGCGTCAACAAGTGCACAAATCTGTCACTGACCGACACAGTGCAGTGTCAACGTCCGCACACCAAACAACAGCGAGCGGAATTTTGGCTCAGTAGTGTGGGTTGCGGTCGTCCCTTCCGACGACGCTCTCGTGTTCCCCATTGGCGGTACGATCACACGGAACGCGAGAAAACAAGTCAATACAGGCTCAGCAAACGGGCACGAACGCGCAAGGGTAGGTAGGTCAGCTGTACACATTCACGTAAATGCATACACACGAGTGTCGGACAGGACGGCCTTTGCGGCAAGGTGAGTGGCAGCTCTATCGATTTCTGCACCTGCAGGATGACTGGCTGTCGAAAAATTTAAATTGACGCTTCTTATGGGAGGATACAATGCTGCACAACTACAGGTTATTCAGGCTACTACAAACGAAGCTCTGTAAAGGCAAGAAAACTATTAGTCAAATTTACCAGACGCCCATGTATTCTATCAGCTACCGTGTGGCTTCGAAGACAGTGTGAGAACAAATTGACTACTATCCAAAAGCTCGTTGCCAAGTCTCTGCTGCAAGCTAGTCATCAAATTAATCCCAGGCCTCAATTCAAAGTAACACCGAGCAAAGCGAAAGCAAAACTTTGTCGACCAAAGCTTATCAGCTGGTTATGTGTTCACAAAGGCATTCGAAACACTGTATCTGATTGATATGATCCTAAACACTTGAGAGTAGGCTTCGCAGATACATGTCTGTCAGTTCAGCTTGGTCGAAAACACCATTTTACACGAACTTTCCATGTTTCACTGCCAAGATGAGCTACAAGTGTCAACATTCTGCTACGTATATCTTTCGGCCTCTAGACTTTGTTGGTTTGAATGTTGTTCTTAGCGATTCTGCTGAAATCCACCTGTAGTTATTAACAAAGTTCCTACCTCCGGCCTCCCATTTTTCTTAAAATTTGCACCAGCATTTGTGTAGGCTGCTCAGATTGCCCATCAAGGAATCCTGCAATTGTGGTGACTGCCTGCTGGTTTAAGGTTTTTGCTGACAAGGGCAGAACTCCAGGACAGCTGGAACTTCCCGGACTGCAGATTGCTATGGATCGTACGAAATTTGTGCCTGACAGTTTTATAAACAAAAACAGAACGTTCCTTACCAAAGCAATTTGGGGAATGGCTTCACCCATACCCAAGTAGATATAAATGAAAGGCACAATTAGGTGGTGGTAACAAGTATGCCAATGAATTTCATAATATGCGGGTCTATAATAAGCAAAATGTTTCGCCGCTTTTTGTACTTCCAAACCACAAGTCAGTTGAAGTACCAAACCATAGCTATATTTCCCTGAATTGCAGATGAGCAGACGTAAAATGGCTGATGCCAGTCGAGGTGGCTAATCCATGAGTCTTGATTATCTGTTCACAGATGGCTAGAGTTGATCATAGTTATTATACTTAAGTGAAATGCTTTCGGACAAGAGACGGTGTTGACCTGATTTATCGCTTGGCAGAATTTCTCCTTGTTATAGCGTCACCATATCTTTTCGAAAAAAAGCATCGCCGAGGTTTCCAACAGATCCCGTCATACCGTGCATGGTTGTGAACAAGTGTTCTGTTTTGCCACATCAGTTTACTTAGGCATTATAAAATTACGGATATGATGAGCAGTAAACATTGTCCATTTTGCAAAAGCAGGTTAGTGTCGCACGTTCATAAAAGTAGCGTTAATCTGACGAATTCGTTCCAGACGAAGTGTTTGGCTTTACAACCACAGAAGCTCAGATACAAATAACAATACGTTGGGTAGAAATTTCCTTTCAGTAGAAAACACGCTCGTCAGAATAATATTTTACTCACCCTCATAGGTTTTTATCGGAGAAAATGTCGGTCGTATTTTTAATTAGGTAATAATAAACTCCAGTACTACTTAAGTGAAACCATGATGTGTCGTTGTGGCTCCCACGCAATAATAACGGAGCAACGTAGTTCCGATGGGTCTCGATGTTAAGGATGGAGGAAATGAAATAAACTGACCTACTTACAAGGTCCTGAGTGCTTAGAAGCAGATCCTGAAGCTCCAATGTAGCACTCGGCCGGAAAAATCCACTTTTCTGTACACTATATGATTCATATGGCAGCAATCACACCAAAGAACAATAATGGCGTGTCATTGTAAGATCAAACAAAATAGGCAACTGATCAGTTTACTTATGTTCTACCAAACTGAGACAAATTCACTAGTTAAACTGACGAATATCTCAGTCAGAGTGCATTCTGCTGTACACAATGCTCCTTTTCATTTTTCAGCAACCATAGTTTACCACTGCCTATAACACAACGCTTAGTTATGAGCTGCAGTTCATTAAAATATGTCATGAGGATAGTCGCTGGACAGCTTGCTCAAAACCGTAGTGAAACATGGGAAAAATATATGTGCGTAAGTTTTTGCATAGCCAAACTATACACTGTTGGCGCTTACCTCCTTTTTTCCGCGTTGGTCATTCAGCGGCTAAGCACCACTGTTTGTGGCTTGAACTTGAGAAAACACCTTCAAGGCAAATTGGTCCAATGTTACTCACGTGTTACAGGTTGCTTCATTCGATTAGCATACGTCGGGCTTTACTGCATCCATTACAGTGCCATTGTGGGCATGTGATGTTAACTACTGTTCGTTAAAAGAAAGTGATTAGGTCGTTTCAGAAAGATTTGGTATGTAATCAGTAGTTTTTAAGTGGGCAACGTTTCGTTTCTGACACAGAAGCTTCGTCAGACTAATTTCGCAAGGTTTTAAGGCAGGCGGGGAATCAATCAGTAAGACCTCTTCAGATGATCACACTAGATCAGTGTTGAGTGTCAATTAACGGCACTTGTCGGTTAGTGTGCTTGTCAAAATCTTGCACTGATGGGTTGGAGGAGTTCCAAATTAGTTCCGATCGGTTATAGTTCCTTAATATTCCACTTCAAGGTGCTTCAATTAATGATTCGCCGCCGGTGCCACTGGCAGATTCTCGTTGATCTTTGTGAGCTTGTGAGTGTTGCGACAATTTAGTTGGGGGGAGGGGAGGTGGGTAGGGTTAGCTGGAATTCAGATGATGACTACTCCTCCTTCTGATAATCGCACACCAACACGTGTTAGCTTGACTGATCCAAGACAGTTCTCCACACGCCGTCTATTCTGTTAACACTGTGATGCTTGGCGATTTCGACCGCCTCGGCTATCAGCCTCTGTGACGTGGACCGTAGTACTCGTTTCAAAACCTCAACACTTTCTAAATCTATTTTGTATCCCGTGTCCAGTGCGTGTTCCGGAATTGCCGAGTCTTCCAGTAACCCTTGATATTTATCCGCGTTTCTCGGCGGTTGTTTAGTTTTCTCCTGTGCTCTCCGATTCTGATGTGAAGTTCCCTGACCGTCTGTCCTATGTAGATCTCAGTGTAGTGGTTGCACTTAATTTTGTAGACTCAGTCCCTAGTTCTGTTTGCCGGGAGACGATCCTTCAATGTCACCAGTACAGAACGCAGAGTATTTCTCCTCTTATGTTAGCCTTGTGTAGAATCCTTCGACTGACCTCCGATATCCCTGGTTTATAGGGAAAAACAGCAGTATCGATCCATTCCCTGTTGGACGCAGTTCATTCAGATAATTGTAAACCTTGTCTCGTCAGGACGAAAGTGTCATCTACATAACGGCAGGATATCTTAGGTGGGTATTTCCCCTCTAGAAAGCTACCCTTATGTTGGCCGTGTTTAGAATCCATTCATCCTCTAGTCGTACAAACCACATCATGGTTTCGTATTGACTGAATTTTCAGGTGACGGCTTTTCAGATGGGAGTCTTACACATCCTATGAATTATTTCTTCCTGTGGGTTACCTATGAATCGATCGTGGTGTCAGAGGATTTAACGAGTGACTCAGCTGAATCACAGCTCGATTTCTCCTCTGTGTTATGACTAGTGTGTTTTGTCGGTACAAATTTAGTTAAGTTTGTCAGGATGAACGTGATCGCAGTGCTCAAATTAATTTTTCGGGGCAAAATATTAACAGTTCATTTTACCACAAAAATTTCATCCATCGCCGTTCAGAACTCCTCGTGAAGGACTTTGCAAGTCCATTTACTGTTCGCTAGCTCTGACTGAATGAAACTTCACTGCACGGCTACTTACAAAAATGTAAGTGGTCTACTCAGAAAATGTAACATTCCATATTCTATGGTCCTACATCTACGACGTCAGGATTCCAGTGTCAGTTCAGTTTAGAGCACGTTAAGTGAACTGCTTGACTGTGCAGTGCGGCCGTATCCCATCCAGTCGCGAGGTACTAATAGGGCTGACCAACCGGCGACAGACAGATGCTGCTGTAAATGTTTGACCACAGCTGGTCGTTTATGATTCTGTCAGTAAGGAAATCCAAAATATTCTTTGGTGAATTCATACAGCGATCTTCGATAAGCTTCCTTTCGTAAATAGATTCGGGCAAAGGTGACGTGGTTCTTTCACGGAAAGTGTAAAAAGGCTAGCAAAAGTTTCAGACATTGTTAGCTATTCAGCCAAAAAGATGTAGAAGTTTGTTCAAATGACGTGTGAATGATATTTCTCTAAAGCTGCTTCCCCTGGGTATATTAGTTTCCGCTGATTTACCAAATATACAACGTTTACCGAGCAAATAATTTCGACCACCAGTCGATCTTTGTCCTCCCACTCAAGTGTCAACCAAGCACTGTCAGACAGTGGGCGTCAGCTCAAGCACATTCGTCACCGTTTAGCTTGTAAAATGGATGGTTGCCTGATTTCCTTCTCGGTGCGAAGTGACGCAAATTCAGTGCATCCACATCCGACACAAACCGTAGATAGATACAGATGTGCTTGACAGTGTCCATCTTTGGACCAGGTCACGAAAGGCGAACTGACTGTCGATTGTACCACTAATGACTACCTAAATACGTATAAGCTCGAGAGGTGCCGGTGGGCTCTCCGGAAATGCGGCTCGATAACCATATCATTTTTCTGCATCATGATCCGTTAGTTACATTGAGTAAGGCCGTGGGTTTTCGAAATAGGAAAGTTTATGAGTAAACTTTCAAAAACCGTTTGCGTTATACTGTTACCACTGACTGTTGTATCTTGATGCTAATCTACCATTCAAAAACTTCCCGATCAATATATTGAATGTGAAAATGTCTTGTTTTTCATTGCCTCAAAGAGGTTACTTAGTTCACTTATCAGAAGATCCAAGGGATGCCCTTCGTCAAGATTTAATGACCATGCATTTTCGACACGACTATTTAAACAGCGACCACTAAATAAATACGAGTTGGCACACATACGAGCCAACACAGCACACGACGGCTTCCATCCTACCGTAGAAATACTTCACTGCTGGAAATCTTGACGTTGAAAAAACCAGGCTTCTCTGGCCTATTATGCTCTATTGAGACAACAAAACTTTACTGATCGGGTCGACTGGAAATGAACCAGCAGTGAAACTGACCCAGGTGTTTGGAACCTGTACTCATTGGGAGTAATGGAATGTAAACGTACTACAGCAAGTGACCATTCTCCTGTTAGCCTCTACTTAATACCAGATGCTTATAACTTCATGACAAGATAACAGTCTGTGTAAAATGGTAGTTTTAGTCTAACTCTTAAAACAAAATATCCTGCCTAAGGTAGACTGAAGCATAAACACAGTTTCCAGTTGCTCACAATTAGGGATTTACTCTAGTGCTATAAACCTACTGCGTAATTGGCCATTCACGAGCAACTCCAAAACAGGCTGCTCCTAACACTGTTACTGCATTCCAAATAATCAGCTTCGGCCCTCACAAGTTCTTAACCGGCAACACCTCCACTATTAGCCTGAATTCAGATAAGAATACGATCATCGTATGATTCATCATGACGTTATATGAACAATGTGAGTATATATGGTAGATACGTCTAATGACATTGCTACCAGTGCATCCCTTCAGGTGACTTTATTAGGGTGAAAACACATAAGGTGGAGTAGATACAGAAAAACGTTAACGGTAAGGTTTTCGCATTGACTCAATCGAAAATGACTCAGTCGTTAAAGAACAGCTATTTTTGTACTTCATTGGAACCAGAGTCATGGGCTTATTTGCACGGCACGAACTACTAAGCAGACAGTGGTTTACATTCAACCATGACAGCAGAGAAAATATAGCATAAGCTGAAACAGTAAGCAACCCATAATAGTCGTTACAGAAATAATGTCAACCAGGGTTGATCGAATGCACAGTGTTCTTCGTTTACATTGTGGTCTATGGGTTTTAACCGTCTGGTACCGCTGGGTTCACTTGTGCAAGTTAGCAGAAATAGAGGGATTTGGCATTTTGAAATTTTTCGTATGAATAGCTTAGGGTTAGCGACACAACTTAATTTTGAAACAGATTTGGACCTGGAAATTTCCCAACTACAATGGTGAATTCTTTTAAAAATGGAATAGCGCGAAGTCACCATTAAATTCCTCGGGGATGTTGCAGCTTTTCTGCTTTTCACGTTCAACCAATCGAGTTCTACATCCAGCTTGATGAGTATCTGAATCCTCCCGATCTGTTCGGTCCAAATTTGTGCGTGTTTCTTCTAACCATACTCTACTGTGCTCAACCGAGCTCCTCAGCGGAATTCCGGAGCATGTTAGCTGGTATAATATCGATTTGAATGTTTGGGTTTTGTAAATGACTTATGCGTGCGTGTAGACAGGTGCAGTCAAAGCATATACAATCAGCGGTTCCAGCAATTGATTCACTGTCAAGTCAAACACTCACGTCTATCGGGTCTGTCTGTCTACCAGGTTTGTGTCGATAAGACGAAAAACAACGTCCATTTACCAGGTTGAGTTATGACAAACAGATATTCGGTGTAATGATACTACATAGTAAAGTAGTTAAGTTGTCGGGATTTTATTGCACACGCCTTAGCCCAACAGATAATTATAACTTTTAGTGCGTCGATGTACATCAGCTGTCAAAGTATCACAAATTTCCCATACTGAGCGCCTGTCATCAATGGCCAAACCATGGTGTTATAATGTATACGAGTAGCCATAGATGGATTGCGATTTTCAGACTGATTTCTGTTTCTGATTTTGCTGTAGCAAAACCCGTCAAAAACTGTGCAACATATTCTGGATAGGATGCGAAACAACTCATTAATGGGGTTTTAAAAAGGTTATCGCATCACCGCACAAAACTTTCCGAACGACTCGCCAGTTTTGATACGGAAAAAAGCTTTCATTGTGCATAATCCAAAAAGTGTGCTCAAACCTTAGATCTAGGGTTCTTAAAAGTAGCTAAGATCAGCTACAGAATGAATTAACTAATATCTTCTATTTTTTGTTTACGGAACATACATTATCACACACGATGGATATATTTGAAGGCGAGATAGCAAGTACATTACTCTGCTACAAAAATAATCATTAAAACCTAGAAAAATCAAGGGCCGGATGTATAATCAGCTAATTTGACCCTTAAACTTGTCTTTCGTAGTCTACTTCATGTTATCTAGTATCTGGCTCAAAGTGCACATTATTATTTATAGACAATTTCACCACTCACACGAGTGTTTTCGGTGAGTTGTCTCCCAGGGGTGATACGCTCTTTGTTATCTGCATTTATCCCGATGAGGTAACATTACATTCAGTAATGATGGTTAATAATACCTTGGGTCGCTGATCCAGTGTAGCTTAACAACATTAAATGAAGCATTTCCTGCTTCCAGTTCTTCAGCTGGGAAGGGTGATGGTTTCGTCAGGTGATCATGAGACAGGCGGGTTATTTCTTCCCAAAGGGAACACCAGGTAGCTATTTTGCCGGAATAGCTTAGAAATCCACGGAACCGTTGATATACAACCAACCAACGAATAAGTAGCCACAGCTCTTTTCGTCAGGGTGTCTCATCCTATGAATTACATCATGCTACTCGCGCTTACGGTCTTCAGCCCAGTCCATCAAACGCATGCTTATCAGTCGAAAGGAAAACCTCAAAATTTTGAAAGGCATATCCAGTAACTGTTGCCGCTGCAGCAGGCGACCAAACAAGGGTTGCACTGACTTCCACGAATTCCTCGGCGAACCGCATCGAAAATGTGCCACTAGAGCCCATGGAATAGTAGATAGCATCTATCTGATTTAGGTAATCGTGTCCATAAGTAGTTTTGAATGAAAACATTTGTGCTCCAATGGATGACTTTCCGACGTGATGCAGTCACAACTAACACCCTGCTACCAAACAGTGAAGAAATATCTGTGGAAAGTTTGACTCTTAGAACGATAGTTAAATAATGGGGGAAAATTAGCATTTACTATAGGAACAGCTTTTGTTTGCAAAACCCGTACATAAGCCGCAGCTTGAAGCACGAAATTCCAGTATTTTGTATTCATGAGCTGACAGATAGTGCCCTACCTGCTAGTGCACCAAATATGGTATAACAACGTCTGTAGCTTTGAACGTAACACATAGTTACATTCCAGCATAATCTGTCAGATACTGCTTGACCAAATAGACAGGCACATGTTCATTAAGGCATGAGTCAAAATGGAGCAACACATTTTATGCTACATGCACACAAATAAGGCACCCCTGCTCCATAATCTCGGTCTCCAGACGATTACGGTGCCAATCCAACAGAACGGCAATTCCTTTCGACGTGACGTCCAATCAACTCCGAATGGGAGGGTACTGATCGTGCGTACCCATCAGGTGGGTTGGTATGCCAGTGAACAAATTGTGAGAACACTTGCGTGAGAATTATAGGTCTTCTCAATCATGGCTCGGAAATTGACTCGTCATTAATGAAGGCTCGAAAAATACCCTCATAGGATCATGCAGCTGTGTAGCACGACTTCGGCTTTTGCTTGTTTTCTGTTGTTGCTCAAGTTACCTCACCAAATCCATACAACTGCATCTGGCCAGTGAACAGGCGTGCTGTAGGTCACCATGGGAACAGCCCCTTTGAACCGGAGGCCTTAGCTAATATGGGAATGGATTAAATGGTAAAATGGGATAAAAAAAAAGTGGTAGACATATGTCAGTCCTGCCCCGAAGGAATTCATGAATACACGTTAGCAAGGCAGTAAGATTTGGACACAGCCTTGGCACAATAAAGAGGTAATTAGACACTCCATGAGTTAGATATTGAATAAAAAACTCTCAAGACAGACACATCAGTTACCACGGGTGATGATACTTTGAATTCCGCATACCGCACTGAAGGTGCGAAAACCGTAAGGAAGTGAATGCTAGTTAAATATATCATGTAATCGAGTATTAATCAGCTAAGTCAGAACCATTTACCTACCATCCGAAATAGTCTTTTGTTTATTTAAACTTAAGGAAGTATCAATCGGCTGGGTAAAAACATAGCGAACCCTAGGACCACTATCGATCAAATTGTGTGATAGGTACTTTCAGTCTTATTCAGATTATAAACTGAGGCTGAACATGGGTAAAAGCAAATACTGTCCCCTGTCTGTTTACTCATCAGAAAACAGTGCAGTTTACGGTAATGACTTTCATAATCGCTGATCGGGTTGTTCGCTGACTGGGTTGTTGCATGTTGCATGTTGGGATGACTTTACGAAATCTCACCCAAGTTGATTTTCACAATGGGTTCTTTCCAGGCAGCCAAACTGTTGGACCTGATGCTCAAAAATACATGGGTGCCGTCTGTAAATGCCACTAAACAACCTCCTCCTTGTTCTTCCTCAGAGCACCGAGCCCTGTGTATCCTCATCGTCCATAATATTAGCAACAAACTGTGTACAGGATGCACACTGGCTTTACTTGCCACAGCTCCATTTGTTGTTACTTCTAGCCATGTGGGTTCAAAAGCGACAACTTCTAGGTACGCATGATGGGTGATCTCCGACCCAACCTAGGCTGACTGCGGTTCCAGCAGTGTTCTAAAAAGGTAGGTGAAAACTGCCTACCCCCTTCTGTTCTGCACACAACTCGCTTTTTTTACTGGAACGCCCATCACCAGGCATCGCAAAAGTGGTACAACCGAGGATGGATTATACACTGGTTACATCATAAATTTTGCAAGGTAAGTTAATTGCACAAAACAGTTGCTCTAATATCGTTTAGTTTTCTGAATCTGAGCAGTTATCTTTTACTCACAGAGAAAATAAACATCTAATTTAATCCAATCCAACATGGCTACCCAGGTGGGTTTTCTTACTGTGGTCTACCACTGGCTTGATCAGGTTGCTGGAGATCCTTCAGATGCCGATGGCTTAATGTCGCCTAAATCAACAACCTACAAATAAGAGGCGTACTGAGGCCGGGTTTGGTTTTCATGTTCTGTTTCTTTGGACTATTTGCCAAACTTGCTACTTGCTTCACTCAGCCGGACTGTCAGAGCCAGAGTTCCAGAGTATTGAGCTATCTAGACTGAAGGGTATCTGAATAACCGCACAGCACGCTATACAGTTGGCAAGATCCGCACTTCCATCAAATCAAATTACTAGGAATGTGATCAGTAAACGAGTCGACCGGTCCTGAAAAGTGAACCCCTCCTCAGATAAATCTACTGGATGCATCGGACAAGGGACCTTCACTGACTGGACATAGATGCACGGTCGATTTCAGCTCACACCTCCAGTCGCCTGGTGTTATTAGAGCTGAAGCACATTTGAATTGGAGGAGCCAAGCAATCAATTATTCTTTCATTCGCACATGAAAATCGGCGAGCTCACAGCACACACACCTGCTCTGTCCACTGTCTCAGTAGAAGCTAAATGACCTTCAGGACCAAAACGTTTTAAAGAAGTCTAGCTAAGCATACCTGTGTGGTAAGACAGTTAATTTCGTCACACATTCTTGTAGTCATTGTACATTGACCAATTGGTGACACCGTCCAGCAGCACGTCGCCGCTGGCCAGCTGGTGCATAAATTTAATTTGGCATTATAAAGTAGCAAGTAAGAACTCTTACCTGATTCAATCATTGCCGTGGTCAGTACAAGAGACTTTCATGAAAAATATCCAAAACGTTCTTCTACTACTTCTTTCGTTGCATTATATTTTGCGCCCTGCTAGCAGAGGGTAGAAATATTTTGGTAATTTTTATCACAATTTTAGTTATTTTCATTATTTTGGGCTAAAAGATCGCTTATTGGCTGACTACTGTATGTGAAGGAATATAAGCCTATACCTCGCTCGTTTGATAGCGCGGTGGGAGTCAGAGTCCGATGGACTATATGTTAACTCGTTAAATTACGATGCGTGGTCCGGCGTAACATTGCGCAACTACTGACCTGACCGAATTCAGGTTTCATTTTGGAAGATGTGAACACAACTGATGGAGGATTTGTTGGTGGTGTAGCACGTACTCGTTCAATTCACTCAGGGGGAGCAAGGCACTTTTTGCTCGCACTTCCATATATATTTCCGAAAAGCTTGTCTCATGTGACTGAAATACACCAAGCCATTCAGCAAAGCAAGAAAAGCGCTTTCTGCGCTAATGATTATGGTTCTTCCTGGTAAATGCGTTGCAAGAATCCATATCAGTCCATTAATTGGCATATCTACAGTTAGCTTCGGCAAAGTTTATCTTGTTAACAGCCCTGTAACCTCAAAAGATCTCAGGTATCGTCTTGCGTGTAGGTCATACAAGCCAATTTTGATGAACGGCTAGAACTACGGACAACGGAAAAGATTGAACACGAATGATAGCAGTGTTTCAGTGTAGATGACTCTTTCTCCCTACATATAATCAACTCCCGGGTTTCTCCAAAAAGCCCTTCAACTGGCTCGGTGAAATCGTGCTCCAGTGGATAACAAATCCTTTGACGAATGCCTCCGATCAGCCATGCCTTTCGGGAACCAGCCACACAATCCTTACTGTAACCATTTACCTAAATTCCAAACACGCGTCCTGATAGTTATCAGTTGCCATGACGTATGTTAAGATAAGAATAATCTAACTGTTCGGTAGTGTTTATACTGTTAGATTCAAAATCATATCCGAAAGTTCCAAAATTTCTCTAGTGCACCAGTAGTATACGTACACTGCATAAGAGTGAACACGCCCACCTACCCAGACATAATGATTCAAGAGCATCCATCGTGTGATTATGCAGTAGTATTTAAATGAAGGTCGGATATCCGGAGTTCGGATCCCAGAGCAGGCAGAAATATCCTTACCCAATTAACTCTAGTAAGAACAGAGCACGAAATCTGTACTTCTTTACTAGAAGAAGAAGAAGAAGTAGGAGATGAATTCAAAATATATTTAAGGGTTTAGAAAGTGAACAAACACGTAAAAATTTTCAAGGAAATGATAAATGGTCTGTGAGCATGCTCAGATAAACAGATACCTCACATCATTTGTCTACCTTGGCACAAACCTCCAACCCTATGCGTTTCTTTTGAATAGTTAAACGTTTTTTATTGAATTTACCATGTAGCAAACGTAACTGTAGGTTGTACGTGGACGCTGAAGGTGAAGGTGAAAAATACAAACATCTCGTCGATTGGGTTTTCTCTAAGGTAACTGAAGGATCTTTGCGCAAGCTTTAAATCAACTTTTTCGTGAAATCACAGGTGACTTAAATTCAAACTGCTTCTCGTATTCAAAACACTCTCGAAAAACTCAAAAATAATAAGAGGCACCTATAAAAATTAATAGGCTCGCAGAACCAAGTAATGACTAACCACGATTTTCCGCCACAAACGGATCCGCCCAATTCAGAGGTAGAGATCATTCCAAAACTTAAGCCATTTCCTTACAGTTCTGTGAAATTTTGCTTGAGCGCGATAGATTTTAAAAGCCTAATTGTTGATCCACGGATTCTCTTTAATAACGGGAGCAATCCATAAACTCAGCTTGTCTTGTTACATATATTCAGGTATCAAATAGACATCGAATGACTCATAGTACAGGCCTATTTGCTTCCAGTTGATTATGGGCATAATGGCATATTTTAGCGTAAATATCATAACCAATTTTTGAAAGGATATGAAACCATTGGAAATTATATTGTTTCTTAATGCATGTTATCTGACGAATGGTCATCAACAATTGAAAATTCCGTTAAAAGTTCATAACCAATAATCCACTAAAAAGAGCACTGCGACATAAAGTTGGACTAGATTTTATGGACAACGAAAGACGTGCAATTTCAAGCGGAGTCACCAAACGAGTTAGACAGGCTGAAATTCCACGGATGATTGTGAGTAGAAGGAAAATCATGTCTTTAAAGACCTAGGAAAGCCGAATCAGTTTATCCCCTTTTGGAAACCATCAGCAGGTGAATCACAGTAAACAGCCGAAACCTCGGCCTTTCAACAGGCAGTTAGAATCTATGCTACTACCTAACGAGGGGGTTCTCAGTGTATTAAACAAGTTTCACACCAGGTATTTTGCTACTGTACCACAATCACTCATTTCCCAAATATCGCCTGGTGTTCCTTAGCTCCTCAAACAATGACCTCTCGATTTAAAGAACCGGGCCAATTATGAGTTTTCAGGAGCAAGTTACTCACAGGCGGTAGGCCGGTGAAAAACTGCTAAAACTTCTCTAGCGAGTCCGATCTACCAAGAGGAGAGAGAAACACGCGGAAACCTTCACTAGTCAAAGGGGTAAAGACTACTTAAACACCCTGGTAATGTTTTCCTTCAAGAGGTTGTGCTGCACCAGGTTGACTCATTACTCATAAGTTTATTGAAAGAGGTTGCTGAAACGAGAGATAAGCCCTCTGTCCAAACCAAATTCATATGCAAATGGAAGAAGTTGGCGAATTCCGTGCATCTTTGGCGCAATTAGAACATAAGTTTAACGGAACTTTGAGAACGGCTCCTACCTGATCAGCCCCAAGAATAGCAAAACCGGCCATAGTTGTTGAAGAGTTTTCACCAAAACTAAGAGTGGTTTGTTACGTCTGGAGAATAGTCAACATTTGAATCAGGAACAATGTTTGACTACTTGAAAACTGATCATTCGAGGAGTAAGATTTTCCCATTCCTGTGATGAGCGATAAAACCGTTTAGAATCGGGAAGTGAAATCTGTAGAAAGGGTTTTATAATAGCATCAGAATATAATGTCGATAGTCCCGTTCACATTTTATTATTCAGTTGTTCCGAATAACTCTTCCGGATGACTGAATCTAGCTCCTATGGAGCACCGTTCCTAGAACACAACCCCGTTTGTGCTTCCATCGAGTCTTCGATCAATGCCCCGTCGTTTCGCATTGATTTCTACATGACCCAAGGTAAAGGAGAACACCCTGAACATCCCACTTTTTATCATCCAATAACATCCAAAACAGAATGTCTTATTTGTCTCTCTCGTTGAGCATGCACTTGTCGATTTTTTCATTGCACTGCTTTTCATTGGACGCATGGGGACAGTGTGGCTTTTTTAATTTCTGATAGGTTACAGTAAGAGTGTATGCATTCGCTGTAATGTATACTGTGTTGCCCACCTTTTTCACCAGTGGAAATTGCGCGTCTCATAAACTAGCTAAATAGGTATCGTTTCTGTTTTATTCTGAATGTGTCCATTAGAAAGCACCTACCAATATATCCACTCCACTGGACAATGGTTAACGGTAGATTCGCGTAAATACCGCAGATCAACGAGCGCCTTTAACCTGTCTTGCGAAAAACGAAACCCGGGATCATTGATATGATGTCTGATGAATGGTTAGCTTACCGCATCCAGAAATAATGGCGCAGCCTCTAAAACTCCCTGTGCAGGGGGAAATGTGTTTTAGAGGCATGCTTCTTCTGAGGTCATATTATTAATTCCAGAAGATAGTCAGTGCTCATCAACTGTATAAAAATGAACACCTCATCAGTACACTGCTGGTTCATTTTCATTAGTCGTCGAACCCCCATTCTTTTGTATATCCCTTCAGGCACACGTTTGATCATAGGTTCAGCTGATTCACTGTTAAGATTGTCATAATTTGCAAACAGATGTATGGCTTCGTTTGTGTTCATAAGATAAGGATGATGGAAACTTGGATGTTACGCCTATATGATGAGATCTAAGAAGGAAAAACCGGTAGTGGGCTGTTGATGATTTTTTGTACACATTATTGGAAGTATTATGTCTGAAAAACAGGTCGAGATTTAAAATTTTACTGCGATTATATTCGACCGCATGTTCGGTCCAGAGGAGTTTATTGACTTCAGAACAGAGATACACACTGCAGAGCAGGTGGGCCAACTGCAATTCTCTAACCTCTTGCTCATTCATTGACTATGTTGATGAACGATGTGTATCTTTGCCGGATTAAGCTTGAGTAGCTTCAATACTAGCTGCAAGCATGATAAGGGGGCGAATGGACAAACATTTCGTTAAACTTGCCTGCCTGCTAAGAAGTTATGGTGCATGAGACGCATTATTTTCAAGCTATTTCGTCAATATCGATTGCGAAAGCGTTCCTCAAAGTTAACAACTGGGGGTTTACAGGTAATACAATACAGATACGTGATGTATGTATTATTTAGCGCGAAATGTGTGTGCAAATTTTGCTGTTACCTCTGACTGTCGGAAATTCTGACGTCAATGATAAAGTTGCTTCGATTCGGTGGCATATCCATGCAGATTCAGTGCACTAGCAGTTAAGACTTAATTATCATAGATTTGCCGTTTGTCCAAACTGGGAATCACATATATTATTGTAGACGACAATTCCTGTCCATGGACATCATAGCATGAATGCCATTATAGATCAAAAAGGTTCTCTATCTCACAGTAAGTTGCCGCCAAAGATTCGACAGCTTGTTGATTATTCCCATGGACACGTAGCCATAATTTAAGTTTTACACTTGACCAAGGCATTGAATCCGTTTATCAGTATCAAGTTCAGTGTCACGCGAGCTCATGCAGGTACATTAAAAACCAGCATGAAAACCGACATCCCTTGGAGCGGTGAACAACTGAAAATAATGCAGAACTCTATCGTACCATAAGCCGTGTGTAAATACCGATGTAGGGTTTAGTGCTCATTAATTAGCACACTGATCAAGCAAAGGTGTGAGCCTCAGAGAACAGCACTCGTTACTCACCAGTAATCCAACTTCAGAATAGACGTGGACGAAGTTTCTGTTATTCATATGACTTTCTCATCCAATGGTACTTTTTGGTGAAGAGAACAAACTGAAGATCCAATGTTTCCATCAAATGGACATCTAGTTTCGCTGGCATCAAGGCCTGTCGATGCTGCAGTCCTTGAATATTGCAGGAGCACAAGTTTGTACATGCTAATGCCTATAACAGGAACTTCTATGTGAACCCGAAGTGAATGAATAGATCAGTGACTCATTATCGGGTTCCAGAAAGCGAAAACCCCGAAAGTTATTATTCAGGAGTCTGGTGAGAGGTAACATATAATTAATTTGGGATACAGAAGGATTTAAGCATACACGGCCATATTCACCATCTAACGTTGTATCCGTACCTCTATACGATTGAAATCTATTTTATTCTATCTCATTGCTTATTTTTTGCAAGCCTAGGATTTCATTTGACCAAAAGTGCGCTAAAAATCTTGAAAAACACTAAACTGCCAGATGAACCGAGAAATTTCAGTTTCTAGGAGAAGATTGTTTTCGATCTCCCGGTTCGCGGATTTCACTGTTATTTGCATTACAGCTGATAGAACCTGAAGTATTCTTCGTCACTTTTACTGGTACAGTCTGCCAGTATATTTTGCAAGCACGTAAACTTTGCACCAAATTTTAGTTCCTTCTTAGAATCCTCAGTGACCTTATAAATATATACATATATAACTCCATTCTGAAGAATTTCAAGACAGTACGTGACTGCTGCCATTGGAAGTAAGGCACGATTTCCCTTTGTAGCACACATTAGATACAGATAATTTCTTTTGACCGACATCGCACAGTCATAAGCAAAGTAGAACTGGAAAGATATGCATAATCATCCAGTTAGACCGCTTAAAAAATTGAGTGCTGAGTTGTCCACGTTTGCTCCAGTGGTTCTTGCCCTTCAGGATCGTTCGCCCCATTGATTGCTTAAATGCTTCGGACGCCAAGAGACTTTGGGGGAATGCTTTTATTGCCTATACAGGGTAGTTTTCGGATGTCAGTTAAACTATCAAACACTATCTTTACCAATAAGTGTTTATAGTTTGCTATTGAATAAGCCCCCAGAATTCGTTCCAGAAGATCTGCGTTCGTACGTGCATCGTAATATCTGTTAAAACGGATCATATATGGTTTTTCCGACGAAAGAAAAACCTCGATTTCTTGAAAATGGGCTCAGCCAAGTTTTGCGCCAAAGACTTGGGTGAAGAGGAACACCGCTAAACGATTAATTGGAGCCTCAAATGACTTCTCTGCTTGTATACAATCGATTTATCCAACGTCAATGACTGTATGAAAACACAAACGAGAGAGCATTACGGGAGCTGAAAAAAGATGGCTTCACCCAAGCTGTGCAACCTCTACGCATCCAACTTATCTTTGCTGTGATAGCCGGACGGTCTGTTTCCCGGTAACTGATAAAGAAAGCACTTTTCACCAAGTTTAACGGAGCCCCATGGTCATAATCAGCACACTACATACTTTCCTTTCTTACATTGGATTTTTAGATGACGCATTTGCAGCTTAACACTAATTGCGCAAGCGGGCATCAAATCACCGCACCTACTGAACTCGTGCACTGAGTACACCGAAGTATGACTTCAAATTCCACCAAGCGAAGATAGGGTTACGCTCAGGCCCTACACCAACGTAAGCTGTAGCGCGTTCGTGTACGTTTAACAGGAGCCGAATAATGAAACCATCCTCTATTCCTGTGATAACATCACACACAGCCCACACATCTAGTCAACTGCCATAGTACCAACGAAGCAAAGGTATGAGTGTTTATTAGTCGTCGATCCAAACGGTTGTTTGTTGTCCGTGTGATGTCAACCCAGTTCATAACCACTAATAGAAGAGTCGCTGTAGGCTTGCTCAGTTTATTTTACTCTCAAATGCAAGGAACAACAAGCCACCTTCCCGCTCTTACCGTGTTTCAGCTTTGCTTTGTTAGTTCCCCATAGTTTTGTTTTATGTCGTAATAAAAGTACACTGATGATCCACAGCAAAACGAATAGCATTTCTGCAGAAATGCTCTTTACCGACACTTCTTGGTACACGCTGACTATAGTAGATAGCCAGTTTTATGCTGGCAAAAATCACTTTCTTTATGGAATTTATTGCAGGTTTGGCAGTCATCTTTCTAGACGGCTGCGAGCCTGACCCTCGTACCTCTCAGGGTGGTAAGTCAATGCTAATAAATATATCACTTGTTTATTCTGTTGTGTGATAATCCCAGATTCCGCAGAACTAGAAGTTTACGTCCATCGTTCTCGACCACGTTGCTAAATCTGATTATAGAGCATCTAGGACTGTCACCGAATACTCTAACACGGAACTCTAAGTTGAAACCGAACAGCTTGGTAATGTGTTGGTTGATACGTCAACAATAAGCGAAGCGAAGTCATCCGTACGAACAGCGGTCATACCTCGAGCCAAGCCATCGTGATCACTCCTCACAGGGACCCATCTGTTAGACGCTAGTCTGATGACGACGTTTGGATGCTGCAAACCTCCCAATATCTCTCGGTCTTGGTCACTGGATCCGAATCAAATGTTTGATTTAGCCAACGTAAACTCAAGGAATATCCATTCGTCACACAGTGCCAAAACAATCACTATGGCTCCACGTGCATCGATTACTACATTTTTACTTAACTGCTGAATAGTTGCCATATACTTTTAAAGATGAGAGATTTTAGGCGAAGGATCCTTTGTACTCCCGAAACCGTCATAGCTACACACAACTGTTGGAAAATTCCGCTTTTTGGCACAAGTCCCCTTGCGCGCAAGGTGCCTCTGACATGCACGTACAAGTATTGATTGAGATTACTTCTTGAGTCTTTGTCCACAGTGGGTAGGCTGCTATGTTCATGCTGCTAACGGCAGAAAACTCCAATTGCAGGTAGTACATCTTTGCGTTCAATGAAAGGTAATACAGGACCATAAAGACCATAAAAACAACTAGAAAGAGATATTATGGGAAAAGTTCGATTAACGGTATTTCTGGCTGATTCCATATGATCGCCGGCCCAAGGATAATGTGATAAATCTACTGCTCGCAAATTTCAACTAAGGACAAACGCAAAGTACAATCACTTGGAGGTTTTTGTTTGAGTCCTGGACCAAGGAAACCCAGTTGCAGCACCTTCGTATTCATGAAAAACCTCTAAAAAAATCGATGGTTTTTCAGATCCAGCTGGGATTCATTAAAAGTATAACCTCCAAGAGGAGCGAGGCTAGGTTGCAGTTTTGGAAAAGCCTCGATTTTCAAGAGATCCGTTTTGGCTTCAAGACTCTGCCCAGACCATATAATGATTCTCATAATGAATAGTTCGTTTATAGAGACATTTCTGGGCAGTGATATTCTCGAACAAGTAAAGTTAACTCGATCGCTAAATTTTACTCGCATCTTGGCTAGCAGACAATCAAACAGAAGAAACACCACTGAACCTGTAACCATCTGATCATATTACGACCCTGGACCGCCTCAGGCGGTAGAACTTTCTTAGGGTCGTCGGTCCCCAATTGGTTGATTTGGCTCATTTTCACTGCGTCATTGCATGGACCAGTGCGTAAAACACCCGGATTAATTTGAGCTCGAACTGTCTTAGTGGAACAAATAACGAAAGAATGCTTGGTGAGGCAACGTTCCGGAGTCTTTCGAAGATCCAGTAAATTATTGCATACCTTAAATGTTATATTCGTTAGAGAGTGAACTCGATGACATTGCTTAATGGCCAGACGTTTCTCAGGCTTATCCAAAGGACTGATAGTGTCGTTTATATCCATATGAATTTATCATTGGTTTCACCCGTTGTTCCTCCAGAAGGGTCGGTACCTCAGTGACGGAAACGGTTATTACTCCTTGTCTTGGATAGTAAAATAATAACGTAGTTTACATACGTATTTCTTGATACCACAGAATACTTGGAGGAACGATTTCGACAAGCTGTTAATCCCTGTTGTTGTTAGAACGGCACTTACAGCCGTCAGTGTTTTGTATTCAAACGACAACACTTCTCCGCTAATATCTCACATGTGTTTCACCCGTGTCTCATAGCTCTCTGATGAGCATAGAGTTTACTGTTTCGACTATCAGTAATTGAGATTTCTTTTGATAGATCACACACGAACACCAACTTCGGTGTTTATTCTTTTTGTCCACTCTCAATGCGTTAAAAATCAGTGGAATTTTGACAGCTTGTTCCGGTAACTTGGGAGTAATTCGTCACACAAGCCGCACCAGCCCACTCTGACTTCCAGCTGATGAATACCAAACTGTGGTTCGTGCGTTCCTCTGTTGCTAGACCGACAAAACTTGCCACCGGAACCTGCATGTAGCGACGTCAAGCTGCCGAAGCAAAAGACGGAATTGTCAGCTAAATTATTACGACTACCGACAAAGCATAATAGGAATGTGCATTATTCCGCATCCTGCCTTGTTCGACGGAAGCGTATTTCCCGGTGGCTTTTGAACAGGTATTTACCTGCAGTGCAGTGCATGTCAGACAATAGTAAGTGTGATTTGTTTGTTCATATAATTCTGAAAACAAAACTTACGCTTGAACACCTTGACAATGAGTCCGTAAAACATACGGAATGAGATCGAACGGTGTCACTCAGCAAAACGAAATTCTGCATGATGATTGCTTGCAGGCATTCATGCCGGATCTATAGCTTAAGTCACAAGACAAACTAGCCTTTCTTTGGTATACTAAAAAGAGTTGCGAACTTTCAGTGCTTTCCCTTCCTTCCAGTTGCATATGTCGTCACCATCGCCAATGTCATTTTCACACGCCTCCCATCTGAGACACTGGCTTGACTTCGCCCTGGATGGTATATTTAGGAGAATTGGGAATGTGGACGATCCTTCTTGAATCCGTTCTTGAATCAGTAGCTCTACTTGCTTTGGCAATCCAAGTCCATGGGTTAGGTTGTCAGCCTTTCGTTTAAACAGCCAAGTATGACGTGCGTTGAGGAATTCCTCCGTGATAACTTACACGAAAGCATTCTGATCTTGTACTAGTTTGCCTCCTTTTTGTACTTTGACGTTAGGTGTTTGGAACTGATTCCTCAGCTTTGATCAACAACAATTTCGTAACAAAAAATCAGATGTCTGAGTTTATAGTTTTCCTTATTTAGACTTCCGCAGATACAGTGTGTGACATACATTTAGCTCCTGTCTGAGTGTTGAGTCACCAGGTGTTTCAAATTCGTCAACATGCACTATGGTCGTGCTTTGGTTTTCGTTCGTCCTGTGCTCTCACAGCTCAGTTTGTCACACCAGCCGATTTTATCCGAAGTCTCTCGCAACTAAAGGTTTAGCATACTGACTACTACGTTTATTCTCAACCTGTCCCTCTGATAAAAGCTGCTTTGACTGCGTCACTCTTTGTCGTGTCAGGCTAATCGATTATCCGGTCGTGGTTACGTGGGATGGAGGACCAGATAGTGATAGTGACTAGTGCAACTAAAGTGATGCACACCGCGGAAGTTTGTTAGTCTGTCTGCCTTCATTATACAAAACAGCGATAGGTAAACAGCTAACCCAACTATCTCAGGTACGTCAACCAAAACCGGAATAAAATATACATCCTCGGTGCTAGTTGTGACTCATCCAGCGGCACATACGCACGCATTCCTAGTTACTTTAGATTTCGCGTGCAAGATGTGTGGGCAGGGTCCAGTTTCAGGATGAGATCAGGTCGAGCGATAATCAGAATTACCTAACTTAAAGAAAATCAATCGACCAAATGGCTATCCCGAAACTAAGCGCCACGAATAAACGGATGTGGAGTGCGGGCAAAATTCGAGCTGAAACATTTCTCGAATATCGTCCCAACTGAAAAATGAGGCGGTCCGCTACAGCACGTCCAGTTAAAGGAGAGCACCAATAACGAGAGATCTAGCTGGCATTCAGATGTCCTCCGTGAAACCAAATCGATATGCAACTGAGCGTATCTGTTGAGAAACATAGGCTCTACGTAACCTACAACATTCCATTGTTTGCAAGACCGTAAGAGGATCAGCAAAGAAGAAAGAGCATAACTAGGCTAGACAAGAAACCTCTCCCGAAGTCTTTCCGACCGCCTAATACTGCATTTACCTTACTTAAGACTCATTCAAAGGGCCGGTTTATTATCAACGCCATGCGCTCACTGAACATCAAATTGCACGCAATCGGTGAAAAACACTCATTTGTTAATCATCTTGGCGTTAATGGGAGGCTCCTAAGCTGTAATACGTTTATCGTTACTTTCGAGTTTTTGTGACATTCCTATTAGTCTGAATGTCAGCTTCATACCGTGCACTAGCATCCCACGTGAGATTACAGTGGAGGCGACTGTGTAGCCTGGATAATGACCAAGGGTAAGTTATGCAATAATTTCACTTATTTCTATTGTTAACGACGGTTGCATCATAGCCAGAAAGACCGAATCAGGATGCAGTTATAAATTTTGGTTTCTTAAACTCTCAAAATAGACGTGAGGGCAGCATCAAACTGAGACAATTGATTTCGAGTGCCAAATAAAAAGTGAGAACGTTAGCAGGGATGTTAGGGATCTTGCTATTTTACGAAAGATTAATCGCTACATGCATTTAATCCGTCCTATTCTTCTATCTCCTGCTCTGGTCTTTGGGTACAATTTCTCTTGGTATTCGCTCCTCGTTAAAAGGTATAGCAAGTCAGTTTTAGACTTTTAGACTTTTTTTCAGATTTGATGGCTTTCCAACTTTACATACCCTTCGAAGTAGCCAGACTTTATCCAGGACGAGCGCTATGCGACAGAACCCAACACTGCAAACATTGCGTGCTAGATGCGTCACCACATGACTCAAATTGGGCTATTTTCTGGGCCAACCTCGTTTAGCTATTAGTGAACACACTGAATGAAGCCAGCATCAATGTCATGTGCATATTACCAGAAGGCCAAAACTTAGGGAATTCAGCACATTTTGTCACGATCTTTCTAATGTCATACTTGGTATCAGACAGCAAACCATGCACCTACGCCACCTTAAGCAGGCTTAAAAGACCTACCGGAAAATCACTTATAGTCAGCAGGATCACCCGTTAGTAGTTACAGGTGTAAGTTTGCTTTCTGGTCGGAATATGAAGTTTGTGGCGCAGTTTTACGAGAAAAACATCGCGTGTAATCGTGTTATTTGCGCGACATTATCAGACAAATGGTGTAAATGAATTCTTCAAGCTTGGAGTAAATTACTAAATGTGGCCAATCAGGATTGTCATGAAATTTTCCCAGAGGACCTTAGCAAAATTCATTCGTCTTGTCAAGGGAAGACAGTGCATTAAGATCGGACACTCCAACAGAAACTAAAACTATACACTCAATTTCCCTAGTAATAATCTTAGATAATTTGGTGCATCAAGCAACTAGATACGGTCTAGATCCGGATCGGTATGTTTATTTATTTCATCACGAGCAGGCTTTTCTTGTTTCTTTTTTCAAAAGACGACGCTCTGAGCTATATTGTTATTATTTAATACTATTAACTATCAGCATCTTCGGAGTAGAACTCTTGTAGGATTTCCGTTCAAGTAAAGAAACCTTTCCTTACTTCAAAGATATGCAGACATTTTAATTAACCCTAGAATGAATCGAAAATAGATGTGCAAACCACTGAAAATTTACTCCAAAGTCACCCGAACTTGCCTTTCTCTAAAAACCCATCTTCTTAATTGTTCAGTGCGAATAATATGTGCATATAATGAGTAGTGTTCACAACAAATTTTGTGGATTCTCATTCTGCTACAAGTTGCCTTGAGATCAATGGCATAACTACGCTTATTTGTATGCTGTGTCGAAAAAAATTAAAAATGTCCTTCATTTTATGAACAAAGGATACTCTTGAACGCCCACTCAAAACTCGTGCAAATGGTTTTATTATCCTCTTATTGTGTAGGTGCAGAGGAGGCCAATTCTGTTTTACCGACATTTTTTGCCATCTGGCTAAACCTAACAAGAGGTAACGTAGGCAGAATCGGGGCCTGAGATAGTCCATGCCCAGCTCATGACTATTGACTATAACACTGCACACCAAATGAGTGTTCTCCATGTCCATTAGAGGATCATCTGCGTATTTCTACCGCTGAACTGTTTCTCATCTTATACAACTCAACTTTTCTTTTGAAAGATGTATTGTGAAACACGAACCAAAGGCTGAGGAAGATAGAAGAACCATCAATACGGATGATTAAAGCAGCTAACGCGTTTCAGCAAGAGCTAACTGTACCTTGCACTTTACAGTCACCGAAACCCTATCTTGAACATTCTTTAAAAGCTGGAAATCATCCATTCGGCCGAAATGACAACCTAGATCTGGAGCTAAACGACGATTTCCCAGACCGTTGACTTTGTATTTGAAACTACTCCCTCAAATGAGGTCGGCCTATGCAGAAAAGCACCGTAGAGTTGTTCCGCGTTCTGTGGGAAATAGCGGCAACGAGCATATTGCGGACCATAACGGAGGTGCTATCCCGCGGTCTTGAGCATAAAAGTCGAATATCGACCCAAACCGCCGAAAGTTTATGAGCACCAATGAAAATGATCGGCTTCCTCACCTTGTTAGAACACCGCTTTAGGGTCAGCTTCATGAAACATGGTTAGAATATACCCCACTACTGACAAGTAGCTTGTAGTCCACCGGCCGACCGATCATTCACCAGACTCGACTAGCGACATAAATGAATCGAGATGTATCGAGTTCTGAGCTTCCACTCTAATGACGGATGCAAATGACGATGTATGAATGTCGACAATGCCTGTCTTCGGGACTCGAAGGGATACTACATCCTACTGCTTTCATGAACTCGGCTAATTGTGAAAGTCTCGAGGCGGATGTCCAACATAATAATGGTTACTAGACGGACTGACTCCGGTTTCGTTTGAAAGTGAGCATAAATTGATCAGGCACACTATTTCGGACTTGTTGCTGAGTCAACTTAGAAATAAAGTTTATCGATTCTATTAGCACCCTTTCGATTACTTTTGCCTGAAGAATAATAAGACTTTGCAATATGATCTAAATAGGTACTGAGCCGTTTACACAATGAACCGAGTGATGGTTTTTTTAGCTTGCACAGAAAACCTTGCACGCGTGGCGCCATATTAAATTACTGTCACAATGCCATCCAGGCTTTTCAGTGATCAACATTTCTATAGCAGTTTGGCGCCAAAACGAATCGATTTTTAGCCAGAATTTCTCACCTGATTACTGTGAACTGACGTGTGGAACGGGACGGTGCCATTCCAAGAAACACAAGACCTGCTGCCGTGTCGTGTGGACCTGCTCCACTTTCAGGCGGTTGGAATCAGAACCTCTAAAAATATCCAGGTAGTGTGAGGATTTCTTTGTATGAACGACTGTAGGTATTCATCACAGGCTCTTTTGATAACCTAGATCGAATACCGCAGACTTCTTGGTACTCCGTGGAATTTAATTAGGAGATTTTTTAAATCAACTCAAAGCGTTATATGATATAACATACTGGTGATTTGAAGGGATTACTCAAGCTTTCGAGACTATCTACAATGTTGTGCGTTCATTTATATCATTTCTTAGAACCTCTCCATTCCAGACCGTGTGTATAGCAGTAAGAATATAGGCTTCGTAAAGCCTACTTTGAATTCATATTGTTTCATCTGACGGTACGTATTTCTCCTTAATATTAAGGTTGTACTCAATTTGTTCTCAAAGCTGAATTACGTCGAACAGGTCGATCAAAAACAATAGGTAAGATAGAGTTCAACAGCTTCATTAGCATCTCACTAAAAGTATTCATAAAACATTTTATTGCACTTAAGTTTCGATTAGTTTTCCTTTCTTGGCATATAAAGCGGGTGTTATTTAACCAGATTTTGTGAGTGGTTCAGCTGTTATATGGTGTCCATAATAGCGGATTTTACGACGAACTTGGCCAGTGAAATTAGGTTGATTTATTGGATAAATAGTCATTTGCGCCTCATCAGATTAAATCGGGCATAAAGCAAGCCTTTAATATAGCTAGAGTTTCCAGCCATAGTAGAAGGTCCTACAAAGGTCCTGCAAACCAAAAGCGCTATACTGAAAACATCACCGAGTTTATTGTACCTCTCCCTTAACGGACCATCATAGCTTCGCAATATCAAATAAGTGTAGTCAAAAACCCAGAAGCCATTAAGCCTGACGCGTTTTTACCGGCCAGGCTTCTACATTTCTACGCAAGGATGTAAAGTTTCGAGTGTCTTAGCAAGCTGCCGACTACGGCATGCAACATTCTTGCGCTAACTAGCGCAAGCTGTCAAAAAATCGCTCTGGATTAAAATGCGCTGGTCAGTTTGGCAAATTTGTTCCAGTAAACCGAAACTTTCTGCAAAGTGAATTATGAATAGCAAAGGAGCGGCTACTTACTCCATTAGTGTAAAGAATTTAAAAATCATACTCACTTACCAGGGTAAATATATAGAAATATCCCAGAGGTGTCTCATAGACAGTCTTTAAGCGTTGACGTGGTCGAGAATGAGCGGCGATAAGGGCAATATGTCGTGATTTCCTGATAAAACGTCATCAGATACACCCAAATGCGCCAGCACCCTGTCTTGATTATTAATTTTCGGCTAAATGTACATCATACATCTGAAACAGATAATGGTGCTGTTTTCCTCAACCTGCTTCGACTTCAGGTTACAAGGTTGATGAGATTGATGTCTCGTCTATTCAAGGTCCCCACTTCTCTCAGTCTGAAATGTTGTCACCTAAGAATTTAAGGATGTGCACAACCCGAAAGCAGAATTCTGCGTGGCTCTAAAGTACGTGACCTTCGTATTAGTACCGGAATGTTGGAAACTCCGGTGCACTCACCGGTAGTTGGTCAGGTACCTTTAGATTTGTTCGACAAACTTCGCAATCAGCCCGTCGTTTATAATCATCGGTACGCACTGATGGTATGCACTCGAGTGACGATGAGGTGATTGCAATCCAGTTGAATTGTTCAGGAAAGGCCAACAGCCACCTGGTCAACAATCAGTAACCTGACCATCACTTGGCGGCCCGACTGAACAACGATTCAGTTGAACATACTGATAAACCATTTCGGGTTCACCTCCTCACCAATCTGGAGAGGAGGCTGATTAATCATATAGGGCTTATGGTGGCACGGACTGTTTGGAGAACGATTCACGACCCTAGCCACTACCCCGATTGGACAATTAGCTAGATGACAGAAACGCGATCAAAATACCTGTAGTAGGTGCAAAGCCAACTCGGATTCCTTGTCGTAGCTCACACCAAAAGAGATACTAAAAGTTGAAAAGTCCCCGTGGAAGTGTCGTTCGCTCTGGATAAGCTGGGTCCTGTGGTATCAGCCCATAAAATGTGTGTTACGATGCTTCTGTATGGATACTGTAGCTATAACGCTAATAGGGCGGATATGTTTGATTACTTGTCGAGACATAGAGACCACCTGTCATTGCGGAAGAAAAGAAGATGTTTGAACAGTGCAATTCTACCAGGTGTCCTTTCTGTGCACGCCGCTCTCCAGGAATGAGATAGATATTCCAATGAAAGTACTTTTGGAGTATGCGCTGCGTAAGATTACTGGACAGCATTAATGTAGGTTCGAAAGAATGAATGTTCAGTGGCCATAGTGACATGATATGCATTCAGCATTGTTTAGAAAGCTTCTCTTAACCTGTTAAACGTGCTCATTTTTTCAGCTCAGTGTCAAACCGTACAAAATTTGGCACTGGACCAGCTGCTAATCTGGTGGCTCCGACGGGTATCCCAGATAGAACAACCATCTGATAATTTTCCCTGTTGAGTAACGTAAACCCTGAGTCGTGTCGTTTACGTCCAATTTCTGTTTGCTGTAGCCTTAGGCGGTCCCATTACCAGGTAGTTACACAGCTGCAACAGCTGGATCATATCCATATTTTTTGGTTTCAACAAGATTGTACTCCAACACACTAAGCCATGAACATGACTATTTAAGCGGAGCATACAGGACTAGAATTCTCAGCCAGTGGGAACCTTTTAACGGACCACCGAGGTCGACTGGCCTGAGACAATTAGATTATTTACTTTATGGATTTTTGCAGCAGTTTGTTTGTGGTAACAGAACAAGAGAATTTCGAGACTAATAACCGGACACTGCAAATAAGTGTAAACAAATTACCCTGGCCACTCTAGAGGAAGTAATTAACTGCTGCTATAGAGACGCATGCTCCATTGGAATAAAACAGGTGGGTGGTATTTCGTATATAATTTTATTTCAATGACCTGAAACACTGTCTTCTCTTTGTCATATCGCTAGAATGTCAAAATGCACGTCAACGTCGAAAGGTTAGAAGAAATTGTCTTAATAAAGGCGGAATAACCTTAACACCACATGCTTAATGTCTTAAGTAGACTATGTCTATCCTCACTCGTAATACATTGTGTATTCCTCGTTTTTCAGTTGATTGCACGATGCGACAAGTGTCAAAGAGAATTCACAAGCATCGGTCTTGCCGGCATACAACTAGATTCAACTGTACAAACAAATTCTTCACCGCATTACACCGCTAACACGAGCCGCGTGATTTTTTCAGACAAGCTACAAAAAACAGCTATGACACACCTTAAAGTCAGTCAGCATCGATCCATCCGGGTTGCCAGGCTACATCTGAATCTGTCACAAAATCCGGTACTTTCGTCAGCAAAAATCCTTGGGAATTCTGGATCTGCCTTAGCTGTATAATGCGAATTGTTCAAACCAGTCGCGTAACGGCATTTCGCACCATTTTACGCCATCCAGTTAGACAAAAACTGACATCCGATTAGCACATGTGAAGTTTATTACAATCTCTTTGTGGCGGTCAGTTTAGTTTGCGGGAAGTACTTAATACATCACTTGACAGCCATCCTTGGAACTTTGCAGTGGTTTATATTTTGGGTGCTGGTAAACTTAAGAAATTCCAACAGGCTATGTATCTCTACCAGGAACGGACTTGGTCTCATCAGATCGTTCCTAATAAATGGGAGGAAGCAGTTGACTACAATCCTGACCCCAATTCTGTCACAACTCTCGATCGGCAGGCGCCGGGATATAGCATATCGATCACCACTAATGAATGACACGTAAGAACAGCCACACTCGACAGTCACCATTTGATTTTTCAGTTGCGAGCGATGCGTTGGAAATGTATAATGGCTCTTGGATCTAGTGTTCTTGGCCAAGAACTTGAGTGTCTAGCAGGCTTCAAGCTTCTGAGGCGCTGATTGGAAATTCTGACAGGCAGGCCAATGGGTCGATACAACGAAGGTGTTACTGGGTCGCCGTTCAAAGCTTTGGGTGCGAACTTGTTCATCTGCTCGGACGTTAAATTTCAGATGCCTCCGGCCTACGCTGGTGGTGTACTGTCAACGCGCTCGCCTTGCATTCCAGATGTACGGAGTTCAAAACCCGGTACAGCCAATGTTGTGCACTGCCTATGAGCTCTAATAAGAGCGAAACTTGAGTCCTGTGCTCCCCAAATGAGGAAGCAATCACCAGAATGATTGCACCGAGAGAGGACGGCAACTGTTCAAACAAGAGTGATGTGAAAATGCATTCTAAAAGAAACAATCTACAAATCCACTCTACAAAACCAACTACAATTAAACTTGAATTATGCCGTTTCCGCTGAACTCTTAGAGTCCGTTTTTTTCCAGACAGACAGCTGTTTCTGTTATCCCGTAAAGGTAATGTACATGTGAAAAAAAACTTTGAGTGCACATGCGAATACTATAGCTTGTTTTCCCTTTGACGTTCTACTGACCGCACCTGGAGTGGTCCAGCATTCGTTTTACAGAGCTAGTGGCTGACAGTTCCCAGCATCCATACGTTGAATACTATTTGAATCCGTCTTAAAACCCTGATAAAGAAGCCTCAGGAAGTATCGTCTAATCATCCGGCACTTGGGCAAACTGTAAATGAGAATACTACTTAACCTGACCTAATCATCATCTCGGTCTTAAGTATATTTCCACCGAATAGGTGGAAACCAAATAACCGATGTAAATACTCACTTTTGTAAAATTTTATTGACTGTCCTGGGTGTATAGCTCAGTTTTACAGCGAACAAAAAACAGACGAATAGAATAAATCAATACAGAAACAATTTGATTGCTCCTTGCTGCAGTCTGTTTTAGTTTGAATTTGGTTTCTTGAAGCATTGAAGTCTTCACGGTAAATGTGTGATAGTGGTTTGACGTGAAATGACAACTTGAGTCGGGTCATGCTCTGCATTTGAAGGTTGCATAAAACGTGCAACTTTGACTAGCGATCGACTGCAAGAGTGGAATTTCGGAAGATTGTTCGGGCAGCTACGTAAGTTGGGTGCCACTTTACCGAATCATAAGCGCTTCTCGAAAACAAGTATCTCGGTGACTAGTAACGATGTTAATTCTCTTGACGAAAGCACAAACTGGAAGAATTTAGTAAAATGTGGAGTGCATGGTAACAGTAGAAATCAGGATGGGCAAATAAAGCGATGTTCAATTTCACACTCACTTAAGTTCTACTTCAGAAAGCAATCTCAGGGTATTCCACATCCGCCAAGCCTATGCAAAAATCCGGCGTTTGCAGCCCTTCTAAAATTAATTCACATCTGTGCACAAATTTTGCGCTTTTAATAAGCAAGTATGCTGCAACATTCATTTCTGCATCAATTGAACTGGGGATACAGTAAAAGTCAACACTGACTGAAACTCATCAGGACTGGCCACACTGGCGTCAAAGGCTTCTCTTTTGAGGTCGGTTCTATAGGCATCTCGGGAACGACCCCAGGATCAATGGTATTTTCCCGTTTCCTTATTGATCGAACACATTGTCACTGACTGTACTTATGCTTGGGACATCAAGCAGCGCATCCTTTTGTGGTGGCAACTGTGTTCGCGACTTGTTGTCTGACTGATGGCGATCGCGCTGGACTTCTGTACAAAAACCAGTCATGGGTTTTTGTTTGTCATTTGTACCTTACCTTAACATAAACTCACTCATTGTTGCATTAGCTAATACAACAGCCCTCCGCAAAAGCTCAACCTTGCCCTGAGAGTCCAAGTATGGTGCATCCTACCGGTCAGCTGCATTGGGGGACGGGAGAGAACAAATGTGTCAGATTCTCCCCCGAGGGTAACTTGTTGCATCAAGGCTACCCCACTGTGTTCGAGTAAATTTGAAAGGTCATCGTCTGATTCTGGAATATTTCAGCCCTTAAGGAACTGTGATCTAAAATCATCGTCTGATTCTGGAATATTTCAGCCCGTAACGAACTGTGATCTAAAGTGCCGACCAGTCCTTGAAGAATCAATTTTACTGCAGCATCTCGTTTGTCCATGTTTGCAATCAAAATAAGTCCAGTTCTTTAAGGCAAGGCAAACTATCAATGATCAGAACACCTAGCTAACTATCATCATCGTCGTCAGCGTTGTCAACAGTACACCAGTAATATATAATGACGCTTAACTGCGATACGATTATCAAGGAACGAAGCCTTAGTAAGAAGTGAGGGACTTTGTGCGAAGAAGCCCTATGCCCTTAAGAAAAAACGACCAGGAATAATGGGCTTACATCTTCGAGTGATAGTGAAACAAAGCTATTTGAGAATCGTGTTAAACTGAGCCACCACCAGCCGGATTGATCCAGCGTATTTTGAGGGCCCTACTCGACATAAGACCTGAATACAATAAACCGACCTGGGGGCCCGACTAGGAAATGACAACACGCGCGCTAATGGAATGGTTGTGTGCCACGCCCTGCAACTACGTCAATACACGTTCAAGCAGGATCACGTGAATTCCAGCCAGGAAAAATGCTGGTTACCGATAGCCTCCGTTTTATGAAACTTTAAACTAACAAGAGCAATATAAGGGGTGCCTTTTATCGTACCCAAAATTAATTGCGACACAAGCTTGCGGTTCATCAATAAGTGCTAACTTAAAGGCGAGTCTTCAGATAAAGGGCTTTGTATCAAGTTGAGGAATGTTATTCTTCACAAATCCAAATAAGCTTGTTACTGCGTGAGGCGAAACAGTCCCTGCATATCGGTTCCCCGAAAGATGACGCCTGACCGAACAACAGGTTTGAGCAAATATATTGCGATTGTTGTATTGAAACAAACAGACACTCTGAACAAAACAGGTGAAAGTGAACTGGTTCTTCAATTACTGCAACATTCTAGCAAGCTCAGTGAGTAATGTATAAATCACAGGTCGTCAGATCGACAGAATTCATTGTTTCGGGCTTCGAATGTGGTCATAGATCACTGTGAGTTCCGGTCATTGAAAATACTATTGTTTTGGAGTATAACCGCGTAACTACCTTAGACAGACGTGTTCAGTATGCTGCCTTCTTTGCTTGGCCTTATATCTGCCAAGCTGGACGATTGTATCATTTAATGAAGACCTATTTAGGACGTTAAACTTGAATCTCACTTCTCTGTCCATCACTCATCCAACTCTGAAGTTAGCTAAAGCTATTTGGAGAACGCAAAACAAGATAGGGTATATTTGAAAGATTTTGTGCTTTGAGGCTCATCCTTATTTCATGTCAGGATTATACGGCCAGTTTGTACCATATAATTCCAAAGTTACCACCAAATTGAGATGAAATTCTGTTTTACCGTTAGATCTCCTCACTACGGAATTGACAAGTATGGTTTCATTGAGTTTCATAGTCGCAACGCTGATTCGCTTTGAAGTGTTATGCTAACGTAGGACGGTAGCCCAAGCACAAAGGCGAGGATGTAACTTGGATCAGACGTGTACTGACTAGACTCGGCCGGAAAGACTATAAGGTGTTTGATTATACACTCAGTGGACATATGATGTGGTGTGAATGTTCACATATCCTAGAGCCTAAACTGACAGTTTAAGATTAACTGCGCAGAGTCGGTTGGACGAACCTACTCCACTCTGGCGACGATTGATTATCTATGGATCGTGGTTCCAGCAAACCATTTCCAGGAAACGAGATTGCGCCATCCTGAGGCAGGATGTTGTGCCTGACTAACATCAAGCACCTCTCAAAAAATTGACTGAAAACAAAACGGTTCTCTTTGTCCATGAGAATAAAGCTCGCGTGTTCTTGTTTGCTTTTGTCTGCGCAAATCTACAACCAATGAAGCATATGGCTGAAAAGTTCTGTTTGGTTAAGCCAGAAGTGCAAACAATACCAGTGTTCTGCACCAACTGATCGGGCACAGGCTTATCGATCTCAACGCAGAAGAATGTGCATCAACTGATTCATTATCAATTGGATCTTTGCTAGTCCAGAACTTTAGTTTCTCAAACTTAAGTTACAAAGACCAGATTCAGTACAGAAGGCATAGAAAGAGCCGGTGAAAGGCCTAATTGTCCACCTTTATCTATATTTTGAACGAATTCAATTGTGCACTGAAGTCTGTCCAACCATTTTTATAAGAGATCGTTTCTAAAAAGGGAAAGACGCGGAAAAAACGCGCTTTAATACACCAAACATAGTCACTACAGCTGCAAAGTAATCTAACAATAAATTACAAATATCATTAAGGGAGCATGTTGTTTTACAGCTCATATTATAGAGTGTTTGAGCCCCCTGGTATGCACCTGAAGATTCTAATGAATATACCCCAATAATAGATAATATACCTTACCTATGAGCTCATTACCCAGTGGACACGGCAGTGAATGAAGTCCAGCAAGCCCGAAAAACCCTCAAAGGGTACGGGATTGCTACCTGGTGAACTTTTTACATAATAACTCAGCTATTCAACCCCACTTTTAAACTTGTTGGCAAGTAGATGCATGCCTTCATAAAACAGTATTTTTATAATAAATTGTGAAAGATCACTGAGCAAACAATAATCAATTTTCAACTCGATGTGGTTCATTCAAAAGTGGTGTCCGCGACCAGTCATTTTCCGAGTGACTTTTTCGTTAATTTTGTGACTGCTCGCTGGTCAAGGCCTTAACCGTACGCTGTCCTCCTGGTTTCGAAGCTTCCTCCGTTCGGCTTTCTACAGCTCGATAATTACTGATTATTTCCAGCAGTCAGGTGGCCCACATTGAGTTACGCGCAAAACCCAAAAAGTCAAATAGTTCAAATGGAGGCTTATGAACAAATGCGATACTGTGAATAACATAATACAGTGATAAACGTTTATAAGCCTTAAACTGTGGGATTATGCCGAAATCTATACACCGGGTTATGGACTGCTACTTCCAAGTGGGATCATTTATAAAAAATAGGTAGGAAACATCAAGTCTACCCAGTATTCACACTGGCTCAAGACAATTGGTCACAAGATGACCAACTACATGGTTTTACTATACTAGGCGCGCGATGACAAGGTCACACAGCGGTTTAAGTTCAGGTCAAAACAAGCAGGAGATATGGGCACATAACACAAACAACAAAATGAGAAATCCCTCTGCACACAATAAGGAAAGAGGAAAAGAGTCAACAATAAGACCACATAATGGGCTGACATTCGCTCAGGTAAAGAACAACCCATAGGTGGGAAAAACAACTATTCTCATCTTGATAGATAACAAATAAGTGGAGAGTTGAAAGAAATACAAACCTCGAAGCTAACCAGTTCGACTGGAAACGAATGGTGCGTATTATGACAAACCGCTAAACAACCTTGCGTCAGTAAATCCATTTTGTATGAAGTGTTGCCTAGGGGAGATGAAACCACATGCGCTTGGATAAATGGAACTCAGTAGGTTACATTCCAATGCTCCATATAGAGCATTTGATATAACTCTTTCTCTTTCATTCCAGAAACACTGCAATTTATGTCAAACTTCTGCCGCATAAGTCAGAAGAGTTGGGGTGTGGTACACGTTACATCGACTTTAAAGCAGAAGTGGCTGTCTGGTGAGACCAAAATCCCACTGTGCTATCTGCGTCAACTGTCATAAAATAGAGTTAACTAACTAACTGTGTGACCAGAAGGGACTGCTACGCCTAACTGGAATAATCCGTCAATGATAGGTGAACATTAGGGGAACGACTCTGTTTGTGAAGTACACCCATTCATAAATTTACTTAGTGGTAACGGGAGGATTTCCTGATTCTGAGAATCTCCTGAATTTGAGATAGTTCTGTATATTTCCCCGACGGAACGCAATACTCATAAGGTAACAGAATGCTCTTTGATAACCCAGTTGTGTGGTACCTCCCTAATGGGTCCCAAGAAAAGCAAACCCGGTCTTGGGATGTCGAAGAGGTTTCAGCAACTTCTGAGTATTGTGTTCCGTTAAGAAACCAATCTATCCTTTGAACAACAAAAGAAGTTACCCGCTGAAAGGCGTCCGGAACTTTTCAAATTCTCGTCTCTAATATTCACGAAACTAGTTAGCCTTTATGTGTGGAAGTTGTCCCAATTATGACGTAAAATTGATGACTATTGTTTAGTTCTTTAAAAAAGCAGATATTTCTGCTTGAGACCGCGATATTTTTATTGCTTTAGCCCCCGCGACTTGTGGTCATTGATTGGTTGCTATTAGGAATCTGTACAGATTCAGAAGAAGATGACCCATGCTTAAAGACTTAGGGATTCTGTGAATCACCTCCTTTTGAAAGGTTTTACTGCGTGTTAAAAGAAAGCCGTTAATCTGAGGAATGTGTGGTAGTCGTGTTTGGAACAACAAGTACTCAACTATTTAGACTGAACGTGACCTATGTTCACACGATCACCAGAGCAGTATAACATTGGCGTCTGTTTAATCGGTTCGGTTCATACGGCATCAAAAATGTGTACATTCCATATAGGAAAACGTACACAGTGCAGAATATTCACTTTGTTAGATGTCATCGCTTTTCTTCGATCAGTCTTTTTATGCAAGAACTCAAAATTTTTACGTAAAAAGTGCATAACCGTTGTGATCAAACTTCCTGAAAGTTCTCTCCTTCATAAAACTTTTTGTGTTCACGTGAATAAGCAGGTTAATAGTGAGTGACCCTCACTGCAGTTTTATATTCATTCATACATTCCATTCCAGAAAATCTCGTTTTTGTAAGAAGCCTGAGAAAAACATTCAGTATTCTGCTTTCATGACAGACCACAAGGGTATTCGCTATCAACCGTCACCGAATCTGTCTATCTCCTCCGAATAGTGGTCCAAAACTCTTTTTCTTCGTGATACTCTTTGAAAGCTCAATTCGTGAATAACTTTGATTTATTCGCCACCGTCCAGAAATGACAGATTTTTTAGTTCAAAATGGCTTTAGCATACAGAAATTCACAACTTAAAACTCCCATTAGAGTCTTTTACAGTGAAAATTTTTAAGAAGAACCAATAGGCGACAAAATGACGGTTCCTTTGTTCGGCAGAATCCGACTAAATTGGTCGTTTCTGCTGATAGACCCTTTTCGCTGGTGTCAAACAAGTCCCTAATTTTGAGTAAAAAAAGAATAGCAGTTAGTTCATATGTATGATTTTATGAGGAGTTGGTTAGGTTTGTTGACAGTTCATGCTATCCTTCTCTATCTGGTCTACTTTGAAAGATAGTCCGCCCGGAGTGAGTAGTAAACAGAGTGTCACTTCGGGACCTGAACATCTAATTTTTTTCGTGGAATGTTCTTCTCTGAAGCAGGTGCAGTGCGGCTATTACTATAATTTAAAAATCGATCTTCTGTTGCTTATAAGTCTCTGATTCACTTCAGTTTGACACGTATGGTTGGTCGTCGTCAAGCTTGTAGTCGAATCGATAATTCTGCCCACAATTAAGTAGTAAACCTAGGTTCCGTGATCACCCAATGTTGGCAAGTTGGTCAGCTGTCGCACTTCTTTTAGTCGAACGTAAACAAACAAAAGGAACATTATTGAAACCTCGGGCTATGTGTGTCCATGAAATGCGTTCTGGCGTACCAGTTCGGATAGAGACGGTCTAATCTGTCGATAATTATACTTCTGTAGACTCATTTCATCAATATGATCGATTTTACTTACCTAGGCGACAGAACATGGAATTGTCCATGGACCTGAGCCATTCACTTGGCTTTTACTGAGCGAATGAGCCCACAACGCTCCAATATGTTCTTAACATTCAGTAGAAAACTTAATCTACCGCCGTCTAGCTCACCATGCATGCAATGTCTCTTGATTTGGTGTTACATAAGGCCATAAGGCAACCAGTTGATATAGGAAGTGCTGCTCTTAGAACCAAAAGCTGGTGTTAGGGGTTATCGTAGAGGTAAACAATAGTCACAAATTTGGCGTTTAAACAGTGACTCCCCATATTTCAGAAGGAGTAATCTTCTATGGTAGGCTGTGCCTAATCTCCCTAGTTTCCAGTATAAAGTTTAATCATGTTAGAAAGCAGTGAGATCAGAAATGAACAAAACATTCCGCTCCTTTTGTGGGGTTTAACACTATTCATCAAACCAAGAAGGCCGAAATGCAACGATCACTTTGGAGAGAGAAGCCCTAATTGGGAGGGACAATTTAAAGAGAACCATTGTATACTGCGGACAACTAATCATGAGAAACAGTCCGTTTGCTAAACATGTAGTTATTGTTCATAAAAGTGGACTTAAAAGCAAAACCAGTGTACCCACAAAAAAGTTCATTATTGGTTTGGGAGCGCCACGTTCCACAAAGCCATATTTTAAAATTCTTGGTGTAATAAGGTCCCGTAAATACGAAACTGAATAAAATTTACCCCATGAGTTCATATCACAGCGAGCTCAGCTTTTTTCACCATATGCTAAGTTAGCAAACTGGGTCCGGTTCAAGTGTTGAGACCTTATAGACAACAGCCCAGCTGCGGTAAACGTTCAGAAGTTCATTTCGTATTTGAACTACTGATGGTAGTGTCAGGAGGTTTGGCAATTGTCAACAGAGGTTTCGTCTTGCCAGTGAAGCCAATCTGATTGATTGTTGGTCTGTTCGCCGAGCTTGGCAGTTGGATTGCAAACGTTTCATCACCAATCGAGGTGACATCATCAGTGCGGGGTTGAGTGGGTCTGATGATGTCACCTCGATTGGTGATGAAACGTTTGCAATCCAACTGCCAAGCTCGGCGAACAGACCAACAATCAATCAGCGCACCCGAGCTACCTATATTCCACAACATTGCCGAAGCCAATCTGTGCCGGAAAGCATAGAAGCACTGTACAGATGTTTCATTCCTATCGGAAATTTCCCCTAGTGCATATCACACGAAACTCCAGGGAGTTTCGAACCACAAACCCCGAGGCCGCGCGTTCGAAACTATCTGGAGTTTCGCAAGGTTTATTGTGTCGGCTGCACGAGTTGAGAGGTGAAAGTCATTAAAATTTACTTACTCCTGCTTCTTGCGACTCCAAATCACACATACGCAGCAATAATACCGATATACTGGCCATTTTGTTACCATAAAAGAGAACGTGAGTTAGCATGAGGGAGGAGGGTGTAAGCGGGTTTGTTTGGATTCCCTAATTTGTCCACATAAACTTACCTCAGAATGGTTATATCATCCCATGATTAGAGAAGACCCCTGAGCCTGTAAACATTGGTGCATATCGCAACCTCAGGTATGTGTTCCATCTTCATTTCAAGTGATGTTATGGTGTATTTCGCTCCCAGGGAAGCCGAAACGAGATAAAGCGATATCAGCAGCTGGTCATCCGCGTTAGTGCCACCTGCGTTTTCTGACCCAGTAATTGATAACCCCTTTGGGATAGCCATACTTTTTAAGTTTTTCAGTAAGTCTCGGTTATCGCGTTAAATAATTTGGCTGTGCCACACTGAGATTTAGTTCGATGTAACAGAAATCTGTCTCACTATCCTGTTGAACGTTAGTAGCGTGACGGTTCCCACTGATCTTTAAGCTGTGCGATGTCAACAGTGCCATATGACTGCCACATAAGGACGGTCGGAATAGCAGTTTCTGTCACACTAGCGGACTATACAGCTGAAAGCCTTATCTGCTTGACTGTGGAAGTTATTAATTTCGCATCTGTCAATACCATTCAAGTCGGTTTAATCACGATGAGCCTCTTTCTGATTTGAAACTCCAGACAAGTGAGGAGACGATGAGGTTATTTATACCATTTTCTCTCGTGTTTCGAAGGCATTGAATATGTTCTGACACATTGGCCTAGATTTCTTGAATGCTTAAACAGTCTACCGAATCCGTAATATCATAAGTTGTTGGTATAACCTATTATTTACGTGACTCCGTATTTGGCTGCGGTAAGAGAGCTCTGGCACCCATACGATTCCAATATCAAGTAAACGTGGTGATAAAGTTGGTCTCGAGTGTTGCTAGCCAAACTATTTTGTTGCTATGCTGTTGTGCACTTGCAGCCGGTTCTCCAAAAGCACTGATTCATTCGAGCCAGTCACACGAACTTAACAATGTAGACGCAGTGTCAATGCACTCAGTAATCACAAACAAGACTGGATTGAGCAGAACACCCGGTGAAGCCGGTTCTTGGTCTTGACTGTGCTCCACTGCCATACAACACACGTGACTGTGCATCAGATAAAATTACTGGCTCAGCTGTTTGTCTAAACTGCAGGTTAAAATATGTAACATGCGGTAATACATGCGTTTAATACAGTGTCAAACAAGAGGTCAGCAAATTTTTGTTCCCTATTAAGAGCGACTCTGAGAAAATCCATTCTGAAGACTGTTCCGAGCTGAGCAGCGGTCTCTCCAGAGCTCTTTCCCGAGGAGTGATCTTTCTTTAGGGTCATCTATAAGAAAGGGGTGGCTGAATCAGTGGTAGCTTGGTGACCTCATACTTTGCTCTGAATTCCCAATACCTTCGTAATGTAGACGTGTAAGGAGTGATAGAAATTCGATTTCCATATAGAATGACTTGAAATCCTTATATCAGGCTGTAGGTCGCCTGAGGACCACGCACACGAAACAAGACTTCTTTGCAATCTCGTCACAACAACTTGATAGATAACTTTATGAGAATTATCCCAAGGCTTTGTATCGTATCGTTGGTTGCATTCACAAAATTAACGTAAGTTTCATCTATACTTTCACTTGAGGCATCTCTTCTGCTGGTGCCAATGCACAACTGCCTTTATCATACTGGACGAATGGTAGCCCAGCATCCGCAGCCGGAAGCTTTTTGTGGATGCACTATGCATTTCGGATTCGATACCTTGAAACACTTGATGCAATCTTCCGAGGTGCTCGTTTTCCCTTTTCAAAAATTCAAACCCCACTTGTTGAAGCGCGGCTTGGCTGAAAATCAATAGTTCTGGCTGGCTGAGATGACAATGTGTTTTATTAACATACACTGAGGTCATTCATCAACCTAATTAAATGGACAAAATGACATCTCGTCTCACCCGTTGCTAAGTAACGGTTAGAGTGAGTTACACTCAGGGCAACCCTCGCCTGTGATTAAGACGTGCAATTGTGTGCTGTATACCACAAATGATATCAGATATTCACGCAGCGTGCCACCGAATTGACCTAAACACATAAGCCACTTTAGACCCATCACCTGGGGTGTAGGACGCGGTAGCGGGCCCAGGGGTGATGATTCGAATTAGAAAACTGGTCAGGTGGTATATGCACTGTATATTCTTCCCTCACTCACAACCGTCCAGTAAAGAACTCACATTCGTTAGACTATTTTTTTATGACTATACTGCGAAAGAAACGGAAGACTTGCTGTTTGAAAACCTGATTTCTATAGTTTATGATTTAGTTGTAATCGAATAACATTTGTTCAAGTAAAAGCCAGAACGCCACGTCTACACAAGCACCTCGCCAATCGGGCATTTGTTTGCTTTGTTCTGAATTCAAATGTCTGAAGGTGCCATTCAGTCAATCATATTTCACAGAGAGTATTACTCTGCCATTACGAACAACGTTGACCTTTCAGGTTAGATCAGGTCTCGCTTCAAGGATATCTAGGATACCAAAGTGAAACAACGTAAACGGACGATAAAATGTGATTGTCAAACTTCAAAGGGGTCATTACACCAATGAACGTTGTCTATTTGAGTTACTATAGGGAAGCACATTAAGTTCGCAGTTGTTTTTGGTTATCAGAAGATTCGACGCACTCCTGCGGATAATTAGTTATTCGATTTGGTCAATAAATAGATTTTATCAAAATCGACACACCTTATTGATATTTGTGTGACCGTTATATCTTTTTCTGAGCATTTTTCTACTGCGCTCACATCTGAACCAGATCTGACGTGCAACTCTATTCCATTGCGTCTCATCGGTAGGCTTTATATCAGATAATGCTTATTAAACGCTCAGCAAAAGCACCTTTGAGCACACTAATTAGACGACGATTGTAGCAGAAGGCAAGCCATTAACACCCTCATAAAACTTACTATGACCCACTGATGCATTGCTTATCCTTTCACTCGTCACATTACCAATTCAAAACAGCCTGCACTGTATGCGCGTTGGAATTCGACTGTAGCCGGGCCTTTCATCTGATAGTATGGAGAAACGCAGCATCGTGACTAGGACTAGATTCTGACGTGTCTAATCAACTCAGTTGCTAGTTGGCTTGTTAACATGGTGAAAATTTTCTTGTGAAAGACCCAGCGGGCTTTAATTCAGACTACTCAGTGTGTACCTGCTTCCCATAATCGATAAGTGAAGCAAACGCACATGAACTAATCAATAGCATGAATAGAGGTTGTGCAACACATGCTGACATAGATGCTTATGCTGTGTTGCAGCAGCTGTTACCGCTTAGGCTACAGAGCATGCATGCACTGCTGTGTGCTTGTCACCATCGGGCAATTCATATAAAATACGAGGCTCCATCAGCTGAAATTACTTCGAGCAACCGCTGACTCTGATAGAAATCATTCCCACTTCCAGTCGTTTGGGACAGTCGGACTTGCAACCCACCTCCCGCCTAACTAACGAAAACTTCGTCAAAGCTTACATTCAGATTAGTCAGAAAACGAAGAAAAACTCGTTTCCATTGAGAACAAAAAGACGGGAGACAAACCAACAACATGGTCTCCGTCTCGGTAGTCGGACGAACTGACCTTGATCAGTATTTACTACCCATAAGGGTAAGTCATCGTTTTCCCTTGGACCTGTTCACCCTAACTATGGGGCAGTTTCTTAGGGGCTAATGCTTAGGAAATATCATGTATCCCTGTATAGTAGTCCCTCCCGATCAGTACACTCCAAAGTAAGGCAGCAATGGATTCTATTGTCACTTCTAATATTTCCCACCGTGCATATTTCCCATATGCGTGTATATACCATACCGCTGGTCGCGCCGAAAGTTGCACTCCTGACATCTGATACGATATATAACCCGCATTCTACCATTATACAATGGACAGGCCTCAGTTGCGTCTGAACGAGCGAACATGTTCACTCTTGGGTATCCTGACTGGTTCGTCCTACCTCTCGAAACGACCTAGTAGCAGTCCTGGTTGTGTCAATCAACTGACTTGCCGGTTAATTCTTTTTACTTGTTTGCTAGATTCGTTGAATTTGTTTTTATCCTCCAAACTCTTAAATGAGAGTGGTGAGATATACCTATTTGCAAATTACTTTGATCGAATTAAGACACTCTAACGAAACTCTTGTTCACGTTATTATTCAACTGAATGTAGCTTATAAAATCTGTCGAATTTTTCAGCTTGTACGATTTTCATGAACGGGAGGTTTCGTTTAAGTTGAATTCTATTGGGATATAAGGACGGAACAAGCCGCCATTTGTTTCGCTACTCAATACTTTTTCCACACCAAGTGGCGCAAAATAAGGCCATCCAGTAACGAAATACACTCAATTGCACACTGGTTTGGCTTTGGCGGAAGACTCAAAGTAGTCTCAGCTGAATAACTCCTTTATAATATTCTTCAATTGGATGTGCTGCACAAAGGCCGCCTCATGATTTAGTTGGTGCAATATTGAGGGTATCGCAGTATATTTATTTGAAAGGATAGCCCGCATATGACCGCCGAAGAGTTTTCAGCACACCCTCCATTGCCTACGTTCCGATCTTGTCTTTTCCATTTCTTTAGGTATAATCAATGACATTATGTGATAACTTAGCCCATTCTACCAAGAATGCTACGATAATTCAGAACATTTAGCAAGCTCATATATGGTCATAAATGTTTACCAGGTAACGAATGACTGAAGTAAGCTCAGTTATTCTAAATAGTGAATTTATTTTGGGAATTAAAAGTCAGTAATCTCCCGAAGTACACTCGGATCTACTCTGTCAAACGTTACTAATGGCATCCCTGACCCCACTCTACTTTTTTTTCAATTGAGCTGCTAGCAATTTACGCGTGCCTAGTATTTCGGTTCAAAAGCCCCGCAGGTTTCGAAGTTACTCCGACCTATAGTTGGGTTGTTTCTACACACTGGGCCAGTCAAGTTGACTGAACCGATATTAACGTCAAATCTCACATAAAAATTTTTCGTTAGAAAACTTCAAACCGCCCATTAGGGACTGTGATTTATGCAAGCGCAACTGTGTCGCAAGTTTGCACCCACACTTTTAAGACTTAGCCAATCCCCAAGGATTGCAGTGTTCGTGTAACCTGATCAGTAAAACTGAGGTAACTGAAGCATAGTGTTCTCGGTTTTCTAGTTCAGTTGCGTGCAACGAGCAGTTCTTAAGTTCTTATATATCGGATGCATAATACAGGCTCGTTTTGGCAGCAAACCTGGTGCAGTTTCCTGGGACTCGAGAAACAGTCCGAAAGCGTACCTGAGCTGGAGGACACTTCACGTTGTTACCTTTGGCTAAGATCAGCTTAACCCTTATCCTCAATTAACACGAGGAAGCAAAATCGTGTTGACTACCACTACGAGGTAGATGATTTTCAGTTCAGTCAAAGGTGGAATACGTTTCCAGGAAAATTGAATCAGCTTTATAGAACTTTGAATCGTTTATAAACCTGTTTTTCCCCATTGTAAGCGTTGAGACAAACATTTTGATAAGTTTGCTGAAGGTAACTGCTCAACCAAAGAGGGAAGGAAATGAATGTTAAATGTAACACCCCAGATGTGCTACTTGGAAACAAACCACTCTGCAAAACGCTGTAAAGAACAAACAGACTCATGGAATGGAAAACGCTATTCCAGTCCCAAATTGTAAAGATTGTTGGAAGGGACTTTCGGTTGACCCACTTTTCGGTCAAACATTCCAGTAGACTGGAACAGATGCAAACTGAAATAACATTCTCAAATTAGTGATCATCTGGTGCATCAGCACATGCAGTCGGGTCACCTGTTTCCCCATCTTTTCACCTGGTTCCTTTTTGCACGTGTCACATTAGTGGTCCTGCTGAAGAATACTTGTGAAGGGGCTTGACGCACTAGACAGCTTAACATAATGACACGAAATCTATCTGAGCTTAACAGTAAAAAGCAGTGAAATGAAACGAACAAAGATTCATACAGAATGATAACCATTGATGGCAGGGAATGGAATAGCATAAGTACAGTGAGAGTGCTCGCGGTGGATCAATGGTTAAAGCGCGCACTTACTGACCGGAAGACTCATGGTTCAACCCCAACCTCAGCCTCTCTACTGCTCCTATCTAGGCTTAGAACACCTGGGAACATCTCATCTCTTGTGCTTCTTCTAGGTGGCATTGCACCTAGGCACCCAAATGGCACCACAACCGAACGATCATTACTATTATTTTTATTCAGATACATCGAGAAAGTGTGACGACTCTGTTGATTTCGATATAGTTCTGTTTAATCCGGTTGCCGATGGAGAAAAATTAGGGGATAAAAAATTTAGGGCTGCATCACTTGTCACCCTGCTCCAAATACGTTTGTAAGGTCGACGGCAGTTTACATTACACAGTCCTAACTAACGGGACCTGCTTTCATCCCCTGGTTTTTTCGTCGCGATCACACTACTGATTAGTCGCTCGTCACCAGACACCTTAGTCTTCAGCTACTAGCCGGGAGATGGCGGGATTTAATCATCCTGACGATTCGTGAGATGAGCACTGCTGGTGATTCAAAACAAAGACTTCAGCAAAATAGCGCTTCTTGGTTTTTCAACATAGACTGGTTACAAATACGGAACAAAATCTCGGTTGTGCACCTTATTAAACAAGACCTACGAGTTCAATACACTATTCTTCATTATCTTGAGAGAGGAAGCCGATAGCTTATATGTTGGTCTCATGTTCTGACCGCTATCCACTTTCATAATTTATCTTTCAGGCAATTGCTGAGGAACCACAATTTCGAACAACACAAAAAGCCCTTGAATACGAATTCCAACAGCAGGAATATGCGAGGGACCGAACAGCATGGATCAGTCGTAATATCCTACCTCAGGTAAGATACATCCTCTCAGTAACCATATGCCACTTTTCAGAGTCTACATATCTTGAATGATCTGCGAAATATTGATGTAAGTTGTTGTAGTGACCTTAAATACACTAATATTGGGGTAACAGGAAAATGTGCTTGAAAACGAAGCCGCCTTGGAATACCTGATGGACATAACGGAAATGGAGAAGCTTTACTCGGTAGGTTGTTTGAATGTAAGAATACTCTGATTGATTAAAATGCCCATGACCAATACTAGGCACAAGCCTAAAAGTACGTCAAACAGTGGAGTGAGTCCCTTTGGTGATGGATTCCCCCATTAGGTTGGTTGTTTGTGAGTAGACCGATTGGTGTCTTCCTAGATGTCGTTCACCCAGTAGCACGATCCATAGTCCTAACGGTGGCAATGTCCATTGGGGTAAAATTTACGCCGAATCCACCTTGGAGTGCTTTATTCGCCCGTTACACTAACAAAGTTATACAAATCTATGGGCACCACAGTCTCAGCTGGAAATTTTCCACAGGTGGAATACTAAATTTACCCCCAGAAGCTCCTAACACGGACACGCGAACCGTCCGTCTCAGAGGCCGACCTTAACACGGATGGAATAGATTGGCGGCCACCTCCACTCAGCAATCGAACATATGAAATGCTCCAGTTAATAAGTTATGTTGGAATTGCCAAAGCATCTCGATGTTCGTACGTGTCCGTACACTTTTGTCGCTCAGCCGTGCCCGCTGCAGTGGTCACCCTAGGCATCTAAAGTCACACTCGGAACTCGAAGCGTCCCATAACTACACTCTGGTTGAGTGAAAAAAACACAAACACACAACTGGTTCTCTTCTGTTCAGCTTGTTGACAGGATTCTTGAGAATAAAACTACTGACGCAGTACGTAAAAGCCGCCGAGGCGATTCCAGAAGTGAAATACGGTTCGCCCATGACCATTCAACTACGTCTGTCTGTTTTGTGAATAGAAGAGACTCTCCAGCGAGATGGCTGAGATGGCAGTCTCGAGGGAAATACTAGCGCTTATCGCTATAAAAAACTAAGACCTCATGTGAGGGTCTCATCAAAAATATTCTTTCCTTCACTTACGAAAGAAATGCCCTTATTCGCCGTTGGCAGTGGTCTGTTTATTAGCGTCAGTCCTTCCACTGTTGATAAGGCATACAAAAGTTCTAAAGTCGGTTGGTTACTTACTTCTCCATAAATCCATGAATTACCGCCTACTTCTCTGTCTATGTCTGCCTACTTCTCTCTGTCTACGAGCTTCACAGCATCACTTTCAACATCATGGAAGTGCTTTATTATCGTCGGTCCATTACACCAACAGCATCCTCTAAACTTACTACGTCCTGTCGATAAAAGTTGAGTCGTCGATTGGCCGACGTAAGTGGGTAGATGAACGTTAGACGAAGCACCATACTCTCATTTGCAGTAACCCTGCCGCTTAGGTTTTAATTTTGGACTTCGCAGCAGGATTTCATTTTCTTAAAGCTCAGGAAATCATTTTACGTCTCACGCTTTTACCCAGTTGTTAAGTTGCTTTTCGTTTAGTTGAAAGATATTGTGATAACTAGGTAACTGAAATGAGTTGGTTTCGAGAAAATCTTGGATCGTTGACACCCGACGCAACGCGCTGTGACACAAAAGCCAGATTTTGTGAATATAGGTTCTGATAAAACTCGTAATAGTTCAAACTGACGGACTCCACCACTATTTCAATGAGCTCAGGTAACTGATCAAGTGAAACACTAGGATCAATTTTTCACAGCGGAGTGCAAAAAGCGGCGCAAAATGTACCCATGTTTTTATGCGTGCATAAATCGACCTATATTGACCCACTCTTTCATTTTATCTAGACTCACTTCCTGTTAAAGTCTGTCACATTCCAGTTTGCACGTAAAGTGTTCAGCGTGATCTTGTTTTTCCGTCCATTTCTTATTGCACGCTGTTGCTAGTTGAAGTTTACTGTTCTTTAAGTAAGGTCCAAATTGGAAGAGCTACAGGTCGACAAGAACTTTGGCGTTTACTCGTTGATCCCCTAACCATTACAGGCACAAAGATCAGTAGTTAACAGCTCACCAGGTTGAACAACTAGATGCCTTTCGTTTAGTTACCAAATTAAGGTTATTATGAATAATAATGAGGAACCATGGGGATATGGAAAGCCAGGTGGTTGATTTGGCAAGTAGTATTCAATAACTCATTTGATAACTTAACACGAATGTTAAAAAAGCTTCAGAAGATAATTTCAGCAAGTGTGAATTCGCAATAAGTTGACATTTTGACAGAACCATGTGTGAAGGATTCTCTTCTATACACCTGTACATGTGAGCGGCATCCGAAGTGTATTTACCCGTCAACAGTGTTCAGGTCACCAAACATTTGTACCTAGTTTATAGATGCATTATGCAGAGCCAAGCATCTGATATGGGCATTGAAACGTAGAGGTGTTGATCAGTTGGCTGTTGACCTGTTCGCCGAGCTTGGTAATTGAATGCGAACGTTTCTTCACCAAACTGGGAGGTATCATCAGTGCGCGGTTGGGTGGTTGGGTTGAACACTTTGCCGAACTACAGAACTAGAGAACTCTGAAGTGATGGAACCAGCCGTTCGGACTCGAAAAAAGCAGCTTAGACTGTTAGTCATGGGAATGCGAATTTGATAAAGGTCCGTAAAGTCAGCTACCCCAGAGTGTACATATAGGCAGCAAGTCTGTTTTGTGGCAACCGTGTGCGACAAATCTTACCACCTTATTTATTGGTTCTGGTAATTTGGTTATTGACTCTATATGACGATTATTTTGCGCAGTAAAAATATACATGACAAGCAGGGAGTCCCTTCGTAAGAAGTAGAGATTTTTAGATATGACCAAGATTTACAACGGAGGAAGACCGACGTCGGTACGGATGGTTATTTTAATGAACACGTATAAAATTTTAGACAAGAGGTGACATTTGTTCTCTTATTGTTCAATTATTGCATCCTAATTCATTTCTATGGTGCGCGCAGACCCAATGCAAATATGGCATAACAATACGACCTGGAAAAATATTTAACAACGCACACCGTATTTCGCTCAATCGGTCGACTACTATTTACGGAACCTTACAAAATGAATTCTGATGATAACAGAAAAATTTGATAGGCGCGATGTATTATTCACCAAACTAGCGAAATGAAGATACGCTCGTTGTGACACATGTGGTGGCACATCAGTTTTTTAACAAACATTCTCAGACTGTACTTCATTGATTGGTGGATTCCGACAAGTGTTTTAGAAAGAATGCAATTAAAAATAATATCTGATGGCAAGAGAGTTTTCCTGGTCCATGGAAGAAGCCAAAATTGAGTGTATCTCTTGCTGATGAGTGATTGTTTGAATCGTTTCTTATGATTATGTTGAAAGTGTTGTCCTTATACGTCGAGAGTATATTTTGGACAAAACCATCCACATGGCCCCAGTATAGTTGTTGAGTACTCGAAGAAGGATTGAATTAAGGCCACAGCAGTTCTTCCAAGGAACACTGGATTGCTACTGATCCATAGCTCACTGATTGGTTTTGCAGGCTCCATCAGGACGCTCGGGAGTAAAACCTTCCGATTTATTAGAAATGAACGAATTCGGGTTCGAACCCCAAATCTCCAAAGAACTAAACTCTGGAAGAAGAGGAACTCGGTTCGGACGATTTGAACACAGTTGAAAAGTTGAAATAAACCGACTCTGAGTAAAGTGAAACCTCTAGAATATACAGTTCTGATGAGCTGAGTTGACGTTAGTCTGATAAGTTGTCCGTATTCCACCAGGTGGTTGAGAATAATGAAAGAATTCATTATAACCGAAAGCCTTAGAAGAACATACCCAATGAACCTATGTATGGAACAAGTCTGACAAATAGTAGGTTCTGAAGAAATATGCAATTCAAATAGTTAACCTTATGAAGATAACTGCGGCGTACACTTTGATAGGTGAAGGTACCGTCACTCGTCACTAAATGGTGTAACCAATTGTATCACACCATTTGACTCAGAACAAATGCCATTCAGAGTAGTTTCTAGAAAAGAATGAAGCTTATCTAGCTGGAATAAACCGGTGTGCTTAGACAGTCAGTATCTCAAACAAAGCAGTGTCAGTCAACTCGAATTTGTTAGTATCACATCAGCAACTGATGTCTGTCACATTCAGAGGGTTTCCTTCTACATTCCTCGATAGCAACTTTTGTAAATCTCTTCACAGTTTAACTATGTAGCAAGAATTTGCGGGCCAATAGTTTGATTACGCAACGATCCGTTTTTGTCAAGATGGATTGGGTTATAAAATCGATAAGCTGCTCGCCACAAAGTATGAGAGAACGGCCCTAGAACTATTCACCTCAGAACATTCCCAAATACCATTCCTGCATTCAACTAACCGCAGTCCACTCATACTGACAAAGACAGTAGCGCTAATATGGAAAACAATGTTTCACATTCAGATGCTGTTACATTCCAGGGCAGTTCTCCACGCAAAAATCAAACGGGTTCTTTACTAAATGTCACACGTTCTCGGAAGATCTGACAATTACTAATCTAGCGGCTCAAAGTGTAACCATACAGCCAAGTGATGATACCACCAAATTTCAAGAAGCCCATAAACAAGGGATCTCATTGAGATTCATCAACCGTGGTTCTATAGAACAGACGATTTTTGGTTTACACTGTCATGCTGGCCGTTAACGGCCAGGCACTTTCAAGATATCGCTGAATATTCCGATAAATCCAGTCGATAGTATGGGGAGATCTGGAGATTTCATCGTTTCAGAAGGGCTTGGTAAACAATCGGTAGTTTTTAATTGGGCAGCGTTTCGCTTTTGATGCAAAAGCCTCATCAGGCCAAGTGAGCAATCACCAATTTGGCCAGGTTTTAAGGCAGTGTCATTTAACATTTAACATTTAGTATTTAACATCGGTTAGTGTCTTCGTCAAAATCTTGCACTGATCGGTTGGAGGAGCTCCAATTTAGTTCCGATCGGTTTTGAATCCTTAATCTTGCACTTCAGGGGGCTTCAACTGATGATTCGCCGCCGATGTCACTAGCAGATTCTCGTTGGTCTTTATGGGCTTGTGGGTGTTGCGACAATTTAGTTGGGGGGGGATGAGGTCAAGTGGGATTCAGATGATGACTACTCCTACTTCTGATAATTAATCGCACACCAACACGTGTTAGCTTGACTGATCCAAGACAGTTCTCCACACGCCGTCTATTCTGTTAACACTGTGATGCTTGGCGATTTCGACCGCCTCGGCTATCAGCCTCTGTGACGTGGACCGTAGTACTCGCTTCAAAACCTCAACACTTTCTAAATCTATTTTGTATCCCGTGTCCAGTGCGTGTTCCGGAATTGCCGAGTCTTCCAGTAACCCTTGATATTTATCCGCGTTTCTCGGCGGTTGTTTAGTTTTCTCCTGTGCTCTCCGATTCTGATGTGAAGTTCCCTGACCGTCTGTCCTATGTAGATCTCAGTGTAGTCGTTACACTTTTCGACACAGTCCCTGGTTCTGTTTGTGGAGGAGCGACCCTTCAATGGCACCAGTGCAAAACGCAGTGTTTCCCCGTGTTTAGGATCGTTCGATTGACCTCCGATGTCCCTGGTTTATAGGGAGAAACAGCATTCCCTATCCATTCCCTGCATTCAGATAGTTGTAAAACTCATTAACCTTGTCTCGGTTTATCAAGACAAAAGTGTCATCTACATAACGCCAGATTATCTTAGGTGGGTAAGGAAATATGGCTATAGCTTTCCGTTCAAATTCTTCCATAAATATATTTGCCAAAACCGGGGATATTGGAGATCCCATTGCTAGATCTCGTTCTTGAGTGTCAACCACGGAGTCAAAAATCAGCTGATCGGATGTATGATTTACTCGCGCTCAGCTAGGATATGGCACCACTTATTCTTCAATGACAGATTTGGCGTCACGTGTTCTTGTGTAGGCTGGCTGCTGTAGTGATGAATACACAGATTGAAGGTTCAAGATACGTGTGAATTATTCTTCCTTCTGAGCTGCTTATAATTTGTTGACAATATGAAGACCACTTACTCATTGGTTTCTCGAACAAATGTCGACGATTCACTGGCAGCTGGGTCGCCTGGCTAGGTCAACAGTTAATCCGACAAGTATAGCACTCGACTCATGTTCCCTACACGTAGAGACCAGCTAGTCCTATGGTCAACAGCCTGAAAATTTTAAAGAAATGCTCCCGCCTCTGACGCACCTGATTCGCTCGAGCAGGGCAGGTAGGCCTCGTGTGACTAAGTTTTTGAGACTGAAGCTAACTGTAGCAAATCTTATTATTGTATGTTAAATTTTATGTACTTAGAGATGCACAGAACCGCAAGATTATTTAACTAAACAGGCAGACCTCAGAACACTAGTTGGTAGCCATAACTTAACATTTTGTTATATTATTATGTTATCATTACTATTTTGATATGTTATTATGTTGGAAACAAGAGAGTTAGTGTTGTGTTTTCCAGGACCGGCTTCAAGTTTTTACAGGCAAAATCAATTGAAAAGGGGCATCGGCTCAAGAATATGTGTTAGCATAGCCTCATAGAGTTATGGAGGGTTGTAGTGGTCTGGCAACCCAATAAGTTACTTTACCAGGAGTGTGTGGCAAAGAAATAAAAAAATAACGCTAGATTGAGTATACAATAATAGAGAGATCAGATGTAACAGACTCACTAATAATTTAAAATAGTTCGTCGTTGGCCCAGGTCAGCGAATAAACAATAATCCAATCATGGTTGCCCAGGAGTCTTCTGATAGTTCCCACATATAATAGATTCCGAAGATAGTCTGAAATGTTTTGATACCAGAGTTAGCACATGAGATTCGTGAATGACCGCGAAATCAGAAGAGAGAGTCGGAGCAGGTGACCACGTTTTGTATCCGCGAAATTGTACAAGTGCGCGTTTTTGTAGTTCTTCGTATTCAAACAAAAAACGGTTATGCAATTGACAAAATACGTAATGTTATAATGGAAGCAAAATAAAGGTAGAAAACACTACAGGGTACCTTAACGCTTCAAGGCAAGATGTTTATCGATCTCATTATCTGTCTCGTAGCGTTTCTGGCGCCGAGATTTACAATTGAAATTAAAACCCTGAGGGCAACACCCCACTACTAGACCACACTGGGGCAGTAGATATATGGACAGTGATAAAACAGAATATCCGTCTGTGCCTCCATTGACGGGGTCTTATTTATTAGGTCATTTCTGACGGCATTTTATTGCACAGTCCTTTGTTTCTTACGGGCAGGAATTCGGGAAATTAAAACACTATTTTATACTGGTGTTAGTTATAATGACATTTTTGGCTATCAATGGAAACTTTCTGGTCCCCAAGCTACCCACATTCCAAAGGGTGAATCCAATCTAGGACGTTTTGAACGCCGCAAAGTTGTTTTCAGGAGGCCTGTGCACGATTTTAGCGAAGCGACCTATACTGACTATAATTATTTCGTTGTTCCAGTCCAGTAAAAGAGTGAAATTCTGATATAAACCAACTATGCCGAATAAAACGATGTGAGACACTATCCATCACCAGCTTTATATAATCCCAAAGTGACTGACTGATCATTCCACTCTCTTGTACCAGCCAGAGTTCAAGTAATTGTTACGAGTGATCAAAAGCCAGAGGGACGCCAAACTGCTATACGGCACAGGATATTGACTAGGGCAGTAACCAGAAACTCAGAGTTAGGACATTTAATCACCCATGATTTTGGACACTTTTGTTGGCAACGCGAACAAGGCAAAGAGATGCTTTTTGCCACCAGACCCTTACCACTATTTAGCGTTACCAAGAAACAGTTCTCAAAAATTCGCATTATTCGGAGGGTTGGGTTAAAGAAATAAGTCTCCTGATGAGCCCCAAGAAGCGAAACCAGTCGTGGGCTTTCGAAGAGATTTCTGCAACCTTATGAGCAGTGTATTACGTCTATACGAAATAAGTCTCCGGTTTACAAACTCATTTCACGAAATGAAACCTAACAACCATCGTTGAATGAAGGTTTCATGTGTGGCTAAGCCGGATAGATTGCTTTGCCACTGCGAGTGACGTTCCCAGTAAGAGGATGGTGTTCAACTCTCTCTCATGTTTCGTGGGATGAGAATTGCTGATGACTTCAAAAAAAGGTTATGATATATGAAGAGTACTTCTGTGTTTATCATTGGGGGATGACAATGCGTGGTAGAGCGAAATCCAGGACTACAACTTCGAAAGATCCTGATGGTTCCCGAAGCGAGATATCTGACCGGACTGACTGTTATTAATGACGCCGAGCATAAATGAACACTGAATGGACCCCCTACCAAGCTTAGGATTAAAGCACAAGAAACAAGCTGTTTAAACCATGCTGTTTGGATTGCAGTACATTTGAGGGCGTGTTGCCAGGTTGCCGAGACAGATTAATCATCCATGAAACACAGCAAACGCAAACAATCCTAACTGATTTTTGTATGATGCAAATCCACACCGACAGTCTTCAGTCATTGAAAACATTGTTGCCATCATTTTATACCGAGCTCAATGTAGATCAGTGCTTAAGGCGCTCACTAACAGACCGGAAGGTCCATGGTTCAAACCTGACTTCTACATCTCGCCTGTTTCCGTTTAGACTCCGGAAGCTTGGTAGTACTTCAATCCTCTCACACACTGGGTGACATGACAGCTATGTACCGAAAAGGGTTCACAGCTGCAAGATCATTGATTGTTCTTTTTTTATTTACAGTAGGACAAATGCAGCTGTAACTGCACCTTAGCATGCATACGTGCAGTCAATATTCGATTATATGCTTAGAGCAGAGAGAGGCGTATCGATCTTTTTGGACACGTGACAGTTCGCCGCAAATTCTCTAGCATCGGATTACCATCCTATGCAGAAACAGTTAATGTGTACCCGCTTATTCTGTTACAGAACATTTCTGCCATCACAGCAAACCGAGCTTTTGAGCTGTCTATGAAGGGCATGGAAGCCGAATATTCGGTTCATGTAAGTATATTCAAAGATTATTTTGTTCATTCAAGACGGTCTATGGTCATCCCATTTTGGCATTAACATTAAATTACGTTGTGACTAAAAGACTGCCCGCGAATTGTGAAATAAGCTGTGGACAAACTATTTTCCTTAGATGCGGAATTAAAATTTCCTTCGTATCATGGTTTGCGAGTGCCCTCTTTCCGACAGACGGTCGTTCCTACCTACCTGCCTAACCAGCATTCGATGGACACTGGAACAGGATTGACCATCGGTTCCAATCAGTGCTCATCTTGATGCTGGACTGGCAAGCTGCCCGAGCTTCCGGTCAATCGAATGCGAGATAGGCTTCTTGGGCGTAGCAGCGCCCAACTGCAAACGGCACAGTGGTAGCGGTGCGGAATTCCGTCAGTTCCCGAGTTTCCATCAACCTCGTTTCCAACGTTCCCATCAAATTTTTACGCAACCCTCATTTGCAATCTAAGTGGGCGTTAATGGGAGACTCAACTGCATTCCAGTTGAATCCCTCATCTATGATATCGTTCACCTGAACGTGCCGAAAAAGACAGACTCATTCATTGTTACATAATGAAGCTGATGGAAAATCGGAGATTGTGCCTGCCTGCCTGCCTGCCTGCCTGTCTGCCTGCCTGCTTGCTTTATTTATCCTCTTTCACTTCACAATTTACTCTCCTTTATCCTGCACTAAAAGGTTTTCCATTTCCTTTTTTCCACACTGAACAGGATATGTGTGAAGAAGTCGACATCAATTGGGATAACATACAAAAGTATGCAGGAATAGCGAATGTTCATCTAAAACATGCGGCTGATTATCATCGAGTAAGTCTTTGTGCATTTCTAAACCTTAAAAACAAAAGCAATTATCCCAGGTTATAGGGTGGTAGACCCCAAAGCTTTTAAACTAATCTCGAGTGGTACCCACACCGATCGGCATAGTCATTACTGGCCCTAGTTTGAATATAAGTTGCGACTGAATCCAATTATTTGATGTGTGACTCACTTCCGAAAACCCTTAGCTCAAAACATTTGGTAAACACAATCAATAATGGCTTCATCTGAAATTTAGTCTCCTGAACCTCACTAGCCGATGTGCTCTCTTTGAAAACAGTCATCTGCTCGACAAGAGGTGACAGGTTTCCAGATGTCTGCCGAATAGGATTCTCTGCCTACTGTGCCTGGTAGACATGTTGTACATTGCGAACAGTAAGGCGGGTTCATGGTTTAAACCTACAGAAAATGACAATACAGTAATACTTATTAAAAGCACACCTTATATCATGCGAAACACTTCTAAGCACAAGTTCCTAATTAGAACGTCCCCTCCAGAGGAAGTGTTAACTACTCACCTGAAATAACTATTTCCTGGGATTTAAACGAGCTTTGGCTAGCACCTGTAGCGAAAGTGTTTTTTGTACCTCACTTGCTGCAAACGGTTTCACTTGTGTACCTGTTTTCTACACTTTGGATTGATGGAGTGTTATGTCTGGCACGCGAAATCGACATAGTGAAAGCTGGACATTAACGTGAAACTTAAAAACCACATAAACTCGATTTGTACCAGTATCCGACTAGGCAGTAAGTCGATGGAATCACAAAAGCTCATGCAGGGGCTTATGGCGGTGACAGATATGATGAAAGACTCTCCACAATCTGCTATATTCAATAAACCGCACTAGACTGATCCTTCCATAATTCGATGAAGGAAATCGAAAATCCGTCAGATTTTGTTCAACGAATTTTAGCCCTGACCACTTCCAACAACGGTTGCTAATCATTCTTCAAGGTAAACATGCTTCGTTTGAAGTTTTTTTAGGAGGTATAAGTGTTTTGTTGAAAAGTGATTATTGTCATGTTGCCCCTGTTACGTATAAGCTGACTACTGATGCATACAATATTTCCCTTGTAACTGACATATCTGTTTGACTCGTGGTGTCTAAAAGCACTTGCAGTTTCGAGCTACACTTTTGTTCTGTCGGCCATAGGGACACCTAGATGTCCGCGGCCGCTCATTCGGGTCACCGAAAGCTATAGATTGTCCGATTGGGATGCTTCGTCAGTTACTTAAGTCCGTACGCAGTGGGCATTAATTCACTAGCTCGCTTGTTCCAGCTAAGGGTTCAGTTGCTCACTCAGTTGCAGTGCGGCGTCGTCGCACCCGAGGGACAGGAGGTTCGAGGCCCCGTTTGCACCTGTCTGGCACACGCTCACAATGCACAGAGGTGATATCGATGAGTCTCCATGCAAAACTGCGTACGCCAAACCCAGGCATGTGTACGTATATGGGTAAGGAAATGCAAAATTTGATTATAAATTTATAAAATTATAAATTTATAAATTTGTAAATTTATAAAATAAATGAGTGCGGCAGTTTCATCATGAATGGCTTATCACATGATAATGATGTTGCTGCGCAGCATCATTCGTAAAACTTTCCACCGACAACCATCTGAAAACATCAGGATGTGTATGTGGTTGCCCCTAGATTTTTCAGTGCACCGGACAACTGTCGGTGACTTAAATCGAGGTTAACAAACATTTTCTCAACAAAGTTTCACGTTAGTTGTACGATTCTGTGCTAAGGTCGTGATCACAAAGCAAAAAATTGGTTAATTAGCCTAAACGCAAGATCTAGGTGTCCTATCTAACGGGTAACGTGTAGTCTACTTCGACGACGGGCGGTCAGTAATAGTTGTGGCGAAACCGAATTCTACGAACTTCACATGCGTTTGTTCAGTAGTCGCAACTGGGCAGCGAACAATATGTTGAATTAGACGTGGGAAGATGGTATACATAGGTAGACCGCGGTTCTATAATAAATTGACAGTAAATAATGAGCAGAACTACAGGAAAGCTCACGGCTAGCTTGAACTTTGGGCAGTTAGAAACACACGATGGCACAAAAGAGGCAGTGTGCTATCGGACAAATTAAACGAGACAAATTTTATGCAGTTCAAAGTGAGACCAAATGTTCAACAACCAACATAGAAATTAATTTAAATAAATCGAGTCATTAAAACAGTTAATATAGAATCCACTTTGTATAAAATAGAATAATTCAGTATTGAAACTTGAGCAGTCACCGAAAAGGTAATGAATTGGTCTGCGGAATAGGGCAGCATAAATAATCACTCCACGTAATTAAAATCATTGTTTATGAGTGGAAAATGTCTCAGCCACCAAGGAGCTTTTCTTCGCTTTTTTGAGTAGTACGGGAAGATTGCGGAGGTTTGCCAATGTCCCAATTCTAGTTCCGCTACGTTCAGTGAACACAGAACCGCCGTGGTCACCTGGTTCAGCCAACTAATTATCTGACCAAGTGAAATTTGAGACAGCTTTCGGATGGCATATTTGATTGAAGAACATCAAAAAAGCAGATTTTATGCGGCAATTAGCATACAAGATAAATTTCTCATCATCATCGCCGCAGGGTACTTTCCACAAGCTCATCATTTGTGAAAAAACCCATCTGTTTTATTGACAATCATGCGATTTTGCGCGAGTTTCTAAAATATAATCGACTATGCTAACGCTACTGAACAAATAGTGAATAAGCAGAATTCAGAGAGGCCAAATGAGTCTTCTTGATGAACAGGAGTACGCCTTTTTCATCAACTTAGCACGTCTGTGTGCGATGGAGTCAATTCTTGGGCATTCACAACGATACTAAGTTGAAAATACGAGCTTCTAGATAAATTAAAAAGGGTAAGCCAGATTGTTGCCGCCACTTTGATTGTTGAGGTCCGAAGGGATGACATGACTAACTGAACAGATTGGTATGGTTTACTAATGACTACACAGCCGTTATCTTTTAACTTGACTCTTTTAACTTTAACTTTAAATAAAAGCTCCCGAGGTGGTTGAAGGAGAAGTGCTGCGAGGTGAACGCTTAGTGGACGCGTTAATTTCTCGCTGTATCACAAATATGTCACAAATACCAGTTGGTAACGGGTTTATCATTTTAACATCAAACAGATATTAATCAAGGAGAATTCACCGAAAGTCGATTGTTTAAGGTCCTCTTTAGCTGCCGATACGAACCGGGAGCAACCTGATGGGTAGCATTATATATGCAACAAGGTACCTAAGGAAGTCCATCCTACCCGACTATCCACGAGTCGTGAAATTTTTGGCATGTACTGTGCTTGCTTGATGCTGCTACAGCCCAAATCTTTCCTCTATATAGCCCGAAAGCAAGTCGAGCTTTATCTGTAACTATCCCACTGAGCTCCAGCAGTGATCTAATCAAAATAGACGGATGGTCATCTGGCTTACCAAATACTCTGCGTTATCTAACATTACTTTCAAAAAGAGGTTTACCCCATTATAACTATTTTCTCCCTTCCATTTCCAGTTCTACTATCGAACGAAGCAGTTGAATGTCAAAATTCAACAGACCCGTGAAGAGGTGTACAACGTATTTCGTATGCAAAACTGGGAACATTGTGATGGAGTTCCTAGTGAGGCCTCTAGATTAAAAAATCTTCTCAAGGTGGGAACCTTTCACTCCTTTTTTCAACAATTCCGTTGTTTAGCAATCGTTTGCAGTCCTCCTTAAAGAGGTGCATACAAAAAGCTATTATACAAAGCATCTCAAGCAATACTCTTTTGCTTGAACAACCTTAAGAGCACTGAGCACTGATTAGTTCTATCCGTCTAACCAACATATTTCCCTTAGATTGCTGTCGATCCACGGCAGGTATAGTATACTAGTAAAAACAAGGTCACGTCAGCAACTATGTCATTTGATATATTATAGATTCATAAACACGGATTTTCTATTACAGTGGCTACTTAAAACTGATCACTGAACGAACATTGAGGCTTGCATCAGACGCCACGCATACTGACACCATTGCTGTTGTGCTCAGACAAACTGGGGTTGTGGAAAACGCTGTGTGCTGAAGTCTGCTATGTAGCAATTGCTCATGCGTGGCTGGAATGCCGACCAGCTTTCACAAGCGAATGCGTTCACCATCCCACACCAGTTCACACAGTTGTCCTTTCTTGCGGAAAACGTTTTGGATAACGAAAAAATCTCTTTGGAGCTTAATACGATCTGCGGCTAAGACGTTTTTACCCTCCCTTCTAACTACTCGTATCAAATACAGTAGCCTTTGATTGCCCGGTATATTTCCTGCTTAGTCACGAACGAGCGCGTCGCGACTCAAACCAGGCGGTAAGGAGGCAAGTATTTTGTGGATAATTTCTGCGTGCAGAAGAACACGCATGCAAGTTGGTTGACGAACGAAGCATTGAGTTCATCTCTCCTAGCGGTATCGCGTCAACTGGCGCGATAGAAATTCTTGTCTACATGGACATTTCGAACACGAATTTCATTGGAGACATGAGGGCCATGTAAATGAGATTAGTTAATAAGTGCTTTCGAGTGTTGCAATACATATATAAGCCTACTGCCACGGTGCCGACATTATTGTTCTGCATCAAAAGACTTGGCCAGGCAAATGTCTTAATACCTCCCAAATGGCTTCCCGGAAGTTTCACGATGTCATTACCAGGTCTATTTTAGTTCATTTGTTGGACACGGGGTACCAAATGAGGGAATAACAGCTCTAATACTTATCTGCGAAGTACCACTTGTTTCAAATAAAGTCTACTACAATGAAGTTTGTGGCAAACACAGAAACCATTAGCATTCTTCAGCCTGAAGTGGAAGTGATTCGTTTATGTGACGTTTATAGGATCAGCTAGCCAGGTGTCGGGACCACGCGAATCCCATGTCCGCCGCTACTCATAAACCTGTCATAAGTTGAGCTCTCAACACTGCGCTTTATTCTTACCAAAACAGTCTTAAGTCTCACCTATTTTATTTTATCCTACACATATGTTTGGGTCTGACGAAATCATATCATAAAGGCATCCTCCACCCCATCCATGTTTTTCTCTATTTTCAGAAATCCTTGGATGAATTCGAATACTATGCGCGCGAGGCAGAGAATCTAGCGGCCCAAGCACATACGATTGTGCCAATCTACATGCGCAGTCAACCTCTGCTAACCGAGGTTGAGGGTGTGATGCTGTGTGACTATGACGTGGGCGAATTCAGTTTCCTCACCGGTGACCGTGTTGTGATCATGAGTAATGTAACCCAGTCCAGCGTACAAAACCTTCAGATCTCATCTTGCTCATCTGACCTACAGAGGACCACCAACAGCGAAGAAGAAGCTGGAGGAGCAATACGGGAAAAAGTCAAACACGAAGAAGGACCAAACTCCTTGGAAAACTCGACAGAAACAATTGAAATTCTTGACCTTCAAGACGGTCCATTTCCACAATTTCATAGATATCACATGTTAGATACTCCTAGTCTGCAATCGGGCACAAACGGAAGCGCACCCACTGTCAGCCCATTCTGGCGCATTCGTGGCATTGGTAACACGGCGGAAGCTCTGGTGCCTGCAGTTTGTGTATGGATAACGACACCCGATACGGACTCAACGGTGACAGCCGCCAGGTAAGTACTTATGCTGTTACTGTGCAACTTGACACCAAAAGGGTCGGAGAGTAAGCATATCTAAAAACTGCCGTGGCCAAATTGATCGCGAAGCACACCAATCCCTCATTCACATGGAGTAACACTTTCAACAGAAGACACACCTCTCGATGTCAAAAATAGGCTGCTTATTTCAACTGAACTCTCTCCCAGAAACCTCTAGAACCAAGAAAAGATAGTTCATTCTCAGTTCTACAGTAGAAACGTCACGGAAGTGTATTACACAACAGACTCAAACCAACTGATCGACTTATACTAAACGCTCAGTCTTCGACTATTGAATTTACCCCTCTGACCATCCCGGTCGTCACTCATGTTTGTGTGCTCGGCCTTTTGCTCCCGTGAAACCCATGTGGCCGTGCCACCAGTCGGAACCATGCGGCTCATTTCAGACGGGAAGATAGACGAGCCACGCCAGTGTGCTTCCATTCCATCCACCATTATCTGCTGTGAACAGTTTGACACTTCGCTGCGCCTGACTACTGTTAGATTGTGTAATTGTTCTTTACCCTATAGAGGTGGAAAACTGAGGTTCGTCGCTTGCTTGTTCGTAAATAGTACCTGTATCTTCGTCCTGATGGTCGGTATCGTCTAACTTAAAGGTGATCCTACACACCTAACAAATAAAATTACGCGGATCCTATGTGCTACCTGAGCTCACCGTTTCTGATGCAGAAGTCCGCCAGAAACGTCCATGTTTCTTTCACATGTGTGGAAAAAACAGTTGTAGGTCTCTCTTTTTTGGATTTCAAAGCAACCGTAATTTATATAAATCATCTTGTGACTGGAAAAGATGCGAAAAGTCCCCTTAAATCCTACTAGGCATTATCGCCATGCAATGGAAAGTGTACCGTAGTGCTCGATTCTCGAGACTGTTCAACCTGCTATTACGGCGCTAAAAACGATGAACTTGCGGCAGTTGCGCGGAGATGAATGCTCAAATGCCGCGATGTTATAGGGTAGCGTGATAATTGTGCAATACGTCCTAAAAAAACCTGGATGTACGATTCATTGTATGCAGTCGTTTATCAGACGAGAGGTCTGCACGCATAGATGATGATGACGTGAAACAGCAAATATCCGTCATTGCTGAAATTGCATGTTGAATACATGGCAATTATTTCCCAGGTTGATACCAACAAACCTCTGACCACATGATACTCGTGAATTTAAAGTCCATCACAGAGATTTTCTCACTGGTAATGGTATCGACCGCTTCCGTTCAGGTTTGATTCCAACCGGTGCATATATAACAGATACTTCAGTCCAGAGGCTGGTCTTATTTTTGCTAGACAGCGTTTTTTTCCAAATTGTTCCCGATGGTAGATGTTGCCCGCAACACTACTGTTGAATAGTCAAAGTTGAATCTTTTCGGAAAAGTTTGGTAACAATCGGTAGATTCATTGCTGGACAACGTTTCGCTTTTAACACAAAAGCTTCGTCAGGCCAAGTGACTAGGTTACGAGGTTAGTCAGGATTTAAGGTGGAAGGAGAACCAATCAGCTAAGTTAAGCTAAATCTCTGTTGGGTATCGGTCGAGAGTCGACCGAGGGATTTTGTGTGTTAAGGTGGGTGACCAAGTGTTAGGCCGATGGGGAACTTACATGGATTTGGGTCCAGCCTAGGTTCTAGTTCTTCCGGTTCGGTTCACGTGAAGATCTCTCTTGAACTTTGGTCGGGTTGGGATTTCCACCTCCCTAATTTGCTAATGATTCTACGTTCATTGACACCCGCACACAGTCACGTGTCAACTCCGCTTATCTAAGACCGCTTTCCATATGCTCGCCAGTTCCACACCCTCGATTCTGTTCACGCTGTGACGCTTGGTGATTTCCACCGCCTCGGCTATCAGCCGCTGTGGTATGAATCGCAGTCCCCGTCTTAAAACGTCCACATTATAGATCTATTGTATATCCCGTGTCTAAGGCATGCACCGCCATCGCTGAGTCTTTGACCAGCTTTGGTATTCTACCGCATTCTTTGGTGGTTTGTTTATTCTCCTTTTATGCTCACCAATTCTGGTGTGCAATTTCCTGGCGGTTTGTCCTATGTAAACCTTAGTACAAGCGTTGCAGTTATACACGTTTTTATACACGCAGTCCCTAGTCCTTTCAACCGGGAGGGGATCTTTCAATCGCACCAAGACTGAGCGAAGCGTTTTTCCCTTCTGGAAAGCTACTCGAATGTTGGCTGAATTCAGCATCCTTGGAATAATCTCCGATGTTCCTGCTTCGAATCTTCTCCATTTTTCCCGGATTTTGTTGGTGATGGCTCAGGGACATTACGGATGGATGTGCTTTAAGACCGACTCCACATTACCCAATAACTTCTGATACCAAAGCGGATATTGAACATCCACTGAAATTAGACCCGGTGAGAGGCCTTTTGGTGGATACCTCATTGTGCGTTGACCAACGACTTAAGCAGCCGATACTGTCAGCGGTCAGAAAATAGGGTTTACAAAGACGTGACACAACTCTGAACTAATAACTCCTTGGACGTCGTTAGCCTGAGCGTGCATCGAAGGACAATCTCATAAAGGCCTCAAAGAGTAACAGGTAACGTAGATACCACAGTCTACCGACCATCAGCACTTAGTTCAGACCTTCAGATTGGTGCCTTCAGTGCGTTGAAAATGTCTCCTCTAATGGTGACAAAACATCTGCAATTCAGTTGCCAAGCTTGGCGAACAGATCAAGAGCCACTTGATCAGATACCAATTAATGCACCCAAACAACCAGTATTCCAACGCAGGTGAATTTTCTACCCGGTCAAAAGTTCATTTGTTGACATCAAAGTTTTCGAAGTTTAGTTATAACCTAAGAATTATTGTACCGATGAAAGGTTGCTGTATGCTGACTATCCGAAGGCCCATTATCGTGCGGACTGAGGAACGTCCTTCCGACACTCCTGGTTAGTCATGAGATTTTTTTCTAAAATTTCTGTCTCACGACCTGGTGGGTTGGATCGATTAACCTTCCTCTGTCATGCACAAGTATCCGCCCTGTCGTGCGGATATTTCATTACTAGATTGAGGGTGAGCAGAACGTCTTCAAAAGCAAAAGTATAGTGTACAGCTGATCCAAGATGCCACTCCTAACGGGGATAATAGCAATGAGAACGCATACACACTCAAACCACTCGAACAATTAAAATGCTCAGTGATTTAGCTGTGTCCAACAGGGAAGCACTTCTTTCACAGGCATGAACGTACATTCATTTCTGCTGTGTGAACAGACCAGCAAGATATGTATTCAGTATTCAACTGATCTGTCTTCTGATTTTTATGTAAACACTTGACCTAGCGGGACTGTGCTTACGTGCACATGTTCTACCCGAGTTATCTTCCAAGCAAACTTCATGACCAACGCAGCCCAACTAGTGTGCTCGTACATCCGACGTCCTGATTTCGGTCCCGCTGTTTTCCTTAATCTAATGCGAGTGCCCTGTATGGTGCACACTTTGGGAGGAAATTTCATGATGCTTGGGGTTGGAGTATGAAAGGAGGACACAACGATAATGCACCGAAGTTTCGATCTCTGTGGATAGGAACAACTGAAATTCTAGAACCCATGATTTATTTCTCATGATGCGAATCAACCTGTATACGATGCGTGAGGGTAGCGTCTTTAAATTTATAATGAGTCGCGCCGTTGCAGCTGAAGTGATACGGTTTAGGTGCATCAGTTAAGTGGAACGTCCTACTCAGTTATCAACTCCTTGACACGAAGGACTTTAACCGGAGGAATCCCCCGTACCAATAAGTTATCTGTCTATCGTCTTCTGTTTTTGGCGTCCGTATTCTTCGCATGTTGAGTGACCGACGTCAAAGCAAGTTGATTGTGGCATTTGCTCATTGTACGTTAAATGATCTTTCGGTCGGAGGTATTCTGGCAAACCCTGATCGATATCATCCAGCTCATGTGAGAAATGACTTTTTTCTTATCTAAAGAAAAGCCTCTAGCTATCACTAGCTAACTAGAAACGCTCAACTTCACTCATTTCAGTAAACTAAACTAACATTTGATGAATTTCAATCTCATTTAAACGTGTGCATGTGGAATAAGATGTCTTCTTCTGAGATAGACGAGAACTATGAAAGATTTGCCACGTCTTCTGCACCTGTCTAACGAAAGACCCCCATCATCGAATAGTTTCAGCGACAGACGGCAGAGTATGGTGAAACTAGTCACTTCAATCTTGACGACGTGCAAATGGAACACAATGGTGCAACTGCATGATGTCGTTTAGGCCTGTCCCCTGAACCTAGAGATCAATTTTTGTCTTGGTTAGCCGGATCAAAGGTGGAAATAAATGTTGTAGACATACGCTTGAAGAATACGATAAAAAGACAACTATTTGAAACCGTAAAACTAGTGGGCTGTCTTGCGTTTGTTTGTTTACATATGCAGCTTGTGTGGCTTTACTACAAATTACAGCTGTTACACGTTAGAAGGTGGTTCTTTTTTAAATTACTAGCAAACTGAATCGAGTCACATCCGAAATAGGTGCTGTGATAGCCGAATGTTGTATTAAGTGCTACAGACATGGGTTGACTTTGATACCCAGACAAATGGAGAACCGCATTGCTATTGCGACTATCCCCCTGGGAAGCGATCCCGTCAAAGTTGGAACCAGTGGCTTACGTATTCCCCAGGGCATAAAGGACCATTGAAGATATGTAGCGTGCTTGTTACATCTTATTCAGTAGGCTCATACCTCTAATCGATAGGTTTGATGGGTGTAAGTATTCTGAGATGGTTTAAGCGACAAATACATTTCTGCTTGTACATAATGCCACCAGAATGTCACGTGTTCCCCAACCTTTATTCATCTTGGTCCGCGGGGATAGAGGTTCGGCAGTGCAGTTTTTCTCGTTATGTTCCATTTCTTTCAACAACCGCAATACGCCCCTTGGATGATACCAAAGTGATGCCTGGATGAGACTTTCCCCTCATTGGAATAGAGACAAAAATGAACTATTGTCAAGAACTTCTGAAATCGTCTGTAGCAAATGCAGTTGTGGGTGAATATTTTCAACAGCATTCTCACACTATTCCGAGAAGAAAATAGAAGTTCACTCTGTGGGTTCTTTTTGGCAGAATCTAGTCCTCGTGCCATTCTTCTTTATCATATGGATCCGTTAGTATTCGCCCTATATGAACACGACCAAGAGTATCTCGAGGCCCTACGTCCAATTATTCGTTCGGTGACAGGGGTACCTTCATATTTTGCAGGAGCAAACTGTATGCCGTCTGATAGTCAACCTGTCAGGCAAATCCAACTTGGCATAGCTGTGCCAACACACCTGAATGTACTTCTAAGCCTGAGCTATCTGTCAGTCGCATTGATGGAGCCCCCATGGCATTCGTACGGACTTTGCAAAACGAACAAAAAAGAAACTACCATTAGTCGGTCACTTCACCTCTACCAAACACCCCAGATGTGTGATATGTGTAACATGTATATATGACGAAACGTGTATAGCATGTATAACATGTGTCCTGTGCATGATTCACTAAGCTGGGGCGGACAGACAGACCAAACAATGTCGCAATGCTGTTGTGAACAAAGCTGAATCTGAATTATTGACGTTTCACTATCGCAGTAATAACAGTGGGGATCAGATGTGCAAGGATTCTAGTTTTCAAGTAAGCGGCCAATCGGAATAATCAGTCCAGTAAGCTACGAACCGCAGTTACTGTAATGTACTGTTGCAACAACATGATAGCATCGGATGAGGTTTGCGTGTTTGTCTCTGACACCATTAGGTGACCATACGGGTGTGTTGCCTTTGTTGTTTACGCCATCAGTAGCACAATTGGTCCGCATCCAGTTGCTTGTTCTAACAGGTATAGTCACAAATGAATTTATCAATGCGGCTAACTAGCGGTTGTTGTGCAGAGATGAATGGATGTTAACGACAACAGTAGGTGGCCGCTGTTAACTCTACGCGGAGCACACATCACGCATACACTGGAAGTCGTATGAACGCTTTTATTCCAACCTAGCTGCGGAGAATAGTTGCAGTGAATAAGTTTAGTATCCGCCTTGAAGTAAGGATGGTGCATATTTTGCATATTATGTTCCGTTTGACGCATAGAAGCCGTCGGTTCTTCGAACGCGAAGAGGAATAGATCTGATCTCCTTCTTCCAGCCTAGCGAAAAAGCATCTTCTTAAGAATCCTAATGGTGGATAAAGCATGTGTACACAATTTTCAAGACGGAGAACGGTAGCCAAACTGAAGGGGTCCCTGCTGGGATTCGTACCGAAGTCTTCAGGAGGGAGGTCCACGGTGTTTTTCACTGTGCTAAGTGAGCGATATAATAGAAAGTAATCAAAAAGCACATGGGTGGAACTTCTTCCGGATGGCATGCCAACCGACAATATGGGTAGGACATCGTTCTTCCTCGTCTCTACTGTTTAGAAAGAAGGCCCGGATCTGGCTAGGTGAGCTATGAACCTTCAAACTTTTGATACAAGCGTGCATTGGGAGCACACATAACAGGTTGCCTGCTTGCGACCGTGAAACACTTCGCCTACTTTGAAAGTGTTGTGTGCTCCTATCCCCAAGCAGTGTGCAGGCCACCTAATAGATGAGCTGACCCATTCCAGTCTTGTGACACCCTTGTTTTGTTTCACCATAGACTCTGATTTCGGAGAGACGTCAAAATTAGCCAATGACAGGATTGTAGGGATTACATCCGATCGATCCGAAACGGTCACATAAATTATCTCGAATTTGGTGGTGGTTGCCTCAGTCAGGTTGCTTTAACAAGCTAATCGATCAGATGAACAGTCCAAGCGTGTGCAATGTTAACCCACCACAAGATACTCAATGAAATACTAAACACTGCGAAGCACCCCGGCTAGGGTAGGGAAAATCAAGAAAGATACTGCCATACCTATTGTTGTCCGAGAAACCTAAACAGGCTCGAAAAGAATGAGTGGTGGCCACCTAGTGATGAAACCTTGAATTACGAAAGCTTCGGTTGCACAACTAGAAACAGTAGCAATATCAGCTACCTGGTTGGAGAACAAGTGACAACTGTCAGTGGCGGTCTGGGACACTTATTGTTGGGTAATGTTAACTAGCCAGTGTCCCTAAAATGGTTGACCTACAGTGACTAGCCGCGCTCCCCATCTTCCATCTCTGTATCCCTAGTCAGTATCATCTTCATCTTTGCTCATATTTTGGTTTTCGCTTCTTACCTTTTACCCATAGTAGACAATTATATGACAACTAAAAACAGCTGCTCAAAAGAACAGAGTGATTACACGAAGACTGATCGTAGTGAGATAGATTGACTGCGAGCCCACCTAACCTGTGAGACATCGCAATCGCCTTTCGCCTTATCTTCCGTCAATAAATATTGTTATGGGGGCGTTTAGGTAAATAATTTAGCAGCAGCCTTTCTGACTGTGAACACAAACAGAAACTCAGGAAGTCACGGACATCACAAATTTACCCTTTCGTTTAACCATGACATATAAACATAGAAATTGTTGACATTCCGGTCATAGGTCGGAAAAACTGTGTTGCACTTTAAATAAGCTCGGATTGTCAAGTCGAGTTGGTTATGTATACAAATATTTTTGTAGCAAACAAGAGGGTCACATCCAGAAGACTACCAATCGAAATCGATTATGGCTTGAAAGTAATGTCGGGGCTCCCAAAGATGTAGAACAACTCAAAGTCAGGAAACTGGTGGAAACTGATTCTGCACACAATTATATAGTGGTGATTTTGGACGTGAGATTTTGGAATAGAAGTTGGGATGTCGTGACTAACCAGAAGGACTACCGATAAAGAACACGCGTATATTTCATGTATTCCACTTAGAAGTTTAGACGACTGGTCCAGAACTATTGGGACGAATTCCATGGAACAGATGGGTCTGTTGAACTCGGGCCGTTGGCAAAACCGTTTGCTTACGAAAAAGTTTAGTTCCTGTGAGAACCTGATTTTGTGTTTTGTAATTTAAATTTATTAACCCAGAAAAATTATCTCAAGTCCTCAGTGAACAGGTCGATCTTGTAAGACACCATAATCCCATATTGAGGAAGAAACTGGGCCAGACCATCTGGTCCACACGTTTGAATTGGTTGCACTTTAATCTTCTGCTTTAATGGATGTATTTATACTTGAGTCGTACTTGCGAAGATGAGGTCGGCTGAATTTGACCGGATACGTTCGGCTCCATCCACAAGCTACAACAATACAAGCCATCGATAGTCATGCATCCTCCGTTATTATGTTATTGGCTGTCCTGTACCCTTAGAGAAAAGGTTTACGGGAAGTTTAAACAACCCAACCCAAATTTTATTTTTGTACAGGTTGAAGGAAGAACTGTTGATCAAATGGAGCAGTGCAATCGATGAACTATTGCAAATTGTTTGCAACTTCATCAAGCAATTTCTCATCCGGATCATCGATAAAGGGGTGAGTCAAAATCTTGAATGACCGCAATAAATTGTTGTTCGCTAAACGATAGGGGTACAACCGCCCGTAATGAGTACATACACTTCCATTTATGATACTAATTCAAGGAGGAAAGCCCTTCGCTGCGAAGTTGTTTATTAGCAAACACGAACTAAACAGTCACAACTTACCTACACCGAGTTTTGGACAAATAAACATTCTCAAGCGTCCTCTTTGACGTTCCTGGACATCCTTTGACTGTTGAACAGTAGTAAACGAACACTGCAAAGCTGTTCCACGATTTCCGTAACGATCGTTACCTTTCATCAGATGTGCAGGCGGAGCTCGGACACAAGACCATAGGCTACTCGCATACTTCGTCAGTAGTACACACTCTTACACACTTTTCCCCTTCAAAGGTCGCGTGCATACCACCGATGTTCCATTTGTCTCAATTAGGTCGGCCTCAGCAGCTGGTCTATTCTGCACCTCTTCGGGTGTATCATACCACTTTGGGAGCTATGCAGCGTTTACTCTTTTCGGCCATTGACCATCGACCATCCTGAAATGTATAGACGATCTATTGACGGTGAGTAACGACGAACAGGCCTTGCAGCCGACTGCCTAACTCCCTCGACCCCTGTCCACTCCTTTCAGCATTCTGTTGATCTTTCCACTTGAATTCTTGCCTATGAGAAAGATCGTGTCTTTCTGCCTGCCGTTTTCTGCTTAGACCTTTCCTGAAAGTCGGTCAAGTGCTCTCGAGCTCTCCTCCTTTCTTCTCTTAGCTCCTTCGCAGACAGGCACGTTGTCAGCCAGAAACCCACTACCTGATCAATTATATCGACCGTAAATCAGCATGAATGGGGACTCTCCTGTGGTTGACTGGGTTGATGCACAGTGTGCTAACAGCATCATCGGCAAGTTCATATCCCAGTCACCTCATTAGGCCGCGAGTCCCTCCTTAGTCGTTCGGTTATTGCAATTGTTTAGGCCGTCTGTTTGTGGGTGTTATGGTGTCGTCCTCATGGGCTTGATACCCAGCTGCTGCAAGCAACTCCTGAACTCTTGATTCTCAAAACGCGGCCCCTGATTCATAGGGATAATTTTGGTACCCCGTGTTTGGCCTCGGCAGACTGGTGAAAATCGACTCGACCAACACTGTTCGTTTTTTGTATCAGCACATGCTCCACCAGGCTGCAGCTTCAAAACAGAGGCAGTTTGTACCAGAACCAATGACTCTTGATGCGGTCGGAAAAAGTATACGATAACTTTGTTCTTGTGAAGGTTTTCGATGCCCAAGTCAATTGATAGGCCAAAGGGAAATACATGTAGTAGATCCATTTAGTTTCGGTATTCCCCGCAAAGTTTTGAACAGTCTTACAGGGATGTGCTGAGCATCGTCTATTCCTAGCAAAACAGAGCCCTTCAACAAACACGCTCTCAGCACGCCACTGGAAGGCGGAAAAACCGTAAATCAGTCGCACAATCAGTCGGACCACGTAGCAACTCGCTATCGGTGGATAGCAGTAGTTCAAGATTATCGCTCACTCTGATCACGCAGTCATGTGGGCAGAATATCAATTAACTCTGCTTCTAGGTCACACTAAGGGTCACACACTAAGGGCCACTAAAGTCATCCCCCCAATAGTTTTTCTTTATAGAAAGTATCACACTGTGCCGACTGAAAAGCTGCTGCTGTAAAAGGGTTGATGTACAATAAAGGGGGCTCTGAATATGCTCTTAAGAGCCTCCTGTCAGAGCTCTTTGACACATCCGAACGGATATCATCACAATTAGCCATTCCTATTGAGACTAGAAAGACCGTGATATCTCCAATGAGCATAACACCGAGCGCAGAACAACGACAAATGACTATTACAGTCTTGATAATGACGGAGTGGCGATGAGTAAGGAAAGTCATCGATTGCAAATAAAATAGGGGGACTTTGAGAACCCTCGTTGAAAACTATACAGAACAGTGGAAAAGGCTGTCTACACTGCAATTCTACTTTGCAAGAAAACTGTGAAAACCAACGTGTTACTAGGCTGGCAATTGTTACTTCTAAAATTGTTTATAGGTCTTACAGGGATGGATTGCCAAGAGAGTCAGGTCTATAAGAACCAAACAGGGTTTCGTCCTGGCTCAGGATACACTGAGTGCGTCTTCAATTTATGCATTACAATCGCCATAGCTACAAACAACCAACTGCCGTCGTGGTTATTCATTTTAAGGCCATTTTGCATTCTGCCAGATACCAAAAACGTCTGGAAAAATTCCGTTCTTTTCAAAAAGGGATTCATGCTACCGCACCTGATTTTACAGGATCCAGGGTATGCAAGCGTGACTGGTCCACTATCCTTTCTTTTTAACTTCGTTGTTGATGTTCCACTCGAGTCTTCCTAATCCCTCTCCCACGGTACCAGTGTGGGACCGTTCTCAGTCCTTCACTGGTGTTATAATTTTCTTGAGTATAGTCCCTTAGGGATGCAAATCCTTTTAACTAGTCTAACATTTCCGGTTTGACGAAACCGGAAACTGGTGCCAGCTTACTGCGTGTGTGAGACAGAAAGCAAAAGCTAAGCTATCGTCTCTGTTACACCCAAGGTCACCAATGAGACGTACGTAATGAGACCACATGCATCAGTTTATTCAAGTATATCCCATTTTAATGCTGAACAAATAAGAGGCAATGAATAAGAAAGCTCGCCAGCTGAGCCACATAAAAGGCCGAAATATTCGCGCTCATGCTAATGAACAGCAAAATAGATGTATGCCTTTTCCCATAATCCAGAAGTAGGTTAGACCAAAAGCAGACGATAAAATACCACAAATCAGAGTAAAAACACGCCTTGATCGCTATCCGCATTAGCTCGGATTTGAACTCGCCTTTGTAGTTTGTTAAGAAAAGAGTATCAGACTTCTGCAGACGCAAGATCTTCACCAGAGCATGACATAGAACTTGTCTTTCATTGGCAAATGACGACTGGAATTGTTTCATGAACATGCTTTGCATGACATGCTTTTGCGGGCTGGTAGGTATCAATTTCTATAACTACGCAGTAGCCCTCGTTGGCTGAAATGTGAAGTCGCTGCGCCATCATTAAAGGTTTCTATCTTTTATCAGAGACAGCCAACTTGTTCGGAGAGAAGGACAAGGACAGGTACAAAATGTAAAGGCATGCATAGTTCAGTCGTTTTCTCTACTGCGTATGTTTCGAACATGACAACATTTTCTACTTTTTTATGCAGGAGATAAAAGTCACAGATGGAGTTTCCTTAACCCGACTTTTCAACCTACTGGAAGACTCGTATGACGTGTTTGATCGGGAGGAATTCAACGAAGAGATCACCAGTTTGTTAACAACCGCCCGCACTCTCTGGAGACCTGCATTTTTGGGTAAATATTCGGTTTCTTACTTTACTAATGTTGACAAAAATGTAGATGAACTGGATGATGCACCATTTGCTTTGCGACGAAGTGAAATTGCCCATTACATCAGCATCATAGAGACCCTACAGGTGAGTCAACAGGAACGATATGCGTGTACTTAGCCATTTTGAAACACTTACAGTTACTGTCCGTTAGTTGCAAACTCTTCCATAAGTAAGCGAGATTGCTCTTAGGGGAATCTATTCATCATTAAGGGAGGTTACAATGCGTATTTCTTTTATTTTAGCGGGCAATAAGATGAGATGCTATCATATGAGAGGAGGATGGCGAGAAGCGAAGTGGCTAGAGATTATACCAGCGAATTCTCCGTACGTCGGTGAGATTCGTGATCGAGCACTGGTAGAAAGCTCTTTCTCCCGCAAGACACCGAATAAAACGAAAATATTCCCCTCGACATGGATCGTTTCGTGGGATAGGTGACCAAGTACCAAGTTGTAGTGCATTGGCATCATGAGTTTTTGTACCCAACTTGGACTCTTAAATGAATTTTGTAGGTATCTGTGATGAGTGCCCCAGATACTTAGGACACTTTTATATGTGGTTGTGAAACTATAGCATTTGTCACTATGAAAAAGGAGTTTTGTATCAACCAGCTAAACCAGAATATACCATACAAAATACGATGGTCCCTATATTCCCCAATAAAATACGTAAAGCCGCTAATTTTAGTGAATCAACTGATCATACGTTTTTTCACCTTACTTTCAAGGTTAATCAACTTTGATTGACACTGCAACATGTTTCGAACGCATGACATTGTGTTCATATACTTGTATTGGACCCAGTTTACCAGTCATGAGTATCAGTGACCGACGAAAGGGGGATGAACTGACTAGTCTTATGTTCTGGTCATAACCAGTCAACGTCAGCGTCTAGTACATTTAGTAGTCTGTAACATCCGTTCATTTGGTCTCTGTAGCCTGTTTTTGGCTCCTCATAGTACCAGTCCATAACAGTAGAGTTTATTGCATGCGGTAAACGGCTGATTTCAAAATGGTCTATCCTGCCCACCTCATCATCATCACCATCATGAAGAGCAATACACTGGTAATATATACTGGCTCTTAACTGTCATGCAACTGCAATAGAAGTATGCTTTTCAAGGGTGGAAAAGAAAATTGATGTGCGGAAGAATCCTAATGACCCTCAGGAAAACTATCAAAACTAGGTGACTACATCTTCGGACAGAAGTAAACTAAGCACACCTGATCATCATGTTGACTTGAGACACCATCAGCTGGATTAACCCAGAGTATTCTGGAATCTTTGCATGACATGAGATCAACGCACAACGACATACAATCTCTAGCTGAGCAGTCCGGCTAAAAAATAAGACGATGCTCGCCACTGAAATCGGTTGTGTACTGGGTTTCCAACTACGTGCAAGCAGCGTCAAGCAGGTCCCAGTCATGAAGGCGCGAACGTCCCACAGCACTTAGTTTGACGTGGGACGCCTCTGTTTACCTGTGAAAAGTCATCACCTTTCCCTCGCGAGCCATCTGCCAATACGAAAACAATGCTTTCGTTGGTAAGCGGCAGTTTGGCCTGCGTAATCATCCCAACAACAACTATAACCTGGTGACTTTTATGCGCTTCTCCAGCGATTCTGATTTACCACGAATTATTCGCTTACGTACCACTTTATAGCGACCACGCTGTAGCCAGCTAACACCTGCTACACCGCGAAGGCACAGTGATCGAAAGTTTGAATACGTCTGATATCCTCAGATCGGAGGGACCAAGTTTCACAACCGCACACCAATACCACCCTTACAGTTGCCTTGTACACACGGCATTTTAGCTTCAGTTAGGTTCGTTTTGAACGCTATAAATTACTCAAGTACGCCGATTGCTCCCCGCGCCTTGATAACACGTGCATCTGCTTCTTTCATGGTAATTTTAACGGCTTATCTGCCTATCCAGATAAAACAACCGGTCAGCAAATTCAGTTTCTTTCCCGGAGCTTTCAGGGAGACGAAAGTGAACTCGATATCCTGAGTAAATACTTTGTGCTATGAGGGTACAAAACGCACGGCAAAAAATGGAATCGCACCCGGAATTCCTTTAAAATGTAATTGCGCATCAAACAACTAAACGATGCCCTCCGCATAGACCAAGTGAATTAATCTCTCTCCAAACGTGATTTTGATGCCCGTCATGGAGTGTGCAATCCACAGCAGATTTGAACCGGAAGAGGGGAGGGTCTTGACGGTGGTGAGGAAATTCTCGACAGTATGCTATACACCCTGCCGTAACGAGATATAGTGGAATTTTCATCAACTTCGTGGGCATGTATTTCCGGCCAAGAATATTTAGAAAAGCCAATCTCTCCACATAGTGGGAGGCTCCTTTAAAGTAGGACAGATCTGCAATTGTTGATAGGCTGTACATGAGGCGATGCCCAAGTGCCTAGTGTAACATAAGGATGTGATGTCTGTACCATCTGCCAGGTCGAGAACCTGTTTAATGCTCTCGGACAGGCGTCTCTCTTTCCAATGATGGGTGTCGCAATATGGGTGCAACCAGTAACCGTGCTACGATAGACGTGAGACTTGTTCTTCTATGGTTGAAACAGTTGATTCAGGTATCTTTTTAACCTAAACACGACCAACGACTGTTGCCAGTTCTTTGGAACACGTTCTTGTTCCCAGATATACGAACAACCTAGTCAAGGCAGGACCGAAATTTTCTTCCCCGTCTGTGATCAATGTGCCCAATGAAAGATGCAGGCACAGAGGAAGAGTTAACTAAACTGTTGCTGAATATATATTTTGCCAAGTGCTCCAGACGCTAGTCTTTATTATACAATGGGTTTCTATTATTATCTCTGTTTCCCTCACTCACGGGAGGCCTTTTATAGGGAACAAATAGTCCATCTGGACTTCCTAAGATCATTCGATCATGCAGAATACCGCCTTCCCATTACGTAATTCGTTGGATCGTCCCTAGACTGGGCCGTACAATCTCTCCAGGTTTGAACTCAGAAGACACAGGTCCATCAGAACTTATTCAAATACCACAGGGCTCAGTCCTGAGTCTGAGACTACTCCTAATCTTCAGTAGCCACCCTATTTCCACATTCAACTGGAAATCTCTACCGTGCCAATAACTCAAAAGTGTGGATGATCCTGGCGTCCCAAAAGACAATCGCGTTTTTTTCCGGCAGACACTGATGTTACATGTAATTGGTCGGCGAATCATTATATATGAATGGCGCTCACGATGACCATGAGGTTCCTTTTCGGGAAGTGAATCAGCCATTTGGGGAACCAGAAAGTCACGGTTGTAGTTTTGCGCAGCTCAGGGGCAGATTACGACCAAAACACTTCGTGTGTTCTTCGATGGGGTACTTCTTCTTGCGGTTTGGATGGAATTCTATAGCACCAGGAAGCGACACAAGAAATTAATCAAACGCACTGTAATTCTTTATTAGAGGTGGTCTCACTCGCAGTCACTTTGAGCTTGCCACCTAAACGTATTAACTTTCCTGTTCGCTGTTAACACAGAAACTGCATCTTCAATCACTCTTGTGATTAGGGAAGCCATTGTGGGAATGTATATTCAAACTGATGGCACTATCAGTTTCGTGTAGTTTTTCAGCTCACGAAGCGTGTATCGAAATGTAGTAATTCCAGTTGCTGCAGCTACGTTCAGCGAAGATAAAGAGAATAAGGGAATAAGAACGATGTTTTGAAGGGAATGACTTAATCAGTTGATTGACGTCGAATGGTTCTGTTTCTACAGCGTGGAAGAGGGTTGAGGGGTATGCAGTGGTGATAGGTTTGATGTAAGACCGCCATTGGCTGAGTGATACAGCCATATCTGAAGTAGTCACTAACACTTGGTTTACTCGTCGGGCGGTCCCAACTTGGCAGATGGCAGTTACCAACGCGACTTCAGACTCAAAAGTCTAAACCATGAGACTGTGATTGTCAGGGTTTTCTCAAGGGATCCTTCCCGGAGCCAATGACCCGATAGCCTCACCCACTTGACTATAAGGGGCTGGCCTGGCCCGAAGAAACAGAAGAAACAGAGAGTAAGGTGTAACTAGCTGACTCCCAATGCAACTGCACACAGCAGGTATCTTCTGAGCAGTACCAGACTCTTTGGTTTTAAAAGTATTTCGTCCAAATTGAATAATGTGCCGGTGGTCACGGTCAACCGTTGGGTGGTCGGAGTGTACAGTTTTTGGGACTGACTTTTTCTAACCCCTTGTTTGTCGGAGGAAGGCACCATCGCTGCTTCCATAAATATGGGCATGATTTTTGCCTGAAGGAAACGCCTCACTGCCTTCACACTTCTATCGAAGAGGAAATTACGACTGTAACTCCAGATCGTCTTGTGATGCGTAGTGCAGGGACTCACCGTTCTTCAGCAGACTCCTCCCCGTTCGACTTCATTGTTTGGTTGAATCCTTAAGAACTGAGTTCCAACCAGTAGAGCCTGCAGGACTGTTGCAGCACAGAAACCCGGTCACCACAACAAAGTGACAGCTTTAGGTCGGGATGGCGTTACCACTCATTTTGTATTCTCATTGATTTAATCCTGTGTTCACAAGTTTGCTAAGGATGTTGATCTAAAAATGTACACCCTATTACGGTGCCCTGTGACCAAAGTTAGCTGCTTATTTCACGGTGCTCATCCACTTTCTTTAGAAGGCCTTCAAAGGCTTGTGGAAAATGCTGATAAGTGACCTGAGGTTGCTTATCCCTCCTCTGGAGTCATTCCTCGACGAATATACGCCACATCGGATACCAAGCCTAACAGTTCACCAACGAAAAAATGAATGAAGGAGTACACAGTCAGTACTTTGAGGACTTGATTAATCATTTTTGTAACCAATAAACAATGCCTCGGTACCAGCTGGTAGATGCACTCAATTGACGTAAACCCATCCTCATAAAAGTTGCCTCTGGAACGACCTCCGAAAAATTCGTTTATTATTCCCAAAATACTAATCGTTCCCGATTCATGACTACAAATGTCCAGTGTTGGCGACCATTATGGCCAAAATTGCCAGAATTTTACCTATCAATCCAATGTCAAATTTCGCAATCTGAGCGAAACGGTCTTATAAGGAGTGAGGTTTCTATTGGGTGGAATGAATTATGGAAACACCGCGTTCTCACAAGAAAAATGTCACGGAACCATAACAGGCATCACCAACGTTGGTGACTTAGTGGCGAAAGGACAAACCAACAGGCTTGCCAACGTTTGCCACCACTAGTTCGAAATAGGTCCAGTAGAGTTTTGCTCAAAATACTCTATATAAGCAGACCAACCCAGGTATGTGTTTATGGATCTCCATCTCAAATACCAGTCTGTTGCTTTTATACTGCTTTTGTATAGGCATATATCTGTATAAACATTACTACCTTCATACTCAGAGAACATATATTCCTCATTCCAGGCGCACATGCGTAGCTTAACAGCAATATATCCCAGATTTACAACCGAAATGGACAGCGACTGGATGGAAAACCGAGTGATCCTAGAAACACGCCGTCTTGTTTTGGCCATCAATACCATCCAGTAAGTCGACTCAATATCAATCATGTGGCAATTCGTAAGGCACAATCGAACCACACATAGAGGATGATGATGACACCCGAACCCTGCTCGCACAAATATCACAGCCAGAAACTAAGGTCGTCTTGGCCGACAAACTCACCTGGCATTTCCACCCCCTCCCGAGTCCATGGATTTTGTCAACGCAAAACAGTAAGAACCTGTCTCAGGGTCATACGATCCCAATTAAACCCAAAAATAGTTTGTAGTGAAAATCTTTGTTGGAAACCGTATCGGAATTCTCTGAAGCATAGTTATATTCCTTAACCTCGCGTTTTGACCCCTTTAAAAATTCTTCGTATTCCGTTGATTACTTTTGGCGCTATGAGTCGAATTAGCTAATTGCTCTTATCGCCACTTACTTCATAAACCGGTCTGGAAATTGTCAGTCTCATGGCTCAGGCGTGGATGTGTTCGCCTGTTCAGACTTGATTCATGTTTGTATGATGTACAGCGATGGCAAAGTGCTAACAAACTCTCCGTGACCACTTGTTCTTTTTTAAAGTCATAAAATAAGAGTTCGAACTACACATTATTATCTGGACTACCCAGTTAAAACACTAAATTCTGAACGTCCGCTTCTGGGATTTATCTCACCCACTTTTGTTGCAAGTTATGACTTTATTCCTTTATTCTCTTTCAGCTTATCAGCCTATTTCGCACACGGTGCTATTTTCTCTGTTTGTCGTAGCTGCCCGTAGCCTGTGCTGATCAAACCGGACAAATCTTCATCTTACAAAATTGAAACTTTATATTCGAAACACATATTACTAAACATGATTCCACTGTCTGAGTGGATTGTACGGACGTTTCAGCACTTGACCATTGGTCTTGCTGATAGGTCAGGTAATATTCAAAATGAAAATAATGAACATTCAAGTATTCATACTTCGATAACGAGAACACTGTAAATTTCGCGTCTCAACGAAAATCGTTTCAGTTGTAGGGGTTTGCTGGATAGGTATTTTGTTCATATTCACACCACTCTCGTTTTAACGGTGGTTCTCCTGACCTGGCGTAATTATTCCGGTGATTCCACACCAAAGGAAGCATTGGACTCGAGTTTCGCTCTTATTAGAGCTCATCCAGTGGCCGTGCCGGGATTTGAACAACACACGGGCACACCAATCACATCGCTCAAGCATGAACGTGTTCAGACATGAAAATTCAGATGCGTCCAGCGTGTGTTGTTGGAGTAGTGATAACACGCTCGCCTGTCACGTCAGATGTCCGGGGTTCAAATCTCGGCACAGCCACTGGATATGCACTGCTGATGAGCTCTAATAGGAGCGAAACTCGAGTCCAATGCTTCCCTTTGGTGTGGACTCACCGGAATAAGTACGCCGGGACAGGAGAACGACCGTTCAAACGAGAGTGGTGTGAATATGAAGAGAATCATTTCGTAATACAATAAGATTGCGAAGGAAAATCGGTACTATTTTGACAAGCAGATGTGCGCCACTCAACTGAGCGAAGCTGTTTTGCCAACTCAATAGTAAGGTGGTGTTAAACCCCGCACAGCGGAGTTACAGCCAAACGTGCTGATGACTGAGCCGTTGTCAAAATATTCTTCTGAAAACACACACGAATTGATTTTGAGCGCTACTTTGTTGGATCGGTGATAGTCAATTCTATATTTTTTCAAGCAGTGTAAAACAGACTAAATTCGGAGTGTCCTCCTCTCACGAGACACTTACAAAAACACTGTTAACAGACGGTTATTCAATCAGCCTGCTTGTTTGTTCGAGGTCATCCGAGCGGTGTTTGACCTACCGCATTTAGAAACGACAGGGATTCAGTGTGGCTTGTGCTGATCGATCAACAACAAGCATGAGCTTGGCAGCTATAGGCTAAATAGACTGTTCGCATCAGTTCATCAGAGGCAAGACGATGAAAGTATCATATAAGAGGAGTCGCTTATTTTATTTCCACGCACCTGGGCAACAATGTTTTTTTTGGGGTTCTAACCCCAAATTTCAAAAAGCGTTACTACAGACTTTTTTGTACACATCGAACGGACACCATTTTTGTGTGCAATAATCAACAGTTCGACAAGCTCCATAGTTATCAGCCAAAAAAGTAACACGAAAACATTTCGCCTGGCAATTTTCCTCCTCAAACACGACCAAGTTCTTAAAAAATTCTGTCACTGAAAAACCGTCAGACTTCCCTAATAGACAAGGGTTCGATCCACGGGGTGATCTATTTCAGAATTCAAGATCATTCTGAGTATCTTGGATATTCACCATGAGATAGGGTGAAAACGAATCAAATTTTTGAGGTTATCGAATGTCTAATCCATGATAATTGTTTCGGTTTTTTTCTCAGTGAGCTGGCCAATACGGACCTCTATCGAGTACGCCATATACACGAAGAGTTACATAAACTCAGAATGGCTCATTGGGAATACATTCAACCTACAGCGTCTACCACCACAGAAACGGATGTGTTGGAAACCACGCCCTCGTCCACCGTCGACTCCAGCTTAAGAGATACAGAGATTAGCAGCACATCATCGGAAAACCAGGAGTATTTATATCAAAGGCATCTACTCAGGAAAGAAACTTCCATTCAACAATCAGAGTGGGAGAAGAGGGAATATCTGAGGAAACGCCTACGAAGAAACCAGGTGGATATACAGAAGGTGATGGATATCACCGAGGCATTGAAGTCACCAAGAGAACGAATATACAAAACAACAAAAAACATCGAAATGGATGAAAAAGCGCAAAGGTACACCGTGGTATATTTAGAGGTGAACCCCAAAGAAGAACCCGAAAAATTGGACGCCACCACCGAAGTAAAGGTAGAAACCACAATACCCACCGTAATAATTGAGAAAGAATCACAGCAGAGAAAAACAAAAACAACAGCAGTACAGACAACAATAACTCCGCAAAAAACAGACACAATGCCAGTAGAAAAACAAATGGCCCACAAAAAGATTGAAACAGATCCAAAGCAAACAAAAGACGCAAGCACAATGCATGAAGACAAACTAAAGGCCGAAAACAAACAAATACAAGCTGTTATAAAAATGGAGACCAAAACAAAACGATCAGAAACCGCGGGAGACACCCCACAAATTGACAAAACAACCTCACAGAAAATAATAGAAACCGAAATAAAAAAACCAGCCGGACCATTAACCATGATACAAAAAACAAACTACTACCACAAAACAAAACCCACGAAAATCACCAGCGAACGAACTACCACAAAACACATCCCAGCCATGTGCAGCGCAAGCGCATTCTACGCCGAGACCAAACGCATCGCGCATGCCGCCACACAAAACTTGGCACGCGCAGAAGAAACGCCAATAATGGAAATATACAAGCAACCTGCGCAAGCCAAACTAAAACACCAGTACACCCACACCACAACACGCACTGTCGACGCCGCCACACAACACGTGCCAACCACACCACAAACCCCGCTCATCGAGGTCAACAAACGTAGCATACTCGAATCCAAACCCGTGCAGAAAACGCTAACGACCACGGAAACTTCAATTCAAATCACACCGAACGTCCAGACAAACACCGCCTTCGCACCACAACCAACCAGTGCACAAACACAAACCTCGAAAACCAACCTAATACAACACACAACACAATTCCACAAACCAACAATCGCCACAACCACCAGCGAACGAACTACCACAAAACACATCCCAGCCATGTGCAGCGCAAGCGCATTCTACGCCGAGACCAAACACATCGCACACGCCGCCACACAATACCTTGCACGCACACAACAAACGCCGCTGGTCGAACTACAAAAGGAACATACACTGAAAGCTGCACCAGTGCCAAAGGTGCAACAACAGACCGAAACACTCACACAAACGACACCGCAAATAATAACGGACTCAGCACTCACAAGAACAACCAACAACGCACAATCACAAACAACCCAAGCCGTCCTCGTGCAACAATCCGTCCAATTCCGAAAACACACAACTGACACACAAGAGACACACACATACAAAACAACAACAACCATGTGCCACGCCACCTCACATTCAACATACACAACGCCAACGCTCAAACATCAACACACCCACACGCGATCTATCATGGCGGATTCTTACTCGCAAACAGCCACGCCAAAAACCATCACAACGCCCATCATAGAATCCCAAGCACAGCGACAGCAACAAACACCAACAAAGAAAACCATCAGAATGGCCGATGCACACTCTTCCGGACAATATGTGAAGCACGTGGCTCACACACCTGCACAAACGCCAGCTGCCACGCACATACAAAAATCAGTGGAATACCACAAAATCACAAGCACCGATGACGCACAAACAACCAAATACACACAAACCCTGTGCCACGCAAACACAAACTACACAACACCAACTAGCACTGTCGACGCCGCCACACAACACGTGCCAACCACACCACAAACCCCGCTCATCGAGGTCAACAAACGTAGCATACTCGAATCCAAACCCGTGCAGAAAACGCTAACGACCACGGAAACTTCAATTCAAATCACACCGAACGTCCAGACAAACACCGCCTTCGCACCACAACCAACCAGTGCACAAACACAAACCTCGAAAACCAACCTAATACAACACACAACACAATTCCACAAACCAACAATCGCCACAACCACCAGCGAACGAACTACCACAAAACACATCCCACCCGTGTGCCACACTCACACGCACTACGCTGCGAAAATACCAACCGCTGAAGCAACCACTATACACAAATTCACAACACAACACATACCTCTCATCGAGGTCAAACAACAACAAACACAACCAACACCCACTGTGACAAAAATACACGCCAACACCGAAACCAGCATGCGCACCACACCACAAATACAAACAAACACCGAGTACACAACCAAGCCGGACGAAACACTCACACAAACACCAACAACAAACCTCGTACAAGCAACAATGCAGTTCAGAAAACCAACACCTACCACAATCACCGACGACGCACAAACAACAAAGAACGCACACATCACGTGCCTAGCCAACACGTCATACACAATAACCACAGCCAAACTAAAACACCAGTACACCCACACCACAACACGCACTGTCGACGCCGCCACACAACACGTGCCAACCACACCACAAACCCCGCTCATCGAGGTCAACAAACGTAGCATACTCGAATCCAAACCCGTGCAGAAAACGCTAACGACCACGGAAACTTCAATTCAAATCACACCGAACGTCCAGACAAACACCGCCTTCGCACCACAACCAACCAGTGCACAAACACAAACCTCGAAAACCAACCTAATACAACACACAACACAATTCCACAAACCAACAATCGCCACAACCACCAACGAACAAAATACCACAAAACACATCCCACCCGTGTGCCACACTCACACGCACTACGCTGCGAAAATACCAACCGCTGAAGCAACCACTATACACAAATTCCGCCACACAATACCTTGCACGCACACAACAAACGCCGCTGGTCGAACTACAAAAGGAACATACACTGAAAGCTGCACCAGTGCCAAAGGTGCAACAACAGACCGAAACACTCACACAAACACCAACAACAAACCTCGTACAAGCAACAATGCAGTTCAGAAAACCAACACCTACCACAATCACCGACGACGCACAAACAACAAAGAACGCACACATCACGTGCCTAGCCAACACGTCATACACAATAACCACAGCCAAACTAAAACACCAGTACACCCACACCACAACACGCACTGTCGACGCCGCCACACAACACGTGCCAACCACACCACAAACCCCGCTCATCGAGGTCAACAAACGTAGCATACTCGAATCCAAACCCGTGCAGAAAACGCTAACGACCACGGAAACTTCAATTCAAATCACACCGAACGTCCAGACAAACACCGCCTTCGCACCACAACCAACCAGTGCACAAACACAAACCTCGAAAACCAACCTAATACAACACACAACACAATTCCACAAACCAACAATCGCCACAACCACCAGCGAACGAACTACCACAAAACACATCCCAGCCATGTGCAGCGCAAGCGCATTCTACGCCGAGACCAAACACATCGCACACGCCGCCACACAATACCTTGCACGCACACAACAAACGCCGCTGGTCGAACTACAAAAGGAACATACACTGAAAGCTGCACCAGTGCCAAAGGTGCAACAACAGACCGAAACACTCACACAAACACCAACAACAAACCTCGTACAAGCAACAATGCAGTTCAGAAAACCAACACCTACCACAATCACCGACGACGCACAAACAACAAAGAACGCACACATCACGTGCCTAGCCAACACGTCATACACAATAACCACAGCCAAACTAAAACACCAGTACACCCACACCACAACACGCACTGTCGACGCCGCCACACAACACGTGCCAACCACACCACAAACCCCGCTCATCGAGGTCAACAAACGTAGCATACTCGAATCCAAACCCGTGCAGAAAACGCTAACGACCACGGAAACTTCAATTCAAATCACACCGAACGTCCAGACAAACACCGCCTTCGCACCACAACCAACCAGTGCACAAACACAAACCTCGAAAACCAACCTAATACAACACACAACACAATTCCACAAACCAACAATCGCCACAACCACCAGCGAACGAACTACCACAAAACACATCCCACCCGTGTGCCACACTCACACGCACTACGCTGCGAAAATACCAACCGCTGAAGCAACCACTATACACAAATTCACAACACAACACATACCTCTCATCGAGGTCAAACAACAACAAACACAACCAACACCCACTGTGACAAAAATACACGCCAACACCGAAACCAGCATGCGCACCACACCACAAATACAAACAAACACCGAGTACACAACCAAGCCGGACGAAACACTCACACAAACACCAACAACAAACCTCGTACAAGCAACAATGCAGTTCAGAAAACCAACACCTACCACAATCACCGACGACGCACAAACAACAAAGAACGCACACATCACGTGCCTAGCCAACACGTCATACACAATAACCACAGCCAAACTAAAACACCAGTACACCCACACCACAACACGCACTGTCGACGCCGCCACACAACACGTGCCAACCACACCACAAACCCCGCTCATCGAGGTCAACAAACGTAGCATACTCGAATCCAAACCCGTGCAGAAAACGCTAACGACCACGGAAACTTCAATTCAAATCACACCGAACGTCCAGACAAACACCGCCTTCGCACCACAACCAACCAGTGCACAAACACAAACCTCGAAAACCAACCTAATACAACACACAACACAATTCCACAAACCAACAATCGCCACAACCACCAGCGAACGAACTACCACAAAACACATCCCAGCCATGTGCAGCGCAAGCGCATTCTACGCCGAGACCAAACACATCGCACACGCCGCCACACAATACCTTGCACGCACACAACAAACGCCGCTGGTCGAACTACAAAAGGAACATACACTGAAAGCTGCACCAGTGCCAAAGGTGCAACAACAGACCGAAACACTCACACAAACGACACCGCAAATAATAACGGACTCAGCACTCACAAGAACAACCAACAACGCACAATCACAAACAACCCAAGCCGTCCTCGTGCAACAATCCGTCCAATTCCGAAAACACACAACTGACACACAAGAGACACACACATACAAAACAACAACAACCATGTGCCACGCCACCTCACATTCAACATACACAACGCCAACGCTCAAACATCAACACACCCACACGCGATCTATCATGGCGGATTCTTACTCGCAAACTGCTTTTTTGCCCTTCGTTTCATCACCCATCGTAGTAACGGGGTCTTCTCTGAGCGACGTCGCACCAATGTTGGATGTCGAATATCCAGGACACATTGTCATCCGGAAGTCTTTTCCCCTTGTTTGTGATTCGTCCTCTGATTTCATTTTTCGGGAGCCTGTTTTCATCTCTCGTGTGTGCGAAACCCTTCGACCGGTGGCTGACATCCCTCACGTTGTTGGTTTCCCGCCTGTTTCTGCTTCTCGGGCCGAAAGTTTTGGCTACTTAATGGAATGCTGTAAGGATACCACGGATTCCTGTACGCAGGTTGAAACTCAGCCCCTCGAATTTTACCTCACCGAACTAATCACACAAAGCAGTGGACGGTATATATCTTCTAGTGACTTGGCCGAAATTCTTTCGAGCTTTGGGTTTGTCTTGGAAACCAAACGTTTTTCCCAAATCTTGTGTGAATCGACTTCGTCTCACCGTTCGTCATTGGAGGATTCGGGCACTTATTCGTCAAAGAAACAGGATACACCCAGGGTTCACTCAACTGTATGTCATATACAGACCGCCTGTGATGCCAGAGGAAAAAACAGCCGTGAGATTGCGACCATGTTTATTCCTTCTGCAGCGCAACAAGCTGAAGTTGGAATTCAAGTATGCCTAGTCTCAACCGAAACTTATTATTTATCCACAATGGAGGATTACCAGCGAAATTTCAGACTTGGTCGCATAGCCGAAACCTCTGTGACAGTCATGGCCACAACCTCAACGAAAGCTTGTCAAACCATTGGATGGGGACTCCAATCAGAAGCGCAGTACATCATGGTTAATCAATCTATGCAAACTGATTGGTGGGCGGAAGAAGTAAGCGAGGCAACTACGAAATTGATATACGAGAAAACCAAACAACAAGAAATTACTGAGGATTCCAGTCTGAGCATGGATTTACGAAGTGAGCACATGCAGGAAGAGACTCCACTCCAAAGCATCACAGACTACGAAACCAGGCGGACCATTGAAGTGTAAGTTGCGCTTCTGACTAAATCCAGTTTCAGTGTCATTGATTAATGGAAAAATTTTAAATGAGTTTAAACAAGATTCAGATCATCTAAAACAAACTAGCAACAACCGTATTTTGACGATTAGGAAAGTAGTAATCGCATTTTTGGAGACTGGAAGTGTGTCCACAGGTGTCGTTGCAGGCATCAGTTTTACCTGATTCTGAAGATTGAATCAAATACACATGGGGCAGATTTTAAGGAGATTATATTTTCAAACTTTGAAGACCATACAACTGTCTGGACATAAACATGCATCAAATGATATCTGTAGTTTACGAAGAAGAAACAATGGGTTAGTCATGGCACTTATGTGAACCGTCGATTAGGGTTTAGTGTGTTCTGTTACAAACTAAACCAGTGCCAAAATGTCGGCACTTCCTTTTTGGTTCGTCGTAGAGATTACCGCACAATTTTACACAATTTTTCAACGTTGTCTGTGAAGATCCTGTCGGCTTCTCCGACTAACTTGACCTGTCTTCTCTTCACCAACAAAAGACAGTGAACTCTAAAAGAATCCCACGCAACATGCGTATATTTATGTTCAGATCACTCTCGTTTGAAAAGTTCCCCTGTCCTGGAGCACTTGGTGTGGTGAGTTTGAACTGGGGTTTGAACTCCGGGCATGTGACATGCAAGACGAGCGTGTCACCACTATTCGACAAGTACCCGCTGGACGCATCTGATTTATCACCAGAATAATTATGCCGCGGCAGAAAGACGACTCTTTAAAGAAGAGTGATGTGAGCATGAATCCTGCAGGTCCTGCAACCACCTACAACACATCCAACATTGCACAGCATTTCAAGCGTCCGTGGGGTAGCCGGACTGGAAAGTCCAGACAGGCGGGCCGAGCGATTGACACAACTAGGCTAATTACTGGGTCGTCGTTCGAGCCGTTGGACAACGAATCACATTGCTCAAGTGCGAACATGTTCGCCTGTTCACAGGTGAAAACCCGGACGCGTCCAGTGTGCGTTGGTGGAGTAGTGTTAACACGCTCGCTCAAGTGTCCGGAGTTCAAACTACGGTACAGCGAAGGATATGCACTGCCGTTGATCTCTGATGGAAGCGAAACTTGAATCCAGAGCTTCCCCACTTTGGTGTAGACTCACCAGAATAACTGCATCAGAACAGAGCAGGACTGTTCAAACAAGAGTGATGTATATGTGAGATTTACGGCTCCCGCAACCACCTACAACATTTCCATTGTTTCGCGCGTATGTATGTATGTATGTATGTATCTAACTTCATTCTGACAGCATTCGAACATTAGCCAATGAACCACTCCTGTTCCATTCATTTTTCCACAGTGAGTCGGTGCTCTGTCAGGTTCGTGAACGCACAGTGCAATATCAGCTGGTAGAAGGGCGCATAAAAGATGAGTTCTACTGGCCTACACACATTCAAGAAGTGGCTAGTCCTCGAACCGGATTTCGAACTCCAGTCGGAACTGCAGTACGCTCTGGATGGCTGAAACCCATAGATACGGAGATCTATATTGACCCGGGAACCAACCTCCCAATGCGATTGGAAACAGCCGAAGCCGAGGGACTGGTGACACTTAATGTTGGAGATCAGCTGTACGAGCTCGGGGATGGAGGTGGAAGGCGATGCTTACTGCTGGTCGAACGAATCTCCTACACCTGGCGTCCCGTCCGGATTATCAGTTACACAGACACGCTTAACCAGATAGAACTTAGTATAAATGAAGCACGGCTCCTGGGTTATATTGACATTTCAAGCGATGAACCGGTCATCTTGAACCGCGAAGCTAACACGTGGATATCGCCAGAAGAGGCAGCCGGTAGAGGCATCATCGAGCTTGAGGCGATTGACCCTACGGAAGATGGAGAGGTAGCGGAAGGAACACATACTGTGCGAGTTTTCCGAATCACCGCAGTTCGACCGGGTGGTGAGCCCAGTGATTGGCTAGATCCGGAAGATGCTGCAAGCCTAGGTTTATTCAACTGGAATACCGGGGAGGTCGCTGCTGAATGGGCAGGCAGACCAGATCTCCCAATTTACGATTGGTACGAACAATCTGATGAAACCACCCGGTACTATAATACAACCAAATGGTGTTCATTGCTCACAGCACGTAAAGCTGGCTGGTTGAGACTTCAAGCTGAGGTGCATCCAAGCGAATGGACTATTCCACTACTTGCAACCGATTCTCAGTTCACTCCCGTCATTCTAGCCACGTACGATCACTTGGTTGTGCCAAATGCTCAAATAATGAGCCCACCACCTACAACCACTCAAGTGGGATACGAACAACCTCAGTATAGAGTTGAAACATTGACCGAGAATGATGAGATAGACTATATTGAATATCGAAAGCGATCAAGACGCTCTACACGGAAGCGAACAGAGGAAAGTCCTCGAACTCGATCTGACGTACACCTGTCCACCATTACATCCCATTCGTTGTACCAGCATTATGATACCCAAATATTCTCTGGTCAGAATACAAGGCGTCGCTACTTATCAGAGCAGTATTTGAGTGAGACACATGTACCGTACCTTGTCGCGGATATGCAAGACTGGGAGTTTGATGATGACGAACAACACATATGAAACATTGTTTGACCGGTTATTAGACTATGAACTGAGTTTACTAATTTGCAACCCTTTCCTTCCCGTGAAATAACCCGACAATGCTTATAGGTTGAACAAAACAAATTTATGCAATAAAAAATAGACGATGGACTGTCTTTTTACCCGTCTCACGGCAATACTAAGTGCTCGGTAGCCTTACGGTTGGCAAGCAGTAGGAAACGAGGTTAAATATCCTCTGTCAGGCAGTAAATGGAACAAATGTTGCAGGAACAATTAGGCCTCTTATCTACCACAAACACCGTCAGTGTTCTCAGTCCTTGTCTGAACCCCATTAGCCTAGTAATATACCTTTCTCCAAAGAGCTACACAGTCTGTCCTCAAGGGATATAGCTTATAGGAGTCGGGTATTGGATTTCATGAGGCTCGCAGCTATGCATTATCATTATTCTCCGCAAAACTACGAATTAACCATACACAGAGATGACTTCCGATAAAGAGGAAAGTATTGGTTAGAATCCTATGGTTTGATCATCTGACAGTCGTCCAAGGCTAAGAGGCCAAGTTGCACAACAATCAAAGCAATTAATGGCTTCAATTTTGGCCACAGGAAATGGCGTAGCGAGTCGTAAACGGATTGTTGTTCCTTCTTCCCTAATCCAAGATCGAACAAGTTGATTTAACGACCGCTTTGGGCAGCGTACACTTATTGTTTCGTGAGGTCATCCTAATGACCCGTTATCTGAACTCAAACAACCAGTCAGAAATAGACAGTCCTATAAGTCGACATATACACTCATTTGTATATCAACTGGGTTTTCACGGGGGACTCAAAGGAATCCCTTGTTTATAACTCGTTAACCTTAGGCAATCGATTTGGATTCCGTGCTCTCTCCATCCAAGTAACACGTTCAAGAAATTTCAAGTAGGCGAAAGGCGGTATTTCTCCAAAATTATTGACCAGAAGAGACTAAAGAAACGTGTTATCTCATGAAGACTGGACGCTCCCGAAGCTTGCCTCTTCGAGGCGAACACAAATATCAGTTCAAAACGCATTGATGTTTCGAGTTTCATAGGGGAGAGATATCGATCAATTTGCTAGCAACTGTTCTTGAGTAAAAGATGCCTAAATTCACTTTCTAGCAACGATTAGCTCCAGTAACTTTGCAGAATCTAGTACCAAGTCACAATACTTCAAAAGTATGACTCAAGCGTCAATTGTGGGTAAATGAGGAGCCATGAACAACGGGATTCGTACTTGCGTCTTAGCTCAAATACTGGACTACCGCGTTTATAATAAAAATTAAAACTTACTTTCAGTGTTTTAGCCACTCACGTGTCCGTTTGTTGATCCCGAATCTAAGTTCAGAATCACTTATTATTTTGGATATATTGCCAATGAAAACGGCATCGATGAGTTTTGCTTGAACATACACTGATTGCAAGAAACCCGTCCAAAAAGAAGTGGATCCCTGGATAACATACAAAAGCGTTTTCCACCAGTCACTACTTAGTGTACAATTTACTCAGAAGGAGGCGATCTCATACGAAAGGCTAAATACTTCCTCAGTTCACAGTGGACCCTCTGTAAGGGAATTACTGTATTGCTGTTGGAGATGAACTGTGTGCTAAACAGAGATCTGCAGAGAACGGAAGGCTTTCTGGACGCTTCTAATGTCGAGGAAGATGAAGGCAATTAAATGAAGCCCAAACGCATCTTCACCGACATAGAAACTTGGTGGACTACAGCCGGTACTCTATGGTGGGAGGGCTGGCATCCAAATGTAGCTGAACAAGTTAGGAGTTCACCCTGACTACAACAACCGAAGAATCCTGCATAAAACCACATGAAGCTTTTTGGCTAAACTGTTGTTCCAATTTCTAATGGTCAGAGAACCAAGTCTTTCATAATCTCGACCATACCCTCATCCAGGCCTGATACGAACACATTGATTTGTTGTCACTCCATTAGGCGGACGACCTCGGTACAAACCTGGCAATGACATCGAACTTGATCACAATAAATATGGTCGGAGGGACGCAAAAAGTTGGAATCCACTTGCCTCGTTCACCGCGCAAAGCAATAGATGAACAAGCGATTGAACAAATAGCTCCCTCAAAAACAATGAAGCAGGTCTACATTACGTAATCTCGTGAAAAATGTGGTAGTAGTTGTCATTTTTCCATTTCAACTTAGCTGATTCTACGTTGCAATCTGAGGTGTGCGCCACCCCAGCAGAACGTCACTAGTGACTGGGGTTAGACTCCGATCCGGAGTGAAGACCGTGCACACTCAGTGCGTTACGTAGTTATTTGGTACCTGGATGTGGTTAACTGGAATGTTGCCTGTCCGTCCTGCTGAACAATGCATGAGTCGGTATAATGCTTGAACAAATTTCTGTGAAATTAATATGGCATAAAACTTCGCAATAGGATCTTTGGTGAAACAATGCTTGGAAAGTGTTTGTGTGGGTGTGGCCGGGGAAAAATTCGTCAAAAACTGAATTGAAGTAATCTTTAACTTAAGGTTGTTTTGAAAGATAGTAAACGGAGGGGTGAGATTGCTTTGTCGATCTAAGCACGCCTGGAACTACGATTCATATTGATGTCGCTGAGAGCACAATATCAACTGATAAGTGTAGTTCCACGTAATGCAGATATGTTGCCGATATCGTCGAACGTACAAATATGTTGCTCTACTTGAACAGCGACAATGACAGATTCGAGCCTGAACAGACCTTCTCAGTATTATATACTGTTTGGCATCTCCGGCAGCTTCAAACAGCTCAAATTAGTCTGCCTGTATTGTAGGCATCCATCACAAACTCACACCTGAGAAGAACATCATAAACGAGAGATTCAGCTAGGTTCCAAGTGAGTTACCCGTCCAAACCAAATTGGTCTGCAAATGAATGTATAAGTCGAAATTTACACACATATATTGGGCAAATAAATATCTTCCGTTTGTTCCACGCGATAAAGTAGTTAGGAAACCACAATGGTCTTCCGTTATTTTCTACGCAGACCAACCATCAGTGTATAAGATTTTTTAAAATTGGATAAAGCAAGTTTTGCTTAAGTAAGAACTAAAATGTACAAGAAAAAAGTTTTTGTCCGTAGTGCGCCAGTTCGAGTCCGGTTCGCAACAAAATAGCCAATAGCATGATCAATTACGCTCCGTCAAATGCTATTTGCTCCAGTCCCGGGACCATTCAGATTGCACCTAACAGGATGTCTCTGGTATTTCTGTTTTTATCTGTTGAAGGGGCAATTAACCGTAATCCAAGTTAATATTCATTCAAGTGATTACATTTGGTAGTCTTCAGTAAACCTCAAGCAGCTCTTATACAAACGTGTAGAAGCGCGTTCGCAAAAACCAACTAAAACATGTAGGTAAAGTACATCATACATGATGTTACTGCTTGTTCACGGCGATAGAACAAAAAATGAATGATAAAGTTGTAGTAAATAGAATTTGTGGTGTTGATGAACACCAGTAAGCTAATACTGCTTTGCGTACCAGCAAGTATGGATTTAATAAATTTACACAGAAGGCACGCCGAAATATGTCAAAAGTACCAATAGTAAGTGCGTATTGTAAACTTCACAGCGAGTAAACTACGATATGGCCTGTTCGCTGAGCTGACCAATTTGGTTGCAAACGTTTTATCACCAATCGAGGTGACATTTGCGTTGTTAGGGGGCGTAGTAGTGCGTAGCGGTGGGCTGGTGGTTGTCGCACAACAATTGAAGTAATCTTTAACTTAAGGTTGTTTTGAAAGATAGTAAACGGAGGGGTGAGATTGCTTTGTCGATCTAAGCACGCCTGGAACTACGATTCATATTGATGTCGCTGAGAGCACAATATCAACTGATAAGTGTAGTTCCACGTAATGCAGATATGTTGCCGATATCGTCGAACGTACAAATATGTTGCTCTACTTGAACAGCGACAATGACAGATTCGAGCCTGAACAGACCTTCTCAGTATTATATACTGTTTGGCATCTCCGGCAGCTTCAAACAGCTCAAATTAGTCTGCCTGTATTGTAGGCATCCATCACAAACTCACACCTGAGAAGAACATCATAAACGAGAGATTCAGCTAGGTTCCAAGTGAGTTACCCGTCCAAACCAAATTGGTCTGCAAATGAATGTATAAGTCGAAATTTACACACATATATTGGGCAAATAAATATCTTCCGTTTGTTCCACGCGATAAAGTAGTTAGGAAACCACAATGGTCTTCCGTTATTTTCTACGCAGACCAACCATCAGTGTATAAGATTTTTTAAAATTGGATAAAGCAAGTTTTGCTTAAGTAAGAACTAAAATGTACAAGAAAAAAGTTTTTGTCCGTAGTGCGCCAGTTCGAGTCCGGTTCGCAACAAAATAGCCAATAGCATGATCAATTACGCTCCGTCAAATGCTATTTGCTCCAGTCCCGGGACCATTCAGATTGCACCTAACAGGATGTCTCTGGTATTTCTGTTTTTATCTGTTGAAGGGGCAATTAACCGTAATCCAAGTTAATATTCATTCAAGTGATTACATTTGGTAGTCTTCAGTAAACCTCAAGCAGCTCTTATACAAACGTGTAGAAGCGCGTTCGCAAAAACCAACTAAAACATGTAGGTAAAGTACATCATACATGATGTTACTGCTTGTTCACGGCGATAGAACAAAAAATGAATGATAAAGTTGTAGTAAATAGAATTTGTGGTGTTGATGAACACCAGTAAGCTAATACTGCTTTGCGTACCAGCAAGTATGGATTTAATAAATTTACACAGAAGGCACGCCGAAATATGTCAAAAGTACCAATAGTAAGTGCGTATTGTAAACTTCACAGCGAGTAAACTACGATATGGCCTGTTCGCTGAGCTGACCAATTTGGTTGCAAACGTTTTATCACCAATCGAGGTGACATTTGCGTTGTTAGGGGGCGTAGTAGTGCGTAGCGGTGGGCTGGTGGTTGTCGCACAACCACTGATGATGTCACCTCGATTGGAGATGAAACGTTTGCAATCAAATTGCCCAGCTCAGAGAACAACTCAACGACTATCCGTGCTACCTGAGCTACCAACAGCCTCCCCCATAGAAAACCACGATATAAGAAAAGGATCTGTGGTACACATGCACATATGAAATAAAGGTATACACTATCTAGGATCTGTCCCTTAAAGAAACCGTAAACAGATCGACACTTACAGCTGTGCGATTGTTTGGAGGTGAAGCGAACACTGGATTCAAAGTCCATATGGTTTCGGCTGTAGTCAACGCAGAACGGCCCTTTCGAACGCTCCACTTGCGCTTGAACAGTACGATGACCACTCTTTTGAATACTCTTCAAGGCAGTGCAGATAGCCCTGGGCCAGGCCGCTCTGTCAAGTGTCGGTGTTTTCCAAGATTTTAAACCAAGACTACAGTCTTCTAAAATTGCCTAGATGCCAGTGCCTTGGCGGAATTTTGGCTATTGTTGAGTTCGAGTTCTTCGGTTAATCGCCGGTAAGTTGTTTAGGCAACCAGTTACCGGCCACTTGTTTTACGTAACTTACGCAGCCTAGTTAGTTATGTTCATGGTACAGGGATTTCTGTTCGCTTAGGAAATTAAGTGGTGAAGATTCGACCAGGACTTTGCGTGGGCATTGTAGGTAAAATCCAGTAAAATCCAATCTGAGACATTGATTGTTCAGAAAAATAGATAGAGTAAAACCACAACGACGCAGAGATGATGTCCGAGGTGGTCCAACAGCCAGGTCCAAAACAAACACGAGCAAAAGTTCATGCCCCCAAACAAACCCCATACTACATCAGGTGATCCGAGACTAGCTCTGATCGAATCCAGGATAAAATCACAGATCGTCAGACATCTAATCGACGCACTGTTCCAGATCTTAGCACGAAGCAAACGATCACAGAGGCCGGAATCCTTTGGGGATATATTTAGCAATCCTTCTAAACATGTCCTTTGTGCTCGGGCAGACCTAGGGAACACTTTAAGATCGTCTTGGTTACATTCGTCAGACTAAGATGAATGCTGTAAGGTCTCGTACTTTGTACCTTATGATGTTACACCGTTCTGTGACGGGACAACGTGCACAAGATGAATTGATCTCGCAACTTTGTTGTATGACAAGAATCCTGTGAGAGTCCACTACCGGATTCGTCTTATTTTGGGTTCATCAGGCAGTTATGTGGTCTTTTCCACCTTGCCTGGAGAGGTTTGGCTAATGACTGACGCTTTTTTGCATCACTGACTAAAGCAACACATTCTAAGAGTGGGGGGCGACTCTTAGAAGTGACAGACAAGCGAGTGATTTCTTATCGATAATTGGTGGGCTACACACGTGCATTATCTGGTGCTGCTACATTCGAATCGGACATGTGTGTCTGGTGGCCAAGGCCTCCAATGGTGAGAGGAAGAGCAATATATGAAAGTTATGCACGCTAAGGGGATAAGTGAACAGGCACTCAATCAATCAGCAGGCGTCATCAATCTAGTAGAGATTGGATATGGATCCCGGACCTTTTAGTACGAGAGGCGCTTAGCCGCGAGCGGGTCAAATCCGACAATACCATCCCCAAATAAACTCTGTAATATGGTACATATCCCTGACCAAGAGGGATTTCAAGAGTCCCTAATATGAGTTCTTAATGTGAACACTGTGAAATTTACATGTTGAAACCTAGTAACGTGGTCCTTTTTGACAGTGATCCCCGCAACAGTGAATCTTCCTCAGAAGATTAATTTTCGAATTCCAAATCTACTTATTATACAAACCTCATAACTGGTCCCTAGAAGCGAGCAATCCTGGAAACAAGCGATCTGGAGTCCGGCGGTTGCTCAATAGCTGTTAATGGAGAATGCAGATTCCACCGATATCTCCATGAATCTCGAAGTAAATGCAATCAGTCTTAACGGGCTCTGAGCCACAAGGCGACGGATTAAAATTCCCCGCAAACCGTTGAATACGCTGAATCAAGCATGCAAAAAACGCGATCGTGGTTCATTTAACCTATACGAATCACAGCACCAACACAACGTGAGTATCGAGTGCCACTCCCTATTTTGACACCTTCAGAGAGCGTTTCTACATGAATCATACTTTACACATATCCATGACTATAGTTGCTAGCTGAAACCTTATCGAAAACATTTGCTCTCATACAACACGAATAGACCACCAACTAAGCCACCTAGGCGTGACTTACGACAGTACGAAAAAATTAGCCAATAACGGGCGAACTTAGACGAAAAGTGAATGGATAGGTTGAGGAAGCTGAAGAACATCGTCTTCAAAGCAGCTATGAGTGTCAATGTGAGACTTTAACCCAACAGCGGAGGAGTAATTCTCCCCTTGTAGCCAGCGAATTCCAATTTTTCCGACATGTTCGCTCCATCGATGGGACTACTATCTTAAAATTTGAAAAATGTCCTCACCTGCCTTCGAAACCCATGACTAGATTTTACGAAATTTATCAAGTTCCCACCACTGCCGAGGGATTTTGAAAAATCTGTTTGGCATAGCAGAAAAGATCAGACTAATTACGGCTGTAGTGCTTGTCAAGTGCCACGGTGACCGCTCTCTGACTCTCCAAATGTCGATAGAGTGAATTCAAAGAAACTGTCCATTCAAATGAACACTTATCTGGAGAAATCACACTAGGGATCTCAATAAACATACCAATAGTACTATGATTTTTCACACTCATGAAACTTTCAGCACTTACGGCACCATCTGGACAAGGAAAGCTCCCGCAGCGCAGCCGTTTTGAAGCGATTGTAGTCCGAACCCATGAACTCCACTTGGACAGACACACCGACAGACACAGCGACAGACACAGCGTGACTGTATCAAAGTCGTCACACCTGCCAGCGTTACTGGTCCTGCGTGCACCTTAATCCCTCGGATGCCTGATGCTGCCGAAGCTAACAAAAAACTACGCCAGAGCGCCTGAAGGGTAATTTTTTGCAAGAGCCGTTTTCGACCTTGTAAAGTGGCGCTGACAAATGCACTTCATCTCTCGAGTCTCTCACCGTCCCGTTGGTGGGTTGTGAAGGCACCAGGGCCTTGACAACCGCACAGCATACGCCTCTCGACACAGACGCAGTAGGTAAGTCACAAGGCGTTGTACGGACAGTTGGTGAGACAGTCAACCAACCACGTGATCGGAGATCAGGTTACCTGTCCGCCCACGTCGTTGTCGCGCCACATCACAGACTGATTAGTGTCCGACCCTGCGGTTCGCACCTGCTGGTTCCATGTGCACGTCCTGGTAGCGGCATCCTAGACCAAGTAGTACGCTTTCGCTAGGATTCGAATCAGTACACCAAATTCCCCAATACTAGAAGGAAAATGGTGAAACTGGGTAGCAGTATCTTGGCATTAACAAGCACAGTGCCGCGGTTTTTAAGACTGATCAGGGATAACTCCAATAATGTTATCACGGAACGGCCCAGAGGTAACGTAAAGTAGAACCTGCAAATACCAGTGAAATTGCTACAAGTGCCCTAATTCAATCCATCCGTACAACTTCTTCTACCTAAAATTAAATGCAGGCAAATGAATTGTGCATTTATGTTATTCTTTCACACTATCAGAAAGGTTGCTAAAATCTTGAATCAACCCTGCGAAGTCATCGAAAATTTCCTCCGGCAATTGAAATCTTCAGATCGCTATGATAACCCACCCAGATATGCATAGAAGTGAAATTCGATAGGCCCTCATCTTGCTTCAAAACGGGGCCATGTATATTCAGCTTGTATACAAAACGAAACCACGTTTGTGTTTTATTATGAAGAATTTCACCAGCGAAGTTTGTTCTGCCTAGAGCTTATACTGATGGTGGTCATGGTGCACAGTGGGATGTAAGTGAACCTGAACTGTCCATCTTTGCTTGCCTGCTCAAGACTGCCTGTTCATTCTTCTGGGCCATCAGAAAAATCTACCGAGCCAGCGTGACACGAGTTACAATTCAGGGTGGCTTAAATACCGGGCCTATTTCTTCGTAAAAGTCAATGATGTGGTTCTGGTTGGGTACAATCATGACGAGTTAAAATAAACGAAGAAAAACATGATTAGCCAAAGATCTGCACCGTATTATAGGCTGTCAGTCAAAAACCTACCATAGAAGTGCTGATCGTATACTTGTGCATACAAGATGGTGCTGGAACGGTTCGCTCGATCGTCCACCCTGTTGATTGGTGACTCCTGTTCACACTGTCGGTGCCCAACGATCATTTGCGATGTAGACAGTTTACACTCAGATATGAAGTTGAACATTTTCTTCAATTAGTCCGCTCGCTGTCGCTTCGGGCTCTGCAGTTCAACATTCAGCTGGGTCTGAAGTCGACAGAGGAGGGCGACTGCGTTCATCTTGCATTCATTCTTAGTGTTAGAACGATGTAAGACGAACAGATTTTATACAAAACACCTTGACGTACTCAGTCAATTAGTCTCGCCTCTCATGAGGGTTTCAGAGCGAAATTCACACCTCGGGAAGCTTTGAAATAAAATCTAACCCCGTCTATACAGCCGGATGCGGTAAACGTAAAGACTACATCCAAATGCTTTGGTAGTTGAAACGACCACGTGCCTGTAAAACGACGTACGGTTAAAAAAACCTCATTGAACTCAAGTCTGGTGAGTTTCAACTTGAGTTCCTGTTATTTTTCCCAAATTCATGTCATGAATTTCTTTCAATCTGATTAAACCCTTTATCCTCCTATAAGTACACCAATTTATAGGCTGTTTATCTCTAATCCCAGTTATTTTTGTCCCATGTCACTCAACCAGTTCAATCAGTCCACTTAAGCTGTTACCCACACAGGGTCTTTGTAGGCCCAAACTAATCGTCGGCTTTCTATAGCTCATTGCCTCTCTGTATCTCCAGACTTAGTGGCCCATTTCGGCTGTTACTGCTAGCTTGAGAGGTACGCGGTAGGTCCGCTGGTGAATCTCACCCTTTCGCAGTAGACTAGCAGCCTGGTGAATCGATTTTTAAACCCTGCTTGCATCTGGCCACATTTGCGCAAACAATCCTTTTGAACTGAATGCTCGGGCCCCCACTACGGGCCGACCTCACTCAAAGGTGAAGAGAACAGTCCTAGATCACAGAACTGAACTGGGGAAGTAACTGGCGGTGGTCTCTCGGTGTCCCAGGTACATTTCCGAAATTGAGAATATATTGAATCCGGCTGATTCAGCCGTGATGAAATTTAGTGGTGATTTGATATTGGTGAACCACTCCCGTAAATATTGTAGAAAAATTCCCTCCCTCCGCGTGACAGCTCCTTTCGTGCCGAAGTTATTGCATTCGTCGCCCGTATGATGAAGAAGTCACACTATTCAGTCGTTTTATCAGGAAAGCCAGATTCCTGAAAGCAACCACTGAATGCCCGAAATCTACTGAGACCCTCAGTTCTGCTAGATGTTGACCGGACAGACAATGCCCCCGCAATATGCAGCGCGTCGCAGCCTGTACCAAAGCCAGACCGCGTGTGTCAGCACTGGACCAAGTTAGACAGTGTCCCTCCAAGAACTAGCTTGAGACCGTTGTATTCTCGCACTCGCACGCACTCACGCTTGTTCGGAATATAGCTGTTGTGTTCCCTTCTGTGAGTCTTTTTTCCGGCATTAGGCACTGGAGCGGGTCAGCAGTCAGATACAACAGGTTGGCGAATCAGCAGACATAACACGCTTTAAACTTTTGGGTAGCAATGCCACAGAAATAGGCATATCAAGAACTCTCAGAAGCTACATTATTTGAGACGGAATACCCTTATTTGCATATCGGTTTGGTTTTCAAACCAGACTCAAATAAATATCAGCTGAATCTTTCGTTCTTCTTCAAATGAATGTGCTGCACCAGGCCGCTAGTGCTGCGCCAGTATCGTAATGCGTTGCATAGACGTGACACACTATTCATAAGGTTGCTGAAGCAGGGTTTTCAGCAACCTCCTCAGAATTATGTTACTATATTAGTTGAGCTTCAACATAGACAGCGTTGGCCACACTACGAAAACTTTGAGGTGCTGCTCACCAGTAGACATCCTGTGGGAACTTCAGAGCGGATGCCGGCGGCACAGTGCAGATCCGCATTCACACCACGCTTGTCAGAATAGTCTTCGTCCTGTCCTGGCGCAGTTATTCTGGTGAGTCTAACTAAAGGAGAATGCATTGAACTTGAGTTTCCCCTTATTAGAGCCCATCAGCAGTGCGCATTCTCTTCTGTGTCAGGGTTTGAATTCCGAACATTTGACGTGCAAGATGAGCGTGTTACCACTAGAGTTATCGTGTTTGAACAGGTGGCATGTTCACGCTTGCGCGATGTGATTGGTCGGCCCGACGACCATTGCGACGACCCAGTAACCAGCCTGGACGTGTCAGTCAATTGATCTACCTGTCAGGATTTGCAAGTCACGTGGCGCAACAGACGCTCGTAACCTGCAGGGCAGTTTTTGATTTGATTGGTGCGTGTGCGATGTGTAGGATTCAAGTTTACATCACTATCCTTTCAAATCGATTCCAGTACCTTCCACTTTTGATATGGACTCACCAGAATAACTGCGCCAGGGCAGTAGTAGGCCTGTTCAAGCAAGAGTGATGTAAATGTGATTTCTACTAACCCCCAAACCAGCTAAAGTTGTGAACATCAGCTTCATTCACTGATTCGCTAACCAACACTCTTTTCCATTAGGTGGTAGTGGCGTGCTGAACCACCTCCTCGTGGTAACTGGGTAGCCCGGAAGTCACTCAGAGTGGGCTAGGAGTTAAGTAACTCCAAGCAAACGAACCACCTTTTTTTGTTCCAAAGTACTGTTTACCTCGGCGAATGAACTATACGGTGCAGCTTGTGCTTCTGCACCAACTCCAACCAGTACAAGGGAGAAACTCCTGGGGATCACGTGTGAGGACTGTGGAAAGCTCTGCAGATCGAAAGCTGGGCTGCCGAGCCCACTGTCCAGCTCACGTCCATGAATGTGTTGACAAGAGTTTGGTCACCCAGTTGGCTCGCTCTGATTGTTGCCGCCTGCTTGCGACGCATGCTGGCCCGAGTCAGCACCACTGACATACACACCCCACCTAGCAAAATGGATATTAACTTTGCCGAGGGGAAGCTGTCAGTGCCCGATCTCTCCAGTCACAGTCACTCACGCGTCTTGTTAACTGGTTATATCCGTCTTGTAATACGCAAACCGCACTGGTCTTGAGACTGGAACAATAATTTCCACGTAGATCGGCTATCAGTATCCAAACCAGTTTGTGTGTGCTTAGCTGGCAAGCACATCCGGACAAATGGTCATCTAGTGGCCTCGATCAGAATATCGGGCAAATAAATCCACATTTCTCTGACTCTGAAGCCTACAGCAATTGGTTCAAACAGACCGTGGATTGCACCATGTCACTCTTAGAATCCAGTTCTGACAGTTCATTCACTAGTGTTGAATTGCCCACATTTGCCCGAGGATTGTAAGCTGGCATCATCGCATCGGAGTAAGTCCTGTCTCTTCTGGACCTCTACGCATCCAAGACATTTCCACAAACATGCAGATCTGTCTCCAAACGCGTTCGCCAGCAGGCCTATCGTGTGTCCTCTGATCTGATGCAGATTCGTCGGACTAACTACACCGCGATCCAAACTTGATTACACCAAATGAGGAGAGATGCAACGTTCCTTGTGCCCAGTGGGTCAAGGAAGAAACCATACAAAGGAAATTATGACCTACTTCGAATGCCGAATGGTATGGGATACAGGTAGTTCCTGTTCCAAAACATTTAGATAGCACATGTGGCGCAGTGTTTCCATCCAACTGAAGTTTGATCAAGTCAGTTACAGGTGAGGAAACTGGCCGTGCGCTTGATGTACTATTCGTCCCCAGGTCTGGATAAGCTCACACGCAGAATGCTTAGCCGGTTCAATGCCAACTTCCTTTCTGGGCATTTCAACTTACTATTATTATCTAGGTTTTTTTCCCTGCATTTGTACCGTGTCCGTCTCACTCAACTTCCGAAGGTCTTAGATCAGACTTCGCCGGACCAACTGAGAACGATCTAAGTGTCATCAATTCTTGTTCGCTGATCGCTGCAGCCACACATTGCAACTGCCTCCACTCCAGTTTGTGTTTTTACATTGAGACGGTTGTTTGGAAGCTACTCCGCTATTACATGCTCTGTTTCGTCTCTCCATATCGACTACTTCTAACCTCAGTCTGGCGTTTGGTGACATCGCGAAACCCTTCGATTCAGTCTCGCATGACACAGTTGTCAGGGCTGCTCCGGAAAAACATTACCCCTAGTCCGATACATCGCACTATCCCTTAAGAATGTTGTGACATTTCTCCCCCAAACCCGGGGTTCACTGCTGCAGATGTGTGAACCCAGGCGATCCACTCTCCACAATACTGCTCATCAGAGCGATGGTTGAGGTTCATGGATTGTCGACGCCGCAACTGCACTACCAGTTTCATGACACCTTAGAGGATGGCTTTACCCTCGCGGAAAGCTAGGCCTTAATTGAAGCCTCAAGCTGCTGATGTGTAAATGGGAAGAGCTGGCGTTACAATCAGTGGTGAGCAGCTCACTGATAATTTGTGGGGAAGGAAAAGGTCGGGCGACCGCGGTCTCAGTCGGGCCCTTTTGCTCCACCGAGGAAATCATCACTCTTCTGGGTCTGACAGACACCGCGACATAATTGAGCTTTCCTCCTGTTTTCCAGATAAAAGAAGCTCGCAACCACCGACACCAGCTTCTGAAACCGCTTGATGAGGACAAACGTACCATGTTCAAGCCGCATCAAAGAGTAGATATCACAAGGAAATATCTAACAGATTCTGATACATTGGCTTGTAGCCTGCCAAGCCCACCGTAATACACTTCAGAGACAGGATTATTATACCGGACAGTCTCTTTGTGGCTCGACAAGTCCACCGAAGAACACTCCAATCAGCTACATACACGCCAGTAAACAATATGATGGACCCCGTATCCCAAGCCTGAGTTCAGCCATCCCGATGCAGCGGAAAGCGCGTATAGAAAAGCTGCTGTCTACACGGCTACGAGTTATAAGCAATGTAGTTTATGGTCCTGCATTTGACAAGGTTGTTCGTGATCTCAAACTTCCGATTCGGGTCCAGGATACCTGGGTGAACACCAGGGAAGAAATGGTTGCTTCTTGGGGCTGTGCTCCGCATGACAAAGTTAATGATCACGGTTTGCGAAAGTTGGCCGCTTCGTTTATTTCGAATTGATGACTTGTGTTTCTACAAAGCGTGTTTCTTCGGTTATTTATCCATGGTATTCAGCTCCGGTGCAACATGCTGGGAACAAGAGTTAGAAAGGTCCAGTGTTCTCGTGGTGACTAGATGATCCTCTGTCGGGGAACCTGTGTTAACTAGGAGAGCTTGGTAGATATTCTGCAGTCCTGCTGGATTACACATGCTCATAATCGGGTTTCAAGGGAACTCTGAAAACGCCTCCTTCGTCTGAGATACACCGTTTTCGAAGAGTTGGGAGAACCACTTCGAAGTCCTTTATCAATCCTGACCGAATCCCTACTTTGGAGCACCAAGCAAGCGTAAATTCGGATTGGCGTGGAATACTTCTGTCGAATGGGAATAAACATAAGCATGGGGATAATGAACGTTTAACTGCGATTATCTCAGCCCTAAATGCCTTCGATTGCGATGCTGATTTCGGTTCACGAACCGATAATAATTTCATATTATTTCATTTCCTCAATCAGTTAAAGTCATTGTTGGAGGGAGGCTTCCTTAGGTCACAGAGAGTGGCTTGTATTTGCTCACTACAAGTAAGACAGTTTTATGCATGGTACATGTCATTGACTGTCATACCTGACCATGTGTGACGGGCGTCTTGTGCCTGATGTGCCACTCTTGACTGTACTGGCGGCTATTGTATTGGGCATTATCTGTCTGAAAAAAAGTTATTGCGAGACTCCATATGAAAGTCGTAGAAACACTGGAGAAATACCTTATACAGGTGACCGAGAAAATTGTCACAGAACTCATCTAAAGATTACTTCATCCACTCGGAAATATGACATAGCCGAACCCCGTACAAACTAATAGACTGCTGTAACCTAAACAAGTGTACGCAATTGCCCGTTGGATTAACGTATGCGTTTGGCGAGATCATTCTACAGTGGCCATAAGCGCGAACGTCGAACAGAATTTCACAGTGGATATGCCATACGATATAGTAACAGTCTCGAAAATAAGATATCCCTGTCCTAAAACGTGGAAGTAAACAGAGAAGGGGCATATGACCTTTCTACCCCAATCATCCGACAGTGCCTATGCCTAAAAACACATGAGCACCCATTCCGACCATAAACTGTTTGTACTACTGAAGTTGGTTGGCACCAGCATATAGTTAGCGCTCTGTCGGAAAAAACAACATACAAAGAATGAAGGATACCGATATTGTAGTTGTCAATGCGCTGGTTTCAGAAAGACCTGTGAAACATTTGGCCGATTTGTATCTGGGACATGCGTCGCATTTGAGCAAAAGCCTTACTCGTCAGGCCTGGTGCTCAGCCTACAAGGCCTGTTGGGTTTTAGGGCGGTGCGAGAACTAGTTGGCAATGTGCCCCCTATCAGCAGGCTTAGTCAGGTTTAGTTGTAGGCTTGATGATTTCGTTTGTCAATGTGGCTAAGCAGCTATTGGGAGCGACTGGCTGCTCTACTCTATTACTGGTTTGGGGTGAAAAAAACGACAAGTAGCTGGGATACTGGCGACCAGAACGAGTTACCCAAACCAAACGATCCGATTGTTTACGACGCTTGAGGTCGTGCACGAACATGACGCACAAGTTCCGGAAGTCACAGGGATTGGATACGAAGATGGAAGCTCAGAGAGAGGCAGACACAAAGGTGGTTGAGATATCGATTGCCTCCTGAGAACGAAAGCTTCTATAGTCTGTCACTTTGGCTTCTTCCTGCGTGATAATGCCGTAATCGGGCAAAAGTAGCTAAACAGCACTTAGTGGGTGAACGTCCGACTGAACACCTTTAGAGGGAAGTAATCGACTGTTGGAATAAAGGAAGGGGTATCCCACACTTCCCACGTCACTGTTGGTCGAAAGATTCCTGGATAACAAAGATCTTGCATATAGAACAGACACCTCAGCGCACATTTGAGTATCAAACTTGCCCAAAAGATGCATCTGAAATATACAAACACGAGGAATTTCTCTTGGCTTACTGTCCAATACATCACGCATTTATATGACACTAGAAATCATGTGCAGTGGTTATTTGTAAATTATGGGTACATACTATTTAAATATGAAGGGAAGTGCGTTGATCAGTGAGTCGTGGCATCGAGTTAGTGAGGTCGATATCAGACGTGTTTGTGAGAGCGGCTTTTCCGTAGACTAACTCAAGTCCAGAGGTCTCATAATTTCCTTTAGGAAGCAGTGTTACAGGTGGTGAAATCGGATTATAATCGTCTATGCGACCGATAGTAGTCTGGATTGTACTAACCGTGATCGGTTCAGAAGTTCCCTCTATGACATCGAAAGCGTGCTGTTTGTCGATGACATGACTGGTTTCGAGCAGATAAGGCACCATCACGCTTGAGGCCGGTATCTTTCGACCACCACTCAGGCCACCGGATTGTTCTGCTGTATGCTGCCCGAAAAAATTCTTGAGTACAGAAATAAGCGGGTTGTAGTGATCGGTTATTTGTCCTACGAATGGAAACTGATGGGGAACTCCAGCACAGAATAGCAACCGTGTATCTCGTGAAAATACAATCTCTGCCTTTTGGCAAGTAGTTCAGCAACCAAGTCAACTTTAAACGAAAACTGTCTAGTTTTGTGCCTTAGTTTTGATTACGAACTGTCCAGGACATCCGTTATGCGAACTTTAACTTCTTTTGTAAGCTGTCGGAGAAGCGTATCTTCATTGCCGTCTTAGTCAATTGAATTAGGTTGCTTTTTACTGGAGCGGAGAAAATTACCGAAGTGAACACTGACTTGGTTAGGTTTGCTCAATGGTCCCGTTGGTCTTTCTTTGAATACTAATATCGAGCAAACTTGGTGGTATGTTCTATTTCAGTTCACCGGTAAAGTTGATATTACTAAGAACTGAAACTGTGAAAGTTTAAACACACCTGTTGTAATGATAGTTTCGTCGGCAAGAACCAAGATATTATCCGTGTGGCGACAATGCAATGCAAACTGCATGATCAACGCATTTAGTTTGTGAGTGCCAAGGTAGCTCAAGAAATGCTTTATCAAAGCGGAACCTAAAAGAGACTCCATCACAACTCGTTGAATTTGTCAGTTTGATTATTGAAAGTAATTATTGGAAATTTAGGTACCTTAATATACCTTGGGGTCAAGGATAGGAATGTCCGTATTTTCGTCAATGTACTCACTCAATTCGCAAACGTAGCCTGTCCTCTCCATGACTAGGTCGTTACTAAACAATGACACGACGTGGAGGGAAGACGCAGACTGTTTATTGACCTTTATATCTTTAATCTGGTCAACGAATTCAAATGTAACTCTCTCCTTTTTTTTCTATTTCTGTATCGTTTGGAGCACGGTTTTCTAGGCGGTTAGCTGCAGCCGTCTGATGAGTCAGCCATCTTACTTCAGGAGAATATTATTCGAAAGGGCCGCAACGAGCAAACTCATGGAATATCTGCTGTAAAAGATTAATTTGGGCTCCTACTTTATACTGAGCTGACTGATGACCTTAAGGATATGAAACCAGCCAAGTGAGCAGTTGTTTCCCTCGTGTTGGTGCGTACTTGACACCGCAACCATTACTGAAAACTACTACTACCTGGTCGACGAGCGAACGTGACTAAGGGTCTATACGTAATGCACTACTCATAAGGTTGCTGAAAATTCTTCGACAGCCCACGACCGGTTTCGCCCTTCTTGGGGCTCATCAGGTAGGCGCAGTCCCCGAGTTTCCGTCAACCTTATGTTCTACTTGAACCCAAATTGGACTGTTTTCGAGAAATACACTCATTTGCATATCAATTTGGTTTTTGCGAGAGACTCACCTGGAACCAAGCTGAATCTCCCGTTTGCGATGTTTTCAGGCAACTGAATGTGCTGCACCAGGCCGCCTCATGTTCCAGTTGCTACGATATTCGAGATATCGCGATACATGTATATTCGTAATGGACTACTCATAAGGTTGCTGAAAACTCTTCGACAGCCCACGACCGGTTTCGCCCTTCTTGGGGCTCATCAGGTAGGCGCAGTCCCCGAGTTTCCATCAACCTTATGTTCTACTTGAACCCAAATTCGACTGATTTCGATAAACACACTCATTTGCAAATCAAATTACGTATATACATGTATCGCGATATCTCGAATATCGTAGCAACTGGAACATGAGGCGGCCTGGTGCAGCACACTCAGTCGCTTGGAAACATCACAAACGGGAGATTCAGCTGGGTTCCAGGTGAGTCTCTCGCAAAGCCAAATTGATTTGCAAATGAGTGTAGTTCTCGACTCAGGGTCATCTCAACGGTCCTTTGCCGTGTTGACGTTATTGGCTAGCCTGAAATGCTTACCATAGGCTTGACGGCCGTGGGACGACTGAGTTAGAGGACGTGGCCATAATGCTGAGTCATGCTGGCTTCGAGCCCATCCGTTTCTAATGCCACACCGAATGTACTGCGGTGCTCAAGTCCAAACCCCACGAAACACTGTCATGATCTCACGCTCAAATGCCAGGGTCATAGCAACGAGCCAACGTTCTGATTCTGAGTCCTCGCTAACCCTATTATCGTTTGACCTAAGCCCAGTGTCCACTGACCGAACTGTGGATTGGACTGGTGTAGTCATTCCACCCACCCGTGATTTTCTAAATGTATGCTAACGTATTGCTTCCGTCGTAAAAGTGGAATGCGCGTCTGCACAGAGACTTCTTGTCAGTTTCACAGGTTCCTATCCTGAACTGTTAACTTATTATGAGTTATTCATTCTCTCCCGATGCAACTAATATTTCCGATTTTTTTGTCGATCACAAAAACGAAATTTATCCTCTCTTTTCTCTTTGTTGAACTACGGTCAACCGCCCATTGCAGAAGTTCTCATTTTCGTTGAATTCACCAAAACACACCGGGGAGTGGGTCAAGTCGACTTCCAAAATAGATCCTGGACAAAGTGAATTCGCTTTCCAGCTCGTCCGCCTTCCTACCCGAGCCCACGACCGCAACGGCGCTACTGCTCAGATTCTCGGTCTCTTTGTAACCGATCGTCAGTCAGATTGTGTTGTAGCCTGGTATGCCTCATTGGTTTCGAAACCCTTGTCTTGTAAATTTTTCCAACTCGTTTCCTCCCTAACCCTATCCCCTCATTTCATCGTATATTCTGGTGTTACTCTTACCGTGGCAATGAATGCTGCTGCCCAGGTTTTTTTAGCATCCATCCTTGTCTTTTGGGGAATATTTCAAGTTTTGCTGAAAGACTTGTGAGCTTTCCCTGTGATGGCAAGGGCCGGTTTATCCTCCATGTATTCGTACCAGAGACAATCATCCCTTAGTTAAATCAACAACGCACGTCTGGCGTTGATAAAAGAGAGAAACAGACTGTACAGGAGTTGACTGATGCATCTGTGCCCCTACGCGATAAGCGCTTTACGTAATTCTTGCTCCCCTGTGCATGGTACAGTCAGGTATGGACTCGGTGCCCAAAAGACAGCTTAGCTATGGTAATTACTAATGGAAGCTGATAATTTTGAAGCCCCTCCACATTGCTTCTCATAAGTGACTCACTGGGAAGCTCCAAAACTCAATTTTCGCCTCCACTTCCTCTGTTTTTCCTAATTCTGCGCCTGGTCATGCAGTCTCTCCGGCTGCTTATTATCACCAAAGATAGTCACTGTTCCACGCTGTTCCTTCCAATTTTGTTCCATAACAATGTTCCCGAGGTTGCTACGGTCGCTTTTGGGCTTTTTATCTATTTTTGTCCATTGATGGTTCCAGTTCACACAGGAACAATTCATTTATCCCCCATTCCCAAATGCGGCCCAAGGTCTTACCGCCAAAACCACCAGTCCATCTCAATTACTCCCATTTCTCCCGCAATCTCGTAACCGACAACCGACTGAATGTTCACCAATATGGATTCAGAAGTCACCAGTTCATGAGTGATGTGTTGGCTCCATCGCCACACGTCTGGTCTTTCTCTTTGGACTGTTGGTGAAGCAAACGGGGATATACCAGGCAAATCGAAGGTTTTTGACGAGTTCCGGCATGGGAACCTTTTGCCAAGCTTCCTATTTGAAGAGCTGCATGTAGGCTTGATCATCTGGATTGGAAGCTTCCCGCGGAAACATTCTGTGCTAGTACAAGCAGACGGCTAACCTATCCGGCTCGGAAAATCAGCCCTGACTTCCCCGATGGATCAACGCTCTCTACACCATTCCTCTTTGCTGGCAATCTATTATCATCCGTTGCCTATTCTATTCGTGCTTCTGAGGATAACGCTTCTCTGAACCTTCTTCGTTCTGTTGTCTCAAGCTCCCCGTTTCACTCCGACTGTGCATCGACCCGGTACAAGCCATGAATATACTTTTTGCCGAGCTTGGTGCCTCAGTTCCATCCGAGGCCATCCACGAATCTGTCTCTTTCGGCCATCCCATTCGACACTTAAGTTCTAATTACTCATCGTTTGCCCTTCTTGGCCTACCATTTTCTGACAAATTATCCTGGTCCTCACAATTTAATGTTTTCCCGGCGTTGGCTTCTAGGACGTTAGGTTCCCTAAGTCGGACAGGCGACTATTCCACCTTCTGTGTTTTCTTGATAAGATGAAGTACAGTACCAAAAAACAGAATTTTATCGGTTTAGCTCATCTCTCATTTACCTTTCACTAATTTTCATATTTCGTGTGCTCACAGACCTTAGAAACTTGAAAGCGATGTACCCCATATTATTCCCTAGACTTGTCAACATGTGTCAACGTGTTGATTCAGCCTAAACCCGAATGATAAGCACTGCTCATGCTTATTATGCTAAAATTAAATAGGGTTCGCAAAAACCAAGCAGCGTCTTTCGTGTTAAAGCGGTAGTCTCCAAACTTTTCAACTAATCGTCTGTCTAGCTCCCTGCGTCCAATTTGACATACGTTGAATGTACGGTACCACAATAATACTTTTACAAGGAGATCCCTCCGGAAAGAAACCACTTCTCAGAAAGAATCTACCATCTTTTCCCCTGTAGTCGTTTCTCCTGGATAAATCTGACTGTAAACTAAAATAAATGCCCCGGGTTATTCTGGCCGGCGGATACCAGCTCAGTAGTATCAGGTTGCTGTCAGTCAGAAATAATCTGTGATCCTTGAGCTCGGAAACTCAAGGTCAGCTTCGACATTTTGGAAGTAAGTCTGCTCCAGTGAATACAGTGTTGCACACATAATGAACAAAATTTCGGCTCTGTAGAGAGCTCTTTGAGCCAAGCACATATTTCTTTCCCTGGCCAAATTTCTTCATACGAACTTCCGAAAATCGGTTAAATTGCTTGCTGTCAGGCTGATGTAAGTCATAAAAATGCAGGCGCAGTAGAGGTATTCGGGCTTCGACTATCGCAGTTTTTTTGCACAAATTCAGGAACCACGATTTACAGTTTCGTGTAATAATAACTAATAATCGTTCAGCTGTAACACCTTTTAGTTGTGCAGCTGCCAAGTTACCCGAAGGAAACACTAGGTCTGAGATCCTTCCAGGTTGCCTAGACCTTGACTGGAGCAGTGAAGATTAGTAGGGTTGGGTTCAAACCACGAAGCTTCCGGTGAGTAGTTTCGCACCTTAACCACTGGGACATTTCGAGATTATGTGGACAGTGTTTTACGCGATGAATAAAGGGCGACAGCTTGAATCGGCATCACCAACAGGCATAATTGCCCTGCCCACCAAACAGCGTTCGGTTTCGATCTGCCACTTTCCCTGCAGCCTCCAGTTGAAGAGACGAATTCAGTATCCACTGTGACTGATGTGAATAGCCATACGGTTGTGCTAGACAGTTGTCGTCACATCAATACGCACATAAGTTTAGTGACCTTTTTGCCAAATCCGGACAGCTAATTCTGAGAGGAAAGGTGAAATAGAGATAAACGGAATTAATTCATAGGTTCTTTCATATTATGCCCGTCAAGAAACCAAATGTAATTTACTCGGACTCCAACAAATCATCCGGAACGTTCCCGTTACATCAGTGTGGTACACATTATTTCTCAGCTGTTAGAGTGCACCCACCTGAAAACTTTCTCTACTTTGAGTGAATACTGGGCTTCTGACAGAGGCATTTCGGTTCCGAGTCGTTACGCTGCTCCTCTTAGTTAACAAGTAAACAAACAACAAATCCCGTTTCTGTAAATCCTTGGATCTCAGGACGATAAGTCTGTGTGTACGGCAAACGGGTGAAAAAGCTGGGCCGTTGCCGACATGATTTCCGTGATTTTGCCGTCAGATATGTGTACGACGAGCTCTGTTCCACCGTACTGCCAACAGAGCTAGTAAAAAATCAATTGAGGATACCGTAATTTCTTCAGTCATTTGGGATCTGGCGTATATCAAGTTTTCATAGTTTTGCTACGTGTCCTTGCACTTACAACACATAATACCATAGAATCCTATCCCGCAGCGTGTCACCATTTACTTCCGTTTTGAATTGCCAAGATATTGAGTTGATGGTGATTACGAACTGCCTTACTTCTGTAAAGGTGCAACGGCTATTGTAAATGCCCCCATCTTACTTGGAGATCAAGTGACAGTTGCACAAAAAGATAGTCCGGCCGTTACACATTAGGCAACCAAAAAGGATACTCATAATAGCAGTGTCAGATAGTTACATTTATTGGAACTGAGATCGAAATGACCGTACATTTAAGTGTTCAAAGCCATGAAGTCATGGGTTTGAAACCCTCTGGAGCTTCGTGAAATACGCATTGCTGATTATTCCCAATGAGAAGCAAACATATATACAATGCTTTTTGGTGCTTCTTTATAGATTGACTTCACCTACAGGTCAAATTCTCCATCAAAATAAAGTCTACCGCTTCACAAGTTGTGCCTTCGCTGTAAAGGCCCCATAACCTTTTGAGCACTGTCCCCATTTAGAACCGACAGAACCCTGGATGATTATTCATATCGAATTCGCACGCCTCGAGAGTGCACACTTTTATCTTATATTGGTTGATGTGGTAGCAAAATGACTCAATTTTCTCACGTTATCTGACCTCAATAAATACCTTTTCTTCGCTGAGACGCATAGTTGCACAGTTTGATGTTTCAAAATGTGTAGGTCAGGAGCTGTCAGAAAGTTACCATTTTTTCTCCGTCACTCTTTTGAACACACACTGGCTGCTCGCTGTCACTCTGTCAGCGGCATTCTCACAGCGGAGCTCACTTTACCTCAATCAAGTTTTCACAGTTCTGTATCAAGTCTGTACTCTGGTATGTCATCCTGTGTCACATGGTCAAGCTGAACGTTCCACGGGTGCTTTTAACAGAGCTCCTCAACAGATTTAAGGAAAGGGATCATTAAAACGCATTTGGACATCTTTATTCGCATTGGCCGCACTATTCCAAAGAAATTAGCCTCTTGTTAGCAGCAATAGTTAGAACTATTCTCTGGTTGATTCACCGGAACAATATTAGACATCATAACACCATCACATTCATCTGCTAAGAATCAGAAAGATCCCGACGTTACTAGTCGCAATTTCACATCGTACTCTGATATTGATAAGTGTCTTTTACTAAGTGCAGCAACTCAGTTACCTTCCGACGCCGCGTTACGATCGTGATCGTTTGCTACGATTAATCGGTTGGATCCTATCCCACTCAGGATTCTTCCGTGAGGCCTACTAGGGAAGTTCTTGTCGCTGACTTAACGTGGCGTGTTTTCCTCAAAGCAGGTATTCGGAGCCTTAGCTACTTTGGCAGACCATTGGCTGACTGTCTGGGGAGCTACCTCAACCGTTATTTCAAACCACCAACGTATGATCCATGGTCAGCTTACTACTTAATCCCGGACGTATGGCTCCTCGATCGCTTTTTCACATCCATTTGGGTGGTGAGCTCCAGCCACAGTCTTCTAGCAGTTACAGACACTAGTCATTCCCCGCTACCTACCGAGTTAGATCGCCAGTCAAAGACTCCAGGTCGGACCTCCTTTGCTAACCCTCGTTTTTGGTCTAGACAGCCTGGAGATATCTTCCGCTCTGGTTACAGTGATATCCAACATAAATGATGCAGGACCAGACTTTCGGAACACCAGACGACAGTAATCACTTTGAATCACTGTCGTTATTGCCGCTGACAAAGTTTCTGTACACAAATCCGCAAAAAACATTTACCACTCGAAAGTCTCCTGAATTTCTCAACCCATTGGTTCACCTTGGCTTCGCATACACGCCGAGAAATTGAACAGCAGGTAGATTGGGCACGGTTTGTGAAAGGTCGGAGCTTGGACGTCTGTTATCTGTAAAAGTCCCGTTCATACGATTCTGGTTTGGTCATAAGTCTGAATTCCTCGACAGCAAATGGTCATGGAGCCTGCCGTCTCCTTTGTCCGGGTGATTCAACGACTTCAATATTGGGTTTGGTGGGTGTTGGAATGGCTCTCAGCGAATGTGTTAAAACCGTTTTCCTGGAGTGAATATTGATCAACAGGAGGATGTGTCCGATGAAACTGATAAGATTCTGTAGTACAAATCTCAACAGGTTCTGAAAGCACGTTTTGTTGCGATCCTGACTTATGTTCCTACTGGGTGCAGCCCCGATGCACTCAAGACCGGTTTCTTCTGTCACTTACATGGCCTGCTTGAGTGTGCTCCGGCGACCAACAGTATAGTGAAAGCAGGAGATCTAAGTACACTCATTGGTCGTCTGGACGTCGCTTGGGTTGGTGACATGGTGGAAGTAGGGGGTGAAAATGATGCCCGTCTTCCATGGTTGTGTGTGACGCACTGCTTTTTCACAAACCATAACCGTCAAGGTCACCTGGCGTCTACCGTCCACCACTCAATAGAGGACAGAGATTGGCCACATTCTAATGCCCCTATAGTGGAACAAAAACGCCCCCGACAGGAATGCGCCGCGGTGCGACACTGACGGGGTGAGGTATGTAGGCGTGGCACAAGCCAGTTGGTCAATCAATCGGATGAGAGGGAACACCAAAATTCACTAATCAATTTGTTCAATCACGAATGGATGCACGCCACGGCTAACCAACAAAACACACTGAGGCGTTCATGAAATGGCGTGCGCTGCAGCACTGTGCCTCGACCGGGTGTGCGTGTAATAGTGCCGATTGCTTAAGGTGAGCAGGCGCCTTCTTCGAATGTGTTTTAGAGAATCAGACGGGAATGTGTAACGAAGTGCTTACATGCTGAGCACCGTGAGAGTATTTCGAGCCTCGACAATAGTGGTCCACTGTGCTTTGGAAAGTGAGAAGCTGGGATTTCAAATCCCCGCCTGTAATTGTAACAACAATTCCAGAGCGACAGATGCAATTGAAAGAACTAATATGATGGTGGTTCAAAGACTTCTGGGCCTGCTGGGAATCAGTCTATGTTTCGTAAGACAGATAATTCCATCCCTTGAGCAACTTTTATTGGAAACTTGCTATCTAGTTTCAGTTAGTTTGTCAATGTTCGCTGCTTACGGAAAACGACTGTTTGGTCGCCAACATCGCGACTACTGCCATGGCGGTATAGTCGATCGCACTTTCCATTTTATGGTTACAACACCTCTACAGTCTGGTACTCTGACGTTACGCTGGTGAGCTGGAACATTGCACAGAGAGGATGCGATGGTCTTCAAAGTATAGACATAAATTCGCGAGTAAAATGACGATATAGGTAACGAAGTCGTTCTGCTAGCAGATCGGTTTTTTTCAGGCCTTGCGTATGCAAAAATCTGATCGAATGAGACAAAACTAATGTATAGTCACTGCCACGGTCTGTGTCTATAGCAATCCATTAGGGGACTTGTTATGGTCGATAACTGAGAGACCATTTCGTTGTGGATCCTCACATATTTTGGGCCAAACCTCTACCGTGGAATCCACTCGGAGGGGATGGTATCATAAAACACAGTTCCCAAGATTATCGGAACCGCATCAAAGTGTTGGAAGCACCGGAAGCGATGTGTTGGAGTTCAGGGACTACATGCATCCAGTTCCTTCGGGTGGTGTGGCTCGAGTCAGAAGTTAATCCGGTGAACGATGATCCCATAATTCTTCGATGATGATTTGCTGACAAAGAACCTATTGGTAAATTACAGGGCCAATGGATTGATTTCTTGGTTTCAACTCCTCATTTTCACCATTTATCCCACCAACGCACATATTTATCGGATTCAGCGAAATAACAGTGACAATAACTCACTTGTAGGTTGAAATCGCATAACCTTTAGTCTTACGATAACAAAGGTACTGGTAAGCGCGATGTAACCGAATGTAATGTTATTAGCATCCGATTGGGCATGTCCTTCGAGTCGAGTGACACAGGCGCCAACTGGCGCCATTTCCAGCTTCAGTCCTCTCAAATACGGAATGGCGAGAAGACAGGGCAATAGGGTGTTACCATGCTATCACGATTAGTTGGTTCCTATGTTTTCCAAGCGTTTTGTATGAAATTGACGAAAGTAATTCCAATCTTGCATGCAGTCATATGTGTATGTAGGCACTCGCATATGCCGTAGTTTCATCTTTATATCTGCCTACCCATTCTATGGACAACTTAGAACTGTACAAAAAGTTGAACGTTTCACACCGGACGTTGGTATTCAGGCGTAACATTCTGTTTCCGCACGAAGCGGCGTTTCGGACATACACATGAACAAAATTCAAGACGTTAGTACTACGCAGAATAAGACAACAAAGTGGACTGGGATCCTGATGTAATACTCACTCGTTCTCAGCAAACTGTAGAATGTCAGTTAGATCTCCTCGAATGCGTCATCTCACAGTAATGTTGGAACTGTCCCGTTTCGCTCTAGAGACATCAAAACAGCTAGGAGATAGCTTTAGTGCTGCAGCGCATTTGAACCTCCCATGAAAAACCAAATATATATGCAAACAAATGCATTCCGCGAACCTCACCCAGTTTGGGTTCAAGTAAAACATAAGGCTGGCCGCACCTACCCGATGACATCAAACAAGGGCAAAACCAGTCGTGGATTGTCTGAAGTTTCTCAGCAATCCTGCGAGTAGTGTCCCTTCAAGGAACTATGCCAACTTACCTCGAATATCGTACCAGATGAAACATCAGGTGGCTTTTGTGCAGCAGATTCAGTTGGAGAATACCATAAACGACAGATTCAGCTGGAATTCAGTTAAGTTTCCCATGAAAAACCAAACTGGTACGTAAATGAGAGTATTTCACGAGAATTTACAATTCTTCGTGACCTTGTGGTTATTTTTGACTGTACGGCTGTTATCTTGTGAAAGATGGGGTTAAATATGACGTCAGAAGCGTTTACAAAGCCATACGCAAACCTACTTAAAGACCATCCATTTTACTAAGACAGCAAAAAATGACGTATTCCTGAGTACATTTTTGGTAAATCAAGCATAGCATCATTTCAGGTCAATCATATTCTGGTAGAATGAATCGCGAAAGAGATTAAGCTGAGGTGAACAATACAAGTCACAATCAGCCTGTTCAATGAAACACGTCAGTATACGAAGAAGGCGAAGATTGTTTTTTTCACAAGACGATTCTAGCGCAATTTCAGTCTGATACTTACGTCACTTGGCGGAACGAACACAAGGCACGTGTGGTAAGTAAGTGTACCACTGAAAGTATGATCCCCTTCCGCAGTTTCTGGTGCATGGACGTATCTAGGACGGAAGTTATGTCAGGCAATCCAGTGCCTCACAAATCTCCAATACTGGTTGGACGCCCGCAGTCCCTTTCTTAAACAGATTTCGCCATCCAGTCACCTGTTTCCTCCACAACTCCATGCACGAAGGACAAATGGAAGAAACAGATCCAGTGCTGTCTGGTTAGCTCATTGTGCGAGATAACATTCACCCGTGAATGTAATAGGTTTTCAAAAACATTGTCACAATTGGACCTTGGACGTCATGTATCACGTTCCTTCAAACGGCCAGCCTTGCCACGATCACCGATTGTTTGTACGTTTCAGTGTTTTTTCTCTTATCCGGGATGATGCGTAGAGAGAGCAGCTAGTTTGACCTACATTTGCTTGAGTAAAGTTGGCGAAAGATGAAGTTTCTCATAGCTTCCTACTGGATTGGTCCATGCAGTAATCACCGCACATACGCACACGCTTGGCTTATATCGTTCATTTTTTGAAGAGCATGGTCACAGACATAAAAAGTGAATACAAGCGATGAAAGTGAAATGGTTACAGGAGAATAGGAGATAAGAGAATGAAAAGCTTCATTCGAAGTCATGCCACCATCAGTTCCAGTCAGATAAGATGAGATAAGATAGGTAAGTTGAAATGTCCAGAAAGGAAGTTAGCATTGAACCGGCCAAACATTCTGCGTGTGAGCTTATCCAGACCTGGGGACGAATAGCTCATCAAGCGTACGGCCAGCTTCCTCACCTGTAACTGACTTGATCAAACTCCAGGATGGCGCCACATGTCCTGCTATCTACATGTTTTGGAGCAGGAACCACCTGTATCCCATACCACTCGGCATTCGAAGTAGGTCATAATTTCCTTTGTATAGTTTCCTTCATGACCCATTGGGCACAAGGGACGTTGCATCTCTCCTCATTTGGTGGTATCAAGTTTGGAACGCGGTGTAGTTGGTCGGACGAATCTGCATCAGATCAGAGGACACACGATAGGCCTGCTGGCGAACGCGTTTGGAGACAGATCTGCATGTTTGTGGAAATGTCTTGGATGCGTAGAGGTCCAGAAGAGACAGGACTTACTCCGATGCGATGATGCCAGCTTACAATCCTCGGGCAAATGTGGGCAATTCAACACTAGTGAATGAACTGTCAGAACTGGATTCTAAGAGTGACATGGTGCAATCCAGAGAAATGTGGATTTATTTGCCCGATATTCTGATCGAGGCCACTAGATGACCATTTGTCCGGATGTGCTTGCCAGCTAAGCACACACAAACTGGTTTGGATACTGATAGCCGATCTACGTGGAAATTATTGTTCCAGTCTCAAGACCAGTGCGGTTTGCGTATTACAAGACGGATATAACCAGTTAACAAGACGCGTGAGTGACTGTGACTGGAGAGATCATCGGGCACTGGCAGCTTTCTCCCGGCAAAGTTCATATCCATTATGCTAGATGGGGTGTGCATGTCAGTGGTGCTGACTCGGGCCAACATGCGTCGCAAACAAGTGGGATCAATTAGAGCGAGCCAACTGGGCGACCAAATTCCTGTCAACACATTCATGGACGTGAGCTGGACAGTGGGTTCCGCAGCTCAGCTCTCGATCCGCAGGATTCTCCACAGTCTTCACACGTGAACCCAAGTTTGTCCATTGTACTGGTTGGAGTTGGTGCAGAAGCACAAGCTGCACCGTATAGTTCATTCGCCGAGGTAAACAGTACTTTGGAACAAAAAAAGGTGGTTCGTTTGCTTGGAGTTACTTAACTCCTAGCCCACTCTGAGTGACTTCCGGGCTACCCAGTTACCACGAGGAGGTGGTTCAGCACGCCACTACCACCTAATGGAAAAGAGTGTTGGTTAGCGAATCAGAGAATGAAGCTGATGTTCACAACTATTTGGTTGTGGGGTTAGCAGAAATCACATTCACATCACTATTATCGTTTATTTTTGAAGAGCATGGTCACAGACATAAAAAGTGAATGCAAGCGTTGAAAAGGTTGCAGGGTTACAGGAGAATAGGAGATAAAAGAGTGGAACGTCTCATTCGAAGTCATGCCACTAACAGTTCCAGCCAGATAAGACGAATCCCGACGTACGTAAAAATTTCGGTATGGAAACATGCTTGTACAGTCCAACAACCCAAGAAAGGACAAGCAATTCTGAATGCTCTCCAAGGCGCGGTAAGCGCTAGCACAGTCAAGACTCGCACGTCAGGCACGAAGTGTCCGTCATACTGGGCCTGGTGTGAGATTCGATGGCAAGAATTTACACTCAGCTCCATGTACCATGCATAAAAGTGTCGTAAGTACGCAGAGCGTCCATAGCGGCAAGCAAACACAAGTCATTCACTGTGATCTTAGGAAGTCCCAGTCCAATAACAGCCTTGGCGGATTGAGGAAAGCAAATCCCTCGATAAGAGATGATCATCGGTTGGTGAACAAAAAAGTCGACATCACAACCAATTGCACGTAGGGCTGAGATTATGGCGAGGGAAAATTCATCAGCAGCATACTTCTGCTTCTTCTTATTCTACACAGTCACTCCGCGCCCATCCGAGACTATGCTGACGTCTATCACAGTTGCTCGGCGCTCCCTAACAGCGATTAGGTCAGGCATGACGAAGGAATTCGAAATAGGCGCTCCCAATGCCTCGAAGACGATGTATCGCAGGAGACGTTTCGCGACAATTGGGCGACCATGTTCGTACCAACACTTTCATTGTCGTGAACTCGATGGTGGGCTACCAAGCCAGCTTTCGATTTGCAGCAATTGCCACGTTCCTCACACGTGAGCCCCCCGAGTCTCTCCTGTGTACTGGTTGGAACTGGCGCAGAGGCGCCAGATGATTCGTAGTTGAATGTAACTAGCACACTGAAACCAACCAGGGTGGTTAGCTCTGTCTGGAGTTGCTGAACTCTTAGCTCACCCACACTGACGTCTAGGCTACGCAGTCGGCACCACGAGGAGGTGTCAGCTCGCCGGAGTGGTGCATCCTTGGTGGGGATGAGCCCAGCGTCTGTCCTACGATTTCAAAAAACCGAGAGGTGTTGTTGGGTTGAGTTTTTATGCTTGCACTGCATCATGGTGACGGACTATACCGCATGAACCATTTATTAATCTCATGTTTCAGTGATCCTCCGGACTACTTCAACAACCCTGCACACCGTCGCAAGTCTCTGATGAAAGGAATTCATCACCCTTCTCTTTAGGTCATCGCTTTTCAACATCATCCCACCACGCTTTGAAGATAATGCTACTAGCTTTTGTTCCCTATGTGAACAGGAAGTACACTGTATTACATTTTGTTAGTAATAGTTATTCTTTTCTTGTTATAACTATGAACTTTTAGTTCGTTGATACATTCCCTCATTTGGAAATAAAAATCGGTAGCTATATTCATAATGCCGCAATGTACTCAAAAGGGTTTCACAATAATTGATTTGTTCCGATAAGAAACCGTAGAACTGTAGGCCACACTATAGCATAAAAAGAACGCGGACAAAACTAATCAGAAACGCTTTACGATGCCTCTGAATGATTCCATGTTAGTAGTCCCGATTATCCCTAAGGTCATTAGGATATAAGCGATACTTCATTTTCAACCTCCGAGCACCAAAATACGACACCAGGGTAGCACAATCATTCCTTTCATCCGTATGGAAATCCTTGCAATAGATGTATATCAATGGTGAAAAGAAAAGAAAACCACTGCCTTGAATTAGAACAAAAGCATTATGTGGTGATGGAATGCTTATTCATCATTGAACTTTTGTTACATCTGAAACGCAACACAAATTACTTCGTCTAAAAATGCGAGTAAACAGGCTCTGGAAGTATGTGGTCGGCAACGTCATGTGTTAGAGCTTCGGTCCCTTTAAACGTCAGTTTGATAAGTTCCTTTGACGTTTTGTGTCTGCGTCCTTGACGGAATTACTTTGTTGCTGAATGCGTTTGTGACTCGAATCTGTAGTATAATTGAATAAATCAAGATGAGGTAAGGAGTTAACTTTTTTATCACGATATCCTTCTGGTCGCCAGATATCAGCTTGCAGGTGGATGTGTGTCGGGGAGGATGACTGGCCCCGTCGCTTTCCGGAATTGCTATCTTTATTAAGCTGGAGTCGTCGAAGGATGTGAACCACGGCTGTGGCATTGTAGGCTTTCTGCAAACGGACAGTAGTATGAAGGGCAATGGAATTAATCAATACTGAATACATTTGTTTTTGGTTATTTTGCGACGAAACAACTTATAACTACTAATGTGGAATGAACATATTGTCGGATGGAGAATGAAATCAGTGTTATTTGAAGAAACCCTCTTTAACTGACGCTGTCATTGGTACTTGGATGAATTAGTTGACGTCTAGGTACAAGTGGAGGCCAAATATAGTACATCAGCATGATCTAACATATATCCACCAGCACGTACTTCATAGTGTGTTCTGCCACAGCACGGGCCTTCGGTTAGACTGGTGCTTTTAAGCGAGACGCTTGCAAGACTAAAGTAAAATACTCGTATATAATTACTCACTTGCTTCCAGCATCTTCCGTTTTCAGAGAAATTTAAATTCGAAAGGAGAATACTCAAATTAATTTGATGATTATTAATAACAAATAAATCAGATTCGACTTAACTAAGACCGGAGTAGGTACCGTTCTCAGTGACATCAGAACAACTACGAATTTTCGGGATTGGACTTTGAAACACTTGCGAACTAACACGTTCAAATAACACTATTTCTGGTCCTAACCAGCTCGATACAGCAGAGCTTATATGCCACCCGTGGTTGTGAGAGAGGCTGCTTACGTAAGTGTGACTTGGGACAGTATCAAATCAAATGATGAAGTCTGTTACCTTCGAAAGAGGATTTGGTGGTTATAGGACTGGACGAACGGAGAATTGCAACGGAACCGTACATGACCACTTCTCTGTGTTGTTATAAATCCTACTGTGTCTAAGGAATAGAAGAAGGCTGCTACATTCATATCGCATCGAATCTTCAATTTGTTCAATTTGGGGAGGATACACAGCTCAAATGCTGACTGTTCCACAACTACAAAGCATGAATGTGGCTGAGGTACATCGGGTCATCAACAAAGTGATCGTGATGGGCGGTGTAGTATATCACCTGGACCAGTGCATGGAAGAATTCGGTTTTCACTGATGATAAATGGCTCTATCTCGGTGATCCACTTGGACTAGTACAATGGTGGCTTAGTGTTGGATGGAAATATCCAGTACCTGGGAGGCGGAGTCATGGTGTCTACCCATAAGATTACACTAGATAACCTCTTCCGTCAATAGGAACCCCAGCATCGCGATCCCCCATTTCAACACAAAAGTGTAATCACATGCTTGTATCACCGACGAGAAAGGAAAGCCTATCGGGTTTTGTTTCTGGATTATTTGAGCTTTACTTGGCTGTGGCATAGCTCGAGTGCATTTCCAGATAGAAAATTGTCATGAAAATACGAGGACTTGTTGCTGACCGTGTGCAACTTGACCCAGGATCCGTCTTTATTCCACAAATGAAGTTGAAGAGGGGACTGAGATATACAACTGCTTTTTGCTACGGGGATTTTGCCTTGTTCCTACCCCCACTTTGTATTCATCTCGATCACGTATGTGTAACCGTTGGAACAGTCAAACAAGATACAGCCGAGTAAATGTGGCTAACATGTGAGCATTTGTATGAATGCAAAAGGAGTTGTGTTTACCGAATCAGTGAACTTAAATATGCAGCAGTTTACCCCGGCGTTAACAATCTAAGTCGCTCGCCTACAAGTTACTGAGTCAGGATGAATAATGGTGACATATTTGTTAAGGGGAATCTGTGACAAGGCAAGACTTCTGAGATGATGTTTTTGAACTCGTGGGATTTTTAACCTTTCACATCATTTGTCTCGTTGAAATAAGTCTTCATAAGGTCGGTGCGGACAGACGTTTTAGTGAGGTTTCTCGAAAACTCCTCATAACCTTTCAAAATTAGTATTCATGCGGTAGACTGCCACACATTAACTGACGTCGTGCCGGCAACGTAGTTAATACAGCTCACCAGACTGTCGCGGTCAACCTTAGATGAAGGCCGGAATACGGGTTACTTCACACAACCAGACAGTGGGTTTACCCTAACCAAATACAACTGTATATACGTAATGCACTACTCATAAGGCTGCTGAAAAGTCTTCGACAGCCCACGACCGGTTTCGCCCTTCTTGGGGCTCATCAGGTAGGCGCAGTCCCCGAGATTCCGTCAACCTTATGTTCTACTTGAACCCAAATTGGACTGATTTCGATAAATACACTCATTTGTCCCTGATTTTGTTTTAAGAATTTTCGCGGTTGCATTATTGGCCCGTCGGCCACCTTCTCTTGACAGTAAATACGATGAAGCCGGTAGCCAACACTGCACCAAGAATGTGCAAGTTCCTTCCTACATTACTGGCCATAACGGCACACGTTCTAGTGTCTTGAATGTGCAAGTTCCTTCCTACATTACTGGCTATAACGGCATACGTTCTAGTGCCTCTAAGTTACTCACTTGTTATTCAGCAGCAAAACAGCCTAAAGTTTGTTTCGTCAACCCAAACAGTTGGTCTATCCTTGACCCTGACTGCATAACTGGCAAAACATAGTTCTTTCTCAGTCGTTCATTTCCACCGAATCCAAAATCTCACGTATAAGATGTCATTACTACAGTGTGAGCAAACATCCATCGAGGTACCGGACTAGTTCTGTCGAACCCACGCTCTTGTCAAATTCGGCAGTGGATGGCAATCATGAGGTAGACAACGTTTCCATTGAATCTCTTGCAATCTATATAAGCTTTTTCTCTACTTCTGCGTCTTTCGGAGCACGACTCTAAATTCTCTTCTGTCCCGGGAACTCAGCTTCAGTTTCCCGAAACTTCACCCATGAATGGACTGTCTGTCGCTTCCTGCCAAGTTGTGCCACACTGTTATCTCACTCTTTCACATTTTCAAAAATGCCCGACGAGTCAGCCGTCGCATTTCAGCAGAATGTCGGTCGTAAGGGCCGCGTCGAGCCATCTCATGCAGTTGACCGGGTTCTCCCGTTTTGGCCTTTGCACCTCTCTGTTTGATAGAAGAGAGGATACGAAACCAGTCAACCGGAAGGAAGTTGAGTCCGTCAGGATGTGGCTAGCGTTGGTTGCTCGGATGGTCACGTGACTGCGGACTATCTTGCTGATCCTGTGCCGCGTCGAGTTTATTGGCTAGTCTGACGTGAGCCTGGCATTCGCAATACTGTAAAGTCGGCGGACAGGGACGTAATGCTGTGTTTGAGCCCATCCATCACTAGTGTCAGACGGCAGCCACCCCTAGTCCAAAGGAGGCGCTAGTCCCATTTCATGTTCAGACAGACCAGCTCCATGTCCTGGTTCTGGGTCAGGGCTGACGCGCGAATCAGCCTTTTTGCTCAAGCGGCGAAGTTCAGTAGCACATTGTATCGGCGCTCTAGCTGTGATGGTGTCTTCGCGAAATGCTGAGCGCTCACTGCGCAACCCGGCCCCGTTACAATAATTTGCTATTAGGCATACATTAACCGAGTTCAGTACTCTGAAAACCTGAGCGATTGGTGGTCCTGGCGCATGTTAGGAAGAACTGAGATCTACGTGTTCTCACGGTGCGGAGTTGTCAGGGCTAAACATACGCAGAAACACTGTCGTGGCTACACACTTCTAAAGAGCCTCGTGAGTGGTTTGTTTGGACTGCCTCTGATTGTTTTAGATCTTTCACCGCGCCATCTAATCTTAGCGACCAATCTAAGCAGAGTATTATTTGATATGTACAGTGTTTGCTTTTGGGATTCGTAGTGTTATCAGGCTGCTCAGAAGGTCCGTGTCAGTTTACACTGTACAACACTTGACAACGAGAGTGTTTTACATGATATATCTGGATACGCTGTGCAATAAAACTACGGTGAAGTCTAGTTTGCTTTTACTTCATGACCCCGTAAACACAGTATTCTTCAGCGAAAATAATCTGACGAGTTGTATGACGGTGAGCTTGGACCTTAAAACCCTTTCAAATCAGTCAAAAATGCTACTCGCCTTTCATCATGACTCTTTTGTTGTAAGTAATATTTTAGACTGTCTTTAAGGAGCTTGTTGGCTACCTGAGTTGGGTTTTTTTAAAACGTGTTACAGCACTTTTCGGTAAAAATTCTGAGAGTTTCAGCATTGGGTTATTACCGATTTTCAAGATAATGCCTTCAGATTAAAAGTAAATACTCACTTCTTTCTGTATAAATGATACGTGGCGTCTGAATGATATTCATTTCAACCGACTCGGTTTCTTTGATTTAAAACTATGGTACAGTTTTGAAAAACGACCATGGCGTCGGAGAGTACTGGAGAGTTTTATTGAAGAAAAATGTAGGAAATGTAACAACAGTGAATTTGCCAATCAAATTTCCTGTCACCAGCCACTCGTTTGGTTGTTCTGGCTCTGAATGGGAACTAACCCATGAAATCCACGCACAGTCGATGATCTAGACCGTGAGACAGTGCACATTACTCTTTGTAGATTTCACAACTAGTAATTGTTGCCAATATTTAGATATGCCATCGCGACGCTCCACTGAGTTATTTTGAAGTTTATCATCCGTTACTACTATATCCGATACTACAAAAAACGATAGGTGCAAATCATACCCAAAAAAATCCAATCATTTGTATACATCATTGTATTGCAATGAGCAACAAACCGTTACTTGGAATCAGAATTTGTGACCCTTCGACTATGAAACAGATATTTACAGTGAATGCGCAGCCTGAAAATTTTTTTACTGTTGTTAGCTCGGAGGAGCTCAGCTACTTTGAATCCTCTGTTATGTGAATCGGAATTCTATATCTTAATGCAGTGTCTTCATCCAACCTAACCTCGTTAATTCTAGCTAAACAACTGCGTTGTAACAGTTATCTGCTTTGAACTGTGTAACGATTCCTTGCCCTAGCTTCGTCCTTTCGGCGTTACACGCGACAGCTGAGCTAGTGAAATTACGTAGGTACCACTTGAGCCACTGATATACCTAGAAGCGTCGGCAGCGCCTTTTATTTCTTAGGCAACATTTTTAATTGCCCCGAAAACCTGGATGAGTAAACGACAAAGTTTGCGTCACTATGTAGTATTTGTTCATATTCATCTTTTAACGGGAAGATCCGTGATTTGTCACACTGATATTTGTGTAGACTCAACGAGTTTAGTTGAGGCTCACTTTTTGGCGTATATATAGATTTTAATGTTGTCGGCTAACCACTGTTCTACTAGTTGTTGTTGGTTTCTATTTATTCATTTAAATATTATTAATATGACATACTGATGTCAGTTTCTTCGAAGGACTAGCATTTTAAGTTTATTCAAAATGAAAATTTCATCTGTTTTCTGTCGACCAACCAGGTGCTTCGATGTACAGAAAATATTCACATTAGTTTTCAGCACTTGGTCTTCTCCAGAAAGATAGAAAACCAACTTTGGGACAGCATTATTTCAACCAAATTTTATACAGTTCATGGGGGACATATTACCTATCTTGGAGGAAACACTTTAACAAAATCTTTCAGTCTATACATTTTGCATATCTTAAATTAAAGGTGATGTGCGTCCAGGAACACAACCGGTTTACAGTTTGTGGATGTTTCTCTTCACAGACTCTCAGACAGAGCACCTCAAAGAGCAGTTGGTTGCAGAAAGGACACAGATACTAATGAACCAATCTATCCCACACGTTGTATACTAGTTTAGCTACGCCCGAAGCTAGCGAATGTCATCTATGTTAGCGGATCGGTGCACATTTCCAAAAACCAACGGATTACAATAGTCAATCAACCCGCTTGACTGCCTTATTAATCAGTTGCCAAAAATATGATTGAGATGGACAAATGCAGAACACAGATTATTCATTAACGGTTCAAATTCATCTCGTGAGCTCAGGTCGCCTAACGACCTGCGAGGTGTTATTCGTCCTTTGGCTGATTTCTACCTTAAGAATCCAAAAGATTAATGTGAGGAGGTCAGTCTACCTCGAAAATGACTCTTTGGTCGTTTCCTTAAATAGTTGCTCCAAGCAATACTTCCTAGACTCCTAGACTTCCTCCCAAAGTCGTTCAACTCTTTCTTTGAGTTCGTCTTACGTAATGTGATATAGCCACCGTTGCACTGTCGACATCCCATCGCGAATGCAAAACTGCTGGTGAAAGCACATGGGTAATATTTTACGAGTACAGTTTTCTTCCTTGAACGAACACGCATAATTAAGCGGTACTACTCGAGAGTGCGTTGTCAGCTGTTTTGAGTGAAACAGCTGAGGGCTACTTCTGTAAAAAACTTTCTCGAGGCCTCGACTGACGTGTTAGGTTAAAATCTGTGTACAAACTTGCGGCCCGTCTCATTTTCCATAGCGGTGACCGAAAGGCCTGTGTGCAGTTTTTCCCAGATAGTGTGCCTTTGTTTCCTAGCGAATCACACTCACTTCTTTACTAAATTAAGATTTTCAGCTTATCAATTAAAGAAATCCCAAGCCAAGCTGGATAAAAACACATCAACAAAACAAGGGACTCAGGAGCTCGGAGCAACACACTCAGGCCGTAGCGTCGATACCCATATTGTTTCCGTACTAATAGGCTAAATCTAGTACTATTCCAATGAAAACCACTTAGAGACTTGCAATATTAGCCGCCTTCTTACCAAGACAAACAAAGATATAAAACAGCCAAACTAATATCATCGCTCCATCGGTTTTGCTTAGTCATCTCGACAAACTCTGACTGTCGATTGGTTCGAGTCTGGGTTACCGAAAAGGATAAGAATGAATTATAAACTAACGACTCAGTGAAAAAAAATATTCTTACCTTCCAGCGCTGGACGGCGATGAAATTTTTGCGGAGCTGTTCACTGACGAACGGATGAAGATCTCTATCGAGGGCGGTATTGCTCGCAATCCAAGGATGCTGTAGTGCTTGCATACAACTGTACCGTTTCTTGGGGTCCTTTTCCATCAAGTGACGGATGAAATCCTTAGCTGAACAATAAACATTGTGAATAAAACGTCCAGGTATTGGATGCTTTTTATCATGTGTGCCAGGTGGCAGAATCAAAAACAATAAAACCAGTCCCCAGTAAAGGACCTCTGTTAAAGTTGCAACTTTTTAGACACCCTAGTATTGATATCTGTCAAATGCCACCAAGAGATCCCAGAAGAGGTGAGACGATGACCTACTCAGTCAATCAGCACCAGGTGAGAATCTAATGGGAATTCGAATAGAGTTGCACACCATTATCCTTCTGGCTGGAAAGCGTTGGTTTTTAATCTAAAACCTTCAGACAATTCCGTAAGGAATAAAAGGCAAAGGTAACTCAGCTCCTAACTTATACATGAATCACCACATTTGTCCCTCCGTTTTGTTGGGGTTGGTTCACAAACCGCCATACGAGGCATATGTCATTAGCATAATTCGAGCAGCTCCAGATGGTTTTCGTGAATACCCCTCAGTGATCTAGAGAGCGCACCGGTTATAATACACCTTCTTGTCGGTACACACTACTCATAAGTTCAATAGTCCAAGACCGATTTCACCCTGGTTAGGCCTAAGTAGGTATGCGCATCCCTCGAGTTTCCGTCGCTCCTATGTCCTCTTTGAACAGCTAACAATAGGCGAAGTACGCTCAGAGGAGAGATTCAGCTGGGATTCACTTGAGTTTTTCGGTAATACCAAAGTGATTTGCGAGTGGGTGTATGTAACTAATTGTGTATGTTACAGTTTATTTGTTTAAAGAAGGCATCAGTATTTTTACCTTCAACTTACGATGTGGAGAACCCCCTTACGTTGGATGTGTTCACCTCTAAACAAGTCCCACTCAAAAAAGGTCACTCCACACAAAACTGATCATGTTTAAACCAATGTTTCTAGAGCGGAAGTTGACGACGCGTATATTCTGTGGGGAAATCCTCACTACAGGTTAAAAAGCGCGTGTAGTATTGCACGATTGCAGCTGGAGGAATACTCGAACGATAAATCATCTGTCAAAGGCGATAATTTTCCAGCTGATCTATTTAGACGATCGCTCTAGAGTTGGCGACTGTTGTAACGACACAGATAGTTGAAAAGCCTTAATTAATTTTGAGATTTGCTCATTGTGTTATGCTTAAGACCACAAGATGTCGAGGCGAGGTGGACAACAGCATGGCAGTCCGTTAACCTGAACCAGGCATTACAATGCTGTGGTAACTCCCTGCTGCCATAGATCACCGCAGCTTTATCACAGTCTCACCACGTCTTTACACATTTAAACGACCATTTTTTTTAGACCTGACCATATCAGCCGGCTGTGGATAGTATACTCTAGTCAATATTTTGGACACATTCCTACTAATCAAAAGTGTTGACCATATATAAGTAAAACCAACTGCTCATCTGAAGCCGACACGCTGGTTGAACTTCACCATGAACACTTGCTTTACCACTGATTGGTGTTGGTGAACGGCGACCAGATTTGTGACTGATAAGGTAAGAGTCGAAGGCTGGTATTCAAATCTGACTCCTACCCTACACGGACACTATGAGCCAAACAGTAGTATGTTGGCATGCTGGCTGTCCAGATGGGATGCAAAGATTTCGTGAGCTTTTTGAAATGGTGGTGATATCTTACGTGATCTTATGGGAACATGTAAAGTTCGGCGTATGGATTCAAATGTGTAGTGGTTTAGTACATTAGCAACCTGAAAAGTTAGATGGTCTTCTTTCAGCCAGATCATGAACTGCGATAGAAAAGTTTCTTACGTAGGCAAAAAAGATAAAGATAGTAAATATATTATATATGTTAAAGGTATGTATATATATATATTACATATCGAAGATATTATATATTAAAGATATTTCATATGAGAGAATTGGAGACAAACTGATTCCGATGAGCTTTGTAGTAAATGGAACTGACCAGAATCTGAAATGTTGTCCCAGTATGGAGAATCAAATTCGTACTCTGCCTGGCGTATCTGACGAAACAATTCGTGATCATTTTCATCATAGAATGGTGGGTATCCACAGAGTCTGTAACAGACCAAAACAGATGAAGATGGAAGTGACAGCCTGTCAGATTTAATAATGTATGTCAGTCATAAAATGCATTCAACCTATCTCTAATTTGCTGGCAGAAAGTGGGCATTTCTGGGCATTTGGAATCTGTTGTTTGGAATCCGTTCGGAAAATCCGAAGTTTGAATCATTTGAGCGTTTCGTAAGGTTATTTGCACGTTTACGTACGAAGATAGTGTGTCAGTGCGAGACATTTGGATTAGTAAAGATTATTCACCTCACACTGATGTCGTATGATCAACCCAATCTGGGACAGACATATTCTCTTACATTTTTGGACAATCTGACTTGCCCACTAGTTGGACACCGGATACTTTTTGCATCAATGATCGTTCAAAAGCGTTTAGATTGCCCGACAGAATCATCTGGAACATTCAGTTTGATGAAGGCAACTTGGTTGCCAGTCTATGATGTATTCGATCTATTAGGGTAAGCTATTCTCAGCATTTTGGCCTTCATTGATCTTTGAAATGAGCAGTCAAACACACGCAGCAGAAACACAATACACCTCTTGGAGACAGATTCGAAACCCCGACCTGGCTCTCACCGAATGGGTGATCGCTCTTTGTCACAGTTATGCACCTGAGCTTCACAGTCTATCCGCCATATTTCCTGCCAATAAATTGAGCTGACATCTGTCAGTATCATTTGTGATCCCTCATGCGATATTTTATACCTATGTCCTTTTGGTATCTCGAGAATATTAAAGTCCGGTCCAGTGTGGAGGTCACACAAGAGGCTCACCAATGGCATGATGGATATCAGCTGTTGTTACGTAAGGCAGAGGCGTGGCGAACGAACTGTGTAGTTTATGTGCATTAGGTTGAAAGAAAGAAAGCGTCTTGGATAGCCTCAATAATCGGTGAAGCATCACTCCGGTAAGAGAAAGTTTGGCGGTTCGAGTCCGTCCCCAGCTGTATTTTTTCTACTCTAGACGAGTGTGCTGAGAATTCCCAGTTCAACATCTGCCAACTAATCTTCTCCTTCCTGATATTCAGTAGTGTCTGTGTTTGTATATCAGGAGAAGCTATTTTGCTCTCCCAGGTTTCATTTTAAAATCTTCGGGCTGGGATAGCTCCCAAAAGAGCTTAATTTTGGTTAGTTGGTGAGGCTATAACCTTTCGAGACCAGATCAAGGAGCATCTCCAAAGGAAGAACTATACATAAAATACCCGCTCATTTCGAGTGTCCGGTTAGGAGAACACAAAGCACTAACAGGGGAGGAAAATTTCCATGAGCTTACGATTCAAAGAGTTTCAAGTAGAGCATAAGGTTGACGGAAACTCTGGGACTGCGTCTAGATGATGAACCCAAAGAGGGGAAACCGGTCGTGGGCGGTCGGAGAGTTTTCATCAAATTATGATTAGTTTATTTCAAGAAAAAATCATCTAATTACATTTTAGGCAAATTATTGATATGTATTTAGAAAACCTCTAACCTTGAGTGGCTGCACAGGGTTTACAACGGATGGCCGCGTTACTGATACTCAAGAAATGCCACACCAAATGTTTATTCTCTTTGTACACCTGAATCTGAATCTGCTATATTTTTAAGCTTTCCAGAAATCTTGCGGATGGCACAGAATATGCTATTGGGCGCCAATATAATATTTTCTGAAGGTATCTTGAATGTCCTCCGATCCGAGCCGCTTGGGCTGATGAGCCCCAAACGGTTTTGTTTCAACTCCTTCTCTATGGATCGTCCACTGCACTATTCTGGGTCCTCATGGTTTCGCATCGATCGCTGTATATTTGATTATTATCTTGTTTTCACACTAAAAACCTTCACCAAAGTGGTTTTATATTGGAGCATAGATAATGTCTTTTGCTGTCACATACGTATAATGACAAGCTAAGGAATGAGCACTAGTAAGAGCCATGTCTAGGCCAAGCGCATAGACTAGAACTGGGAGGCTTGAATAAAGCTTACAGTGCAGCCTCGTTGCTATATTTGTCAAGTGAACTTTCACTGAAAAAACCTAGGCTGACTGGCCGGAGGAATCTGCATGTGGTTTGTGAATACAAACAAATAAATAAAATCTAGTTCCGTCAAAGTTCTCTATAAACAGGATACTGGCCTCCGGCCTACAAAAACGCTCGTTGGGTCTCCGTTATTTTATGTCTTGTACGGTAAACGGTTTTCTATTGGTTTTGTGTACTTCACCTAGAACATTTAAGGGTCATGCCTATGCTGATTTGGAATACAGGGTGGGGAACTTGGCCAGGCCACGAGTCAGGAGTGAGCTGCATGTTGCACCACAGATTTAGACCTCAAGCCTGAGTGCATGAAACGTCTCACGTCTAGACTACTTTTAAAGGATTAAGTAGCCATTAAGAACTGCACATGGCACGGGCGTCTGTGACGCCAGAGAGGAAAAGCCTATGCAACAACTGGCTAGAGCAGTATCAATGAGGGAGATATTACTGATACGCCAAATTGAATAATTCATGAAATTTATTTTACAGAAGCCGGCTGTATTCTAGATATACACAGGGGCAAATCTTCCCCCATTTCAGCCCATAGAACAAGATGTCAGACCAGCCAGTGGAAAACCCATATAGGGTCAGATGTTCCTGAATTTACACGGAAACTATGGGAACTGAACCCACCGTTTGGGTGTAATACCAACGACTAAAATAGGGCCGAGTGTGGTTGGGTGTGAGTAGGGTGCGGAATAACGGAGTGAAAAAACTGGTGCGCTGCAGTTACAATTGGAGACCTCATTTTGTCCCAAAACTGGATCACTTCAGTCCAATCCCTGGAAATCTACTTTTTGAATACCAGCCCAAAACACCCAGAAAGAGTAATCAGAGTGTTCTGTAAACAAATTTATCTCTCATATGCGGAGAGTTGCGCTTACTCTTGCATACTGTGTTTGCTAGTAGAATCAGTTTCTCGCCTCCAGAACGCCCGTCTTGGGAACATTCGTATACATTAAGTGGACATGAAAGCTAACGAGAACTCCGTTTAATTCCAGGGAAAAACCAAGTACTTTTTTCTGGCGAAATCATAAGGATATAGATGACTTACCGGGAAACGGCTTTAGGATACCTACTAGAAGTTTGACTATCTCATGCGGCCGTGAATCCATGGCACCCATTGCTTCTGTTACTGGAGCTATTTAGGTTACCCAGAAAAGTCTTCGTTGGACTGGAATTTTAGATACAACGGATACCGTTTCCATTGTTCCTGATCACTTACCATCAACCTCGATTACCTCTTACCTTCAGAGTTACCCTTACTTATCGTTGACTTGGTTGTCTCCCTGCCAATATGTCGGTAAGTTGAGAGAATATTCCTTTAAATTTCCCAAATTTTAATTTAAGTCAAGTCCCTGAAATTTTGAGTCAGTTTGATGGTTAGTGACCATGACATCTGTTGAAAGTGTCAGTCATTTAATTAACTGACAGACAAGAAATTTGACAGATGTACTCAACACTGATTAAATCAGCTAGTCTTAAGAAATCTCACCGATTGGTTCGCCATCCCTCTTAAAACTCGGTTAACCCCGTAAATTATTTACCCAGCCTGAGGAAGCTTTTGTTTCGAAAGCGAAAAGGTGCCCAGCAATAAATTCCACAACCCGTCTAACAAACCCCTCTGAAACGATGAATACTTACTCATTCTCAAACGTCTTACAGTTGCTTTAAGTCATAGCGAATTAGTTACACTGAAGTACGGCCGTGTGCGTTGGAATTATGTCCCAACACTTCAACTCGTATGAGGTCGATGAATCATCTGAGTTAACAAGGCTCCGGAAATAATAACTCCGTACGATAAACTCATTATAAGATGAAAAATAAACAAAGATCTCTTCCATGTCTGCGGAAACAGAAAATTCTACAATGATCGTAAGCATAAGCTTTTATTGAAATGCATGTTTGTGTGATTTTGCGGTGATTTGTACAATGGTGAATGTTCTCATAGTGTAAGGGAAGCTGATTTCTCTGAGTTGCAAAACAGTCTTTATAATGGGTGGTATGTGTTGTAGAGATCCTATGAAGAAGTTCTGCAAAATTATCCCGCTAGCTTCCATTGCGTCATTGCCAATATTAACAGCTTGTACGTTTGTTAACTTTTGTTTTCTCTAGAAAAATCCACTTTGCAATTAAGGCTAGGTGCTTGCGTAAATGGACTGCCGTAACCTTCATATTTATCTGGCCACTTCTTGGGGATAAATCTAATAACAGTTTCATATTCGTGACTATATATTCTAAAGGCAAATGTTAGAAATGCGTGGTCCTATAGACTGCGCACTTAATTTCAAGTGTCAGACAGCGATTTGACGGAACGCCTGTCTCACCCTTTTTGACATTGTGTAATAAATTTGATTAGCTTTTATTTTGTGTCGGAATTTGCTTAGCTCTTCCTACGACTGGTTCACTATCTAATTTCTGAATATTGCCAGTTAAAGCATTCAAAGTTGAACGGATGCAAATCTAATGGTTAACAAATAAACTGTGCATCACATTACCTGAAAGTGGATACGATCATTTAAGAGAAGTGTCAACCAATACCAGTGTGTTTATTTGCAGCTATCAGGATGTGAAATAGGGGCGAAGTGCGATCCGCTGAACGGTTGATAGCAAGATGAAAGGAAGATTAATTGACTTGCATGATGAAAGGACAGGCTCAGCGGTGTCCCTCGAATAAGGTTCACTATATACACTTTTCAGCAAAGTGTACAGCATACAGGCTGCCTGTAATTGAGAAGAATACTAGTATAACGGCGGATTCTACTAATGAGGTGTGCGAGCAGTCTGTGGTCTTCCGCTCTGCGTCTAATGGAAGGCGAAGTTTATTGCGCGAATTGTGGAACTGCTTTGCAGTGTTCGTTTACGACTGGGTGAAAGTTAATGATTATACAGGAAAGTTCAAGAAGAGGCTTGTGAATGTTCAGTTTTTAAAAACTATGTGCAAATGAGACGTTTAATTTCCTGTCCAAAAGTTTGTAACTGCCTAGTGGGTGCTTGCTAATGAATGACTTCGCGGCGGAGGACTTTCCTCCTTACACTGGTAGCTCAGGTTTTCATGATCGTTGGTTTGTTCGTTGAACTGGGCGATTCGATTGAAAAACATTTCACCACCAGCTGAGATGACATCATTGCGGTGTGAGTGAAAGGCTGTCTCAAAATAGCTTTATAAGAACACAATAAAAATTTCGTACTTTTGAATAAGACTGGTATAGAAAGGTTGCGCGACATTCCATGGTACCTCCAACAAGAAAAACGTGTAGTGGCCTTCCTGAGAGTAAAAACCACTCTTCATACACGAGTTGAACTGCTTCGATGCTTTATTTGGAGATTAGAATAAACACGCAAGCATATATCGGGGAATGACTAAAGACTGAGCCTCTTTTTCCGATAATACCTCACGCGTAGATGTCGCTTCAGGACTCTACTCAGTATCGATCTTTCCAATTCATTTAATAGGTGAGATTGACCAATGAGACTTATCCGTAATGCGTGAGGCCTTCATTAACGAACCATGTATCAGAAGGGAAGGTAAGGCATCCCAAGAATGATGCAGTCCTTTGACAGGTTCGGAAGCACTGAATATATTCAGGTTAGGTGGAAAACACGGCAACAGTTATCGGTGTTACAGTACTTGTACGAATTTACTGGAAAACATAAGAGTTATTTTATAGACGTAACAAATTACTCATAAACGAGAGATTCAGCTGGGTTTTAGGTGAGTTTCCGTGAAAACCGAAACGGTATGCCAAGGGGTGTTCGTCGAATAGAAAGTGCCTGTTATTAAGCTTAATTTCACATAGCCGGGTGGTATCCAAGGCAGCTTAGCCACTCAGCAATGGGTTAGGCGATGAAAACCAGTTTAAAGTTGATAAATTCATTTGCATAATGACTAGTGATGTTTTCAATGGGATATGTAATAAAGACAGCATCAGATCCCGGCTCTTCCTTTGTAAGTATGGTTCGAAACAATATCGCTAGTACATTTTACCATATGAACCAGTCAGACCATATGAAATTGTGGCTAAATTTTCCCTTTTTAGTTGCCGGTATACAGCTGAATCGAAAGGTATACACTTAATTACAGGTGGAGCAAGCGTGTTATCTTGCTCGTCCTCGAAATATGCCACGCTGCTCAGATAACTGCTTGAGTTCCCTTGATTACTTTGATAGTCGCTTAAGGGGCTAGCCCATGCTAATAGAACCTAATGGTAGCAAGGCGGTAGCACGAAACATTGATCGAAGATGAGTCATGCTGTTGTCATGTGATTCCCGAGTTTGCTGCTGCATCGTGACACTCAATAATTAATTGACTGAGAACTGCACTGGAGCGCAGAGAGCTAGTAAACCGTAGTATATCTTTTCAGCGTCCAAAAGTTGAGGTAATTCGGAAGATTTTTGAAAGATGATTGCGGCGAAGGAAAACAAGCCAGTGACTATTCAATAAAAAAACCCGACAACGCTGAACTCGATTAGCCCGATTAATTTTTGTGCTTTAAAACAGGACCACAATTACCATTTTTCCGGCAGTACTCATCGGTCAATTCCTGTCGTGGTTTACCTTATAGTTATTTCCCTCAATACCTTTTACTTATTTCCCTGGTATTGTTACCATCAGGAGTACGTTATTGCATATTTTGCTTACTTCCTAGCTTTTCGTACTCTGGTCCTTCTTCAAAATAGATTTTAATAAACCGGACAATAGTACCACGCTGGTTGCTCAATATGCGACTCTCTGTTGTCCAGTTTCGGTGTGGCTTTTTTGCCGTAAATCAAGTTGGTAATTATTTACCAGAAGAGGAGCTCTGAAGCTTACCGGCATTCCGATGATAATGAGAAAAAAATTAAGCCACCTGGTACCACCTGTGGAAGAGATTGGCAACATATTCATTCCATTCGTGCGTGATGTGTTTTGAGGCACAATGTACCAAAATGCTGTGCAGTTTACCCTCGATAATTTCAGTACGATCCTTCACGTAATCGGCTTACGTGTTTTGTCAGGCGACTAAGTAAAGAATTAGGTTCGCCACACACTGGAAAGCTAGGTGAATTTCCTCGTTCAAACAAACTCGAATAACTTTACTTTCTTGGTGTACCAAGTGTAACAATATTCATTCACACAGGTTTATTCCTTTAGGTTGAAAATGACCAGCTAATGACCGGATGTAGAACATGTTTTATCTACAGCGCCAAGCTAATTCTGTTGCATTGATTTTACCTAACCACATGTTGGTCGGAGACGAGCGAACATAAAACACTCGGGTTCAGACATTCGACTGTTTTTACAGAGACCGATCGGATCGTATCCACAACACGAAGTTTGTCCAGTAGATGATGGGCAAAAACGTAAGACTGGCTTCGATTACACCAAGTTAAACACGGAGGCTACCTGCTTTGAATGTCTGTGTTGAGTTTAACCGTTATCTACTGATAGAGGCCAAGAATGTCCCTAGCTTTACCGAGGACGTTCTTGTTCCTCGAAACAAGACAACGTGAACAATGTCGTGCTTCACTCATTTGGCACGAACTACAGTACAGCTGAAGCCCTGTTTATCCATAAGCATCAAAGAACTGCATAGCTAGGTCTGTTTACAAACGCCAAGATCAAGGACAAGGTATTACAAAGATATAAGCTACTGACAAATGGAATAGTATCTTCAGGGTTTGAAATGTCGATGAACTGTAGGAAGAAAGAAGCAGCTGTCAAATTCCTCGTTGACTACGAATATATAGAAAGATGTGCAAGAGCATTCTACCTTCTCGTATACTAGCCTGTAACAGATGCTGGTTTGCTGACGGCTCAGTCGTTGAACAGCTGGCTGTTGTTGGTTCAACAAGAAACCAAGAAGGTCAAATTTCCGAGTAACTATTAGAAAGCAAAGAACTTCAAAACATCTGCTTTCATCGGTAATGGACAAGAACGTTTCATAGTATTGCAGCTTGCTGCTCTGCTGTCGAAAGCTGTCCAGGCAGTGCGTTCTGCCATCACGCAAGTGAATGTGTTACTGGCAGTGTCTCTTACCGAAAAAATCTCCAAATCATATCATCATTACTTTTGATGCATAGGGCAGCATGCGTGTATGTAAGATACATTTTCCTTGTAGATGAATTCCAGTGGGCATGGTCTTTAAAATCACACCCATTAGGTTTGAATAAACACTTCAAACCACAAAATCTGACGTCTTTCTTGATAGCCTTCGGCTATTGCGGTCAGACTCAAGAGACTGTTTACCATGCGAACAAACTTGGAGAATAGCGGATGGCTGAGCATGAAATCCATGACCCGAAGTAGAAGCAACGTGATTAAACTTGTGAGTGAGTGAGTGTTGACCTCGTCACGCTGCTTGTCCGTTAGATGGTAAGATATTCGAAAGGACGGAATGATTGCCTGCTTGCGAGTAGGTTTGCCGGCTGTACATTTTTTTCATTAAGGCTATAAAGGCACACAGAAATTATGGTCACTGGCCCCATAGTCCTCAGTTATCTGCCGGTGGCCAAATAATCAAGTATCCAATTCTCTATGTCTCAATACTAATGGCACAGTATGTGGCTAAGGTTTTCGGGTACCGGTTGTACGTTTTCAAAACACAGTCATAGAAAGACTCGAAGTCGCGGTAACTCGACTTGTAATATTTGGACACGGCGGTGGAATTAAATTTTCGTAGGAGGTACGAGTGCGGTATTTTAGTTGGTTTTCTGGGCCTACGAGCAGCGCCAGTTTATCTTCGACCATGGAATGTCTCCTACTGGTGTCTCTACTAGTGAGACGAGAAAGATAAGAAAATCTCAGAGAGTTAGTCGACAGCTGTGTGGGTTTTACGGGTTATGAAAACCCATAAAACATCCGTAGATGATATGCACTGCTCATAAGGTTGCTGAAAATTCTTCGACAGCCCACGACCGGTTTTGCCTTTTTTGGGGCTCATCAGATAGGCGCAGTCTCCGAGGTTCCGTCAAACTTATGTTCTACTTGAGCCTCGAAAAGGGAGAAACCGGTCATGGGCTGTCGAAGATTTTTCAACCACTTTATGAGTAGTGCATCATGAATATACATGTATCGTGATATCTCGAATATCGTAGCAACTGGAACATGAGGCGGTCTGATGCAGCACATTCAGTCGCCTGAACACATCAAAAACGAGAGATTCAGCTGGGTTCCAGGTGAGTCTTTCGCAAAACCAAATTTGTTTGCAAACGAGTTTAGTTTGCTAATCCGTAGAGGATCTTTACTATTTTAAAGGCTGGAAACCGAATAAACGACATTGTATATTTCCGTCTTTGGTAAACTAATTCAAATCCGACGATAATCACTGTCAGTCGCTAACATTACTTGACTACATGGACGGAATAAGAGTCAACTCAAAACAAAGCAACGTCGGATTCTGCAGCACTAAAAATCTTCTCGTTAGGCCACGGGTTTTGCATTTCAGTTGAGCAGACAGAGTGCTGTTGGCTGTAGACGATGAACGGTAAGCAGGAATTGGTTTCCTCTACCCCTTCCAATAAACTGCTCACGGTGTCCAGGTGCTTTACTACCCAGCAGATATATTTGGTTGGTTAGGTATACGAGCGTTTAAAACATGGCATACAGCAAACACTTCCGGTTTGAATGGCGTTCAACGGCCAGGTTTTACATTCTAACCGTGTTGTTCAAAATACAAAGAGAAATTCGGCTCGTCTTTTTCTAATCTGGCTATGAATAAATCGTCAGTTGCGACCAGCTCCGGATGCACGGTTGAATAAAAGTCATGCTCTGTCTGGATACTCTAGTCAGTAAGAATGATCGTTGCTCAGGATTATACCAGCTTTGATGTACCGTTGGTCCTCCGGGATTATATGAAGTGTACTCGTTCTCTGTAATAACTTTTACCATTGCAACACACTCATAGCAGCATACCTTAAGTTTAAACATGAAGGCCGCAAAGTTTACGCAATTCTTCGAAACCATAGCAAAGAAACAGGGCTGTAGTTTATGGGCTTTGTCTAAGGCAACTCACTTCTCGCCGCCGATTATCACTAACTATTAGAGTGTACTCTTATCAGAGATGTTAGTCCTAACCCCGGTAGCTAGAAACTTGTACAAGATTTGTTATCCATTATACACTTAGTAGACGATAGTACAGACTCCGTTCAATTCACCTCCGCTAAGTTGTTTTTGTCGAATGGTTATTGACACTGGGCTCACTGTCAGGGGCCTCGTAGATCTTGATTAAATATTTGCTTTTAGCTGTTGATATTCTGTTTTTCTCATGGAAACGCAGATGAACGATCTAGTGTGGCCACAGTACACGATTGATCGTGATACCTCTAGCTAATCGGCTCATTGCTGTCACACTAAGCATCTTATTTTTCACTGCAATACAAAGAGCAAGGTTAGTGCAGGACATCGTCCACTAGGCTTAATTGTAGTAATATATCGACGCCTACCAATACTTGCAGCAAAATACTACTTGGCCGAATACTCCTGGAAAACGCAGCACCTTCGAATCCTAGCTACTAGAAAAGTATTTTGGCATTTTCGTGAGAACTTACACTTGTGAAAGTGCAACCAGAATGAAAAACCGTCTTTTAAGGTGATGGTTTTTACGAGTTTGCAACCGTCTGTTTTTGGACTAATGACAAAACCTGACGCAAAATGATAAAAACGCGTGCATTTTTGTGAGGGCGCATTGGCAAACAAGGTTGGACTGGCCAGCGATACTGTTAATTGCACCAAGCGATCCACTGGTTAACAGCCAGCCAGCGAGTAACGAACCCAGTGATAACACGAAGAAAGGTATACTCCCCCAGTTTCCGTCTTGCTTGAACATAAACTGCACGAAGTTGGACAAGTACCCTCATTGGCATGACAATTTGGTTTTCGCGAGAGACTCACCTGAATCCCAACTGAAGCCTGAGGGAGACCAAGATAGGCGTAACCGGTCGTGGGCTGTCAAAGAGTCTTCAGTAACATTATGAAGTGTTTCACCAAAAAACATACTGCTATATCTCGAATTTTGTACCAAGTGAAACTTAAAGCGCCCTGTGAACAGCACATTCAGATGAAGCATATCACAAACGAAAGATTCATTCGAGTCTTCCGTGAAAACCAAATTGATATGCAAATGAGTGTTCCTAGGCAGTGATGTTTTGCATTCTTATCTCAACCATGGAAGGCGCGATTCTCTCAGGTATCAACACCGAAAAATACTTGTATATTGTTATTAAGTTCCATAGAGAACAAGACAGATTTTTTCAAAAGTTGACAAATGATCTCACTCAATTTTGTATGAATCTAAGGCACATTTCATTCATAAATGTTTGCAAGACATTATTTCGACGCTGAAAACTATTCTAACGTTTGCTGAAGCTCTCAGACGAAACGAAATTTGTGTGCAGGTGAGAGTACTGTCAAAGTTTTTGGGACATTCTGACGTACCGGTCAATTTCAGATCAGAAAACAGAACTGTCTGGCTATTTCAGTCGTGTCTGGAATCGGAAAACTCCCCTGTGACTTAGACGAGCTCTTTGTTTACCCAACTTTGGTTGCATCTTTCTTCGTGTTTCTCTCGGCTTACCCATGGAATGCTGATGATCCCAAGAAACCCGAGAAACCTAAGGTTCTGGACAGCTGCTTACGGTAAGTTCAATCCAGATCGAGCACTGTGCTGGCGAGTCAAACTACATGCCCTTGTGCCTGATTAATTTTGTCGGAGTGTTAGAAACAGAAAGTTTGTTAAGTCGGGGATGCGTACCATTCGCCAAAATTCCACACCAACCTCTGATGTGCACATTAAAACTGGTAGTCTTCTGGTAAAGCCAATTAAAATGAAATTTGATCAGGTGCATTAACAGGATAGTTATAAACCTTTCAAGCGAGACACGTATTCGGAAATTAAGGCTTTCGGTCTCGCTTAAGCGAGTTGAAATCGAAGGGTAATCGAAGTTTATGGACATCTAGCAAAGATTTGCTGCAATGTCACAAGTTTCTTGGATGGAAAGTTCAAATTTTCTGGTATCATAGAATTACATACAAACACAAAAACACCTTGACCAAACAAGCTGAAAGTGCTTCCCGAGAAACTTTCCAATGCACGAGTCTAGTTTCGATATTTGAGAGTATAATCCAAAAAGGCTGTACAGAGTATTTAAGCGATTGGTGTGAGTGCACAATAAGCCGGGGTCTTGGATACTCTTTGATACTGTTTGACGCCCTCCAGTATTTTGTTACAACATCAAGGAACGTTTGAAGAAGGTATCTCACCAAATATCATTGTGCCTTGTCCTAAAACTGATACCAACGAGGGGCTTGTGACCCAGTCGTTGCGCAGCCTATGCACATTTTTCCAAAGAGTAGTCTACAGTTCTGAAGCTTCATCGAAGGAAATCGAGCCATGTGCAGAAAATATCCGCCACAAATGAGAACAAGATAGAAAGTCTCAAAGAGAGACTCAAGAAAGGATCAAAATATCCTTGCTTCAAAACACAATCGGAATGATTCATTTAGGACGTAACGTTATGCTTGAAGTATCGCGATTTTTTTCGCTTGCAGAAATCGATCGTAAACGCGGTGACTCACTTTTGTTTCCTCAACTCTGTTTCCACATTCACGTCCAGGAATTCGGGAATTCTAGATTTCGACATCCTAGCTTACTACCTACCAAAAGCGACTATTCTCGGTCGTGACCCGATGCAAAGTGATAGGCACCAAAAATCAGACAAACATGAGGGGATAAAGAACTAATTTCCAGCCTTCTTAGGGGTTTTCACATTGTCGCACTGCAATCCCACATTTTAATCACGTCCTTGTTTCTAGTGCCCCATAAGGCGGATGTTGTGGCCGAAAACAAGCAAAAGCAAGGCTAAGTCAAGTTCGGCAAGATTCTACAGTTTGAGGATTTGGTGCATTAGAGGGTTACTCGATTCGAGGACGGAAATATTGTTTCGATGTTTATCACCTGATCAGTAGGTGAGACAAATTGAGGTTGCCGGATAACTTGAGTGACGAGCGGTTCTACCTTGGAAAGGTTCAGCGTTCTGAAATAAAATAAAAGAACAACTCTCATTCCTAATAAGTTGGCTGCACCAAAATGTGGCTGCCGTCTACCCCTTATCAAGTTCGACAAGCATACAACTGACCAAGTATCACAACAATCTATCAGCAACATTTTTAATATTCCGTCACTATTGTTTTGATTGCCTGGCGCGTTCCGTAATAGCATGGTTTCTAAACTCTGACTTTCATTGGACGGCTTTTCAAAGGTTGCACTCTAATTCGGAATGATCAGGAACAGAAAAAAGTTTGTAGTACTGCCACATGAAACTTGGTGTGCTTCTCGTAAACACAGTTATCATTTTAGTGTATCAAGCAGCTGTTTATCACCCTTGCTTGTGTGATACAGTTGTCATGACTTCGAAAATCAATGAAGAAAAAGGCTTCGGTTTGCTTCTGTTAACTCCTTTTATTAAGCGAAATCACTGTATGCCGTTCCGAACTCTGTTTTGGCTGTTTGAAATTACCTGGCTGTGATTGGTTGGACAGTTGATTGATTCTCTAGCAACTTGTTTCGGGCGGCCGTTGTTTGGTCGCAGTGCTTTAATTGTTTATCTGTATTGCGGACTAAAACAAATGAAGCTTGTTGACTGGATGACCTTGGCTTGCATTGTAATTCGACTGTAAACAGTACAATTTCACAACTGTATACTGAAATGATCGCCGGCAGGTTGTGAACCGGATTTCAACAGTTCCCACCTCTTTTGAAAGCTCTATCCGCGCTGGAGATTGCTGCTATTTAGCAGTCATTCTTCAGATAAACTATGTTCCCCCTCTTGATAGTACCGCCAACTTCCACATTGTATAGGCAGTATCCGCACTATGCTTTTAGCTCTCATTTCCTTGGCAAGTTAGCGTTTTCAGAAACGTCTTGTGCCTACATTTTCCTTCCAGTGGGTCAGATAGCCGGCGCACTCACAGATCGTAAGACAGTTTCTGACCTGACTTCCCCCGATGTATTCGCTCAGCAACACATGCAGTACCTAACGATTTTGGAAGAAGGGCTTCCGTCACTGTGGATTGGACTATGTGTTCCGCGAATAGACATCATTTGGGAGGGGGTTGTCTGCCATATGCCATTGAGCTGTTTTGTTGCTCCGTTAGCATGAGATAACATGATAAGTCTTCTTATTTTAACTGCTGACTCTGCCCTGCCATTCGGTTAGCTATGCCACGGGGTGCTCAACTCCCCACGCTCTACGGAGTTTTTGAAGTACTTACTTGTAGACTGTGGCCCGTTGTCTGAGTACCGTAGTTCGGAATATAGTGCCTAGCGAAATGCGAACGCAACCGATTGATGATAAATGTTTTATTGACACTTGTCAGCGAATCTACATCAAAATAGTCGCCGTGATGGTCTATATAACTAAGTACTGTTTCTGGACACACACAAACAGGTTCACTTTAACTGTTTTCCAGGGCCAAGATGGCATCTAGCGTAACAACATGGACTTCTTTGACTGCTTTTGATCATGTAATCGGCATAATCCCTTCAGCAGTGCGTATTCCTATATATGGCCGGTCATTTCTGGCCAGTATAATAGTTCCCGGATCCTTCAGAGATTGCCGTTATTATCGAATTGTGCCAAATGGATCTACTTCATCAGCAATCGTGTGAACTTGACTGGTATCTTTATCAGTCGTTCTTAAGCAGTGCGTAATGTCCGACGGGAAACCGTTCATGAGTCATGTGGAAAACTTTCAAAATCTTCTAACTGTTGCTTCATTATGCGGCTTACGTTTAGTAAGCAGTCGAATCAGCTACCTCATAATTTTTTTATGCCTCACTGCTTCCTTGATATTTGACAAGGTAGCTTCGGTTGTTGGCCCAAAGTCAGCGATTGAATTTCGCGGCTGGCCTCTCATCATTGGGATGGTAATTTATGGACAGTGTTAGCATTGGACATCTGTGTCACCAGTTGGTGAGATAGCTCATATTCACACTTCTGAAGTATGATCACCATTCTTGTTGAACTTTTTTCGATTTCATTCAAGGGCTTGGCGACCACTTTTAATAATTTTCTACAGTTAGTAAGCAAAATGAATTTTCTACCGAAAGTAGACTCTGAAAACACTCTGGAGAGAAAAACCGTTGTTTACAGCCCCTTTTTAACCCGTGCATGGTTCATTTCTGCCTGAGTCAGACTGCGACTTCCATAGTTTGTCAGTTTTCTGTCGTATAACGACCGTTTCGAAACAAGCTTGACAGCTGTCGCACTGAATTGACGAGAGGTAATTTCGGATCGTAGTAGGAAAGTGTAAGAGCTTCAGTTGCTTCTCCTTAATCTTCTTAAGAGCGCACTTTTATCACTCACTCCAACAATATTGAATCTTTCTGTATCAGTATGTAGTTTGTATTCATGAGATTGGTCATATTTAGTAGAAGACCCCTCAAACGTTTAACAATTTCGTTTTGATCTTGCCCACCCTTTGAGATCTTATAGGGCTGGAATGCATTCAGTAGCACTGATTTTCTGTGAGTCTGCCTTTAGCCTGTCAGTCGAGAGTTGCGTTAGGCGTAGACATTGCTCAAAACAGCTCCTAAATGATGGCTCCGAATTTCTCTCGTATTCCATCAAGTTGCTGTATATGAGAGCACCGTCAAACACGCAGATTAGGCCTGATATTGCTATTCCTGTAACAGTGGTATGAGCTCTAAATACAGCGTCAAAAACACCAATGATAAAAAATACCGAATATTATTTTATCACACTAAGATATTTCAAAGAGTTCGGGGTAAATTTTACGCTGAGGCGCAAGCTTACGGACCGGAAGGTCCGTGGTTCAAAGCCAACATCAGCCAGCTGATTAAACGGTTGCCCAGCAGAAATGCCAAGAATGAGATGCCAATCCAGCACTCTTCTTGGTATAATATTCATTCGTTTGCGAACATCCTGCAAGTTACGCTTGTTGTACGACTCGACAAATTCTTCTAAGGAGTGACGAATACATACCATCTGGCAGTAGAATCAGACAAGAAAACGCGATCGTGGTTCACAGCATCCTTTTAAGGACAGCTGCACAACCAGGACCATCGTAACTGAATGCATTCAAAGTCAGCAGCGGTACAATTTTAACCAGGTGGAATCGGGAACTACCGAGTCTTTTCCCTAACCGGACTGTCAGCCGACACAGGTTATAAAGTATATACATAATACAAAATACTGTGTTCAAAACAATAACGTTTGTCCTTTGAGCTTTGTATTAACTGAGAAGTTTAAACTCCGTTTGAATTTTAATTGATCAAAAATGCTATTTATCCTGGTGTAAATAACTGTTTTCAAGCACATTAATAAGCTGTTTTGGTGGCGTTCACATCCAGTCAAACACTTCAAACACTTTTCTTCTATTCCCCTTGGGATTCGAACTAGCTCCATCGTAATACTGCAACTCAAAGAAAATCTCCTCTTTCATAAGTAGACAACTGATCGCCCCTTCCTTTAAATTCCGCTGACTGCCTTTCTTTTTATATTTGGAATAGAAAACGGGTCGCGACTAGTCCAAAGCTTGTATAATTGATTAGTGTTCCGACAAGTGTTCACACTTGACTGGGTATTCGTCTTTATGTGAAATAAAATTAAAAACTAGAACCAGGATTTTCTATCTACATTCTGTCTGATTAACGCACTCCCTTTTATAGCACAACGAAACAAACGAATCCAGTGTATTGTAGTTAATTAAGATTTGTAGAAAAATTGCGATAACTTCAACGGCGTTAGTACACAGCATTTAGCTCTGCTTCTCTTAAACAAAGCGACCTGTAGTCCAGTCGATAGTCGTACAGCTACGCAGCTTATGCGCTTCATGTAATCATTTTTCGTAAGCGTGAATAAGAAATAGAATATCTGGAGTGGACCACGCTTAATATCCCGGGTTGCTCGTTGGAAAACCTCATGCAGGAGAATTGTAGTATATCACAGCGTGTACAACAATACACGCATCAATATTTTGCAATTGTAAGCAAATCAGGTAATTTCGTACCTCAAATGTTGAAGTAAGCTTTCTTAAGCACATTGCTAGCCCTCATAATTGCACTGGTTTCAGTGATTATGCATGACTCGTTGAGTGTGGTTCTTGAAAATGTCCAAACAACCTTTCACAATAAAATCATTTTATTTCTAACCAACCTGTAAAATTTCACTGTCTATTCATTACCGTTTAACCGGTACTTTGTAGACGCTTCCACTGTAAACAGATCCTAGGGGTGCTGGCAGATGGATCCCATTAAGCATCTGGTAACTCAATTTTTTCCCTTGGGAAATAGCAGAAAAGTTTTTGGTCACTTGATGAGATGTCTATGTTTTATTGTTTGTGACAGAGTATTTCCAAATGTAGATTCTCTAATGTGACACGACATTTTATGGCATGTTTTGTCCTGTTCATCCATGTAAAAAGAGGACTAACTAATGTCGATAGCTTACGGCCAACCATAGAGCACAAATTTTGCGACTATCGTGAAGGCTCTAACTTTCCACCAGCTCCTACTCTAAAGCATCTGTGCATTTTTACCGGGAAACCTTTGAAATTATAGCATTCGGTTGTTCAACTTTTCTGTCTTTCCAGTTTGCCAAAAGGACGGCAACAACTTTGTTAACAGCTTACATTTAGTCGGTTAAAAATCCGACTCAAAATGAAATTACCGACCGCTGTACCTTAGTATACATTAGATTCGCCCTCAAAGTGTCCCATTAGAAAACAGAAACAAAAATGATGATATTTACAGCTGCTACAATATTTTTTCTTTTGTGATAAGATTTTGCTGTTATTTCAGAAACAACCAATGGATTTCTGCGTAAATAGAAATCTTGTGTTTAGACCGGTACGTAACAAATATGAACAGTGGATAAAGCCATTGAATTAGGCTGGCAAAAATTCATTTTCGTACGTTTTAAAAAGCTTTAAAAAAGCTTTTGCCAGCTTATGATGTAATATTTTTACCAAGCTATTCAAAATACATTTAAAAGTCTGTAGGCAAGACATAAAAGGGTGGATAGAACGGCGAGCTTGGGTAATTCATGATGTGGTAGAAAATTTTCACTTATCTGGCTGGACCCGATGAATAATCTGAGGCGAGGGTAACTGTTCAGGAAAACATGTGTTCCAACACGACGGTACTAATGGATGCCCTCGTCCGGAAACAGGTAAATGTGCTGTTACTGTGAGTTTCAGGAGATTCATTTTGTACCCCAACTTTGTAATATTTTTAACAGCCACCTGCTTGCTCTTATCCCGGATGAAATTATCGAACAAATCCAATAACTTACTAGAGGATTCAAGTCTAATTTGACACTGCTGCTAATGACATCAACTGCATAATTACCTGACCGATAAGTATAGGTAAATGACAAATGGTATTCAATAACTCTGTGATCATTCCTTGATGATGATGAGTCAGACCTCCTTAGGGAACAAAATCGTTTCCAAAATCACGCCCAAATGTTGTCTAATTCGGGAGTACGGAGAGATGTTCAACAAGGGACGTGAACTTCCTTCCCAGGAGTCGTTTATGGAAGAGGCAACGCACACTAGATCACGTGTTGTGGTCTCTGTAACTCGCGTGGCTTTCTGTGTAAATTCACTCAGCTCACACCAGCCAGCGGTTGCTGGCGGACTGAGATTCCTGTCGCTCTGGATATCCATGAGGTAAACACCGTTGGTTTCTCCACAGAAGGATGGAGTTTCATAGGGCCTACCTAATTCTTCGAATTTCAAAAATCTGCAGGAGCCGAACTTCGCACTATATCTAGCAGGCTAGGAGAGAAGAGTTCCTTGCAACACAGCTAGTCCTTAAACAGCTGTTTCATCTATTTATTTTTCACGAGATTATGAGACAGTTCTTTTGTCAATAATGTTTGCGCACCTATGTGGTCGCAAGAATATCAAATCAGATTATAGACCACTTCAGTAATTTGATCAAGCCGCTTCACAAGTTACAACACTGTGTATGGCAGGCATTTGTGTTGGAACCAGACCAATTTTCTCCGAAAACTAAATTAGAAACTTTTTTAAGTAGGTAGTGGAGTCTTGCTCCAACCATAAGCCACCGAGCCTGCATAATCTAGTTTTGCACTAAGCTTTTTCTTAAAGTTATCTGAGGATCTTTGGGTAGGCGCTTAATGTCGAGTTTGGTTTATCAAGCGCATTTTACTAAATCCGTTTCTAAGTGAATCATCTTATCGTCACGCCAGTTGACAATGAAAAATGCACTTCTGGGTGCTAACTTGCTTTTGGTAACTGCTTCTTTGCATTTGCAGGGTAAAATTCGTCAGCTGTTACTACCATTTTTTAGCAATAGCTCGTGCTCTCATAAAGATTATTTTACCACTTCTGACGTTAGCTAACGAACGTAACTTTAAGTTTTTTCGGTTTTGTTAGAAATTATGGTTGAGAGCATCAGTGGCACATTTGAGTATTTCTCATACTGCCGCGTGATTCGTAATGGCCGAAGAAACACCCTCCCCTAATACGTAATCTATCAAACATTACCTATTTCCTGATGTGGCTCCAAGTTTGTGTCCAAAAGAACCATTTGGAATTGTACAGGCATAAGTAAATTTATTACCAAATTTGCTAGAAAAGTCCTGGCTGGTCCAGGCTGGTTTCCTCCGACTTTCTTCTGTCTACACAGAGGTGAATAAACGGTATCACCTGGAGCTAATTTTTGCCGGAAGGTTCCTTCAGTGGGTTTCTGCCTCTTTACCCATATAGTTAGTTGAGTCAAGGAGAGGAGTAGTGAGCTGACAGCAGTTTCAAACCTCACTTTCATCAAGACACGCGAGTGCGAAAAATCATTCATAAATAAGCATGGATACTCTAAGATAACTTGTGGTTGTCTTGGTTCATCAAAAAGTGGTAAAAAAACAAGCCCAAAAACTCGCATTCACGATCGTACGTTGCACGGATTTGTACACTCAAAGTATCCTCGGAGCATTTAGAATGATCCCCTGGAATTTGAGTCCCTTCACCATTGAGTTGTTACTGAACAGTTAAATTTGCATAACTCCGCATATGCAACCCCGCAAAATGCAATTTTCATTATTTTTGGGAAAGAATAAAATAATATGATCGTGTGACTTATATATCATGGCATGTCATTCAAAACAAAAATATTGCGACAACAATTGATATAGCCATCAATTTTTACTGACGTATTATACTGTCCATAACAACACTGCGGTGTTTAGCTTACCCACGTTTTGGCAGGCTTTTTTGCCTTTCTAAAAATTTACTTAATCGTTTGTCATGTACGTCGGCCTCCTGGTTACGGAGGTGATATTTTTGGACAATTGAAATTCCTCTCAAACCATGCATTTATGAGAAAACTATTCTCCATCCTGAGTGAGCGTTCTGATTTTATCATGCCAAACTGACGCATCTTCTAACAAACGACTTATTAAAAACGGGTGAAAGTGCGTCATTCGACTAGAAAACAGGTAAGAAATTGGTTTGCTCACAGAATGTAGGCGATGACACCGATTGCCCAACAGTCCACTTCTTTTCCGTAGGTTGTTTTCCCATCTTGAACACACAAAACCTCCGGTGCTAAGAAAGAAAACAGAGGATAACGTCGTTAAAACCCACGTCTTCTTAACTTATCACACCAACAATGGGACAACTTTGGTGTGTGTATTTGTCTGGGTTGACGTGGTACGCTCCCATTATTGATTGTGCGAATGTGTGGGAATGATTTAGAGTTCTGAGTGGTCGGAAACAACTTGTAAATGATACGGAAACACGCGAAGTGCACTCAATACGTTTTGGGCCGAAAAACCAGTAATTCAACCCTAAAAACAATTGAAGTGCGCTTCTAGAGCCAGTTGAAATTGAAAAAGAGCACGCTTTACACAAAATAATATTATGCTTTACTTTGTGCACCGGTGTGTGACTGCAATTCCGATATTCGCACATGGTTCCACTGGTTTTGGTGTGCTAACTAGTGATTATTGGTGATTTGGCCGTGTAATGTCATAACGAACTAATAACCGGAAACTATGGTTACGGTTTCGAACTTCACAGTGAGTACAATTCGGAAATTACAACCAAAATGAAATAGCTGATCAATAGGTTCGCTCATAAAACGCCTAATTTTACTCAGTTGTAAACATCTAAAAATGCGGACAGCTATTGGCTCAGTATTTAGGGGTGAACAAATTGTTCTGATCTGAACCTTCTTAGTAATCAACTTTTGGTTACCTTGGGTCACAATGATAAGGTGACACGCACCAGCGTTCGGCTGGTATACATACAGTGTGTTATTCTGATCCATTAAGTCCTTATTTTTGTACATTTGGTTTGTGTTGAGGCTGGGGGACCTAGGTTTGAAGAATTTCGCTATTTTACTTCTAGCTTTTAATGGTAAAATAACGCCCTTTACTGCAACCTTAATGAAAAATATCTTCAAATTGCTATCTAAACTAGAGCTTTACCAAAACTGGGTCTAAATCGCATTTGGTGCCAAATTCAGAGGCTTTTCTCTTGAATCCAACCAACCAATGATATTTAGCGTGAGTGAGACGGCCATGAAGTGTATTCCAGCGTTTCAATTGGTTTCCCTAATTTATACCAGTGAATGTTTGTGGAAAGGATAAGGAATCTTGACCAGGATATTTTTATAAAGGAAATACGAGGATTTAAACAGCAAAGTGCGATAAAGACTTCAAAAATGTTTTTCTGTCCAAGGAGGCTGATAGTTCAGGTATGCCCAGCTGGCGTTGGTGGACTTTTGGCAATGACATCAGCACGCCCCTCAGAGATTTACCGCTCATGTCCCGGCATGGTCAAGTCTATGCACTGTGAATTAGTTTTATTAAGGTCGCACCTTAAGTACATAGATTCACCTAAGGAGCAGATTAAGTCTTAATTCTGTTGGGATGGGGAGTGGACTCCATAAAAAGGACTCATGTTGAAACAAAACATTTTAGTAAGAAGATTGTCTTCAGAAACCCTAGAGAGGGGGTTGGACACAACAACCTTTCTACCGTAAGCTTTTACAATGCTGGCTGAAGCGGCAATATGGTGAATCAGCGATCGTTGCAAGACGTGTGAGCATGTCCACTTCCATTTCTAACTTAGTCCTGACCCCTATGGGCAAAACGTCGTTGATGTTGTTTTCTGATTTATTAATCCATCAATTTCTTCTGTTACTGCTGTGTTCTTCTTTGTGCGACCTCACTTAGGGCTCGAAAAGACCAAGTCTGGTTTAATTTATACAATTCCTGATGTGCTATCATTGTATGTTACCTTCTGTACATGCAATTGTGATGCCACAGACGCTAGCAGTAAAACTGATGAATTTGAGGTCGGATTCCTTCCGGCCAACGTCTGAACCGTTTTGATCCTCCAACAAGGGGCTCCAACAGTTGAGTGAGTGGTACAGTGCAATTCATTGATCAAATAGGTGAACCTATAAATGACTTTGATTGACCTTACCACAATCAAGTTTCAATAGCACTTTCTGAATGACGCTAACATGACCTGCACCGTTTCCGTCGTAAAAAGATGTATCACTACACAGTCTATCTGACTAACGTGTTTTCCTAAACATGTGCGTCATAAACAAGTACACGTAACTGAGTCCTTCATGTTCACTGTTTCTACTCCATGGATTACCAATCCGGACATAGTCGGGGCCCAGTCAGTGTCCAAGGGCATTAACAAACCCTGACTGCGGAAACGTAAACTTGTTACCTGTTTCATTACTGACCGGACGACTCAACCCTTTTCAAACGCCTTTTGAAAAATAATTATAGGTTGCTGGTGATGCGAGGACGTTTGGAAATCTTCAACGGAGATTTTATCCTGGAAGTGAAGCCAAACCACCCTGAAAACCAACAAGCTCTGTACAGCCGCTTTATCCTTATTTAAAATTATCAGTAGTACGCATCTCACAAAACTCCATAGAGTCTCGAGCTCGTGCACTTCGGGTTAGTAGGTGAACAACTGACAGTCCGGCAGGTAGCGGCTGTTCAGCAGTGTGACTGTCTCACATTTAAACAGGTTAAAGTGATCACACTTTGAATGGGGAATATGAATCATATATTCACTTAATGTTGAGGGACGTCGCAGGATCGAAAACCTCCAAATTATGTGAGATGCGCGCTTTCATTAATTCCGAAAAAGGATGGAACATTTGTACAGTGGTTCTAGGCCATTCCGCATGGGTAGGACAGAATCTCCATTGAAAGTAAAAATAAATTTACTGCATGCTAATTTGTGCGAAAAACAATTTGCAGAGTTTTCAGAGATCTTGTGAATAGTTTCCTTTATAAAAAGTAAACAAGATTTTTAGGTCACATGAATAAAGGAAAATAAAGGAATGCATCTTGTACAAAGCCCTCAAAATCTAGACGGTCCACGTTTGCCTTGAGGCCATTTGTAACGAAATAATATCAGCTTTCTCATTTTCAGAATCTTACTGGTCTAATTGTGTGAATTCAAGCCTTACGTAAACAAGAAATCGCTGAACTTTTTATTGCTTCTTCTTCTTATCATGCCCATTTTGCCAGTTCATTCATGGCAACCACAAGAAGATCCCCAACATAGACAACACAAACAGCCTAACCATCATTATAATATGGTGGGAAGGAGTAAATTCTACTACGGGGATAAAAGCAGCCATATGAGGCAAAACACCTTTTGTTTAACTTCTTCGAAAAGATTTTTGTTGTGTGTACCTTTTGTGCAATACAATACAAAAAAGAGCAAAGTTGTTTTTTGTGGGCAGTGGGCCAAACTACGGACGTACATAGAACCTGCCGCTTGCAAGTGCAGTGTGCAGTCTCAGAGTTCTATTTAGTAAAAGGCCGCTTTAGGGGAGATCGTAAATCAGAAGTGGTACCTTATCCGACGTCGTGACTTCTACGAAGGCTTACACCGTAGGCTGAAATAGGTGGGTTTCGATAAAGTGCTGTAAAACTGTCGCTCTAGCCTATATAAATCGCTTTTCCCCACGGGAAATTTAAGATTCTCAAGCGAACTTGTCTTCGTTTCGCCAAATACTGTCATTCTCGTATTAATTTGACTTTGACGGGGGATTCGAACAAGTGTAACCAAATACTTCTACGACTTTTCTCAATTGAATATACTGCATAACGTTACTTCATGTTTCAGCTGATACGATATGCATGATATCACAGTACATAGTCTCCTGTCGAAACCATATTGGTGTACAAACGAAAGTGCTTGAGAGATTCCCTCGAATTCGAGGTTAAAAAGAAAATAACATTAACGGAGACAGTGCCTTTCTGATAGACCTCAAGAATGCCATCACCGGTAGCGAGATATCGAACATTTTTCAGCAGCCTTGTGATATTTTCTTTGTTTCATTTACCTGTCTGACACTTGTGCCCTTTGCCTCCTTGCCAAAACCAGAGGTGAACCCTAGCAAAACCTTGATTAGAGTAGTCATTTTTTGTTTTGAAGAGAACTAAAATTCCACAACCAAGGTACACATGTTCCTGAAAGTAAAACTGTGGAAATTCAGTGCATATTTTCCTTCCATATTCGCCATTTTGGCTGGATACACAGCAGCAAAGTGAGTGTTGTGGCCATGTTTTAGAGAGCTGTTTCTCTTGTGATTGTTTGGCTGAGGGAGCAGTCAGTGCAGTGGTTGAGGATACGTTGCACAGCTGGCACTGTACAAGAACCTTTTTATTGGACAGATAGCAATAAAACATCTCACCCACTTGAAGAAAACTCATTGACTGGGACCAACAAAAAACGGATGGTCAGAATTTACCAGAAGACAGGGTGTTGCCGAAATCCTCAAGGCGGCGAGATTAAGAAAACTTAAGACCATCCAGCAGAAGAACTGGAAAAGCATCTTAAAGTGAGCAACTTCTGGTCGGGGCAATGAGCAGCTGAGTAGTTAGCAAACGACATAAATGAGTCCCACTATACCGTTTTGATAAAATGGTGAAGAAACAGTATTTTTTAGTTATACTGAAACTTCCTTTGAGTGCTCCAAAAAATTTATTTTTCAGTTCAACGCCGATTCTCAAGTGCACACGAACTCATAAATTATTTTTGCATTGTCGCATTACTGATATCTGAGTTATATGGATGATCGAATTCGGCTTTCATCTGAGTGATGATTGATTTCCAATCTGTTTTTGTCTAGTAATCAGTTGTAACTCTTCTGTGTGAAAGTCAGACACAAATCATTGGTTATCTTTTCCCACTACAAGTCGGCTTCAAGGACGAAAAACTTCTGTAAAATGGTGCATTTTGTAAGGTCTCGAGAGAAAACACTAGACTACGGTCAGAGCTTCCAGACAGGCAGAAAAGAGGCCAGCAACCCACGAAGACAGGTGAGATTTCTCAAACTCAGAGGAAAGCATGCACCATAAGGTTGTGGAGGAAAGCTCCACGAGTGCGCTTGAAGGCGGTAGGCCATGCAGCTCCATTAAAGAGGCGAAATTTCATCTTTGGCATTAACAAACAAGTTAAGCTTAGTGTACAGACTGTGAATACTTCTGTCGGCTTGCCAGCGGTCACATCATTGGTCACCTGCGGTAACTTTTGTGCGGCTGCGTCTAGCATAGAATTACTTACAGGTCATTAATTGCACTTCCAGTTCGAACTGGGTAATCTAAAACCCGAACTTATCTTGACGTCATGTAGATATTGTATTTTGATTTTAGATCAGATGGTCGCTTGTAGGCTCACAATTGTTCCTGTACCCGCGTCTTCTTGTTGTGTTGATCGTTAGGTGATGTGCGCTTACAATTGAAGCATATTAACTTGTAGTAACTTATATATTCGGGGTCATCTCAGCGGTTCCCTCCTTCATCTTCAACAGAAGTCCTAACTCATGTGAACCCAGTGGATTTAGAGCAAACGTTGAGGTGAAAAACCCTTGAGTAAAATCATAACTTTTTGACAAGAAGTACATATTGCTTCTTGGTACGAACTGCATGTCATACATAGGGAATGGAGATGTGGAAATCACGTGGGAACAAATCAGACTTGTACTTGGTAAAAACCATTTTAAGCTGACATCTATCTGCGCACCACCTTGACGTTTAAAACCCAATGGATCATTCAGTTTGATTTTTGCACCCCTTTCTGGTCTTAGCGAGGAACAATGTCTATCTAACGTAGATTCCTCAGTAGCTTCACTCAGTGAGTTCATCAAGACAACTTGTTCTCTTTGGAAGAATTCTTCCACTTCTTTTACATGGTATCTGACGACGAAGGAAGATTTCCAACAGTCCTTGGTCAAAAGTGGACCATGTTTGAAAGTTACGAATTTATCCGATGGTTGACGAACGATGGCAGGTAGAAATGTAAGCCCCTTATCATTTTCATCAAAAAAGTGCGTGCTAAACGTTTGTGGGGCCAACTTACTAATAGTCTGTCTAAGTAGATTAACCTGTAAACTGGGTCGACGTGACGCAAATCAATTGTAATATACAAGCGAATACCTTTGAGATGTCTTGAATGTGTTAATTGGTCAGGGGTAAAGACTGGCTCTCGTCAGTCGGCTGTATCAAGCACAGAATCGGTATTTGGCTTGGTGCTAGACAAAAAACACACTAACTTTTAGGCGAATATAAGGGTCATTCATCATTAAATACTGCTGTTTTGTTTCCTCTGGTTTCAGTCAAACCTATCTGTGACACTCATCCGAATTAGGGTAATCCATTCGAATAACGTTTTGTTTGTGTGTCGCTTTTGCATCTAATTTACATATTGTTATTTCCCCGACTGGAAACTAGAGGAATGGTTTACAAAGAAAGAAACCATAAAATGTTCTACAGTCGAGTGTACAAAATAAGACTGCGGTTTAGAAGTTTTGCAATTATGCTATGCAAATCATTTGCCAAAATCAACACAAAAACTGCGTTTTCCTAGCTGATGCTGGTTAATAGGAAAGTTAATAGATTTTTTTCGAGAGAAACCCCTGTATCCAGAATAAGAGCGGATATGAGTTAACAGTACTGTATGTAGGATCAATTCATTAGCTTTCGGGGACGTGCAGGCCGTGAATGAATGTGGGACAAAAACATAGGTAAGCAGCAGTTGAGACAACGGGGTGGAAGCAAATTCTAATTGCGATTTAACTAGCAAAAACTGTCCCTACGTGCAAAACCGGAAGGAACAAATAAGAACAAACAGAACTCAGATGTTTAATGAACCTGAAAGATCCAGCCTATTTCCAATTGTGTGTGATATAGTGGCGTATTTAGCCATTAAAATTTTGCCTGATTGTTATTTTCCCGTTAGGTAAAAACCAAATCGAACTATTCAGTCAACAAAAAGGAGCCGTCACTGGTTCATGTAGATGACATTTAGAAAATAGTTTTCGTGATCCGCTATTTGGTTTTTCCATGCCGTTTCTAAAATATAGGGGACCTGCGCCCAGTCAGGCATCTCTCAAATGGACCAGCGCCTTTTAAAGTACTTTTCTTTTGGGTGTTATTTATTAAAAAAACTGTCCTGCACTTGACAATCAGAAGTAACGCAAACGACGTCTATCCAAAACCACGAATCTGATAATAGCGAAACAGTCCAGAGTAACTAGCCAATCCGGTGGTAGCAGCATGTGAAAACAACGATTTTTTCGTCTGCGATATTAGCAGTGAGTCTGGGAACATAATGTTCGGCGTAATTGTGTTTACACTAATCGCGTTCATGATGTTTCGGAATATAGGTAGTTTGAGAACTCCGTCTGACTGGTGGTCTGTTCACCGAACTTGGTAGGTGGATTTTAGACGTCACTGACACTGTCGGTGCGGGGGTAATGACCAACAACGTCACCTTAGCTGGGGATAAAACGTCTGTAATCCAACTGCCAAGCTCGTCAAACAGACCAACAACTAGTATGTTCGTTCACTGATCTTCATATGCATTGTCTTACGCATGACATCGATGATAAAAGGGAATACTTGTTTTAATGTGATTAGACCCGTTCCTATCAGTCAGCGCTTTTTTACCATTATCTGCGCACTTTGTTGTGTTCAGTTCGTTCAATGAAAGTCACAAAAACAAGCGGTGAATCCAAGTCTCCGAAAGTTTGGCAAAGCATTTGTCGGTTCCACATTCAAAGACTGACATAGGGCGGGAAAAACCCATTTCGCATGCAACTCTTGTTAAAATGGCTCGGATGAGTTATTGAGCCTGCAATACACCGAAATTACTTATCCAATATTTCTGAGGAAACTTTCTTGGGAAGAAGCCTTCGTGTCAACTCGTTCCCAGCCTCTGCCCTTTTGATCATCCAAAATGTAGCACCATTAGATAAGGAGGTACTACGAAACAACAGGTCGACTCTCGTTAGTTTGTTCAAAATAGTCTTCGGCCATCTAACTAAACCCAGAATGAATCAAACATCTTCATCAACCATTGAGACGATCTAAGTATCTTGTGTAGCATAGAAAACACCCTTTGAAATGACTGTTAGCTTGTGTCAATGTCAGAAATATAGCCTTGACGTTTACGATTAGCTGGAAGCATTACTTAGCAGGGAAGAGTTTAAAAAGGAGGCGGCTTCGGTACTCATGACAGTTACAGCTCACCTGGTTGGTCATAGAGGAATAGAGTCAGCTTAATTGGCTTCACCTCTAAAGTTTTTTCTAATTCTCCATTTGGAACGCGGAAACAAAGTGTTGCGAAAAAAGTTAGGGAGCAGGTTGAGAAAAACGAGTTCAGAAAATTAAAAAAAATCGTTTGGAGATGATGTTACCCAAAGTTCTAGCCATGTAGGGACAAGAATGACCTGTTTTAAAATTGGTTGTCAAACATTTTTATCTGGCCTTGCGGAACTTTTATGTTGCAAAATATAACAAATGATAAATGGTTAGATGAACGTGCAGCAAATAATGAACATTAGCAAACAGCACATAGTTCGAGTGTTATTTACAAAGGAACAGTTTCCTTAGGGTTTATTTGGTCTGGGTCCAAAGAGACAGCTTCGTCTGGTTAGAATTTTGATATACTGAGTGACAGGGGAGAGCGATTTATTCAGAGCTGTCTGTGGAAGATGGATGACCGCTATCGGGGTAATCTACTGTTTTACCGTTGCTGTAGATGGATAGTGCTGGTTACCTGCACAGTCAAAAGGCGCTTGCCCACTACTTTATTCACTGGTGTAAAAATTACTGGAGGTGGTTTTTGAAGAACAGAGCATGCAGACTTCTATTTAGCTAATAGGCGAGAAACGACTGATAAGTTGTTGGGCAGGTGGCCGGGGGTTTGTCTTCCGAGTCTGGCAATTCTTCTGCAAACGTAAGAATCATCAAATTACGTAACCCACCAAACTATGCACTAGTAAATTCTCCTCGGGTGGAAACGAGACAAGCTGAATTTCAAGTTTGCTTAACAAGTCAACAGCTAATTGATCAACAGCCAAAAAATCCTAGGCGTTGAATGGCAGCTCTCCTTGTGATTTTAGGGCCAAATTTCACTCACAAGTAGCAAATGCTTAAAAGGTTAATGAAATCTGCACGGATACTTTTGTCTTGTCCTCCAGTAAAAAGTCAAGATATGTTGATTCGACGAATTTGTAAAAAGGAATCACACACCGTTACGCCCAGTTTCGGACATTTAAAAATCACCGTACTACAATGTAGCCAATGTAGCCATGCAATTTTTCCAGTTCGAGCCAGTGTCCAAGCGCAACACACGACAAATGTCATCTTATTGACAGGAATATTTTCAACGAACGTGTGTTACCTGGAGACATTGCATCGCCTTTTACAAGCGCTAGGTTTCTACTGACGATGTCATACATACATGACGTTGAAAGATTTAAGGTACCTACAGCAGTACCTCCAGGAAAATTAAATGAGATGACTCTACACTGTACAGCAAAGTTCCAGTTCTCGTTCAACTGACGATTTTAAAAATAACTGGGTGGGGTGTCTATGGACTCTCCAATTGCTCAGGCTCTTGTGGATTTGTTTGCGTCCGAACTTGTAAGTTTAAAGCTGGCCAATACAGTGAAACCCCACACATTCTACGGTAGATATGCATATGACAGATGTATCATCTACTAAGCTTAGTAGTGGGCCCAAAACTAAGCCTGAACCGCCTACCTGCTATTGTAACGTGACAAATTTGTCGAACAGACCGCTGAGTAAGGAAGAGCCTAGTTTGTTATAGAAGGACTTGAATTCCTCCGTAAGCAAAAGGGTGAGGAAGTAATCCCTGGCATTAAGTCTGTGCTTCAGAAACTTCCGCCAATGGGGGAGGCTAAGCTACGGATACAGTCGGCCACAGTTCTTAAGCCCCAGCTGCCAGGAACTCTAAGTATTACACCAGCAGAGCGGAGAGCATTAAACACCCTAAAACAGGTGGACAACATAGACGGATAAGGATAAGACCATTGTTGTCATGAACAAGAGTGATTATCTACAGAATGTCAAGAAACACCTAGCTGAACATCCTTAAGGGCAGATCGATAGCGGAAGTATTACGTCTATGAAGAATTGTATTGAAGGTGAATTTGGCAGATATTTGCGGTCCGTAATAAACCACCTAGGACAAGGTAACTGGCATCGATTGTACCCCAAAAGCGCAGTCTAACCGCGGCTTTACGGTTTGCCAAAAATCCACAAACCAGATGTCCCGGTGAGACCGATAGTAGGCGGAATATGTTTCACACTGACTAGGTTCTTGGAAGGTATACTAAGACCCATCATAGGAAAATCTAGTTTGAGAATTGATATGACTTTACCAACAGAATAGCGGGGTTCACCGTGCAACCAGATGAAATGCTTTCAAATCCCGACGTCAATTCAGTACATACATACCAGAATGGGAATCTTTAGAAATAGCCAAGGGACTGTTACTAGCAGACACCACACTTTCGGAACTGACACAGCTTACGGTAGATGAAATAGTGGAAGGTCCAAACTCATACCTGAATCTCACCCACTTTGTTTTTGACTCCGTAGTTTATACTCAAGAACAAGGTCTAGCAATGGGAGTTCCAATATCCCTGGTTTTGGTAAATATTTCTATGGAAGATTTTGAACAAAAACCTTAAGCCTGATTGCTGTACTTACCCAAGATATTCCGGTGTTATGTAAAAGACATTTTCATCGTATGGAAACGAAACAAGATCAGTGAGTTTTACGATTATCCGAATAACCTGAATCCATACATCAAATTTAGTGTGGAGATTGGGCCAACTTCATGCATACTACCCTTCTTGGACCGCATCATACATATGGTCAGGGAAAACTGATTACCGCAGTGTATGAGAAACCAAATGACACTGGAACAATTCCGAACCACTGGTCTGCCCATCGGAATTTACCATTCGCTTGTGTCGCCTCAGCACTGTTTAGGCGTGTGAAGACCCTGTGCACCGAAGTTGATCGGACACCAGTGAATGGATGGGGACGGCTGTTATTCCATATAAATAAAGGATATCGGAGAATATTCGAACGATTCTAAACACGGCTAGCATAAGCGTAGCTTTCCAGAAGGGAAAAGCTCTACGCTCTGCACTGGTGCACTTGATGGGCCGCCTCCCGAAAAACAGAACCAACGACTGTGTCTATAGAATTGAGTGTAACGACTGCACTAAGGTCTATATAGGACAGACGGCTAGGGAACTTCACACCAGAATCAGAGAGCATAGAAGAAAACTAAGCAGGCCGCCTAGAAACGCAGATGAATATCCAGCGTTATTGAAAGACTCGGCAATGACGAAGCATGAACTGAATACGGGACAAAAAACAGATTTAGAAAATTTTGAGGTTTTCAGGCGGACTACGGTCCATGTCACAGAGGCTGATGGCCGAGGCAGTGGAAATAGCCAAGCATCCCAGTGTCAATGAAATAGGAGGCGTACAACTGGCAAGTGTTTAAAGAACGATTTTGGATCAGCCCAGATTACACGTGTTAGTGTGCGGTTAGCAGAAGTCATCAGTTCAAACAGCTTAGATATGAATTGAAATTAATCTCACCCACCTTCCTCCTCTCCGTCAGTTATATTGCCGTAGCACGCACATACCCACACATACTAACAAAATCTACCAGTGGTACCCAAAGTGAGTCATCACCTGAAACACTTTGAATTGGAAAATTAAGGAACAACACCCGATCAAAACTAATTTCAAACTCATTTCAGAGGGGCTTGGTAAACAATCGGTATTTTTTATTTGAGCAACATTTCGCTTTTGCCACAAAATCTACATCAGGAGAAGTGATGCCAAGTGGAAAAAACAAACCCGATCGGAACTAAGTTGAAACTCCCCCAATCCATCAATGCCAGATTTTGGCAACCACACTAACCGACAACAATCGTTAGTTGACACTCAACACTCATCTAGTGCGCTAATATAAAGAGGTTTTACTGATTGTTTCTCCGTTTCCCTTAAAAACTGGCCAACTTGGTGACCTGTTCACTTGGGCTGATGAAACCTTTATGTCAAAAGCGAAACGTTGCCCAGTAAAAACCATCGATTGTTCATCAACCCCTTCTGAAACGAACTTTTTAGCAACCTTGTGGGCATTTTCATTTAGGGAAAATATACTGCCCTATCTGGAATGTTGTACCATCGGAAATGTGAGGCGGCCTCTGTGCAGCACATTCAGTTGAAAAATGTCATAATCGGGAGATTCAACTTAGTCTCTCACGAAAACAAAATTGATATTCAAATGAGTGTATTTGTAGAGCCATTTATTCTTATCGAAACATAGGAAAAAGTGTGACACAACTCACAAAAGAGTTCCATCAGGAATGTAGCGCTTGTTCTGCAAGCATGCCGCCTTATATTTGCTGGACCAATTCGTAAAGTCATGCCAAAATACACGTCGAGATTAAAGGATAACAGGGTTACCTAGGTGTGTGTCATTCGTGCGTAAATCAGTCTGTCACAATGAACACTGCCATGTTTGCCATGTGTAGGCCAGGGGATTAGCTACTGAGGATAGGAACATAGGAAAATGCCCATATATTGCTATTTTTCTATCAAATAGTGCATCTGTTATCCTCACACAAGCAGCTTTCGTGAGACCAAACCATAGATGTGAAAGGGATAAAAGTTGTTTAAACTTTCAAATTCCTCGAGACCCGTGTACGCACAGTGCACGAAGAACGACCAGAGTCAGGAACTGAAGTGCAGAAGGCAACTTCACTCTTGCCCAACCTACTCCTGGTTTTATTTCTCGCAGTTGTGAAAGAGCCTGTTGCGCTCTTTAGGCCAAATCACTTAAGGCCAAATCATGAGGCCTGACATACTAAAGGAAAACTGACTTGAGGTTATGCAGAACAGACAAAGATTGAGTTACTATTAAACAGTGCCTCGAATAGCTACAATGAAAGCGAAAAACAAACGGGATCAAAGGTGGTTCAAAAAATTTGGAAATTGAGTAGATGATAATCCATAACAACTTTGTCACGTTGACTTGCTCTCAAAAGAGAGACCAACAGGAATTTACTGCCGTTTTTGTTCGGGGGTGCGGAGAAACGCTTAATTATCTCACACACATAAATATATATATAAGCAAATCCAAAGCGGGGTTTCAAAACCACTATGTTTTGCTTGCCGGGCGCCTGCTTTAATGCGGGATTAAATAACTCTTCTGCCTATGAGCTCCCACCACATATATTCTCTCCAAAACATTCCCCTCTACTCAAAGTTATTATTTCTACGTTTCTCGGCTGTCTTCATGAAGTGACTTGGTCTAACTGCGCGACGACGATATGCAGACATAAATACCTCCGGACATGTACTGATTTCTGTGACTGTTTTTTGGAACACAAAGTGGAACACCGGCCAAATCAAAACAACAACTGCGGAAACAATTTTGATAACACAAGTTTTTGTTTTCCTATTTTAAAAAATAAACGTACGACAAAACAATTTCTGATTATAAAAGTGCATGATTTACCTATCTTCTCAAGAGTATTCACTTACTGTTAGACTACCGCGGCAAAAATTCGATGACTAAAGTTCTGTTCCTAAATTATTCCGTTGAATTTGCAGTACTGGAATGAACATGGGCTGCCCCATAACCTAAGTAAGATACAAAGGTTTATTCCTTAGAGTGTACACAACGGAGATTTTTGGTTTCAAAGCTGGAGGGCAAGATAAAACTGCACATGATATTTAAATATTTAAATATATCTAAATATTTATCCATATCGCAGTGAGTAACCGTCTTCAGTGTTACAGTAGATTATGACTTTGGGATTACTTACCCCTGCTCTCTGTTCCCTATCCTTGTTTAAATAGTCTAGATCAAACCCATTTGATTGTTAGGAACTGCCAAACATGGATGCAAGCTCATCTTGTTTACTGTGCCTTGAGCACGGACATGCAATGCTACGGAATATTCGGATATTCGAATTTAGACATAGCGGGCTAGAACACTGTTACTAAAAAAAGACTTCCGAAACATGTAGCTGTTTCGAATTAAGGCGAGTTAATATGACATACATTCGTTCGTGCTGTAAGTGAAAACCGTTTTATTGGAAATAAAATGCTTAACTAGCGTGACCATGAAGTTGACTACCACACTACAAATCAGCAATGTTTGTTCTGCTCAGTGAACTGGGAAATTTGGTTGCGAATTTTTCGAGACATCATCAGTGCGTAGTATCTTGGTGGTGTGCAGAAGTGCGTCCGTGTGTAGGGAGGCCATTGGGAAGTGGCAAATGCAAAATTGTGAATAACTAAAAGGATATCATTTGAGAAGGACATTTTCCCCCCAAAATAATACAATTAAGATATTAAAACGTTTTACTAACGTGCCTACGTTGTGTTTGGAGGACTATAGGATTAAGCTAAGCGGCATTTGGCAGCCACTAGTAGAAGTTAGAACGATAATAGTTAGAACATCCTCAATCGGTGTTTCCCTCCTCAGAGTGATAAAAATTCACAGCGATTTTGGATGAGTTCAGTTTTAGTGCGATGACACGTTTGGGACTCTTGTGTCCTGTTTGAATCAGGAAGTGTCCATTATTATGGAACATGCTCTACAAGGCAGCAGTTTCGTCCACACGTTTTGTCAAACCACACCATTTGTGAGGTCTTGTGGAGTGTCGCCGACAAACCAACAACCTGATACATAAAACTCGTTTGCAAGATTCTTCGACAACTGCTTGCCAATCAAATTAGGTCGACAAATCGAGTATGCAAACGGGTCAGGTGTGTTTAAACACCCTGAGAGTTTATGAAAAGAGTTATTGGTCAGTCGAATCAGGATGATTCCTAAGCTGTGTAAAGCAAAGGGCAAACCTTGAGTTTTAAAACCTTTAGGGTAGTATGGTAGTAGTATACCTACGTTCATTGTGTGTAAACTGATGCCGTTGGAGGTTCTCAATGGGGGCTTTATAGGGCCTACGGGCAAAAGCTGTATCACATCCAAGAAAATTGACATAATTCTCAACAGAAATTTTGTTCTCTGAATGTCGAAAAGCCGAGAAGCACTATACAGCTGATCCATCCTTGTGAGGACTAACTAACAGTAGGCATCTAACAAACCTCAATAAAGTTTCTAACCAGCGACCCCCAGGCTAGTAGCTGAACACTTAACCGTTCGACTATGAGCGACTGATCAGCACTGTGCTTAACTCGAACTTGGATAAAAGACCAAAGCACTATTGAAAAAATCTCCATTTTTTGCACATTACCAACAAACTAATAATGGCTAATGAGGAACGATAAGCAACACGACCAATGAACCTTCCGTCTAAGAAGTTATCAGCCAGTCAGGCAGTCAGCGCCTTGGTGCATGATGCGGAACCCGCGAGTGGAGGATGATTGGCGCTAAGTGTGAGGTAATCACACTGCTGGCTAGCCACTGGTGGCCGGAAGGTTGACTGTTCAGCAACTAACCTGAGGTCAAAGGTTATTTTTGAGCTGCGTACTGTTGATGATTACCAACAAGGATGAAGCAGCTCTACAGTGCATAGGTTAGCTTCACTTACATGGCAAAATTAAAGATTTACACAACCGCTAAACTAACCAAAAGAAGCACATAATTTTGATGACATCTGACGTTGCTGGATCAGGCCTACTAGTTTTTTTAGGGAAATTGTGTCACTCCAAAGTGGACGTTTTTTGGGGGTAGTGTCTCTAATTGTATTGTTTGCCTCTTTCTTGGTGAGCATATATCCAAACGGATACCTTATTGCGTTCGATTAGATCTGTAGAAGCAACTTTGCGTCATTTTCTGGTCTAAACTAATTTTTGGGGTTTGACATTCTCCTACCACTAGAACCTAACAAAAGTTTAGGTAGATCCTATTTGGTCTGGACATACCCAACACAGTATCAATGGATCGTTCTTTGGTTTCAGTCTCGTTCTTCACACTATAATCTGTGCATGCTGGGCTTCATGAATGCAGCTTAGGCGAGACGGTCTTGGCATAAATCCGGCGGAAAACAACCCACGTAAACCTCAAGTAGCAAGGGAGGGTGCCACATTCTACAGACTGGCCAGTATCTTCAAAAACAGTAAAGTCTGTGGACCCAGCCACATACCAGAGGTGAGCAAGAGCAAGTTTGGTTTGATCACACCTGAGGATTCAAGGATTATGATGATGAGGAAATGTTTTGTTTTTTGGTTTGAAATAGACTCTAAGCACATCTATATCGATACAGTGGTCAGACGCAGATAAAGACATACAAGAAGGACTTTCCGGTAGACAAAACCTTTGGCCATATGCCATTTTTTCATGCCATTTGCCATTTTCTCATTAAAAATACCCCTAGGAATATTAAATCAGCGCGGTTTGAAGTATCCAAAAACATCGTAGTTTTTGCTTTAAACCAAAATTCTAAGACCTTGTTAATAAACCTAGGTTTGCATAAGATGGCTAATCCACTTAAGTTTGAGGAAGTGACAGTAAAACTAGCCTATTGAGTTGATCACCGGAGGCAAGAAGCATACACCAGAATAGTGCTATCGTTCTTTTCTCTTTTCAGCTATATCTCAACTAATTAGGATTACTCTTGCGTGTAGATAGCCAGTTTTACCTAGGATAGAGATTGCGCATCAAGTGATATAATGTATGCAGGCGCCTCTATCGCAACATTGCTTTTAAAGCAAAAACTATTAGCCAACAAGGCATTATTGTTTCCTATGTCCATATTTGACAGCTGACAGTAGGACTCCTTCGATAAGGAGGAGGACTTGATTTTTGTTCCTATTAGAGCTCATCGGCAGTGCCTATATTTGGCCCTTGACGGGCATCTGACGTGTGTGGGGGGCTTGTTGCCACTACTCCACCAGCGCAAGCTGTACGCAGCTTAATTATCACGTCTGAACAGGCGAGCACGTTTACGCTTGACCGAATTGATTGGTTTGCTCGACACTCAAGCGTGAACACGCTCTCCTGTTCAGAAGTGATAATCCGGTTGCTTCCAGCGTGAGGTGGTGGAGTACTCGTAACCCGCTTACCTCGCATTTCAAACGTCCGGAGTTCCTACCCCGGTACAGCCAAGGATAAGTGCTGCTGCTGAGCAATAAGAAGAGCGAAGCTCGAGCTAAGTGCCTCCTCCTCCGGTGTTGACTAAACAGAATAATTGCGCCAAAACCGGACCGTTCGAACGAGAGGGATGTGGAGGTGAATTCTACAAATCTCAAAACTACCTACAGCAAAACTGCATTTGTTGGTCACTAAATGACATTTTATTTACACTTATTCATCTACTAATGGCGGAGGATGCACTTTCGCACAAGAACAATTTTCTCTTTTCAAGATGAACCGCCACTGACGAAGCTCTGTGGTAAAGAGTTGCGATCATTATATTACATATTGTAATATTGTGTCGATTGTCATCATGTCATACGATCGTTTCATCGTGCTAAATACTATTCCTCAATGCATTTCTTGCAATCTGAGTGCCTCTTCCAGCTAAAACGACGTCCTTGACAACTTGTCTGCACTCAAGAGTGGGGCTAAAGGAAACCAGTCTTGATCGCACGAGAAGACAAATTTCCTTACAGTATGCAAATCACTAGACCCTGACGGGTACGCAGCATCTTGACTAGCATTAGGCTAATGTGATCACTGTGTCTTCCAAAGTGCGCTTGTCGCAGGTTAAGGACATAACATCTCAGATAATCTGATTAAGAACAGAAAGGATAAACATTATCTCAGCCAGGTCCTTAGGCACGGATTTGATGTGCACTTGAAATGCTGAAGTAAATAACCGAGTAATCGATAGCAAATACACTCAAAGACGTTGGTCCAAAACATGATTGATTTTTACCCAGAAACATTTGTGGGCTGAACGCCAAGCGAGTAATTTTGAGGTTACGATTTTAAAAATAAAACGTGCGCGATGTAAGAGAACGACTTTTTTCTTACTCTGTAGGCACTAAAGGACGCGCGCGAGTTATCAGTCTTACGAAAATACCCGCTGATCGTGAATCGATAGAGGTTGTGTTGCGAAAATTACGAACTAGTTATTTTTCACAATTCTCTGCCCTAATCAGTCTACCTACAGATGCAGTGGGAAACGTCATGAAGAAACTAACTAGTAATAATTGCAGTGAATCTTTCTAACCGAAAGCTTACCACAGTCTAACCCGTGTTTACGAAGTGTAAATTGCAAACGACTGCTTATTCTCAGAAAAACTGAACCATGCGTACAGCGGTTTTTGAACAATGTGCAACCTGATCTTACGCAATGTATATTTTACGGGGACTTTCAACATATCTTCAGATTGCACAGCACTCTTGAGAATAGTTCTGACGAATTGCAACGATTGCTTACGCAGAAACTGGACAGAAACCCACATTATCTAGCTGAATTTCAAGCAAAATTAGGGATGCGTATACGGCTAATCAATAAATGCTACCTTTAACTGGTTAATATATTTAGTTGTCAACCGTTGTGCGATGAGTTTTCCGTCAGATTGCGGACCAGTATTATCAAATGCGGACAAAAAATCGGGAGGAATACGAAATCAGTTAAAGCAATGTTCCTTGCGAGGTTATATTTGAGAAGTGATTGGGGCTAAAAGCTGAAACCTCGTCAATTGAGGAAAGTAGTGTTGAGGTAACAGAACACTCTTGGGTTACACACTGTGGCATCACACGGTAATGCCTTCTACGCTTAGTTCACCATGCGTCAGTCCATCGTTCCAGATGCTATTTTCACAGTCTTCTATAATCACAAAGTGAAAATGGGCTATTAGTTGTATTTTGGCCACGAAGGAATCCTTTCGTGTTCCATCAAACAGTGGTTTAACGATTATCCTTAAATCGGTTCCAGCATATCTCATTAAGATTAGCGGAGAAGTCATTTGGGAATTTCTTTTATGTGGTGAGCTAATAATGATTTTTAGTTAACATTTACTTTTCACTAGTGTCCCATTTACTGGAGATGGAGCCACATTTGATAAATACTGTCGGAGGGCACATCCAATTTTTTCAGTCTGCCGACCTCTTCTAAAACTTCTGGTTGCTGTTTTCTTGACAAGAATTAACCTTGAAAAGCGAAAATATAATGAAATATTTTGAAGGTAAGATGTTCATTAGGGAAATTTGGAGATTGTTTGTCAACCTATCCTTTCGTTCCTCGAGAATCCCATGAATGCAGGTGCACGTTTCATTGGAAGAAGTACTTTGGTGTCTCGGTACGAAACGAAATCCACCTTAACCTCGCTGGCATTATCGTTTGTAAATTCATTCTGTTCTTCGTCTGCTTGTTACGCCCGGTTGTCAATCCGTATCTTGTTATTGGTTAGTTCTTTGCCTGGTCAATTAATTGTCTAGTTCAATAATTAATCAATCGGATAATCACCAAATTAGCTGAGCAATGGGAAATTAACCATCTGCCCCGAAGTAAACTTATTTCATCATTCGAATCACATGATTATGTGTGTATTGTTACACTAATGTCGGGCTATTAAATTACAGTTGCAATTACCACAGCAGCCATGAACTGAATATTTTTGAATATATTTTATATATTTTTGAATATTATATATATTATACATATTATTATGTTATATATATTATATTATTATATATCTTATATATATACTATATAATATATAATATATATGTATATATATGTATATATGTATATATATAATACATACATATAATATATATGCATTATATATATTATATATTATATATATTGTATATATTATATTATATATTATATATATAATATATTTTGAATATTTTCTATAATCAGGTTGGATGATTCCCACTTAACAAAATTCTCTGGAACAAGAAATTCTGGGCAAACATGCATTCAAAAATGGGTTTAAAGCAATAGATTTTAACCAATTACAATAGAACAGATATAAAAAGGTCTATATGCGTGACCGAAAGGCCAGAAAAGATCAAACGAACTGCTAAAAGGTGTCTTATGGATGTGGCGTACATAAGTATACGGAACAAGAGACAAGCTTCTAGAAGTAACGTCCCTCCGGTGAATAGCCACCATTCAACTCTAAGAAAGCAATACGGCTGATATAATGCCAGGTCGCCCAAACCTATGCAGGGACAATAGAAAAGCCAGTTCACTAGAACTGAGTGACCAGCTCTTTATTGTTCCCAAAGCTTGAATATAAAAGGCCAGATAGTAGTGACTGCAGCAGCACCGAACTTTGAACAATGTTCACTTTGCATTTCAACTGTAATCGAAGCAACTTTATGAGCTCTTATAACCAAATGATATTTTTGTTTCGAACAAATAAATAGGGATTCGTTTACTAACTGCCTTAGATTCTCTAGTGGTAGGAGTTTTTCTGAACGGAATCTATATATGCTATGTTTAGCAATAACTCTACAAAGGTGACACAACAAGCATTTTCTTTCATTGTTAAAATTTCTAAAAGGCTCCGAAGGTTCCGCAAACGTTTTGGAAGAATGAGTGATATCCAAATCCAGGGACGGCACATTTGACTGGCATTCTGATGTCAACGCGCTTTAGACTGTTTCTAGTTTTTACAGACCGAAACATAGTGAATGATGATACAACCTGACAGAAACTCTATCTGAGTTTCATGTCTGCGTATGGAGAGCCTTCCGGTTGAAATTTCCAAAAGGGGAGCAAAGATAGAATGCAAGTATTTCCGGTTTTAGTGAATGAACAGCCACTTGGTGCCATTGCAAACTGTACCTCTGCGTTTCATCCGCCACTAATTCGTAGCAACCAGGTTGTTATGTACTGCCGAATTCCTTGAAATTTCCAAAACTTCAAGCACTCTGAGGTGTCTTAAATATTTTACATTACTAAACTGCAGATTAAGTATACGTGGCAATTTTAAATACTTGAGCACCGAAGATTAAAGACTTTAGAGCGACTGCACTTCGGACGAGGCTGTCCATCAACAATCACTGTAAACTGGGTTTGATTAACCAAAATAATGCACTAAATTCACGGTTGGCCTCTAGGGTAAATTTTTAATCACTTAAGGATCGTGGAGTTCTTCAAGCCGCCTGAGCTCATTCATCGCATAATAAAACCGTCCTATGGTGTTTTAGCCACCACTACTATTCTGGAGTTTAAATTTAGCTTAGGAAGTGTTTTGGAACGACAGTGAGAAACATGTGTACAGGAATAAAATTATTTTTATCAAACACTAAAAGTATGTTGGTTAGGCCGTCAGTTGGCAACATACGTTCATATTTTACAAAATCCTGCTTGCCGAATAGACGATCAACCATTTGAGTGTTGCCTGGACTACTTACCTCGATTTGCATTTGTGTATTGGGAGTCTGCGTTCCATTCCATAGGTGTTTTTTTACCGCAACCAAATTTAGGCGTTTTGCATAGCTACTGAATTCCTCTGCACAAAACTGACTAGTGTTGCTGCCGATACTGTATATTCCTATTATCATTTCGTGTGAATCAGGCTAATAAATTTTGGTTTTCCACGAAGCATTACCATGTACAAGCTGTACTAAGGGTTTGGTGGTGGTGTGCATTTGTCACAAAAATCAGGCCACGGAAAACGGTGCCGCGGACCATATAAAGTCCTTTTTACTATGGAGAAAATGTTATTAGTGGTGAAGCCGTTGGATCGTGCAAGCAGGGAACAGAATGTCTTGCAACAGGTTTACAGCGGGTCTAATTATCTACCAAGCATCATGAATTGACTGCAGAAATAACTAATATCAACTCTATTCCTTACGACTGCGTCCCAAGGAGAAACTGTTTCCAAAAAGAACAATAAAATCCAACCCACATTTCCGTTTTTGGAGGTTTTGTCTCCCAGGGGAGAGCAAGCCGGGACGAAAGCACTTTAAGCCCTCCAGCGGTATTCAAAGAAGACCAGGAATTTCCCCCCTGAGGAAAACTAAAAACAATCTTCCACCACTGTAAATCCAATCAGCTATCTCCAGAATGTATTTGAAGGAAAGTACGGGACTGCACTTTTCTCTAGGCCCGACACTAAGGCTTAGAGCAATTCGTGCATCACCCGTTTTATCAAAGGTAGACTATCTGCCAAATGTTATCAAAATGGTGGGAAAGAGCTTTCTATTTTCCAGCTGTCCACGACAATATGTGCAGCTGGGAACCGCTTCCTCACAAGGTGATTTTGTATCGATCATTATGATTTATTTACTCCTACATATTCAATGGTTATCTAAAACAACTCATATCAGTAAGCAGATAATGATGTTCCATGGCAACAGCTTATCTAGGCGTAACTGAATACTCATAAGGCTGCCGGGAACTTTTCAACGGTCCACGACCGGTTTCGTCCTTCTTCGGGCTTAATTGATAGGCACAATCCTCGAGTCCGTCAAAGTTATGTTATACGTGAAATTGGACTGATTTCGACAAATATCCGCAGCTGTATACAAATTCGGTTTTGACGGGAAGCTCAGCTGATTCCGGCTGAATTTTCTGTTTACGACGGTCTTCTTCAACTGAATATGCTGTCGAAGATTTTTAGCAACCTTACGGGTAGTGCGTTACATCCCAGTGTGGCTATTGTTTTGAGTCATCTCAGATGGATACGCCTGGAATATACCTGCGTTTGGAATTATTCGTCCGTATTGCCGAAAGCTATGTTTGTATTTATTCTGTCCAATAAACAGTCAGCAGTCTTGAGAGTAATATATAATTTGCTGTTCAGAAATATCACACTATTCAACCGGTGTATGTGTCGTTCTTTTTTAGCGCCCACAAGCATCACTTCACCGCATTACGTTCACTAATCTCAATATTAAAACTTTCACTATGGGAAGTCAGTCATTCCCAGACAAATTCATCGGGTCCAAATAGAGAGTAAGGAAGACTAAAACTTGAAAAAAGGCACACATATGTTAACGTAATATATTATATTTGTGACAGAAATTTAACTGATTACTCTTGCACTTAGCTGGAAATTCAGAGGGATGTTGGACTTAACAGTTCTGTTGGAGAAGGCGCTGCAAATAATCAGCGGAACTACCCAGCTTGCAGCTGAAATTTTCGGGTAAAGATAACAAGACGAATTCTTGGTAAATTCTTGCTCCAACGTGATGCTCAGATTTGTTTGTTTCGAATCTGTCCGGGCATGCACAGATCTTGTTACTGACAGATTTTCTGTGCTTTTCCTTCCACAGTAGTAAACTTTTTAGATAATACGCCAAGTACTTGGTGTCCGTAACAATGTCGATGTAGATGAAAATGGTGGTGATGACAGCCTTGTCAGCTGCGATGCCGACTGGCTGTGGTATTTTGCACTTTGTTCAGCTGGGCAGAACGTTTTATGTAAATATACACCTGAAAAAATGGATTTCTGCAACAAGGGAAAACTCCGCTTCGCTGTTTTCACGCTTGCCTGGAAATTGTCACGTGAGTAAACTCGGCGTTCTTGTCGTTACTGAACAGCTTTGTATGCGTGACATATCTCACTTCAAGGCACTGGATACAATCTACAACGTTCTTGCCACACAGCTGGAAACGGTACATGTAAGCCTCTTCCGTGCAGTGTCAACCCTATTGATTGCTAGATTAATCCATTTTGCACTTTAACGCAGTTGCTTGTATCAGGGAAATTCGTAAATGTGCGCGTGTATGGAATTTCGTAAAGAATAAAATACAGTTTGACAGAAAGCAACTCCATGTGGAAGAACGCGATAGAGTAGAATGAAGAATCACCTTTGAGGAGATAAAAACCATGATCGGCACTGCAAATTAGCCCTTGTTGTTGTATTAACCGGAGTAACTGAAAGGACACTATTGTTCTTTCCTTTCCTTAGTGGTAAAGCTACAGAGAAAATGACTAGCCTGATCTGGATGAGTGAATCCCGCGGTCACTTAATGGATTAAAATTACTCGAAGGTTGGTGTAGCATACGAAAGCCACGTTTGCTAAAAACTTCGGTTAATATCTTCCCAAGCCTTGAACCACTTACCTTTTAAAAGAAGACGGTTTGCGCGTTACTGTGTTCCTCGACGACACACCGGAAAATTTTCCTGCGACACACTTAAAATATGGTCCGGTTGATGGTTCGGGACCTCCTGGCTAGCAATCTGCAGCGATTCAATCCCAAGAAGCTGGACCACTGTTGAATACGTAAACCACCAGTGCTTTGTTGCCAGGTTTTGGAGTTGCAGGCTTTAACTATGAACCGCTCCTCCTTAGCAAGAAGACACTTTACACTTAGCTTTGCATATAGGAAATATCAATTTATTCTATATTGGTGGTCGAATGGCGCGCCAGCCGCGTCGTACTATTTACCGTGTACGGCGCGGTGGACAAACAAAGATAAACCAAAAGTTCTTTATTATCCCCAAACTCTTCCTGTCTCGTTTACTGGTCACTTTTATGTGATATCACACTAGACTAGATATCACGCTAGACCTATTTTAGAGTTCATCAGACCACCACAGCTAATACCAGCCTTTCAAACATCGTTGCTATACTTTTCAACGCACATTTTTTGAAGCAAAGCGTCAATAAAGCTGGTTTAGCTCGTACCCCTGATTCTTTAGAAGGGGTGTTCTTTCATCTTCGCCCCCGAAATTAAAGTACAAGTATCAGTTGCATTAGTGAAACTTGAAGAGTCCAAGCTATCCAGCCACCTGACGGCGAACCTAAGACAGTTCCGGAGCTGGGGCAACGAGTTGTCTAAGTACCGCAGTAGCTCTCCGTTCTTAACATGTGCTCTACTTGCTTGTATGGGTTTCCACAACATACCATCTCTCTTCCGTCTGATTGTAAATTTATATAAGACCTCACAGTAGTCCGAATGCCAGCTGTCTTCTGCTTTTAGTTATGAACTGACCGCATTTAGTTTTGACTAGTCAGAAGACATGTTTTGTCATAGAAAAGTTGTTCACTATTTACCGCGGAGATTTTTGAAATCATCCTGGTTGCCGGAGCTCCCAGCAAGCTCTTCGGCTTTGCGACTTGATGGAGGGATAACTGGACTACAGAAGTAGCGTATACACTCATTTGCATACCAATTTGGTTTTGACGGAAGACTCCACTTGAACCCAGCTGGATCACTCGTTTTTGTGTTTTTAAGCAACTAAATGTGCTGTGCCAGACCGCCTCATGTTTCGATTGGTACGATATTCGAGGTATCACGATATATGGTACATTTGTAATGCACTACTCACAAGGGGGCTGAAAGTGCCTCGACAGCCGACGTTAGGTTTCGCTTTACTTGGGGACTGTGTATACCTTCTGAGCTCCAAGAGGGACGAAACTGGTCGTGGGTTGTCGAAGTGATTTCAATAGACTTACGAGCATTGCACTACGTCTTGGACTAAAGAACGTTAACAGTAAACGTCCTTTTCAGGACCCTACTGGCTGCGAACTGTTCGTTAGCAGTCTAATTTTTAGCGTAAGTTGAGCGGTTTTGCTCTCTGACATCTTTATTCTGATGGAAATCCACGGCGCGAGACTGATCATACAACCTTAAGTGCCCTCAAGTATTTGGTCATCGAGGTCACTGTTTCATGGTAGCCGCAATTTGGCTTCAACGTGTCTACAACGAAGCAGTCTGCAGTATTTCTAGTAAAGTCAGATCATTACACCAGCAGATAAACTCATCCGATTCATGCGCCTGGCAGATGGACTGCGTTTAGTCAACAGCGGTTCACAAAAAACTCTGTTTCTTATTTCAAATCCTTGCTTAAGAAAAGTTCACGTGGAATGGATAGCGCGAAGTGAAACATAAAGTGGAAACGATTGCTGCTGATCGGCACCTGGTAGAGTCTTTGTATATTCTTGGCTGGATTCCATGTTATTCTGTTCACAAATAGTTGGAAATTCTTGAGTATCTGGCACGTGGTCGATCGTAGTGGTGAGCCTACTGTTACTAACTGACCATATTGACTACCCAAATTCTGTCTGCCTGTCGCATTTTGGACCCGAAGGGAATTGGGTCATTCCCGAGGATTCCATCTTTGTGCCGGGTAGTGCCCAGGTATGCATATTTCTCTGCTGTTTGTAAATGGATGCGGCTCCGACCTCCTTAGACGCTATCTCAATGTATGTGGTATTTTGCAGTGATTCTCCATGGATCGCCTTAGCCTTTGCATTTTACCAAGTTTTCCCTCCATCGTTGCATAGCAGTTTGTCACTAGTATGTAATACCGGTGTATAGTTTTCAATATTATATATAACCATAGTGTTCTCAGATATTGACGCCAAACATTTTACACGCGCAAGTTATACAGAGTGCCAGAAAATGCTTTTTTGTTGTTCTACCACATGGCAACATTTTGGCTTGTATAGGATCGAAGAATTGCAGGGGAGGCAGTTACCACTCATAAATGAAAAGCGATTACGAGAGACAAAAAACACACATGGTCTGGCAAGCTGGAAATTTCCTTTTTTAAGGCAGCAATCAGTGTAGCACACGCAACCAGAGTCTGAGAATCGTAGAGGCTATTATTAGCAACCAGCTACGTGACGTGCGCAGACGGCGTCAAACTTTGCAAATTATTTCCAGACAAGTGTTAGGGGACTGTGAAAAACGGATGTTGAAACTTCGGTGTAATTGAAGTTAACAAAATATTTCAGTTAAATCCTGTTAACGTTTATCCAACATGCAAGTCTTAAACAGCGATTAGAAACAAAATATTTGGACCCTAGCCAATCATGCCGATAATAAAGGTACCCTGGGTCTGTTTCAGAAGCGAGATTAAAAGTCCGCCAAGACAATCCTACAAGTTGCTCTACCACACGTAAATTAGTAGCTTGAGTGCGTTTGTTCTTCGCTGTATCCATTACGTCTAATTTGTTTGACTGTGCACCATCAGGCTATTCAATGCAAACGAACCGTGCGGCGTTATTTTGCCCTAATGAGCTTGATTGGTTCATCTTGAGACGGACCCATAGTATAGTACTGAAACCTACGGCTGATGTTGGCGTTATTGTGTGCTTTGTTATCATGACTCGACTGGCTCGTAAATATACTTATCATCATATCATATTAGTATCCGGTCGGTAACACTGGCATGTCATACTGAACCCGGTTTCAAACAAACAGTCTGCGGTAGACCAGTTATGATAAGACGTCCGTCACTGATGGAAACCACACGTTTTCCTGGCGGAGTAACAGAAAAATACTGCCTTATTGATCAATGCTTCTAGATACGATGAAATTCATGAGCCAGTCGAATCCAAGTAATCAATTAGGAAAAACGTATCCTAGAGCTCATTAGTACAGCCACAGAAAAGTTGCCAAGGCAACTATGAGTTGTCATACTTATAGTCTGTTTACCCATCGATAAAGATGTGGACATATCATGACTTAGTAACTTAGGGACGTATGAATCTCATCCGGGATTAACAGGACAAAAGGTATTAGTTTCGGCCTGCCGAACACAACTCTGCGTCATCCCGAATGGATTTACTGAGCAAATAAAACTAAGCCTGAATAAACAAGCACTTCCGCAAGTCGAGTACAGCTATAGGCTATAGGAGCCTAGATAGACCGATTAGAGTAGTCTTGGCAAATTTCAGGACACGCGAGTTTTGATAGTCGAACGAAACAGTGTGCACTGAGGCCATGCTACTTCGGTAACCTCTGTCAATTGCTGCCTCTAGCAGCTTACGATAAAACAATGGCTCCGAATTTTGATCTGTTACCATCATTTTTGATTGCAACAGAAAAAACGGTATGAAAATAATTTTACCCTATTGGTCGACGGACTTGAAACCACTAAGCCAACAAGATCTTGATTTACTCATTCAATTGAAATGAAATAGGTGTTTGGTACTCCTTCGGTGACTCGAAGGAAAAATGGGGACTGAGATATAACCAGGTTTCATAAGTCTAGACATGAACCTTTGATAACCTCTGGATGAGTATAAACCAGCCATTACATCCGCGCTTCAACCCCGAGTATCTCAGGGTGATTCGAGCGTAATCGCTTTAGTTCCAATACATAGTTTCATAGAAAGTACATTGAACGAGAGAAACCCCGGGTATTTTTTGAGGAATAAAAACGTATACCAGTGGCTTGGGAAATACCAGGAACGAGTGGATTTTCTGGTAAATGAAGCGTTCTTTGAATGAATAAACGCCACTGTCGGGGAGTTTGTAGTTTAACCGATTTTTTAGCATGTTTTTGCTGGTTGGTCGGGTGAAATGCAGATGAGTCCAACGTTCCAAGCAATACGGAAAGCACATCTGAAACCACTTTTAAAAAACAAAGATAAACCTGCTGTTCTTACGAGTCCATAAGCTGCCAAAACAAGAGTTTTTTCATATCACTGAATATCAACTTTGCTTGTTAAGTAGTGTCTTCTAAATTGAAATGAAGGTTGCTCCATTTGATTGGATTAGATCCAGTGTGCTTACTAAACAGCCTTGCTGTCAGCTTTACCTCAAATAAACCAAATTCCAATTCTCCGCACTTTACTCCAAAACGTAGCAGCATTGGTGAAACTAAAGTTGCTCCGAATATAAGTGAATAAATTTTGTTTGAGCGATAGTGGAAGAAAAACAGCGGTAATTACTGAAAAATGTCATACACCTAAACGGTTTGCCAGTGAGACAGTGGTTCTGCGATAATTAGCGGTATTCTGCAGTCCATAGTTTCGGATGCCTTTCTAAATGAAAATCTCCATAATGTTTAAGTTTCTACATAATGGAACAAAATCAAGACAGCAAAAACGTCCCTCTGTAATCCTTGAACTGCGAGCGACGAGTGAGATCCAGATAGCCCCTCCTGAACAGAGAAGTCTTGGATGGAAGTAACACCACCTCCTGTAAACTTAGTTATTAACAGTCGGCATTAGTCCTGTTATGTATTGTGGATGACACTTTCAAAATGCACTTTTGATTCTGGTAGCCACCGTTGGGTGTGCCTACCGGTTCCCAGATTTATCACACACAAAAAACAAATAGAGCGGAAATCAGACTCGTGTAACGTTCGCTGCTAAGCACTTTGACACAAGGAGATAAGCTGTTGACGCCAAGGCCATTTGCGCCATCACGCCCCGAAATTAGTCAGGTGAATTTGGCATAAGTGATTCCTTATGCAACTCTGCCTGATCGTTTTTTGGAAAGTCGGGTAAAATTTATTTGGTTCTAGCAAGCACATTCTCATGACCGTTGGAATCATTGTGGCTTACGCTATGAGCCTACGAAAACTGAGTGACTGGTAAAACTACCTGCTACTTTGCTTTCCCCCTTGCGTAAAACGAGTTTTACTTTGCCCCCAGGCAACTCTGTATACGTGATCAGTATTCATAGTCACTGTGAATTGGCATACACATGAGAGGGTATTGAGGGATACTACTTTGGAATACAGGCAATAGACAACGAACACTATTGGTACAGCACTACTATGAGGCATTTGATAGCCGAATCGTTCCGGTCATTTAAACAGAGTCAGCCCAACCGATTGCTTGTAGCTGATGAATTGAGCATCAAATGTGTTGTGAACTGGCTCGTGGTGAGTGATCGAAGTTAAGCATAATAAACAACATGTAATCAATAAAATATTGATTGCAACTCAGGCTCCATATTTGTTACGGGATCTCAAGTAATCAAATGGTAATAAGTTCTGGAGTTTGGAGCGAAATTCTTCGTGGTGCATCAAAATTGTCTGCCACAATAAAGCGTATTTATCATACGATGATCAGGGACACTCCATCAGTGGTTGCTGTACGGAGGCGGGTATAAAGCTCATGCAGTTCAATGGTAGCATGGTTGCAATACTTGGTATACGCACAATTTAGTCAGTGGTTTTGACTCATGTTGCTATGCTATTTGTTGTCCTGCTGTCTAACTGAACTTTCTATCTAAAGTCATATCACTGCAAGCCAGAAATGCGACGATAGCTTTGTCCATCTTGGCGTCCGCAGTCCTTGATACTTCCGGGAGCGCAACAACGTGAACCCAGATACGTGGAGACTTCCTCTGATGTTACACTGAGCGTACTATGCGTCACTGGCCCCACTAGGTGGCTGTGTCAGGCAGGCACAATTGCAAAATCATGCATATTTGGTTCCCTATATTTCCGTCTACCTTGATACGTCTTAACGGAAAGACCCATCTCACAGGCGATTTGTATAACGGGACTCCGTGAAAGAATGTCTGGTATATTATAAGCACCATGAGAAACTGAATGAAAGGCTATACAGACGAAAAAAATAAGTAACCAGAAACAAATAACGACCAGCTGACGATCTGGGAACCACAGACATCTGAGGTTCGCAAATATAATAACCTAGGCTTTCAAGTTTCCTCCTCAATTGGGCTGTTCTAATACGACGCTGAAAGAACAATCGATTGGGCCTTCGTGAATTTAGAGAAAGCTTGAAGACAAGTTACGTGGGTTTCGGGTATGCATAAAATACGTCAAATACGTGGAGCTAAGAAAATGAAAAATAAGATTTTCACGCTGTAGCAGTCTACGAGGAATTCCGGCGTGAAGCGAGTTGATTAAAACTGAATTAAAAATTGCTCAGCCTGTTTTTAGATAAGCATTTTCTATCTGGTGAGTCTACACCAAAAGAAGGAAGCACCAGGCTTGAGTTTCGCTTCTATTAGAGCTCAACAGCAGCGCATATCTTTTGCCATACCGGGGTTGGAATTCCACACATCTGACATACAAGGTGAGCGTGTCACCACTATCCCACCACATCAAGATGCAAACAACTAAATTGTCACGCCTGCACAGGCGAACACTATCACGATTGAGCAATGTGATTGGTTGGCCCGAGGACTCGAACGACGATCTGGTAACTGTCCTCCTTGTGTCAGTAGGTTTTCCCACCTGTCAAGTCTTTCCAGTCCGGTAGCGCCATAGACGCTTGAAACTGCTGGACAGTTTTTTGACGGCGCCTTTTCAGATGGGAAAATCTAGATACGTCTAATGTGCGCTGGTGGAGCAGTGGTAAAACGCTCGCCTCGCCTGTCAAATGTCAGGAGTTTAAACCTTAGTGTGGCCAGGGATAAGCACTACTGAGTAGCTCTAATAAAAGCGAAACTCGAGTCCAGTGCTTACCTTTTATTTGGTGTGGACTGACTCACAAGAATGATTTGGCCGGGACAAGTAGACGACTGTTCAAACGACTGTGGCGTGAGCATCAATTCTTTAAATCTCACAACTCATGCAACTAATTTTTCATCTGTTTGACTGGACTAAATAGGGAAAACTCAAATGACTAAATTCTTCTTCTCTTCCGAAAAGGTTTTGGCTTGAATCTTATTGGACAATTCGAAGGCGCCACTGTCGCGTCTCAGTCATCAAGTGACGGATAGTTAGGCGAGCACCACGAGCAGAACATACAAACAGCAGCTCGAAGTTGGCAGTCACCATAGAGTTCATCAGTTTGCTTTCGTGTTTGCAATTAAGAACAAACGAAATGGACTGCAGTGGCTATCTAGTCACAAACTAGTGCTCGATTTTAATAAACGTGGATGATCCAGTTCCTCAGTTTTACATGTTTGCAACGATAAAGCTGGGATTTTATCAGTATGTATATGCACACTTTGTATCCATGTTATGAGGGTTTTTGACCCGTGATGTACGGAAGGTTGCATAGGTTACAGATGACAGCTTATTAGAATTGGCATTCGATTTTAACCACGTGCAACATGGTAAAACGTCACCTATTTTTGTCGTAAAAACACTGAGTAGTGCATTACAAACATACTGATCTTATTCTTTTTTTGCTTAAACGTCAGCATACCCACAGAGTATTTCCGAAGTATTTCTGGAAATCCTTGCCCGTCATAGACACAAAGTCCCACAAAAAACGTTCTCTGCGGTACAATAATATGAAGGAGTTCGCCTTTTATGTGACACAGCAACAGTAATCAACTTTTGTCCAGCTGACTTTAGCCTCCTAAAAGACGGAAAATGCTATCATTGAACCGTTCTTACACACCCAAAAGTGTGTTATGACAGTAAGATCCAGTATGTTTTGCTGGTGTATTGTTGTAGGTGGTGACAAGAATGATGCACAATTTTCTTCTGCAAAGTGAGAAAGAGAAAGACTATTATAATCAGCAACGCAGAGAAAAGTTGCGTAAATGATCAGAACGGGCGTAACAAACTCAAAAGATTTTACAAGTAAGTCATTACGGCAAACAAGCACATAACATCCAGAAAAACAGTCTAATTATGGTCACCTGAGATTATTAAAATGCCGAAAACTGGAACCGAGTTTGAAAAAATGTCGTGTGTTGTTCACCCATTGCACTTGTAAACATGCTACACAAAAATTTAATTTAAGTTAATTTATTTAATTACATTCCAGATAATTTTTATATTCCAAACTGTCGCTCAACATATGTTACATTTTCTACCTGAAAACACCTCACGAGGTCCGCCTGGAAGGTCATTTTAGAAGAGCTTTAATGATAATTCTTGATGGATTCATAACCACTGTGCAAATAGGTACTTCCCAATAAATATTACATCTAAGCCTATAAAAAATAAAGTCCCCTCCTTTATAAGTGTTTTGGGCAAAAATAGCGTTAAACGTCTTTGAGTTTTTGTAAACCTTTCTGGCAGTATTCCACTAAAATGTACTTTGTTTCAAGTAAAAATATCTGAATCATGCTATCGCGCAAAGCAATATGCAAAATCGGATTTCGCACAATTTTTGGGCGTTTTGCATTTGAGTAAAAAGAGCTCAACTCATATTTTATACGAGATTCCTTTTTTTCGTTGACCATTGAAATAACAAATAATCGTAGATTGGTGTGGAGATCGAAATAGAGCGAGATTGCAAAATGTCAGTTGTTAGGAAAGATGATTTATTCTTTCAAAGTAGAGGTCTGATGTCGTCCTATCAGCCGAATATTGTAATGTCTGCATAGTTTACACACCAGAATTTTGGATCTTTGTAAAAAAGGAATTTTGACATGCTTATAAACACTCCCTTAGTTCCTCCTTCAAAATTCTCTAGGTTTCACTAAAACGAGTTTAACGATTAGCACGTATATATTTGATACAACTGGTGGGGTCACAAAAGTCAGGCACTGGATTGCGGCAGTTTTGTCAGCCTGACACTCTTAATGTGCGCTTTACTTTATCTTTGTCGCTCATGAGATCCCGCAGTCGTATGATTGTAGAAGATTCCAGATAGCGAGACCAGATCGGCCGGCGGAATTGTTATCCTAAGTACACAGCCTCTTTTGCTGTTGTGTCAGTAATATATTTTTGAACACACAGCACTCGCACGAATGGTCCAAATTTATTGGGCAACCATGTGATTTCTTTCAAGTCGATCAGTGACAAGTATCGTTGGTTACCCTGGGACTCTAAATCAGGAGTCTCCGAACTACCGGAAGTTGAACCAAATCCATCCAGTTGTAACGTTTAAGGTACAGTCATGTTATTGCAGCACATAATCAAGCTGATTGCTGCTAGGCACTTCCCCTTGTCTATTGTTATGACTTGTACATGCATGTGTCTATGCTTTTGTAATGTAAAATCACAACTAATAACAGTGATGCAAAAAATTCCTGCGCACCAGGCAGTTCAGTTTTGGTCAGTCACAGAAGTTGGTTGTATCTCTTCTTCTACATCATTTAATATTGGCCATCATCGTGTGTAATAACAGTGCCACTATACATAACGGTCATAGCGATAAATATAATTTCAACTGTGAGTAACCAAACAATACATTCATTACGTAACTAACTATAAATTAAAAAACTGGTAAAATCTGAAAACGTAATTAACTCTACATATGGCTCTGGTGAAACGAATTTCATAGATGGTTTAGAAAGATATAGGTTATCAATGAATACTGTCCAATTTTCAAAAAATACCTGATCAAGCGGATTATTAATGGGAGGTACATTATAGTGATATATGAATATAGACGGACAAGTTCGCCACAAATAGCAGCTATCAAGGCAACCGGCTATTGTAGGCGATACGAAACAATGCGTTTGAACTGATTTATACTAAAGTAAGGTACCTGCCCAAGACCAGAAATAGTTTAGATCTGATCAATATTATAAAAAGGGCCCCATACATCATATGTAGTTACTTTTATCGAAGATTTTAAAACGAATAGGTATGACGGTGCAGCCTGTTTTACCGAAGGGTCATCAGCTGAATAAAATATATATGCTGCTTATCCACAAAAATCCGTGAAAAAAATTTACCAAGTTGCGCGAGCTAAAAGAAAGCAAAAACAAAGTACTGAATTTATTAGTACAAAATGAATCAAAAGATATCAAAGTTGCAGAAAAGGTATTGTTGAAATGAAGTGTAAAAGGTTGCGGCGCAGCTATTAGCCGGAACAATAAGCCGGATTCGGGTGCCGGACAGGCTCGGGATAATGGAAAATACCGTCTGATGATTTGAAGCTAAGCTCCATCTTATGCAGCACTCGTGCCTTGCAAATTATTGAACGGTTACGTCTCAGTGAATCCTACTGGTTTAAAAGTAATACAACGTCTAAGCAAAGACCAATTTTCTTATGCATGGCAAGAGCAATATTCGCCATCCTTCTGAGATAACAAAGCTGGTGATTCGTAAGCCTACTGGGCCAACAGATTGACAGTAGTTGATTCCAGTGAGTATGATGACTTTAAGGGTTTGAGGGCTAGGTGACAGACAATGAAACATTCTTTATGCGGCTGCGCCTTGGCATTTCAACATTCAAACCAGTTCATCATTGAGTAGTTGAAATTGGCTATTCGCATTTCAGAAAAATGTAAAAAAGTAGTCCGTACATTCATATTTGTTGAACACAGTTCAGTAAATCAGCTCCAAGTTCAGATGAATAGAATAGAGGATTCTTCCGTACATTTGTGTCATCAGTAGAACACCACTTTTTTTATTCAAATCTTGGTAATAAATTAAGATTTAAAATCTAGAAAATTCGTTCCTCAGCCGCCGGAATCTTGTATTTTTTATACTGAACTAAAAGCTAGACTATTTGCACACTGCTGCTTAATTCCTCAGTGCATTTTTGCGGAATTCAAAGCAAACAAAAACTTTACGCAACAAAACTAAAAAATTAAACACATCAGTATACGGACGAATTTGAATAAATCTCTCATAAATCGAATTTGAACAAAAGCAGCTGTTGCTGATTACATGCTCGCCTTATCATCCCTACACGGGATGGCGCGCTAATTCCGAGCCTCAAAAAATGGAACATTCGAGGTAGGCAGCAAGACGAGACTACATGTTTTGGAAGAAAAACAGCTAACATTGTAAACACCTAACAGATACCTAACATGCAGTCTAGCATTTTCTGAATGTTGGAATGCTGTTCTGCACCAGTTGCAAGCAATTTATGTTAAAAATGAAAATATACTGGGTTCTTTTAAAGCGCAACTTTGAACGGTGAATTCCTTCCTATAGTTCCGGTTTTAGGTTTTCATCTAGTGTGAAAAATGCATCATGCACTTTGAAGAGTAAAAATGGATAAGGGATATTTTTAGACAGTGGTGGTTGAATAATAATCTGTTTGCTGAGCTTGACAACCGTTGTGCACTTCTGGCAAATCAGATAATCGATCTAAACTTTCATTGCTTAAACTTTGAGCTGCAGTACTGTTTGTCCTTTAGAAGACCAAGAGTAGATCACACACTATAAAGACCAACTTTAGGTGTGAAAGGGTTTGATTCACACGAATGTTAGCATACCGCTCCAGCAACGTAAGTAATGGGGTAAAAGATAATCCTAGTTTAGACTGAAACCAGTTTCTGGTCTTATGTTAAACAGGAAAGTCGAACTCAAAACTTTCCGAGGTAAACTCCTGACGCTACGCTTTGCGCTACTTAAATAAACATCGAGATCCTGAAATACAGCCAAGTAATATGTTCGTGAATAAAGGACCTAGAATGAACATTCTGTTAGTGTCCCGCTATGCAGATTTCAGGATACTTCCTTGTTATTCAGCGGCTGACAGCTATCTGTAGCAAAAACGTAGTCAAGGGAGCGAAACACTTGCAAGAAAACGAACCACTTAAATGCAAAACATGTGAACCACAACGTAGGACAGATAGTGAACAGACTAATGAAATTACGTTAAGCCGTTCTTTGATCAGCCAATCACATGTATAGGAACTACGCAAGTGAAGGAGAAAGTAATGACCCGGCCGCGCACTGGCATTGTTTTCACGTTTGCAAGTGAAGTTCCAAGCTAGGGAAACCGCTCAACACCGACCTGAACTACATCCAATTACGGAGGCATAATTTTGCAAAACGTTTCAATAGTTAAGCCTAAAAAAGCCTTTGCGGGAATTAGAAAATCATACAGAGCCAGTTTTGTAAGTCATTACTGACCTGAGAGATCTAACTTGCAACTTTGGTTTACTTCGGTAGCAGCGCTTTAACTTGGTGTTTGAAAAGGTTTTTCGTTCAGCTTGGCAGTAGACTGGAATATCTGGCTAGTGATTTATGACCTAATCATTGGATCTTACAGCATAAGTTTACTTTCCGATGAAAGCAGTATAATCTAAATACGTCTTTTTTGCTCGTTAAATTGTTTCTGCAGTTTCAGCGGTATATGAGCTGTAGACCACAGTAAATCTTGTGTTTCAACCAAATCAGAAAACCAGCCGAGAAAGTAAAATATTGCACGCATCACAACAAAAAGTTAGTCAGTTATTTACGTTGTCCAAAATGTCATTTCATTAGGTCTCGATTGGACTGTCTATAATGAACATCTCATATCGTTGCCGTATACATACATTTTGCAGACCATCAGGCGAGTTTAGATATACGTATCTGCTTTTTTCTAGGTAAAATCTTTTTATTTTCAGGCGAATAGTAAACCTAGTTTTACTGGAAGTAACTGGGCGTCCACGTGATTAAGCCTGCCTATATGAACGAAGCTGGAGCTGTCACCCCGTTATATTTTACCTCCTTTGGCAGTTTGTAAAAATCTCCTCAAACAAATCTTTCTTCGTTTTGTTAACGTGTGATTATGATGGACATCCAAACAGCCACAATCCGAATGGATGCCAAGTCATGACTAGCGTCTGTACCTTCACCAATCCTACATCACTTTTAGCCGCTTATTAAAAATCCGTGTCCTTGTGTAACAGCGGTGTATTATGTAAGTGTGTACTTTCTGTGGGGGTAATGGGAACTGTTTTAGTAACTGAATACGATCCAACCTGCGCCAGGTAAGACGGTGCCATCGTTGACGACACGAGAAATTCCAGAGATGCACTGTATTCCCTAATCGTGTTCTAGCATTCTGCTACGTATTTGGTAAACCTTAAGTAGGAACGATCCGGTTCTCACTCCCAAAAAATCCAATCTTACGATACATGTAAAGAAGTGACTGGAACATGAAAAAAGGTTGTGCACACTCATGACGGAAAAAAGAGGATGCCTGCTTGTCAGCTTACGTCCACACGTCCATAGCTTAGCATCAGTTGTACCCTCCTCGTTGTAACATGACGACCATCAAGTATTCACTAATCTATAATTCATGTGTGTAGACTCCTCGCGAAAAAATACAAAAATGCATGACGAGAACCAGGAGTTTTGGAGGAAGTCGTAGTTACGTTCTGTATTAATTAGGTAATAGTGCAGGAATTTGTAGCTGACGTAAATATTTTTATCATCATTAATCGTTCAGCTGTAGCATGCTTTCGGTGCATAGCTGCATGCCACCCGAAGGATGCACAAGGTCTGAGACACCGTCGGTTTGCCCAAATCTGGAGAGGAGCAGCTGAGTTGCTGCGGTTAGGTTCAAACCACGGACCTTTCGGTCGCGGGTTAACCATGAAGCTGCCCTGAGCTCGTAGTGGAAATAAAATGATTTTGGGCCAGTGGAAGTGTTATAAACAGGTTTCGGATTACCGTTCCCGGGCATTTTGATGTACCGTGATATAAAAGTATATTGACACTAAGCGTAGTACCTCCACCTATTTGGAAACACAATAGTTATGGAGATGCTTTGGGGGGGACAAACATTGACTGCTCAGGAAAATAAACTTCCATGAGACACTTGGCGTGCAATATGGTTTTTTATTCCTTAAAGAGAATCGTCACAAGGCAAATATCCAATGCATTGGACCTAGAATTTCTCGCTCATTGTTGCGTCACCAGTGCCATAAAACATTGCGGTTTTTGTCCAGCGGCTGCCCTCGTAAACGTTTTCTCGTGTTCAACCGTAAATTTAGGTGCAACTGCTAAGAATTTAGGCTATTTTTTCCAATTACGCAACAAAATTTTCAAAACGATCAAATTCAAAATTTATAAAAGCTTTTTTGGGCTTTCTTGAGTTCGATGGAAATTTGAACAGGTTTATTCGCGTGATCTAAGGTGAGAAGCGGAATCATCCTCTGAAAATGGCACCTGTCGAATGTTTTTTTTTGACGAAATGGGTGTTATGCTAGCATGTTAAAAGCTAACAGTGTTTCTGTGTTGAAAATCAAAAGCATACCAGCATGTAGCTATATCGTTTTTAGTAAAAAAAATCCCGTTGTTTAACTAGATTGCTGGTGCCAAGAAAATGACTGGATTGTTTAGCCTTTGTAAGGAATAGGATTATAAGTTTTTTATCACGCCCATCTATCAGGAGGGATCAAATCAGTGGCAAAGCGAACACAGTATCTATTTTATCCGCTGTAATTCAGTGACCTTACACACCTTGATGGGCGGCCACAACTAGTAGGAGAACTGTTATTGTTGGAATCTTCGAAATAAACTTACCAAAAACGCATTGTGACTTATTTTTTTGCACATTGCATATACCTTGGACATTTTAAACAAATTAATCATCAAATTTCAGCTAAAAGAAGTTTTAATTATAAAAGAAAACAACAATGGGTCGATCAGGACATAGCTAAAGCCGAATCTGAGTCTCGCGAATTTCTTTTTCCTCCACCAGATACTCGCTCCAGCAGAAAATGCTACAAACGTCCAGTGTTGTGGGTTTTTTGCAGTACCAAATTAAAAAGAGGTAAGACTGGGATTTTGATTTTACTGTAAGCTAATTTTGTGACATTAATTTAATTATGAAACAAATTGTGAACAGCACATTTTACGTATCCCTAAAGTCACTGGACAAGACTTTATACATTTCATCAGTACCTGATCTTCGATTTTTTTTGCTGTATCCGTAAATTTATCCTGGTTTGTAATTTCTTTTTGAGGTTCTCTAGAGCCGTACACTTTTGACGACAGGACGAACAAGAGTAAGGCAGCTGTTCAACACTTCATTCATTTTTACTTCACTTTTTAAAATCACATGCACATTTGTTACCCAATCCAAAACTTCGATAGATTTTAACGATCTACAAAGCTTGATTCGATCGGTTTTCGAGCCGATCTACTGTTCCACTGGTAGTTCACCATCTTATGTAGTGTTGCTTCAATGATCGAACGACATTTTGTTTGTTAGTTGCACGAGCAACTGTCTGTGTCTATCTAGTGCTGACCAAGGCCACTGAGGAACAATGGTACATATGCTCAGCCAACGTTCTACCTCTCTCTACAGTGGAATCCATTCATCAACTTCCGAAGTGATTGACAATGACTGTTTAGATTCGCACGAATATCTGATCACGGTGACGGATGTTCAGCTTTCAACCAGAAGATAAATCAATTATTTTAGCTGGCAGTGGAGTTCGGAAAGCATTCAGCTTTTCTGTTAGTTTTTAAGGTAACAACAATTCATCAACTAAGTAGTTTGCGACCAAATATGAAGGATTTTCCATTTTCATTCATGTCCGTCGGTAACGAAATGCATTTTAAAAATTGCAGCTTTCAACTAGCTTTGTTACCTTGGTTCGCTGGTATACTGAACCAGTCAGGCGCATTTTTCCGAATCAGTTAATAGTCCGTTTTATTAAAGTGAAATTACAGAGGTTTTGTTCTCTTGTGTCCTACAGGAGCGTCAAACACTGATTGCCGTTTATAATCGGTCGGCTGATTTAGACCGACCAGTTGGTGTGTCACTTAGGTACCTTTACCCCCCAGACAAGTAGAATTGCTCTTTACAATTCTGTGTTCATACTTTGTATTTAAAAAGTCAGACATATTTCAGTGTATTGTTCAGTTGGTTGCAATAATGATGAAAAAAACCTACCGCCTGCAATTAAGGCGAAAAACCATACTAATTAGTTGTAGAGGGGACAATTTGCACACATAGCTTACAATTCTCAGTTTAAGATTGAGTATCCAAGAAATATTTTTGAGTACATGCATCTACAGTAATTTTTTCAAAAGCAGACGCAGTTTAAAAACACCAGTAACAACGAAAAAGTTTTTCCCACAAATTCCCACCGCCTAGTCTTACATTCACCGGTTTCAAAAGCGGCTCGTTTGCTTAAAAGAGGTGATATTTACTACCAAAATTGATCTGCCTGGTGAATGTCATGCAAATGCTTGATGTCAAAGGGTCAATAGCATTCCGATAAGTCCAGGACAAAACTTGGTCCGCTTAGATCAGTAGCTCAAGAAACATTACTCTGAAACAGATCACCAAGTTTCAGCTCAGAGTTAAGATATTCAGTTTGTAAAATATGATAGCAAAGTACAGAACAAATTATTAATTAACAAATTCCTAATGAATAGTTTTGTCCGATGGTGATACTAAGATGTATCTTTCTCCACGATTATGCTCTTTTGTGGTATTTATCCATAGTTGACTAGTTATTTCAGTCTTTGCCGGTGTGCAATTACCTAGTCAGCCCAATTCATCCAATAAGCACAAAATATAAGCTTTCCATGTTTTATTAAAGTTCTTGTGCGGGTGTATCCAATTTCATGGTGATGCCTAGTAACTCACGAATATAATGCCTCAATAAGTTTAGTTAACAATTAGCCAATCAGGAACTCTATCTAGAATTTATAAAGTAATGCTGTTTTATCGTAATTTTTCTCGCCTCAGTTTTTGCATGAATTCAGCTACGAGCCTCTGCGGAGATCTCTTGAGAGGATCCAACAAGAGCGGTTTCTGCTGTGATTCGGTCCTTCTGGTGAGAAATTAAGCGATGAGATAAGCTTCTGAGAAATAACTAGAGATAGCCTGCTATCAGCGCTAATCCCTCCTGAAGTGAGAGTTGTGACTGATACTTGAAAGGATCTTAAGATAGACGCTAGTTAATCGTGCCGAAGAGGACGTCTCACTTGCTCCCAGAATTGTTGCTTGTTAGTGCGCTGGCTACCAAATCAGACTAAAAACCTCAAATAATGAGCATCGGTATTTGTTATTAGGTATCGGATTTGAATTTTTTGTGCAGGATTCTAGCGGTGTTCTTTTCATTCGGCTTTATGTGTGCTGCCAGATCAAGTTGTAAGTATCAACGATTTTTGAGAGGTTAACGGTGCATAAAAAAGCATATCAAGAAGATTTTGCCCCGTGATTTGTATTTTACTTTCCATGTAAGAGTGTAATATGAAAATGTTTGTTAAGAGCACGCTCTTTTTGAAAGCAAAAGTGATTCTCAGACAACGGCTAGCTTTAGATATCTCGGTTTTACGTAAATGTTACAGCCTTCTGAGTCATCTAACTAACTTCCTTTTTGTGAATATGGTGGTGCACCGTTATTTCGTGCATAAGATGTAAGCTTCTAAGGTTTTACCGTTCTCTTTGCAATGGATTTTCAGACGTTGTAAACGCTTGGGATTTAGATAAACTATTATAATCACCTGTATATTTCCACTATGCAAACAACAACTTTGCCTGAACGCTGCGTACTAAGGGTTATGGCAACTATCCCTTGTTTTGTAGCGCTATTTCCTTTTTAATCCCACCACTCGATCTGAAGGCTTTTCACAAGTCTAAGGCGGTTGTTCAACAATCCTATTGGTCTCCGCAAGTGCAATTTAGTCTTGGTTCTAAATTTAGCAGCATCTATATTAATGATTACAAGTTTCTCAAAGTCTAATAGTCATGTTCCACCTGGGAACAGTTGGTGAGAAAAACAGGTGGCGGTGGACTGTGGTCATTTTCAGATATAACCTAACTCCAGTTGCTTCCTTGGGTTTTACCGCCCAATGTGGATCATGGTGCTGGTTGAAAATAAGGATTCCGCCGTAGAAATTGCAATTAGCTGGTGCGACAACAGACCAGCCATAGGAGTCTCATATAAGACAGACGGTGAAAAAGCAAAAAACTGTTTTGCTGTCTGGAAACTATTGATCGGTATTTCGCAGGTATTTTGCAGAAAATGTCCCTAGCTGTTTGGTAGAGAGTTTTCGGTCGTAAATGGCCAAGAAAATGTCATTTCCAAAACATCAAGCATCTCAATTTTCGGGATTCGCTGTCCGTTATCGCACCAGCACTCCAACGAAAATTTTGAGCGACACGTTAGCTAACCATTAGAATAGCATAGTTTGAATGAATGATGGGGTAATGCTCAAGAGGATATGATTTCTGAAGCATATTCATTATGCATTGATCTAGAATTTTGAAAAATACGTAAAAGACGTGTATACAAGAGCTTTGAGCTAATTGCCCGCAAATCCCGCCAATATTTGATGTTAACAGATTGCAACCTAGGTATAATTGCCCATGGGTTTTCCAAAGATATTTATTTTTACGTCCGTTTTCTTTGGACTACTCATCCGCTTCTGTTTAGCCAAATTGTTAAGAAAAAAGTTATAAAACCTACTTCTTGAATTGTTTGGGAGTACAATGTTTAAAACTTCCTGTTAATAGCATTTGCAACTTCTGTTGCTACATGTCTAACTTATGAAGTGTGTGTAGGAGTAATGTCCAGACTAACACCAATCCTGCTTTGGTAGTCAGATTTGACCGCACGCGTAATCAGTACATCCTTGAAATTGAAAAATCAAGCGTTTTAATCAAAGCGTTAAGTAGAAATAAAAATAATAAAGCTGTGTAGCACCGTATCAACATAAGCAGGTGAAAAAACGAACATTATTATATTTGTTTGCGATTTTGGCGGTAACACAATAGAAATCTTTGTGTTTGTTCTATGAAAAAATTTGCAGCTAATTTCATTAGTGGAGAGAAATTGGAAGAATGTATGAAAATTCCGGTATTTTTTTTTTACGAGCACAGCTATTCTTAGTCAATGTAATAAGCTGCGCACAAACCTCAACATTTCACACAAATATATGGTGAACTATGTTATGTAACGCTTACGTAAACGAAAGCTGACAATGTTAGCTACACTTCAACCAGATTTCAGATGTCGACCACACCGAATGTTAGGCTCCTTGTGAGATTGAGTTTTCGGACAATGAGTACATCCTACTGCGCCCTAGAACCGTGCGTAAAAAGACCAACTTTTTTGGCAACGCAAAATTGTAACAGTATCATCAAAAAGATTCTGCTAGCAGTGGAAGTCTCCAGAAACATCTTCAAAACATGTCGAATCGTTCAAAGCAATGAAGTGCAACATGGATATGGCTTGTGGCACCAAATAGTCAACAAAAGCTGCATATATCTTGTGATCAGCTGTGTACTAAACAAACGGAGTGAATTTTTGCCTGTGGCTTATTTCTGACAGCTACTATACAGGTGATAAAAGGCTTTTAGGCTGAGCCGATTTTCCTTGATTGCTTAAACATGAGTGTCTGTTTGTTGTCTTATAATACGCAAATTAAGTGAAGCTAACGGATAAGATCTGCAGGTAGGTGTTAAGGCAGATAGTCACAGTAGGGTGTAGTTTTTGCTAATGCAGTGGTATGTGCTATTGATATCAAAGAAGTCCAAAGTAACTCATGAGTTTTCCTATTTCCTTATGCAGTGACTTTGGAAAAACGATCAGTCATATCTTGAGCCATTCATGTGCTAAGAAGTTACGACCATCGACACCAATCGACATTTTGTGGCAACCAGAATGCGTCATTCTTTTTGAGCAGAATAAACATCATACCTAAGGCACAACCACCAACCCATCAATACGCACCACCAGGCCCTCCGATAACGCACTGATGATGTCACCTAAACTGATGATGAAACATTTGCGAGCAAATTGCTGAGATCAGTGACCAGCTAAGCCGGATGTGGATCACCGTCTATCTTGTTCTCAGTGTGCGCCAGGAACAGTGGTAATCCTATCCCTCGACAAAATATCAATGCTCTATCAACCGTACAGAGGACTCTGTTAGCTGTTATAAAATTGCTGTTTGCATTCCTTCGTAAAAAACTATTGTGTCGACTTTTTCTGAGTCTGCAGCTGAAAGAATATGTGGGAGGTTACTTTTGCGAGAGATGCTAAAATCGTTACTTTGCAAATTTTTGTTTGTTTTCAGCCTAACGGTTTTGTTATGGCTAAGATTCATTCAGCGATTTTTGCAAACTGCGAACAATTTGTGCGATTTTTGTCAGTGCAAATTGGCTGTCATCTCCAGCAATGTCCGGAGGGAGTCAAAAGTTGACAGGCTATTATCGGGGTATGCCCCATTGAACATATATTTTTTTTCCTTTTAGCGTCCCATGCAAAACGGATGTGTTCTGTCAAAATACTGCATAACAAAAGTGACATCAGTAACTGAGGGTTCGTTCGACTTCCACAAGCTCTCATTAGAAAACACATAAAGATCCTTTAGTTTCACCGGCTTATTCACTGGCAGACACTTCCGCTGTTATTAGCAAGTGAATTGAACGTGACACGTTTATAACGTTGTGTGTTTAACGTAAGCAAAGGAGTTAACTTAAACGAATATAGTATTTTTCGTCTGTAATAAGCTACTCCGTGCTCACTCCCGCGTTCAAAGTCGAGTGAATGCCTATGGGGCAAAAGGTGAGCCAAGCTCAACCGGGGCATTTAAACAGACTATAACTGCAGAACTATAGCATGGCAGATATCGCATGGCTCCGAGGGCTTTCATATTCGGCCATCAATTTGTATGATGTCGGCAAAACGTGGCGTAGAAATAGACGGTAAAAAGGATTGCACAAGGCCCACAGATATTGTATCTACCAAGACGCACTCAGCGAGAGAGCACTTGAGATGAAACCCTACATCAAACTACTCGTGAAAGTTACAAAGCAACAACTGAGTGAGCATATTCCTCGCCAAAAACAAACAGCATAAAAGTTAAACTAGTTAAAATGGTTGAGTTACATCAAAACTGCTTAGACTATCGAACGGCGCAGACTATCTCAATTTCTTTAATAATGCACATTTAGTGTAACGTTTCAATCGAAGTTGAGGAAAGCAGCCACTTGATATTCTTGAAAATGAAGTTGTTGCGTGGTGACTAAAGAAAGATGAATCGGGCTGTATATTAGGACATTTGGGCCGTTTAGCATGCAGTTCTAAATGTTTCTCCACCTAAGATAAAAAACCAATGTACTGTTAGTTTATCAAGTAAAAGCCGTCCAAGACTCGGATTCCTTAGGAAGTTAAAGAAAAGAAATATAATCAAAGAAAACAAATATCCACAACCATAATTGCTGCTTAAAGAATGTTGAATAATCGAAAAGCGTGGTCCCAGAGTAACATTTGGTTGCATCCGTCCCATTTGGGAACTTTATGGTTTTCAAGCTGCTTACTCGAAAGCCTTCATTTGCTACCAGCAAAACGTTTTGGCTGAAGTACGGACCGTGCAAACTTGCAACACTTGTCTACCATCGATGTGTACCTAAAAAAATGGGGACCTGGTTCAGTCATACTCGTACTTTTTATATCTGTGTACCAACACCTGTGGTACAGTCACAAAACAAGGCGTTTGTTCAAACGTATTTCGGAACATGTCCAAGCTTTACTTTGCAAGATCACAGTTAAAAACGCGAATAGTTATGTTATTGAGCGCCTGGTTTAGAGTGACCACTGTGTGACGCGATAAAATTCAGTCTCTTTTATTCAGTTTACAAATGTTATTCTGAAAAACTGTAGACGGATATCGTCAGCGGTCAGAGGCATTGAAATCAAACAGTTTCAGCTAAATCACTGTGTATTTTCGCAGTAGCAGCAAATTATCTGAATGTTTATCTGAATGCCTCGGCATCAGTCGCTGTGATGTAAATGGTATTCCCGGTCTTAAAACCTAACTTTTCCCGATCTATTCTATCCTGTGTTTAACACACGCCCTGTCATCGCTCAGTCTCTTAGCAGTGCCTGATATTTGTCCACATCTATTGGTGGAGTTTTATCTTTCTAGTGTGCTCACCAATTCTGGTGTCATGTTCCCTATCTGTGTGTCCTATGTGGATCTTAATGCAGTCATTGGAATTAATTTTACAGACAGAGTTTCTAGTATTTTCAACTTGGCGAGGATCTTCATTTGTACCCGTATCGAGAGTGGTGTTTTTAGATACTGGCAAATTCATTTTACATTGACAGAGTGAGTATGAAAACAGCGCAGTTTGCTCAGTAACGAACGAGCAGTGATGTAAGTGCCTTTCTTTACAAGTGGAACCGGAAGTTTAAACGAGTCTGTCAATATGAATTATTCGACAGAGATATACAAAACATGAATAGAAGTATTGGTCACTATCAATTTCTACTAAAGTTTTAACTTCCAATTTGTTGTCCTAGTCTGTCTTAGAACTTTACGAAAAAAAACCAGGCGATCTGCTTTTGAAGCATATTAATCAACCACGATTTTGATCTCTGAAAATTTGGACACTTGCATTCAGCGTGCATAAAAGTTAAGGTTGAATTTCGAGTAAAACTGGGAGGATGAGTCTTTGAATGCTCGCATTTTGACGTCCCTTGACTAAAAAATTGATTTTATGTCACTTGCTGGTTGCTAGCTATCAAGAAAAACAAACTGCTTGGCACAGATGCCCAGATGTAAAACTGTATATGCGGTACGCGTAAATCCGGTGTTGAGTATAGGTGTAGTCTTTGGTCAGTTAGGGCGTATTTTAGATGCATTACCTACATTCTGATGCTGGATTCAGGTGTCTTTTCTTTCATCGGAAGGGAAAAACATAGTCGGCAGTTCACTGATAACACCTTTTGAGAAGGTCGTAGACCACCACAGGGCGCCAACTGCTAATTAGAAGAACACATCTGGCTTGCAGCATTCCATGCGTGGGACGATGGTTGAATTTTTAGTACCCTCTTCCATGATTGACGGCTCGATATTTCCGACCTACTTTATTGACAACCGTATTTGTGTACGTTAGTTTAAGCTGTGTTCGATATTGCGGTTTTGTACCCCAAAATGTGTGCTAAAGCAATTAGCTCAGTCGTCCAAAAGTTAACACACAAACGGCTGTTAAAGCTGCTGTACCAGTTGCATGTTTATGGACATAAAGTTTGTTGGCGAGTTGATCTTCTTAGGTCAGATATTTTAGAAATGCAAGCCATTTTATCTAATCCAATTAATTCCACTGCATGGTACTACATGCGCGTTAGACATGGTTGATATCAAACTCAATCGATGTGGTAGATGAATTGGTCTGTCTGGCCAGTTGTACGTGTCCTTGCGGGCCGAAAGAATAAATCACTTCTCGAGTGTGGAGGGCTAGGGCAACGTTTTGCTAAAATCTGGTATTTTCAGGCCTACTTAACATCCTTAGACTGCCAGGGATAGAATGTACACTGCTACGATTTAACTTACCCAAATTGGTAGATCAAAAAAGTGGCAACGATGTGCAGATCTTCAAATAGTCGTTTTTTATCGTTGGTGTCTCCTAGACACCAACAGGTCTGGTTGGAATGTGAGATTAGTAATACTGAAATACGCCAGGTGGTTTTGTAGAACAGCAATTCTCTCTCAATAAATTTGCTGATCATAAACTTCATTGTTTACGCTGCTTCCGTCAAGTACCTTCTACGCCGAAGGGTTAGTTAACTCGCAAAACCCTTCTCACTCAGTCATGTGTCGACTGTGGACGAACCAGGGAAGTCAGCCCACGACTTGGCAAGAAGCACGAAAGCCTAACCAGCTATCTCAGTAGTACGGGTGACTACCATCTTCCCAAATGGGAGTCCGGAGACGAGAAAAACCACTGCTTAACATCCCTGGTAGTTCGGACTGCATCACACAGCCAGTGGAGATCCTGCATAAAAATATAGCTTCCATTGTGTAGCTCTCTCACTTCCTAAAATATCGGAGAAAAACAGTCTTTCGTCAAGCAACCGGCTAAGACATCACCTCCAATGCCTGGCTCTGATATCTTACCTCCCATTCCGTGGTGACCAAAACTGCTACAGCAGGGCCCACTGTGTTTCTATAGCTGGTTTTTAGATTTTTAAATGAAAACCTGACAGAAGTGGTATGCCTACTTAACCCATCCGTACGTCTGGGCCATAAGGCTAAATCGTAAATGTAGGGATTAAAAATATACAGCTTTTTAATATCACCTCCAAAAGCTTGCGCAAAAAGTTCATAAGTAAATAAACGATTATCATGTGTAAGAAGACACACTGAAAAGAAACATACATTATTTAGAAAGAAAATGTTCACTTTTAAAGGTTATATAAACACTCACGCATGTGACCTTTTTTTTAGTTTGTACCAAAACTGTCGCACCAAAAATTGTTTCGTTTTTCCGCCTTTTAAACTACTGGCTCCAAATCATCAGTCATTTGACAAATTTACAAAAGCTAGAAATAAATGAAAATTATCGGAGTTTTGCAACCACTGGTAAAGCGAACATAACTTTACCATCCCATAGGTGCACACTCAGAACATGAAATCAATGCGCCTGACTGAATACCGTTTTTAAACCCTAAAGCAACTTGTTTCAAGTAGAAAAACAGACGCATTTGGCATCATTCGGACCTTTTCCATGTGCGACATGATGCAAAATCATACTCAAAATTCAAAGGTTTCCACGTCAGTCACCCTAAACAAGATAAATTATTGTGCCATTAATCTTTTAACATAAGAATGCAAAAATAAGAGCAACCACAACCAAGCGATTATGGTACAATGGCGGCATAATGCTGGCATGATTACAAATATTGGCTGTAGATTAGCTGCTTACGATCGACTAGAATTCATTTTAGTTGAAACAACTAATGAGTAAACTATTCATTTTCAATCAAGCTGAATTCGGTGTGAGGTCTTTAAACTCACGGCTGTGGATGTGGGTGAGCTCGTGTTCACAGGACAAGCTGTTTTTCCCAAGATATTCAAGTCAGTCATCGTAAACATGAATGGAATAATGTGCTGTTCGTAGTGTTCATTCCCGAGAATGAGAAACAATACAAAATTCCTCGGTAAAAATGAATGGGTGGGAAAAGTTGAAATTTAGATATATGCAAGGTAAAACTGTGACATAGGACCAACCAAGTGCCCTTAATAATGAACGGAGCAGAAATGGGATTGTGAACAGTTGAAATGGAAATAACGGATCAAATAGATGACTCCGCGCAAATCTAATTTAGTAGTTAGAATGGATGTGAAGCGTTTCACTGGAAGGTTAGAGCAACATCGACTTTTCATTCTGTCGAGAAGCTGTCATACCTCAATCAAAAGATTAACGATTGGCCTTAGCCACGAAGAACTGCACTCGTTGGCGCAGTTGTTCATCTCCTTTTGTAGGCACACAAAAAGCGGATCTACTCAAGGATGACTGCCAGGGAAAACCAAGTAATTTCCTTAAACAGAGAGGTCATGTATAAATGATGTAAACCTCAAGCAATCGGTTGATCTGCTCACGTGACGCAAAACGGATGTTAGCGAAGGACAATCCGACGGCTGCGTTCCCTGGCCAGTTTGCAACCCACATTTGGAGACATGATCCATGCTTCTTCCGAACCTTTCTGACCGACAACGCATCTGTTTCCATAAACTAGACCTAAGATTTCTAATAATCATGGACACAGACCTCCGACAAAACACAAATTTAAGAGTAACCAGCCAAGTTATGGAGATGTTTTTTGATTCTTCAAAAAGTATATAATCCAGCACGTTAGCTGGCTTTAAACTTTTTATAAATATCTGAATAAGTTACAGCCTATAACTGGGGAAGTCCTGTGTACTGTGAGAGTTCAAGAATTTTCCAGCATATATGGGAAAACTATATACTGAACCGATCATTTTCACTACCAATTTACACATCTTGGTAATGTTGGTTTCGGGTCTCTTAGCTCTCGGTATGTCCACATCTTAATTTTCCCCCAAAGAGACTGTATGGAGCACTAACATATCCTAGCCGCTTTTCTAAATTCTTTATGTGCCAACTGTAACAAAAAGCGGCCAACTCTAATGTGCCAATAACTTTCTTGAAAATGAACGCTGAAATGTTCAACTGACGGAAGCAATATATGAGGGCTTTAGTGTATGGTGACCCAACAACAACCAAACCAGCCACATGTGTTCTGCCTGATACTTTCGACCGGTCATATTATGACCAAGCTAAATTGCTTAACAGTTATCCAGGTTTGATAGCAGCTTGGAGGTTAAATGGCTGAGCTGAAGATTGTGGTAATTTCAGTGCAGGATTAAACGAATGTTCGCAGGCAAATCGATGCCCACTACCAGTTCGACGAGAATGTTTTACTGAGTTAAATGAAACTGGAATTTTCCAGAAAACAAACTTATCAGGTGCAGAAAGCAGTCGAAAACTGTTAGCAAATAATGCACACTGAGGAATTTTCACTTATAGCCAGTCGCTATCCGGTATCGGTTTCTTACCAGCCCTTTTCTACGAAGCAGCGTATACCAGGCTCGTCCTGTCAAGCAGCATTCCTTGCTTCTAAAGCCCTTTTGACGGCTGGCTTGTCACTGAACCAATAAGTTACAAATTGCTGACTTTTCTGAAAAAAACTTCCAGTACGGTATCTTAGTAGCAACCGCCAGATGGATGGCCGAGGTAGTTTGTCACGCCACCTCCGCTTTCTTAAGTACAAAATAAAATTGTAGTAAGGCCTGGAAGAAAGCACTAGCCTCAGTCTTTGCCGAAAAACTATAAGAAATATTGCGCCGTAAAAAGGTTCCTGTGTACAGACAACCATTATCGTTTAAAGAAGGTGTACTTTAGTGCACTGTAGCTCGGTAGCAACCCTGGACTCTTCCTATTATACCTCAAGATCTCGTGTCTCTGTGTATCCAAACTGGTGCACAACGAAAATTAATCACTCACAGAATTAATAGCTAATCCAACGAATACCCAGTAGCCTTACGGAGTCCGATGAAACGGTTTAACACGTTTATTTTTGCACAGACCGCAACTTATTGGTTCATCGTCTACTTCCCAAAACAGTTATGCTTTATGCTTTTAATGGATGGCCACAGCATCCCGAAAGCCGGAGAGAGTTTGATTCCGTTGCGATGCCTTCATACTTTTTTATGGCTACGGGGTTTCTGATAAACAGGCTGCTTTCAAGCTTATTCCGGCTACACGTGCACTTCGCTCATTTGGGCACTACACGTATAAAGACAACTGTTCACATCCAGGCAATGACCACATAAACAAGAATATCGAAAAGACGATTCAAACTTTTGAAAAATTTGCTGTGCTGCAAATGTCAAAGGGAATCGCGCTTGTGATTAAATCTACAGAACAGAAATTGTGTCGATTTCTCCGGCTCACAGCATGAAAAGCACTTTCATCTTTTCAACTTTTCAAATAAAGGGATGGTATTTCATTAGGTGCTCCTTCAGATGTTTAAATGAGTCCAGCTCTAAAACATGTATTTGCACAGTTTGACAGCCGACATTTCTCTTGATAAAGGTGCACAGTTGACCTGAGACAAGCTCGAACGGTTTTGCAATTCCTTAGACACTGATCTTCGATATGCAATCAAGCATCAATATAAAGTCGAATTCTGGGATTCTTTTGCAATTATTGTTCAACTTCTTTTTACCAAAATCTGTATTATTCATTCAGCAAATAGGTCCTTGCCTTTGTTTTTTACTAAAATGTGATGCGAAGTCTTCTTGGGAATGTCAATGTACCATTTTATTCTAGTTAGGATATACCACGCATTCTCTGCCACTGAGATTATTCGGTATGTTTAATTTAGAGAAAGCCAATTTTTGTGGAACTTTTCCGATTTGGCAAGTACTGTATATATATATATGTATATTGAAACTCCACCCTGTAAAGTTTTTTTTCATTGAACCTCAAATGCATAAGTTTGGGGCTGGGTAGGGTCCGCGGTTTTTCAGTTGATGGGAAACCCTTTCGGCAAGCGGCAGTATAGCGGCTTCTGTTTACTATCAGACATGCATTTCTGCTAATGTTTCAGCTCGGATTCACCATTACACTTTTTAATTTTTCTATTAATTCTCGAAAGCCGAAGACTAGATATTGCAGGAAAAAGCGATTGGTAGCGGTTTTTAAATGCACATAAGCTTGTTTATTAGACAAACGTTCTATTTGTTGAGTTACCGTGCACGTTGGCAAACTATAAACAGTCATACATGGATTCTGCTTTAGAATCGGCAAAGTACTGCGTGGCATAATAATAAAAACCCAAAGTGACAGTGCACTTACTGACACTCTTGTATGATGTTCAAAATAAAAATTGACGCCAACAGAATACCGATAAAAAGTCGTTTTTGCTTAGCAAAGGTAATTAAGATGTTTTGTGATTCTTGATCAGGCAGGCGGATGCTGATACCTAGAGTTTCTTGCCTGCCGGACGGCTGCTCAGTGAACTAAATCGCAGAGAACGCTATCCCGCTTGTGGGTGTGCACCTGGACTACTGATCGATCTACCATATATCTGTTCCAATGACCAAGATGCGAAGACTCACAGCACCACAAAGTTACCCTTAATGTGGTTTCTGAATTGGGTGCGAATTTGATACGGCCAGGAATCTTAAATCATCTACTTCAGCTTGGTTGGCTGTATACGCATTTGACAAGCGAGACATCGTTAACTCTGAAGCATTTGCCGGTTTTCATCGGGTACCAGATTTTCCCATATTTCTGCTGTGAAACGATGTAGGAAATCCCATTGCTTCAGCTTCTCGTATTTCATACTATTAGGCATTTCGTTTGGTTACCATTTGGGTTGACTGGCGGATAGAAACTCCATTCAGGTGACAAGGAATTCTACCAGTGACCTATAGATTTGTGAATACTAATCACGAGCATCCAGGCAAAAATTAGTGATGAAACATCAGGGGAGTCACTGTTGCCCGTATACATTGTGGAACGATTTTTAATGACAAGGCGTTTCCGACATATGAAGTAACGTATGCTTAGTACACATTTTAGAATAATATGACAAGTATCCTTTCTGGGCGACAGAAAATCGCAACGCTTATTAGCCAAAGTAACGTAAGAGTAGTGTTCAATTACTTTACCCAGATGGGTTTATTCTTCAGTGAGAATTCTGCAAATGCGTGCAACTGCAAACTAAACTTAAACTGCTTAATTGGAGCAAAATCCAAATAAAAAATAAACTGGGGTTCCTCACAACCAATGATAGGATGGCCACAGGTATTATCATCACCATTGACAACATCATCATTATCAACGCCATTATTAATACTATCGTAACACTACTATCATCTCGGCATTTAGCCGGTCTGAAATTACTCCAGGTGCTTCATGATTTTCCAGTACTCGAGTTAATTGATGTGTTTACTAATTTCTTCGTTAACGCCTTTTTGGTGAATCTGCATCAGCGCTGCTAATTTTTCCTAAAACGCACTCAAATATGACTGCGATTGCCAAGCTCAGACTTTTGCGCGAACGCAGCAGCAGTAGCATTTATCAGATGACCTAGGGAAACCGTAAACAATTTTATGATAAAGGCCTGATTTTGGCTTAGGAGTGTGTGGAACAGTTGGTTTGCGCCCATATGTTTCCTTGTGTTACAATATCGCTCAGGCTTTCTGCAAGTACTGAGAAAAGTTAGGTCTTGATTGGCTAACAAATAAATGAATAAATGATGTTTATACTTTCACCATGTTCTTTTTTCTTGCTTTCAAAATTATGGAGTATAAGTCAAACAACCGCAGTTATCAAAAAGTCTCAAATTACAATGATCTAACTACAAAGGCAATTCTTGTGGAGGATGGTGGTAGCCAACAGCAACCATGTCATAGAAAACCCATAGAAAACCCACCAAGAAGGAAGATTCAATCTATCTTACAATCGCACAAATTGATCTCGTTTTGCCGGCATGTCCAATACGGCGACACAGGGCAAACCAAGTGGCCCATTTACAGGATAGGCAATCCGAGAAATTTAGAGTTGTTGTAGTGGACAGCAACTGGTAAGTAAAGTGTAGACAGTAACTAAGGCTTATTATTTTACGCGAGTAACTTGCTTCTAGGCAGTCCACTTGAGCACAGCCCCTAGTATGATGCAACCAGCTTTCTGTAACCCGATACGTTCAAGGCTTCTCGTGTGGTTTAAGGATGCAGAGTTGTTTAAAGACGCTGATAACTAACCAACATATCCTGTGAAAGATTTGGTTGACCAAGAAGGACGACGGCTATATCTTCTCACAATACTCATTGGTGTGCACTTTTTTCCTTGCAAAATAGCTTTAGTATAGTCATCGCGATTGTACGAAAGTGGATAATTTTATCAATTTTCATGTAAATGTGTGCGTACGGTTCTTAAGGAATAGGATGAATGGAATCAATAATATGACATATGTGGTATGACACATTGCTATAACATAATAAAAGTTTTGAGGATGAATACTATTACTGGAATACTGGAACACATAATGCATATTTTAAGTAGGTAAGACCTTGAAAATGGCCGACATTTTTCAGCATTAGGATGAAACAAAGTTGCATCATTGAAACAGCAGTAAATGTCACTCAGTACGTCCAAACACTGGCACTCGACAATTTTTCTAAAATCTAACTAATCCAGGGAGGGTGTCTGGAAAATCTAAACAGTACTCAGAAGTTATGCGGTGACAAAACGGTGGAGTAAACGGATCTGAAAATATTCATCAAATCTTATATGGGATAAAATGGATTTTAAAACTACAGCAAAATGTTGAACTACTTAATTCGTGGAATTCATTGCACAGCAGAACAATTTTGACCTCCTCAAGGGAGCTATGGGCTTATGCTGTAGGTCACGGTCCAGTTCAGCTGTCTTTTACCTCTGAACCTTAATCAAAACCAAATCTCTTTCCTCATGTCAGCGTAGAGGTAAGTGGCTGAGGATTTAGCAAAGCACATCAAATTATGGGAGAATTTAGGTCTGGATAATCTGAGTTTGATCAAATATGCTAGTTTTTTTTCTTAAAAAAGGTAGGCAAAATAAAAGACAAGAAAATAAGTTAACTTTATTTATCCTTGCTGGTAGAAATCCAAACAAGCCTTCTCAGCGGACTTGTAGAACAAATACGTGCAAAAGTTTCCAAGTCGGGACCGGATCGTATGTCTTTATTCAAGCCAAGCCGGTAAATGCAACTAGTAACGCCAAAATTTCTACATCTAGTTACCAAAGGCAAAGTTTCTAGTCGGAACTATGGAGATGATCCAGTATGTGCTGTTATTCCTTGAGAAACACTTGGGGGACGTTTGTCCAGTTCAGTATGTGAAGGATTGGAAGAATCGTGAGGACACGCGTCCCAAAGACTTGAACAATTTTTGCTGTTTCACTAGAGAACTGAGGAAATCAGGATGTAGGTTAGCGGGGGAAGAAAGCGTCTGGTGGCAATGGAGTCAACCTTCAACAGTCCACGGAAAATCAAAGGTGATCAGTGTTATATTACGAGCACAGCAGTAGAAAGAATGAAAGATTTGAATTCAGTAGGAGAAAAGCATAAACAACCTAGCCATCTGATGAAAAGTCTCAGTCTCCTAACCTTTAGGAATACGCTTCCTACGTAATCCTATCATGATAGACCACAGGATAGCCAAATTTTAAAATAACCAATGCATTTCCCTGACACTACAGGGCAACTGTCAGTGAGTGTTAGGAAGAACGGTTGTTGCAACCCATCCGGAGTTCTGCCTTGCCGAGGTGTAAATACAATTTTTGGGCGCATTCCTGAATTTAGATTGAAGAAAACGCTTTAAGGTCAATGTAAGTAGGCATGAATAGCTTGCTAAAAATGTCTAGAATTGACAGCTGCAGAATAGATTCTGAAAACGACAGTATCGTCGGCACACTTTATATCACTGCTACCACACTGCTATCACAACCTGCAAACACGGTGTTGGTTGTAAAATGACAGTTGATAGGACGGGTGCCTGAGGCACATCAAACTCTGACGTAATTCAGCGAGCTATCTCGCTAAAAAGTTGTGTTGAACGACCATTTTTTTATTTCTGATATCATCTGACTTGAATTTGTGGGTGATCCTGCTTTTCTTCAACTGTGAAAGTGCCCCTCCAAAGTTAAATTAACGCTACAAATTAATGGATGAGCAATATGCAGATCTTTCCATGTCCCCGGTGATACGATTTTACAGAGCAAAAACTTTCTAGTGCAAAGCCAAGGATTTTTAAGCAGTTTCATCCAGTAACATTTTCCAAACAACGTTGGCCGCTGATAACAACAATCATTCAATGCATCCTCAAACCACTAACAGTCAGACTAACAAGTTTTTTCGGTACTTCCGCCTCTACAAACTCTGGACCATAAATCTTTCAACGTAGCCGATTCTAGATTAGAGTGGAGTTTTTGTCTGGTTCATTGTAAACTGGCTGTCATTCATCCCTGACGAGATCGCATCGCAACCATACGTAACCGTCTGGAAGTTCGTGGTGAGAATGCTCTGTGTAAATGACGAAACCAGACAAAGTGCCTAATTCATCCGTAATTTTAGTTAGTGTTTTGACTGTGGTGCTATGTCTGCCTCATAGATAGACTAAATTAGCTCAGAACAGTCGTCTTTGTAGTGGCGGTTTTCGTATTTTTCAATTTCACGAGAAACCCAAAAAATTATAAAACAGTACATCCCTGGTGTGTCCAAAGGCCATTAGCGACATGATTCTTTGTACAGTCGCACACCACAAATCCTCCCTGCTATTTTTATCAGGTCAGCATTCATCTAGTCCCAAAGACAATCCGTCAATAGTTTCGGTGATGTCTTTAAAAAAGAGGGCAGCAACTACCACTACGACGTAAATTACAGTTTGTGTCGTTCTAAAGATTAACTGTTTGTCAAAACCATCAGATATTCTAAGCAGGTCTGTCGCGGGAATGTTTTTATCGCACTACCGTTCCGCATTTTGTGGCATCAGGATGTTGACTGCACCAGAAGAGGTCGTACAAAACGCGGCTAACCGTAAAGTGACTTCAAATGCTATTGACCGCACATGAGTTCTCCAATTTATCCATTGGGCCTTAGATCAGGAACAGAATACTGGATGAACGGATAGTGAATCCTGGGAAAAGCCAGGGATCGGTTCTAATGATGTGCGCAACCCTTCATCTATGCGCTGGGAGCCAATCTCAGTCACCAGACAGTCACTGTAGATTGTGGGCTCTTGAATTGAAGAAGAAGCATTGACAAAAACAATCTTAATGCCCAGAACCGAAACTAGCCGTTGATTGCGATTACTCTTGGCGGGATATATACGATAAGATTATCAGCAATCACTGGACCTGAAAACAAAATATTGCCCTTGGTATGTAGTATACTAGAACGCACCTGTGAGCATCGTTTTCCTTTGTTAAAGATTGTGGCCGGATGGTATAGGTAAACGGGTGGATGTTTTGCGACCATTTTTTTCTGATCAACCTCCATGTTATCAGAGAAGATTCAGAGGGAAGAGTTTGAAAAAAGGATTTCAGCCTGGACCACGCATTTACGGTGGAGTATTTATGGACGTTTAATTTCTACCAACCAAATATAAGCTACTGCTTAAACTTTTCAGGCAGCGACTGATTAGGCAGATAAGTATTTCTGGGGCTCATCATGGAAGTTAACGATGTATCTAGGGCCCCAATGGTTCTCTAAAGCCTACTACGTGATATAAAAAGCTCACATTCACGTCTGTGAATGCACAACTGACATAGAATTTGGCGCATCCCAATGTCGTTTGCAGCCATTGATGCTGTTTTATTTTGTGGCTTACCGGGCAGTAAAGTATGCCCAAAACGTCTAGCCAGGCACTCAGTTCAGCTCACCTAAATGGACCACAGGCATCTACTACGCACCTACTACTACCAAGCAGAACTGCACAGGGTCACTAAATTTACCGGTTAATGCGTATTGCTTATTTGAACTGGAAGCGGTCTAGAAAGATATGATATTTAAGACGCTTCTAGAGATACAAGCCAAATCAATCTCCATCAGTGGTGAAGAAACCGCCCAAGTGACGTCCTTCCTGTTTTGAGACCAAAGTGGAATTCGGTTTTTACTTGACAGCACCAGAACAACTGTCTGAATCTAGACAATTTAACATGAAAATGACTGGAAATCAACTTAAACATAACACCTCACGTAAAAAGAACAACTGTTCAACCGGTGCTTAGTGAAATTTGCTTACTGTGGGGAAAGCCTTCATAAACTCGAGGCGCTTGATCAGAGATATCTTCAATGAACCTAAGACATTCCTTATTTTTCTTGATAATTACGAGGTTATTTGTCGTTTATGCTCGTGTTATGCCAGTTGAAGACACTGGTTGTTTACTAATATATCTGAATTATCAGAGAACTTGAAACCTGGTTGAAACAGCGTTGTTCGCCTTGCTATATACATCTTTAGTGGGTTTTGCCCAAACCAAAATCAGCCTACGCTGCTTCAACTTTGATACTGATCACTGGTCTGTGTTCTGAACTAATACTCAGTCAAGAAATAAACCCCTGTAAAGTAACATAAGTAGTGAAACAGTAGCATGCACAGTCAGTTTAGCGGAGGAGTTTTTTACTGACAGCATTGAACGTTTAGTGCACAGTCGGTCTCCGTGAATTCTTTCATCTAGTAATCTTGTTGCAGGGAAGCAATGTGTTGGAATTCATTTACTTGCATGTAGGAATGGGCTTCCTGTAATTTAGCCCCACCCACGCTTGGTCAAGGAAATTCATTCTATTTTCAGGATCAAGGTGACACGCAATTGACAGTGAAATTTCAAAGAAAGAGTCTTTATTTGAAGATAAAAATACTCGGGCTTACCCACATATCCTGGGGTTCCACAGGCAGTGGCCATGTGAGTTTCGTTGGTCTCGATCTGGGACAAACCAAAGTCACTGATCATAATTTTACTATCTTCTTCCTGACTGTAGTAGAGTAGGTTTTCTGGCTGCAAAAATTGAAAGAAGAGAAAGCGTTCGCATTTTAGCAGCTGAATGTTTGTTATTTTCGCAGTTTGGTATTTGACCGGGTATTCGATCAATTCTGAAAAGGCTTTAATATTTCGTGGTTTACTGATAAAATTAGAATTAATTGGCGCGAGGGAATTATAGGAATATCAAATTTTCCGCCAATCCATTTGTTCAGTTTTGCTGGGTAAGAAAGTACCGTAGGAAGAGTCCGATTTTTTATTTCTGTTGGAATGACAAATAAAATTATGGGTTTGCTGAAAGGACCAGTTTTATTGAGCATTTCTTGTTAATTTACCCAACTGTTTGTTCCAAATCCTACATCCGTCATTCCGGTCAAGTGTTTTACGGCTTCTCAGTTCACCACGGGCAGTTCTCCAAGCGTAGACTTTCATTTTTTCATTAAATTGTTACACCGGTACGTCTACTGTGTTTACAGTTGTGTATGTGAAGACTGTATACCCGTGAATCAGATAAGGGTGTGGTGTTAATAAACCATCATGTGTCCAGTACTAGTGACCTGAGGCATCCCAAAGGGTTTGTATAAACCACAGTCCATAATGTCATTTGGCGCATCTTATTTGCTCACCCAGTTGGTCTAAACGGTACATACCCGCCTTTGTTATTTCTCCGAATAGAACTAACCTATTCATAGAACTCATATACATTTGGTAAAGACTGCTAAATTTCTTCTCACAACTAGAATGATTTGTCTCCGTAGATAACTCCAATTGACGTGTGTTTTGGCTAGACATAAGAGGCACTCAATCTGGAGTAGATTGTTCCTAATGGCGACATCCGTTTCAACTGATCTAAGGGACGGCGCAACACTGTGTTTGGCTTAATAAGCTAATTTATGGATGAAATACCCCTCCAGCGTATTGCTGTGAAAAATATATGATTTTCAATCACAGGACGCAGGGTGACTTATATTTCTGTCATGTGACATTGGGCGATCACGCCTTTGAATATTTCTGCCCTTTGAACGATACCACTCGCGTGGGGTTGTAAAATAGATTTTACCGCCTATATATAAAGATGTCTCAAAGAACCCTCATCTGGCCGTACTCTTAGGTGAACAGAAACCGTAAAACACTCCGTCAACATAGAAGAGAACTCAAAATCTGCTTATGATCAGAGCGACACTGTCACATGAATAAGGCGGCCGTCATGTCACCGTAACTGGTCGAAGGAAGGCTGAATGATAGGATTGGACGCTTTTGCGTACAAATGGATTTGTTCCCCGCCTTTTTCATGCACAAAAATAGTTGACAGACGACTTTCAACAGACTAGCCGACAGACAGAAATGGCCAGCGACATTTCAGACAAACTAGATCTTTTGAAACACATGGAAAAAACTTCTGAAGCACTGTACAGTTTGTAGCGGGCTTGATTGAAAGCAGCCCGTAGTCAAACCAGCATACCCAAATGTTAGCAGATTTCCATTTGTTTTCATAGAATTGCCAGACAAAAGCTGATACTGCATTTGCTTGATAGTTGAACAATGCAAGCAGTCGGACAATAGAAAACTCGTAAGCACATGCAGTGGGCTACCTGCTAGATTTCTAGATTGCTGAAGGTGGGCTTGACCCACAATTATGACCATGGAAGGCACACTGTGAATAGTGTAGAAAGCTGTTGTGTGCACATATGTCCAAGCCATATGGGTTACCATAGGTTGTCTACAACCTGCACCGTCAAGTAAATTCACATCTACATACACGGAGTGGAGTTGCCTAACTGTTGAAAACCTTTCGTGTACAAAAATATGTCTAAAACCATCATCCATTTAGCCACGATACAACTTGTCAAATTATGTTTATCGCATCAAAAAGCCGTCAATCTCACTAGTATCTAATAATTTACTCCATAAGATCAAAAGCCAGAAATCTCCGATGCATTGTTTCAAACTATGATTCAAGTCACACCTAAGATCCCAACGGTTCGCTCACTGCCCATTGGCACGAAGATTGAACGATGTCCACAAACTGGCGCCTAAACATTCGTGCTTTGGTAGCTATGGCAACTAGTGGGAAAGTATCGTTGCATCCTGTAAATAAAATGAATGACATCGAGGAATGACTGAACGTGAAACGTGTTGTTTACTTAGAAAATGTGGACAGTGTTTTGTACATTCAAAACTGCCACAATGAGGACAAAAACAAATATACAGAAATGGAATTGCTGACATGATAAACCTTTTTGCCTAAGGCTAATCAATAGGGTCTTGGTGAGCATCCGAACGATTTGATCGCACGCCCTCTGTCACATATAATGTATAAATTGAAAAACTCTCAATCGTATACCATAGCAAAATCAAAAGCCGCATAATCTAAACGGCAGACTAGTAGCAAGATTCCAAAGTAGTCAAAATAAACCCATATGAAGTTTTTTTCGGCATAAAAAAACATCCTCATAAATTTTGTCCATAAATGTTTCCTGATTCTCACTTTTAGCTTCCGCTTAGGATGCGAAAGCCATTAGCTTGCTCACTTTTACACAGCAAAAGTGTAAAAATATTTTATAGCTTGTGTCCCTCCATCGAGAACGTTGCCTCCATTTTTCGCAACTTTTGAACTTTTGAATCATTAAATCTCATTAATGATCACTCATTTTTCTCCTACAATTTTCAGTCTGCGTTTTACGATAACGTCCAAAACAGCCGAATGGTTTGCATGGTATATCCCGTCCAGAGAACTTGGCTCCGGTTAGCACCGCATGCACATTCAGGCTGTGTCATTAATTTTTTCAATCTCTGAGGTAGAAAGTGCAAGATGACATAATGCGAATTAACTTCGTCGCAGATTGTTTTAATGTACCTCATGGGTGAATTTCGGTACAAACCCGATACTCTTGCTGCCTCTGACTGCAAAAGCAAGGAACTGCTTGCTTTGTTCGCTTCACAAAACGACGACTGAATGTGACTACGAACAACCGATTGCACAACAAACGGTCGTTGACTCAGGTCCAAATAAAATTACGCCATGGAGAAAATATTAAAAGGCCTCTAGTTTAAAGCAGTTGAGTGTGTTTTTCAGCTGGAAGGAATTTAATACCATTCTGGCCGAAAAGTATTAGCAAACGGATTCAGGATCACCTACGTACACGCAGCTCACTTCATCCGTGCCTGATGATGGTGCGCCTAAGTGACAAATCGACCGTCATATAACTCAATTATGAGGGTCAATGCTGTAAAGCGGTTTAAATCTGTTTGATGGCGGAAAAGTTTCTGATGCAAGCACCCATAGAGCAATTTCGTGGACCGAAAAAACACGTCTCCTTTGACTAAGGAAACCACCATTCAAAACGCAAGTGAATTTATTCGTTAGTGTTAGGGCAGTGCCTGAGGACACTTCAAAAACTGCAGAATATTTCAGTCCACCAAACTGTGCTTTGAAAACTGGCGATCAACCAACGCCATTGACGTTAAAGCTCCGGCTGACAATTGTAGTCAAAACAATCAGAGCATTGTAAAATTATCTTTGGGGTAATTCCACACCACAGTACTCTGTATATAGGAAAGTTCACTTTTACAACAGAACTAATATGATCTGGTCCAAAGAAGTTTTTCAAGTTTCGTGCTTTCTGGTACTGTAAGGATTTCGTTAATTTCATCTTCTTAATAAGTTTAAACACTTCTACCATAAGACGATTCCCCCCTTATGCGAGCAAGCAGGCCTTAAATTAAATTATTCAAGAATAAGTAAAGCTATTTGAATATTTAATTTACTGACCGAAAGGTTGCGAGTTTCAAACCCTCTGAGTTTCAGGACATGTGCGCTGTTAAAGATCCCTACTAAGAACTAAACAGCTTTACAGTGCTTTTTCGGCTTTTCAGCATAGATTGACTTCAATGACAGAAATCTTCTTATAAGTAATTGAAATTTGGATAGACAAGCTTATTTAATTTTATGGTCCATTTTCAAAGAAAATGTTTGTTTAAGTAGTTAAAAATGCGCAAAAATAGCAGATTTTCTCAGCTACGTGCTAGTTTAAGTCTGGTCACCGCCAAAACAGTCGGATTTGAGAAGTGGTCCGTGGGGTTTACTACAATGAATATTTTTTTCGAACAAACCCACTTACGATAATTTAAATTAGTCAGTCGCATAAATGTTTGGCTTGCGTCAAGTAAATTACTCCAGTATGAATAAAATAGTAAATTTTCCTTCACACGTAGGTGTGATTGGGGTTGTTTTCTAAAATATGGTTTTGCTATCGAAAACTCCTAACTACGGAAGCCTATCACAAACAGCTTCGCTTTTGTCACTGAATAAACTCAAAACTTTGGCGTTGTATTACTCATTTTCGTTTAATTACTGCAGACTTTCATAAGTCGCTGGAACAAAGAACTTCGGGAGTCCTCAGCTGCACTGTCTGCTCTATTAGGCAAACACATCCCTCGGTGTTTTAGCAAACTTTTAGTCCCCACTTAAGCAAAGGTCTTACTCAGTTATTTGAAACGCTTCTAAAATAACAAGCCACACCTTTGATTTGATGACAAAGACCTCAAGTATCCTTAGCTCACGGTTCTACGGTGTTTGCATTGTCCATCGGTCCGAACTGAAGCAAACAATCGATCCAGCCTCATTGGCTCACCAATACCGGGAGCACTCTCAAATTTTCTCAGAACAACACCGGCACGGTCGACAGACCACACGATCGTGGCTTCTGTCCACGAGTGCGTTTCACTGATTTATGTGACACAGAGACAACCGGTCGGAGACCAGATTAGATTAAATAAAACCTCGTTAGATAATTTATGTTCTTTCCTCGTCCCTAATCGGGTTGAAAAATACAATTATTTTGCAAGCAAAACTTGACACAGTGGACCTGGATGCCCAAATTTCGTGGAAAAATCTCACTCCAACAACATCCAGCAATAAATTAACAAAGCGTTTTTAGCACTCGACTACGTGAAGTCATCTAAACAAAAACTTGCATTCTAGCTCTATTTTGGTGTCATAATATTCTCAATGTCAAAAATGACCGTTTAAGTTTCTAAGGACATAGCTTTTAAGCTGAATTTCGTTCCGCAAATGAAGTTGTCCCACGAATAGGAGCCGAGAGGAATTGTGGATTTTTTATTCTTATTAGATATTACCAGCACTCCATAGCTTCTGAACCTCAACAGAAATTCAAACATAAAAATTTGACTAGTGGCTGGTCATCGGTGCGATCAAATTGCTCTTCGGAAAGCTACAGCGGCACACCCTGTGATCACACTATTCGGATCAAGTTACCCGGTGCTTTTACGGGTTCTCGAGTAAAAATATTTTACATAAATGTTTCGTAAGACTTGTGGAACTTCATCCGTATGATTACACCGCTTATAATTTTTAAATGGTCGAGTGCATTTGGACGAAGTGTGCATTATGCAACAGTAACAAGGACTTCGCAACTTCAAAGCTTTACACTGTTGATGATTGGCAGCAAGGATGAAACAGCTCTCCGGTGATTTTCGGCTTTTTGCTAATGATAAAAATTCTATTCCAGAATGCTCTTCAGCTAAAATTTCAAAATATCGTCCCCATTTTCAAAATTTTTTGGATGTTTTTAGTGACTAAAGTCACACAATAGGCGATTTGGCGGCTGCACCGGCTTGTATATTAAAGTATCCCTACCATTTTGATGAACACCAAAGCTACTTATATCGTACAGCCGGGAATGCTCGGCTGTTCATGCCCAGGTATGAAGTTCACGGTTACAAGGCTCACCGCATTGTCAAAAATACACGAGATATTAAAGGTAACGAGACGCTCTTGATCGTATTGATTGTTGCATTTTCATATCTTTTTACTGTCCGAATAGCACAACCATCTTGTCCATCGTAAGTTTTTGAGTAGCCTAAGTAGTTTAGTGCTGTGATGCAAGGCGTAGACGAAAGACCACTTATATCTCCTGGCTTTGTATGGTGACTGATAAAGTTTGTTTTATTAGTTCCATACTATGTGTACGTAGAAAAACGTCAGAGAATCGTGGCATAGCGAGATACAGTAAAATGAAAGGCAACAGCCCGTCTCTGTTGTACTTGGTTCAATCTGAAAAATCCGGCAGAACAGATTTTCAAAACTTCTGTGTACCAACACTCAAGGGGTTTTCTGCGAGCACCTCAATGGTTTATCTAAAACCACTGTCCAAAAATTAAAACCTGACCTTCTAACCTAACCTAACCCGAGCTTTTGACGATTTAAAAGGTTTCGGCAAAATGGAATGGTTAGCCAGCTAAGGAACTGGCCAAAAATATTATATCTTAATAAGTCACATTTCATAGAGAGATTGAACTTCAAAGGACCAAGTAGTTAAACCGCACACTCTAAAAATGTTGAAATTCCCACCCTTACCTTAAACGGCGCCTTATAGTCGGAAAATGAACACGTTTTGTTTGTCACCTGAATGACTACGAAAGTGTGTAATACATTACCGCGACGTCGGGCAGAAGTATATATTGGATCTCTGATACACCTCATAGCTAAGTCATGTGGTTTCAGAGAGAGTCATGGTAAGAAAAATGGTCTAATAAAATGAAAATATGTAACGAAAGGGGAATAAAATATTTAATTGAGGGCAGTTTTAATGTTGTTTACACCTTCCAATGCACCGAACAATGGTTCGTTTGAAGCCGACCGGTTTCCATTTGTTAGGTACACAGCTTACGAAGTAGGGACATTTGGTGGACATATCACTCAAGACTTATCAGTTTCCGTCCCTGCGACCACGCCCATTCACCTTGCCACTAGGAGCAAACAGCTCTTTTAATTCTAGGGTGAACAATTAAAATAAAATGCCAATAATGCCAGTAAAATTAAATTTGTTTCAGCAACACCAACAATAGGCTGAGTCCTCTAATGAACACATTCACGCTGATACAACGAAAGCAAGGAAAGTTCCTTTTTTCCAGATGTTTATCGATGCAGTGCAGTACAGCTACAAAAATTGCGGGCCAATATTCAACTACCAAAGTCCTCTGAAATAGGCACGTTTAAATGGAGGCAAGACACTTCCGTTGTGTGTATAACAAGACTTCTGGCAATTTACTCATCACTTATTTCACGAAGAGTTGGCTCAAGCTGCATTTTATGCCTACTCAGGCTGTTTCTCTTTATTCCATTATTATGCAGTCTAATTTGCTTTGTTTCAGCCGTAGATCAATCTATATAAACTTGTGTCAGGTGAACAGGACATTTCTGGAGGTTTTGAACGGGTTAAGAGAAATTTTCTTCAGAAGATAGACACTGCATCATCCGCAGCCTCTTCTGGTTGGTTTGTGAGAGATTGTCCACAGAGTTTCCATGCACCCAAACACAGATCCCGAGGAGAATCAATCGTAATTCTAAATGATTCTGATAGAAATTAATGCCCTTATGTGTTTTTTCCCGGCACGGAGCTCCAACAATCGCACCGCTCTCAGTATACCATGATTTGGCACTGAGTCACCTTAAGATCTTTATCGAAAAAATTCAGGGCTTCTGTCATATGTCTCAGCGTCACATCCATAAATCATTTGAGGAAAACTGAAACGTGATAGTGTAACATTTACAGCTGACTACGGTAGGATGCGATTTCCACACTGTCAGTTTTTCCTGTCCATAAATATACTACAGGAAAATCTTTCAATGAAGAGCACTCTGATTAAGTTGGAGTATGTCTGATTACTTCTGTAAAAGTAGCGCAGTTCATTGGCTCGAAACTTTGTTTTTCATACGGAAAAAGTGTGATCTAGTGTCGTAGGCGTTAAGCCTGCCACTTTCTCCAGAAATCTGTGTGCGCACCATAAGGATAAACCGCCGAAGCTGCTTAACACTCAAGTCTCACTCTCCGTTGTTTCGGCGCACTATACCATTCACCTGGTGCATAATTTTTGACGGTTTCTTGTAGCTTATGGACCTGATGGCTGACTCACGGCTTCTTCTCTTGACGCTGTTTACGTGCAAGCCACTACTTTTTCCTCGGCTTCTTAGATAGCCTCCACTGAGAATTGGGTCAAATTTGCCTTTGAGTTCGCTTCTAGTTCCTACCAAGACAGACCTTTCTGAAGGGAAGTCACTTGCCAAAGAAAACCCAAGTCTTGTAGCTTTCTACAGGATCACTTGCCCATGAGGATGCCAAACTAAATGCACCAGAATGTACTTAATTATGGTTGTTGTTTTTTTATCTACCTGGTATTTAGATTGTGTTTTTGGAACTTGGCATGTGGATTGTCTTGCGAACGAACAAAACACCAGGTAGCAAATGCCAGGTACCTTTATATCGTTGTATATAGTTCTGTCACTCAAACAATAGCCACACCCTTGCCCTTAAGGGGAGGGCCAAACATTTAGATATGTAGTACGGCTATGAGCTAGCACCTTCATTGTTTACCCCCAAACAAAATAGAGAATCTGCCTATTGATGCACAGTGCTCTCAGAATTCACACTTTTGCCCATAGAAACTTGGGGCTGGAAAGTAAGAGCATGCCAGTGAATCCTCAGATGAGTAATGATAAGGATATTCGTGGTTTACTGTCAGATTTCCTCGATACACATGGTCCAACGGAGGGCTAGATATGGTTTCAAAGCGCCAGTCATTTTTTACTGGTTTGTCGTGATACTTTTTATCATTTGTTGCAAAATGTCATTATCAGGAGCGAAAACCCACTTTTATGCCTGTTGCAGAAGCTGAATATTTCTTAGCCGAAGCTTGTAGTATTTGTTGCTCAATTTAGCCAGATTTGAGTATATCATCAACTAAAGTTGTTTAAACCAAGTGGTCGATAATTTGCCAATACACATCAAACGTCCAGCTATATAAATCAAGCTGATCACACAAGCATTGATTCAAAAAGCAACCAGAGTGGGTAAAGGTTTGTGAGGTCATAATCTAGGAACAACTGAACTTTTGTTGTGTTTTCACGTTCCAAATCACCAGCATTGCATGTACCGGGAAAGCCATGAAACGCGTGGTAATAATGCAGTCAGTTTAATTTTTTCAGCTTGGCCGACTAATAGTGAGGAACAAGCAGAATAGCTGCAGTGGCTGACCAAGGGGTTAACTAATCAGGATGATAATTAAACGTATTCGATGGATGGTGGCTGTAATTCCAGAAAATACACTGCTGTTGAGCTCAAGAGTTCGGAGGCAAGTGATTATAGCCTGACAATCCCAAATAAGCGAAAAAGCTCTTCTTTTATGTAAATAAATGATTTTTTAATATCCATTCGTGTTACAAAGGAAAACCAAAGGGTGAAATTTTTATTATTTAACAAGTGATTTAGCTTCAGCTTATGGGGTCCAGTATGATGGAATGGAAGAACCTTTCGGCTACAAAACATAAACCAACACCTTGCGTAAAGTACAATAGAAACAACCGCAGTAAAAATCGTCTCACAAAAAATCTGCGTGGAGGTAGATAAGTCATTTTACACTCAGGGACAGATAGATACGGCCAAAGTTTGGGAGCAAAGTGCGTAAAACCATTTAGAAGGGAATAAATTGAAACCTCACTCTAACAAGTATTCGATGCTTTTTTCGACCCCCATGTTTAATTCTTCATTAGTGGAACGATTGTAACCATCATACGTGTAACGGAACAGTTATCTCGTCCAAGTATACTTGTTTGAAAGTTAGCCTTTGCATGCAGTTCTAATTCACTAATTATCTTTCAAAAATAGATATGCCCTAAGCGGTCGATTGGTGTTGATCCAAAGCAAAGAGGATGAGCACCAGGTCCACAAACACTTCTTTTTCTATAAGATTGCTTCAGTAAATAAGCTTATACTTGTTCTGTACATCGTTTAATGGTCACTCACGGAGAGCACTTTGTTGTTAACGAGAGCTCATGGTTTTATTTTCTGATCGAAACCCTCTGCTTGTAGGTAACGGTCATAGAAAGGTGCAAATTCTTGTCCCGAACAAAAACCCTTACTCGCAAAGTGATCTTCCCACTAAATTGAATGCTTGATTGGGTAAAATGTATGGATCTAATCAGGTTGTGATGTTCATTTGTGAAGTTAGACAGTGAATACGATTCTACTTCTAAACAGGTGTGTATCCGACTTTTGGGAACTCCTTTAATCTCCACTACACTGGTCCTCAGCGTTTGACCTCAGTGGACTTGAAACTCATTACCTCAAAACCTATAGTGGTACTAAATCACAAATAATGACCAAATTACCTGTTTTAGGAAAAGTCCGGATAACTTGTCTCCCAGCTGTTGTGAAAAAAGGATTAATAATCGTTCTTAAGTGCTTCTTAACCAACCAAACTTAAGTTTCGTAAGCAAATTGTGTATAATCACAACAGAGGCAAAACCTTAGTTTTTCGTTGCTGCGGTGCTGGCCTACGCACATTCTGCGGAGATAACCCTAAGGAGTTTTCAGGTAACGCAGAATTTGCATAGGTGTTTATACGAGTACACATGTACTGCTGCGGTCTAAAACCCCACATGTGCTTGTGGTAGGTAAGATGTAAGCTTGTCTAAAACCAAGATAACTGTGTGCGTTCATGTGCGTTTTTTCTCACTAAATGGGAAACCAAAATTTCTAACTGGATTCCTTAGCTTCAATTTGTGCAGTAACGTGAATAAATCCTTGTGATTCTCACGCAAGGCATGTCAGCAGATAACGAGCTGCCAAAACTGATACCAATGACGATGTGCGTAAATCTGTAGAAACGATGACACTATTATGCTTTCAGGTAAAATCTGAATGCAGATTGCCCTTATCCAGTTTACAGCTTACCACCAGGAATGCTGATGACCTAGAATAACCCATTTTTGGGTCTCTGTAGGCTCCGGATCCTTGAATACCCTGTTTAAAAGCAAGCAGATAGGCCATGCTTTTGAGAATTACAAGTTCCACTAAACAGTTATAATAGGTATAGTTATTTTACAATCATCCTAGATGTTAGTACCCTGAAAAAAAGAGACTTTTAAATTGGGTACTCTGTGAATCAAACATACGTTTCGTGGAGATGAATAAAGTGAAAATGACTTGTCCTGGTCTGTGGGAGTCATTACTTGTAGAAAGGCATAACATGAGGTTCATATGAGATTAAAACCCTGGCTTTTTATACAAAGCCAGTGGAAATTTCACAGCCTGGTTGGTATACACATCAACTCTATTTGGCCAGGTTGTCCTTCCTATGCAAAACGGCTGATCCTCTCCGGGAACTACATTGGTATCTGTGTCCTTTGGTAGCTGCGCGCTGGAAGTAAGGAGTGAACCCAAACGTCCGTTATGAAATTCAAGTTGAACCATTTGAAGTGCTAGAGCACTGCAAAATGACGTAGGACAGCAGCCGAAATGAACTACATAATAACATAGGTAAGCCATTAGTCCGAATACAGAATATCAAAACGATGATGCGTGTGAATGTGGAATTGTGACAGCCTCGGTAGCTGTCGCATTAGTTTATGAAGCTCCCACTACACATGAGACACCTTTTAATTACGTGCCGCACTTGTTGATGCCAAACCTGCAGACAAAACCAAATTGCTGTTGAGGCATAACTTAGACAAAGTCTTCAAGCTATACCATGGTGGTCCAACTTATCCTCCTGCAAGAGTATAACCCATGGCGAAGAAAGAGAAAAGTTAAGAAAGAAAAGAAGAAAAGAAGAAAGTTAAGATACCTCGGATGACATTCGACAATTTCTCATCCGAACTGGACCAGAGGATTTGCTTCTACCAGTTGGACGCACTGATTAAAAAAATCAGAAATAACGCAGTTGCAGAAACCCGTGTCTGTCTATCCAACTAAATGCGTTTGATTCCTGCATAAAATGTAAATTCATGGGTTTATTTGAAAAAAATAAACGGACACCAAAACAGATCATCCCAATTTTGTCACTTTTCGGGCTAGGATGTCCTGTTCTTAAAGGTTCTTGTTTTTCGTTGATGGTTGTTCAAATAACTGTTGTTGGACATTTAACCACGCGAAATCTGGAACAGGTTTCTTGACAGTTGAAGACAAGCAAGTTTTCGCAGTGTTCAGTTCACTGTTGTAATTTATTGTAATTTCCAGGATAAAGTGAACACCAAATCAACTGGACAGTTAAGGAGTCAATGAAATCTGCACAGCTTCGTTGGAGAGTTCTAAAAGCCTTTTACGCTGAACACAGCAAATGTATTACCAACGATGAGTAATTCCATCAAAAAAATTAGGCACCGTATGATTATCGTGTTTTGAGAGGTAGTAGTAAACACAGTGCTACTCAGAGGGAAAACTTAAAGGATCGCTATTGTGTTTCAAGAAGCCGTATTTCCCTAAGGCCTACTAATGACTCTGATGTTCCACGATTCTGACATCGTTTACCTAGTGACAGAAGCGTACTCCAGTGATCAGTGGTTCAGAAATTACAATAACCAGGGTAGAGTGTGAGAACATGATATGAGATTAAAAAAGTATACTTATTCTACGTGGCCGTCGAAATCAGTGACGTTTGGATGGGCTGAGGAATCACACTTTTGGATAAGACATTAGCTCTGAGTTATCCTCAAAAGTGCAAGAGCTAATATCAATGATCTCGTTACCTGAACTATTATTTTGAAGAATTGGGTGAAATTGAAGTAGGCAAGAGTCAGTAACCGTCCAAAAAAAGAGTAATTCTGGCTTTACTGACCGTAGTGGGTTTCATTTTATTTATGACATTTTGGTACAGCAGTTATACGGGGGAACGGAGTTGCCACGACGTCGCTGTTGACCATTTCTAATAGCGGTAGCATCATTTGGGACCTCGCTGTAGATCGCGTATCCCACAAAGTCACAACTTCCATTTCATACAATCCGTGCTGTAGAGTGACCTGTAGTTCTTACGGTACGCTCAAAAAGAACTCCCGCGAGCGGCATCAAACTAATTTGTATGTAGGCCCACTTCAGCAGCAAGCACTAACACTCAGCACTAATGTAGTCTCGACGCTAGCCGCGTTTCTATAAAAGACTATTTAAAAAAACTGAGCAAACGACTGTGTACATGGTTTCTAACGGGTGTAAAACTATTCATCGTCCTTCCCACTGATCAAAAACTAAATTGTTGCCTAATGTCTTTTACAATGAGCAGAATAACGAACTGCATTTGCCGTTCATTCAATGTCATCTAGGACAAAAGCTTGTTCAGCACTTTGCTACTTCCTCCACCTAACATCAATTACACTAAAGAAGAAGGTGGACAAGAGCATTTGCTCTTCGGTTTTAGAGGCAGATACGGTTAGATTTCGCTGAATGACAAAATTCAGACCTTTTTGAAGATGAAGGAACCCGAAATGTTTCTTACTTAAAAGGAATGCCTACACAACTACCCCTTATGTTCCAAAACGGCAGTTTAGGCACACACACACACACATAAAGTCCCGAAAGTCCTCTACAACTCTGAAAAGATATGTGATTCTGTGTTCATTTCTTGGCACACGAATAATTGTGTAGGATAGTAGCAGGATAGTACTGTTCAAAAAATTTACAGAACAAACATCGTTTAATTTTGTGTCGTTTTTACTGCGTAACAAATTCCGACCTGGATTTTTTCTAAATAATTCAGAAGCAGGCCTATTATACCTTTCCACTCAAGAGGTAGCGTTTCGTCCAATTATGTCTAGTGAAATTTCACCAAGCAGTGAGGTCTGTAAATTCAGTCTGGTGAGTAGCCACCAGGAGTTTGTTAGTAAGTTATTTCATATTTTCGAATATAGTCTTGGTTGGTATTCTGAACCACATATATACATATATATGTATATTAGGGAAATAAATGTTCGTAGTCGCATTGTACCAAGATATGTACAGTACTAATGTTTTATCAGAGTCCGTTCAGTTTAGCACCAGCTCACCCAAAAAGCTTAGATACACTTTGCCTATCTGTCAACCCAATCTAAACCCAAAGGTTTGAGCAATTAACGGAAATTGTCCTCTTCTATTCTGTGTCACCAAATGGGAGTAAATAACGTAATAGTTTGAGGGTTTACGGTGCAGAAAATGCCATCCAAAATAACCTTTTGTTTTCTTGAAGTTTCCGGAACTCTAGATTTGATGTGCAAACGTCTCAGCTAAACTTTGGGTTGAAAATTTGGCCCAGTGAAGAAAATTATTACGGATTGCAAAGTGTTAATAGGAAAAACTTCTGCGGATGATCAGTACACAACGACCTCCATTACCAGTAAAGTAAGAACATAACTTAGACGTACGACTCACGCTTTGAGTGTTTTTAGTTTTACGCCACCGATCTGGACCATGGTCGAAAGCGGCCATTGAACATCCGGTGCATTCGACAGAAACTGGATTGTTGGCCATTCATTAGACAAGATTAACAAACGAAGGTCAAAAGGCTCCCTAATTGGATTTCGGTCGTGTTCCAGGGTAGATGAGCTGAGTGGTGAATTGCTTCACTTGGGACCTTAATTGAACTATTGTGATAGTTATGGATGAAAATACTTTAGCGTGGGTGGCTCTGGTTAACGAGTGCACTACTGTTATGACGCACAAAGAGTCAGAGATCAACGTTGGCGTCGTTGGTGGTTCAGTGGTGGTTTATGGAACCATATTCGCTAGTGAAATTCTGAACTCATGATTCTGAACCACACAACCATCAGATTATCAGACATTTCGCTTCCCTCCATTCTAGGATATTGGCTTAGATCCGCTAACAGCAAGTTACTTAAAAAATACTTACGGTTCATCAAATAAAAATTTAACAGGGATTTCATAACACCAAGATCGTGAATCAACCACCTCATAGTTCAGAGTTAGATCCAACCAAAAACGTGTGAGGTCAACTACAGAAGTGGGCTTAAGCAGGTGGTTTTATCCTTCATACACCAAGTGAATTGGGATCTACTATCCTCAGCAGCTGGCCAATTGTGAGAATGAAATTGTATAAGCTTTGATCAAAGCATCTGCTTACTCGAAAACAATTTGTTACATTAGTTGGCAATATGGCTGTTTTGTTGTTCAGTCACACCAGTTACAACAAATGTTCCAGTTAAGTCCAAGTTCAAACCGAAATGTGTTTTGCAGTTATTCACAAGTTTAATCATCAGCATTCTGAATTCCACTATCCCAGTTATTTGGGATCTGATGATTTGGAGAAAATGCGATTTTTCCATTAGGACTTCATGCATCGCGATGTTTTACGATTAGCTGCTAACGAAGATTGAGCTAGAAATACTAAGCATCTTTGGCAAAAACGTAGAGTGCGGCGTCTTACACGCTTTCCAGGAGTTTATTTGCGGTGTTTACTTAGGCCCGTGGGTTACTTACGCCTGGCGAAAGAAAATTATTTTTGGCTCTAAGCTACTTCCTGGAGGGAGCTATTGGAAGTCTGTCCTTTTCCTCTTGAGGCACAGCTGAGGAAGCAGGGGCTTTCTGATTTGATCGATCGATTGTTGCGTTTATTTTAGCTCAATTAGGACAGACCCACAGTGCCACAGCGGGGCGCCAGAAGCAAGCAAATTGTTTTTAAAATGCCCACCTTTTCAAGTTTTGCAGCCTAGATCGAGTGTTTGTCCCATTTCGTTTTGCCGTATTACCGGACACCAACCTTGAACGCATAAACAAACAGTGAAGTGGGAGAAAGAATTTTGCTGCCAGTCCTGGTTAATGCCTCTGATTAACCGTCGTTCGGTGGTGAAAAACCAAAGTATATCCGCTTGTTTTTCTTCACTGAATTGCGCTTTGGAACACAGCGGTCAATAAATCAATTATTTGAGTCCCTCTAAATTTTTGGAATCAAATTAATTCGTTTTCTGCCCCAGTGTTCCAAAGAGCATATGATGACTGTGCTTCTTATTGCAAGGGGAAAGGTCTCTACTACGGGGTGGATGTATGTTGGACCAAAGTATTTTGCACGAAAATGTGGCAGTGAACTATTCACAGCGGTTGTAAAACGTTTGATGAGGGAACATCTCAATATTAGGGGTCGGGAGAGCCAACTTATTGAAGAAAACCTTGCCTCTTGTTAAAAATTCCAATCTAAACTGAAGAAAAAGCCCCATTTAGTCATGAATTATTGTTTAATTTCATTGTGAATCCCTGTGTTCCGGGCTTTTGAGTAGTTACTTACAGTTGGTATGAGTAATCGTACCGGTTGAATAAATTGTAATCTGTTTTTTTCTCACCCCAACTTTGCTTTCAATAGCAGATTGCTAGATGTTTTTAAGTTGTTCGGCAATGTCTGTTGGTTATTTCAATAGAGTTTGCTCTTCCTTAACTAAGGTATGCTCTCTACTAAAAGCTTTTTCCAACGTATGAACTTTTATTATTATTATAATATTCACCACCAAATTCCTACTCTACGGTTCAGGATTCTTTCAATCTTTTAAGTATTTTCAGTCTCTACAAACCAATAAAATGGATGTCTTGCCATCTTGTGCACAGCTGATTGATATTTCTGCAAGCCAACTAGAAGCAAAACAATGTCTGATGTTATCAGTTTCTTAGCCTGATATAGGACCACGAACGTACTGCATAGCTAGACATTTGAGGATTAGTAAACCACAGGTTGCAAGAAGAAATCCGATCATCTCAAGTGCCAAAAACTATTTCGTTCGAACGATACAGATAACAAAGCTGAGTGATAAGTAGGTCCGATATACTAATAATTGGTAACACGGAACAGAGTCCTTTAATGGCAGTTTACAGCGCATCTGGAATATTCTAATACGATACATCTACCTCTGCGCAACCGCTCCAGAGGTTCCACAGGGTATTCTCTTGGGATAGTGATCAGTAAGAACTGCATTACGAGCTTTTTTACTAGGCTGACGAAATTAATTTTGGCTCGGGCGCTTTTATGCAGCTTTGTTCAGAGTGGGATATAAGTTTTAATGTAGGAGCTCTGAATATTGCATATTTGGGCATGAGACCGAATCACTAGTCCAACTTGATAAATCTCCATAATAGTCGCCAGCTCTCATCATCACGCTGGCTAGGGTACACATATCTAAGCTTTAGTATATATCACTGAACATTGTAAGTTACCATAAACAAGTATTTGTAACGAACAGTGGAAATAAAGATGGTAACTAGGAACGCGAAATCTATCAAATTATTTTGTTTCGCTCCACGCCGTTCTTCGCCTATGCAACTTTCAGTCGGTAGTTAGATTGCGAGGTGTTCCCATGACTGGCTTTGCTTGCGCAGTCGCAGCTAAATTCTCGATCATGTGCTTAGAAGGTACAATCTGAAATGGCATTGAGTTGACCATGAAATTAAAACTGTAATGTCCCGCCTCAGGGTCAAATAAACCAACCAGAAGTTGGGCGGATGAGTGCAACAAAGTATCCTAATGAAAACCGAAACATTTCCACGAGAAGACAATCAGCTGTACGTATTTTTATTGATAAGTAGCCAATATGTCTTCTAAGTGTACGACTTTTGGACCAACATAATTTTACGGAGGACAACGGAACCTAATGCGTAGCAGTTCTGTTGTCATATCTAGCAGGGCATCTTTCAAGTGGCTGTGGTCCACATTAACAGACAGGCAACCATTGTACATGTATTTTTCCTCCAAAGTAAAGGCTACCCTAGTAATTTGTCAACCTATCAGCCACCGCCTTAGTTTTTTCTCGGTCATCTACGGATCAGCACTGAAAATAAACAAGCTTCGCTTCAACTGGTGTAAATATTATTCTTATCGAACAAGTTAGTGCATCTTGATGGTGGTAATGGTCATGTCATTTTGTGACCAAATTGGTGTAATTCAGAAGTATTCGGGGATTCTCAGTTCTCTACCTGTATGAAAGAAAGTGTATAAATTGCTTGCAAATGCGGTCATTAGAAAAAAATGAGTGCAATATTCTAGTAACTCACCAAGCTCTATTTCTACCTTGCTGACTAAAATTCAGTCAATCAAAGCCGTCTTGGGTTGAGTAACCGTGATAAAGTGACACGGTTTCCTTTCTTCCAGGCAACAGAACCAAAGTTAGCATGAATAATTCATCTGTCTTGCGTTTTTGAACCATTGTGTGAATGACATGCAATTGAAGCAAGCCGACTGACTGATATTGTTGCTAATTTTGTAGAAGTATGCAAAAGGAAAGTAACTCAACATGATTTCGCTCAAATGCCGGCGTATAAAATTCCCTATTATGAACTGTCAACGGTCAATGTGCAACTGATTGGTTACAACATCAGGGGAAATGTGAATTTCACGACACTTACTATGAAATATAATTCACAGTGGACGAGTTACCAGTGTACACTAACCAGTGAAATGCTAAAGGACACCACTATCAAGCGGTGCTTGTCAGTCAGCCAACACAAGAACTCTGTTCGCTCAATTTAACTTCGTTCGTTTTCCATGTGTTGATCGTTTTATCTTACCAGCAGCCTAGTAATTTAGAAGCATTTAGGACAGACAAATGTGCCAAACAGCCGCTGGAGTTTTTCAACCATCTACCATATCAAAAGCAACCGAAGCTCAATGCGGAAGGATATCACGTAGGCTGTAAAATAAAGTGCGGTTCTCCGTTTTGGTACACTTCAAGCCTCTTAGACAGAATCGGGACGCAGAATAACTTTATTGCAATGGTGAATTGTTTAATGAGTCGTTTCTCTACAAAAAAACTGGCGCCAGACCAAAAAGAATGTCAGCTTTACCGAATTGATGTTCCTTGGAACAACAACTGCATGTCAGTGCTTTGAATCTGTGGAACGTTAGAAGCTTGCACGCACTTCTCTAGGACGACAGAATGAAGCCAAAGTCATCTGAATGAAACGTTTTCAAAATAGTCACACTTGCCAACAGACACTGTCATTTCAAACCTGCTTTTGAAATTTTTCCTGAAAAAATGTCTTGTAAGGAGTTCCAAAAAGAGATTCTCTGAACAGCTGGATACCATCGGGATTAAATAAATGTAGAGGCTTTTCCGACTTTTGATCTTTTTAAGTAAATATTTTGAAAGTAACTCACTTATATTTCCAACCGTGACGCATAGAGTTACAATTTCTGCCCGTAAAAGATTGGGAAATATTAACGAACATGAGGTTGATGTGTTTGTCTGTGCTGCCTTCAGAAATAATCCACATGTCTTATGAAATCCTTCCGTTGGCCGCATAACATTAATACGGAATTGTGTCTTTGAAGATCCATGCCTCATTGTTAGAACTCGATTTTCCACTGTCATTTCGCTGGTTTCAAGAGCTGAATGGTAAACTCTTAAGTTTTCTTCATCACTTTTTATATTGCACTAATAGACATTGCATGTTGTTTCAGTGTTTTTGTAGTCCTCAGCCAGAAAAACCATCCCGTAACAAACTTTTGGGTGAGCTCAAAGACCTCAAAGATCCCTGTCTCACCAGAACGAAACATCCAGCTGTTTTTTGGCTCTAAGCTTTTAACCGTTGGTGGTTTATTAGACTACACAATGAAACATTTAGTTGGTTCTTTTTATGCGACTGGTTATTTGTGTCTTTCTCCACAAAACTAAAGAGCACACGAAGAGCCTTATCTATTTTTAGATTGGTTATATAGCCGGTAGATACTGGTCTCATAAGTGATGTCATGGGCAGACTGCCTTACGGTACGCTGTCCTAAATTTCTCACAGTAAAACACGCGTAAGTAGGTAGACCAGGTGGTCTTGTACACAATATGACCAACGATAATGTGATATAGTTACGCGCGCGATTTTTTGCAGCCTTTCTAAGGGCGAGGTAAGTTATGGCATATAGAACAAGTAGCAACAGTTCTCTTCCAGAGGTGGCCGACAAGATCGATTTGTCTATGGGAATAACACTGACGCTAATTTTGCTTGCAATTATTGCCAATACAGCGCAGTCATCAGCATTCAGTGTTCAATTTGGAACTTTTTAGAAACGCAGTGAGTATGTACCGCTTGTACACGTTGATAAACGTTGTTTACTACCCTTGTTGCGGTGTGCCTGGGGCATGCCTGACTACTAATAGTCACCGTCGACATCGCATCAAAGACATGCAGGGAATTTTTTCATTATCTTATTTTAACGGTAATCCTGTTATGGTATATAAAAAATCGGACAAAAAATATGATCCTTTAAGACTCAGGCTAACTTTTGAGTTTGTTCTTTACGTTGGTTGTGGAGTAATCTAGTAGCACACAAGAATTTGTGTCAACTTAACAGTTGTGTATAACAGTGCTTCATCGTATCGTAACTCACCGTGGAGCTTCGGTCGGCCAGTCACAATGTATATCAGCGTATTCATCTATCATTAAACCATCGGTATAACACCCGATATCCCAACAATTAGGTTTATATACGACTGTACTACCACTTCAGCTAAAAAGCTGTTTAATTTTGTTACTGGCTCGCACATTCTGGAAAGGCCTGTTGTATCAGTCTAGTTAACAGTGTGTCATAGCATCATCCCACGCTTCACCTTGTAGCTCACCTTTTTGCACTTCGTATTTTCACATTTATCTTCTTGTTTAACAGTTGCAGCTGTGTGCAGTCGTTGGTACGCTGATCATCTGGTCTGCAAACAAGCTGCACTCACTGTATTTTACACCGACTGATGTAAACGCAAAACAACAATAAGGTAAACTACGTGCTGGAAACCTCAACCCAATAAATAAGTCCAAGGGTTGCAAAGTTTGCTCACACAGTAAGTGCCGGCTTAACGGGTTTGAAGTTTTTGTTTACACCGTCGTGACAAGAAAACAGTATCAGAAATCATTGAAGACTAAGAGCCACATCGGTTTTTACTTTTTCTTGTTCAGAAAATCAGCCTTTGGGTGTGCAAAGCAGAAACCAAACTTTGACACCTTTATTGTTGATTGACACACGTCCAGTTTTTCTATTTGCTTGCCTTCATGGATCCCTCTTATTTTGTGAAAAGTGTAAATGTTTTTGTGAACATGTTCAAAGTTTTTTGGCAGAGGTTTGGATGAAAATTTCAAAACATTTCAAACGACAGAGAATTCATTTCGACTAAGTGAGAGGTAATGACGTGACAAAGGACGTCTCAAAGGACACAAAACAAAATGCATGTGTTTGAATTTTCAAGAAATCATCTGGGCGTTTCCACGCTGCATAATTTAACGACTTTATCCCAACATCATATAAAGGATGTAAGAAAGCTTTACCAGAAATGTGTAGATGAATATTATGTCATCAGTTTATCATCACCAAAAGAAAAAACTGCCTAGTTGCAGTAACTGTTTCTCATATTTAAGTTGCTTTGCTATTTGCGCTTCTTACAATCCGTTTTTCACCATTTTTGCTTGTTGATTTGTTCGCAGCTACGTATATTAGGGGCTTAAAAACGTACGCAATAGACTCTTGTGTAAGGGCCACCAGATTGGTGTTAAGTGCATGCTTGTGTTTTTCTTATGAACTTTTTCCCGCTTGTTCACTCGCGTCACCATCAAATGTTACTTGCCACTGTCGGTAATTTGCCCCTCTGTCCGTTTTCTTCTGCCGCATTACAGTCCTCCCTCAAGCTAGTTGTGCGTATCCTTGAGACATATGAAGTTTTTGAATAACTTTTTTCCTTTGCTTATACAAGTTTATTTTCACCGTGGGATGTACATACCGACTAGACTGCCTCAGCTTCAAAGGGCTGTTAGCCTGCACTAAGAGTCTCCGCGTTCTTGCAATCCATTATACAGAACTAACTGTACAAACTTATATGCATTGTGTTTTTCGCAAATCGGTGAACATCAAGTGCCTCGTGAAGAAGTTCAAGCTCACCAGTGCTTATCCTCCCAAATTACAGCGAAAACATAGTGCAAAACTCAACCGCAAAAAGGTTTTGCTGGAGGTGTAAGTTCATTTTTCACGAAATTACGAGATAAAAAATTTGCCTACAGAACAAGTATGCATTAAGCAAAGTCGTTAAAAACTATTCAGATAACGACACGCACATAAAGGTGTCAATTACTAGCATTGTACAAAAAGAAATTATTTCCTATTTGATAGTTTTGTAGAGTTTGCAAAAACAAATATTTAAAACCGGGGAGCGACGCAAACTCGACGTCGAAGTATGTTGTAAACTTGACTTCGCTAATATGAAACAGATACAATACATTTTGTCCAATACGACTTCAGTTCGAAAGAACCGTGACCAAGGTAAACCCAGATAACGCTAAAGAATTATCCAGTTCCAAGTGACTTCAGCACAGCGCAAAATTTTTAGAATACAAATTTCACAGCTTCGCTGCCGCAGAGTAAAATAAGTCGATCGTTGTAGAACCGGAAAGACATTTGTCTGAAAGATTTCTACTCGGCTCATGGTGAGCAAAACCATCTTCCAAAAACGGCGAGTAGCAAATAGTGTACCCTCAATTGCTTAACTGCCAAATTGACGCGCAATTTTTAGTTTAGTTAACCATCAAATCAGTGCATGATGTAAAAATAAAGCAAAAACTAAGAGAAAAATTAGTCAGAAAGGTTAATATGAGTAAAAACGCACAGTGATATGAAACAGGCAGGCAGCCAAAAGAGGCCTGTGGTACTGAGCACACCAGAAAAGATTTACCCCTTGTGTAACACGTGAAAACCGAACCTCACCAAAATCTATTCGAATTGTTGTGAGATGGAATGTTTAAATACACATGGACAAAACAAAAAGAACTGCTAAAGATACAGCTATTTGTTGAATGTTAAAACAAACCTGCCTAACAAAGAACGGAGTTTATTTTGGAGGTTGCATGGTCGGTTAGTGTGCACGAACAAGCGGTCGACTTCTGATAAGCTTAGAGCGGAAAACGGTAACAGGAGCCAGTTTGCTAACGCAGCCTCTAATCACTTCCGATTAGTTTCAACATCCCTCTAATTAGATATTTGAGATAACTACAAGCATACATATCAAGTCAATAAATTTTCAAACTCGAAAGGATAGGAAAGCAAGTCTAATGTCATTGTTGGAAATTCCTCAAGCCAAAACAAATGTTTCAACCGTTGCAAATGTTGCAACTGTTGATGGTTGGGATAAAAAGGAAACTTAAAAGATGAAAAATCCAAACAACAGTTATTGTGCATAGTAATCTTTAAGATAACGCCATTGGAGAGCACTACCACCCAAGCTATATAGCGAACCCATGTAAAAGATACTGCTAGCTCCAAACCGCCAGAACGACATCAAAAGACAGAAGCCTGATGCAAACGACATGGCTTGAAAAGACTAAATATGTAAGTCTGCTGTGTGCTAAAAAATATCAAGAAGCGGGATTGTATTTTCTGGATAATTTTGTTAGTGGTTGTTAGGTGTATGTGATAAGTACGTCTCAGCCATAAATGCTCATTTGCCTGACACTGACTTTGAGTTCTGAGGGGCCTTCTCTGAACCCTGTGTAAGTAGCGTACACAGTATCTTTTGTTGGCTTGCGGAATTTCTAATCCTTTCTTCCAGATCCTTATTCTAATGCCGATGCACCAAGGTGATATATATATTTGAACTCTCCTGTGCATCTTATCACGAACTTATAACATTTTTCGACCACAATGGTGGCAGAAGGTCTGCAAAACCTTAAAGCTCGTGTCGGGCAAAATCTATACCTGGATTCTGCTCAGAAATGACACCAAGTCGTAATATAGCGCCTCAAGGAAACTGTATGTACTTGCTTTTGTATCTATGTAGGCACCAAAATTTATTCAAGCCCGAGCCGGACAAGGTTTCTTGGGAAATTGTTCTTGTTCTAGGCTACTTTTTCGACCGTGCTTAAGTGCTGCTTCCCCTTCAGAATTGGCATAATGATCTACGTTCCCCGAAGGTTGTTAAGCGGTCGGTTGTGCTTTCGTCTGAACCTTTCCTGATTAGATATCGTTGTTCCCCCGTCTTCATTCGTGGCTGATCTATCCGATGAAAGCCTAACTTTCAAAGTATACATTCATTTTTCTCAACCCGGCTGTTACCTTAAGGTACGAAGCTATGACTAAAGACATTTATTTTATTCGATTTCTTACTGCATTCCGAGGAATTCAACCGGCAACGATTAAATATATATGAGCAATCAATAATTAATACGTCGGGAATAGCATACACTTATCTTAATAAGCTTTGATTCAACCTACCTTTAAGTCTCTATGAACGACGCCTCTGCTGTGCATGTATTCTGTCGCAAGCAGAACTTGTTTTATCAAAGAACTGGCATCGCGTTCTGTGTAACTCCCCTTCTGAACGATTCTGTCGAACAACTCACCACCTGTAACCCTTAAAGTTTTCAAACGATCACTTTTTACAGCAAAACGTTACAGCTCCATTACAAGATAATAGCATTCGTCATCCTCCAGTACTTCAATCAGTTGCACAATATTCGGATGCTGGAGCCTACAACGAGAAATGTGCATTTGTCTAATACGCTTACCTCCTGAGAACTTCTATTTCATTTTCCAAGGCCTCCTTCCGCGACAAAGCCTCTTTTGTTGCATCTCCTGTAGACTGGCTATTTGAAAGAAATTTTTTCCGGATGCATTTGATGGCAACAAATACGCCTGGATTTTTCTGATTTTCCGCTAATCGTACTTCAGAAAACGCACCACTTAAGGGTGTACATTTAAATACTTTTGGAAACTTACGTTCCTAATACTTCTTTAAACTCATAATGAGCTACTGTGCGACCAGTCGTCATAAGCAAACATGGACTATAATTTGGAGGCTCTGAGATTTATCTCATTATTTAGATTCGTTCCAAAATAAAGTACAGGTTTTTCGAAGCGTTTAAAGGGTGTGGGACCTTTCAGTTCAACTGACGACTGCATACTGTTACGAAAATGGCGAGACGCATACTCTTTCTGGCTGATAGTGCATCACTTTTTGTTGCGTGTTATTTGTTATTTGAACGATCCCGGAGTTATGGGTCCGGTTTATCTATTTCCTTGGGAAACTCGGGCATTCTGTGATAGCTTCAGTTGGTCAATAGATATGTTAAGTGGAAAACCAAAGGTTCGTGAACTTGGTTCATTAGGTCATCAAGTCTTGCCACGTGCCCGGGTTTCGTAACCGGAAAAAAGGGCGAAGAAAGTGGGATCTACCGCTGGTAATGGTGACTTCCTGCGTTGTTCGTTGTACGGGGTCAAGCTTAGCTTGTCTGAAGGTGGTCAGGCAGGCAAGATAGGACTGAAAAAAAACGAAACGGGGTTACATCAAAATTTTAGAGGCACTGCCTTTTTATAGAGCCGATGGTCCAGACGTAAGCCCAGTATTGTGAATGGGGATGATTGAAACCAACTGTTGGTCGGCGGCGTGTATAGTGGGGTATACTTGGGTGTTATGGGTTAACTCCAGAGGGTCAAGATGACAAATGTTGACAAAAGATGACAAAAGATGACAAATGGATGTTGGACAACCAAAGAGGAGAAAAAACCCCTATTTATTAGACTCGTATACTAACGGTGGTAAAGGAACTGAATGGGGAAGTGGCTGAAGGCTGGTGAACTTTGGCTCCAAGTCCCAGACCGAAAAGTTTGAACGTGTGCACAGGCGCTGTCGTGAATCGTAATATTTCAAACGAGAGATATTTAGGTGAAAAGGCCGTTCAGAGCATGAAAACCTGTGGGCTGCTCAAGAAACCTCCTTTTGTCCACATATCTAACCAAACTTTCACCTAACTTCCAGTTGCATGATCGGTCTGCATCATCTCATAAAGATTTTCAACCGACCTCCATCCGGTTTCCAGGCTTTCCTCTAGGAAACTGCAAGTTGCATATCCTCTCCTTCTTAAGATCACTTGCGCTACACCCCGCCCGAATTCCTGTACCAAGCAGTGAACGCTCCAATAACTACGTTTGTTTACGCCGCCTGATTTCCGTACGCCACCAGCGTAGCCGCACAAATGGGCCAGAAGTGCCTGTGATTGTAACTTTGTTTACCCATCTCACGCGCTCGAAGGTATTTGGACGTAGAGGCCCTCATCGATGCATTCGCTTAAATGGCTTCGACAGCATGTACAACAGAAACACAGTAAGGCAAGTTGCACACTGTATAGACACTGAGACTAACGAGCCGGGTTGGGGAAAAAGACCAACACCTGAGAAACAATAAAAAACGATTAAATTGTGATTAAATGTGAGCTTCACTTTTTCTGCCAAGTCTTAGACATACGGGTGGACTATAACGAAAAGGCAAGGCACAAACAATGAGACTGTGTGTGAATCTGTAGCTTGCTGCAGAGGCGATAATGCAGTCCCCGAGGCCAAGTCTTGCTTTGAGTAGTCTGGTGTTAAATCGCTTGAGCAGTTTAACCATTTAGTGCACAACCACCGGACGATGCGCGTTGATAAATGTCAGGATATATAACCGGTGGCTGGCTTATGCTCACAACTGACTGACCCATTTTTTCGTCTCGTTTCAGAAGCAGTGGGCGCTTAACGTCATTGTGAACCGTGTCAACAGTCTTCTTTCCTTAAAGGTTCTGAGATGGTCACCACGAATAACACAGTTTGTTTAGTAAACCGTTTCCGCACAGCCTCTCTGGAGCTTCCGTGACCACGAACAATGTTGAGCTCAGAACACAATGGTCCTGTTGGAGTGGCGTCCATTTTTATTTAACTTGCATTGTGACGGAGTTGTCTGTCTCGCCAAGTCGACAGAGCATAACTCGGAAGGGGGTGACGAAGATATTGCAACGAGTATAAGTGCTACTGCTGCAACCCCTACCCAGGACGAAGTCCAAGCGCCCCCCGCGCTTGGCCGGAGGCACTGCATGGGATGAAAGCTAATAGATATCAGTGGTGTCCGTGATCTGTTTTTTCGAAGCTGTCTGACTGAACCTTCCGGAATGTCCAGCAGTGCTTCCGACGGCCAGCACCAGACCACTCCCTCATCCACGCTTCCCTATTTTTTTCTCTTTCAGGTTTTAAATATGATCAGTTTAAATTTGTGCTCGTGTACCAGTAAAGCATCATTATCAGCATTAATGTAGTCATCTCCGGTGACGTTGAAGCTCTCTCTCAATCCCCTTAAAGACGCCGATAACGATTTGCGTTCATTTTTATCCCTATGTAAATATTTGTGACAAAACCAGGTCGCAGTCCGTTACAATAAAAACTGCCTTGGTTAAAGCCAGTTTTGGGGGCCCAAATCATTACTGTACCCATTGCCCTGTCTCAAATGGGGATGAGAGACCAGTTAGTTTATTTTCCCGTTAGTCTCAGGTGTACAGATAATAGGGGGCCTAATTGGACCAAGCTTGTCCTTACAGTACTGCCATAAGCCCCGTCTGGCCAGCTTAATGCCTTTTTACCAAGCGCCACCTCAACAGCCTACTCCTGGATAGCTGAGGCGCTACGCAATCCCGTAACACAGTGGCTTATTTAGACATTTCTTCTGGTTGAGTCCACACGCACTTCTACTCGTCTTACTCACGCCATCTAAAGAGGAGGAGCCGCCGCTAACAAACATATACTGTGGGTTTCTATACCAACTTAGCAAAATGCATGAGTTAAAAGAAATGCATATTTTAACAGAAGCCGAAATACGTTTGTCTGGGTGGTTCTACCTTGAAAACACACGAACCAGTGCCCATAGCACCCACCACACTGCACTTCCAACGGTGTAAAATGTTCTCTCGCATTGAGTAAAAGAGGTCCTTTGTGACTCGCGTGGGCTCCAAAGTGAAGAGGACACTATCCGAGCCGTCGGTATGGAATATTACGTCCCGCACTTGGGACAACTACGTGACCGTTTCCGACGTTCAGTAGTTTCTTCACAATCCAGAACTAGCAGATGAAACTTGGACTTTTCCAACGTGCTTACAAGACTTGTGGTAAGAGAGACCAACTGAATCCTTTGCTTGTTGAAGAATTTATACCGACGCTAGTCGGCCGCCACTAACCTGGGTGCCACCCTGCGTCCTTTCCCCAAGGAGTCGATTTCACCAACTCGCATGAGGATGAACACCCTGTTCATCAGAACGGCTCTGGTGCATTACGTTCTCCCACAACGCTCATGTGTTAGCAACTGCATAACGGCTGGATTGGCTTAGATGTGGTTGTCGATCTTTATCTCCATAACTGGTTTCAGCGTGGTTCAGTACGCGAACAGTAGGTCGCCGGCTGTAGGCCTCGGCATATTCACGGATAACCTGATCGGGATCCGCAAGGAAGGTTGCAAAATAAGGTGTTGTGTTACTTAGGTAGTGTAAAACCACGGAACAAATATCTCACATCGTTATTTCGTCTAATAGAATATGAGTCTTAATCACTGCACGATCCATCGGCCTCGACTTTAGTACCCTCCTAAGTGCCACACAAGATTTATCCACCGCCTTATCACACGACATTCCGGTATAAACAGTTATCCTTCAATGATGGGCGACCTAGATTCCAGCGTGTGGAATATGAGAATATTTGGACTTGAGTTTCATTTAATTGAACTCTATTTGATATTTCTCATAAGATTAGAACTCCGAGACTCTTGGATATGGGGCAAATTAACAGGCCACTGTTGTTGCCTTTCGCATAGTCCTATGAAGGAGGAGGGACTTATCATGCGCCAGCCTTGTGGAAGCTATCTGCCGGCGAGCGATACGGGGCCTGGAAAACTGAGTGGTCGCAAAGTCAGGCGACACATAAAAAAATACTCTCCATGTAGCCTGCCACCGTAAATGTCCATCTACGCTTCAAGACTATCGCTATCAACGTCCCAGCAAACCATGGGGATGCACTTTCTTCTCACTCCCGTTGAGTTACAATCACTGCAGAAAAGAAGCACTCAACGCCAGGTGTATTGTAGTTCGGACCTTGTAGCTGGATTTTCCTTTTTCGGAGAGAAGCTCCCCATTTCCTAACACGTGTCTGAGCTCATCGACTATGACAGTTGCCCAACGTTTGCTGCTATTTAAAACAAAGTAATCTTCAGCATAATTTAGGAGTTGTATCGATTTTCTTTTGAAAATTAACTGGCTGCCCCTCTCCGGATGCAAAAATGGTACACAGACTGCGCGAACCAGAGAAGCAGAAAGGCGTTTTACATCCTTGTTTTAAAGCTTTGGATAGACCCCTTACTGATTTTGACCCACGTAGCAACGCTTGCTCTGGCGGTTTCCTACGGAATTCAGCAGCAAAACCAAGGGCGGTTTTGACTCTCCCTAGTCTGTTCGGTTTTTTAACGGGGTGATAAGTAACGGCTAAGCTGCAGAAAATCGCCAGGACACTTAAACGACAACGCTTGACCATGTGAGTGTGCTTATTCATAGACATCCATTCAGTGTTTTCAACCCGACTGAGGGTTCCTGATAATTTGACTAAAGTTTAGCTATCTTTTATTAGGGAAGTCCTGGGAGGAATTTTCAATTAGCCAACGTGATCGATGACAGTCGATGATTCATCGTCCACTGAGGAAGCCCTGGTGTCAGAACCAGGTCGTTTTCTGATATCTCAGAGAACCTTTTAAGCGCTTCAGCGGAAAATAACCTTCAAATACCCCTCCCAAGAATTGGAACAAAACAGGGCGTAGATTTTTAACCCTGCTACCTTCTCTGATGTTTTGAAACCTTTCTGCGGCGGAAGGTGTTGATTTACTTGTCCACATGGGGCCTATGGACTTTAATCAAGCTTTCCGATATTTAGCAGACAGCTTGTTTTAAATTACCATCAACAACGAGCCCCACAGACACGGCTTACGGCAGAAGTTCTTGCCAAGATCTCGGTTTACGTAAACTTCATTTTGCGGACTGAATTGAGAAGCGGAGAGTAAGTAAAGTTGCTTTATACATGTTTGGCCTTGTCCACACCAATTGTCTCCTTCGAAACCACTCGTGCACCCGCTTTTGATGTGCTATGGATTTAACTTCCCCTACGTATGACTGCTTTAGTTATTTTCTGCTAGCATGTGACTTTGAACCTAGCAACAACTCCTGGGTGGCTTCCAGCAAGTCTGGCCTATGTAACATTTTACATCAGTATTGACTAACTTCGTACAACAAAGGGCTCAGATTTAGCATGCCGACGGACCCAGCAGACATCATGCAGGCTAGCTGCCATCCTTTTTGGATCTGATCATCACCAATAAAAGAAGCTCCGTTGAGCAGGTGAAAATTAAGCTCCCTGGGATATAACGACCACAGTGTGCTAGGTTTAGCTTTATCTGCCGGGGGCTCTGAACCACAAACGAGTATTCGGAGCTTCTGGCCCACAAACTTTCGGGGGTGACTATTTTTCCTGACCACATTAGGCGGAAACCGGCTTCAGTGAAGAATGCCCGTTAGGTCATTTTCCAGAGAATTCACAGAGAAGGTGGAGTGTTTGTTCCAGCAAAATCAGCATGCCTTCGACTGAACCAGAATGCACATAGGTGGATTTGGTGTTCGCCGGAAATTATATAAAAACCCATTATCAAAAAAACAACTACATGAAACTCAGAAGACAAGCAGGGGAAACCGCTGTGTATCAGTAATCCGCCATTTGAACTTAAGAAGGCAGGTCGTGATGCGTACTCTTCCCGGATAAAAAAGTGCCATTTTGGAACATGACACCACCAATGAAACAGGTCAGTCTTTTTCTCCCTAAGAGACAACAACAAAGTACCCTCGAGCTGCACAGCAGCATTTCTGGAGCAAGCAAATGACACTTCATAGCCCATATTATGCACCACTGACCTCCTCATATCCGTTTTTGTCAAGACAGAGCTGTAAACAGACCTTGACCAACGCAACGTTCACGGAGTGTGATTCTTCCAAGCTCTTTCGCAACACAACCCTTAGGTACGGTGAGGCTAAAAGGAGTGCAGCCAAGGATCCTGCAAGAAATATCACTAAGCTTGGCAAGCCATTTCGCTCTGATTTTTCCTCGGTCGTCTGACGAAGTTTACCTCCTTCGGTTTGAGAGCAAGTGATTGTCACAGCAAACTGCAAATCTAGTGGCCACTTATCGCCGGCAGCCACAATTCTATTTGCCTCGTTGGCATACCGTGCAGGGTGATGAAATGCATCCTAAAACTAATCCTTCTAGATCAGTACTAGACACCTGGTATCCCTGGCCCAACAAATATTTCTTCACAAGCCGTTCTTGTGTGTCGAGCACATCCGCATTCATGGATGGACCAACACAAGCCAGGGGAAGGGGCTTTCGTTAAACCCAATTTTTTTATTTCCCAAAGGTAGTTGATCGAGCTCCGAGCACTCCACTACTCCATAAACTGATGCAAGTGGGATTAAGGTGGAAGTTCTCCGCAGTGGTAATTGGACTGTCATCTTTCTCCAAGTGGCAAAAATTCGTCGATATGACTTTCAGTGGAGGCTCAGCAAAAGCTCTTGTCGTGCAAGGTGATAGGAAAAAGGGAGATTTTACAAGGCTAGATGCCAATCGTGTTTTCTTTACCGTATTACAAAAATAGCTTCAAAAGTAGTTCATTATTTGTTAGATTATTTGGCGCACCGCCGGCCGAAATACCTCCAAGGACTTCCAGGTAAAGCATTTAGCCTACGAAGTTTTTTATTCAGAGCACAAGGGGGAGGTTACCCTTACTGAGCGTGTCCAAATGCTGCTACAAAGTTCCTTGCTGGCCTCAGATCCGTCGCTTACGAAGTGATTCCGAATTGGAGTCGCCTCCAACTGGGGCCGGTACTTTTATAAACGTTGTCTAAACAAAGCTTAGCCGGTAAGTTTTTTCATAGCCAAACTTCCTGAGATACAGTGCAGACACGGCAAGAAGATTTTCAAGATTCGAGCACGCAGTTTTCTTAGACAGTAGTTTATCTCTTGTTTTTTTTCTTTTTTGGCCCTGCGATGCCGCAGCATGTCATTGCCCTTTTAAACAGGGTTGAAGGTTAGCTTTACCTGCGGTTAGCTAAGTAGTTGATGTGTCACTTTTCGATAAAAGCAAGTTTTGTGAGCCTCATGCAACTTTCTCCCCAATAAAACGCCCAGAGGTGTTTTTCGGTTATTCTTGTCTAGTTTGCTTGTATCCGTAAACTTATTATTGGGCTATCCATGCGCCTAGTGCTCCAATTCTTCGTTGACTGGATCCGGATCTTTTATTAAATTCTGATGAACTCAGTTATGCTAGGTTATGCCCAGTTCTACTGGCACACCCAACGTGACGTATTCCAGCACGCATTTGTGTCCACACCCCAAATGCAGTGAGACTAATTAATTTCTGCCTGGCGACTTCAGCAATTTTACACAGCGCTGGTTCCTTCATAAACTTTAAGAATTACCATTAAACAATTGTTTTCACCATGAGAACAGATGGGAAATATATACTCTAAATCATACTTGTGACCAGCAAGGTCTTACGGCTTTGTTTCCACGTCTAACTTCCCAGCGTTCGTTTCGACGGGGTTCTCGATAAGACCGGTGGATGAAACGTGAATCAAAACATCTTCCTTGTTTTTACTGTGAATGCAGCGGCTCAGCGCTTTGCATAGCATTTAATTTTTTTCCTTTGTCGGATTATACACCCTGTTGCCGAATACGCACAATGGCTTTACCCAGGCTGTTTTAACTTCACCAACAAACCGTTGCTACACTTTTGCTCATTGAGTACTCCAAGAATAAACTCAGTTTATTGTATCTCTGGCAGTTATCCCAGACAATCAGCTATTTCATATGTCAACCCCAAAATTGGTTGAAACGGCATAACAACTAATATGCCTCAAATGTGAACCCATAGTTAACAGAATAACGCACGGTGTAGGGCTGCGGTACGAGGCTTGTTGCCAGATATAAAGAAAAAAAATAGACTGTAGAGCACAGAGCACACTTGTGGCCACGTCGCACACGAAAAATAGGAATAAATTCGTAGCTGATTAGGGATGCTCAAATGTTGACGCGCATCCGTACACTGCATGCCCTAGATCCCACATTCTGACAACAACTCGTCATTACCTCAGGTAAAGATAACGGTTACCAACTAACCCCTTTGCTATCTACAACCTCAATAAAAATGAACCTGTAGGTTTTTATATTTAAATGCGCACCACTTCCTTCTAATTAGAAAAAATATAGCAAAATGAAAATGAAGCATAAACAGGGAATACATGGTCGACAGAAGATGACACGCCAAAAAACAGAAAATAACAAAGTTCCAAAGAATTTTTTTCCAGATTTGCGGATGAGCCCGGGTTATCAATGTGCCTTTGTTCATATATCTTCGTGGAATATTTCGCACAAAGTTGCCTGGTGAATTGAGAACAGTAAAACGTCTTTGCGAATCTAGGAAATCAAGGAGATGCCAAGTCAGCATCCACAGATGATGGCAATTCAGCCGCGACTGGTTACCTGCTGAACAGCCGGTATTAGCCGCAACTTGTATGACGGCTCAAAGCTACCTACTTTTCAAATGATTGAAACGTGGCTGCGGTAAACTGCATGCTCCAAGAACCGGGGCTAGGTATGATTTTGAAATTACTCCAACCACCCCTGTATCTTCCCTGTCAACGGGTTTTGATCGGCAAACGGGCAAAAAGTCTGGGAAAACAATGGGCTCCTGTCACTATGCTTGAATAGATTCACTAAAAATATCATTGATCACTACAGCCTATGTGCTTTTAGGAGACTATTATAAGGCTTTCCTGTCGTATGACTAAGCCTGAATTATGTTATTTGGACTTGGAATAAGTTTTTGGTTCAGAAGAATACCGACGCCTTAACCGCTGATGCAGTTGCAATATACCAGTTTCAATGCACCTCAAACACTTTAGAGGAATAATGATGGGAAAATGTGAGAACATTTCGCGTCCAAGCAGGGGAGAGATTTTTCTCTGGAATATGGGGATAGCCTCGCCTCCCGGGATACGGTTCACAGTCTGTCCCTTTTTCATTATTCGTAACTCAACCTGTACAACAGTTGAACAGCTCGCAACATGCCTTTGCGGATGATGCAATGTTTGAAGAAAACTTGTACCAGCCAACAGTTAAAATATTTAACCTTAAATGCTTGACTGAAACTAATACTGCGATTCGAAACTTCACCCTCAAAAGCAACTTCTTTTAGCTCACAAATATTAGAGCCAACTATCCGTCAAAAGTATACAGCGCGTTCTTCCAATTTATGGAGCCGGTGGTTAATATTTAGAGCTTTTAACATCTAGTGTAAAATGCTTCACTGACATTCCTCCTTTAAATGACACGCATTGGCCTGGGATCATTAACGAAACAATGCACGCCATCACGAGAGGAAGCCAGTCACCTTGGAAGGGCGCATTATTCACAAGGTCGCCGGAGACCTTTTAACAGCCCATGAGCGGATGTTTTCTTCTTGGTGCCCATAAGGTCGATACAGTCCTTAAATTACTGGCAACCCAATGTTTTTCATAAACGCCAAAGTTTACTCAGTTAGAGAGATGGGCGCAGTTCAATCAAGTCTTGTGTGCAGTCTGAATACCATACCAGCTAAAACACGACACATTCTTTATGCGGAACGTTTAACCGGAGAACATTATAAACGCACTTGGTCTGTGAATCAGCCAGGTTCTCAACAACTGTCAACAGAGAAGCACAAGAACATAGGTTTGTCAATTTGTTCTCCGAGCAACAGTACACGCGGTACACCGCGTGACAGCAACAGAATGCGGGGGTACAAACGTATAAACATACAACGGGTGTTAGTCATTGTGGAGGGCTATCGATCTTTTCTGAATTGTGCTCAAGAATGTCTTCATGAACCGACCTCGTTACTGCCGCCGCTTCTGAAAGTAGACAACGGAGGTTGTAATTAACGATGGCGCGCAGTTTGACGTCCGTCGGCACATTACACTTGGTAATAGACCCGGAAAAACTGGAAGGGCTACTGTCGACAGCAGTTTCTCTGGTGATGGAATAAATGATGACCGGAGTGGTCCCCCTTGAGGGTGAGTTGGACAAGAGATGTAGGACTGGATATTTGGGGGGAGGATATACTGGGAGGTCGGTGGCGGATCCGGCCCATGGTATTAGGGACCAGCTGGATGTTGGTGCCACAGAAAATATGGTTTTGTTTCTCCATGGTGCACGTTCATATGATGTGCTTCTGAATGGGCGATTTTGAAGATCGATGAAGAGGGAAGAAGGTGAGTAGGTATGAAAAATGAATCGACGTAGCTAGTGGGAGTACCGTGGTCTCACGCAGTGTGGCCTCATATTTCTTCCTTTTGAAAATCATGAAGTCTGGGTGTAACGGGCGAACGGTATCTTCGAGTGACGCGTAATACCAGAACCTCCGGGCAGGCAAGACAAAGTCGGAGCTGGGTTTCTATACGGTACTATTAATATAAGACAAATTCACAAATTATACAAACCTCGACAGTAGATACTCGTCCAAGACAAATGGTCCACTTGGACTACAAAGGTACAAACCAAAGGAGCAAACAGGCTCCCACGTGAGACAGTCACACGTGCACAATGGCAGTCACAAATGGCCGGATGACCTCAAAGCCAAAATAGGTGAAGTGGTAAGGACAAACAAACGCCAGTTCATATACACGCACTAAACACAAAAGTGGGGCGGGGGTTACAAATAGGGACAGAATAAACGTGGGGAATTTCAAGTGTCAACGTGATGAACGATACAAATAGTCTTTACTATGGTTGACAGTGGTGAGTTGCAACACGTATAAAAATAAATGCAATCGCTCAGCTCCATTCTAAGGCACCCCTTCAGCCACCGACACGAATGGTCCGAGTCCACTCCTGCCACAAGTGCCGACTTCGATGGGGTCAAGCCTAATCGCGTCCCTCCAGTAAGCACACCTTTCTAATATCTCTCTTAAGAACGCCGCCCGCCGTTCTAACATGCAGGGTTCTTAATAAGCCATCTGAACTCATCTGACAACCATCTACTACCAGTACATACCACTTTGCACGAGGCAATCTCCACCAGCGAGTAGGGCCCCTTTTCTCGCCCTGCTTGAATTGTAACGTAGTGACCAAGCTACAACCTTCTGTAGCTTCACCCAACAGGGAAACCGGGCTATTAGTGGGCACATGACATCATTTCCCTCCAATCGGTTAACCTGTGCTACAAGGCTCTTCAGCTCGACACCATCGGCTGCGTCAATCGGGGCTGTGGAGGCCAGTTACTCTCTAGTTCGAGTAAAAATCTGGGTCCCGTTAACCATCTACGCAGCGGACCGCGGTTATATGTCTCTCGAGAGGCAATGTCAGCTGGGTTGTTCTCCGATGTCACGTGTCTCCATTGAGTAGGTAACGACTTTAAGCAGTCGTCAACATATAAATTATTGTCTATTGCGCTGCAGGTTGAGGTGGCATAATCTGAGCCAAATTCCTCAACGGTCTTTTGTAAAGCGAACGTTGCGCAGAAAGGGGAGGAGGTGGCACCAAACGGGTGAGAGTCCATTGAAATTCAGTAGGTTCTCCAAAGAACTCATAGTTTTCCCACCACAGGAATTTCAGAGCACCTCTATCACAGGGGTCAACCTTGACCTGCAGGAACATCTCTTCGATGTCCGCTGCCACAGCAACTTTCTCTAAACGAAAACCGAGCATAACATTTACAAGTTTTGCGGTTAAATCAGGGCCCTGATACAGGTGATCGTTCAGGGACACACCATGACATTTGGCAGCGCAGTCGAATAAGACCCGAATCTTTTCTGGCTTTTTGGGTTGATAACGGGGTAATGCGGAGATACCACTGCTTTGAATTTAATGACAATGTGGGAGCATCTGCCACCCGTTCAATGTATCCTTTCTCCAGGTACGCGCGAGCACCTTATCGTACTTTCCGTGTAAAACACGATCCCTGCACAGTCTAGTTTTCAGATTATCTAGACGTTTTCTAGCCACCTGGAAGTTATCGGGTAGGGGAAGTGTGTTATCCTTCCATGGGAGTGGCAGCTGATAGTGCCCGCTTACTCGCACCGCACCAGTCTCCGCCATCAACAGTGCTTTTGATCCTCTAAAGAGAGACTAGTGTTCGATGCTGAAGTGTCTGCGAATTCCGAGTTGTACAGTCGTTGCAAATGCTCCTGGATGCCCTGACTGCACCCGGTTATACAATGACTGACGACCTTCTGCTTCATCCCATTTTCATCGGACCAAGAAGTATCCAACCGAGTAAGGTTTTCACAGCAAACGGCTGTTTTTTACCCCCAGGCGCTGATCGAAGACCCAGTGCGCTTCGGATACGTCACACCCAATGAGGATTCCTACATCGTCTACAGTCAGTTCGTCGAAGGCAATTTCCTTAAGGTGCGGCCATGTGCGAGCCGCTTCTCTGATAGATGGGACAGCTCGCATGGGTAAGCTGTCACCCGAAAGCCCTGTCAATATCTATCGACTGGCTTTCATCCATTGATAAAAGCCTGATGTCATTAGCTTCCGATGTGCATCCCATGGAACCACCCAGGGTATCAATGGCCATAGACGTGGGTAGCAGCCTGACCCCGTTTTTACTAGCGTTATGTCGGACCCAGCATCTAAAAATGCATACGTTGTCACCTTTCCTGCAGGAGTGTCAAGCTTGACAGGAATAACTCCTAGGCGTGCTGGAAGACGACTACCTCGATTAAGGCACAAAGAACCTCCGCCTCTGAAGACGGCGAAGCTTTGTTTCCAGGTTTCGATGAATGCAACAACATATGATGTCGTCCCCTACAACCAGGCTGGCCGCATCGAACAACTGACTTGCAGTCTTTGGCCATGTGGGAGTTTCCTAAGCAGACAAAGCATGCCTTATGCTCCCTTATGCATTTCCATCTATCAGGAACTTCCATAGATAGAAAGCGCTGGCAGCCGGAAATTGGGTGAGACTGTGAACATAAATGGCAAGGGCTTGGACCACTGTCTGCGTCTGGCCTAATGTTCGTTAGGAAAGTAGTGAAACCATCCCGTCTAGGGGCTTGGTTGGTGGAAGTTAGCGGTACAGGAGGGCGTCTTACGTCCCTCTCGAGCCAGTTGCCCAAACCGACTCCGTGCAACCCTGGAGCGTGCGTTCACAAACTCCGTCAAGTCAGTGAACGTTGGGTCCCGGCCACTCATCGATATCGTATCTGCCACTTCAGCCCATTTGTGCTGCAATGGCGAGGGAAGAGAACGCACGATTCTCTCTACAACCGCAAATGAGTGCAAGTCTGAAACATAACGCATTTGCGTCAGCGCAATTTCACAACTGCGCATTTTTATGCACAAGTCCGATAAAGACTTGGCTGTTCCAGTGGTCTGTCGTGCAAATCGAAACAGGCTTTCAAGTAGACAGCGAGCAACAATATGAGGCTGACCAAAGAGATTGCGTAAAATCTCCCGAGCCCTGGAGTATGCTACTTCCGGCGGGAGCATCACACATTCTTCAATGGCCGCCTTTGCGTCGCCTTGACAGTAGTGGATCAAATACAGGAGCCTCTGACCGGCGTCCTGAACCTTACTCTCAATGTATATCTCAAACTGGCGGGTGAACCTCCAGTAATGACTTGGATTACCATCAAAGTATGATAGTTCCACCTTGGGTAGTTCCACAGTCGCTGTTACTGGAGTGATGGAAACGGCCGGTTTTGGCGCTGGAGATGACTGTCTGGTAGCACCAGCATATCTTAGGGGTCTTTCGTCTAACTGGCAGGATTTCACGTACTGCTCTAACCGGTCAGTTGAGGCCACTGTTTCCCAGACTTCATTTGGTGAATCCTTTTCGGCCTCCAGCTCAATTTTAGCTAGCTCAGTCTTGCTCTGTGCCTCTAAGAGGACACGCTGGAGCTCGACCTCTCGCTTAACCCTATACCCCTGTAGCTGAGCAATCCTTAAAGCTTTCAAAGCTACACTAGTTTTACGACTGGATGCACAAAGTGACTTACAAGAACCGGGGCGCGAAGTAAACTGCATTGCAAGTGTTTCCTCCGCAGCTTCAACATGTTCCGCGTCCTGGGCTACTGTCTTCTTCACGTTTCCAAAAGATGACATCCTTATTTCGGAGAAGACGACGTAAGGTGTCGAGTACTGTGGGGCGGGGGTGACAAACAGGGACAGAATAAACGTGGGGAATTTCAAGTGTCAACGTGATGAACGATACACTGGGGATGTATAGATCTATTTTGGGCTGCCGCCGGCTAAGGCAAACATAAAGACACTGTACCGGGGCTCTTGCTAGAACCAGGTTTGTTCATCTGGGTACGTTCAGGTGGGATACATGTATGCCGGCGGAGAAAGTAAATTAAGCACAGTCATTATGGGACATTCTGAACTGGGCGGAGACTCATACATCGAAATATTTTGGCTTGGCTTTTGCACCAGACAGGAGGCAACTCTCATGAGAAAGTGGATTGCTTGTTGCCCCATCTGTCGAACAGTTTGAGGCTGATCCTGCTGTGCATATAGCCCCGGGGCTGGTATCCATATAATTGAGGCTACTTACACGGAGGCCATTTTTGACAAACAGCGTAGAAAAACCGCGGATTTTGGTCAATAAAAATTCCTCTATTGTAAATAATAATCTCAGTCCGCAGTAAACTAAGCGCGTTGTGAAGTAACATTCGTCAGGACCATCGGGACGGGGGTGGGGCGAAAGTTGTAGCTAGGGGAACATGGAACGGGTGGGCGTGGGGTGTACACCTGAAGGGTCGATAGACGTGCATGTCGCGTAACAGGAGTCCGAGAGAGGTTCTGAGGGGTAAAAGAAATAATCACAAATAAGGCCAGAGTGTTTTTTGTAGTGCAATCGTCAGCACGCTAGGCACACCCCCTGTCCTTGAAACTAAATCAAATGGATGCAAAATCGCAAGCAAAAGAGGGACCAGCGTTCAATAACTTGGATAGAAAATAACTTCGGCACAGTCCGACGGCATGGAAATATAATTCCAAGTAAAAGAATCCCGCTGCCATCCTGTTGCAGCTGTTGATATTGGTCCTGGAGAATTTGTCAATTTGATGGAAGCTGGATGTGGCTGATTTACTTTGTCACTTTGGGAGCCCCAGCCTGATATCTTTCAAAATCACGACAAGCTGCTCTAGCTCGCCTGTAGGCTGTCATGTGTACGTTTTATTGATCGCTTAAAACATAGCATGCAATTCGAAAACGTTTGTCACTGAACGCACAAAAATGAGAAAGGCGGAAAAACACGCGATTTACAAGCACCACGCATATATTTGCTGCATCCCCTTTGGATGCAATGGTCCATTTTCCTGGTTCCAGAACTCTCCTAAAGCATACGAAGGCAAGAATGTGGAACTTACCCTGGAGCGAACGTTGGTGGACACAACTAATCGGGATCGTGCGGACCTGGAAGTTGATTCATCCGGGATTAATCCATGCTTGTGAGGAAAAACGCAATTCGTGAGCGGGAGTACACTGGAGACCAACGAACGATCAACGGAATACTTGCGAGAGACAAAAACGGGATCGCTTTCAAAAGCCCCACATTATCACTCTGAACTATCAAGTGTCCCACGCCATGTAGGGACATTATCATTTCCATGGTGTTTTCCAAGTCGGATGATGCATAAAAATTCCTCAAAATAGTCGCGTATATTCCGAGTTTATTAGGTGATGGCACATAAAATCCAGCACAAATAGGTAACGTGTGAACGAAAAAATGGGGTGAAGTGTTTTCCACTTTCTTTTACGCGCTCATAAAATTGCATCAGTCTACACAGAAGGTGAAAATTTGCGCTCTTTATGTTGATATGTTATTCGTACCTGATAACAATGTGGGTGCGCAGTAGATGCTGGAATGCGCGAAACGGTATAAAACGAACTGTGAGTGCATAGTTGAAAACGAATAAGGAGGGTGGTTCCACTACTTACGTGTTCCTATGGTGAGAAACAATAATGGTATTTGATCAGGTGGCTGTTGATCTGTTCGCCGAGCTTGGCAACCGATTTGCAAACGTTTCGTCACCATTCGAGGAGACATCTTCAGTGCGCTGTTGGGTGGGTGGGTGGTTGGGTCCCACCCAACAGCGCACTAAAGATGTCTCCTCGAATGGTGACGAAACGTTTGCAAATCGGTTACCAAGCTCGGCGAACAGATCAACAGCCACCTGATCAAATACCAACTATCACACCCGAGCTACCAGTATTTCAACACATTCCCAAACAAGAATGGGTTGTTCGTCGGATTGACATTTTGTAGACCAACCAAGACACGAAAATACATTGATTTCAAAGGTTTCCGTCCAATAAAGTAAAAATAAAGCGTGGTACACGGTTTGTTTAAGGGGGCCTTCAACAGCTCTGATGAGACCATAGAAAGTGGCATTCAAAACAACTTAGTCCTCCTCCAGAAGAAGCTGTCTAAGTAGCATCATTGAGGGTATGAATAGGCTGTTGGACAGGAATAAAACAGAATAATAAACGTGTGCTGCGGCAATCAGGTCAAACTCCCGCAGGAGCATTCATATCAGATGCCATACTTTTCGGCTCCCCAAAAGCACTCGATCGAGTCCCGCACGTGCCGCTGCCCTACAAACTCAAGTCTTGTGGGATCCAAGGGGAAACTCTCCGCTGACTTAAGGCAGCCCGAGTGAAAGCGGGCTTGACCTACTCTTTTCCGGCGCCGGTATTCATTGGAGTTCCTCAATGCCTCATTTTGGGACCACTGCTGTTTTTGACCTACGCCAACGACCTTCCAGACGTTCCTTCAAGTCCATGTTTGCTGTTTGCGGCAACCTGAACTCTTGGATTTCAAATGCAAATGCCCACCAAGTGGATGTAGACGCTGCAAAGCAGTGGTCTTTGGACTGGCACCTTCCGGTGGATGACAAAAATCGCTTTCATATTTCATCCGGTATGGTGAGAATGGACTAGAAGGCATTACCGGATTAAATGCCAAATAGGATTAGAGTATCTGGCCCTCTTCAAACATGTCCATCTCGCTGTGCCATCAGAAAAGCATTCGCCTTTTCATGGATGATTCGGCGAACTTTCTCCCGTATTACTCGCATGGACTTCCAAATACTCGTTGTGGCCTACGTCAGACCGCTTCCTGAATATGCTAACCAAGTTGTCTACACAGGACGTACGAAGGACGTAACCCCCAATGAGCGTGTCCAGGGAGCTTCTACGAGAATGGTTGCCGGTCTTAAATCCGTGGACTGCGAAGCGGGTTTCGCGGTGCTTGACCTCTTTCCCCTGGAGTATCTTCACTTCCTAGGAGGCCACCTACTTGCTTATGCCCTGTTTGAACAGGGTTTGGCCAACAGTTATTCCACCGTTGATCCAGCCAAAACACGCCGTGACATGGTAAGATTTCCAGGCTCAGAAAGCACATTTTTTATAAAAGGAAATGTTTTTCTCATTTCGGGTAGCTTCTGCGTGGAACAATTTTTCTCTGCTGGTTGCCCACGCTCTATCTAGTACCCAGTCTAAAGCACTATTAGACGATTTTTACGTGAGTCCTCCCGCTGACAAGCTTACTGCTCTGCGCTCAGAAACTAAGGAGCAGTGCTACACCGTTTTTCACTTGTGCCTTTCAGTTGAGTGACAACCGCCGAACGAAAAGAGCAAATTCGACTCGAGCAACTTGGACGAAAACCTCAATCCCGTGTATCAATCATGAATCTGTGAATCCCTGAACGCTGCGAACATATCAATGCTAAGCACCAAATGACAGACTTTACAGAAGCAAACGTGGACAAACCAGACCATTTGTTTACCCTCTTTGCACACCTTTTCTGTCTAATTCCGGAAGCTAGAACATTGGAAAAACAGGAAAATCAACATCTTGAAGGGTGCCTGAGCACATCTCAAAGAACTCGGCAATTAAGATCTTGAAACTCCCTTTCAGCGAAATCAAAAGTCACTTGCTGTATTGCAACAGGGACAAAGAACCAAGGGAGTTATTGAGGCCAAACTTGCAGAAAAACAGTATTCTACTATGCTTCACTAGAGCGGCATTGATGCGATGCTACAAAAGGAGGTTGTGTAAATCACTGAATCATTCCTACAACCTCTGTGCTTGTGTCCAGCACGTTCCGGGGGCTGATGGTATTCACTGGCTTTTGTGTTTCCGCCTACCTGTGAGTTCGTCGGTCGGTCGTTCTGCTTGTTATTGTGTCCCCACCCGGATTTCGATTGAATGCGAACAACCTGTTCTCTTGTGACAGTTCTTCCCTCTCGTTCTGTGTATCGGTTTCAAGGTCATGAGCACACTGTAGCCAATCAAATTGCCCACTTTTATCCACCCAGGTGCTCGTTCCTTCGCATCTTCCCTCAACAGCGGATTCCGTCCCGAAAATGCTAGGACGTATTTTTAAAGACACTGTCAATGGGAGGCTTACAAAGGGTATCGTCTATATTCTGGATGCCGAATAATTTGCTTCAGTTGTTCTTGGCGTGGCTAATGTTCGTCACCATGGTGGGCACGTGCCCATGCGATTTCCAAACGGGACGTATGATGAAATTCCCATCCCATCCGGAGACTGGGCGAAAACGTACAAGGAACGTAATGCTTTTTACAACCAGTTCATGATCGGTTGGACCATGTGTGCGTTGGTCCTTGCTGTGATAGTAGGTTTCACTGATTCGCTAGATGAACCCTTAATTTGCAGGCCCATAGGGTAGCCGATGTGCACAAATATGCTTTGTCTCCAGCTGAAAACACCGAAGAGGGATTGAAGTTTCTGAAGCCTGACAAAGAAGCGCTGAATTATATCTTGGAAAATTAGTTATTTAGTCCGGTTGTGCAATTGCTACCCCTATCGAGCCCTATTACATCGTTACTTAGCGCCTAATTTTCTTCAATCCGGGAAAAACGGAAACCTAGTGGCGGCGTTGGCAAAATGGCCATATTTTTAGATGGTGGCTTCCTGCTTCCGGAAATGGACAAACAACAGCTTAATATCGGGTTAAACGGACCACTAATTGCACTTGGGACTGTGGTGAACAGGAAACTTAGTTGCAACCTTAGCTCAAGTCATTTCTTGTAGCACCCAGCAACAGAGATCCCTTTTGGTTGCATCTTCGATTGGTTAGGCGTAAGGATAATAAATAGTAATAAGCGTCAGAACGCTGCAGACATTTAGTTCACCCGGCTGCCGTTGAAGGCGCGCGCTCCAATTCTGCTATTTGAAAGTCTTCGAAAATGATGGTGATGTAATGCTTCAGACCGAACAGCGGGACTTCTTAAATATAGGAGAGGAATTCTAGCTGGTACCGAACACAACTTGACCCTACCGATTATCAGACGTCAAGTGAAAGTGATCGTGCGGGTCTGTTGGACACAGAAAGCCAAGGAAATGATAAAGACACCTAAAGCCGGGACTGCTCGAAGTTTATTTTATTTCTTATATATCCGTTCAACCGGTTCCCCAAAACTACCTGTGAGCGAAACCATCAAGGATCGGAACGGAATGACCATCTTGAATAAAGAAAAAAACGCTTCGACTGGTGGGCGGAATACTTCGGAAAATTCTCGTTCGAAGCCAACGACTGACGTAGAACCCTGGACGGTGAAGGTGGAACCCTCTACAACCTCGGAGGTTTATGACTGCATACATTCTCTCAAACGCCACTGAGCTGCAGGTCCGGATGACTCTTCACGCGCATTGTTCAAAGATGGGGGTGAAGTTCTCGAGGAAGTCGATGCTTGTCTGATCTGCTTGCGTGCATTTGAGAAAAGGCGGTTGCCCCAGAAAACTGGGGATGATCGGTTATAGTGCCCATTTTCAAAAAGAGGCTCATGGTGAGTGCGGTAGCCACAAAGAGATCAGCTTGACCCCGGTCGTAACGATACCGTTGGCACCACTGTCCTTCGTCGCCTTATGGTGTCCTGTGAATGTTGACTGGTGAGCAGTAAAGCAGATTTCGGCCGGCATATGTACAAACGGTCCACAAGTTTAGTATTCCTGGATTCCCAAGTCACATTCGACCCAGTTGACGTATCTGTTCTCCTTAGCACGCTTGTCCATCAAGAAATGCACTGGAAGTTTGTGAACATTATAAGTTCTTTGTATTCGCAGACTTCTCTGCGTGTGAGGGTATACGGAGAGCTCTCCAAAAGCTTTCTTACACAAAGCTGTGTCCGTCAGGCACACCCACTCTCCATTCCTGTGTACTTTTGTAATCGATGAGATAATGAGACGAACGCTGGAATGTTTTCAAAACCCCGGTTTTCGAACAGATGCCGACGAAAACCTTGTCTATCTGGAATATGCATGCGACATCGTTCTCGTCTTCGAAGAGGAGGAGAAAGCGCTGGTGTTTTGGATGGACTGACCAAAGTCATTCCGTCTTTTGGCGTGCGCTTAACATCCACAAAGTGGAAGATCATGCTCACTGAACACGCCACTTACAATCCATGGAGAGGCACTTGTAGTTTTGAGGCGTATTACGTATCTTGGAAGTTGAATTGGTTCCGACTGCAGTCTGACGGATGAAGTCAATGCACGAATCTGCAAGACCCGGGTCGCGTTTTCTATTTTTAGACAACTATGCGGCCAAGCGGTCTATCACTCAATCTCAAGGGACACATGTATAGGCTGTTGTTGTACGGCCGTGAGACCTGGTCTGTTCAAGCAGCGCAGCCGAGACGTCTTCAGGTGTTCGACAACCGTTGTTTCAAAACTATAGCTCTTGTGAGTTGGTATCGACGACTCCGTTACAAGGCAATTAGAAAGCGAGTGTTCGGTTGTGCAACTGGGACTCCCATCGAAGGTGTCCAGCACCAGAAGCTGCGTTGGTCTGGCCATGTATTGCACTTGTCGAATCATCGTTTGCCGAAGAGTGATGTTTTCTGTGCCCAATTCGGGGTGCCAGAAGCAGAGGGGTGGCCAACCTGGCAGAGTGGTATGAGAGAGACTACGGAAATTCTGGGTGCTGTCGGTTCTACCCGCCTTCTAGGATGGGGACCGCGTGATACCCGTCACGCTTGGTTGAAGACACTGCAAGATATGGATGCTAATCAGTGTTAGTAGCGCTCTTGTTTTAAGTTTTTATCCAGATTACTTGAATGGGTGTCTGGAGATGCAGGCTCCTGGGATGATTGTGGCTGCTAGCACTAAGTCCGTTTTCCATCCTTTTTTATTCTTTTTTTTCAAAATGAGGCTTTCGCATAAATCGCGATTGTACGGCAGCAAAGCATCAGTGTTGACGGTATGTTGTCGATGATGGTGAGTCGCTCCCCATTATCCTTACGTTGAGCGTCGACCACTTCATTATGTTCTTTCCGGGATTAGTCGTCCAACTTGGACATTCATATCAATCGCCAGAATTACTATTTTCATTCTTCTTCCTGACGAAACCAGTCACGACAGATCTCGATAAAACCCGTCCTCCGTCTTAGAACTGCAGTCTGTCGGGGCGTATATTGATACGACATATAAAAATTGTTTTCCGCATCCACCTGCATTGATTCTAGTTGAACCGGAGAAGCACACATCGCAAAAACGACTTACTGGGGTCCAGTCCATCTTTGGGATGAGTGCAAGTCCTACCTAGTAGATACTGTGCTTCGTTGCGCCAGAAACACCAGATCTTCCATGAGTGAAGTATGTGTGAGCTCGTCCAAGCGGTTCGGGGTGCATGACCGAGGTGATTCTTGTGTGCGTGTTTCGGAAACAGCATACATCGACTAAGTGGGAAGCAAGGTTTCGGCAGGAGATACCTGTTGCCCAATTCGACAGAGTACGGACACCGGGCTGCAACGTGGGTCAGATCTTGTGAGGTTAGTAAGTGATCATTTTGGTTTATTTTTCTGGAGTATGGTTTAGATACGGAACAGCGGCTACGAGACTGGTAGATGGGTTTATCGCACTGCATCATTCGATGTGTGGGAAAGGGGTGTCTGGAAGGGCGAGCTGCAAGGGTGAATGATAATTCCTGGTTGCCAAAACCGAATGAGGGGTTTAATCGAACCTTTGACTCGAAAGTTTGACCCAGAAGGTAGTTAAAGGATGCAGGGTTTAATTCGATGACTGTGACCCTAGCCTCTGGCTCAAAAGTCTGAACCGCGAGGCAGCGGTTGTTATGGTTTTCTTGGGCGACCCTTCCTGGTGCCAGTCACTCAACAGTCTGACCCACTTGACTGCATGGGCCCGGCCTGGTCCGAGGACGCAGGGAATAACTCATTACTGTTTCACTCCTAATGCGGCTGCGAACAGGAGGCACCTTTAAGCAGCACCAAACTCTTTTAAAAAAACATTTCGACCGCATTGAATTGTGTCAGTGGTCATGGTGAAGCTTTGGGCGATCGGAGTCTGTGGTTTTCAGGGCCGATCTTTTATAACCCGTCTTTTTTGAGGGGAAGACAGAATCACTATCTCCGTAAATACGAAGTTTCTGGGCGCCTTCACATTGCTATCACACAGAATAGTACGCCTTTAACTCCAAACTGCCTCGTAGTACGATTTATTGGTCTCGCCGCTCTTCGTCAGGGTGCTGCTCGTTGGTTTTTCTGGCATGTTTGAACCTGTAGGAACCGAATTCCAGCCAGTATAACCCGTGGGGTCATTGCAACACATAAGTCCGACCACCACGTCATGGTGGCAGCATTAGGCAGGGAGCATTTTGTGTACAGCATTCAGAACTTAGACGATGGCTTTCACATTGCTGGTGTTGCAGACACCATCTACTCGAGATAGCGGAGTGGCTAAGGCGCGAAATTAATGACCGGGAGGCCCGTGGTTCAAACCTAACACCTGCATCTCAACTGCCCCTGTCCAGGCTTGAGCACTCTGGGAGTATCTCAGCCCTCATGCTTCCCTTGGGTAATGTAGCAGCCAGGCACGGAAAGGATGTTGCGGCCGAACGAGCGCACAAGGGAGCACCTGATTAAAACCCAAAAAGGATCAACATAGTCTGAGCAGACAGTAATATCCATATCTTGGATCTGACCCCGTGGTAATGCAAACAATATTAAATAATCTGACTGATTCCGCTTCATGCGCTTCACACCTGCAAAGTGTAAAGTGCTACTGCAAGACTGAGTGGGCCCGAACCCTAGCCTTATGCTTGCGGGTGAACCGATTGAGGTAGTAGACAAATTTGTTTACCTGTGCAGCTGTATCAGTCCCGGTAGTCTCGCGAAAAATGATATTTCCATCCCAATTGGGAAGGCCCGAGCAGCTTTTGTGAACCTGCGTCACCTGTGGCGTAGGCGTGACATCAGCTTATCCGTCAAGGGTCGAGTTTACAATGCTGCGGTGCGCTCCGTATTACTATACGGATCATAAACCTGGCCGCTGCGCGCCGAGGACGTGAAGACTTTCAGTGTTTGACCATCGATGTCTTCGGAGCATTGCCCGAGTCTGATGGGAACACCGGATCAGCAATGCTGAAGTACGTCGAATGGTATTCGGGAGAAATAACTCACCCTCGATAGATGAACTGACCACATTGCATAGGTTGCGCTGGCTTGGCCATGTGCTCCGTATGCCAGTCGACCGACTTCCTCGAAGGGTTCTTTTCGCACAACCACGTGAAGAGTGGAAACGAGCCAGAGGCGGTCAAACACTGACTTGGCAGCGAAGTATAAAAGCCATTACCAGCAAACTCAGCTGCGCTGGTCACTGCCGTCTTCCTGGATGGGGACCCCGAGACGGACCATATCAATGGTTAGAGACATTGTCACACATGACATAGTCGCGCCCTCAATGGTGCTCGTGCATCCAAGCTATTGCCTTCAATGCATAGCTTCTTTCCCAATCCCGACAGTGGTATGTGCGCACCAATTTACCAGCTCCTGCCTCCAATGCGCACCTACCTACCTCACCTCTCCCAATCATCGGTGAACGAAGCTGTGGCAGCTACAACCACTGTACGACAAGTACACGGTTCTTACAGATGATGATGATGTAATATCCATATTGTCCCATCGATAAGGTGTGTAGCAACTTCATGGCGTGTTTTGGGTTTCTTCTGACAACAAACTGAGTTAGGAGGATACCTGTATCTACCCTAGTGGACCTGGGATATATCATGGAGTGGCGTGATTTCATCAATCCAGTACCGATCGAATGGATTTAATTTGGGAACTGAGATGTGCTGTCAGTAACACTTTTGGTAGTAGCGATCCGGTAGGGTTATAACTTCCCACTATTTCATGTCGTCCGGATGCAGTCAAGGAGTGGACGACGATAGTTTCAAACTTGTTCCGTTTTGATTGAGCTCTCTTCACAACGACACCATTCTTTTCGTGTCATCTGCTTAATGTGATGATAGCAAGGGGAATCTCTAACGCTTTGTGTGCTCCTACAAACTCGAGTGAGCTAGTTTGAAATAATTGAAATGGCGCCGGTGAAGTGACCGAATGGTGAAGTATCCAATTCCGAATAAGCCCGTGTCACTTTTTTTCACCGCCGAGAAGATCGACTTCGCACGCTAAGACTTTGTGGTTCATTCTGTGGATGTTTTTTTCTCCAGAGGAAAATCACTGCTCATTCGATCGATGTGCAGTATCCCGTTAGCGAAGCCCTCCTTTACACATCCCGGTGAACCCCAGATCTGCCGCTTGATGTGCATCCTTGGTAACCTGCATCGAGTAGTAGTGCCGGTTTGGGAGATCACATAGTCTAGATTGTCATCCTGCTCACTCATGTCGCGTGGTTGTGGATACCCCACCTGTTTTGGACCAGTTTATCTGCACACAGTACAGTTGGACATTGAGGTATTCGGAAAATAGTAAGAGCCAGTTTAGCCACATAGTACAAAGTAAGGCGGTTCCATGTTGACTTACCAGTTTCCGAATTGGTAATCAGGAAGCGGAGAGACATTATCGTTAAGTGTCCTGAGGTGGAAATCTGTGATTTTCCCATTCCTAACCATCCCTACAGTTAACACAGAACTGGAAACTAAATCCAGAGAAAACTTCCCACCTTGATTTTGGTCGTAGGGACTCCCTCTTCCGGTCTTACGCAGTGCCAACATATGTTCAAGCCATCAGAGCAGTTCAGATTGCACTTCTCATCAACCCTGAACATCACACTTTTCCACTAATGATTCCATGCAAGTGACCTGCTTACTTAACGTTATATCTCATGCGGTCACGAAGAGACTCAACCTTACCGCGGTTTGTGCACCTCATTAACCCACTGGTCTATTCTAGGACATTCAAATGACCTCATACCAGGTTGGCCACTGGGTAAAGGTCTGCCGAACACAGTCTCGTGACTCTTCAGGTCGACGATCTGAATATGTGAATAAATGATCCGATGCTACAACTGTGGCATGCCTGGCTACTGAAAGAATCGATGTCGCTGTACCCGGCCACCTGTTAATAATAACAGTTTGGATTACTCTTCTTCTCCGGGGTAGATTGCGATTGGTGCTTTGATACAGGCTACTATACAGGCCGTTATTGAGATATACGGGAAGGTGGGAGCCGTGATTAATCAATCCAAGAGCAGGGGTGTCACTGAGGCAGAGACGAAACGAGGCTGAATGTAAACCGTGCGCGCTAGCCGCGAGGGCAGTCGATGGATACCGACTAAAAACTGACGGATTGTCAATGCACCTAGGCGACAGGTCGGTGCAGCACGAGTTCCTGATCAACTCACACATAAAGTATACAATTTTGATAGCAGAATTCCTCAAGAGCGCAGCATTCTTGTTGGACCTAAAGCGGAGCAAACTGAGTGTGGCTCATTCAAGCTTGGAGGTTACCCAAGCACTATTGTGAGCAAACTGCCTGTCCGAAAACTTCCGTCTTGTAACGTTCCCTCAGTATAGTCTGTGGTCGAGGAATACTCCGAACTGTTCATAGGGGATGAACCTTTCGCCGAAACTCAAACCGTTCCGGATAAGTGCCCTACCAAACGAGTCTATTCCCCGGTAATGCTAAAACGAGTCCTGTCGTCGTAGTTGGTAATGAGAAACACGCAAATGTTAACAAATGTACAACTATGCTTCCTAAAAACTTTTGACACCCTTCTGTATGACGAGGCAGCCCAATGCTGCTTTCGAAAGAGCCTTACCTTTTAGCACAATTGGCGAGTATTGCGGATTTTAATGAATGTGGTACAGTCTGGAATGTGTACGGTTTTATGCTAGATGGGATCCTCACACTAGTTGACAACGTTATAAATCTGGGTAGTTCGGTTGGGGTGCCCGGCTGTTGGTTTGTTCGCCGAATTTTGGGGATGTATTGCAAACGTATCGTCACTAGTCGCGAAGACATTATCAGTGCGCGGCTGACCCATTCAACCGGAGGATAGCGATAGTCCTTGGTTGCAATCACTAACTGATTACGTGGTAGATATGAATCCGTTGTTAGATCGCTGTAGTCAGACAATTTTGGTTAGTCTGGAAGTTAGTACGGCATAAAGAGTTTGCGATTAACTCACCGCTGATGTCCGTACGTACCGAGTTCAATCTAAGTTAACCACTCTATTAAACGTCATCTTGCGAAGTCTGTTCACATAGGCATTCATATCGCCAACTAGCTTTAAGCCTGTCGCAGTAGGAAGCCAAAGGCGTTGTAAAAACTACCTGAGGCGATATCAAGGCTGCAGCATAAGTAAACACGAAACCTCTCTTTCTTGAGTTTTTATCAGAGAGTTGCTGTGCGAAATGCGTATTGACGACCAACGACAGAGAGCCGGTCAAGAACGGACCCTGTTCCGACGTCTCAAAAGGATAACGATTCTTCAACAGCCCAAAACAGTGGCCCGTGGATCACCGGAAGTGGAACGACAGTGTCCTGGCAGTTATTACGCTTGGATCTTGAATTTGTTTTTCGTAGATAAAATTTATTAATGTTAATCGTATCCAATGTACGAACAAGTGAACAATCTCTTATCCTGTTTGTTTCATTGCACGAACTTAAAGACAGCCAGATTGAACGGGTACCGAAGCTTGAAGATTGAGTTTGAGCTGTATGAAGCCCTCCGTACCGACTGGTTCACGGGTGTTACAGCTAAGAATCATCAGTCTTACAGGATTGGCCCGCAAGAGGAATGTTATTAATAGATTGATGAAGAAAAAGTGTGAAGGACAAAGAAAGGAAGGCGTCACCAACGTTTTCGCTTGTTAACTTAGCAGCATGCAGCAAGTAGTGCGACAGAGCTGATAACAGAACGCGGCGGTCGATTTGATACGTGATTAATTCTGGTGGTCTGAATCATGATTCTTAGGTGAGGTAACACATCTCCAGGAGACCACATCTGAATAGAAGTACAACTGAGGGACGCAATCAAAGCGTTGAGCTCGAAGTTTTGACCACAATACAGTAGTGTTTTAACAAAACGCCAGCATATTTCGGTTTTTGGAGAAACAAGTCGCCAGACATTTTTCATTCTCCTGCCTGGAGGGCCAGGAGATAGTGTTATCTAACCTGATACGATAGACTATAATGCATGGGCACAAGCCGTCACGTCACAGTAAGGTCCTCTTGGCGACGATTCATGCAACTTTTTAATCCGTAATTTTCTTCTCACCCGAAATTGAAATTAGCTCCAAGTCCAAATGATTAGGTGAGGTGAGAAAGCAGGATTGCGTTCCGTAACTTCCTTTGTTCACGCATAAGTGTCGGCTTAGTAAATCAATCAATTGCCCATGGGTCCTCAATTTTGCTATTAAACTGCTTATGCCTCTTGGTAGATTGTCCGCCGTATATAGTCGTATAAATGGTGTACCCACAAAATCTAAAACATCTGGTCTTTTCAGTTTTATATTATATATTTGCTAGTGCCAGGTGCACTCTAAGAAATTCGGGGAATTTTCATCAGTGTAGGTAAACGAAAGGATATCAAATTATCAGACTGAATGGGGTAAATTTCACCGAAGACGCCATGTAGCACACCTTTCACTTCGGGATTTAATCTAATGAATACAGGAATTAGAGTACGCCTTATTTCAAAACTACCAGTGCAGCACCACCTCGTTTGCTGGACTTTCCACCGAAGGTTCATCTACCCTCCTCTTTCTGTGAAATCAGACAGATCGCAGGCAAGTTGTGATACACTATCGGCTCTTCATAGGAGCTCAACTGGATTCCCCCGGGTGAATTGCAATAGAATTCATAATTGCTAATAATTTTACTCCTTAATGAAGGTCTTCATTCAGGAAGTTCATGTGTTTCGACGAAATGCGGGTCATTATGAGGTCACCGTTCGACAGCCGTCACCTCACGGTAAAAATGGGACGTTTCTGCGCTACTCGTTAGTAGCTAAATATATATTTCCCGCACATAGTGACCTACATGCCTTTTCACTCACCTGCAACGAACAATACAAAGCCTCCTCCAGCAGACACATCTACGTTTCTTTAGTTTGGGGAAAAAGGATTGTGTCACCACGAAAGAGCTTCAGTTTTGGTTCACAGCGTCTCTGTACGCCCAAAATACCACTGTATCGAAATCAGACAGGCTGCTTTGAGCTTTTACAAACGCAAACATTTTATGAAGTGGACTCCAAGTCGTCTTCTATGACCCTTTGAGTTACCTTGCTGCAAAGAGGAATATACAATCCCCTATATACGTCAATGTGTTTGGAGAAACAGCGCCAAAATTCCTATTACACCCGAAGATGACTGTCCTCTAATATCTAGATAGACTGGAACAAAAAGCGCCATTGAACTAACAAGAACTGCTGAGTGGTCTTTGTATCGCCTTCCTGTTTTCTGGTGAAATCTCTTCAGAAATCCTTGCCAACGGTTTTCGTTAACTGTAATCACACTTGACCGCGTTATTACCTTAACACAACTTATGCAGCACTGAAACGTTGCGGATCAACACTAGGCGATTTGGCGACACGCTCCAAGGGAGTAGCTATCAGCTGTTTGATTAGTTGAATAAGTATCAAAAGCATTATATCAGTGCGATGACACATAACAGGCAGGGAGTTGTATGCGGATACTAAAGGCTTCTCCGGCCAAGAAGTTGAATGCTGAAACTATACAGGCCAATCCTAACTACAGTCACTCTCATAAGGCCTGTTGTTGTTCATAGGCCCACTTGTAAACCAGGCCAGTTTACTCTGCATGTCTGTGCCTTGGATCTCTCTTAGATTTGTTAGACATTCAGGATGTAAATTCCTGTAATAATCGAACAAAACTATGTCCAGATGACGACAGAATTATTGTCAAGTGGTCAACCGATAACCTATGCTAGTGTGGTGATCGGCTCGAAACTTGCCTCATAACACAGTTAAAGCGGGCGCGCGTGGCGTTCCTCGGTGTCACATATTATCACCCTAATCTTTTTTCTGGATAAACTGCCTTAGTTTTCGTAACCTTGCAGTAAATTTGGCTCTGCACATTAAACTGCACTTCTCGTCAATAATGAAACTGTTATTACTCTGGTCAACACAAATCCAACTTACCATCGATTCTTGTTAAAGTGACATTCAATTGCTCTACAAAACCTGCTTTCCAGTAGAGGTAAGATATTCGATCGAGTTAGCAATATTTTGTATCCTGGCCTTCATAAAGCGATCTTCGCAGGGTTGTCCTCGTTTGTTTCATGTGTGGGCCTGCACTCAGTCCGCACACCAAAAGAATTGTAGTGGTGACTTTGTCGGTCTTGTTTTCGGCGGCAAATTTCTCCCCGTGCATCAAGAGAGAGTGCGTGTGATGAGTCATTACAAACGTGTGTATTCCAGCCCTGGACTGGCGTTCAGATCTGGTAAGAATCTTCTACGCCAGCTGTAATATTTAATGTGTCTACCAGTTGGGATTCTAACCAGAAAGCACAAATTTGCTATTGCTTTTGTCCAGCAGTCGGTCGGGTCGCGCTGAGTTACTCATAAAATCACCAAAATCGAGTCGTTCAAGTGAAGATCTACTAACAAATGCGGTACTGTGAATAAACTAATGAAGTGATAAACTGACACATGATTCAGATCGTGGAGTTGTGTAGGCTTCTGTAAGCCGGGTCAAGTAGCACTGATTTCAAATGGGATCCTGTATAACTAAAGTAGACAGGAAGCAACTCGCATACCCCAAAATCAACACCGAGTCAAATAGTCAGAAGATGACGGAGCCCACACGGTCTCAATGAACTAGGTGCGTGATGCCAAAGTCAGGGTGGTTTGCCTTCGGGTACAACACAAGCAATCCTGCTATGCCTAATAAGAACGGAAGAAAAAAATCAACACTGGCCAACTGGGAGGCTACTGCGGCAACAAGAGGAGAAATTTTGAATCATACGATTTTCGTACAAACTCTGCTGGATTTTGAGCAGCATGCGAATAGGAAGACAGGCTCGTAGAATCTGTTCGGTAGACTGTCGATTCTGGTCACAGATTCGAGTTGCGTATATGTAAGAGAAAGGGGAAGGAACCGGCTTCAGAACTTGGGACGATGTGCCTTAACGCGGTTAGCGGTACCTAAGCTTGTGAGATCGTCTGCTGATGGATACAAGAGTTGTCGTGTGCCGTGCTATTATGCTGTCTACACTCATATGGAAGTGAGAAACGGGCGGTATTACGGCGTCATACGTGAATCCTCAATAGATTTCATCTTCGCGGTCTGTGGAAGATTATGAGTATACATTGGTCAGACTGGATCCCAAATATTCAAGTTCTTCAGAAGACGGAGGCATACAAAATCTAAAGCACTGCTATTCACAACGAACTTTGTGAAATGCGTAGCATCGGATCACATCTTCACACAGTCGAAGAATGGTCTGTGAGGCAGAAGAAGGCAAAAAATTTTGATACATACAGGCTAAAAGTTTGGAAAACTTAGCGTGACTCAACTTATGGCGACATCTACATCAGCAAAGTGCGACTTGCATGACACCATGCTGCACTGACGAGTAAGTTAAAGTGAGTTTGCTAGGAAGCAAAGTATCTTCCTCGTTCACCTGAACAGCTCGTTTACCCATAACAACTACATTAGTTTGTCCTTGACGGTCCGTACCGTATACAGTTGTGTGATTCCGCGCGGGGTTATGCGATACTAAAGTGAAACGTAACTTGATGGATCGCTGTTTAATGGATCACTGTTTAATGCGGTGCTAATGCTTATAGCAATGCCACCATACTCAGGCAGCTGATTGTTTCCATAATACTTCTTCGAGTGTGCTTGCTGATGCACTCCTTCGACCGTACATCAAATTTGGGGCTCACACGAACTAACATATCGGGCTCGGAGTAAAATGCACAAAACCATGTGCAAAGATATGGTGGTTGAACCACTGTTGACGGCAATTACGAATGAGATTCCAGCCAACCATTTGTCGTACAAGGTACACTATGTAAGGGTCTACGTAAGGGTGAATATTATTCGGCTGATTGTTCGACTACTTATAATATCATCCTTTGTGACTGATCAGAAGTTAATGATTTGTACTAGAAAACCACCTTGCTGTGCAAACAAAGTGGAATCTGGTGGTTCTATTAGGCTTAGCGCCGTGGGTTTGTCCCACATTACTGTTTGTAGATTTGACTGTATATCGGTAACATAAAATCGCAGCCAATTAATTCCTATTTATCGGAATCTCCTGAGGTACATTATATCAAATAGGATGAACAAAATAGTTTGATTACATCTCCGGAGTGATATCCACCGTAACGATTGTGAAACCGCTTGGGTGGTACGCAAAAAATTCCTGTGGAAGTAATTTATCAAAGTCAGCTAACCGAATCCATGACTTCGCCAAGCAGTTTACTCATTTGTGTTTGAGTTCAATCCTTCATTTAGTCTTATTCCAAATGCTTCCAAAGTGGTTTCTCTATTTGTTGTGGGTAGATTGCTTAAGCCAGTCTTTTCCCTTGTTTTCTTCCAAAGTTTCTCTGACTAATTCTTGTTTCCAGTATTCTTCTCGGAAGGAGAATTACCGTAGTGAAGAAAACCGGACGGTTTCCGATCCCGCTATGTTAGTGTGGATTGTGTGTTCTGGAAACCAGACCGATGGAATCAAATCGAGACAGAATTGTCGGTTAACCGAATTGTACTAACTTTTGGCAACAGTATAGACGAAAAAATGGACGCCATAGCTCCTGGCTGAATTTGCTAGTGTCGCAAAAATCACGCAAGCAGAGCGTCGGAAATCCACAACCTTTTTTCTGTCTATAGTGGCCGTCTAGAAATTCCTAGCCTATCTTAGGCATAGTTCTTCATTCCGCGTTAATTGTGCTATCCCGTTAGATTTGAGAACTGAATGTTTCATACTAATAAACGCAGTCCCCGAAGTAGGGCGGTATGTTTTTGGTGGAAATATGCACTTCCAAGACTGTACTTAGATGTCACTCCCCTGATATGAACGGAGACGACTTTTGCGATGCACAAAGCTTCCAAGAAAACCTATAAACTAGCCTTTTACTGATCAGGAAACTGTGCATAAATACTGGTTTAAACTTCAAAAAATGTATGCTATACGCTCGAAAATGTATGCTGTAGCATAGGTCTCCATTCTCTCTTAGTTACAAACTTCAAGTTACCGGTTTACTCAATGGGCTGATTTAATTAGGGTTACGGAAAGGTCAGTTGGGTCACGCTAAATGGACGTGCTTTTTGGGGTCGATCCATAAAATGTTCATTTTGTTTATCATCAGGCGATGTGAAGTCAAGTTATCAGGATGTACTTAACAACATTACCAAAGTGTCTATGCGCAGATGAATAGCCCGAAGAACCGCGTAAGGTGTCATCAAGATTACCAGGGATATAGTGTCTGGAACCAATAGGGATAAAGCAAATTTCTCAACAGAACATAACCCAACTGCGCGTTTTTACAGCCGTCAAAGTTGTCGGATTTTATAGCTGTCTTTTAACGTGCATCTATGCGTTGGTCTGGGCTCCACCAACTAAAAGCCAAAGTAGCTTATTCTTCGCCACTGTGGTTGCACAACTGGAAGTTATGAATGTCTTTTTTGGTCGGAATTAAACTAAAGGCATAAGCCCCACATTTTCGTAACATAAATTGGCTATTGAGCTCAGCAACACTTGGTCGTGATAACGAAACGGTCAAGTGGAAAATCCCCGGGGGCTACATGATTGAGAACAAGCAAGTCTCAAACAATTACTGAAAAGGAAATATGATAAGGATGAGCAGACTTTCCTAGCGATCGATTCTGGTGTCCCGTTAGCTAGGAGCACTGTAGAAGTAAAGCAGCAGGCGGACTGTAGTTAAAGTACTCTTGTTTACTGCACGCTAAATCGCGAGGAACTTCATGAGGTGACTGGACGTAAAATCAAGATATCCAAATAGGTGCCATGAAACCAGAAGAGATGGACCTCACTCACAGAACACGTCAAAGTGATTTCGAGCCTTCCTAGGATCTGCAAAAGGTTATTTGTAATGTGCCATTTAGCGGTCTTCTGACGTGAAAAAAAATTTTAAAAATAGCCCGTCTCCAAAGGAAAAAGTGCTTAAACCAGCAGAGTTAAGCTATTTCTGTGTTGTCAGGCCGTTCGGTCTAGTGCTTGTTAAGATAGCGGAAGCCCCTAAAAACTGTTCTGGTGCCATCACATTGTCCCTCCTTGATGCCCACAAGATTTTAAAGAAGCTATCCACATACCAACGGTGGCTAAATTAGATCGCAGCTGGTCATAGTAGAGTGTAGTTTTTGGAAACAAAGACCTTGCCTAAACTGTGGGATATTCGTCCAGTACTACACCAGTAAAGGAGAAATGTCATGTAATTTTCTATGCATTACTGTTCATGTCCACTTCCGGCACAATGAGGTTACGTGACTCGAAACTAGCGAAACCACTAGTGTCGTAGAAGGCGTCATAAGCAGTGAATATCGCTGTGCCTATTGCTTGCAGTTAAATTATTAACTGCTACTACATATGGAGAGATGCACTAGTGCAGCTACAGATTGAACTAAATCACCGGAAGTGTCAAAATGTTGGCGTGCTGGATGGTTTAATAATGATTCGCAGGATTATTAGGGTTGCAGACTCTCAGAAAAAAAAACTATCTGGGCGGCCGTTCTGATGGTGACGTACTCTCTGGGTTCTTTTTTTTCAAGTCCATACCATCGTTAGGTACAATGGGGCAATTTACTATTTATTTCACAAAATCGGGAACAGTAGTGTGGACTTGGATGTGGAACGGGATCCAGCTTTTGTGCGGCTTTGTAATTTGTTAACCGCTCTATACTACTCCAAGTGCGCTGCAAGACACGAGTGTGAACAAATAGTGAACTGGTGGATGCGTGTGTTGTCCAGGAGCAGAATTCGAATGGGTGCTTGGACATTTGGTACCTTAGTCAGTCACGCACCACTGTGTCGACATGCCAGTCAACTATGTGGTTCTTACTACTAACTGGATATGAGTCGATTCTATGATGATAGCATTAGTTGATCCACTGTAAAAATGACAGTTGACGTTACGTTGGGCAGCGAGTCCGTACGTTGGCTTCAGCTAATAGGCTATCACGAGTTATGATGGTATTTTAGCGGTCTGTTTGGAGCGTTGCAGTCTGAAGGAAAACTTGTAGTGCGGTTTTCTAAATCCCAAGTCACTGATATTTCTGTTCAGATCAGTAGTAATAATGATTTAGCCCCGAAGACTGTGGGGCTGTACTTACATTGTGGACTGGGCGCTTGAACAACTGAAGTCTACTTAAACCTCGAACATAGTTGGTTGAAATGGAGATTAGGGGTATGCCGATTATAAATTTTCCTTCTCTCTTGAATTGGTTCTGAAATTAGGTTTCTGGCGGCCGTTATCCGGTTTTAGTTGCGTCCCTATTTATCAAAATCTAAGCCTTTGGAATGGCCACCCTCTTGGTCGTGTACCTGAACTCATGTGGTGTCTCTTCAGATATTTCATTAAAAAGGGAGACAGACTGAACCAGTGCCAACTTTGGGGCGTCTGTTTCATCTTTCCAGAACTTGGTGATTGATCGGTAGTCCCAGCTTCCAAGGCACGATACTCTTAGCGGTTTTCTCTGGTCTTGCATATATCGAAATTTGAATATCCATACTAGAATTCTGTGCCGGCGATCGCCTCTAGTCTCAGGCACTTTGTCTCATGTGACGACTAACATACAAGATTGACAAACAGGTGTTAATTTTGTCAGTGAAACCAAATTCCGACGGTAGTACGAAACAAACTGATAGACTTATCGGACTTGGATTAATGCGAATCACAGAACAGTGGCCAACGCCTTAAGTGACTGAAAATCGATAAGAGCTGTGTTAGAATACCTCTACTGCACCAACTCAACTTGGTCATAAGAAACCTGATGATGTCAGGTAATTACCAAGCCAGTGAACACAAGTGAATGCCAGACTTCAGTTGGAATGCTCGGTTCTCATGCACCTTACTGGAATGCCTGAGGCAAACACAGTTGTAAGCAGCCGTGCGTGTTCATACGCTTGTGACTGCTAAATACTTGCAAACAAGGCTTTTCAGACGTCATGTATATCAGAAACTAGGTCAAGAAAATGCAACCCTGCAGCTAAACACCCGAAAACTAAAACGAATTACAGTTACGGATGGATCGAAATTTTACCCTATGGCCACATCAAAAGTTTAAGAGGGTAATCTGTACCTAAATGTACCATAAATGTGCTTTTCTCCCTTGCGTGCGGGTTTTAAGTCAAAGCGCGTATGGGACCTGTACTTTTGTGATAGCCTCGGAAGGGCTACGAGGTTCTGTGACTATCGAGCAATTATTACAAGAAGGTCCCCCAAAAGGCCTCTCTTGAATCCGCAGTTGATAAAACGCAAACTATACCTGGATCTCCTCATTTAGTTGAACTTCATTGGGTCCTGTTTCAGAACTACAGCTGAAGTCACCTGGAACCAACGAATTCGGAAGGAGGTGATCAGGGGACGGGTTTCTGGGTGAAACAGACGGTACTTCACTCAAAGAATGCATCCAGTATTGCAAGCTAAGATAGCTGGATGATGTGTGACGCATGTCGAGTTGCCGCCTACCGAGACCGGCGTAGATTTCCGTACCTAATTCAGAGTCGTGGAAACCTAGAAATGGACGGAAGTTAACTTGGTAGAAGGGAATGAAGGACGTTACGAAAATCCCGGGCACTGTTTGCCCTGTTCACTTTCCAGGATCGGGTCCCTGTGATTCTCCATATGTCTGGCTGGAGACACCGAATGCTGAATCAGCAAACCGATGGCAGTTCATGCTGTCAGTTTCTGTCCAGATCATCTGACTGAGTTCTGTACGTGTAAGCAGCCCGGATGTTTGTTAGCTCCCTTTGAGTCCCTCTCCCTGCTCCACCTTTCTTTTTCCATTATAGGTTTTTATTCACGTACATTGACATGGTCGTACGACAGTGAAGTGTCGGTGTCCTCAGGGGCATTGCTGTCAACGATGATGATGTGGATGAAGATGATATCCATTTGAAGTTTGTGAACGTGGATAGCTACGGTCCAACACTGTGTATAATATACATTACGGGAAATCTTCCACTTTATTTTATGTAAGCCTTCCGTAACTTACTAGGTAGTACGGCAGGCCCTAATTGCCAGAAGTTCAGTAGCTTGCTGGTCAGTTAAAGGTGTAAATCAATAAGATGGACAGGATTTTCGTCGACATCTGTCTTGGCAACAAAAGTTATCATGATATCTGGAAAGCTCTCAAGCATCTCTGTGTCTTATTCGAGGTCTTGTTCGAGTGCAGTCATACAGTCTCCGGTCTGATAGGCCCATCGACACTCCTGGATGCTACCTTAACACATAGGCAAATATGGCTAGGCTAACACTTTAACAACGTTAACTGATCAAGAACTGATAGTCCACCTGAAATCAAAACTAGTGGTTCCTATTTTGTGTGGTCGCTATTGCCTAAAGTGCATGCTACTATCTCCTTAGTCATCCCTTTCTTTTCAAAACAGGAGGATACCTGACTGCTGGAGGATAGCCGAGAAAACTTCCATACAAGAGAAGGAGATCTCGAAATACCTGCTGGCTGTCTGCACGTCTGCGCTATTCAAGTCGGTGTAAATTACGATCTTATCAAGGTTAAATTTCACTGACAAGGTTGAAGATACATGATAATCTGGTTACCGAAAATTTCACTCTGCATTGGACGCTGGCATGTACCTCTGGCATTCGGTTTCATTAACCCTCGACAGTGAAACAAAAACCGCACGTTCACTGTTCCTAGATTATGCTAATGTCTTTGGAATGGTCAGTCGAAGTCTGTTTTCGCAGTTTCTGATCGACCGACGAAAAATATTTGTCAAGCATGTATATGACTGCCCTCGCGTGCCATTTCACATGTCCCCATCAATGCTAACCCAAATAGACGTTTTAGAAAGCGTCAGTCTTTCCTTGTTTCTTTCTACTTTGTGCGTCTGCGACCTGTCTGGTTTGGATTCTTTCCATCAGTGTACGCGTGCCAATGACACTGTGACTGGACGTGACTGTCACATTCCGGAAGCTCACGTGGAATTATGAGTCTTGTTTGAATTGAATTATTGAATGTTTTGGAGAACCCTCCCATTTTTTTTTACTTTTCGTACTGTTCTCCTTCACTTTAGGCTGTCGCAATCAAGAAGTTTTTCATGACTAGCCACTGCCTTCTAAAACCAGCTAGCTTGGTATACCTCCGGGCTGCCGTCAGTACTAAGCTCGGTTCATGTTTGAATGTTTTGTGCCCAACTTCCCTCACTGGTGGCCATATCCACTCTTTAAAATCTTATTCACAAGTTTGTCTTTTCATGTGCTGGACTTCCTACTCCTCGGTCATAATTCGTGACCACTATGGAAAAGCTCAGTGCCTTATAATTAGGTCATTCAGACCCGTCTGTAAATGCCGCGGAGACGTTTTGGCTAATCTTGATAGGTAAACAGCAACTTTACTCAGTTACTAATACCGGACGATCACAATCCTCTCTGCTTAGTGTTGTCCTAGGCCTTATCGACCTGCGCGTGGTCCAAGAAAGAACTTTTACCTACAGGATCTACCACATACCTGAATTCCACGAATTTCGTCATGACTTGGTATTTTGTTAATTCTGGCTCAGTATGCGATGCGCATCTGCACCAGTGTATTGATTAGATGTCCACTGTTATGTAGCCGCTATAGGTTGGTATTCTGAAAATTCGCCTACTGATGTTCATAGAACTATTCCTGGCTTTACGTTAATTGTATTGAATTAGAAATTTGTCTGGAAAACAATTATGACTTTGCAATCACACACGCTACTTGTTCACAGATGGAGGTTTTGTTATTTGGCCTAACGTGCAAGCTCTCAGGAGAAAAGATAGTAAAGACCAACTCGCAAGTTTACTCTGAATCTATATGCAAACAAGTGAAAGAGCATGTTGCAAAGTCGGGTGATTCATAGCAGTTTCAAGCCAAGCAGTAAATTTCTGTTGGCACCGGTGCAACAGAGACGTCGTAATGGCGGGTCACTATAAAGCGATAGAAGAACTACGACGAACGGAACATTTGATATTCCTCCAGCCAGACAAACGTTCAGGCGTGGTTTTGATTGAATAAGAGGACTAGCTGAGAACAATGGGCATGGTTCTTCCAGGCAATCAGCAATTCAAAGCTGGTAATACCACCCATAGCAGCAAGAAGATTGAAAGGCAAGGCAAAAGGAAGCTCATGGTAGGGTGGTACCACGGAAACATCTCCGACGCCCATTGCAGGCACAAGAAGCCATTCGGTACAGTAAAAAAAGGATGATGATCAAAAGATGTACATTCTTTTACAACCCACGATGTGTACGAACGATTGTGTTAGTCTATTGACATTTTAGGCCCTGTCCTAAAGCGTTCATCCGCACGTCTTTTTAAAGGACTCAGTTGAGCTTACTGACATCACGAGAGGTGGGTTTCGAGGAACTCTCTTCTGTAGACAATTCGATGGTGTCACAATGGGCAATCTTCTAGGCCTCACACTGATAGATATTTTTCTAGAAGGGACCTTCAGACAGTATCCTTATTGTATGGGTCATATACTGACGATACTTTGATCATCACTAATGTTGAATATTTTGACAATTCTTATAATATCCCGAATTTTTGTTCATACATAGCTACATAGAACATGCGAACCGAGGTCACAAAGCACGTCACCTTTTTTGGACGTACTCGTTAATAAATGTACCAGACCAGGAGTTACTTACAATTTATACCTTTGCATACCGATAGCACGCGAGCGTGGGATGGTTGAAACCTTGTTTTACAGGACAAAGCGATTGTGTAGTGTGGAGTGACTAACAAGGAAAAATGTGTTTCTGATAGAGATGCTGATTGCCAATAGCTGCACCACTGACACACAAAACGCTGTTTCTCTTACAAAGACTACAGTGCCGGAAGCGGAATAGATGCATATACGTAGTTTTACAGCTCAAAGGAGAGTGCTTGATGGAGGATATAAGGCAAAGTTGGATTAAGCCTCTAGACAGGTTCTAAGCGCACCAAAACTGCTCCTAACCCGGCATACTTGAGAAACTGTTTTTCGGAAGCGTGACCGTATTGCGCATTTCTCTGCCCCCTGTGTAAATTACCAGTTCTCTTTCAATTGCAAAGATATTTGCATCGGCACAACAGACTGGTGTAAATAACGACGCACGGCTGAACGTACCACGGTGTGTTCCTCGCGCGTTAGCACAGATGTATCCGGAAGGTCAAAGGTCGAAACGCGACCCCGTCTCACCTAGTAGTAATTATAAACTGCAAATAGGTCACTAGATGGATCCAAAAGCTTCGTTCCGAGTGTTATCACGAAACTAGAATCTACAGATCACAACGACCAACCACCAACCAACGCCCGTTTAACCCTCCAGAAAGTAAATATACAGTAGTGGTAATGTCTCTTGTCATTAATGCAGATCGACCGACCAAGCTTCACGGTAGACCGCCGATGCCATGAGGATTAACGCCACACCATCACACGGTCCCAGCAGGCTGTTGGCGATCTGACACAATGAAGGATGAATTTTCAGCAGTAAAGGTCATTTTTGTTGTCACCAGAAAAGACGTTTTACTTTGTCGATCATCCTTTGCGGTTTTCAGTTGCGTCCGGCTAGGTTACCCATATGGAGAAAGTTAACCCTAATGATGAATCAGTAAGCCTCAATTACAAAGTGCAATGAAAACTTTGAGCATAATTAAGAAAATCTGATGTATATACTCACGGACTAGGGAGTTTTTGTTAGTCAAATGTATCAGGCCCAGTAGACCGTCATTTGTGATCGATAGTTCTATGACAAAACAGCTCCATCGGAGAGACGAGTACGTATTGATTTAGGATCGCTGCGTCTGAGAGCCGACCGCACTGGTGTGAATTTATTGATTGGTCGAGTTTGTATTGGACGCGTGGGCGATGTGTGTGTGTGTGTGTGTGTGTGTGTGTGTGTGTGTGTGTGTGTGTGTGTGTGTGTGTGTGTGTGTGTGTGTGTGTGTGTGTGTGTGTGTGTGTGTGTGTGTGTGTGTGTGTGTGTGTGTGTGTGTGTGTGTGTGTGTGTGTGTGTGTGTGTGTGTGTGTGTGTGTGTGTGTGTGTGTGTGTGTGTGTGTGTGTGTGTGTGTGTGTGTGTGTGTGTGTGTGTGTGTGTGTGTGTGTGTGTGTGTGTGTGTGTGTGTGTGTGTGTGTGTGTGTGTGTGTGTGTGTGTGTGTGTGTGTGTGTGTGTGTGTGTGTGTGTGTGTGTGTGTGTGTGTGTGTGTGTGTGTGTGTGTGTGTGTGTGTGTGTGTGTGTGTGTGTGTGTGTGTGTGTGTGTGTGTGTGTGTGTGTGTGTGTGTGTGTGTGTGTGTGTGTGTGTGTGTGTGTGTGTGTGTGTGTGTGTGTGTGTGTGTGTGTGTGTGTGTGTGTGTGTGTGTGTGTGTGTGAATTCGCTAATCAATAAAGAGATTGACGGGGTCTATCCACAATTGATCGATAAGAGACATTGGTGTGCCAGTGCATACACACTAACGGCTCAAGCGATTAACCGTCACAAAGCGAAAACAGAATCACACGTTTGTTCCACAGATGGATCAGTAGATGAGTACAACATGCGAACAGCTAAACTGACACACATCTACCTTATTTCTGGGGAGAATGGATTGAATACTGATTGGTAATATGATCTTTCCGACCGCAAGCAAGTCACATCAATGATCAGCAACTCATAACTGAACACTTCTGTTTACGCTTCAGCCCGACATACTGTAACGTTGAATTCCATGAAGTGGAGTTGATTTTCAACATGAGCTGTACTCTGAATCGTGGTATTCACTTGTAGGCTGGATTTCAGACATGAACTAACCCTATATACACCACTGTGAAACATTTTCTGATTCTTGGTCGTTTTCATGATACAACCTCTTCACCCATTCCCACTCTGTTACAATCAAACACCACACGCCACAACCGGTCCCTGACGCAAAGTTTACGGTTAAACTTAATCAATATGCTAACGAGATCAAAAACGTGTCACTGCGCCTACGCACCAGTGGAATGAACGAAACTTTCACAATTCACGATCGGCACGCAAAGGCTTAATGTGTTATTGTTTTATGTGTTCTACCTACTCAAGTGGAATTCTTTAGGTTTTTGCAGGTGGAATAAATGTAGAAAACCAACACTTAACATATGGAGAAAATGTCACACTCCGTGCATTGAAATTCAGCACATTTCTAGATCGGATTGACCTAAGTCTCAGTACATGTGAGATAGACAGCATTAGTGTGATGTGCAAATTTACCACATTAGGGTCACAGTGCATGAAACATTTAGGCGCTTGCATAAGAATATGGAAAGTCCACAACGGAAGATTCAGCAAGTTGAGGATATCTGGCACTAAGGTGAGTAACAGATGCACAACGGTCTTTCGGACAAAAACGACCCAGTGTAACGGCCGAACTGATGTCTACAGAGAGAAGACTTTTTGCATAAGAACCACTTGCATCAGTCGTGAGAAGAGGTAGTTGTAGTTGTCACTTGGAATGTTGAGCAACACGTACTTTTGTGTGTCTTGATTCGCCGTACGTGACATCATGTCCACTTTCATACGTGACCTTACGCGTTACGTACTATCGGTTCATTATTTCGTCTGCGTCACGTGTGCCAATGGGTCATAACGACAGACATTTTTTTCCAGTCTGCTGCGGTATTTTCCTCTCCGAACTAGTCGGTCAGCCCAGCAGCCAATTCGCGGTTATAACAGAAGATATATTAGCCTTTCTTCAGAATGTAGTACCATGAAAGAGTGTAGATGATTTATCTCAACAGTCAGAAGTCCCATTATGCTTCGATTTCAAGATCGAGAAAAATTCAGCTTCTCCAAGATACGGCTTAAAACCAGAACGTTGACACCATTCATCACCTTGATAAATGAGTTGGCGAGACCCATTGGAATTCTTGCCAGAAGTTCTTGTAGAGGGCCGCAACACTCCATGAGCCAAGCAAAAAGCGCGACTCTTAGGGGGTTTGCAAGGATTATTTACCTCTTTTCATTCGGGCTGAATTAACATTTTGCTGTAAAATCTAGCCACAGAAAGGCTCAACCGCACAAGTGAATTGGCTCACCTTAAAATGAGGAACTTATTTTCTTACAGATCCAAACAATTGTTAATCTGACATAGATTGCGGAAGACAATCGGTCCAACACCACATATATGTTTGGGTACTACTCGGTTGTCGACAGACTGTGAATAAATGGACGAAACCAAAGAAAATTATCATAAATTGTCGAAATGTTGGATAAAGCTTCCGTGACAATCGGGTAGCAATGTGACTTATTTACTTGGTATGGCGTAAGTGCTACTCAAATGCTTTCTCCAGACTATACAACGTACATTAAATAGTAATTAGAATTCCCAGTCCACGGCAAGAAATGCGAGCATATGACCAACTGACTGTATCGTAAAGGCAACACAATAGACTATGTAGTCTTTCTTTGCTTGTTTGCTTGCTTATTGCAGGATTAAATCTAACGCAAGGCTTTTCTAGTGGTTGGGGATTTTGTACACCCACGATTACTGGTGCATAAGGGCATGCGCTTTACCCTTAAACTAGGTGAGTAATTTGCATAATTGGTAACTCACAAATAGTTACAAAATTATCCATCAGTGTTAGTTATTGTGATGTTTTTCACTCGAAATCACGCCTAGACGTCTTCCTACCGATCTTTCGATAGGTCTTTCCGTCACCATATTGGCCTGGACGAATTCAGTAATCGAGGGCTAGTTGCCATTCCTTTCCTTCTATCCCAACCTTTGCAGTAGGAGCAAGAGAGCAGCTCACACTTGCTAGAGTGGATGACTCATGATTCGGTCTTGAAATCTCCTGTGGAATGTTGTTCGGGCTTGGGTTTGGCTATTCTGAGTCATTTTGTCTACCAGTGAGAACTATTTCGGTCAGGTATTATGCCATTTAAATGGATACTGCAGTCATCTCTTCACGTGTGTTACGAAACTTCTTATCACACATGGCTGGCCGAAGCACAAGTTGATTTGAATGAAAACCTGCCGGTCAAGGCCAAACCCGTAGGAATATCCAGTGGCAGATTCTGCAACTTAACCCCATTAAGTGTTAGAGGTCTCCGTTTTCTGTGTTGTCTAACCGAATAAGTCCACTGGGTCAGTTGAAAAGAGTCTAGTTAGGATTGCCAGTAAATATTCGCTAAATGCAGTCGTTTGCACGCTAAGTTGATCCTCACGGAAGACCTAATTGAATCCAGCTGAAGCTGTCGTTTATGATAGTCTTTTGTAACTTAATGTGCCGCACAAGACCACCTCATATCTCAGTAGGTACGATATTCGGGATGTCGCAGAATATTTTTTGAAGGAAACCAGCCACAAGGTTGCTGAAAATTCTTCGACAACCCAGAGGCAGGAATGCCCTTCTTGAGGCTAATCAGGTAAGCACTGTCCATGAGTTTCCGTCAACCTTTCGTCCTGCTTGGACCCGAAGTACACTCCTCTTACATCTAGAGGAGTGAGGTGAGGGGCCTCAGCAGTATGTTGAATTACACCGCGATGTCTCACCCAAACAAGAACAAGACAAACATAACACTGACGGTAATCAGCGTCTCACTCTGAAAATAACTTTCCATAAAGGGCAGAATGCCGCTGCCGGGATATACCTCACTTATGTGCTTTTAAGCGGCATTTAAAGATCCAGTAATGGTTGTTCACAAGAGAGCATCAGCTGTCATTATAGCTTATCAGGCAGTCGAATACAATCGGCCGCGGCGTTCTAACTTCCAGTGACAGATTGTTGACTCGAGAATCCGGAGCAGCCATGAGCACTGAGTGATATCACAATATTGTGAATATCTTTGGTGTGGTACTGAACATACAATGACAAAAGCACTAAGTAGAGAAATCATTTGGAAGTTCTGTCAAAACTGAGACAACATCAGCATCGGGACTTGGTTGACACATAGGGAAGGTTTGTCATAATCGGGGTACTAAGGTCAGAAATTTCGCATCCGAACGTCTCCCCCACAGAATGCGAATACATATCAAAACAGCTGTTTCAGTGTAATATCATGGCGTATGAAGTTTTCTCCTTTTGTCTAACATCACTTGGTCCCTTAGAGAAGTACTGGGGGTGGTGGAAAGTTTACTGGGACTGTCACATCTTTCCAAGTCAGTTATCAGCTGCCGCAGGAAAAGCTGTCAAAGACGGGCCAGCAGTATCGTAATAGCAGATGCAGGCATTCGACCAACCTACATCAAGTAAAGTTTCCTCGCCGAACCTTCAGCAATCAACAGGTCGCACACCAGTAAGAGTACACTCAAAGTATCCTAATAACTGACCCCATGGTTTTCAGCTCCGTGGAGAGTCAAATTCATTTGCCTTCATTTTTCTCATCATTCACCTAAATATGTCACCCAGATAGTCGGGCCTCACTGAGCTCTGCGAATTAGTTCCCCTGTCCGATCCAAGCCCATTCCTGCGTTGCTTGTCGGGGAGAATTTTGTTCGGCTCATTTGGGACACAGTGGCATCCATCAATTAGACCTGGAGTCAAGACTGTAATCTCGATTTCAAGGAGAGGCAAGTTGTTTCCAAGACAACGATGCAGTCATTATATTCGGCCTATTCACCAACCGGGCTCCCTATAACCCACCACAGCACAAGATGGTTTCGTCATCATTTATGGCATTTGCATGTAAACTTGTTAAGATACTAGTTGATTAGACATTCTGAGCAACCATCCTCACTGAATTATCCCACCGATTGCTTCGTCCACAGTAAACACTGTCTGGAATTAATCTGTATTTTACTCACGGTGATAGTGCGTTCTCACAGCCCGAACCTAGTCTGCAGTGGCTCCTGTGCAAACTCAGTAACACGCTAAGATATCACCGATTGTAAACAAGCACAGCATCTGTTGGCTCAAAAACTCGATTCGAAGTGTAAGTGACCATTCACACAGTGTAAGCACACACATTTCTGAACATTCTTCTTGTCAAGGAAGGAATCACTGAAAGCTGAGTGCGACTGTCCAACAAACTCACAATCAACATCTACTGGTGATGAAGAATGCCAAGAATAGTGTGCGAAATTAACACCCCTCTGACCCTCTGGTTATTAAAAATGACAACCTGGCACAAACGTTAAAGTCCAAAGATACTATATACATGACAACACATCGTACGCGGTGGGGACCGGCCCCAATAGACCGAGTAAAAATAAAAAGTAATTGGTAGGGGAATCTCCACAGGATTCTGAGGAGCGACTTGAAAGCAGGGCGCCATCATACATGTGTTTTACCCGAACCTTTTCCCAACAAACCGTGTTACCTCGATTAGACCCAGTTAGGTTGCCCGACGGCTGCTTGGCATGGAGCCTTTGTACAAAATGTTGGACAGGACGGAGCAAGACGGACGGGATGACCTGAAAAAAATCGACCTGCTCATACGCTATCGTGAATCGTTAAATTACACCCACAAAGCGTCCCCGATGCAAGGTATCACCCTGATTCAGGTAGCACAATGAACCACTGTCAGTCCAGGTGGGGATCAAAACAGATGGTACAATGGATGCCGCATTCGTAACTTTTCGGCCAACATCACTATCTCGGCAGAGTACTAACAGTTTGAGAATACATCTGTTTAGGGTTTCTCACAAAATTTGAACCGCTCCTTCAAGTAAAGCGATGTTCGGAGAGAACTGAGTAAACGGAAAATGTTTTGCGAATATCACTAAAACAACAGTATATATATGTATCGGTTTTCCGACGAAGCACCATACCTTGTAGGAACGTTCGGTTACCCGGTTCTGTCACTGGAAGCAATGATGTTGATACCCAATTCGTGAGAGATCGGAGACATATTTATCGGTGGACTCACATGTGTGAAAATGATAGACAGAAGTTACTTCGCATAGATGCGAGGCTACAAACAGGATTTCAGAAAGGTTAACGAGCCTACTGTCAGGAGAGAATATCAACTTGGAGTGGAAAATTTCCATCCAAACCGATAGTTTTCCTGGTGCAGCTTAGATTTGCTTTGGCAAGCGGAATAAATTCATCAGGAGGACGTAGCGGTAAGGAATTCACGAGACAGCAAGTAAAGTAGTAATGTTGAGATGAATCCAAAGGAAAAGCCACACGAAGAAAAAAATGCGAAATATAGTTATCGGATAGTTCAACGCAACAAGTGGACAGTTTGGGGATAAAGCTTATTTTGCTTATTAGAATGAACAAAGTTATCATTTTTCATATTAGTATACATCATCACTACTAATCAAAAGCCCCACAATCGTTCGTTATCGCTATTCCTAAAAATCACTACTGAACCCCTCAACACAGTGACGGCATTTTCCTTTCAAAATTTTGCTGACTGATACAGTATATTCCAACAAACAGGAAAATCACACGAGTTTGTTGTTATTACAAACATCATGTATTACGCACGATCGTCTCTGACTGGCAAATTCATTTGTAAATGCAATAAGCGGCTGTAATATATGCTTAACTGGTAAAGTGTGCTGTAAAAGGAGACTATTTAAGTCACTCGACCAAGGTCATTCATGAACCGTGATTGGTCCGCGGGTTCAGCACTTCCGTGTAACGTTTGATACGTTGATAACGTTGATAACACAAAGTCTCTTGGTGTAGCTGGATGGCTATCGCCTCTGCTACAAGTGCATTTTATCTAATGGCTTAGGTACGATCTAAAGACACTCGCTACATCACGAACGATTAAACTGGATTTATCCGGCGATCCGTATCGATCAGGCGAAGTGAAATCGCGCTAATTATGTGTTTCGCCTGTCGGTTCCGGTACGTGACGGCAAATGCTCAGCAATTCTTTGAGAGTCGTTCGACCCACATAGCTTGCGGATCAATAAAAAACAAATGAATATATTAATGAGGCCCGTTTTTAGCCAGAAGTTTTATCATCTAAATCGAATTTCCCTTCCCCAGATCACTTCGTTCATTTGCTCCATACCATAACCGACTAAAAGAACCGAGTTGCAAAGATACAATAGCACAAAATACGGACGACTACCCACGGCCAAAACTGCTAACTGCCTAATTTGAAACCTTGGTCATCGAAGAAACTGGATGACCAAGCGTAAAATTAACAGTTATGATTGGCGTATCATCCGTTTTCAGCCTACAACGATGATACCCATACCAATTTACAATTCCAGAGGTTGTGAGCCGCAAGGAGTAAGCTGGCCGCTACTTTCTAGATATCTAGGTTGCTGAGCATTGAAGGACTATCCTCCATATCTTTTCGCTAAATCAAGGAGTGGTTCCCCAAATTATTTCGAACGTCCCCCCGCACCAAACAAAACCGATTAACAGGGCAGAGAAAAATAAGATGAATCTTGCATAGCATAGATAAGGTAGGCTTACTTACACAGAACTTACCAAGAAGGGTCTTCACAGCACGCCCAGTAGATTCGCTGAACAACACAACCGATAGTAAAATAATAAGGAACGGTGGATACGAACCACCGTCGGGTGAACAAACTTGCCCCGTTTGCCAAGACCAAATCGTGCTACACGATAAGCTAAGTGGACAATACGCTGGGCATGCAACCTCACTTCATTTTAGATCAGACCTGAACATGTGATATTGTGTGAATCCTTCTAAACCGTATAGAATACTGGTTACTCACATCACCTTGTCAGGACCGCAATTTTTCTAAGCACTTCGACTCGGCTTCGTAAAAATGTTATGGTTTCACACCTATGCATGCGTAACCCACGGGTGAGTAGAAATGAAGCACAGATGAGACTGGTTGTGGGCGGTTGCGGGACTTATGCAATTCAGATTTACATCGATCTTGTTTGAGCAGTCCCCGTCCTGTCCGGGCGGAATGATTCCGATGGGCCCACACCGAAGGGGGAAGCACTGGACTCGAGTTTCGCTGAGGATGTGAATTCTACAGATTTTAAAAACGCCTACAAATAGTGGAAAATTGTTCGGCAGGTTTCAGGAGTTCACAGTGCCACCTGAGTAAGGAGTATTGACAAGCGGATCAGTTGATCGACACAACCAGGATAGCTATTGGATAGCACAGAGTAATCATACGGCTCAAGCGTGAACACCTTCGCCTGTTCAGACGGGATGATTCTGGCGCGTCTAAAGTGTGCTGGTGGAGTGGTGGTGATACGGTCACTCTGCATATCATATGTCCGCAGTACAAACCGCGGCATGGCCACAGAAATGCGCCGGTGATATGTTCTAATTAAAGCGAAACACGAGTCTAGTGCTTCCCACGTTGGGGTAGACTCACCAGAATAATTGCTGTAGGATAGGAGGACAGTTCAGAGTAGAGTGATATGAACGTGAATTCTATATATACGACTGTTTTTGCACGGCCACAAAGTGCACTCGATTGTTTCCTCAGTATTTTACCTTTCTGACTGATTTGGCCCAAGCGGGTTGGGACTTGTCATGCGAACCAAAACACACGTTCTGATAACACAGATACTAACAACAGAATATAAGACGGAGACTGAGAGATATGAAGGAGAACGAGGGGCGAGTGTCTATGGTCCAACATTCAGTGTTTCCACTGTTAGCGTTTAGAAAAAAACAGAGCCTCCAGCTGATTCGCAACCATTCAGTGAGGTAGGGAACAACGACCGTATTGCCCGAAGAGATTCCATCATTCGCAACTCCGTCAGCCGCTGATTGATGGGAGGAATTTGACAAGTTGAGATTTGAATGTGATCTACCCGCTTTCTGGACGGCAAGTTGTTCGAATGAAAATGAGTGTTTGGTTAATAGACATTAGACCCACAACTTGTTGGCTAGAAAGAATGAATTCGTGCCCCTTCTGAAAAATGGAGTTCGGTAGGGTACATAGACGGGTGCAGTACATTAGAATAAATAAGGCCATATTAACACATTAACCAAGGAACGATTCCCCCGTATCAGTCACAGACATATTGCAAGTTACAACACACGTCTACAAAAGAAAGCGGTGCAGCTGAGGTTTAAAATGGAATCATCAGTGTCTTGCTCGAAAGGTTCATTAGCAGTCACGACAGCTGCCATTAACTGCTTTGTTGGTGAAGTCAACCAAGAACCCCTTACTAAGTTCTTGAAAGGGAAGACTCCCATTCATTTAGCTGCAACTCAAGTCTGACGGTCTATGCAGCGCAGAAAAAGTCCAAAAATTTTTAAAGACACCAAAAAAGCCATGTATCAAAGCTAGACGGAAGTTCCCGAAAAAGTACCTCCAACACCCAGTGCAGGTACCAGATTCTCGTAAGTCATATGGTTATATCAAAAAGGATTATCATTTCATGTGGTGCAACCATAATGCCGAACTAGCATCAGAAAAGTTTGGTGAATCATCGGTGGATACACAAAAGTTTTCCGGATCGATGAAACCCGATCAGTCCAAGGCTTTTCCCAAGCGGTCTAGTAATCGTTTCAGAAGGGTGTGTTAGACAACCGGTAGTTTTAAACTGGACAACGTTTGGCTTTTAACACGCAAGTTTCATCAGGTCAAATTAACAGGTTCATAATTTGGCCAGGATTTAAGGCAGACAGAGAACCAGTCAGTAAGACTTCAGATTGCTACACTAGACCAGTGTTGAATGTCATTTCGAGAGACTCGTCGGTTAGTGTTTGCATAAATATTACAATTGATGGGTTGAGGGAATCTCAAAATTTTTCATCGGGTATGGTTCTTTAGTTATCCACCTCAAAATGCTTCAAATGATGATTCACCTTGGGTGTCACTGGTAGATTTTGTTGGTCAGTGTGTGCTTATGAGTACTACGACAATCTGGTTGGGAGAAGCAGGAAGGTGGGTTAGCTTGAGTATAAATTGCACCTAAGTTATTTGTATCGATGACTCCTCCTCCTGATAACCAACCTACGACGATCCAAAACATTTCTCCACACACTTGTCAGTTCTGTGCCTCCTATTATATCGACAGTAGTGTGCTTGGCGAGTAGCACCTCCTCGGCCATCAGTCTCTGCGGCGTCGACCGTAGATCTCACCTGAACAACATCAACGTTTCCTAAATCTATTTTGCGTCCCGTGTCTAGTGCTTCTTCCGTCATTGCCGAGTCCTTCAGTAACGCTCAATATTCATCTGTGTTTCTCGGCGGTCTGTTTATTTTTCTCCCATGTTCTCCCATTCAGGCGTGAAGTTCCCTGGCCGTCTCCCACATAAAACTTAGTGCAGTCATTGCATTGAGTTTTGTAGACACGATTCGTGATACCGGGAAGCGACTCATCAATTGTACCAGTGCAGAGTGCAGAGTACTACCCCTCTAGAAAGCTACTCTTATGTTACTCATCGGCTTCTGTTGCTTCTAGCTATGCAGTTACTGAACAAAAGAAGCAAGTTCATAGACTGGTTGGATGATCTAGCGCTTTTGGGTAGAAGGACGGTAGCCTTTCTTGAACGATTGATTAAGGTTATATTCACAGATTTGGCCGTTTCTCCCGCGCCCTTTTTGCTGCATGATCTAGAGGGCATCGGTTACCCGACCGGAATGACCCTAAGAATATTTAGGCGCAAACGATACAACCAAAGCGCAAGGACTAGGTTACTCTTGTTCCCCTTTTACTCTGCTCTTAATCCCGGCTTGTCCAAGCGGGCTGTCAAGAGAGCGGAGCTCTGTGGACTTGGGCTATCACCGTCAGATATTTCGCGGGTCATGCCGACGTGCCACTCTAGAAACCGACCTTTATCTTATGCCACTAACTGCTTCTCGGTCCGCACCGTACTCAACAAAATGGTATATTTCTGTTTTTTTTGAAGAGGCTCGTGATGAGGAGTTGATCCATCTGAATATCCAGAAGTAACAGACAGATGAGATTCTCTGACCTAAAAGCAGAGAATATCATTGCTCCGTTAGCCTTGGCGAATGCGTTATTATCAACCGGGGTTAGGGTGTTTAACGATATTCACTCTGCTGGTGTAATACCTGGAGCTCCTGGTTGCTGGGACTTAAGGACTATGACCAGGTGTACCCGCAGCTTCTCTGCCTGCATCGGCGGAGGCTTTTGAAACACAGATTCTACGTTAATGATTATATTTCCGCCCTTATTAGCCTTTTGCTCATCGCAAAATTTAAGCCCTCCTGCGGCAGACAATGCACTTCCTTAATTAGCGATTTACTTGATAAATTTATGACGCTACAACAGCAGATGGGCGGCCCAGGCTTAGTCTTGGGGTCACTAGAAAGCTGAGTCTTAGAAAGTAGATGATATATCCATCGTGTACATATCTGCCGTAAAATTTGAGAGATTTCAGTGTATTAGCCAGTTTCAAATTTACAATTCTAAACGCGAACAAAACCAAAAGATCTTAGCCAAGTGTGAATGCCATAGACACCCCATCCAGTGATCTTTAAAATCGTTAGATTAACAGGAACTTGACCGTTGTACAGTGTAAAGTCACCCCATTTAATTTTCCTGGAGGTACTGCTGTAGGTATCTTAAGACTTTCAACGTCATATATGTATGTTATTGACACCAGAAACGTAGCGCCCGTAAAAGCTCATGCAATATCTCCAGGTAACACGCGTTCGTTGAAAATATTCCTGCCAATAAGGTGATATTTGTCGTGAGCTACGCTTGAACACAGTGGCTCGGACTGGAGACACTGCATGACGACTTGGTTAAATTGTAGTACGGTGAATTCTACGTGTCCAAAACTGGATGTGACGGTACGGTAATGGGAAGCCCATATACACAAACAGTACGTGTCCCCATATGCTTGAGTTGTCCAAACCTTTGCGCAATGATAAGACCGACATCCTTCAGTTCTTTCAGACGTTTACCCTCTTGTATTTCGACCGATCTAGTATTATGCCCCAGATTTGGTGAAGGTTAGAGCTTCGTATTGCCATTAAAAATTGATTCCAACAAGTTCCCCTATTCCTTTCGTTTCAGACTTATTACGCCTGATCTTTTAGCTGGCTTTGCGATAAGGATATCGAGATTATTTCCCAAATACTTATGCACATGTAGATGTTGGCTGGAAAGCAGACCACTGCTTTTTGGTTTCGATTATTGGTACTGATAACAAATGCTAATCAGACAAGATTTAGACCTGTCAAGCGCCTCATCGGAACTGGCTGCCAAATCAACTGTTTGGGAGACCGATACTCGCACTGAACTTCAATCATTATCCAGGTGCCATTCGTGTGTATGCTGAAACTTCTAGTGCCAAGTACAAGTATTTCTAACCGCGTTTTATCCAGCATCACTTCTGAGAATTTACGCTCGTGCCACTTCAAATCGTTCCGTGCTTCAGTATTCGTGCCGTTCTCTTTTTTTTGTATACGTGTCACATTTTTCTACCAAAACCACGTGGACCGTGCACACAATTCCGCCAAAAGAGTATCAAAAACAGTCTACCTCTAGGCAAAATTTTCTGGATGATGGATACAGTTGACTTTAATGTCTTCTGTTCGTTTGGTGCCAGCCGTAAAAGAATGCGAGTTAACGCGCATGCCAGGATGTCGTAAAAAGTCTGTTTTCGACAACAGGGGGACGGGTTACATCAACGCTACATGAGTGCGTCGGCTGTTGCCAGTCTACACATACGGATCGATATTTGCAGCTCGGAATAGTGCTAATCACCTTGGTCAGCTTCACCTTCAGAGTGAAATCTCAGTTGAAATTCCACTATCCACAAGCTGTCAGTGACCTTATCATTTAGAACTTTTTGGACTATTCTGACCTGCCGTTTCGATCCCATCTTAACGCGAGTGATATTTTAAAATATTGTCTAGTATGATGTTGGCAATCGTCACGATGACACTGTTCCTGTTTGTGGTCATATAAGTGATGAAAAACAGTATCTGGACTTACGGGAGTAGGAATGTGAAGGCATACCCTAACTCCCAAACCCAATAAAGCCCACCTTTCATTCTGATCCACTTGTAACACCAAACCCCCTAAAGAGACAAATGTCAAGAGAAAGAAAACATTTCCACATATCAATTGTCCCTTCTTAGGAGTATTTTAAAGATCCATTCAAGTATTCCATACTAACCAGTCTATTTATCCGCAGGCCATAATTAAGGGGAAAGACATAAAAGTGGTGATCTTTTCGTATTCAACTAAAGAATGTTGCTTTTTAAACCTTTGACTAGTATAGCGTGGGATGTCAAGAAGTCAGCGGTACCGGACGTTCACAAGGATGCAGTGCGGTACATACCGGTTCTGAAATGAGCAGATATGGGAATTGGTATTATTGGAGCCACATGGCACACAAAGCACACATCCACACAGATTGGGTGACGCAGGGAAGAAGACCGAAGAGAGGCAACAACGTGCGTGTGGTGGAATCGGAACCACAAGCACAAGTCAGTTGAGGTACAAAAATAGGTCACAGTCACTCGGGGGGATGTACAACGGGACTACAGCTTCCCATCTGGGGCAAGCAGTGCCTCATCGTGGGTAACTGCAATAGAGAGAGAGAAAGAGAACTATACATTAAGTCGTTTGATAAACGCGTCTTAGCGGGTACGGTCTGGTTTCAGTTATGTTACACCGAATGATATAATATAGACCCCTAAGTGAGGAAGTGCCTTGTCTGCTGCAGAAGGGCTTGAATTTTGCGACGAGCAAAAAGCTGATAAGGGCGGAAAAATAATCATTAACGTAGAATCTGTGTTTCAAAAGCCTCCGCCAATAGAGGCGGAGAAGCTGCGGGTACACCTGATCTTACACCAGCAGAGTGAATATCGTTAAACACCCTAAACAGATGCACAACCTAGCGCTTACAAAAGTGGATAATGGTAACACCACTGTTGTCATAAACAGAGTGATTATCTCTAGGAGGTCAAGCAACACCAGCTGAGGGCCCTTACCGGCAGACTGACAGTGGGAATATTACGTCCATAAGGAATAGGAGTAAAGTTGTAGTTGACAGATATTTTCGGTTCGTGACAAACCACTGAGGGCAAGCTAATTGGTATCGATTGTGCCTCGAAAGTGCAGTCCGACCACAGTGTATGAGAAACCAACTGATACTTGGGTAATTTCGAACTACTCGTCTGCCCATTCGAAGTCGGTATTCGATAGTATTGCCGCATATGTGGTTTGGCGTGTAAGGGCCCTGCGCATAGAAGAAGTTGGTCGGACAGCGGCCCAAATTGAAGCGAAAACAAACCTCGGGGTCGTGGATATCCAGCTAGTTTGATTAGGCGTCAACTGTGAAGGGTGTTGGTACTGGTGGCGAAACACACCATGGAACATGTCACCTTCACGGGAATGGTGTTGTCCTCATCCTCCTATAGAGTGATTTTAGACAAAAATGTTCCGTAGAGACTTTGAATCTGTGACGAACATTACTTACCAAACCTGCTCACTCAGCAGCTCCTTAGATAAATTGGGTATTCAATGGGACTTGAACCTTATTCCAATTACCTGTTATCTATGTTGTTCCTACTTTTTTTGTCAATTGCCTGAAAATCCTTCCTGATCACTGGTGTTATTTTAATCGCCAAAGTGTACGTACTGACCTGATGACGTGTCATTTCCTGTTCTACACAACATAATGGTGTTCAGTCACCGAAAGCCCGCATCACCAGTAGTGCGCATCTCATGATTTTTTGGGAGTGATTCGAACCCGCCACTCTCTGACTGGCAATTGAACATCTTATCATTCAGCCACTCATGGCTGTTTGATAGCGTTAATATGGTACAACTCATCCATTGAGCACACAGCCTATTCTACGTAATCGGGGATTGACTATTCCAGTGATGACTACTTAGATAGAAAACCTGAACACTTTGTAGCGCGGTTTGGCCTCATTCAGAAGATAAAATATCAAATGAAGTTAGAAAATCCTTTGACCTTTTACAAGTTTATTGGGTAAAAACCACCATGAATTATTAGGAATTTGCTCTACGGAAACTGCACACTACTGTGTTCTATTATAGACCATTGCTAGAACCATTCTGTTTCGTAGCTACTGCAAGATGTTGCCAACCCTCCAAGTTTTATTTAAATTAGCACGCGGGATTCAATGTATGGTGATTCGGGTTGTCTCAACGTATCTAGCATGTTTTTTGCATTATTCTGACCACAAAAACTCTTCACCAGACTACCCGCCTACTTACTTTGCTACCGTCTCAGGTTTGTTACGAAACACAGACACTCTCCTGCATTAGGGATTGAACCAAACTAGGAAAGCCGCTATCTGGAACGACTGTGCCTTTTTAGGACATGCATTTAGCGAACAAGGCTGCCCCGCAGGGACCAGATGGTCAGTTTAGTGAACTACAATAGGCAGGAGCTCGGATTCTTATTGGCACATTAAAGTGTTCAACAACACAATAAACTCGGAACTATATAACCGTAGAAGTAGAAGTCCACAGATGAAACTTAGAAGGCAGGTGACAAATCAGCTGACTGTGTGTGCGCCAGAAAGGGTCCTACACGTGTTACTGCTACGGGGTCACACGCACGCGAAATCGATCGTTCGTATCATGATGCAGATGATGGTCAATGAACGGAAACAATCCACACGGTCCTAACAAAACTACTGTTTAAATCGGTTGTGGTAGATCTTAAGCCACCTACTCTTTATTGGTCATATATTTGAAATCCACAACTGAAGTATCACACAGTCCATTCAGCACGTACGAATTCAGCTGATGTTTACAAAAAAAGAAACATATGTAGAACCGGTACTTTTTGCGCCATTATTCGCTTCTGCGAGGAATGTTTTGTACCGAAAAGTTGTCCCACCTAAGTCTGAGCCAAATAACAGCTGTTCTAATAACACGGGCACAGCCTACTAAAACAAATTGCTTCACACAGTGGGAAGCGTGGACGTAGCAATAACGTCAGAAAAATCGCTGTCACGATCTCCCCAATGATAAAAACTTCGGAATACAGTCGTCACCTGTAATGACCACTTTTAGTGAACGCGTGAAGTGGCATAGTGTTGTAGTTTCCTCTATAGAAGGATTCTCATCCGTAGGTCAGATCCCTGAAAATAATCCCAGAATGCTCGAAACCTACCGAGACTCTCAAACTCCAGCAAAATCGCATTGGGGAAGCTGTCAAGCATCTGAGCCAGAAAAGCCAGCTTCCGATTGGACGCTCAAGCAGTCAAACAGTTCACCAACGACCGACGATGATTGTTCAGGCACGTCATAGAAGCAACGGCCGACAATGATAAGTGTTCATCCGATCGGACAACCTATATTCAACGTCAAAAGTGTGTCTTAAATACCGCGACGCTCTTTGTAATTTTTGCATTCGCTTGTTCGCAAAAAAACCGTTATATTCCTTGTTGGTGAGTCTTCTGGCACTTAAGTACCGGAGCGAGGACAGCAGCCAGTTACAACAAATTTCCCACAAACTGAGCGTTCGTTTTAATTTAGTTTATCCCATTTGTCAGTCGTTGCTTTGCCAAGCTGAAGTAGTTCCTCACGGAAAATTGCTATTGGTGAAAAATGTTAGACGCGGTCTTAATTGTGGGGGATGATGGTCTGTCTTAGGTAACGGAGCGACTACTGCCGAACAGAGGCCAATTCGATTAAAGCTCACAATTTTCGATAGTAAAACGACACAGCCCCAATACTGATAGTGTTTTTGTAACCTTCTACTTTAAGACTAAAATAAATACTGTCTCTCTGGTTCAAAACGTCACTATCACGCCGCCTTGAAGGGTCCCACAAAATCATGTGTGTGGGTTAATTGTTTTTTTTTCACTTTTGTTTAGACACCAGTGCTGAGTTCCATTAACTTTGCGTGCACAGTTTTGGTCGAACAGTAAAATAACGAAAATAAATAATAACCGATAACAAGTGCTCACACTTGACAGTTCTGCAACGAAGTTGAGCAAGATTGGCTTGAAGTGATCCATAAGCCAATACACTCCAATACATACATGGGCCTAAGACGTAGTGACCTGTCCGCACACATACAATACCACTGAGGATAGCCAGTAACATCGTGAGAGCAACCCTACAAAAATACTATTTTGCGTTCGTCAAGGATGATCCCTATATGATGAAAAACGTCTATATTTGGAGGTGAAGAAACCAGTGATCTTAGCATTATTACGCTAGAACTCCTAGACTGTTATCGGGGTATGGGTGAGACCTACGTAAATTTTCTCTGCTCGAAGTTTGGTACTTGTTTCCACAAATCTATAAAAAGTCTAGTTTTACACACGCGAGCAAGTTTTCCTCCCAATCGGTTGAGCGGCTTGTGCTGTCTGAAACAGCTTCATCCATGCAATTCCTAAGCGAACTCTGGGGATAATTATATGAAAGCCACCGAAACAGCCTAAGGATGATTGGCTGATGTGCCAAAGCATGATGCAGTCTACTGACCAATACCCGGGCCCGTCTTACTTGCGCCCTACAGAGAAAAACGTACTGATCGGTTGATACGGCACTCTGTTTGCCTACTATGGTATGTCATCCATATTAGGCTTATAAGACCAGGTGCGACGAGCACGGTTCGTCTGAAATTATTTGCACGTGCAAAAAACTTACCGTGAAACATGTAGCTCTTGGACTGGAAGTTTGGCTACGCCGACGGGGGTCGAGGCATGTGCTCACATACCATCAGCAAACAAGAAACTCTGGAATACGACACAACTATTTCGATAGATGCGCTTGAGTGGTAAAAATCCAAACCAAATCATTAGTAAGATGCGCGAGAACACCATTCACTTCTTCCCGGGCTGAAAACATACCAGTCGAAGAGCATTTCGGTGGACATACTCAAACTGTTCACCGATGAGTACGATACCGTGTAACGGACTACGATAACCACACTGGCCTTACGGGAAACATCAGTCCTGTAGACTGGCAATTTTGGTGCGCACGTGTCCCGTGGAGTGATGCCATGAGGTCAACCTTTCCTGATCAAGTGACATTTTCAGTTCGATTATGCGAATACACGTTGAGTTTATAAATCAGCGGGATCCATTTGCCCATATTCACGCGATGTCCGAATATTTCACATCTAAGTACGGGGCTGTTTATTTGACTGACTTTCGCTGGACTGGTGACAAGCAGCTCTTGTCCTTGAAGTCGTGCTTTCGAACAAACCGGAAAAGTTGGCACATACATTTTGTCTTGAACTTCCATTTATTCCATTATGCTTCACATAGATTAACAGCAGTTCGCATTTTCGCGATACACAAGCACTAATGAGCCAGTTTTATCAGAGCGATCAATTAGACTGTCGTATAGTTCTAACCCTCGCATTCACTAGCAGAATTAGGTCCGCATTTGGTGCTTCAAGACAATTTTGGTGTCTCTAGCTTAGCCCAAGTGAGGGGTTTTCAAACCGGTTGATTCATCTTCAACTTGCACACTGTTCTATTCTGATAAGCTTGATCAAGTCAGAATATACCTGTAGAAGATCAAGAAACTAAGGTGTTTTGCGATCAAAAACTTTTTATTGTTAAAGGCCGAAGAATCGTTTGTGACAGCATATATAGAGGAATAATGGTGCTACCGAATGATATGCCTGTGTCTTACCTTAACATTTCAGCTGCCACACGTGCTACCGAATGATATGCCTGTGTCTTACCTCAACATTTCAGCTGCCACACGCGAAAAACTCAATTTTAGGTTTAGGTGGTTAGGTTCGATGCTGGGTTTTATTCAGTAGTCATAAGGATTCTGAAGAAATATGCAGGTATTTCGTTTGAGCTCTTCACGTGTTTTGAGAAGCAGTTTAGTATGTTGCTGCGCTCAGGAGCTATGCTCAATCTGGTTAAATTGGTCGCGACTAGTCGATATACTTTTCAACCGAAGATGTGGTGTTAAAAAGTTGTCGCTTCCAGGATAGGTCAACTAATTCTGGAGCTCCTTTTAAGTCCTTCAAGCAAATTCCTCATAGGGATTGCATATCCTCAAGAACTCTATCATCCTGAGTCCAGTGGTGTGCGTTCCAACACCTCAGTTTCCCAGTCGCCATCTTCATGAGATATTGCATAAGACAGTTCGACACTTCAGTGTCTGGAGGGTTTGATTAATGACAAATGGGGTTATTCGCAAAAAGAAGCGAGACAGATGATTGGTGTATGGTTCGCCGCTCGATTGATCAACAATGCTAGCGGTGCCTCCACCACTCGTTCAAGTTCTGAAAGTGGCTGGGGAACTGCGTATTCATGAACTGCCTTTATTAAGTGCATGTGTTTTCGGAACTGTCGAAAGTATGCTGAGCACCCTCTACCTCATCACGTGTTCGCATCCCGGTGATTAAGGCCACTATAATGATCCGACCCACAATCGCTCCAGAGCTACTCTGGCTATTGACAATACTTAAGGACCAAATAAGTGATGTTCCAAGGCTACAACTGGAGTGTAATCTTCCGTACCTAATGATGAGATATGCTCTCGATACATACAGTATACTAGTTCATTTAAATCGGTTGGGCGGGCGGGAGCGGACAGAATCGAGAAAACCGGGTGGCTTCAGTAGTGATTTGCTCACAATACTTGTTGAGGACCTTGCAAACTCAGCTTTTGAAACCACCACCAGAAAGAAGTTTAGACATCGATTCAGATGCTTCTGAAAATGCTCCCTTAGAGGAAATTTTCTACTCAGATTTTGCTCCATGAGTGTAACTGGACGACACAGCGAATTTTTTCGCTGCCGTTTTCTAACCCCTTGGTTTTTCGCAACACGTCATAGTGACTCACGCGTATGTAAAATCATAGCACACTTGTATGAGAAGTTTATTTACTACATGTATGTGACATCCTAAGGGAATTTACTGATTTCTCGCAAATCAGTTCTTAATTCCGTAGGATTGCGAGATCACGTCCTCTCTTGAGTTTTTGTATAAAAAGTGGTAGGACTCTGCCCTAACAAAAACAACGGCATACTCCCAGTTATATTCACTGCGTCTATATCGCAACAATATACGGGATGAAGTAGCACAAAATAACTTCATCGGCAAACCGATATTGGTTTCGTGTGCCGCTGTTAGACAGAACGGCAAAAAGTGTACAATGGGCCCAACTCTATCGAAGCTTGTCGTTATTTTGGAAGCACTTTTTTTACTCCTAGCTTCCGATTTGTAATAGCAAGCTGTTGACAGACTTGATGAAGATAGACCGACCACGGAAATAAATGGATTTTCGAGGGATTCAGGCTTTATTACACAAACATGGGATGACAAAAATCAGCGTCATTTAGGTACATCATTTGACGACTTTAGAGTCTACGAATACAATTCAGTGGAGGATTCTTCGGAATCATGGAATATTTCACTTGGTGAGGCTTAATTTGCCCAAATTCCTCAAAAGAGAGTTTTGTGTACTAAAAATTATCAGGTGCCGTAAAGCGAGTTAGATGGTTCGAGCCGAAATATGGCCAACATTCTTACAACTTCAAGCCACTTGAATAAAGTGGCTTCATTCTTTAATAAAGTTAGTCATTACTTTCAGCAAGTCAGTTCCACTAATCATATCGTTTTCCAAGTGAGGCCACACAGTGCAAAACACAAGGTCCCATAGACAACTCGATCTTTCGAAAGGGAAAATCAGATCGAATTATTCAGTTGTCAAGCCTCTCCAGTGCATGGCTGACACAACTCGAGGAAAGAGACGTCAGTCACGGCCAAAATGCTCAAGCGGGAACAAGTAAAGAGTGGGCTCGAATCATTGACCTTGCGGTCAGTAGCTAGCGCTTTATTACTGCGAAGCCGAAATTAATTTTTTTCTTGAGTTTCCTGCTTAACGACCTGTACTCTTCTCACATATTTATACGTACCGGTTGACTCTAAGCTGCATACCCTACGGATTGAAAGTTGCGGTCTTTTGGTTTGCCTCTTTTTAACGACCCAATGCGTGAAGCACACTTCAGCAGCAAGGTTCTAATGGGTACGTACGTAGCTGAAATTCCACAGAGTAGTCGAAAACGTCACTTTGCGTTTGTTGCGATTTTTCTGTAATGAAGTAGTGTTTTTTAGGTATTTTCGAGAGACTGTTAGGGAACTGCAAAGGCTCTATTATTTCGCAACTTTGCGGTGATATTCCTATTTTTGGGGACGATCCTGTGAATAAACCATCGCTGATAACTATGTTTTACAGAACCTACCCTCAAGCTGTACATCTTGTATTGGACTTTCGGTTTTTTCGTCTAGCAGTTCACACTTTGCATATTCCGCCCAACGTACGTTCGTTCTGTTCTGTACTGAAAACAAACCACCGAACGGCAATGTGCACTAATTGCATGCATTAGTTTTTGGTTGAGCATTTCCTCATGCGGGGAGCTCTGTCTGAAAAGATCTCAATAGTAAAATATTATAACCGAAAGGAATTGTTCGCATATATGAGGACTGTTGTTGAAAATGGGAAACACTGTACATGCTCGCAGCTGAGTCCTACACAAATACTACTGTTCCCAACTACTCCCTTCAAATTTAACTCGCTGATCGGAACATTGTGCTGTGATGATCATAGAGATTTGCTACACTGAATTAGATTGAGCTGTTGCGGAAAATGCTGATGGGAGTCAGGAAAAAATTACCTTGAAATACGTTGCCTAACATATCTTACTCAATAGGCGCAGTGCAGTGAATTTCCTAGGAGGGAGCTTACACATCTCGTGAAATTGAGTTTGGGGAAGCTAGGTGGAGCCGCAGATGAGCAGTGGGTGTAAGGTGGAATGCAGTGCCCTCCAGCGTAAGCCAGAGTATTGTGTGCAAATCCACAAACACATGTGCGGTCCATGTGCATCAAGCGATATGATTACCTTCGGTGCATGGTGGATTGAAGCGATAGCAATCACAATTTTCTTCATCCCCACGCCATATATACAGTCACAGTTGATGGTCTCTACGAGAAAACAGGCTCAATGGTGACTTTGAGCCTAGTACAAAGCGACAGTACATTGTACGTTAAGAAACGCTACGAAGGTCTGAATTACAACTGCATTGGGTATGGTTACTCTATCTTCCAAGCTCCAGTTTGAAAGGTGCTTTAGACGACGTTCCTATGGGCGGTGAGTTCACTGTGCTCCAGACAAAAGCTTCCGGAGTATAACTAGGGTAGCTACTTTCAATGGCGCTCCCGGAGGTTGTCCCTGCGACACTAAACGTATGCTCTCTAAAATAGAAAGCAAACTAACCTAGCCTTCGTCCCACAAACTAGGCATCGACCTGTTTTCGAGACGTATAAAATTCATGGTTAAGTCAGTGTGGTTTCGTTCGTATTTGGTTAGGATAACTTTCGCGCAGTATGCACGTCTTTTTTTGCTTAACTTGTTTTTCAAATCTGAATTACCTATCGCACTAAACATTGCTGCGCCATCCAACTTTGGGTCGTAGCACGACAGTAGTAACGGCTATAGTTGTGGTCCAAAAACGCTGGCGAGTACGTGATTCAGTCATGCCAACAACAGTTAATCTGCCGTACCAAGGTATCGAGGTAGCTCAGTGGTTAAGATGCGAACTTACTGATCGGAAGGTCCATGGTTCGAACCCAAACCTGGCATCTCAATTGTTCCTACCTAGGCTTGGGCATTCTGACAGTATATCAGTCTTAGTGCTTACTTCGGGTGACACGGCAGTCATGCACCGAAAAGGCGTTACAGCTGAATGATCAGGGTCTCCATCCAGACTATGACATGGCCATTTTTACTACTGGGGACTTTCATTTCTACTTTATCAAGTGGCCAGATTTAAGTCCTGCACTTCGCACTCCATTGAGTGAATGTACCTGCGGGAAATAAATATGGCTTGCTGTGACAACCTCACCGACTATTGGTGGATTATGTTCTGAAAAATGATCTATCCGTTCAGCCAAACTGAGCCAACCTATTGTACACATTGGGGATCAAAGTCTTCGTATATTATATTAACACAATGGGCCAAATTTCAGGTTTAAGAGGCAATGTCAACCGCGTCGCAGTGAAGTATGGTATGACCCTAAAAAGATTGATGTTGGGGATCAACTAAGTTACTGTGTTGTATTGTTAGTTTTCTCTCACAGGTCGTGCATGGTTGAGCACGATAACATTTCCCCAAAAGCTCTATAGAAAGTGCTTTAATGGCTGTTCTGAATACCATATCCAACAGAAACCGTGAAACTCTGCTCCCCAGCTGACATGCATCTTCCCCAGATTCGATTTCTTCAGGCTGGACGATCGGACAGCACTCCGGCCCCGTAACTCTATGAGCGCCTCTCCTGTAAATGACCTAAGAAATATAAGCAAGCTTAGATAAATGCGCACGTAACTCTCCCTGCTCTACTAGTCTCGGTCGACCCCATGTGCTTGTCGTTCAGTTGAGCTGACGACAAAAGATTTCTCAACTAAATTCATTGGCCTGTGACAATCAAGTTTTTCATAGATTTCTTAGCAATTAACACCAGTTTCAGACAGTACAGTAGTTGGTGTGAGCTTGAGTCCGGTTTGTCAAAATATGCACCGCAGGTATGTTTGTATCAGATGCTAAAAGTTACGAAGGATGAAGAAATACACAAGTATTAGAAGATATGTCCTGATGAGTCTGTCTATGTCGAGTTCGCTTTCTCCACTGTGGAGTGAGCTTTTGGACAGTTAAGATTTACCCTTCAAAGCAGGACTGCTACCACCTACTGGGCTTGGCCATTAGTACCAGTCTCACTCGCACCTGAAGCATATCCGAGGGAAATAGTAACCAAGAATGATAATTTTACGTGACATAGATGTCAGTGACTGCTGAACGTCGCCACCATCACAGTGTGTGCTGCAGAGATGTTCCTCATAAGACCCTAGACCACAGCAACCGTGCACCCAAGAGATGTTATGATATGCTCTTTTTTGAATTCACTGCGTCCGTGGTATAAAAAACAGTTTCCTCTCCCATTGTGTCATCGAAATGATCATGAAGGGCTCCCTCCTAGTCTCTGACATCTGCCGGGCTAAAGTGCCCAGTGTTCGGTTATAGGCACCAATTACGCGGATGGTATGCATCTTACTGGATCTGGTCCCATGAAACGCATACAATGTGAAATTATGTATCGCCGTATGGTATGCACCTCACACCCGTAAAGCGCCTCCTCGATAGTACCTACAGGGTTTAGCATTGTTTTCATATCCCTCTGCTAGGTCCAAAGTTGATCACCACTCTGCTTGCGCCACTTTGAATTGAGAACGGAAAACAGCGTTCCCTTCGGCTATCACTTACACGGTACGCGCAATACATGGCCAAACCACCTTAGGTTTGGTGTTCGACATATTGCCCGACTGAAGACCCAGTTGCACAACCGAATACTAGTGAAGTAAATGTCTCGCTGCAGATTCGCCTACACCAGACTACAACAACCACGGTTCTGGAACAACGTATGTCGAGGACCTGAGGAGAATTGAGTTCGGCTGGTCGCACAGGCCCGTAATGTCCTGACATATATGTCGCTTTGCCGCCCTAGCTGTCTCAAATTAGCAAACAAGACCAAAACACCAGGGATTCGTTTATTGAACTAATCTGTCACTACAGTTGAAACTAACGCAACTTTTAAGACGATCTACAACTACTACACTTCACTGTGAGTGGTGTGTTCAGTGACAGCATATCCAGAAGCATGACATTACAGTTTGTGCGCGCAAAGCAAAGGCAAAAGGATGGGATAACTTCGGCCAGTTCATCCAGAAACACCGACACCTCCTCCTGCTCTTCGAACATAACATACTCCAGACCGACAGTTATTTAAATGCCACGGTTTCGATGACATAGAGTTCATCTCATTATCTCAATCACCATGAAATCAAATACGAATGGAGAGAGCGAACGTTCGTGTCGGACATCACTTTTTGTAAAGAAGCTTTTATAGATCTCCTCGCAAACTCTGACACGCCCGGTAGTTTGAGAATACAAAGAACTTACAACATTCACAAACTCCTGGGGCCATTCCTTGCTGAGCAAGCATGTTAAGGAGGAAAGACCAGTCAAGTAAATCAAATGCGCCTTGGATATCTGGAACTACCAAAATTTTGCCGTTTATAGCAACCGAAGGACTGTAAAGATTCGATCAACGCACCATCTACCAGGTCAGAATCTTGCTTGCTGCTCTCGATTCAATACCTCATGGGCCATCATAAGGCAACAAACGACAAGTGACGCTGACAGTCTCCTTACGAATAGCCTGGGATTGTCATTTCTTGAAACTGGGCATCATTGCCGATTTCCACCAATTGTTTGGGACGATCTCACTTCCAGAAAAGGCAAAATCAGACAAGTGCTGACTGCGGACTCCACCCTCATCCTCGAACAGTGCGAACCGGAAGTCATCGGAACCAGGAACTCGGTGGTGCTTGGGAGAATGTATCCAGTCATACACCTTCCACGTCGTAATGGGGTCTCCGGTTCACCGTCCAGGGCTCTAGTACATTTATACAAGCCGGCTGAGTGGGAGCAGGTGGCCACCACAACTCAACTACTTATCATAATGTCCAAGATGGAACAGCTAGTTCAGGAGGTGAAGTCTTTGTCCCCTGGGACGAGGGGTATGAAGAGAGTAACATGCTCCTTCCTGACGATCAGCATTCTAATATTTACCCTTCATTGGAGAAGGACAAGGCCGCACACTTCAATTGCTCCGCGGTTGACTCATTCATGAATCAGTACGGTCAAAATAACACAACCTCTTCCCCATCGAATCAGCTCCCACGCACCTACCGTGTGCGGTAGCATTAGCAGTCAATAGTGGATGTTCTCTTTTCAACATCCAGAGATTCAAGCCGCCACCATCAAGCAAGCCAAGCTATTGTCTCTGGTTACAAATATGGTTCATAAAAATGTTAATAACCGTTGTCTAATCAAACTATTAATCAGCAGTAGCCTTTCAGCAAGATGCTGAGTGAGTACATATGCGTCCGTGCGACTTATACTGTTTGACGGATCAGAAAATTGGCCTCTATACTCACAGAATGTACGAAAGCTGAGTGTTTGACCATCAGCGTCTCCGAAGCACTAGTCGGGTCTGGTGGGGACATTGGATTAGCAATGCTCAGGTGGCAAGTGAGCTGCTCGCGTTTCATAAGTTGCGTCGATTGGAACATGTACTTCGCGTGACAGAGGACCGTCTGCCAGGCAGATATTTGTTGTCCAACTCTGTGCTGAGTGAGAGTGAAAGGAGTGGACTGTCTATGACCTGACAATGAAGTACGAGAGCGCTGACCAGTAATTTCAATCGGGGTGATAGCTGCGCCTTCTCGGAAGGGGACCCATGGACCCAACTGAACGACGGTCAAAGACATTGCTCCTGCATTAAAGCTACCGCTATCAATTTGCAGCTGCCTGCTTTCCCGTCCCCTAGAAACAATTTAAAATGCGAACTAACGGACTGGTATCGCCTGACTATATCTCCCCTGCTGTTCCATTTCCGGTAACCGAAGCTGCAGCAAGTGGAACCAACGTACCCATGGTACATGATTCATAGTTGTTAAACTGAACTGAAATCGTTAATTGAAAAAAACTGCTTAGATGTAGCACCCTTTGGTGCCTAGCTGCCATCCCACCCGAAGGAAGAACGACGGCTGAGATACTGCCAGGTTTCCCAAGCCTAGACAGGAGAAGTGGAGATGCAGAGGTCGGGTTCGAAGCACGGACCTTCCGGTTAGTAAATTCGCGCTCTAACCACCGAGCCATCTCAATGAACTGAACTTTAGAGAAAATAAATAACTCCGAACAGCGGTTCCCTAGCAATCACTGGTGATCATTGTAACGATACACTGTAAAGTTAAGCAGCCAGATGAAGCCTGAATCAACTTGAGGAATACAATCGAGTCGAACGGCACAAGCAAATCACATTTGCATTGGACATACGGCACCGCAATTACCAAACGTTCCTGTACACTTTAGCTCACCTAATCAGATACATACCGTGTGCAAAGAGCATGTTCCAGCTGCTACAGCTTCGGTCGTCGAAAAAAACGGGAGACCAGTTAAGGTATAACTGGATACTAGAAGAGATAGACCGATCAGTCCCTTGGTAACGAAACAGTCTAGCTGACCACTGATGCCTCAGAAGCGCTGCTGCCGTCCCATGGCAGCAACAGATTCGTAACGAGGTAATTAGAAAACAAGCATTTGGTTGTGCAGCCGGTACTTCAACCGTAGAAAACATTCAGCACCATCAACTACGGTGGCTCGACCACGTGCTATACAAGCCGAAACACGGTCCACACAGACGGGTGTTGCTCTTCGCAGATCCTTCAGATTGACGCAAGCAGCGAGGTGGATAACGTATGACTTGGCAGAAGGGTGTGAATGCTTGCGATAGGCCGGCACCAGGCCCCTCCCACATCCACACTTTTATCTTTTTACTCCAGTGCTTTAAATGTAATCGGATAAACAGTGTGGTTGTACGGCAGTGAAGCATCAGTGTTAACACTGATGTTGCCGTCTCTGATAATGACCTGATGATAATTCCAGCTACCCGAAGAAAGGGGAAATTCGACAGCCAAGCCTTGAAAACGATAGCTTTGGTGTAGCTGCGTCACTGAGACCTGTTTGCCAGTCGTCGACCCGACCGGTCTCATAATTTGCTACCAGGTCAGTTCAGTTCAGGTCGATTTTTCAGTTCACAAGTCATGTATCGAAATGCAGTGGTCTCGGCTGCTACAGCTCCGTTCACAGAGGATAAGAAGAGTCAGAGAATGAGAGCCACGCGTTGGAGGCAATGGCCCAGTCAGTTAATTGGCATCGGATGGTTGTTGCTCCCGTGTGACGCACGGAGAGCTACGTAGTGAGGCCGGTGGCTTTGACACCATATCTCTCAGGGCCACTAACCATTGGTTTGTCTTGACCCGCGGTCTCCATCCGTGGAGACGGCATTTGCCAACGCTACTGTCTTAGGAAGCACGAGGGCTGGGATACTGCCAGGTTGCCCAAGCCTAGACAGGGGAAGTCGAGAGACAGAGGCAGGGTTCGAACCACGGACCTTCCGGTCAGTACGCTCGCGCTCTAACCGCTGAGCTATCTCGCCCCCTTCTTCTTTGGCTTCTTTGGTTGGTCATGGAGTAACCGCCCTTGGGTCGTCTCCATCCGAAACAAGGCTGGACGACAAAGGCTCTACAAAGCAAGCGGCGCCATGGCATACGAAGCACATGGCCTAACCGACATAACCTGCAGAGTGCGCCCAGCTGATCAATCGAGAATCGACCTCCCTGGAAACCCCCTACCGTACTTCAGCATTACTGATATAGTGTTCTCACCAGATTCCCCAGTTTCGGAGGCGCCTATGGTCAAACGCAGAGAGTCTTCGAGGGTCTTCCACACTCAGCGACCACATCTCTCATCCATAATACAGAACAGATCGGACCCAGGCATTCTATGCTCCGCCCTTGACAATCAAACTGAAGCCATGTCGGCACCAAAATGTCGGAGATTAGCAGACGCATTCCGAATTCGGGACGTGATTTCGTCTTTAGCTGGACCACCGGGAATCCTGCAAGCATGAGGTCTGGGTTTGAATCCGCCCAATCTTTCAGCAGCATCTTACACTGTATAGGTACGAAGTGCCCCGTGAACTGTGCAGTGGAATTTTTTAGATTATTTAAAATAGTTTGCACTTCTAAAGGGTCTGAACCAAAAACGCCAATTTGTGAGAAAGCACTCCGCCAGTATTTCGATCCCCCGTGTTACTAAAAGAGTCAACCTGTCGATCATGAAGTTGAAGAAAAAGAGTGACAGAGGACGCTCCTGCTTGACACCACTGAATGTGGTTTCGTGGTGTGGTGGTGGTTTTCGTACTATGTTCTTGCACGTCTTTCAAAAATCGGAATCACCGTCGGGATGCTCCATCCCGTTGGAAATTTCTCCTCGTTCCATATATTGTGGAACAGGTTAGCCACGGTGGACACCACCTTGATTGAAGGGTGCAGGGTGAAAACCGCCTGGTCCAGGTGTTTTGTTGCGCTGAAGCAATAAGACTGCAGATTGGACTTCCACCACGGAAGACGACGGTCTGATGTTGATGTGCCACTGGGATTCAGTTAGTCCTTCTAGAAGGTGAATTGGAGGGGCCCAGCTGAACTGTTCTTCAAAGTGTTCAGCCCATAGTTCAAGACGACTTTTCGATGAATGGAGTGAGGTCCCATCCTTCTTGGAAGTAGTTTCACTAACATCCACCCTCAGACAGGTGGGTGGGATCGCCTGAAACAGGGCGCGATTGTTCCCCGTTGCAAAAGCTTTTTCCATTTCCCGGGATTCTGTGATCCACAAGCACCCTCTGTCAATCCTTAAACTCTTCATTAATCGACACTTTAGTGACGAGAGACAATGTTCATCTGGGTGTGCGAGGCATCTCGGGCAGACAGTCGTAGAGGCGGTGAGCATGACCTCTTTCACCTCTTAACAGTCGTCATCCGAATCCACATTGTGCCCATCGAGTCCTGGGAGCTTCTCAGCCAACGCTTCGCAAGTGGTGAACTAAATGCCTACGCATCAACCGACGCGTTCCAGACCGAAAGCGGATAGGTACACGTGCCCGCACAATGCGGTGATCGGAGTCAGGTGCAGTACTTCAAAATGGACAACAATCTTGTGTCTAAGCTTTCCACCGTCAACTGATTGCCACATGGTTCAACTGAGTCCACAGCTGGTTTGAATTGAGTGGCCTCCAAGTCAAACGACATGAGCGTTCCTACTAGTCTGGAATAAACGATGTTCAGTACATAAGTGAAGTCGTTCCCCATTATCTGTGCGGTGAGCGTCAATCCCAAGCTGGCCACCAAGATGGGTTTCACCAGGGATTTGTCGGCCAACCTGAGTATCCATATAGCCTGCCAATATAAGATATCTGTACTTCTCGCTGACCGGAGTAAACGTGACAAATCTTGAGAGAAGCCATATTTCTAAACCTCAGGGCTGTCGTCTGTCGGAGCATATGCTGACACAGCAGACAAATACCGTTTACCACGTCCAGGTGCACTAAGCTTCAGTGAACAAGTCAACCTAACAGCTCAGACAAGTGTTTACTGGAATCCAGTCAAGTAAGGCGCATTCAGCTCTGGAGCTAAGCACAACTTCCACGCCGTAGATAACGCAAGTCATCGCATCAGAATTACCAGGCGACCGAAGAGTAAAGTGCGGTTTGAGATGAGCTTGGGTCTTGTGTGCGTGTTTCGGAAACACAACATATATGAATCGAAACAGAGACTAAAACCTGAGCATGAGCCATCCGTTGGCCGATTTGATACAATACGCACGTTGAAAGGAGCAATGTGATACAGATCTCTTGAATCTAATAAGGATTCGCTTTGATTCACTTTACTGGGCAGAAGCATAATTAAGGAGCAACCATTAGATGACTGACAGCTCGATGAGCCAGGACTTGGGTGAGGGGCGTGCGGGAAGGAATCAATGAACGAAGATGTGTAGGGGCGAATGACACTCCCTGATTGCCCAGTACGAGGTTTGGGTGACGTACTCCAACTTGAGACTGACTCAGAGGTCTAACCCACAAAACAGTGGGAGGATGTAGGGTTTTGTTCAGGGGTGGGGCGAGATGGTTCAGTGGTTAGAGCGCAAATTTACTGACTGGAATGTCCGTAGTTCGAATCCGACCTCTGCCTCTCGACGTCCCCTGTCTAGGCTTGGACAACCTGGCAGTATCCCAGCCCTCGTGCTTCTTTCTGGTGGCATGGCAGCTTGGCACCGAAAGGGTGCTACAGCTGAACGATTTGTTCGGGGACCCTTCCCTTAGCCCCTGACTCAAAGGCCTAAACCACGAGGTATCGGGACCCATCCCGGAGTCAATGACTAAATAGTCCAACCCACTTGGTTGCAGGTGGCTGGTCCAACTCAAGAGCACAGGGAGTGAGGGGCAACCGTCTGACTTAGTGGGGCTGTGCACAAAAGTTACCTTTTGAGCAGCACCGAACTCTGGGTTTAAAATATTTCGACACTATTGAATAATGTGCCTGTGAACACGGTCAACCGTTGGGCGACCGCAGTTTACAGGTTTTAGGGTCGACGTTTCCAAACCCGTCCTTCCTCGGGAGAAGGCAGCATCACTGCTTCCATAAATATGGATACGCTGGTCGCCTGAAGGGAATGCCTTACAGTCTTCATACTCACATCGCAGAGGGCAGTAAGACTTCACCCCCCAGATTGTCCTGTAATACGATTACTCGCAGTGAGCAGACCCGCTGAACTTCGTCGGACTGCTCTCCGTTGGCCTTTCTGTCATGGTTGAACCTCAAGGAACTGAGTCCCAGCCAGTGTAACCCGCAGGATCACTGCAACACTAAAGCCTGACCACATGACAAGGTGACAACTTTACCGGGTCACAAAACATCTACCGCTTGTGTGTTTGCAGCCAGAGCAGGGTTTGGCAAGAATAGCTGTGACAGAACTAAAGCAACGTACACTTTGCGCATGCCAGAAAAACTGGCTTCACGGCGGTGTCATAGGTGCCCTGGCCTTCCCGACTCGACAGGTGGTCTCGTCTTCAGTCAGTTCACCGGGATTTATACAACAGCTCAGGTAAGTAAATTTATATACCAGATAGACTGGCTGGTCTGAACGCATAAAATGCGAGTTTGATCCCATCGAGCTTTTACACTTTTTAGGTATTACATGCATACCAAACCATGCGGTAGACGACTTGTATCTCTAAAGAATATGAACCAAGAAGAACAATGCCATCGGTATATTAAGTAACTGTTAGCGAACACCCAGGGAACATCTCGACCCACAAGGTCTCCAGTAGGTAGGAAAGTTTCAGGCAACATACCAATGCACTGCATCAGAAGGTAAAGAGCAATGGTCAGAGGTCTAGCTTGTCTTACATCACTGGATGTGGAAAACTCAGGCGGCAGCTTAACGTAAGAGAACTGACATACAGTAACGTTATAAGGCTAAAAGCTTGGGAAACCATTAATCATCAGACACTGTCAATACCTGACGATCGACCGAATCGGAAGTAGCCTTTAGATTAAGAAAAATGACGGCTGCCGGATTATCTTAAGTTGCAGTGTTCAACCACCTGTCTTGAAGAAACAACATGGTCAATGTATCCCAGGCAAGGGCGGAGCCTACGAAGTTGTATCTCGTTAATCGATCAGCCTATGCATCCCAGATCCTACGACTACCAGGGTGATTCTCCTGTTGTGAAAATAGCTCAAAATAGCTTAGTGGTAATTGCACGAGCTAACGACCACTAAGTCCTGAGTTCAAACTCAATCCTGATTTTTAAACAGGTCTTGTCTAGGCAACGGCAAAATGAAAGTTCACGGTCGTTGTAGTTATTTCGGACTGAAGGGTAGCTGCGCATCGACCGTACTGACTGGTTGGAGTAGTAGAGCGAGACAGCGGGTACATAACCTCATCATAACTATGGTGGATGACAGTACAACGCTCTCCTCCACTAACACATACGTACCCTAAAACAATTAAAACAAAAATTAAGGTGGAGAAGACGTCCCAGACGGATGCATTGCTCGATAGTGAACAGCGAGAGATAGGCAGCCCCAAAACAGGGACCTCAAAACCATCCTTGTGTCGCACTACGTAGCGAAAAAAGTTGTGTCCAGGGAGCCCAATGAATAATGTTGAAGAGGAGCCCAGTAATCGACTGCCAGTCACCTATTAATCCTTCGAAGAAGACGTAAAATCATTCGCCTGATGCCGGTTTGGAAAAACTAAGCTCATCATGTCGGCCAAGCGATCGAGACTAATACAGGTGGCTGGAACCATTAGGTATAACAAGACAGGAATCAAAAACAAAAGTGCTAGTTGGCTGTAACAGAAATAGTATTCGCTGCACCTTCGGATACAAGCGCGGGAAAGTAGCAACGAATACAACGTGGTTTGTTGTCACAGAGTTGTAGCCTCGAGTCATATAAAAATCAAACATAGAGAAAAACTCTCTGTGGGTCCAGAAATACAAATAGTTATCCGTCATGGGCTTCCATGTACGGAAAACGGAAGACGAAGTTCCAGTATGAGAAATGACTCTATATAGTCAATCCCCAATCGAAAGACCACGCTTCCGTGTTCTTCGGAAGAGTGAAGGGGATGACGGTTCTTCGAGATCCATTATTTTCAGTTTGTCGCCGAAGAGTGTGTCAAGATCGTCTTGCGGCAAAGCTGTCAACTTGGTAATTGGGCTCTTCGGTTTGGCCGTATATCTCAAGCTTGGGTGAACAAAATTGAAACACTTGAACTTCTCATTCAACAGCTCCAACGTATATCCATCTTTCCTAAGGCAATCTGTGAGTGCGGATGATTGTCTTTGCTCGGTAAACGAATCAACAGGAATGGCACACGGTTTTGTTTGCTTCTTCTTGGCCTTACTTGAAGCGAAAACCACCGGTCTCAGTGGACTGAAAGCACCACTCAAGACACGCTGATCAGTAGACTTGAGAGGACCCCTCTCCTCTTTAGCGGGTCGGTGGTGTATTTCGGAAGTTTTATAAGGAGGCAGAAGGTCAAGTTTATTCGCCTTTTCCCAGTCAACATATCGCAAGAAACGGAGCTTCTTCACGTCCTTTAAGTAAGGTCTTTGATTAAGATTTTTCTGGAGGCACACGGTGAAGAAGGATTGTAGTGGTTTGGAAAAGCGTTTCAAACCCCTAATAGTGTACGTCCCTGAACGTGCTCTCTGGAATTCGTGGGCGGTATCCTGAGAGTCTGGTCTAATAGGTCCAGCAACCATTTCGGCTACAAGTGCCCCGAGGCTCCAGATATCCGCGCGCAGGTCAATTACTTCTCCTTTTGCAATCTCCGGGGCCATGAATAGAGGTGTTCCAGTAAAATCATCAAGTGTAGGTTTGATGCCCAAACTTATATCGAAGGATCTATCCAGGTCAGAAAGAAAAACATGCCCATCCGGATAAAATAGAACATTCTCAGGCTTTATGTCAAGATGAACGATGTTGAGTGAGTGGAGGTGCTCTAGTCCGCATATGACCTCGGTAAGGTAAAAACGGGCATTTGTCTCCGATAGAAAACCAACATGGCATAGCAGGTCGTACAAATCGCAACCAGCTCCTTCTCGAAGAATGAATGCCGAAGAATAATTACACCACAGTCCATATAGTAACTTTGGAAGAAAAGGACTCTCATAATCAGCTAGTGCCAAGCGTTCCAGAATGCGTCTTTCACGAAGAACACATTTTACGGAAGAATCGTTCTCCAGAAAGAATCTTTTCAACGCATAACGCGAGCCGGAATCAGTTCCATTCCTTTTGGCAACCTCATAAACAACAGAATAACATCCACGACCAATAAACCGATTGACGTCAAAGTCAGAAGGAGAAACAAAACAACCGACCGGCGCATCCATGTCTGACCAACTGGCAAGGCGACCAAGCACGCCTATTGTTTACCGGAAATCTGTCCAATCAGCTTGCAGCCAACTTGGGCGGCTGGTTGGTTGGTTAGTCCCGCCTACGCACAACGTCGCTTCACCGCAATCATTCAGTGTCTCGTCACTCTTGCCGGCCAGGGTGCACACAGGGCGCGGACTTACACGAACGAGTGTGAAAAACTAGGTTACTCGTCGGGCGTGACGGGCAGTCTCTGTTCCTATTCTCAGATTCAGCTCCAGTCATATTAATTTAACAGAAAACAGGGATTTATTCAGAACAATGAGCGGGGAGCTAACACACGCTTGCAGATAATTAGCTGACGTGTTACGAATCATGTTTGGATAATATCTGAGGGACGTGCACAGATAACAAAAGAAACTTGTATTTGACCTCGAACTTCGCGCCCTTGGACCAAACACGGTTGTCTTATAATGAATGCCTTTCACGTATGTACAGACCCATTTGGAAGCGCCTCTATTTCCTGTTTTGTACTCATGCTGCGACAGAGCTAGCCAGTTTTCTCTCGTGCTCTACGACCGTTACTGTCCCAATAGACTAATAAAAACCCTCCAGTTTGGATTTTCGAGGCTTGGAAATCACGATTAATGAATTACTGCGTTAGTGTTACATTGTAGAGTTAATAATCACGCCCCTAACCTGGGTGAACATGCATAGGAGCCCCACTCACTTGTTTATCGCATCGTACTATCTGACCCAAAGTGTAGCATGAAACATCTTCAAGGCCAATTTTTGCCGGGGTGCCCCAGCCAGTCTCTTCGGCCTACACTAGATGGGCTACTATAAACTCAAACTGTCTCTAAAATACGTGATATACAGTATTGGAAGAGCTGTTTGGGGTTGAAGGTTTCGTCTGTACATGTCTCGTAACCCCCGTTCATCAGGTGAGCAACGATGGCGCGCGACAGGTTCTCTGTTCTGAGTGGACAGTGATACCTGATGCAGGAGGGAGGCTATTTCGTGCAACTGATAGTGGTTTGATCACAAACGTGAAGATATCGGTAACCAAGGAGGGATAACGTAAACATCTGCGGTCTATTCTCGTTTTTAGTGAACACCGACTGGCTATTAAAAAGGGCTTTATAGTCATAAAGCGTTAGAGTCCTTTTTAACGACACTATTCAGTTGTCCAATCTACTAAACCTTCTTTACTTGGTAAACGAAAGGACGAATCATTTTGTCAGCCGTCTAATTCGAAGAGTGACGTAACTGTTCGGAGTTTCTCACCGTAAGTTGTTCAGGGCATCTTTTATCATGTTATATCGGTGGTGTGAATCCCATCAGTTCTAGTTGCAAAACAATTGGTAGCGTTTCGTTTCTGTCTCAATGACACAAGACTATGGTCGTCTAAAGTTTATGTGCGGTAAATGCCATGCTGCAGCTTGCAGCCCAGTAGCCGAGTAAGTCAACTACCAACAAGTAACGTTTCACTAAGCGCATATTCTTGTTGACAACAGGACGATGTCTGGGGTTTCGTCTTGTAAATGAAGCTAGTTTACGCGGAAAGCCGAGAAGCTCGGTACAGTTTTTCATCCCAATCGGGACTCATCAGTAGTGCACTATACCTTCTCCATGCACGAGTTAATCACACTACCTATCACTTGCTCTTTGCCGAAAGGTTTATTTCACAACTATTAGCTTGCAGTTGGCGGCTAAAATCTTCCTGGAGAATGTTAACACAATAAACACAGCGAGTGACCAATTGCTCATAAATCAGGGAGGCGAAATGTTCCATTATGTCCTATGCTTTGGGAAATCCCTATAGGGTGACGAGGCTTGACACTAACAGACTCAGTAGGACCTTTCATTTAACCACACGTGTCGCCGATTTCTTGAATGCAGTCCACCCGCGTTGCAGAGTTATCACCCTTTCTTCGGCAGACAGTGACAATAATCAACGGTGAATTTATAAAGAGGTCATTGGTTCGAAAGACATCGTATCAGCCACATTGGCATTAAATAGCAGAATCCACATTATTCCCTGTAAGAAATTCCTATGGTGTATAATGCATACCATATATATATATATATATATATAAAGATATATTCTGTTTATGACTATTTACGAAAATGTCAGTTGCATTTGTCATTGCTCAGTTTGAGAAACCGCAAAATATTTTCAACAAGCCTGCTGTCAGAGTGATGCTCTTTTTTCTGTGGCATTATTATATATTCAACACTGCGGCTTTTTATTTGGATCAGGTTTGGTTGTTTTACAATAGATCCACTATGCTTCATGGACCTAATGAGGACGTTTTCTAAAGATATTACGTCCTTTCTCAACCAGTGCATCCGTCCGATGAATTACTATTGCATCGTCAGTCCATGATTCTGTATGTTAGGCACTTTAGTGGGACGACGAGGGATGCACGTGACGTCGTTTGTCTGAGTACGATTACACCTATCGAATCGGTGTTCGCCCAAACAGGATACATGTCCATGTGGCTTCAATTGATGGAATGCAAGGCTTTATCCACCATTCCATTTTGGTCTATGTGAAGTCTTGGCGTTCTCTATACCCTAGTCAACCGTTTTCAACAGTCGGATGTGCTGCTTGCTACGCATCACCTGATTTTGCATCGATTTAGGTAGGCACTCTTGATCATTCACAAACCACAATGACCGCTACGTGTTTTACCAAGTCACTTTGGTTGTAACTTGTCTGTACCGGTCGTTTCCCCTGACGACATCAGACGGCCACACTTCTCCTACGGGATATGCCTTGTATTATGTAGACTCTGGGTCATGCCATATGTTTCGAGTGGTATAGTTGGACGAGTGGGTGTAAATAACTGCTGGCCTGCAAGGCGTAAAAGTAGGTGAACCTCTGATTCATCACCACCCATTTAGGTCGCTAATCAAGGCCTCAGTTTGGCGTACAAACTTAAACAGCAAAGGATAGTTATTTTCACAGTGGTACACACCTAATCGTGTCACTGGGACCAAAGAACATCAGCTCCGGTTAAAGAGTTTGGGGGGATTCCAATGAGAAGATGTTCATGAAAAACTATAGTTTTCGGGGAGTAAGGATGCCATTTAAGAGTGACGGTATTTTGAGGTTTTACTCTGCTGTCCCGTGAAGACCCGTTCTCATTCTAAAATGCAATTGCACACCTACCCCGGGTTTTCTGGGAACGTGACTCTTGCAGTGAGGAAATGATTCTCAGCTCCATTTCTTGTTTCCTCTGTACCCTATTCCATCGAAATTTGACCACGAATGCGGAAAATCAATGAAGCTAACTACCTTTATACTGCTGAGTCTGCCCGGAGTAGTTTACTAAATCAGAATAAAAAATACGTTCATTTCTGTCACTTTTTGTCATCCTTTAACGCACGTTCTGTCTAACTGCGTCACGATGTAGCAGTCTTGCACACACGCCCATTGGACTGACGCACATACAGATAAACAAAGTCAGGTGAAATGGATACTGAAGGTGGATGCCAAAATCAATATGCTGTGTGGAGTTTGTCTGGCGCGTCGGCGTGCCAGAGGGGTATTTTCTTTTTTTATTTTAACTACTGGTGACTACACAGCGGATATCTTAAGTGAAAACACCCGACATTTTGACCATCGGGAGTGACCTTTGTTAAAATTTTATTTAATATATCCGCTGTCACCAGCATTTGCCCTAAAATCCAACAGCCCAGAGCATCTAAACCCTTCCGTTTCCTTTTTTTATTGTATTGTGTCTGTATGTCTATTCAGAAAAATGGCTCGTTAGGAACGAAAAGCAATTACTAAGTGAACCCAGTAGACGACCAACTAATCGAGATGCTTGTCTCATTTATTCCATTTATTTATGCCAAGAAAGATCAGTTAGGAGATGGCGTGGTCAGAACAGACTTGCTTTCTCAACACACAGGCAAACAGGTCGTTAGACTGTGTACAGAAGTTGAGTCGTCTGGCCGAAACAAGCAGAGTTGCCCATTTACGAAATTCTCGCGGCGTTCTCCCGTGAGTAAGCAGGCGTTGGAAACGCCAAAAAGACCTTTCTCTCGCTTGTTTTTGTTCTAATTCAACTTTGGGCGTTCAGAATATCAACACCCACGTCCCCACTGGATTCAGCAGCCACCCTATGGCACTGCACTACCGGTCAGTATAGTGCACAAAAATCCAATAAGACCAATCGTTTTTCTTGATCTCCGTTCTCATTCGACTTTCAACAGCTGTCACCCAACAGACTAAGTTGGGTAACCAAGTTCAGGGACAGTTCGACTTGATACTCAGAGAAAATGTAAAAATACTACCGTTTCAGGGAGGTTTGATGAGCAATCGGTGGATTTACTGCTGGGCAACGTTTTGTTTTTGACACAAGAGCTTTGTCAGTCCAAGTGAATAAGTTACCAGTTTGACCGAGTTTCAAGGCAGTCAGAGAACCAATCGGTGAGATTTCTTAAGGACATCCGACCTGCTTGGTACTAAAATCAGTCTGAAGTTTCTGTCTGTTGGTTAGAGCGAATGATTAACATTTGCGATAGATTGGCTAGAGGAGCTTGTCGTCAAGTTGAATCAGGATTTTGGGGCCTTGTTTCTTCAGCATAAGACACCTAGAGAAAATTAAGAATAACCGATCGACAGGAATTCCGATCTAGGAGCTCTCGTGCGGTCTCCGCCTGGCATGAACGGATGACGTTTACAGACGTTTACAGTCTCCTATAGAGACTTAAGCTGTCGTGAACTGATTGTTCTTTTCTCACAACTTTTCAGTGTCAAGGCAAATCACTACACAACAGAGGTTCACCTTCTAGCACTGGGTATCACTTCTATGTATTTGTTCCTCCATAACAAACAATCATTTGACATTCGACTGTATGTGTCTCTTGCATTACGTTACGTCAGGGAGGCCTTCTCACCCTTATCAGTTTCAAGTGTCCTGACCGGCGAAGTACTTGGTAGACATGCATGACGCACAACCACAAAACGACGGTAACATTCACCACATTGGAAAGTTGCTATCTAGTCAGATTGTGACGTTTACTAAAATTCGCCGAATATTTCGCATTGAGTTCCCGGTTCCTTCGAAAGTGCATCAGGAATTATCGTTGAAACACAAACTAGGTCAATTTGGTCTCAACATACATGGCATCCCTGCGGATAAAAACCGTTTTCCCTCCGGGTCCGTGGCAGCAGTGACCCGCTTGTCACTCTTTGACCAACGAATTTCCTGAGCAGACCTCCGACTAGATCACAGACATCGCGCTTGCAACTTGGAAGCCTCAATTTTGTATTTACTAATTGCTCCACATGTCAGTGCAGCCAAGAATTTTCACTCGATGTGTAAACAACGCAGAAAACCCAAACTGTTTTCCGGCGTATGATTCTTCAATTAAATCTTTAGTCCTAAACTGCCAGCTGAGAGGTCGCAGATTCGGATCCCTCTTGAGATTCGTGAGACGAACCCTGCTGATCACTCCCATTATGGAAGAAACAATTATGCTTTGCTCCTCGACATCTGGGTATACATTGATTTACAGATTGAAATGTGGACTGAAAAAACTCCTTTATTTATCCTAGGTCGAGGGTACCAGTACTAGAAATACCCTTCGACACACTCACCAAAGGTGCGCAATGGGCACCCTAGCACGGGTTTACACCTGACGTTAGTCGCTATTCTGAACGAGATTCAGAAAACTTTCTCTTCCGTTCATAGGAGGTCTGCTTTCGCCTTGCAACTACGGTCTTCAGGGGGTATCTTCTGATGTAACTCAACCTACATTTTGGGCCCAAATTGTCATGCGCTTATGCTCTTCGCTGGTAATTGTACATACAGTTTGTTTTGTTGTCTCTCAGAATTGTCTGTCTCGGAAGGTTGTACAGATTGGTCATGCACCCAGTTAGATTTACCTGTCGTTCAATATCCCGTGCACTTTTACAGTTTCAGAGAAAATGTACTATCCCGTTCAAAAGCCGTAAGACAGCAGGTTGCTGTTACATTATGTTCGTTTGTCTTATTCTTCAGCCTGGTTGACTTCATTCCGTACTGCAACATACGGAACTGTAAACTTCTCCCCCTCTAACCATTAACAACCGGCTGATATCCTTTGAAGGTGCACCAGCGCTGTTTATCGCCGCAACCATTCGGTATGACACTTAATCAGTAAATCTGACTTAGTAGCAGAGAGCTTTTACTGTGAAATTCAATGTGATTTTTCCACTTCGGCTATGTGGTACTTCACTTGATGTGGAAATAATCCTCTTAGAAAGAAAAAGTTATTGTCTAGTTTGAGAAGCTTTTCTCTCGAAGAAGAAAACTTCGTACCGCTAGAACTATTGCATCAACCAGTGATTTTTCTCTTGCTCATACGACTGATAGGAGGATTGCGACATTCCACCATCGTTTTCGTCCAATTTGGAGGTCCATTCGGTAGGCCTACTCCGCAAGTTTTCCTGATCCATATGTTCTAGTCGAATACCAATGGGACACAGGTGGAACATAATGTCCATGGAAGTTCAAGGACTGCGCTTAACCGATGAATCCAAAGAAGGGTGAAATTTTCAACGAGTGGTCGAAAGCTATATATGTTGCTTCAAAAACTCATACTGCGGTAAATCAAGCACTGAGTCAGATTAAACACGAGACGGATTTTATGTAACACATTTGGTTGAAGAATGCTGTGAGCGAGAGATTCAGCTAAATCTCTTTTTCTACAACAATGCAAAGACAACGGCTGAAGTCAAAATCAGCTTCCTCTCAGTGACTCCTATCTCATTTTGAAATAAACTGCAATGCAATCAGGTTAATTTGTTTAACGCACTCCGATTGGGGAAACAGCGACCAAGCTGAGCAGGAAAATAACAAGCCTCAGAGAGAGTTACCTGGAGTTACCAGGATTGCCCATGTTTTACAAATAGTGTAGATGTGTTGATTCATCAATGAAAGATGCAAAGGGATATTTTTTGAAACCATGGTAACTAGTTAGTACATGGTGCGCCACACAGTCAGACTGGTTCGGAAAAAAAGTGATTTCTACGAGTCATCCCGGTAGTACTTACAATAAACCGCCAACTTTACGGCTCAAGAAGATCCGGTGGCTGCTCAGTGCTGGGTTCATCAGTACTTGCAGCATCAGCACTGGCTGCATGGTATGTAAATTCGCACTATTTGCTATGACACTTATACCCCTTCGGGAAATGCTTCGAAGATGTCGATGGCCAAACACTGAAAGTCTTTTCACGTCCTCCGTGGGTAGCGACAAGCTTTCTGATCCGTATAGTAATATGGAACGCACCGCAGCATGGTAAACTCGACCCTTGACGGATAAGCTGATGTCACGCCTACGCCACAGGTGATGCAGGTTCACAAAAGCTGCTCTGATCTTCCGGATCCGGATGGAAATATCATCTTTCGCGGGACAATCTGGATTGAAGAATGATAGGACTGAATTTATTTCCAAATGTCTAAAGGTCTACTTCAAGCAGCGTTTGATGAAATCCTGAGACAAACTGACATCCATTGCTTTTTTCTAAAGTGCACTATTGGCCTATTCACTAACTGTCACGTGTAGCTAGCCAAATAGTATTCTTTCCTATAATTTTGAGCAGACATTTAGAAAAGAGATCAATGCACGCTACTGTGGTTTGTTATGGTGACCTAATCGAATCACATGGGCGTGCACTGGCAGAACCACACGATGCCCTATTCTATGCTGGCATTTTTGTGTAACAAACTGGTCACAATCGGTACTCTGTGGCGGTGGAAAAGCAAATATATCGGATTATTGATAACTTGTGTGACTTTATTAGTCGTCCATCTGTTGTTTGGGTCGTAAAGCTTGGCACGTGGCTCAAAAACACTTCGTGACCAATCAAGGATACGTCGCCTCCTGATTAGACGAATGAGTACGTGAGGAATACGAAGTGTACTGCACAGTTAGTTACTTGGTGTTGTTGTCGAGTCTAACTACTCGAAAAATGCACGTTCTTAATGGACTGACGGATTTTAACGTGTTTTTGGACTGCACTCCATGAGAAGACGTCAATAATCGGCTTAGCGGAATGTTCCTGGGCCCACACATAACCCAGTACACCAGCTTGGCTAGGTCAAGTAACGACTTAGGAATAGCGAATTGAACCGGTCAGTCATAGACGTGACTATTAAGGCTGACCGCACAGATACCGGCCGCGAACGTTGTGTTTTGCAACCGAAGTTTTGTATGGGGGAATTTTCGTTCTTTTGAACGGGACACAAGGTTTTCCAAGCTACGATTTTTGCACACTCGGGAAGTAGAAATGTTTCTTCTAACTATGACCACCAAAAAACTGCGTCTTACCGTGGCATGACGGTTTGCGCGCCTTCGTGACCCATTGAGCTAGACTAGGGGGAGTGTGTTCTTGCGACACTCCTGGAGTCCCTTATACCAGGTTGGTCAGTAGTTAGATTTCTGACCAAAACAGTGGGCATGTTGCCCCAGGATGGGCGTTGGAACACATGTGGCGGCTTGTTCTTTAGAACAACTTGGTCTATTGGCATTTCCCACCAATCATCGCTGTCTTGCGGTCAAGAATTGGGTAAAAGGCTTTGTTGGACGGTTGGTCTGAGTTAGTGACAGAGTGCATCTCTGTCCTTTTTTTATTTGTCCTGACACAAAACCACTGAACTGATATAGTAAGGACGGTGTGTCTTCTGCAGTGTCCAACCTATAAAATGGCCAGTCTTGGTGGGTCCATTCAAATTTCTGTTATAATGCAAGTGCATTGGGTTCCAAACTCTCTGGATCTCATGATTGGAGCGCACTTATTCCACATAATCGAAGGAAGAGCATGAAGACTTCTCTAAGATCACACTTTATTTCCTGACGAAGTGTTAGGTTCCAAAAGTCTCTAAGTTGTCTACTTTACTGTTTTGCAGCGCTATCCTTGATCAGCCCTGCCAGGAGTCACTCTGGAGGGGTTTGACTGCATAACAGTTTAGACCACAATGAAGTTAGCTGTCCCATGCTAGTGTCACTGTCCGGAATATAATCGGAAAACGATTCAAGGAAATTTCTTAGATTTCATCAGTGTAACGAGACCGATCAGAACGAAGTTTTACGTATGGCAACTTTCCATAATAATGTATACTTGAAATGCCTCCGGAGGTAAGTTAACTGGATTTAATACCACAGTCCTTCCCCTGTGTGAAAAGCGCATTTTCACCGCTTAGCCATAAGCGGTGCGGTTATAATAAGATATCATAAAATATTCCACAGGTGACTGCATGCGAAAATTGGAACTCAGCCAAATTGAGGTCAGCATCTAGAGCCTGTCAACATGCGGAGCTGTCTCTGCACTATATTGTAAAATCATAAAACCGGGCATGGCCTGTAACCGAATCGTAATGATCGGTGAAGTTTTTCTCCAAATCGGTTACTTCGCAGTAGGTTCACAGAATGGCGCACTACCATCATGCACAATTGGTACGCTCTCAGTACCGTCAAACTATAAGTAGCCCAAAGGAATAATAATTTCACAAGGTGAGTGGAACTCCCATCCAAGAAGTGGCCATTCGGGGAGCCTTCCAGTACGTGGCCACGTGGCACCGTTTTTGCGATTGAGGGATAAGAAGCACTATACCCTCTCTAAGTGAGAGCTAATCACACTGCTGTTCAGCCGCCCATGGTCGAACGGTCAAGAGTTCAACCACTGATCAGAAGGTTGCGAGTTTACAGCTCCCTGAGCTTCGTGAGTTGTGCACTGCTGGCGATTCCCAAGAAGGATGAAACAACTGTACAATTGGCATAGAATGGCTTCACTTGCGAGATGGAACCCCAGTTGAGATGGCATGTGCCATAAAGTTCAGTTGCATGACTAGGTCAGATAAACGCAAGATCTTGCATGCCTCAATAGAAGTTGTTTTATCGTGTTTAGTACAATGGATATTTACCGGTTAGTGTGGCTATCCCTTCACCCATATACTTGACTGTTCAGCTCACAGTCACTCACTAGATCACGAGAGTCGCCTTTTTCTTCTACACTCACAAACCACGACACACAAAGGTGACTCATCTGACATGACTGTCTGTACCGCCTAGTAAGCGTAGTAACAACTCATGTGCTGACACATCCGCGTACACGTAAACGTACCTACATATAGGAAAACCGAACACAGTCAACACACACATACTCGCACGCGCGCAGGGAGCAGGATGTCAACCACTCTCCAAAGTCCACGGACAATTATTGAACACGTATAGCAGCTATAGTGCGGAGAAAACACGTTCCCGCCGTCCGGACTTTCATCAAGGGTCTCACAAACGATAGTTTCCCCTTTTGACTTGCTCCACATTTCGCATTGTATTTAGTTTCATACGTGTTGCAAGTCACCACTGTCAACCATAGTAAAGACTGTTATTAGTGCATATATACCTTCTGAAGTATATTATGGCTATCATCACCTGTGCACTAATGTTAAAAGTTTCGCAGGTTCAGGTTTTCTAAATCAAGACGGAATTCGAAAACAATCAGCTACGAAGCCCTGTCAGTATTCACGAACATGCGTCTTTCAAATTCCCGTACCCAGTGATCAGACACGAAATCACAAAGAGACTGAATTCCTGTTGGTTGGCTCATAGTTGCTTCAGACACGTTCCGACCTTTCCTACCGTGGAGCATGACCGATACTACTTAAATTTTCATGTCACAGTAAGAAAATGAACTTGAGCTTGCATAGCCTCTGACTGCCACACTTTGTTCTCCGTATTTTTGAATGTGTTTTGTGCGTATGCATCACACACGAAAACACAGTAAATCCAATAGGGCTGGTGGTACAGGATGAAATTATTGTGACTGCCTGTTGGACTGCTGAGTTCCACACTCTGGCTTTCGTATGCCGTTTTGTATATCCGATTTGATATTTCTCTAATACCAATTATGTTTGGACTTAGGTTTTCACGTTATGTACTGTTTATTTACTTCTGTTTTCCTGGGTAATGCTCGCAAGTCAGGTCATAAATACATACGCCAGTTTCCCAGACATTTGTTGTTTCCCCCCACCCAGAATATGGCAGTTACAGTCAGACAGCCCAGCAATAATAATGGCAGCCAAAAGTATCAAACTTTGGTTGGTACCTCCTCTCCGGACCAGATTGAGACCAAAATGTTAAACCACCAAGCCCCGCAGTACACAGCTTGAGTTAAATTGCGAACCGTGGAACGGGAAAAGTCGGGAAACCTCTTTCACCGAGCAGTTTGTTTCACAGTGTTTCGAAAGTAAAGCTTACCGGACAAACTAGTCCGGTTTCCAGGTCTAATAGCCGTCTATCAGTAAAACAGATCAGCAGCAACCTGGATGAATGTCACGGAGCTTTTGATTACGGTAACCTAAAACTTACTCCGTTGGAGAGGGGTGATGTTGTCTCCCCTCAGCTCGGGCCATCTTATTCCGACCAGTCTGGGCGGATAGACCATTTCAACTAAAGTAGAGAATACATTCAGCTGTAAAAAATGGGACTGGCAACAAAATGGTTGACAAAGGAGTTTTCAGCTGTTTCATCGCCTCAACAAAGCATCGAGCGAGATTTGTGCTGTTCCATACTACGGGAGTAGATAAAGCCCTGATTAGTGAACACCAAACTGTGTTTCGATGTGGTAGAGTCGGGAGTAACGATGTCTACCTTGTCTATCAGGTTTAAGGGGTGACCCACAATTTTGATACTCCGTGACTTCAAAGGCAAGTTCAATTCTGCTGATTGATTATATTGTTTAGCCCATTTTCCTCAGAAAAGGGAAATTCCGGCAGTTTGTAAAAAGAATCCTTCCCTTATTTGTCATACACTTGGGCACGTGAGAGTATACGTAGGAATTCACAAAAGGTTTCCTTGAAACCATAATGCATCTTGTTGGTGATCTGGTTGTGATGTAATTAGTTGATTATCAGAAGGTGACAAGCACTAACAAAGGTCTGTTTTACCAGAATGATGATGATTACAAAAGTTATGTGCACTTGATAAAAATAAATACAACGCAAAAAGGGAATAGGCCAAAAAGTGACTTATCGCTTGAGGACAACTGTTGAAAGTTCCTGAGTGAAGTTCCGGACACGGGACGTGTCTTCTCTGCAGTATAGCTACTACACGTGTTCTGTAATCGGCCTTGGAGAATTGTGGAACTCGGTTGACTTCCTGTCCTGTGCGTGCGTGTGTGCGTTTGAGGGCCGAGTTGCATGCCTATTTGTTGTGTGCAGTGTGAAGAGAAGGGGGTCCTTCGTGTTTGATAATTGCACGAACATGAATGCAACTTCACCTGATTTGGTTGCCTGGCACGTGACGCGGGTGGCAGCCGCGTAAACAAAAATGGATGGAAAACTGTAGTGTACATGTTGTCGGCTAAGGTTGCAAGTGCGACAGGAATTATTACGTGATTTGAGTGTTTGTGACGCGTGATCCAGTGAGTGACCGCTACAATCTCACGTATGCAACTTTTTCATTGATGCAATACGAGGTAGAGGATGAGGGGTTTTCATAAGGGTGACGTTCTAATCGTAGATGCCGCCATCAACTGAATCTATCTTATCTATGCAGACCAATAGAACACATTAGCGCCACTTTATAAACGGCCAATTTCAAACCCTCTGCTGGTGGGAGTCTTACATTCAGACTCAGAGTCGCTAGAGCTGCAGATAAAGACTTCCAGAATCAGGTATTTAAGACAGTTAATATGCATGATCAGTGACATTCTTCCGAAGAAATCACATTTTCTATTCCAAACCATCACCGGCAAGAATTTCTCAGGGAACACACCATGATATCACATGAAACCAAAGTGCTCTGATCATGCGGAAAACCGTGTGTGGCTTCTTGTTTGTATGTATGTGATGCTGCTTTCACGTTTAAGACAGCACTAAATTAATCCTGGTGGCGAGTGAGCTGCTACCTGCTATCCGCACTTACAGGCCAAGTTCGTTTGTGATCATGCATCTAACGATGTGGGGCCACGCTCTGAATTCAAGTGGAAACATCCAATTAGGCAGCAAAACTAGAAAGCTCGCAATAACATCGGTTAGAATGCTTGATTGAAACATGTGAGGAACACGCTTTGATATGCCTTAAGGCCTCAAGAGCACTAGGTGCCAGGCGTGACAAGGTCGTGAATGACCTCCAATGAAGTGGTCAACCGAATTAACTGATTGGACAGATGCTTAAAGTCACAGTGAGACTTGGAGCCTTCTTGTAACCCACTTTTACGTATACTCCAGTCCTGAAAGAACTGTGTGTATTGTTGCGACGAACTACTGGCTTTTTCGGGTTGAGTAAATCCAATTTCCATAAAGTGAGTTGCCTCGTCGCTGCTCTTCGGGTATGTCTCATTCGAATTCGGGAGACCTATACATATTAAACCCTGATTTCGCTTTATCTCGGTATCTGCAAATGCTCCTATTTGTTCGATAACCCCTCTTATTTTAAGGGTGTTATTCTGGACGTTTAGTAGAAGCAGTAAGGCCCACCGAGCCTCTGGCTTAATAAAAGTTGAAAAGCCCACGGAACTTCTGAAGCCTATTTTTGCTATGCAGTAGTAACATTTCAATAAAACAAACCAACTACTCTTGCGGATGTACTGTCAATTGAAGTGGCATCCGCTCAACGCAGATACACCAAAATCGTCATTCTCAGGGGACTTTAGGAAAGAAAACATGACATGTTACATCAACGTAGACGTGCCTGTGGGCTGTCATTCTACGGTGACAGTTTAAAGTTATCATAGGCAGATACCTATGTACACTGGGCTCACCGTGACATTCACTCGCTATTTGTTGCAGCTAAAGTACATACAATCCGTCTTCCTTGTTTGATACACAGACAAACACTGAAAGAGCACTGTGGTGTTCATCCAAACGGGTGTGCACTTATGCGTTCGCTCGCTCCTTCCGGCCTGCAATTTGGGTAGGAAATTTTCCAAAACTTCTGTGTGGTTAAGTTTTGATGGTATAAATAGATTAGGTGCCAATAAGAGACTGATACAGTGATCAATAATGTCGATTAACGTGGATTAAGCAGCTGGTGGAATCCACTCATTTGCAACTTAAGTTGATGCTAACGAGAGACCCAACTGAACTCTAGCTGAATCTCTGGTTTAGTATATTCTTCATCTTAGCCCGCCTCATGTTTCAGTCGGTAAGATATTCAGAATATCACAATGTATTTGCTTGATAGCACACACCACTCATTGCCGAAAACTGTTTGACAGCGGACGATCGGTTTCACTGTCTTTAGGGATCTTCAGGTAGGCGCAGTCCCAGTCAACCTTACCGTCTAACTGAAAATCAAATTATACTCAATTAGCGAACTACAATCGTTTTCAAATCAAGTTGTTAAGACGAGAGTCAGCTGAATCACAGATGAATACCTCGTTTATGATTTTCACCAAATAAGAGTATTTCGCCAATTTGTTACAATTTTATGTTTAATTAGAACATAAAGTTCATGGAAGGAGGGGCACTACGCCTATCTGATGAGCGGAAAGAGGGACGAAACCGGTCGTGGTCTGCCGAAAAGTTTTCATAAATCTTATGAGTAGTGTGGTCCATCATAAATCAGGCAATTTTGCGCGGCTGTGGTGGTTGGAATTCTCACACAAAACCTGATTGATAGAACCGCCGGTGCCAACACCCTACCAGCACAGGTCACGCCCGAGAGTTAGTCATGCCAAGGGGACACAATGACGGTATGATTTGTTTTATTTTCTAGTCTCTATCAAATTCTACTCGTACACGGTCAGTCGCAGTCAATTTTGACGCCTTATTCAAATTTACAACCTGAAAATTCAAAAAATTCACTAATGAAGCCCTATACTGATAGAATCACCAACATTAGATGGGCCAGTAATTCGTGTAGGAAGGCTACAGAAGGAGAAAACGAGACAAAGGATCCAGAAAGAGAATAAACAGGTTAGAAATGCCTCCCTTTCGGATTCGGAGGCCGTCGACGTCGGATGAAATGTTACAGATGAAGTTTTTCGAATGACCACAAACCTGTTTTCTTCTGTCTCAACTGTCTTCCCCGATTGGCAATGTTCACTTCGTTGCCGTTTTCGCATCCGCTGTCAATGGTTTGAGAACCCACATTCCGATTTCCCAGCTTTCCACAAAGCAGTTTCTGTAAGGAAGAACGTTTATTTGTATGTGAGTTACAAAACGGATAGCACGCATTTCTGATAATCTTGTTGGATGCCTTCCGATTGCTTTCTCACTACCGTTACAACACTGGTCACCACATCATAGACCACCACACAGACCAGCACACAGACCACCTAGCATAGACTCACCACGAATACTAGATTTATCGACATTCCAGCAAATACACTCAATATCCCCATGAGTAGCCAGCCAGGTGAGGTCCTGAAAAGGTGACAAACATGGGATGGGCTACCAATGAAGTACATGATTTTGAGTGAGAGGCATGCGCGGTGTAAATCTGATGTGAAAGTGCAAAACAGGTATGCTGGCCGCTATCAAGAGATTCCCTATTTAGGTTCCACACGGTTTGTTAGCTATACTGGTCGAGACGTGGAGAAATAAAGCATCCCCTAAGTCTTTCGCATCTGGTTGAGGAAAGATCGAGTGTTTTCGGATGCTTTCACTGGTAGGATGCATATTTTGATGACGATGGTTACTTCACTTTGACTGTGTGGAGCTGGGACCTACTGGTGCATCAGCCAGATGAGCCTGCGTGCTTCCGGTTGGAGTAATTGTTATCCCTGGCTAGTTAGACTCAAATGAGAACGCAAAGCCGAACGAAAAGACGCTAAAAATTGGGAACTGGAAAAGGAGTGAGCTATCATGTGTTGCTTCGTCTTATTGTCCAGCTTGTGCTGGTCCCGCAACATTGTCACGGATTTCGACTGTGTTGCATGTTCAGCAAGGCTTTTTTTAAACTACTAACGAACTAAATAGAGTTACATCCATAAAAAGCGGTAGTATAATCAGAGAATGCTGGAACTGCTAGAAACAATGGGGCTTTTATGTGATAACTGACTTGGATGTCCAGAAAAATTGCGAAGTACATTGCTACTGTGTCGCTTCGTCCTGACAGATCATTTCACGAGTTCTAGATCAAGAGAATGTCTTTCGTCCGATGACATGAAGAAATAATAGGAAATCATGGCGTGCGTACGACATTTAGTGAAACAGGCTCATATCTGATGGTTTCAAGTATTCTGAGGTCGCCAAGTGTTTCCTACTGTGTGCAGTCGGGCCAGAATGTCCGTCAATCGTTATTCATCTCAGTCTAAGAAAGTAAGTGTTTTGGAACTTTACACCGTTGCAATTTGCTAGATTGCTTCCCCATTGGGGGAATATATTTGTAAATAGTCAAAACGTAGCTACCGAAGTGACCTTTTTTTCTTAGGAGTGGGTGCAAAAACGAAATACCCTCCCAAATTTTAGCAAGGGTTCAGGTATGATTCAGTTGTACGTAGATGTTCTTTTATGACTTCCCAACTAGACAATAATAGTTTACTTCATATGATCTTTTTGAAAGTATCAGAGTTTTTTGCCATTTTTTCTTATGTTACTGATTCAGCAGCTGTGTTTCGCTGTATTTGAGCATGACCAATACCAGCTAAGTTAGCTACATATTTCACTACTTTCAGTATGGTGAACTGCTCTCATTTTCCCAGTCGGTGGCGATGGTATCTTCATCAGTGCCAGTTTTACAGTAACGTACTTTGCGCCATGTGACAGGTATTCCGACAGATAGGCCCCACATGGCATAGCCATGCTACTGAACTCGGCAGGCACTAGTGTATTTTTAAGCCCACACCAAGCGTTGACGATAACCTCAAAGCCACTCGTGCGTATTTTACAAAAAAAACTGTCTTCAGTCGACTTCTATGCTTCCATCGAACACCTTCGACAATGGATCTAGCTGCGGTCGCATGTCGTACCGCACTATTTTGTATGTGATGCACTGAGATCGTTTTGAGCGTGGAAAACTGGCCAAACGCTTTCGCAGTTCTGTTGTGCAAATAGATGAAGCTGAGTCTGAACTATCGACATTGCACCATCGCAACAGCAACGATGAGGACCAGGTGGGCAAAGATGAGATTTTTCGTTAATTGGCTAGTCTGACTAGGTGGTGTATGGAGTTACGAAAGCAGTTAACCGTATTAGGAGCTATGAAAACTGTTAGAAAATCATTGCAACAACGGGTTTCACTTCGCTTGGTTGTCTTCGATACCGTCAGGTGATCGTGTCGAAATGTGGACTGTCTGTTTCACGTCACTAGCGTGCCAGGATCAAGCTACGTTTGCTAACAGGCCTAGTCACAGGTCGTCTACGGATTCCATCACTTGGTGAACAAAGAAAAGTGGTCCCACCAGCTTGACATTAAGAGTATCTGAACAGGGATCAAGGCACACGCTCTGAGGGGCAGCAACTGACTGTGACATTGGGGGGTTTTCCAAGTTGGTCATTGGCAAATTAATTGTCACCGTGATATGTTCTCATTGCGACTGAGCATATCAGCTACTTTGGTAGCTATGATGTGGTTCCCCTGGTAGCAGTTGTTCCCCCAATGAGGGGTTTCTACACCACTATAACGACTCCATCACATTAAGTAGTCACAGAAGATAAATTTGAACTAGCAGCAACGTGGAGAGCACACGAAGTATTTCGTTAGAAAGGCCGATTTCACAAATAATCCTATCCTGCCAGGGCGTAATTACAGTATGTTTGTCATTGCCGAGATGCCACATATCCAAGATGTGGCCTCAGTTTTAATTACTATGCGCAAACGCGTGGAATTCTGCAGAATGCTAAGAGACAAATAAGAAAATGTCGAACTATCCAGCCAGAAAACTACCGTTGTGAAAAAGCGGAGTCAGAAAAACAAAGGTGCCGGTCCAGTGGATGATAAGCAGTAGCGAGTATGTAATGCTAACCTAAAGTAGCATGTTATAAAATTATTACTCTATCAGGAGTTGACATTATTGGTGAAGACGACCACCATATAACCGTACGCGGCCACCGAACTCTCTATAAGTGTTAGAACAGTGGCCTCAGTGCTTGCGCTCGGGGATGGCCTCTGGTCACCGGGCACATACCGCTGGAAGGTACTAAAGAGCCGGAGGCGTACTAGAAGGATGCGAAAAACGGGAGACCCTGGATGTTGGCCCGTTGGGGGCGCAAGCAAGAACGGGCTCATTCGTGTATATTTTCCTGCATACCAGGCCAGATTTACCGAGTTGATAATGGCTTTGTTGTGGAGCGGATGTCAAGATGGACAATACCATCGTCAACACCGAAAAACAATGCGTTTTACATGTTGAAGCGCTGCAAAAAAGCACCTTAAGCCAACGGAATTTCGGGGCACCAGTGTATTAACAAGTCCGTTTAGCCTCGTAATTTCTAGGCTGAGGTGAGCTGACCCTATCTAGTATGCAAGCGATGTTTCATGTTTGTAGTAACACTTAATGGTCACGCTAGCCGGTGGATCTGTAAGGCGAAATTGCAGCATCCCGAAAAAGCTCACGCATAGAACCGCTTTACCAGCAGACAAACGTAGGCGTTCAATGTAGTTCCTGTTGCAATGGCAGCTTCAAACTGAAGTGAAGAGAGATGTACAATGTAGCGGAGGCATTGCTCCAATTTATAGGTGTCTACAGCCATCTAAAACCAGTCAGAAATAGTTCAACCGGTTTCGTTCGTCTTTGGAGTCACATGACTGATAAGTCCTACTACACCACACTGATAAACTACTCCTTCCTCACGATAATTCACCTGGAATATATGATCTAGTCCTTGGGATTGCACCCTAGGAAGGACGTTTAACCAATTGGAAATCTTCACAGGCGTTTTGTACGGGACTGTTTCCTACTTTGTATAACAGCGGTTGCTGATGCAGACTGAAAGGACTTTTTACGGTTTTGATTTATTTCTCTCAGTGTGTCGGGCAGAAGCAGTTTTCGAAACACTGCTGCACAGGAAAGCCCTCATCCTGTGAGTTGAACCTAGCTAGTGCAGAAATGAAGTGCATGACCTGGCAAATGAATGGGTAAAGATGTTAAGGGACAGGTAAGGATGCACGAGTAAGCTGGTCAACAGCAGTGAATCGCATCCTAGTCAGACTAGGTAGGAGAACCAGAATAGCTGGTAGGTGAATATATGAGTTCAGTGGTCGGTTGAGATGGAGGTTTTCTCTATAGAGGGAATTCGCGTTCGCACTACTTTCGTTTGTAGACTCCTCATCTCTTTCTGGTTCACTTATCCTGTCGTCCTCCCGTCCTGTTATGCACTTTGTACCCACAAAGTTTAAGGTCATGCTCCTGGACATGCAGTTACTAAACGCGCCACTTACAATCCAGGGAGAGACACTCGAAGTTGTGGAACGTTTCACGTACCTCGGAAGTTGAATTAGTTCTCATTGTAGTGTGACATATGAGGTCGGTACAGAAATCTGGAAGGTCGCGGTTGTTAATTTAAGGCACCTATTGCGTCAAAGTGGTGTATCCCTGAATCCCAAGGGAGGTGTGTATCAGGCTACAGAATAGGCTGTTTTGTTGTACGGCTGTGAGGCTTGACCTGTTCGAGCAGCGAAACTGAATCGTCTTCAGGCGCTTTACGATCGTTGTCTCAGAACCATAGCTCGTGTGGTTTGGTGTCGACGAATCCGTAATGAGGTAATTAGAAAGCGAGTTTTCGGTTGTGCAACGGGGACTTCCTGCGAGGAATGTATCCAACACCAGAAGCTGTGTTGCTTGGGACATGCCAAACCATCGTTTGCCGAAGAGAATGCTGTTTTCCGTGCCCAATTCAGAGTGGCGGAAGCAGAGAGGTGGCCAACCCTTGACCTGGCAGAAGAGCGTGGAAGAGATTGGGAAACGTTTTGATGCTGTCGGTGCTACTCGCCTACCACGATGTGAACCACGTGATCCCCACTGCGCCTGGTTGGAAACGCTACAATATATGGCTGTTAATCGATGCTAATTGCGTTCATGTTGTCAATTTCTATCCAGATTGCCTGAATGAGCGTCTATAGGAATGATTGCAGTAGGGTAGCACTAATTCCCTTCCCCATCTACCTTTATTCCTTTCTACACAATAAGGCTTTCAAATAAATCATGGTTTTACGGCAGCGAAGCATCAGTGTTGAGAACTAATGTCATGCTGTCCATGATGATGATGATGATGATATAACTCAGATAAAGCCAAACGAAAGACCGTGTTTTCCTTAACGCACACAGCCGGCTTAGGGTGTCCAGTTGCAACGAACTCTGGCCGTTGGACAATTGAGCTCCTACTTTGATGCGCAACCATCTTGAATGAAACCGGTACGTAAACTAAGTTGGCTGCATCCAGACTGTATTTAGTGATAGAAGAATGACCACCTGTTCAGGTATTCGAAGAGATTGTTCTACCTTTGTCTTCCTTCCACAGGTACACTGGTACAACAAAACACACTGTCTAGTTAGGCGTGGACCCCCAGTTCCCGTCAACCTTATGTCCTATCTGTACCTACTATGCCAATGAACTCATTTGTACGCCTCCCTTTTGTGACGTTCTTCAACTAGATGTACTTCACAAGGGGGCCTCGTTTGCCAAACTGCACGACGTTCGAGATATCTTAGTATATTTTCTTAAGAGAATACAGTAGCCATAGGATTGTGGTACATTCAGTTAGAGAACATCGTAAACCAGTGAATCGGCTGGGATTCATATGTATATATTATTAACACCAACCTAATTTACAAACGAGTATATTTTGCCGATAGCCAAACGCTGTTAAAAAAATTATTTGAAAAAAACAGTGCAGAACAGAACCTACCACGAACGAACACAGACAGAAGCTCAGCTGTCTGTCCTTGAACTCCTGGTTTCAAGATCGACCGAATCCCCTTCTAGTTTCCAAATATTGACACCAAAACTCTTCGGTCATGGGGATGATATCATTCGTGGAAGTCACAGAGGCACACTGCTAACATTGATAGATATCAACGTTTAATCCACCGAGCCGAGTTATGGTAAAATCAACTGTTATGTTCAGGTGCACTGACGTGACGGAAAGCGAGAGTCCTCAGTAGCTTAGTCAGTATACCCATCGCCCTTGGACGGGAGGTCGGCGGTCGAGATGGATCCTTTCTCTCTTATTGAACCAAACTTGACCTCACGGTAATTCCTCCGTTCATTTGCATGCTCCGCCTATGTACTTTTGATCTCCACCTGTTTGTGCTCATCTGTGCCCGCCACTCACCTTGCCGCAAAGGTCGTCCCTTCCGAACTTGTGTATTAGCATGTGTGTCTATGTGTGAGTGGCGCCGATGACCTACTACCCATGAGCATTGGTGTCCCGTTTGCTGAGCCTGCCTTGACTTGTTTTTTTCATGTGAACCGTGTGGTCGCACCATCAATAAGAATCACAAGACTATCGTCGGAAGGGGCTACGCACCCCACCCTACTGAACCAACGCCCCGCTCAACGTCGTTTGGTGTGCGGACGTTGACACTGCCGCTCAGTGACTGACTTGTGCCCTTGTTGACGCTACGATCATAGACAATTGAGGTTTGTTGTGTAAATCTGCTTACCCTTGTGTAAATTGTAACGTAGAATTTCGAATCCAATTCTTCCTTTTGGTATTCGGGGTTATCGAACTTACAATTCAACACTTCTATGCTACTGCTGTGTTGCTGAACTCAAATGCGGACAACTGTGTAATTGGCTGAACACGGGTGGTAATGACAAATTTAGTTAGATGAATGGTGAGCTATCGTTTATTTGATCTCGTTTCTTGGTGTTCCGAGAAACCAGGAGAATTCGACGAACACCATGGAGACACAAAAGCTTGGGTACAGCTGTTGTTGTTTCGCCGGCGAGTTAGCGGATGTAGGCAAATAAATCTGTATCACTCGTGATAGGCCACTTTTAAGAATAAATTTGAGGAGGAAGAAAGTGTTTCCTGCCCAGTCTTTTGCCTAAAACCATTGCTGTCTACATCGTGGTTTTTACAAGCGGAATATTATTACTTGAGAAGGAATGGAAAGTCCCCGAGAAAATTTGGAAATCGATCGGTGAAGTTTCTGCACAAACGTTTAATCATGGAAAGTGCGCAAAATAAAGCATTTATTGACTTTCAGTGCAGACGGTGAGCGAATTGGTTCACTTGTGAATGTGGGAGAAAGGCTTTTATTGATTTCGTAGGTGACAGATCAAAAATCATTTGCATTACACTTGCCCTGGAAGCCCGGTTTTACAGGTTTGGAGTGGTTCATCTGATGAATATTTTTGGGCATCTTGTACAAGTTCATTTCGTCACCGAGAGCTTAGAAGTGTTGCGGTGTTTGAGTGGGAAGATGGGGGTAGTGAATTTTTGACTGCCTGGTATTTGTAGTTCCAATGGCAATCACTTCTGTCCATCGCTTTTCTTACATATTGACTGCCATAGCTAATAGGTCAACTCTGCTGATATGAAAGCACTCTATACAGGCTCACCTCTATTCTATTCGCATCTGGTTGTTTGGTGATTTCGACCACCGTAGAGTGGATTACACTCCTTAACCCCAAAACGTCAACATTTTCTTTCTAATTTTTGAAGAAATCAAGTAAACTTACACTATACCTCGCCTCACATGAAGACAATGCCGCCTTCGTAGTGTACTAATGTGATGGCACTTCTAGAGTGCATGTAAAGAGAACAAAAAAACCATTGACAAATCACTCTTTTGGACCATTATATATTGCCACTCTTGTGCATACTGGACATGGACAAGTTGTAAATGGTAAGCTGTAAATTGTTCCCCGGCTGTTCATTCCTATGGTCGAACCGATTGGGCTTCATGAAGATATGTGTATGATTTGGCTATCCAATGACCGGTATCGATTCCATGTCTCACATTCAAGATGTTTTCATCTAGAAGGAAAAAGTGTTATCTTGTGCACAGTTGAAAGTAAGACTGGAGCTTGAGGGACCGGTTGTACCCACACAATAAAACGAATGAAAATCTACAGAAGGCTTTCAATAGAGCACAAAAACGACACCCTCCCAGGGATACAAGGTGGATCAAGACCATAATACTGGTGTTTATCTTCTAAGGTCATGACAAACCCGGAAGAAGAAGTAGCAGGCACTGGACAGCCCCCAAAGGTTGAAATACCACCACATAGCCATTTCGTCGTCACTTTCTGGACTGGCTTCATTTACTGCGTCACCAGAAATGGGTTTACTGTAGTTAGGCAGTACTCAATCCCCTTGGGCGTTCGGAGTTTATTCAATCATAGTTTATTTGACGGGTAGTTTGGATTATTTGGGTTAATGGGTGTTAAGTAGCAGTCAAACCATCAACAGATCATGATTTCCAATCAATTGGAAAAAGTTTAGGACTGACTGAGAAGCCATCGTTTCAGAAGGGCTTGGTAAACAATCGGTAGTTTTTATTTGGGCAACGTTTCGCTTTTGACACAAAAGCTTCATCAGGCCAAGTGAACAAATCACCAAGTTGGCCAGGTTATAAGGCAGACGAGGAACCAATCAGTAAGTTCTCTTCAGATTATCACACTATGTCAGTGTTGAGTGTCAATTAACGACTCTTGTCGGCTATCGTGGTTGCCAAAGTCTTGAATTGATGGGTTGGAGGAGTTTCAAATTAGTTCCGATCAGCTCTTGTTCCTTAATCTTCCACTTCAGGATGCTTCGACTGATGATTCACCTCAGATGCCTGAAGGAACGTTTCCAATGTAGTCAACAAATCAGGCAAAAAAACTGGCTATTCACCCTCTCATCAACTGGAAGCATCCATTGCAATCCTGAAATCTGAAGACGCCGTCGGTCATTTCCTAACTGGCATCCAACTCTGCAAAAATACCCACTTGAACACAAACACTATGGAGGGTTTACTGCGTCACTAACCAGGTATTGTTCACTTCCAGCTTCTGAAAACAGGATGACGTGAGGTGATCACAATAACCAGGCCCGTGAGTAGCATTCCGTGGTTGTTTAACCGAATTTTGATTACGTTTCGTTCTTAGCTTCCCATTAAATATTCCCAATAAAATCATGGTCTTCGTTTCAGAAGGGCTTGGTAAAAAATCGGTAGTTTTTATTTGGGCAACGTTTCGCTTTTAACACAAAGGCTTCATCAGGCCAAGTGAACAGGTCACCAAGTTGGCCAGTGAAGTCGTTACACTTGATTTTGTAGACACAGTCCCATGTGAGGACCCTGTGCACAGAAGAAGTTGATCGGACAGCGGCCCAAATTGAAGTAGTGAACAAACTTCGGGGTAGTGGATATCCAGCTAGCTTGATTAGGCGTCAATCGCGAAGGGTGTTTGTACCGGTGGCGAAACCCAAGCGAGAATGGCTTGGGACAGCTGTTATTCCATATAAACCAGGGACATCGGAGATCATTCGAAGAACTCTAAACACGGCCAACATAAGAGTAGGTTTCCAGAGGGGAAACACTCTGCGCTCTGCATTGGTGCAAGCGAAGGATCGCTTCCCGGCAAACAGAACTAGGGACTGTGTCTACAAAATCAAGTGTAACGACTTCACTGGCCAACTTGGTGACCTGTTCACTTGGCCTGATGAAGCCTTTGTGTTAAAAGCGAAACGTTGCCCAAATAAAAACTACCGATTTTTTACCAAGCCCTTCTGAAACGAAGACCATGATTTTATTGGGAATATTTAATGGGAAGCTAAGAACGAAACGTAATCAAAATTCGGTTAAACAACCACGGAATGCTACTCACGGGCCTGGTTATTGTGATCACCTCACGTCATCCTGTTTTCAGAAGCTGGAAGTGAACAATACCTGGTTAGTGACGCAGTAAACCCTCCATAGTGTTTGTGTTCAAGTGGGTATTTTTGCAGAGTTGGATGCCAGTTAGGAAATGACCGACGGCGTCTTCAGATTTCAGGATTGCAATGGATGCTTCCAGTTGATGAGAGGGTGAATAGCCAGTTTTTTTACAGCGTATGAGGCTTTGGATGCTATAGGTCTGGGGTTCAAATTCCAGAGAGGCCAAAGTTATGCGTTGCTGATGGGCTCAAATAAGGGCGGAAATTGAGTCCAATACGTTTTTCCCTTTGGTGCGCAATAACCAAAATAATCGTGCGTAGATGGCAGTAAGATGTGAACGAAATTATTCTTCCGGTCCCATGAATAACGTCAAACGTGCCTAATTCATGTGTGTTGCTGTACACGAAGCTGTACGGCAAAAACACAACGAATACTCTCTCTCACGACGTTAGCCCGGAAAGTATCTGCTATTATTTTGCAAGAACTTATCGGTTTGTGCAACCCTAACGGCCACAAAGTGCGCCCCCAAAATAATGTGAACACCAAAAAATCAGCTAGTGGTACCCCCACTAAATACGTGCTTTGAAACACGGTGTGCACATTTTCCTGAGTCCAGGAACTGAGTTCAGCTGACTGCAACCAGCTCACTACTATGAGCTTTGCTGAGACTAGGTCGAACGACGGCAAATGTTCTTTGGATCGTATGAAGGCTGCAACTGGACTGTGCGCGACAGTCTTGTCCATTACGTTGGTTAGACGTCTTGTCATCTGCGATATCATCGATGAGTTTGTGATTGCTTCAAAACAGATTAACGCAGTGACGACTATAGCTCACATCTAATACGACACTGGACATGAAAGCACTTTCCCCAGCGTCGTGCCTTTCTCTTCTGACGCTCGGCGATCAGCTACTGATAGTAATACTGCATGATAGTGCGTGTACGGCTAGTGCAGTTACCATGACAATGGGGGTGCGCGATGCTTCAGTTCTGTTACCGATGGGATGGGGCCAGTAATAGAAGGGCACGCTCCAGGACTTCTGATGAACTACTGAAGCCTGGCAAAGTAGATGATACAAGCAACATATTTCTACGAACCAGCTTTTTCCATGTACGATCCTCACGAAGCAGACTAGAATTTTGAAATAGGGCTACGTAAAACTGCCTCCAATGGTAGCATCTAGCAATATGCACTACAACATCGTGCAGGAACGTTGACTTCGTAATCTAGGTTAATTGCAACAGCGGCACCGAGGAAATTCGGAAAGTTGATGGATTTTCCGCTCTGACTTTCAAATCACGTAGATGCAGTATCTAGCCCGTTTATCAGTAGACCAAGGTACGCCTGAGTAGTAAGGTTTGCACAATCGGGCTTTGAACCAGATTGAAGCCGCTTCGTTGCTAAGTTGATTGTTTGGGGCGCCAAAATTATGAGATCATTTTTTGGATAACCTGATCTGTAGGTAATGTCACCAATGTCTAAATGTTAATCCTAGTGGTTTATGACATTGACACCTGCTGCAGCATCAATTAATTCCGTAACTAGTACAGCTGAGCTCATTTCAGATTGTTTGGTTTCAAGTGCGAAGTATACACACTTCCCAACGAAGCATTAAAATATTGGTGAGGCAGGAGGAGAGGGTCCTTGGACTAGTCAGAATCAAGTCCCAAGTACTAACTATGCTAAAATGTCTAAAGGAATGTATCTGCATCAATATATTATAAAAACGTTGTGACCATGTGTGAACCGATCATCCAAGCGATTGTGGAAAAGCGGATGACCAGTTTTTTTGCATAGCAGAATCCTGAGAAGCGTTCTGAACGCTCACATGATCAAGATCATGTAAATACGACCGTCGTATATCCAATAAGTCAAATATCCCTTTTTAAACGAGCTGCGGAAGCAGAAGTTCAAAAGAGTTTTTCACTAGATGTCAATATAATGTTGTTGTCCATTCATCTTGAGTTGCTGAGGTAGTTGGTGAAGGAAATGCAGGAAATGTTAGTTCCAAGTGAAATTAAATGCATCCGTGGCAATTCTGTGTTATTAGTTAACGCACCGGTTGGACGAGTCTTTATCTGATTGCTGACGACAAGACTCCTAGTAGGCGGACATGGGCCAGGCAACAGAGGATTCACTGGTAAGCTGTTTACGTTCGACAAAGTTGTCATCCTGGGTGACTGTAAGCTGTAAAATGTCCTCTTTGTCGGTCCGTGAGTCGAAATCCCCATCAGCACAGACCGAATCTCTAATTATCGGCTCTCTAATCATATTTTGGTTTTAGGCTCTCCGTCGATTATAATATGGGAAACAGTAAAAACATGCTCTGGTTCAACCTAGGACGTTCGAAAATTCCAAGGAATTACTTAAAGAAGCCCCACCTACTGAATTTGCCATTAGTATCAATTCTGTAGATTAAAAATTCATATATGCATGCCAGGAAGCGCGCGACACCCACTAAGTCACTTCAGTGCTCCAAACGATAAATGAAATTGAGCTGTATTTGGTAAGACCCATGCATCACGACAATGATTGCAGTGTCCCTATCACTGTGGTTGGCTTGTTCCAAGTGGCTTCATTCGCATTTACACGTAATTCGGGCAGTTGTGAAAATTCTGGAAACGCTTGCTTTAGTGCATTATTTATGGGCACTTGTTCTACGTACTTATTTTGAATGTCATTTAGCCCAATAGTTTTACGAACCGGAATTCACACGTTTAATCTCACGATGCCTAATGGAGTGAGTTCGTCACAGGGCTAAGTTATGCTGTAATAGACTTATACAAGGTTTTTACGGTTGGCCATCATCCATTAATGGTGACGTAAGACTTTTGGACGGAGCCGGATTCGCTACTGTCAGTGAATCCGATGAAGCTCCGAAGGAATACGGTCGGTCGCAAAATCACAGACGCCTGCTGAGCTCCATCAGCTGGCCCAAACACGAAGAGTTTACAGTAAGCCCTGGTACTGCATTGAAAATTAGGTCATGTTGTCATCTGTCATTTCGTTTCCCTTTCAGTATAATGCCGCGTTTCCCCAGCCAATTTCAATATTAACGTGCATACCAAAAACCAACCGAGACGAACCACAGGCGGCACAGATGCGCCAGTGACCTACTTTCATTGATAGAAATTTGAGAAAACTCAACCTACCAGTTGATGAATCGCAACTACATGAGAGCACTAATATCGTGCAGATCCGATGCTTCTAGTGCAGATACGTCTTCGAGAATAGATAGCGAAAGCTCTTTTGACTGTCTAAAACAAAACAAACTCTGGCCTAATAACGACACTGCAGTTATCCTAATGTCTTTCTGCGTAAATATATAGAACGACTAAATGGGCAATGATGGTCATTCACTTGTTCGTTCTGTACAGTCATTGCGCGGTGTTCCGGTCGAGAACAAACTCAGCCTCACTCCGCTGGTCGTATGTTGCTAAGCCGTGTTTGGTGTGCTCCGCCAACGCACCTGCTACACGGAACGTGTGGTACCGATGGTGACTTTGCGTCATTCTCTAACATGTGCTTTTTTCATGTCTAGGCGAGTCCTGACACGGACTTTATTGTTTTATTGTGTAAATGCATTTGGGTTAGGGATTTCCGATCTTTAGATCAATCATAGTCCAAAAGAACTCGGAGAGGTCGGCACAAATTTCTTGGTTAACACAATAAGTAGTTGCTTTTTCATCGGATCATTTTTGACTACTTCACCAATTTATCCCTTTAAATGAGAACAGGCTCTGCCAGTGAACTCCAAGAGTAATGTTAACAGAATCTTACATACATTACATAATTTATTCCAACTGATTAGCATGAAAACTTGCTTTGAGTGAAAAACATTACTGATTTACTAAAGTGTGAACAAAAAAAGCACAGACCAGTGAAATACGTATTTGAAATGCCCAGCGCCGATTTGTTTGTTTGTCCGTGACATCTGGCCGTCAAGTTTTCCAGAGTCGACCGGGTTATCTTTTTATACTCTTAAGATACTCGACTACCTTGTAGGTTTATTCTTGAAAAAAAACATTGCTTCAGCTAGCCCCACAGGAAAAAATCAAGGGGGCTCAGTTCCGGCGATCCGAGTGGACAGTCTGGGTGTCCTCGTGGACCCATCCATCTATCGCCGAATTTCTCACTCAGATATTGGCGTACACTCCGGTCCTAGTGCGGCGGTAAGCCATACTGTTGGAGTTAAATATCACTGTTTATATTAGTCCATCTGTGGAACTAACTGGTGTTGCATCCGGATACAAGCTAGACAGCACATACCAAATACGTCATCCGAAGCGAAAAACAGTTCGGCGATTTTTGTTCCAAAAATACCAACCCAAACCATCAGTCTAACAAGTGGTTGAGTAGGGTAGAGCGAGATGGCTCAGTGGTTAGAGCGCGAATTTACTGACGGGAAGGTTCGTGGTTCGAACCTGACCTCTGCCTCACGACTTCCCCTCTCTTGACTTGGACAGCCTAGCAGTATCCCAGCCCTCGTGCTTCCTTCTGGTGTCATGACTGTTAGGCACCGAAAAGGTGCTACAGATGAACAATTTTTTTCACGGTCGAGCCTATGGCCATGCCAGTTTAATCTGGTCCAATACCACGCTTAACAGAATTTATTATTCACGTGGAAAACAGTCTTGTCGCTAAACAGTGTGAAAAACATCTCTGCGACTTAGGAGCCAATTTTAGAAAGTTCATCTCTCCTAAACATCCCAATGCAGTTTCTGGACCTATAGAACTTAAAAACACTCGAATCGAAGCTCCTTTTTTATCCCTTCTGTTGTACGTCTTGAGCTGTTGCACTTCTGAACAGTGCTTCTTAAAGTCTTTTCGGAATTTTAATCCAATTCTTGGGAGGCTTCCCATGCTAAAAAACCATCGATGGAAGCGTGTGTTCTGCCAGTCATCTTTGCATCGTCTACGCTGTCAGTACGCCGGCATTTCGTCAAAGGCTCTTGAATGTATCTGCTGGATATTGACCACGCACTAGCTGTAATTGCACTGGACGGACGCGTAGTCTCATTGGTAGTGTAGTTGTACTTCTCGTAAGTCATCACTATCTGCACTTTTCGGCCCAGTACCAGACGAATACGCTTATTGTGGACACTAGACGCTAGAGTATGATATCATGTGTCATCTGCAGTCGCCACCGTGTTTTGAAGCGCTGACAGACTCATCTGTTTTTTTTAATTCGTCCAACCAGTGCAGTGGAAATGACCGTCGAGTACGGTTCAGTTACACAGACAGAGTATTTGCTGTTGATCGACCGAGTTTCGGAAGTTCACGCAGCAGTGGGCTTGTTTAAGTTCAGTGACCTCAATCTTAGCACATAATAGCGTGCGCCCATCACCACGTGTCAACGCACATACTGAAGGGGCTACCACTAGGTGATTTTCTGATGTTTGGATCATCCGGACGCTAGCAGTGTGGTCATTTGTATTGTGGGGACCGGTGATTTCCTGCAAAATAATGACGGAAAAATTCCGGGCTAACAGTAGTCACGTGTTGGAAAGAACGATCCATTCACTTAATTCACTGAACAACTTGAATGTAGTCCTAAAACAGTAAAACCACGATAAACTGATGTTCAGCCATGTAGATGGGCAAAAATACTTACATGTCCATCCCGCTTACGAGCATAAAAATTCAATACACTAATGTCAAGTGACCAGCTGAAGATTGGTAAAAATCTCAGAACAATAAATTCTTCCCTCTTATGGGAATTGACGGTAGCTTTTTGACAGAAATTGGAAACTTGGTACTAGTTAAGATCGCCCATATATCTAGGGATTTAACACATCAAGAGTAACTAAAGGGAATGTGTTAGTAATAGCGTCGATGGTCGTACAAATGGAAGGAAGAAAAAACAACGGGTCGTTTTTTGCACAAACAAGAGATTAGGGGGCTTTGGCAATGGCAACATTTTTTTGCATATTGTCTCACTGACACCTGCCTTCTTCTGATCCTTTGATCGGATCAGCTGAAACAAGGCGCGGCTGTTGCCTGCAACGAAAGCCTTCTCCATCTACTGGGCCTTTGAAATCCACCAGCGTTCTCTGTCATTCTTCAAGCTCCTGATTATCCGGTGTTTGAGGGATCTGCGTGCGCCATCGCAGACGCTAATTGCTAATATGGCATTTCTGGCAACAATAAGATCTGCTGATCTCGAATATATCCAGTGTCCGTTGAGTCGAGTCAGATGGGCTGGACGAGCGATTCTTGAAGCTGAGAGCATTGCTTGTTTAACTCGCCTCCATTCATCCCCCAAGCAATCTTTGTCGTCCACATGACTGTGCGTCTCCAGTAGTTTTCTAGCCAGGTTAACTCGATACTCTTCGGCTACTGAAACCTGTCGAAGTCGATGATCGGAGCTGCCCTCTTTCGGCACGCCATATTCTACTACTGATCACATTATCCCTAAAGTCATTTGCCTCGAAGCCGAGAATTAGTTTTAAGCAGAAAAGGCAACGGAAATACAAATTATAGGGTTTTTACATCGGCGAATAACTGGATAGCTGTCCAGCAGCCACATAAAGTTTGATTGGGAAGCCTGAAAATTGTCATAATATTACGGTTTCACGGCTTCGTGAATTGATACACAGGATCGAGGCGTTCTCCCACGCTTCCCATTCGGGTTTCTTCTTGTCGTTCAGCGGTTTCCCTTCACCTGAAAGGCACAAACGGAAAATTGTGCATCAGCGCCCCATAAGTTCTCAGCGCTGGGCAGTAAGCTTGTTAGCGCAATGACTCACATAGAAAAGTATCCAGAAGTGCTTTTAACTGAATTCTAGAGGAAGCGTGAACAACTGTCGGAGGAAGGTTATTCCACGCAATGATTACCGGACATTAGAGAAATCGCTGTCTGCGCTTGAAGATCTTACCATGTCCTCGCCCTGTATTGGTCGGGTCAACGGTGAAAAACATGGCGGCCATAACTTGTTCAAACAAGGCATAAGTGAGTGTTATAGACCTTCGGATGTGAGGACACTCTAGGGAAAAGAGCTGAAGCAATTGGAGGCGCGTTCCATAATCAGCGGATGAGGCCAGCAAACAACTTGGTGGCAGCTCCTTGGACACGCTGAATGAGGGTTGCGTCCTGAGTAGACAACTTGTATGACTTATTCAAGAAGCGGCCCGACGTGCGTCCCATGGAGTACCTCTAAATTCACGGCAGTGATACTGGGGAAGGCGCGCCGAATCGTCCGTGGAACGACGACCGCCTTTTGGGCCGATTTTTCATGGTGGAGTGGGAAAGATACGTTTAACGAGAGTCAGATAAATAAATCGTATTTGTCATCTATTTTTGTAATGTTTCCTCGTGCACTCTTACCATGCATGATAAAGGCGTTCGCTGAGTCCCCTCTGAAATACGCATGCACGTACTTTTCGTCATTCAGTGGCAGGTTCCAGTCCAGTGATCTGGTTTGTAGAGCTGAAATCCATTTAGAGGACAGTGGCACTGAAACTCCAAGATTCCAGACCGTCCACAAAGAGTATACATGGACCGAAACGCACATCTGGAAGGTCATCGACGTAGATCAGGAAGGTAAGTGGTCCTAAAACAGAGCCTTGATGAGCTTCAATGAAGAATGGTGCAGAAGAGTAAGTTAAGGCAACTTTCATTCGAAACGTCCTACCTGATAAGAAAGCCTTATTCAGAGATAGAATTCCTCCTTGAATCCCATAAAAGTCGAGCTGATGGAGCAGCGGGACGCGTGGGACTCGATTGAATGTTTTTGAGAAGTCGGAAAACATGGCATCTGATATGAGCTCTTCGCCTTTGGCTTAGATTAAGCTGTAAATAAACACAACCAAGAAGGGTTTGGAGGGAATCCATGTTGCTCTAGGGGCATCAAGTTATTGGCAGTTAATTCTTCTAAAGCGGCCTGCTTCAGAACGTGTTCCGCCACCTTGCACGGTATGTTAGCGAGACCGACAGGTCTGTAGCACTTGTAAACTGCTATTTTTCATGCTCAGTATCATCTTCCTTTTCTCCATCAACATCAGTCACATCACTGTACAAAAGTTCGTTTTACTGAAATACAACAGCTACCGCCCACTTCTTGGGTCAAACGTGACTTTGAGACTTTTGCTGAGTGACTGTTGTTGTGACTGCTGGTTGGCTATAATTAGCTGCTGCTAACTCTAAACGTGAACAACAACTTTAGCTACAAACGCTGGACTAATCTATTCACACCTGTGGATTAATATTGCGATCAGCGGAGATTTGGAATACCTGGAAGGTGGAACTTCTCTTGGTGTGGTGGTTCAACGGAATACGGATCTACGGAATCTCCTATTTTGAACTGTGAGTCAAGATTTACTTGGCTTTTTCTCCTTGTGACTTTGTATCTGGCTTACATTGTTAATTCGTTCTGTTAACTAGAGACTCCTTAGGGCCGTTAACCACTACAGGTCTGTAGCTGCCGGGCGACAAGCGCTAACCAGATTTTTAGATTGGCGTACCAGTCGCTTCCTTCCCAGCAAAGGGAAAGTTACCTTTGTCGGATAAATGACGAAAAACCAAGTAGAAATGCTGTGTCAGCGTAATTGATGGTTCATTCAGGATCTTTCAGTGGACCTCATCTGAACCCAACAATCTGAAGGGGTTCTTGTTGCACGAAAGTTGAAGAACATCCTACTCCGCGAAGATCGAGTTTATTGAAGGCTGTTTGTGGTTGCTGTGGTTGATGATGATACTGGGATAGAATACGGGCCTGCATGGTGTTCTCTGTAGGCTCCAGATTTCCTACTGGGTTACTAGTGGGCTCTCGGTTTCTGCTCCTGAAGGAGGTGGTTGGCCTGTTTCTTCTTATCTCCTTTACTTAAATAAAAAATCGTTCAGCTGTAGCACCCTTTCGGTGCTTAGCTGGCATGCCACCCGAATGAAGAATGAGGGCTGGGATACTTCCAGTTTGCCCAAGCCTAGACAGAGGAAGTCGAGAGGCAGAGTTCGGGTTCAAACAACGGACCTTCCGGTCAGTAAATTCGCACTCTAACCACTAAAAAAGATGAGACAGTTTGTGGACACGAAATTCAACACTATTTCTGCTGCGTTTGAAAGTAAAGAGAAGAGAGTTGTTATGCTATCAGAGAGGTTGGTATACCAAATAATTCTAACCCGGGTTTTCTACCAAAGCTTTCAAGGGGCTCTGCGGCACAATTTTCTGCTTCCTACGTTGATGCTTCTAATGCTTCCTGTTTATTTGTAAGGGGGTCTCTCTCCTCAGAGTCCGATTTTTGAGGACCTTTTGCTTCCAGCGGACATGGTTTTCGACCTGTTGTTCTGAAAATTTCGGCGGTTGCTGCGTGTAGCTGGTGCAACACCAAATTTTGAACTTCTAAATTCTCCAAGATCTAACTAGCATAAACCAAAAAGAGGCCTTATTTGCTCACTCCTCAGGACTATTCTGCATTATCTGATCACGCGCAGTGCACGGACGTCAAATAGTAGGTCTGAAGATGCGCAATGAATGAAATTCTTGCTTGATTCCACAGGCCATTCATTTACACACACAAGATTGTGGTGCGCCTCTGCTTGAGATGGCGGTCCACACCAACACTTTGTTGTTGTTTAGCTATAGTGCATTTCCATCTTCATTCTATTCCCATGGTCCAAATTGTAGCTGCGGTGTCATTTACCTCCGCGAGCTACCTGTTTCAATGGATGTTTGCTTGTTCGAACTGACTGAGCTGTTTTACTGGCTTGGCTCCCCCCGGTCGGAAAAAACATTTGTTACCAGGAGTTCTTTATTAATGCACAAGCCGCAATAATGACCGTTTGGTGGGTTGCTACTCTGTAGATCTGAAAGCATGCGTGAGGGATGAAAACCTCGTGCGGTGGTCCGGTAAGCCCTGCAGAGAGGGTCACCCTGTCACGTTGCCTCATGGTAAGTTAGTATACCAGTCACCCATCCAGTAGCAAGAGTGTTTCACCCATCGCCGGTGGTTCTGAGCATGGCCTTTAATCCAGGAAGTCCGTAAAAGTGTATTGTTGTTTTCTATCTCTAGCTGCTGGTTTGGACTCGTCCCGGTTGTCATTTGCTGGCAACGCCACGGAATACAAGCGAAGGATAGCTGTCCTTTCGTCTGATTTGAAAAAAATGCATGGGGTACTCGCAAGATACTTTGCGAGGTCCACGGCTAACGTCGACCAGCAAAACTGTTGCCACCTTCGTCTTAGTTGAGGTTGCACCGTTTTCAGTCCACTTCATCAACCAGACATAGCATACACGCTCGTCCCTCTTGTCCCCTAAAGTGATCACGCACATATAAAAGACCTGAATACCAGCAATCACGGCTAGCGCCTGTTAATTTTTTTTCATGCGCCATTCGCTACTTGGAGCTGACAGAAATGACTGGTGAGCCGCACTCTTACATTTAGCTTGCGTAATACCTTCCAATTAAATATCAGTCTCCATCCATTATCTCGGAAGCTCTCGCTCAACCGTTCATCATCTGTCTGCTGCCCCCTAGCAAAACACGCAGTCTAAAATAGCCGAGTTTTCCGGTTATACGACGGTTATATAACCGTCAAATAACCACCTTTTGTGGTTAACAGGTGGTTATTTGCACCAAGATAACCGTCAAATAACCGTGTTTTGCACAGCGGAGATCCTCTGATTGGATTCTGCAGCAGAGCTAAAATCTACTACGGCCCCCTGTCTAATTCACACTGTAATCGCCCGTACCAACTAGTCCAACGGCTATCCCCTTACTTGGTACTTCGGCGGCTAAGTCCTCATCTCCCCAAAATTATGCAACTATTTTCGCCCGGGCTTTACACCTTCTGATCCATTGACGCTCAGTGCAAAGCACGAAACACAACTCTAACCACCAATGGTGGTCCTTGCATCGATAGCTGAATGTACTGCATACTCGCCGAGCAGAAGCACACTAACAGCGATTTCTTTTGTCCTCATATCACATCGGCAACCTCAGCTAGTCCTTGGTTGTTAATTCAGCCATCAAAATCCACCCAACCGTAGGTTTACTTAGCTTCCTGTCATCCCCCTTTTATTTTTTACATTGGACAGCAGTTTATCTGATACCTCTTTGGCAGCGGTCGGATTCCTTCGGAGTTAATACAATGGCCGACGAAATCAAGCTGGACCGAGTGGGCGAAAGGGTACAGTCAAGAGTAGGAAGGGATTAATTGCGGGTATGCTATCAAACTGGGTATGGCAGTGCCGTGCCATCATTGCACTAACGTACTTTGGTTTCTGGACAGCTCCGTAACGGACGTCATGTTTGAGATGTTTGGGCTGGGACTTGCAATACTGTGAGCAGCGGGGATTTTTGGAGTTGACCAAGGGAATTTGCAGAGGTAGGACGAAGCCAATGTAAGATCGCAGGTGTTTTTCTGGTTCGTTTGGGGATCTCTGGGGATGTAAATCACTGACCAACTGGAATGGATAACAGAAAACAAGGCATCAAAACCGGTTATTGCTGAAGTTCGAGGCTTGGTATTACGAGGGAATGGGATTAGGTCAGTAAAGCTCGGTGAGTTTAAGGAGATATCTGATAGGATAAAGTGCGTTAATACAGAGAAAAAACTGAGCGTTTACCACAATCAGGGTGGTGGCAACAAGTGACTAAATGAAACAGGATAGGAGTAGATTTGTACTAGCGATGAAGCACGGGTTGAGTTTGCTAATGAATGCTATTATAGTACAGGAGATCTAGAGCAAACCGGTATAAGCACGCAGAGGCGGTGTGGTTAGGGAAATGAAACATATACTTACTGACGGGAATAGAACCCCTAAGATGATGGATCAGTTCATCTGGAGTTTCTTACGTGAGTTTGATACTGAACACGCTACTTACAGTCCAAGGAGAGGCATACGAATTTGTGAAGCGTTATATGCACATTGGAAGTTGCACTAGTTCTGAGTGTAGTGTGACAGATGAGGTCGACGGGCGAATCTGCAATGCTCGGGTCGCGTTCGCTAATTTGAAACACCTATGTCGTCAAAGTGGTATATCCCTTAATATCGATATCAAGAAACGTGTGTATCACGCTGCGGTACGGGCTGTTTTGTCGTATGGCTGTGATACTTGTCCTGTCCGAGCGGCGGAACTAAGACGTCTTTAGGTGTTTGACAACCTTTGTCTCAACCGTAGCTCGGCGATATTTAGACCTGATTTTGGAAGTGAAGATGGATTGCAATACTTCGGCATTATTTGGATGAGGCCGAAACCCACACAACAGGCAAGGAATAGAGCCTCAGAATAGTCTGAACCAGCGAGCAGCTTCCAACCTACTTGCTTGACATGTGGAAGCTTATGTAAAATCGGATGCTAAAAATTATAAACGCAAGCACGTTAGCTCATCGCTTTCTCAGAAAGTAGCTTCTAGCTGATGAGACTGCTACTGCGGCTGAGTATAGGATCGCTACGAGTCGACTCTATTAAGCTACGTGGTATTGGTCTCGGGAAGCAGAATTTGAGTGAAGTTGGGGCTTAGTGCTCTAACTGAGCAGACTTGATACCAAGTACCGACCCACTCACTAGGTCTTCGTTACCGCTGCATCCATGGGACAGGTTTGATGACGCACGTGGTCCTTGGATCCTAGGGCTCAAATGTACGCCCCGCTATTGAATAATCGATGTACACACGGCCCCCTCATTATCGCCACTGGGACCGATTGAGCAAGTAGTGAGTTTTCCTTTATAACAGTAGGATTTCAGCTTCAGAGCGGACACAAATTTGGAATTGTGGACAAAGGTATTTATTAAGCACTTGGTGAGTTAGCCACTACAACCTTGTTTAATTATGTTTTAAGTGATATCGCGGAAGATGTTTACGAGTCATACTTGATTGTACATTTTTCCTTCCAGAAACCCTGTCGAGTAAAGGTGGATTCCTGTAACTGAGAACTGGATTCACCACACATTACGTTTGTACCGATGCAACCAATAAATAGAAACGTGATTTGTTAAAGGTGGTTGTGTATTTTTTAGGCATGGGGTTGGCATACGGATGTCATGTATGGATATGGAGGACCGCCGTTGGTCGTTGGATTAGTCAATTATGTATAGTTGGCGCATTAGTCAGTTATGAGCATGTGTACGGGCCCTTCAGTTACTATAAGTAGCCACGGTAGGCGACGTCGAGTACGGTCATGAGCGTGACGGGCCGTCGTTGGCCATCGGGTTAGGTCGCTGAGCTTAGTTGAGGTCTCATATTCGGCGTTGAACATAGACAAAGGCCTAGCAATTACGATATGCAGACAAGGTAGGCGATATCGACTACAGTTGTGAGTATGACGGACCCACTTTGGGCGTTAGATTAGGATACCACGCATAGTTGAGGCCTCATTTTGATCGGCCCGAATAAATACTGGCCTGATGTTTACTATAGGTAGCAGAAGCAACCGACAGCGCACACAGTTACGGGTATGATGGGCCGTTAGATTAGGGAAGCATAAGTGAGGTCGAATAATCAGCGCCGCATATAGGCACTGGCCTAGCGGTTACAAAAGGAAGTCAAGGTAGGCGATATTACGTACAGTTATGTGTATGACGTCCGTCACTCGCCGTTAGGTTAAGTTTGTGTGCGTAGCTGGGGCCTCGTATTCATCGGTTCGCATAAATACTGGCCTAGTGTTTAGTCTAAGTAGCAGAGATATGCAACAACGCGTACAGTTATGAGTACGACGGACTAGGTTACCGTGCATAACCAGTGCTTCATAAACAAAGCCGCACATGGACGCGGGTCTGGTTCGAATGCGACCTTTGCCTCTCGACTTCCCCTGTCTAGGCTTGGGTAACATGGCAGTATCCTAGCCCTCATGCTTCCTTCTGGTTGCATGGCAGCTAGGCACCAAAAGAATGTAACAGCTGAACTTTTTATGATGACAGGCCCTCGGATTAGACTATCACGCATAGTGGAGGGCTTATTATCACCGGCCTGCATAGATACTGGCCTGGTGTTTACTATAGGTGGCAAAGATAAGCGGCACCGCGTACAGTTGTGAGTATGAGAGAGTCGTTGGTCATTGGATTAGGTTACTGCGCATAGGTGAGGCCTCATAAGCAGCGTCGCACATAGACGCGGGCCTAGCAGGTACAATGAGCATTCGAGATGATTGAAAACGCGCACAGTTATGAGTATGAAAAGCCGTCGTTGGCCACTGAATTAGGTTGCCATGTGTAGGTGAGGCTTCATAATCAGCGTCACACGTAGACACGGGTCTAGCAGTTACGATGGGTAGTCAAGGTGAGTGACAACGGCTATTGTTATCAGTATGATCGCTTTATGGCGTATTCCACATATGGTGAGTCATATTCCTAATAGAAATAATACCAATATTTTGGTAATTTACCTAAGGTTACCTCCTGACGGTGTATTACCCACAGGTTAGTTATGCATAGCTTGGAAAGGCAATCATCCACAGAGGTGGCCCTCGCATCTCGACTGCAAAACTCATGCTGTTTTCTGACAATGCTGTACCTAATAGAAGCCGAGCTCCATAAGAAAAAGTGTTGTGACGAAGTTCGCCGGACAAAATTAACTCGTTTGTTGAATCTGGGGATTATAAAGCAAACAAATGTCAATGACCGATTTTCCTAAGTGGATTTTGCTTTGGATATTTTGTAGAGGTTATTTTCATTCTTAAAGAATGTCAGTATGGTAATGTGCGGTTTCGTGCTTCGTTCCTCGTGAACCAACGACGAAATGCGAATCGGTGATGGGCCGTGACCTTGAAATTTCGTTCACTTAAAAAAATGCCATGAGCAACATATCACCAACAAGTGCAAATGGATTAGACTAACTCCCCGTAAAAGTCACAATTTCGAAAGCCCCATGGTTTCGGCGAACATAATTTGGGTGTGCTTCTAGTGGGCTGCGAGTCGCGCTGTGTGATTTGAACCCACATCGCATCGCAAAAAGATTCAGGAATGGTGTTGCAGGTGACAGTCGGGATGAGCAGGGCCGCGCGTAAGTACAAAGCAACCCCATCAGCTCTCCCTCGTTTTGTCATCTCGTAAACCGGAGTGGCCCCCATTCGAGATCTCCGCATCGGAGATGCCTGGTGCGAGTCAGCTTACTGTGAGTGCGATTACGGTAGGCTGTTCAAGGTAAAGCGACTGTTTAAATTCGCAAGGCTTTTTGAAAAGGCTGACGCAGTTTGTGGAAGACAGTTTAACATTGTCTCTGCTGCCTCCGAAGGTGAGGAGCCGAGAGGTGTGCAAACAGAGAGGCTAGGAGGTTTATTAGCTGTACGCCGGGTTTGAGTCCAAGGCTCCGAAATGGCCTCTGCGGCATACTTATCTGCATCCCGTCCTGGTGGTTCCGAGAGCTGCATTTCATTTGCGGTTTTTTCGCCCTGTGGGGGCCGATTCGCGCGAGCGCTTTATTTTTAGGGAACGAATTTTCTCCCCGTTGGCGAACATTTTGACCACTGCTACCTGTAGCTCTTTCAACACTATCTTTTTGACGGTCAGATTTACCGTTGTTCAAGGATTTGGGGCAAACGTGCGTTTGGACTCTTGGACATTTTGGCGTGGTTTGATCGGAAAGGTGTCTCTGTGAGTCCCTGTGCATTGGGTGGCAGCATCAAGAAGTATTCGTTTTGGTGGGGCTCCCGTGAGACTTGCTTTCACAGAGAACTGCACCTCGACACTGGCCAGCGGTTTTCTGATTTGGCAGGCCTTATGTGATTTGTTTGACCACAGTCGCCTTTCCTTTGTGCTTGTGTAGACTCCCAAGCCTTCAGCGATCAGCGTGAACAACTGGGTGTGCGAAGGATTTTCCGGTTGACTAATGTCGGCTTTGTGGCTTTGGCTGTCAGGGGACCTGGAGGATTAATGCGTCCACAGTCAAAAAGACCACTTTTGAGAGAGTGGAGCTGGAGACTGGCAGTGTCACATTCTCAGTGGTTGTAGTGTTCCCGAGGCCATTTCCGGTGTCGACAGCGACGCTTGTAGCTGATTTATCGGTAGGTTTTGCCGCTTGCCTCCGCACGTCTGACTTCAGTCCAGCATGGAAGTTGTGACTTGGGTGTGGCATTCACCGCTGCGACTATATCGTCTAATACAGAAATAAGCGGTGGTAGCTCTTCGTACTTTGGACGCTGCGTCCAAGCGAGACTTGCTTACTCCCGAGCATCGCTGCCCTTGGTAGTTGGGGGTCTGTGGTGTTTGAGTAGAAACTTCAGTCGCGGCCGGTTATGTCGGCATGTTCGCAGGAGCACAAGAACCCCTAACTACTATCGGTTTGGTCATAAGCTTAGGGTCGGCTCAACTGGCGCCTCTCCCACAGAACTGCTGTTGCCCAGACTTCGCGCCTCTAGAGCACGACCGTCAGATGTACGTCTGATCGTTGGATAGGCCTTTTGAATGCCGACAGTCCGCCACAAGGGTTCCTGTAAGGCAGACGGGGAGGAGAGTGACTAGAGGCTCAAGTGTTCGCTTACTTCCCTTCTGGCGTAACCAATCTGCATGCAGCGATTAGTGTTCAGGCTTTGTAGGAACATTACCAACGAATGACTCCACCTGCTTGGTTGGCGTGATCTTTCTGGAGAATGATCCCCAGATAATCAGCCTGCTCTCTCCCATGCGCCTGTCCACTAGAGACACCGCGGTTGGCTTCATTGCCGCATCAGATAGCTGGATGACCTCCGCAGCCAACGGACCCCGGATGCATAGCGCAAGGTACTTGTTAAGGGAAGAAAGTCCATTATTTACCCTCGTCCAGGTCGCCGTTTTCTTTGTTTTTGTGCCCTCGAGAGCTTTAGAACGAAGTCCCAGCTTTGCACTGCGCATCCCGATTAAAGCGGAACATTTGCACTGGTCTTTCAGAGTTGGCAGTGATGTTTTAGTTCTGTTTCTGATGGCTCCCTTTTTAGTTACGGAATGCATTGCACCCTTAAGGCAGAAGCAGCTGGCGCGGACAAACGGGTCAGGAGAGTTAGTTTGTTGGCTTATCTGATCGACGTGTATACCCGTACATCTAAAGTGCCACCAGACAGTGCAGGTGTGGCACTGCATACCACGCCTTACATCCGATGGACACCCGTTTCGTTTACACCTCTTGTGGTCCATCGATGGCAGTGGGGAGCAGCCTGTACTGACCAGGGCCCTGATTGAGGCCGGGTCCGCCGTAGGAACTGAGTGCACGCGGACAGAGATTATCACGCAACTTTGTGTAGGGTGGAAAATTCAACAAATGACACGTGTGAACTGTGTAAGTAGACTGAACACCTAAAGAATACTTTCACAAAGTTGCACGATGGAAAAACGAAATTGATTTCGAACATACCGCGCCGAGAGGTCTACCACTAGCTAAGTGATTCAGCGATCAGTGGAAGGCTTAAAAATCCCCTATAACATGCACCACTGTATGACAGATATTAATTTCAAAGCGAAAACAGTACCTCTCACGCTGACGGGCTTACTACTCCGCACTGAGAACTTGAAAAACAGTGTTGCACTCTTTTTCACTTGTGCATTTCAGGTGAGCGGCAGCAGCTGATCGACAAGAAAAAAATGGACCCGGGAAACTTGGGCAAAAGCCTCGATGTTGTGTGTCAGTCCCTGAATCCGCGAATCTCCATAATGCATTCGTTTCAAGATGGTGGCCTAATCTCATACCGCATCTGCCAGTTTCTCCACCATTCCCATCTTTTCGGGATTCGTAGGGTTCTTCGCCTCTCAGATGGTAGCACACCCTAATGTTCACAAACCGCCTGTGTTGATGCTGTTGTGTGCGGATGCTTAGTGCGCCAACCGCCTTTGACATGCAACTAAGTGTCAGGTGTCTCACGTGCATAATTAACACTGCCTCGCTACTATATGCACCGCTTCCATAAAATTGCAAGACTATGAATTTGCAACTTTCAGCACACTCAGATGACTGGGCATCTCAGCACGCCAGGCTGCAGTGAAATGCCACCACCTGAGATACTGTTGCGGCCGACGGCACTCAAAGAAACAATGCTCAACGTGTCCGCAAAAATGAAACCGTTTTATGCTTCCAAATTTGCCCTAGCTTCCCAGAATAAATTAAGATACGAAATACGTGACTTTAGTCAGCAAAACATGGTGAAGCTCCTCTGTTAACCAGGCTGAACTGCTCAAGTTCTTCCTTTTCTAAGATGCACGAACGAAGGGGCCTGCAGGTCTTTTGGCCCGCATTTTCGGTCATCGCTAGGGTTCGTTTGTGATTTTATGCCCCTGTTAGCTGTCCAGGCGGTGTTATCAGTAATGTTTATTTCCAAAAAATGGGCAACAGTAGTAGTAGAGTCAGAGTAAAGGCACGACTGGAATGGGTTGTTAGTACCTAGCGGTTCGCGGAAGTGGGAAATTCATGCAATAAGTCGACCTCGCACGATATATAGAAGGCCCTCAAAAAGCTGAAACCATCTAAATGCAACGGATATCAAGGATGGTGAAAAAATTGGCATGGAAGTATTTTGACGGGAATTCGGTACTGAAGGAAACTTGTACGTCGGTATGCTGAAACTGGCACCATCGTAGCATGTTATAAAATCCGACAGTTTCGAACTAAACGTGGTAAATATTGCCAGAATGGGGTGACCATCGTGACGTCGTACTTGTTTTTTGAGCAATACCGAACGTGAACGTCTTGGGTTAATTAGTGCGGGTCATACGGTTATTTGGGATTGAACAGCGATACTAATACATGTCAAATGTATTCTCAGGACGGTTACGGACAAAACGTGGTTTGTGACAGCCATTCAAGTAAGGTAACAGTGCAACCGCATCCAAATTGGCGACCCAGAACGGGAGGAAGTGGCTCATGGAGAGGCGCCATGTTTGTAGATGGACTGCATCTTAATGTAGTGGTTGCAATTTCTGGCCATTGTAACGACTCGACCTTACCCAATCTCAAAAATGACAACCAACATTCAAGTGGAGACGGTGGTGGATGTTGCTGAGCGATCAACGAGATCGGCTGCAAATATACTTGATTATGAGGATGTGTATTAGCTAGGTGGTGGGCTACTTTGGTCATGGTTGGTCGCGTAGTCGTACATGCAGCTGAACATGAAGGAAAGATGTGTGAGTAGACGAAACCCAACACCATGGTTCAAATGGACGCACCTTGTAGCTAGTTCTGTACGAACAGATGGACGGCCGACATAGAGTTGGGCAGGTGAGTCTACCATGCGGGGGAGCGTGCTATGACACCGAATAGAGATTTAATATGTTATCACAGACACTTGCTGAAATGGGTCGGTGACACTATTGAGAAAATGAGTAGTGGTCCTGGAGAGGACGACAAACTACCAGCAAGAGGTTACGATTAATAGTCGAATGCAGAGTGGAGAGATGGATAGCAAGTTGGAATTACATGCTGCGCAGAAAGAGGTTCCAACCAGATTCAGCGTTTGAGTAAGTCTGGAAGTATTAGCAGATGAACGCGTTCAGGAACAGGAGGTTAGTGTAAATGTAATATGCGTGGTCGTGCTGCATGTTTGGAAGATAGGGTGATCTCCGCACGGTGAAGTGATAGCCTAAGGAAAGGGGTATGGTTTGTGTGGAACAGACTATGTCAGAAGTATCACATCACATGATTCTAGTAAATATCTGCCTCCTTGGAATTGTGAGGGCATCTGTTGATTTGCCGCAGTTGGTCGTTTGAATTTTAGGAAGATTTCCCCGGAATATACGGTATAGTAATTAAAAGCGTAAACCACCGGCACAGATATTCGATAACAGCTCCTTTCTTTTATTTTCCCTCATTTTTGCGATTGTAATGTGAGGGACCTTAGCATACTAGCTAGACAAACAATTTGGTTCGAGTATTAGGACCAATTACAAGGTAAAACCTGGTTTCTGTTTTTTTGCTGCTCTCAGTGAAGCTTAGTTAGCATTACCGCAGAGAAATAGTGTAAAGCGCTTAGATTTTCAGAATCCAAATAAAAATTAGGGGTCAGGAAAGTGACCCTACCAGTGTCACTACAAGGCGCTTATGCTTTTCCGCGTAGGTGTAGGTGGCTTCAGTGTTTCTCACTGATGACGCTACATGACTCGATTGCATTAATAATGCACTTAAGTATGGGGCACATCTCGCCGGTGTTTTAAAATGAACAACACAAACGTCGCAGTTCCAGACAAAATGCACTGCACGTTCAACGATTAACCTATGAGCAGCGTTATCTTATGTATTTCGTGCACACTTAACAAGCGTTGATCTTTAAGTTAGTGGAAGGCATCTCCATGAGTAGGAGCTGGATGAATGAGTGTCCCAAGTTAAACGGAAGGGCCGAATTAAAAATAAGAACCCTTTACAGTCTGGGACATTGTGCAAAACGCATAACCACAAGTCACTGCGTGTTCGAGGGTTCCACAGTGAGATGTAATTCAGGTCATTTTGTTGGTGATTCAGCCATCTCCAGGAATCGACACGAGAGAAGATTGAAAATTTCTGTCACAAGATGAAAATTTTGTCGAACGTAATTATTTCTCTTGTGTACCGTGTTGCCCCTAGACATATCCGGCTAACGGGAATAGTTTAATCACCACTCAGACTAAAATGGGTTTGGGTTATGCAATGACATTATTCTAAAGATCATTTAGTTTTTCTGTGAATATAACAATTCTAGAATCATGTCCTCCGAGTTGTGTGGTCACTTCAGCATAATAGCCTAAAATATTAGCTTGCATTCCTCAAAATAAGCTGGGCGCGTTTTTCCGAATCCCCGCTGCAAAAACAAATATCCACACTATGTGGTACATGAATCCCTTTGGCGCACTTCGGTGGTGCTCTATCGCATACGCTCCAGGGAATCCACCCATGGCTGTGGTCGTGTAATTTAGGTTAAACGGTCTGTTTTTACGATCCAGCCGTACAAGCATACTTATTCAAATAAATTAAATTAATCGTTTCATCAGACTAGGTTCTGCAATACAGAACGCCTCCTAATGGCCGCCCGTCAAAATTCTATTGTCCCTTTAGAATATTCATACATTTCAGGCCTCACGTCGGGGAACATCATTTGCTTGGAACCCGCAGCACTAACTTGTTTCATCTCTATGAGCTTTGAAGACGCTCCGTTGCGCAGCACATTTCCATGTGTAGGATGTGGTCTTCACATACTAGTGGTGGGCACCGATCTTTGGCGAAACCCGAACTGTAAAAAAGATCCTTAAGGGTTGTGTGCGAAAACCTACTCAAACGATCGTCTAAGTTTTATGGTTGCCATGAAAAGATGCGTATTTATATGACTTCAATGAAGACCGAAACGCGGCCATCTCTTACCGGGATAAGGTGCTTTCATATGGTCAGAAAACCTGCACAGAGGATCCGCCAGATTTCAATTTCTTCTTCCTTGGTTTTAACAACTGATATGGATCAGCGCTCGCTCAGATTTGGCGTTTCCTCACGATGTCATGGTGATGAATCGCCGAGGGTCACACAGCTAGGCATTTTACCATATCCTTCTTTTAAATTCCTAGCCTGCACCGTGGACAACCCTGTGCAAAAAGATATGCGTATCTAAGGTTTGTGTGTTTTCTACCCATTCAATAGCAGTAATTTACCACTAGCTCCATCAGTAGCTATGTTCCATCGTAGATCGTTGTGAACCCACGTGCACGCCTATTGAGCTCTTAGACTATACACCCATACATTCAAAACAATACAGCACCACTATCCCAACTTCGTGGTGTAGCACCCCATAAAACCGGCGCATGTTGGGCGCCTTACGAAACTGCGAGAAAGTTTCACATTTCCAGTTTCGCATGAGACACATGCCTTGGCGCGTCTGAAGCACACCAGCGAAACTTATTAGGTAAGGCGTATAACGAAGTTGGTGAGAAAAGTTGGCAACAGGGGAGCTGACTTAGTATATTGTCCAAGTTCTGTCTAACGTCCGGCAGAGTAAGATGGTCGGAGTTGGTGATAATTTGCATGTAGAGACAGGCCGGTGGCCAAAATCTTAGTTTCTTCTGCCGAAGGAAAGTAAACAACAAGCTCCTGCGGAAACATGGGAGGTAAGTAGAAGGAAGCAAACCGATATCGTGACAACCAGGTGCAATTGATGTTACTGATGAGTAGTAAAAAGCATAAGAAAATAACCCATTACTTCATGCGGGAAACTGACAACTTTCACCATGGTAATAATATTCGTTTCTCACCGGTGGCCCTCACCACACTCACACTAAAGGTATATCATCGCGCTGAGGGCGCGTCAGCAGGATGCTTACCATTTTTCACGCAGCTGCTTCTAGTTTTACTTGCTAATTGTTAACTGGGTGATCTGACAATCAGTGTTGAGAGTCTGATAATAATAACTCCAGCCCAACAAATGCTACAAGTCCCCGGGGCTTCTTGATAGTTTGACGTTGGGACCATTTTTCTGAAAGCCGATCATTCGGCGCAAATGTTTCCATATAATTTAAACTAAAGGCCTACAAGCGGTAACTTCTAGACATAGGGTTTCAACCAGATCGCCCACACTAATTTCTTGCATAAATGACCAGGCGTTCGGCCCAAGAAAACGCCGAAATGCTTGAGAAGCTCAAGGAGATTAGTTCGAGTTTAAATTGGTTACCTTAATTTCATAAACTTAGAAAGGTAAACCAAAGGAAGACAAACACACATTCGACGCGTATGTAAACCAACCTGAGGGAGATTAAAAAGGTGGGCTAAACCTGCTATGGTTGCCAATATCCGACGAACGTAAAGTGCTCGCTTGTTTTACAGACTCCACGAAAGATTACCTAAAGGGTGCCTCCTTTCTGCAAGAAGCAAAGAATACCTACAAACACAGCGGCAGCTATAAGCATTACGGTGAGTTGATTCTGTGAACAAAACATCAAGAAACGAGGACCAGCGTTCACCGCTACCAATTGCATTGCTGAAACTGAGGCGCCAAAAGGAAGCTGTGTGCAATGGGTAAAAAGGTTGCTCGATTGTTGCCGAATTTTTGCGAAATGTGATAGTCAATTAGTGGAGAAGAAAGGATATCTTAGATGAAGTGTAATAAGGGCGTGTTCCCGGCGCACTAGAGGCACGTGCAGCAGCCTCCTTAAGCTGCAAATCGTGGATATAGAAAGTGTAGGCGGCCAAAGTTTTGGCATAACTGTTGATCAGTGATCTCCTACTTTTTTTAACAGCTTCAGGAGGCAACGCCAATCTGTTCTTTCCAAAAAATGGAGTCCCGAATTACGGAATGTTTTGAACAAGGTCTGGGAAAGCACATTCATTGATAAACTACCGGAGTCCACGTGACACCCCAGCCAAACCTCACTCCGTTGCTTTTTTATCAATTCAGACCGTCACCACCCTATGCAGCAACTTTCTTTAAAAAGGTGAATACCCCGAAGGGCTGAAAAGTGGCCGCGATAAACTTCGTTCATATGAAGGTAACCGGAACATGGTATGAAATTACTGGCCAGTGGATCGTTCCGAAGGGGAATCAAATGAAGTCAGAGGGATAGAATGCAAGAACGTATGGCAGAAACTAAATCTCTGGCAGCAAAACAACAAGGAAACGCAAGTGGATACTTCTGAAGGTCACAGCTACCGTTTTTAACGAGAATATTAGGCGCAACATCGTCGAATATATTGCCGAAGATTGCTTTTTATGCTCCAAAAAATAGTCTGACACAATTATTCATAGTGTCCTGCAGCTAAAGTGTACCTGCTTTCACAAATGCTTCAAAATTTCGATAGAGTTTGGGGTTGGAGGCTCTGAGTTATCCCTAGCGCACAAAGAAAACGGTAAGGAACACGAACATTCAAGGATTCATCTTTGATGGGCAAAATAAGAAACGCATGAGGCCACCCAAATCGGGATCCGGCAACGATATAAGGTTCTTCAACGTAGGTTCGGCAAGTATAAAAAACGCCTGCTGCGCGCTCTAGCTGCTGCAATGGGGAACATTTCTGTAAAAGAATGTAAAGAAGGTGTTTTATCCGTTTGGCCATCTAACGACAATTAGTTATGTGGGCATTTTGAGGAGTATTTTGAGAAAGAATCCGGCTACAATGAAATAAACTCAACGGACACAGGAAGCTGCAGACGGACAACGAATTTTTCAAGTCAGTGAAATACAGTTTGCTATGGTATCACCAGAAGGGAAGTGTGCAGAGCACTTAAACTTTCAGCACAAAGCACGACCGTTTGAATTTTAGAAACTTTTCCTGTATGTGCACTGCCAGGCCGACAAGGATACTGCTTAATCCCGCGCTGTTCAGAGAGCTTCACTCGTGCACAAGGCAGACGATGGCAGACCCTGGTGACAGTAAAGGTCGTAACACATCCAGAAGTAGGCCATGTCAGGGTGCAATCTCAGTTTGAGTGCGACTAGTTGGATTTAAAATGAGAAAAATTTCTTGATTCCGAAAATAGGTGGCGGGGGTTTCTCGTTTAAACCACTAAAAACAAGCATCCAGGTGGCCCTCATTGCTGAACGCGACAATGTCATCATAGCATCCTACATGTAAACAACTTTTTAAGTGCTAAAAATGACGTTTCCGCGACCTGAATTTGCTGCGTTTACCTGCAGTTCTAGGCACTTTTTAAGTGCTAAAAATGACGTTTCCGTTGCTGCGTTTACCTGCAGTTCTAGGGAGTAGCTGCTAAGTTTTTGTACCCCCACGTTCCTTGTTATAATCCGACAAATGGCAGGATAATCTCTTACATATCGGTCCCAACAGATACGAACTGAACAGATCACCCTCATCATGAGAAGCAGCAATCTTAGCGTTGAAACTGGTTCTTCAATGCTTCACTTCTGACCCCAAAGCGCGTAAATGCTTTGGGATGTTTGGAATGTTCACTAACCTTTTCCTTTGTAAAACGCAAATTGATTTTCACTGCCCACAGTTCTGCAATGAGGGCATCGATGTAACTACAGTGACCAGAGTAGCGTACGAAATCGCGCAGTACTCTTTGTAGTTTTCGGCTGCCCCTATTGTGTCGTTCCGGAATGTTTGTTTTTGCCTATCGGGGAGAAGAATCCCGGCCTGCTATTTGGCGGTGCCATATGCAGTTCATTCTGAAACTTTTGAGCGAGGTTGTCGTCATGATATGCCTCCACTACCCCATCGAGCAAATCCATAACCCAAAACGACTCCGCGTCTTAGCTCATCTTCTAAGGTTATAGATGTCCATTTGAGGATAGATTGAACCTTATCAATAAAAGACAGCCAATTGTCTTTGGTAACTTATGGCTCCTTCGACCTTGTGCTGATCCCTTAAATATGAATAATGAGTTAGCTGTCTCGATCCCCTGGAGGCTGTTATCTAGTTCTCCTACGCCAGCGACGGTTTTGGTGAAACTACCTAAAGACAGTGCCTATGCTGAGAAATCTATGCAACAAAGGCTACGGAGGCTCACATGAGTTTTGGGGCTTTCGGTCCAGTCGAAGATACAATTAACTGTTCGAACAGGGGGTAACCAGGTCACAGAACATCCCCAACCAGCACCTTCAAGGTGGTGTTCGTCCATTACCTGATCCAGTCGGGATGGCCTTCGCCAGCAGCGTTCTGTTGTAAAACCTGGGTCACTACCCGCAGGAAGTGGTCACTAAACCTATCACACAGAAGCCGTACTTGAAGGTTTAAAACGTCCTGGCCGCTTACAACCAGAAGTCTTGGGGAGCAGTACTTGGATGAGGAGGAGGTTTGTCTTACATCATGGAAGACTTGAAGAGTGATATAAATGGCACGAGAAAATGGAGTTGATCCGTCTTGGTAAGTTTTGCACAATAAAAAAGAGGGCGGGGCGGCATGAACGAAGTCTGTTGAAATAGATGAGATTGTGTATAAGTATAAAGCAGAGATATTTGCTACTCTGAACCTCAAGTAAGTTCAAAAGTCGTGTTCATTAGATGAGAGCTTATCGTCAGAGGCAACCGGATGTGTCAAATCTCTGTACGAGCGAATCGACACGGTTGTTCTACGGGGCTCACTCACAATTTTCAGCTTTCCAACAAAGGGATAGTCTGTCCACAAAACGGTCGATATTGAGTCCGCTAGGTGGGAAGAACTGAGTTCTCTAGCCCTTAGAATGGCGATTAGCGACATTAGATGTACGTTGCTTTCAATCCCAGGGTCTGGAAAAAGCTCCTGCTGAGTAGGTTTTGCTCCGTATACTAGAGATTCTGCTGTTTCTTCTTACAGTCTCCTAAAGGACACAGGTAACTTCCGCAAGGGTGAAATATTTCAACTTTAGACGCGACTTCTCGCGAACGTTCAGCTTCGGGGATTATCTGATTGCACTTTTGCAAAGATCTGCAGTGTCGTTTTATTTAGTTTCCTTGAAAATTGTGGGTACAAAATATTGAGCTGAGCCCCAGGGAGCCCTTTGTTTGCGCCATTTTTATTGATATCAGAAAGTGCCCAGCAAACGCCGAATGCATGCATAGCGATTTGGCGATACAAAATGAGAGTATTCAGCCGCCATGGTTTCTGGTTTCTGCATTCTTTTCACCTATTCACTCCTCGGTAAGCCCTACTCACAAGTAAGCAATAAATCTAATCACTGGTCACGACGCTGCAGGGAAAAGAGGACCGCGAGGCTCGTTTCACAAGCAGCAGGTGGTTGAACACGCTCGTCGCTTTTGTCCTGAGCGGAAAACTTGCATGAAACATCCGAGAAGTGGTCCGACGTAAGTCCCATGGAATAATATGGAGGGAGATTCACCAAATTCTTCGCAAAACGGTGAGTGCATTTTGAGCCCATTTTTCATGATAGAGCGAGAAAGGACATAAGTTCAAACAACCAGAAACCGAAATCGTGTTCGGTATCTATCTGTGTACTGTCTTCTGGTCCATTCTTTTCGTGCACGACAGAGTCGTTCGCTCAGTCCCCTTCGATTGACGTATGGACGCGCTCTTCGTCATTTAGGGAAGGTGTCGGTCCAACGACCAATAATTTGCAGAGCCTACGACCATAAAGGTGCCACTAGCTCTCAAACCCTGGGATTTCAAGTCGTTTGCAAAAAAATTCGTGTCTGGTGAAAACGCCTTAATCCAGCGGAAAATTCTCCCTTGATTTCCATAGCATTCGAGTTTGTAGAGCAGTCAGACGTGTGAGAATCGATTAACTGCCTTTGAGAAGTCGTGCAACGTGGTATCCTTTATGAATCCTTCTTCATTAGGTTGGGTGAAGCTGTTCATAAATACTAGCGTGTTCGTCACGCAAGAACGGTTTGGGAGGAATCCGTGTATCGCTGGGGATATCAAGTTGTTGTTAGCAAGATGACTCACCTGGATCCCAGCTGAATCTCTTGTGATGTTTCCAAACCTGTAGCTCATTAGCGCTAAAATGCACCGGTTCCGCCGTGTGTCCCACCCATTGCAACTCTGCTCGCAATTTCAAATATTTACTAGGGTATCCGTCTTTTACCTGTTTGAAGCCGTGCTCAAATTCCATTGGCCGGATGGACGAGTGGTCTGCATAACTGACATAAATTTCATAGACCGACGTGGTCGGCGCTAACCACTAATAACTATCGTGCGCAGCATCTTTTAGTTTGTTGATACTGGCGTGTCGCAGTACTCCATGCAGCTTTTTGTGTGCCTCGGGAGCGGTAGCTTGCGACACAGCCAGCCGAGTATCATATGTAGGTTCGTACTCCATGTTCGGTAGACCCTATGTCAAGGATTTGCTAAGGTGTCAAACCGTGAGCATATTCAATCTAGGATACGGCGACTTTCAAGATGACCTGACTTTCGCCTTCAAACTGTTGAGGCAAAAGTAGCGTCGGTAGGTTGTGGTCTAACATGGAGGGCCGCGTGTATAGACTCGAAATGTAGCGGACGAGCGGACTAACTTATGATTTTCTGGATACAGCCGTGGTCCGGAAGAGGGTTTCAATACGTATAGTCCGGACCTACACCACTGATTTATTCGAGCGCCTGCTTGATCACCAGTTTGCAACAGCTGGGATGGTGCAGAATCCAGTAGCTCCAAACCTGTAAATCGTTCACTAGGAGAGCAGCGGCGCGTTACGCGACCCGTTCTTCTCTATGTAAGTAGAATGCAACCATATAGCGCAGGTTTTCAGCTTTATAAATGGAGTTATAAGGAGGCATAGCAATAAACAGCTTCGGTAATCAGATTTCCGCATTACTCACTTGAGGCACTGACTAAAGCCCTTTAGGCTCCCCCAAAAACGCCTTTGGTCCATTTGCTATCTGTTCAACCCAAAACTTAGAGGCTACAACAATTTACCCGTTATTGTGCCAAGTATCGTTTCTTACACTAGCCGCTCGAAACTAAGCGATACACACGTTACATACACACCACCATGCCACTAAGGCTGATAAAATCACCCTATCCTTAAGGCCACAAAACCAGCTTCCTATCGGTAATGAGCTATGCGGGTCCAGTCCCTACGAGTTGGGAAGTACACCTGTTGCCCCGATAGCCCTTTGGGATTTTTGAAAATCGGTACAATGAATTATATCTAGTAGAAGGAACGAAGCAGAATGAAAAATTCATCCTATTACGGATGGACACTACATGCACATCAGTTTGAGCTGTCCTGATGTTGGGTATGCCTTTGGTGCACTTTTGTGCCTTTTCAAGTCCACATTCGGTTTGTGTTTCGAGGCCATCTGCGTTGCTCATGAACTTACCGTTGCTTTTGCCAACGAAATTCGGCATGCCCGTCTTCAGAGAACGCTGAAATTGTGATATCGGTTGACCTGGTTGGTTAAAAACTCTAGCTTCACTCCCGATGCTCGGTAGTTATCCCCACAAGCACCACAGAGGTTAGAAGATTCATATTTGGACGTCGTTATTTTATTGAATTTTGCTAGATAAGGTGAGGTTGACCGCACTTCCTTTTGTCAAAATCCTTTACCTAGCCACATGGTCTTCTTCACTAGCAAATAAGTAGAAAATGAACTTTTCGATAACTTACGCATGCTATGTATAACGCTTCGTGTAGGCTTCCTCATTGGTCTCGAGTTTTGGTGAAGTGATCTGCCGACCTGAGGCTAGGCAATACATCCGTACATCTACTACCTAACCTAAACTTAACTGACAAGTTGAGAGGATACTGGCTCCTTGTGACAGGCCTCGTGCCACCTGGTGCCTTTACCAATCGAAGGAATGCATTCCAAATAGGAAAGTTACGGTGAACTCCTGAACAACTTAAACCGCTTAAAATTGAGTGAAAATTATAGACCACCCGAAAAGCTCTGTCGGAACGCGAGGAGAAAACTTCACTAACCTGTTTGATAACACCCGTCATAAGAGGAAGCAATGGCGTACTTGTACTCAGTCACCCCTTCAAGCGGAGCACTGCTGCTTTGTCGTCTAGAAACTACCTGAAAGACTGAGAAGTGTTCATCAGTGGTTTCATTGAAAACAACATTGGAATAAGTTCCATTTACTACTGGGGACGATGAACCCCTCCTTACATGAGCCACGCGGGCCTCGTTATAATAGCAAGTTTTTGCAAGATGCGAAAAAGAAATTTTCGAAATTTACCACGGTCATATAATTAGACAACAGGGTGATGATCTATCTTCTTAACGGAGGATAAAAAATAGTTTGTGCGTGGGAGAGAAAATATAATAACAACCAGTATATTTCGGGCGTGTGTGAAACGAAGTGCAAGAATAAACTGGACTTAAAAGAGAGGAAGAGCTATTTGCACTGAGTGGCGTTTGCGTTTACTCGGAGTTGGGACCCAATACAGTGTTATTCAGACCAGCCGATGTTACACAGGTTTCAAAAGGGTCAAAGATCAAGTGAAGACGATGAAGCCTTCCATGTATTGAGCACGGCACTGCAGCAACTCTGCATCAATTGGATACTGGTTAGTTGATTTGTTGGCTGCAGGGCCATCGTCCTCAACCAATCAGAGCTCCAGTTGGTGAGGGCCAAATGTGACCCATCCTTCCTACCAATTACAGCTTAGTTAGGCTTATTGGCCGTTGCAGTGCCTAATTTTGAGCGGTAAGGCGGCTTTGGAGTGGGACTCTGCTCAGCGTCCCCCACTTCAGTTTCTTAAGCACTTTTGAAGTAGACGGTTTGATTACCATGGACATACTGGCTTGAGGTTCCTGTGTGCCCGGCGTCACGGTCTTAGTGCATGCCCGGTCTGGGACTCCGAGTTAGCAGCCGCTGGGGTTTCCGGAGTGCAGCCGAAATCCAAGCTGTCGAAAACACCTCCAAGCTCAAGCCACTCCGTTCGTGCGAGTAGATCTGCACAGTTACCCAGGTATGGTTTTTATTCCGGATCCACCTGGCTGGCCCAAATTGAATCCCGTACAGTGCTTCACCGTGCGGACGAAGGGTGAGCTCAGCTATATACCTGGATCGTCTGCCGCTGTATCCGCGAGCCGAAAACTCACCGAAGCGGTGCGCGTTTCCGCCATGCTACCGGTCGAAAGTTTCATCCGCGTATTTGTTTCGATGGCTCAGTTGATTTTTCTTCGTCCGCGTGGTGTGATGCGGTATTTGAAGCTTCCGTCGGAGCACTTCATCTCCTGTAGTACTTCATCAGGAGCATTTGGATTTGGTGTCGCTCGATATGTCAACAGTAAACTTCGAAAAATCTCTCCCAATCCCCCATTTAGGCATTTGGAGCGTACAGTAGGGTCTCGCCTGAATGTTTGAAGGTGAATGAAACGGTGACGAGATTTTGCGGACATTGCTGATGCGGAATGACTGTTGTTATCAGCTACGGAGTCTCAGGGCGATTAAAGCATCCACGATCCAATGGCCTTTGTGAGGCGATTCATTGGAAGTATTCCCGGCCACTGGCACGAAACCTTTACCATGGTTAAAAGTGCTTATCACCAATTGGACCTGCATGATCCATGTGGTTCGGTCGGTCGTGGCCACGACCGTAGTAATGTTTTCATGGGCGACTTACCTGCTCCGTCGCACTGCCCTCAGGACTTGGAGAACTGCACAATCATCAGCAGCCAGTAGGTGTAATCCTGGCAAAGATCTTCATTCTGTTTGTTCATGGGTGAATTTTGTGAAACACTTCGAGTGATGTGTCCAAAAAACAGAAAGCATCCGTCGCCCAGCGATGATGCCTCCCGGGAACTAGTAGTTAAATGAATCCACCCTTTTGAGGAATGACTTGGCTGCTGCGAAAGCTATTCGAACAGAAGCGAGCATAGAATTGAAAAGTGTTTGGAGAACGGTTCTAGATCAGTCGAGTTGACACGTGGTGATGTAAGGTCGCTTCTACCCAAACAACTTTCTTAGCGGCCAAGCTATTGCCAAAGGGGAACCTTCACTTAACTACTCATCGTTTACCTGACATCTCACGGCACGCGTGCCATCTCAATGATGATCTCCAGACTGCGACTTACTGCGGGTTTCCGGTTTTTCAACACCAAAGCGACAAAGACGTTGAAAAGATAGACAGATACGTAAGTTCGAAAAGTTAATTTCCACGACCATATTTCAGTGATCTCATTGCAAATCTTGTACCGCCTACTAGTTGTTGTTTCGCGGCAAATTTATCAAGTAGACCACAAGGGTAACCAGAGCGTTGTTTGCTAGAGGTTTCGGGTTCTGTGGTGAGTAAAAGTGTTATAAGTGCGGAAGAGATAGTTCCTGGTGTTAAATCCGTTTCAAAAACTTCTTTCGGTCGTTCAGCTGTGGCACCCATCCGATGCATAGCTGCCATACCGCTCGAAGGAAGCATGAGGGCTGAGATACTGCCAGATTGCCCAAGCCTAGACAGGGGAAGTCGAGAGGCAGAGGTGGGGTTCAAACCACAGTCCTTGTGGTCAGTTAATTCGCGCTCAAGCACTTGAGCCATCTCGCCCCAAACTTCCTTCGATGGAAGCTGCGATTGCAGTTGTTGACAGTCCTTAGGCGCCAGCAGCCCGAAGCTTCAAATATGGCACCACCAAAGCGGAGAGCGTTAAATACCCCAATACAATGGACAATATAATGAGTGCAAGGGTGGATAGGGGTAAGGCCACTTGTCATATCTAAAAGTGTTCATCTTGTACTGTACGATGGGTCGGAAGGGAGTGGGGAGAAGGCTGGTGAGCGAAGAGCTGCAAGGGCAAATCATACTTCCCGGTTGCTCAGGCCGAAGCAGGGGGTTTGGTTGAGGTACCCCACCTTGAGTCTTTGACCCAAAAATCTGACCCACAAGACAGTGCGAGGATTTCCGGTTTTGTTTGAGGACCCCACCCCTAGCCTCTAACCAAAAGTCTGGTCCGCGAAACACCAGTTGTGAGGGTTTTCTTAGGGGTTGTTAGGGTTTTCTTGGGGGACCCTTCCCGGAGCCAATGACTCAATAGTCTGACCTACTTGGCTGTAGGGGGCCGGCCTGGCCCGAGGACGCAGGGAGTAGGGCAATACTGTCTCACTGCTGATGCGGCTGCGCACAGCAGGTGCCTTTTGAGCAGCACCGGGCTCTTTGGTTTTAAGAGTATCCCGACCGTATTGAATAATGCGCCGGTTGTCACGGTCAACCGTTGGGCTCTCGGAGTGTGCGGTTTTTGGGGCCGACCTTTTCTAACCCGTCCTTCCTCGAGGGAAGCCAGCATCGCTGCTTCCATAAATCTGGAGATGCTGGTTGCCTGGGGGAACGCCTTACTGTCTTCACATTCCTATTGCAGAGGACCGTAGGACTTTATCTCCAGACCGCCCCGTAATACGAGTACTCGCAGTACGGGGACTCGCTGTTCTTCCTCGGGCTGCTCCCTGTTGGCCTTCCTGGCATGGTTGAACTTTTAGGAACTGAGTTTCAGCCAGTATAACCCGCAGGACCATTGCAGCACAGAAGCCCGACCACCACGACAAGGTGAGAGTTTTGGGTCTGGAAAAATGGTCATCTACAGAAGGTCAAGTAACACCTTACTTACTGGCCTTACTGACGGTTCGATAATGGGGATATCATGTCTATACTGAAAAAGAGTGAAGTTGAAGTTGGTAGGTACTTGCATTCCATCATAAGCGATTTAGGGCAAGATGAGTTGCATCACATGTACCCTAAACCGACATTCCGACGATATCTTCGTGGCCTACCGAAAATCCACAGAGCAGAATAATATAAATAAATAAATCGTTCAGCTGTAACACCTTTTCGCTGCCTAGCTGCCATGCTGCCCGAAGGAAGCACAAAGGCTGGGATACCGCCATGTTGCCCAGACAGAAGAAGTCGAGATGCGCAGGTCGGGTTCGGACCACGGACCTCCCGGTCAGTAAATTAGCGCTCTAAACACTGAGACGGGTAGTGGGCGGGCTAGATTCCCAACCCCATGAGTTGGCCAGATTCTTGGCAGGTATTCCAACGTGATCGGCAAATCGGTTACTTATATTAAGGATTTATACGACTTTGCCAGCGGGATGACGGGTTTCCCCGTGGGACCAGATGACTTTTGTAAGTTTCGGCGTCAATCGGTATAAATGAATGTGCTGAAAGAGGACTCTAGAAATAAGGAATCGATCACCATTGGTGGACACCGAGAATTGACACTGCTTACGGGAGATGAAGTAGTGGAGGGCACAATAAGATGCCTAAACCCCATTCACTTCGTATATGACTTCGTGGTTTATGGTCAAGAAAAAGATCCTGCAATAGGATCTGCAATATCCCCAGTTTTGGCAAATATCTTAATGGAAGATTTCTAACAGAAAGCCTTAGCGGGATCCGTACCCACCCAAGGTATTGTGACGTTATGTAGATTACACTTTTACTGTGACCGAATGATACAAGGCAGGTGAATCTTACGACCCCCTGAGTGACCTGGTTCCCCACATCAAATGTGGTGTGGAGGTAGTCGGTTTCGGGCGCACTATCCATCTTGGACCGTATGACACATACGATTTGGGGAAACTAAAACCCAACTGACACTGGGGCGATTTGGAACCATTCATCCACCCTTCTTAAGTCGGTGTTCGCTAGTACAGGCTCATCAGTGTTTGGCCAAGTAAGGTGTCCTGTGTGCAGAAACGTTGATCCAACCGGGATCCAGGTTGGAGTAAAGAACAGACCTCGGGGTAAGGGCTATACAGCTAGTTTGATGATGCGTCAGTTAAAAGTCTAATAGTACCTGTGGCGAAACCCGACAGGGAATGGATCACCACTGCTGTTATTCCACATACACCAAGAATTTTGGACACAACTTCAGTGTACCGTTCCGAGGGAAAATACTGCTCTCTGCTCTGGTGCAATTGAAATATCACCTGCCCCTTCCCCGGTGAATACAACCAGGGCCCGTGCTTACGAAAGTAAGTGCAACAACTGAACTAAGGTCTATATAGGGCAGACGACTAGAAGTCTTCGCGCCGTCATCGGTGGTCACAATTAAAAATTAGAAAATGAAACAATTAGAAATTGAGTTTTCGGTTGTGCAACGGGGACTTCCATTGAAGAATGTGTCCAGCACCAGAAGCTGTGTTGGTTAGGCCGTGTTTGCCGAAGAGAGTGCTGTTTTCCGTGCGCAGTTCAGAGCGGCAGCAGCAGAGAGGTGGTCAACCCTTGAGCTGCAGAGAGATTAAAAAAGTTTGGGTGCTATCAGTGCTACTCGCCTTCCAGGATGCGTACCGCGAGATCCCCACTGCGCCTGGTTGGAGACGCTGCAAGATATGGCTGCTAATCGATGTCAATGGCGTTTTTGTTCTCACTTTCTATCCAGATAACCTGAATGAGTGTTTGCAGGTGTAGGCACCTCGGAATGATTGTAGTAAGTAAGATTGTAGTAAGTCCCTTCTCCATCCACCTTTATTTTTTCTTCACAATAAGGCTTTCAAACAAATCATGGTTGTACGGCAGCGAAGCCTCAGTGTTGAACACTGATGTCATACTGTCCATGATGGTGATGACGGTGATGAGGCGCAGGTGACTACCAAACGTTACTGAAGGACTCAGCAATGGTAGGATATGCACAGGATACGGGACACAAGTTAGCTTTAGAAAACTTTGAGGCAGTAAGTACGATTCTCGGCACAGAGACTGCTGGCCAAGACAATGGAAATCCGCAAGTATCTCAGTACAAATGGAATAGAAGACTTAATGCTGGTTAGTTTATGGAGAACGGTTCTCGATTAATCGAGCTGACACGTGCCGGTATGTGGTGATCAGTGAAGATTAGTTATGAACTTACCGACAGGACGTTCAACACCGATCTTGTGTGTTAATAGGAAGTGACCGTGCTGATTGGCCAACTTGGTAACCCACTCACTGGACTGAACGAAGTTTTCATGTTGAAATCGAAACGTTTCTTAGTTCTAAATCCACCGATTGTTCACCAACCTTCTCTGAAACGATGACTCCTCAATCGGTTCCAGACTTCGTGAGTTCAAGGACTTTTACAAAATCACGGAAGAAGAACATGGGATAATAAAGACCCGCGTCTCGAAATTGGCGCTGTTCCACGGACTTTCAAATGTTCACAAAAATGGTACCATTACTCCCAGTCGTTTTACCACCAGAAATATCCGTATACATGATTTCAAAATAACTATGGAGGCGAGTAAACCATCTCACTAATGCATCTTGGTATTCAGTAAACACTGCAGGATGGTCTCTGGTAAGACTGGGAAACGTGAAACCAGGAAATGAAATGACGGTGCTTTTGACGTAACTTCATTGTTCACATGATTGCTTTAATTCCGGCAATGGCGACGGTTGTCTAACTTCTGGACAGTCGGGGGACGATAAACAAACGCTGCCAAACAAGCCGCGCAGAGGCGTTTACGAACGGGTATGCAGTCAGGCGGAGATGCTTCCGCTCGGTTGCTCAATACAGTACCCACCCTGGCATATCCAGCTGCAGCGACCTTTGCATCACCAAAGGTGTGTAGCCAGAACCTGGAATAGGAAGAGGGGTGGTCAGTTCAATTGCAGCACTTGCGTCCTGTATACTTGTTTCTGAAAGACAACATACATCAATGCAGAGGAAATCCGATGTATGAGCAAGAGGCAACTATTGTCTTTCGAACACTATCGGGGTTTAAAGATAGATTTCGAAGTTTCGATTGAAGTCGGACGTGAGGAGGCTGCAACTGAGTGATACAGGGTGAACAAAGCGGTTGGTTCCAGTGTTGGGAGCTGCGTAGAGAGTATTCAAAGTTGGGTGGAGTAGGATAGAAGAGGGAAAACTTGAAGGTAGGCAGAGAGGCGTCAGCAGTAGCATGTTTTCAGTTACCCGCTATACTGTATGCAACAAGTAAGGCCACCCGGCTTATGACACCACGCGACGGCCGATGTGGCATGAGAGTACTTTCAATTGTAATTGTCGTGGTGTACGTGGGCTACGAGACTGTCAGGGCGCCCACACAGACAGGAGGGCGATTATGGTCCTCAACCAAAACCTTAAGCTCCGAAGCCCGACCGCAAAGCAGCGGTGTTTGGCGGGAAATGCAAGTGCATTACCATTTTTATGCAGTAGGTTGCCATACATATCCCTACCCCAAAACCTGAGAGAGTGGGAGGCACTTGACCAATCTGATGTGAGTAACTCCGTGAGTGTCGCACGCACACCTCCAATCTAGCTTATTGGGTCACGGAGGCCTCTACATCATCACACTATGGTAAGTCCCCGTATGTTCATGACGAAACAGTCTACTGGTGACGGTACTGTCCGTAGCCGTGCAAGATACTGGACGCTCTGCCTGCGGAATTTTGCAACCACCTAGCACTAGGCACCAGATCAGGTGAAAAGAGTATCTGCGCGGATCCAGAAGACTGAAGAGATGGAGGCGAGAAACTGCGAATGTGCGCGAAGTGTTCCAGATGATGCACGCAGCGGCCCGAAAGAGACCTCCGGCGAACGAAATAGTCACGGATAACATCGGCTTGGTTACTGTAAAAGATAAGAGCGCCTAAATGGTCGGGTTTAACGCTGTCAGCAGCAGTTAAACTGGTCATCTCCAGTTGCTCAGCCGGATTCCCAACCGGCAACGCAGCTGTGGACAATACACTCCCGCCGAATTCATAAATGAGCACACGTCTTATGTCTTTCAATCGTCACAGAGCTACTGGTAGTGATCAACCCCACCCGTTGTGTTCAGGATCGAGATGAAATCCTCAGTCTCTGCTTGTCCAACTTATTTGCGTCAATATGGGTGAAAGACACCGTCGATAGTGGTGCCTATTTTAAAAGAGGGTGCTTGCAGTGAGTGTGACAGTCACAGAGGAATTAACTTGGTCTGCGTTGTAACCAGACTGCGTCGCTCATTTTTTATCGTCTTACAAAGGCGCGTAAAAACGGGACAACAAGCATGATTCTGGCTGTGTGGACTACATCTTAACACTGTGTCAAGATTTAGAGCAACGGCATGCATATAGACGCCTTACAATCTTGGTGTTCCTAGACTTCATGAATACTTTCGATTCTGTCTACCGTTTAGTTCTTTTCAACACACTTTTGCAGCAGGGTATGCCCCGAGAAGTTCATGGAATCTCATGCGCTGTTTGATGCACATACTTGTGTGTATGAGTGTATGGGGAGCTCGCCGAAGCCTTTCCTACAAGTAGCGGTATCCCAAAAGGATTTGTCCGAACGAGCATCCTGTCGTCCTGGAATATGCAGACGACGTAGTTCTGATTTTCGGAGAAGAGAAAGAAACGGATGCATTACTGGAAAAACTGCAACCTACGAAGTGCAAAGTCATTGTACAGGACTTGCAGCCTTTGAACATGCCCCTGAGATTTCAGGGAGTGACAGTGGAGATTGTTAAACACTACACCTACCTACCAGGTAGACTTCACGTTTTTCACAGACTTCAGCCTACAAAATCTGTCATACAGCTCCGGCTGGTACTGTTACCACAATTTAACTGTGTTGGATTTGGGAACCTATCTTTGCATATTTCCTCTTTCAGCTATTTCTCCGCATGTTTTGGCCTTATGATAGTGGTGGATGATGCTGTCTCGCACTTCGGCCAGGCAACAACGAATGCGGCAACAAATATTGAATGAAGAACGTATGTCTCAGACTCCCCATCTTGTCAGGATTCCAGGACAGCGGAAGTCCAGTGGGTCGAAATTGATTATCAGCAGTCCTACTCCATCCACACAGCCTCCTGGCAGTATATCCCAGCCAACATCCCAAAGCCCCCCTATTTCTACCCCGAATGCACGGATTTCTTCACAGGCTCCTAGCCGTGGACCTGGTGCCAGTGCATTACTAGCCTTTTTGAGTGGCCCTAACCAGCGTTCCACTGCGGTAAGTTGTTTTTCCGGATATCAGCTATTTTGTATGCTATCGGATTGTTTGATGTAGAATGCGGTTGCCAATAAAGTGCACTAACAGTTTTGATGCTATCTCAGTCATCTGCTGGGGGAATTCAGGGTTTTTCTTACGCACTTTGCGTTGATGTCAGATCCGGTTATATCAACTGACATTTTTCTTACTGTTTTACCACACTTTCGCTACCGTAGGGAACACAAACGCACATGGTATACTGGCGTGACCTGTATTGTTTGAGGCGTGCGTGAACTATGGCCTACGGCCTTTGTCCTCTCAGTATTCTTTATCATAGTGACCTTACTTATCACCAGTGCACATTGGAGGGCAGCGTTTTACTTCATTGAGGCACCTTTTTTTGCATCCTTTAGATATCCAATACAGCTTTTTCAACTTTTCAACATAGTTCCATCACCGTTACCTTACGGAATCTGCTGCTCATTGCGGTGTGTGGCGTTTACCCCCCCCCCCCGCTCTGGCTTCTCATCTTGATCTCAAGTCACTCCAGGGTCCGTTGACCTAAGCATCATAGGAGGACCCTGTTTTACCTTAACGGGCCAATGTGTCAGATCGCTTACATCTGGGTGGACGGCGTCGCAGATGTGCATTCCATTTTAGGATGGCTTGTGTCCCTTTTAAACATCACTTGACTCTCTTACTTTGTCGACCCTCATCGCTTTCACAATTTTCTTGATATGGCTGGTTTAACTTAATTCCCCTCCCTGAACTTCGTTTCAGAGCATAGTTATCCTCATCAAAGATATATATATATATATATATATATATGACACTGCTGCGGAGCACATGCACTTAATACGGCGTATGTGAGTTGCTGTGGTTGGCGCCTTGGACTAGGCGATGCTATCCTATTTGCAGGACACATATTCACCCTCGAACATCTGTTTCTTCAGGTGGATATATGGCAATAGAGGTCTAATTAAAAAATGGTGCTCAAAATATTCCTGAGGTGTATTTTGATAGAAATCACTAGAAATCCCTAAGTCTACCAACTATACAACAGGGGTAGGGGACCACAAGCGGGATTCACCTCTTTACATCCTCCGCTATGCCTAGGCAAACATATAAACTAAAGTCGTGTAACAAATCGGTACCATGTTCGAGGAAACAACGCTAGATGTAGCAAGTTGTTCCGCTTTCTTTCTTGGTGTACAAAAGGCAATCTATTCCCATAGAAGAGGAACCTTAATGAGACGTGATAGTTTTTCGAAGAAACCAAGACAAACTGCATAATCTCAACCGTTCACTCTATACCATACCCAACCGTTGAAACTCGCCATTGCTAGCTGAATATGGAAACGTAAGTATCTATCGATTTTGTCAGATATTTTATCAAGTATGCCAAGGAAAGAATTGTGGAGCGGTTTTTCATGTAATAAGGGATCGTTACAGTCATCTTTGATAAGGAGTTTGAATATATTAACAGTGAGCTGTGTGGATCTATGCCAAACCGTATGTCAAACGCTGCATCAAATAAAGTAAACTCTCAAACCAGCGCCCATAAATGAATGACCATAGAGAAGCTCGGTCAGTCCGTCTGGCTTTCCCTGACTCGAGAGCTACCGAACATCGGGATTTTATGGCTTTTCACTCAACGCCTTGAAATTTGTTACCGTCTTTTAGGTGATGTATTCTTAGGCACCTGCATTAACTCGTCGCCTACCGAAAGTGTGCTGGAAATCAAATTATACGGGCACTCAACTTTTACCGTGAAAACAAATAAAGTAGCAGTGGGCTTCCCCAGTCTCAATCAACGTGACAAGCAGTGTTGTAAGATACTTAGGGTGTTGTTGTGTTGACGGCACTTGTAATCTTGCAACTAAGATTTTCATATAATTTGCTACATTTGCCGAGTTCTAACGATGTTTGCTTCACCTGTAAATCTGAAAGTGCGGAGTGTTCCGTAGGTTTTCTGGAGCCAATTAATTGGATTCTATATCGGGATAACTTCCTTATCTTATTATGAACGCGCTTGATAAGGCTATATGAAACCCAAAAACTGCCCTGTTAACAGCTCTTCAGATCCCCTACCTCACACAATTGTCTGAGCAACTTAGTGCGGCCAGTGACTAGCATACGTACAGTTTTCATAATTGACAACATTAGCAAATACTGGGTACCCCTAAGGACCATATTACTCCGTTAAGTCAAGCTAACTGCGTTACTAAATCCTGTTGTTGTAGGTGGTTATTGGATCTGTAGAATTCAAGTTCGCATCACTTTTGTTTGAACGGTCCTTCTGTCACGATGCAGTCATTCTGGTGAGTGCAAACTAAAGAGGGAGAGCTCTTATTAGAGTTCCTGTGAAATGCATATCCTTGGCTGTGTCGGGACATCTGATATGCAAGGTAATCGTGTTGCCACTACTTCACCAGTGCACAGTGGACGCACCTGAGTTATCACGTCTGAACGGGCGAGCGTGCTCACGTTTCAGCGATCCGACTGGTTTACCACCACCTTGTCCTGGTGGCCTGGCTTCTGTGCTGCAATGACTCTGCGGGCCATACTGGCTCGAACTCAGTTCCGAAAGATTCAACCATGCGGGGAAGGCCAAAGAGGAACAGCTCACTGAAGAACTGCGGCTCTCCGTACTGCGAGTAATCGTATTACGAGGCGGTCTGGAGGTAAAGTCCTACTGTCCTCTGCGATAGGAGTATGAAGGCAATAAGGTGTTCCCACAGGCGACCAGCATATCCATATTTATGGAAGCAGCGATGCTGCCTTTCCCCGAAGAAGGACGAGTTAGAAAAGATCGACTCTAGAAACCGCACACTCCGAGAGCGCAACGGATGACCGTGACCACCGGCGCATTATTCAATACGGTCAAAATACTTTTAAAATCAGAGTCTGGTGCTGCTCAAAGGGTACCTGATGTGCGCAATTATGCTAGAAGTGAGGCAGTAATGCCTTACACCCTGCGTCCTCGGGCCAGGCCGGTCTCCTGCAGCCAACTGTGTCAGATTTGAGTCATCGACCGGGAAGGGTCCCCTAAGAAAACCCTCACAACTGGTGTTTCGCGGACCAGACTTTTGGTTAGAGGCTAGGGGTGGGGTCCTCAAACAAAACCGGAAATCCTCGCACTGTCTTGTGGGTCAGATTTTTGGGTCAAAGACTCAAGGTGGGGTACCTCAACCAAACCCCCCGCTTCGACCTGGGTAACCGGGAAGTATGATTTGCACTTGCAGCTCCTCGCTCACCGGCCTTCTCCCACATTCCCTTACCACTCATCGTGCAGTGCAGTGGAATCAACCCATTTTGCAGTCCCCCAGGCACCGTTCGGCGTCTAGACCTTCACCCAGAAAAATAAACCAAAATAACTACTTACTAACCTCAAAAGATCTGATCCACGTTGCAGGCTTTAATGTCCATACTCATTGTCAAATTGGAAAACAGGCATCCCTTGCTGAAACCTTGCTTTCCATCTCTGTCGATGTATGTTGTGTCTCCGAAACACGCGTGCAGGACTCCACTTCGGTCGTGCTCCTCAAGCCGCTTAGGACGAGCTCAGATGTTCCACATTTCACCCTTCGGACATCTGGTGATCCTGACGAAATGGCTCGTGGTATCTACGGTATCTCAGCCCTTACTGGACTGGATCCCAGTAAACAGGCGCCTTTGCGCTGTGCGGTTGTCTGGCTCAATTAAGACTAACGCAGGTTAATGCGGTAACCGGTGTTTGTCTTGCCAGCGTACGACTCAACAGACTGCAGTCCGGAGGCTGAGAAGGACGAGTTTTATCAAGACCTTTCACGACTGCTTCGGTCGGCAAGAAGGACGTCTATGATAATCTTAGCGGGTGATGTGAATGCCCAAGTTGGACGACTAAATCCGGAAGAACCACAGATTTGGAGTCGATGCTGAGCGTACGGATAATGGGGAGCGGCTTTTTCAATTGTCTACAGATCATCGCCTGTTCCTAGCCAGCACGAACTTCCAACACAAACGCCCACATCGAGTTACTTGGAGTCCACCTACCACAAGACATCATGAACTCAAATTAGACCATGTGGTCATCAGTTACCGATGGAGAGCCTCAGTTATGGACTGTCGTTCATTCTGGGGTACGCAACTTGACTCTGATCACGCTGTCTTGCGGGTCCAGCTAGCACTTCGCTTTCCGTCAGTATTACGCGTGCCAAAGGAGAGCAGCTCAATTCATCAACTTCGACAAATTTCCGTGGCTGGAGAGTATCGAGCTGACGTGGCTAGAAAGCTACCGGAAGCGCACAGTCATGCGGACGACGAAGATTGCTTGGAGATTTTATGGAGGCGAGTTAAAGAAGCAATGCCCTTAGCTGTAAGAACTGCTTGTCCAGCCCATCTGACTCGACTAAATGAGCACTGGATATCGTCGAGGTAAGCATATCATATTGCTGCCAGAAAGGCCATACCAGAAACGAGTGACTGTGATGCCGCACGTAGATCCCTCAACTACCGGATAATCAGGAGTTTGAAGAATGACAGGGAACGCTGATGGATTTTGAAGGCCTAGTAGATGGAGAAGGCCTTCCGCGCAAGCAAAGTCGCGCCCTGTTTCAGGTGATTTGATCAGCCAGTCAACAGAAGACTAGTGTCAACGAGACGATATGCGAAAAAACCGGAGCGCCAATTTACTGACCGGAAGGTCCGTGGTTCGAACCCGACCTCTTCTCGACTTTTCGGTACGGCCTTGGGCAATCTGGCAGTATTGCAGCTCTCGTGTTTCCTTCCGGCGGCATGGTAACTAGGCATCGAACGACTGCCTTTACTTTTATTAGCTTTCACTCTCCCAATCGTTGTCTTAAGCGATGGGCCGAGCACTTCAAAAAATAGTTCAGCTGGTTTCATTCAACACAACTAGGAGAACCCAGCGGGCCTGAATGACATTGACTCCAGCCCGCCGTCAGCAACCGAAATCCAGCGTGTGATATCAATCCTCAAACTCGAAAAAGCACCTGAGGGCCGTGTATGTGAACTCATGTGGACGCGTACGAGTATACGGCAAGCTTTCGCCTGAGTTCGCCACTTCCACTGGTGTAAGACAAGGTTCTTCTCTCTCAGCTTTCCTTCTCAACTTTGTCATTGGTGTGTTGCGGGAAATTCCTCTTCCTGCCTCTGCACCCTCTGGGGTCGAAATGATCCTGGAACTTTCGCCTACAGACATTGAGTGTGCGGATGGTATTGCTCCCCTTGATTCAGATTCTTCAAAATTGCAAACCATTTTAAATAACCTAAATAACTCTGCCACATGGTTTGGCTTGCGCTTCATACCTGAAAAGTGTAAATTGATGCTACGAGACTGGATAGGATCCAACCCACACCTCATGCTTGCAGAAGAGCCAATCGTAGTTGATAAATTTGTTTAACTAGCCAATTGTATAAGTTCCGTCGGACGGACTGGAGGTGATATTACTTCTCGAATCGGAAAAGCTAGGACAGCTTTTGCGAACCTCCGACACCTATGGCGCTGACGTGACCTCAGTTTGTCTGTCAAGGGCAGATTTTACACTGCGGTGGTGCGATCCGTACTGTTTTATGGATCAGAGACGTGGCTCCACGCGCAGAGGACATACGAAAGATGTCAGTGTTTGACCAACGGTGTCTCCGAAGCATTGGGCAGGTCCGGTGGGATCGTCGGATTAGTAATGTTGAGGTACCCCAAATGGTTCTGGGAAGAAGGGAGGCCTCTCGCGATAGGTCACTTACCCACACTTCATAGGTTACGCTGGTTACGCTTAAGTGCTTGGCTGTATACCCGGCACTTCCACTTCCCGATGATCGAAACTGTAGCAGCTGGAACCAATGTGCCTATGGTACACGGTTTGTAGTTGATCAATTGAATTGAAATTGCTTACTGGCTCGAACGACGATCCAGTAACTGTTCTGGTTATGTTGACCGATTGACCTGCCTTTCTAGATTCCCCGGTTGAGTAGCATCATAGACAACCGAAACCGGATGGATAATTTTTGATTAGTTTTGGATGGCTGCTAGTCCAGTGCCTCCTTGTTTGGTGTGGACTCATAGAAATGATTGCGCCAGGACGGGCGGTGTGCTGTTCACACGAGGGTGATGTTAGTGTTAAGTCCTGCTGTTAGGATTACAGTACTACGTACATCGGAGCCTCGAGGCAGCTGAAAGGAGGAATCACAGAACTAAACGGCTTGCACGCTCTCTATCCTGAAGTTTCGCGATGCCGATAACGTGAAAAGGTGTCAGCCGATTCAAAAAACCTGTTAATACGCGCAGAACGGTTCTGTGTGGGAGCTTTAGTAATTTATGTGCCTCCACCCGTGTGAAGTGGAACGGTGGTCACTCCCTATCCGCCGTGTGTGGGTTAATGTATATAAGCGAATAATGTGACTTGTTCATCTCAGCTTCAACTCACGGATGGGATTCTCATCTTGACCATTAAAACTACCGTCTCGAATGTCGACCTCGCACTGGTAGTGGTTAGTATACTTATTTTTCTATTTTTCGGTTTCGATTATTCTGCTACTGATGAAGAAGATAATCTGCGGTGATGGATTCGTTGGGCCGCAAAACTCTGTTCTTACTCGTGTGCACTTCCACCAGTAGTCATATCAGTGGAGACGAAGGGAGGTCCCATGAGACCGACGTGTCGTTTTCCAGTTTCCGAGAGAGAACTACTTGGTGTTTCCCATTATCTAGAACTGACATTGTGTCTTGTTTCACCTGAACGAACTGTTAGAATAGCCAACATGATATTGATCAGACGCTTTTGTGAATCACGACAACTGCTTTATTCAGTGCCACCAATTCCACTCGTTCCCAACCAAATTTGATTCACTTTCAGTGCCGTTGCATCAGTTGGAAGTGAGCATAGGACGCCTCATCATTCGAACTGGAAGCCCAGATTCTGGTGAGGTTTGTGGGATGGAACCTGGACGAGGAGCAGCCTCATAGCATTTTGACAGTAGCAAAATAACAAGGACTGTGTTCAAACACGATATTTTATTGGCCTCAAAAATTTCATTTATCCGAACATGGGCTTATTCCCCTTCCAAGGAGCCATTTCCAGCTGCATCGTCTTCAGGGTTAGCTGTGTTGCATTCATGCCGCATAAGAGTGTACTCACTGGATACCATTCAAACTGACTCAGAGAATAACCTGTTAGCTGGTAAAATCCGATGAATGCGGAAACCAGGCGAGACGCAGCGTTCAGTCTGACATCTGAGAATCAGAAACTCGCTGGAGTGTCCGATACAGTAAGTGAGAATAGTCGTAGGCTGGGCCTTATTCATTTTGACGTTGAGCACAAAATCCGGCGAAATTGGGGTATCGTGCGTGAGATGGAGCGTAAGTGAACGAACATATATGTGCAGCGCCATGCACTTCTCTAGGAGATTAGTGGAAAGTCCAACTTTTGATGGAACCACTTTAAATGATGACGATTAACTAGCGTGGTGGCACTCAGACCCTAGTCTGTAATCCCGATTCGGCGCACACAACTTGTTAGCTGACACAGTAGCTACATTCTCTGTCGTCCTCACGTCCACTCAGATGCATGGGGTATCTTCAGACAGTCAATTTAATGGCATGAGGTACCTGTTGATTCATGGCAAACCTTGAATTAAAGTGTAAGCTGTGAATTGATGCACTAGATGCTTTCGTTTAAAGAGTAGTTGGCAGTAAAATCGTCCATGTTTCTTGTTTCTTATGGAGGTAAATAATAAGTAGACTCCTTATTTAGCACAACACCTTGACCTCAGCGTATGTTGATGGAATCAAGATCAATGATAGGTTCTGGAAAGAAAATGGTGGAGGACCTGGGGCAGCAAAAACCATGTGGGTTTGGTTTAATGAATAAACACAAGAGTTCGACTGTCAAAACCGAGCCACCCATAGGGATAGATACCAATGTGTTCGTATGGTTTAGATAGTGGGCGTGTGGCCTGGGGTGTGCGTGATGCGTAACAACTTAAAGGAGGCTCAGTTGCATCTTCTGGATGTATTCAGTTATACCTTCACTGTAGTGTCGTTCCTTATTAATAACGTTTGCGAGGATGATCATCAAGAGCGCTGGTAAACTGTCATTGCAATCAACATTGTGTTTTTGCAAGATGTCAGAGATTTCCGGCAGTTGAACCCATCACCATAAGAAACAGGATAAATTTTCGAACAATTTTTGCTTTTCCAAGGTAACATTTCTCTTCATAAAGCTCCAGAGTATCCAGTAGGATTCTGTTGGGTAGAATTTTGAGTATAAGGCAACTTTTCGTTGAGGGGAACAGCTGCCTTTTCAAGAGCTTGTTCGATGCTTGTCAGTCACATTGTCTCCTAAAGTAGGATAACGAAAATAACCAGAGTTTAGTTCGCCTGACTTTTACTTCTGGAGTCATTTGAAATTAGTACAGTTTTTGCGCACTTGTGCTAGGCGCTCTCTCGATGGGGCCACATCGAGGCATTGTCTTGTGGGGCACCAAATATCTTGGTTGCACTTCAGAGTGCATTCGGATACTGTGCTCAAACTCACCATAATTTCATTTTCTGCCGTGACGCTGTTTACAGGAGCGGTAGTTCACTGCAGCGGGAGGTGTAAGTTTCCCAAGCATTCTCAACCACTTTATGTTTAGGAGATATGTGATGGATCGGACTTTTTGTCTCACTACCAATTGTTCCGCTAATTGTAGGCGGTTGCTCACTTCCAGGTGGTTGGCTCAATTCGAGTTTCAATAGAAAACTTATAGAAAACGTTGTATTCTTGTCCATCTCGAATCACTTGCTTCCAGACCAGCAACTGAGGAATTGACCTCGGGATTTAGCAATAGAAAGCAAGTATTTTCGGATCATTTTACTCTTCTCCCAGAGCGGATCGTAAATTTTCAATCCGACTTTCAATAAGTTGTGCCTGAGTCCTGCTAGATCACCGGTTTGTATAATCGTCACTTGATTGACGATTATGTTCACTAGACAGCCAATGAAATTGTTATCGAGACTGCTTTTCCTTTCTTAGGATAGTGTAATTTATGTATATTCTTCCCTGTTTCATATACGCTAGACAACAGCGACAACAACAGTAACAACAACAAACAATACTTCACCCGGTGATACTGAATCGCGCTCTAATCACGAACCTTCAGTTCAGCGAACTGGTTGTGTACTTCCCACACTAATCCAAGCGCCATCCAGTCTGGTAGACAGTTCTCAAACTCCTAAGTACATAGCTGCCGCCGATGCTGGCAAATCCGTTTCCTGCCAATATCAAACTGCCCCACGCCCTCCCGGACTTTCTGTGCAAGTTTCGTCGTCTCTTGGAAAGTCCACTAGCGTAAGCGAGGGACCTATCGCTCCGGCTATTACCGAGCGTGATAATATGGAGATGGATGCCAACCTATCGTCAGTTTCTTCTGATTTGAATTCGGTGAGTATCCTTACCCGTCTGTGGGTATTTTGTCACGTAGTGAACTAGAAATCTTCACACTCTTACAACTTAAGCAGCCCCAGGTGCTATTCTCTTATGGTAAAACCATTTATGGTAGTTAAGTTTGAAATTGAGGTGAGTATTCGAACACAGTTCTTGTACTTTTTTGACTAACCTTCCAGTGTATATCATTAGTTGATTCTACTTATACGTGTCCCTTTTTTATGCTATCGCATGCGGTCTACTTCGATGAACTATAGGAAGCGGCGGCGTTGTAGAATTCACTTTACTTGAGTCTCGTCTACGTGTTTGCCGCACCTTTTGGCTTACTAGCCAGAAGGTGGACTGTGAATTGTGACATGATTCGGTGCTCCTAATTATGTAGAAGGATGTTATCCGAACTTGACAGATGCTTTTGACATCGAAAGGTTGGCCTCATCAGATGGTAGGGCCTAAGCAGCCAATGGTCATGTTTGTTCCGGGCGCACATGTTTGGTGGACCAGTCGTTTAGGGTTGGTTTCTTTTTCATGTCCTTTAGTGACTTATGTAGTGTATCCAGCTGACTTAAGGAAAGCGAGTAAACTTTCCTGAAAACCATCTGGCGTACCTCAGCATTACTCACCAGACGCACGCAGTGCTTCGGAGGAACCTGTGGTCAAACACAGCGAGTCTTCGACGATCTTCTGTGGACAGTGATCATGTTTCTAATCCATAAAGTAGGACAGATTGATCCGCAGGAGTGTGCACTCTACTGTTGACAGTTAAGCTAATATCGCATCGGCGCAATAAATGTCGGAGTTTGACATTATCCCTACCTGCCCGATTAAGGAAATGTTTCCGTCCATCTTGAGTAGGTCAGGACTTATGCAGCCGTCGAGACAAACGAACTTATCTACCACATTGATCAGTTTATCTGCAAGCATGAGGTTTGAGTCTCCCTCCCGCCCAGTTCTGCAGATAGTATTAGGTTACAGAGGCACCTTGCAGATGAATGACCCTGCTTCAGCCGGCGTATTCTAGAGTGAATGGATTGCCTACACGTGACGACACAATGGTGTGGTCAGTGTCAGTTTATGAACTCCCGGGGTGAACGATAATCTTTTACGTGAAACTTTCCCTAGGTAGCTTCGTCCAAAACAACTTCAAGGCTGTTTTGCAGTTGGTGGCCTCCAATTCACACTGTGTGAGCGCTTGTGTTGAAAGTATGCGCTGGCCAGAAGCAAATGATGTTCAGTATGCAAGTGAAGAAGTTGTTCTCCGTTATCTGTGCAGCAAGCGTCAACTTGAATCGACTGCCGAGATGGGCCTCCTCAAGACTTAGTTGCCCGATATTGACATTCATATTACCTACCCGAATCACAGTATCTGTAATGCTCGCTAACTGAAGTGACCTGAACAAATCTCGCTAGAAGCTGCCTTTCTTAGCCTCAGAGCCTGCAAATCAATTTGGTTTTGCGAGAGACTCATCTGGAACCAAGCTGAATATCTCTTTCGTGATGTTTCCGGGCAACTGAATGTGCTTTAACAGGCCGCCTCATGTTTCAGTTGCTACGATATCCGAGATATCACGGTACATGTATATACGTAATGCACTACTCATAAGGTTGCTGAAAATTCCTCGACACCTTCGATACCTTTCTCAGCATCAGAACTGCCGTCCGTCGGAGCTGATACAACAAATAAACACTACTGACCGCATCGAGATGCAATTATCCTAATTTAGGCCGCCAGCCATACAGGAATCTAGTACAGTAAAGCTTGCTCATCCCTGCGGTTAAGCAATAATTCTGCGCCCTAAATATCTTGAGGCCTTGCATCAGGATCAACAGACATCCAAAGCGTAAAGCGTGGGGAATCTGGATCCGTCCTGAACGGTTTGAGGTGTGCAACCGAGCTAAGGTCTTGTATGCGTGTCTCGGAAACAACATATATCGACCGGAAGAGAGCACATAGTTTGAGTCAGAGATGTCTGTTGTCCAGTCTGACGCATCTGGAAAATGAAAGGCCGGAACATTTGATCAGATCATTTGATCAGATTATTGATTAGATCATTTGACGAGATCATTTGAATTTAATAAAGGCTTATTTTCGTTTATTTTATTGGGCTGGGGGCGAGATGACTCAAGTCGTTAGAGCGTGAATTTACTGACCGGAAGGTCCGTGGTTCGAACTCGACCTCTGCCTCTCCACTTCCCCTGTCTAGGCTTGGGCAACCTGGCAGTATCTTGGCCCTCGTGCTTCCTTCGGGTGGCATGGCAGTTATGCATCAAAAGGGTGTTTCGGCTGAACAGTTATTGGGCTATGGTTGGGTGATTGGCAGCTAAATAAATAAGAAAAATCCAGTTGAAGGGCACGTGGGGAAGGGAGTCAAGTGCTGCGACAGCGTATAGTACTTGATTAAGGAACAAGATACACTCATTGCAAGGGTTGATATACTGTCCTTGGACGGGACTCAAACCCTTGATATCTAGGATGCTACTTCCCGGTTGCCCATGCCGAAGGAGGTTTAGTTGAGGTACCTAACCTTGAACCATTGACTCACAAATCTGACCCACGTAGTGGGAGGATGTAGGGTTTTGTTCGGGAATCCTTGCCCCAGCCTCCGGTTGTTAGGGTTTTATTAAGAGACTCATCTCGGAGCCAATGACTCAATAGCCTGACCCGCCTGGCATCAGGGGACTGGTGTGGCTTGAGGGAGCTACGTTCGAAGCTACGTAGGGCTCTTGGCAAGGTCTGTTTTTCGACTGTATTGAATAATTCACTGGTGGTCACGGCCAGTCAGAGCGTGCGGTCTTTGCATTTGGGCTTTTTTAACCCTTCCTTCCTCGGAGAAAGACAACATAACTGATTCCGCAAATATGGAAATGCTGGTTGTATTGGGGAAGCACATTACATTACTGTTCCTACACTTCTGTCGTAGTCAACGGCGCGATTTTCTTGCCGACCACCTCGTAATACAACTTCTGACAGTACGCGAACTCTGTTTTTCATCGGATTGACTCCCATTGGCCTTCCTGGCATGGTTAATCCTTAAGGAGCTCAATTCCAAGCAATATAGCCGTCAGTATCACTATATCACTGAGGCCCGACTACCACGACAAAGTGACAGCTTTGGGTTTGAATGAATGTGTGTAGAAGGCAAATGGCGGACTGCTTATCTTTATTTTACGTACTTCAGCAAGGAAACATTGAATCAAAAGCGATTTAAATGCAGTGTGGTGCGATCTGAGGCCTTACGTCAACACCGTTCCGAGATTTGGTTTGGTATATGAGTATAAAAATAAAGCAAGCCGCTTCTTCTATTTTACGTCTGCTGTTGCTGTCCGTTCGGATGGTATGTCTCGTACGATGTGATTTAATGAAATCTCTGATCACTTGTTTACGATTCCGAACCACCTCCTCCTATTAGACTGTATTGAATGATGCAATGAGTGTGCGTCTGGTGTAGACCTTTCACTATGTTTATGCAAAGTTCACCAATATTCTGATGAAATCTCACAGCTACGATTAGATTATTCCACCCCCGCATTACTCAATTGTTGTGGCATGACATTTACATATGTTGTTTAGTTGATGCTTGACTTTCGTTTGAAAATATCGTTTGCGAGTCAGAGACTCTCCAATCATATCGTTTGATCTGAATCCGTAGAATCGCTCGCCCATGTTATCCATGTTAAGTAGCCTTCAAGTTGAGTAGGTGAGTTCACTCAATTTTCCAATTTCCATAATAGTACCTCTGTGTCCTTGCCACTAAAGGCTGACCATGTCAAGTATGCACGCACAGTTCTTGATAAATCATATCGCAAAGAGACCAAGTTGCTTGTGTGGCTTATGTTCCGCGCTCGTAAAATCATTCGCCATGGAAATGTAGCCTCACAGAATTTTGATCTTTCTTCAAAAAAAAAACCTTCTGCGTAGAAAATTTATTCAGATTCTCCAAACCACATTTAATTCCATGGTTCAAGGGGAACAAGGAACACTGGAAACCGAAAAAATGTGGTTCAGCGAGTGTTTACTTTTTTTTATAGCTTGCTTACGCATCATTTACAAGCACGTGCCTGCTGTATTGTGCCAAATGAATGGAATGATCAATCGACTGGGATTTTCTAATCTCCCAGTTGCATATGATTGGAAGTCTAAAGTGTGGCTGGAGTATTTAAGTTGGCTCCGAAAGAAGCGTTGAGTGACCACCCGGGAGAACTGAAGCTTTGGGTTTGGTAGTAATGCTTGTGTGCGGGTGCCGGAAGGCAAAGTCATCACAACCTCCCGAATGTAAATGAAGACAAGCTGATTTTGGAGTCGGACCAAAATTTACGCCCAAAAGCGCGATCCAAACTACCAATACGCCTAGTTGCACACATTCTACGATCGACTACACGATGGGTCGTCGAATTCTAGTATACTAAGTGGTCTCGAAACTAGTTTATCAAATGTAATTTTGGCTGTGGAAAATGTGGTACTGTTCGTGAAATTTCCTGCGAGGAATTATAGCCAAACACTTGTCGGAATTTTCCTTAAGGATCTCTCTACTGATCCGCTACTGATTACTTTCAAGTCAAATAGCCCTGTTAAGTTAATTAGCACTTTTTACTGCCCCGAGGAGTTCGAGTGCACTTTAAAGCCTCCTTATTGCGATGGCTTCCCAGAATTTTGCCTCGTGCTTTTTCATTTGTTTTCGCCAACTTTTTTGCGTATTGGAGTCACGTCACTCGGTCTCTTTCAGGAAGCTTTTTCTGGTGCACAACTCCGATCACGCGTCACGTCACTCAGTCTCTTTCAAGAAGCTTTTTCTGGTGTACAACTCCGATCACGTCGTCATACTTACCGACTTGATACATTGAATTCCATGAGGTTACCATGAGTTGACGAAGGATAAGTCGGTTCACGATTTATTAGTGGTCTTCGATGTTTCAGTACCATGGATTTCTGTTGCTTGGCAGTTTGGTTGCAGATGTTTCGTCACCATTTGTGGAGACATCATCACTATGCGCTTGCGTCAACAAATCAACTGCCACTTATTCAACAGCCAATTAACTTATCCGAGCTACCAGTATTCCGACTCATTAGCCGTCTTTTGTTGACTTTGTGGTTCTGCTGATTAACTGAGTGGAGCGTGTTAAACTTTGAGATGTACCACGGTGAATCACCTGTGTTGTCTCCCGCACATAGAAATGAACGTTTGTATCGTTGGCCTAGGCTAATCGTTATTGTGAGGATCGTTATTTCATGCTGGCATGCGGAAATCTCCTTCTGATAACTGGTGGAAAACTGATGGTAACGAAAGCTCACAGAACAGAGAGTTTTTTAAGAAAAGGAAACAGTCGCACCGACCGCAGGTCAGAATAATCTGAATATCAGTTAAGCAACAGCTGAAAAAGACTGATTGTAAGTTCGTTAACAGGTTTGTCGACCAGATATATTGACAACACTTATATCTGCTAGACGTATCCTTGAGTCGATTCGCAAATGCAAGCTCAACACCAGACTTCTATAGGACACCGAATGGCGGGAAAAATAGGGATCAGAGCACCTGCATGGTACACTTCTCAAAGCTGGCCTTGAGTTTAATAAAATCATCTTTGTGGCAGTCGTCCTATTCTGCCAATCCCAGTGATACGGCCTCGCCAAAAGCCTGCTTTTTAAAGCGTATTCATATGAGATTGCTGCGGTGAAAGTTCCGGAACGAGCGATGTTCACAAAACAATGGGCAGTATTCATGTGACGAATAGTATAAACAAATGGGCTCAGAGGAAACATGCCTAGCACACGCGTACATTACGAGTAGTGTAACGGACAATGATGACCCTTGAGGCCGAGTGCCCGCGATCCCTCTGATAAAGCTGGCTGTAGGTAGATTTCAATGTTGAAGCGGAAGTTGAATAGAGAAAAGTTGTTTTGAGGAATGGTTTCCGCTGTGAGAAAATTTAGGCGATTTATCGAAAGGAGCACAGTTTGAATAACGGTAGGAAATATGAATACTGTGAGAGTCATAGGATGACACTTGGGTTCGGTTCACTTCACTTATTGGTTTTGTTGGTTAAATTGGACCGATGTATTACTGAGTTCTAGGAGAGCATATAGGATGAGCAGCCTCTGAGGTATATTGGACGGTTTCGGGACAGGGAGCTTGACTATGAATTGACCACTTCATGAATCACGCGACTAGATCACGAACTTTGTATTCTAGTGTACCCTCTACCTCAGGAGGCCTCTTTTGTCCAGCTAATTACAGGGACCGCCCGAAGTGAGTAGTCAATGAAGCGGTGACACTACGCGAAAGCTCTGACTAGCTCTGACGGATGCATGGATTTAAGTCTAACACGGCCTCGTTCGGACGTTTTCCCTCCGGTCGATAGCAGGTGATCATGCCTCGGACACTGGAACGATCTGTCATGTGACTGAACAATCAAATAATCGGAGGATTGGTCCGTTAATCACCCTGTACTGGGACATTGTCTCTGTTGTTATTGTCGATTGTCCGGGTAGTGTTTTATTTGATTTGATAAGGTTACGGTCAACTTCAAAACATCTAGCGAAGTTCTGAGGTGTGGAACTCGACTTAGCATTTCACAATTCATAAGTAATTTATGTCGTAGCGAAGTTCTTAGGTGTGGAACTCGACTAAGCGTTTCACAATTCATAAGTAATTTATGTCAGATCGCTTCTCTTAGTCATATTGAGAACCCAGGATTAGATTGAGTTATCCGGAAACCTAAGGTAACCAAAGTTTCGGAGATGAGTCCTGTTGAATTTGGATGATTCGGCTGACGAATTAGCCATGTGATCTAGTATCGGTAGACCAACTGTGAGGGTGTGTCGGCAGCTGATATGGTACATTTGTGGTGCTCCGTTAACGGACAAAGACGATTGGTGTAAAAACAGAAGATCATTATTTTGGAGTATGCAGTTGAATTCCGACATGTTTCCTGTAGGTGTACACTCAACTTGCACACTCATATTTTGCTATTTCCCGTTTCCGTCTAGCCGATGGAGTCCTGTTTTGCCAACATCCTCGAGGAGCATGGAAATGACAGTATTGATTTGAACAGCATCACTCCGTCAATACAATTCTCTACCCCAGTGAGTTTTTAATAGTTATTTCTGGGCTACCAGACGAAATCGCAGGTTTTTAAACTGTTCTTGAGGGCATTTTGGCATAGAGTTTGGAGCGGCACGTTTTCTGGGAAGCTTTACTCTGTACGTTAAAGTTGTGGTTTTTGGAATAGTCAATTGACTATAGTTTTTTCTGATGTTGTAGTACCTTGATGTCGTCCAAATGAGTCCAAGCCTTTAGGAACTTGAAATTCGCTACTGCAATCTCCTGGTTCGGATTGCCGTTATGCATTTGTGTTCATTGTTACACCAAACATGGTTTTGGTGCATTATAATAAATTGCACCGTTGTTTAGTAAGGTGTATCGTCTACCGATTTTACTATTCAAAGCATTCCATGTGTTCGAAGCCCAGGGCCATGGGTCTCTCATGTGGTTCGCCACTAATGCTCCTGACTTGAGTTGCCGGCTTGCCAGCTGTGACTCTAGATCATGATGGTGTTCAGTACTGACGTGTATTCCTTGGTCTGGCGCCTGTTCTGTCTTGCGGACTGATTTGCAGATAGTTACCCGCGGTGGACCTTTCTGTTCATTGTGGCTGCCTTACTCACACTTCGAATTTAACTGTCTTTAGCCATCTTGTCATCTAGCCACGGCCACTGAATAACTCGCCTGCTTACGGGGGTAACTGGGACGTCGTACTACTCACAGTTGAGGTCCACAGGGTAGCTTTGTCCATACGACCAGATCTGAGATTGGAATGATCGAACATACACCAGAACAATACGTGAATGACATTCCCCAACTGCTGCAACCGCTAATGAACTTTGTGAAGATGCTGTATTCGACAGCAGGGATTGAATTTAAATACTGTTCCCCATTTTGGTATTTCTGAACGTCACTCTGTCCGCATCATTGATGTGGGATCATTTGCCCGCATCTCAGTGTCTCAGGAAAACTAGACCACCCTCATTCATTCGCACGTTTATTCATTGTTGGAGGAAATCGCTGTATCTTGTCACACGTTGATTCTGCTTCGGCAGTCAATCCATGCAATAGCTTTGCTTGGTTCAGTCGACAACCACATTTCACCCTTATTTTCACCGAACTGCTAAGCGGGATCTGTCTTACGACAGCCGCCATACAGTTCAACCATTCTGGATTTTTTAATATGTCGGCTTTTTTGCGAGTTTAATTTAGTTTAGTCCGGCGTACTGACAAGAGTAAACTCTTGGAAACCGGCAGCAGTGAGCCATCTGGGTGTAAGCTTTCTATTCCATGGACATTATCGCCCGCTTTAGATCAGGTTAGCCGGGTGGCACGTAGCAGAGTAGCGCAGTCTGGGTCACCGCATGTTTGTGTTCAGGTTCCGTGGCCAACCAAAATGTCCGTTTGTATGAATGATGTTTTGTTAACACGTTTGCTATGCATTGATCGTCGGTATGTTGTGTATCAAGCATACTAGCCTGTCTGGGTTTTACTCGCAATTATGGTCAAGGCCGTTCAATGTTTGTCTCGAGGAATCAGCCATGATTTCTTAACTCCAAGCTTGAACTTGTTTCGGGCTGGCGGATTGTCGATGTAGAGTCGATAAGCCTCAATACCGTATCTTATGACCGAGGGACAAACACGTTCAGCCATTGGTCCTTTCACGGCAAAGTGACAGACTTTAACTAAATACCTTCGTTTTTTTAAATACCTTCGATCTTAAGAGGATTAATTTGAAGTAAACTATTGATTTTCATTCAGTTTTTCGATAACTAACGCTTATGCCTTCCATAAAGTTGCCAGTTTCACACATACGTACGGGCTCAGGAGCACCTAACCTCTTGCACTGTGTTCCAAGTTTTAGTAGAACTCGAGTTGAGTGATCCCAATTGTGGATGAGCTACTCCAGGCGAGCGATCTCATCCATTTCATCGTCAAAAATTCACTTTTTCGACGTCACAATGGTTTCGTCCAGCAAATATAGTAGAATTGTCGTAACAACGTTTGACTGCTTTCGTCTTTTGGTTGACTACTCACCTTTCTTAAATTCTGTTATACAAGTATATGGCAGAAAGGTAATTCAGGTTTCTCGGTACCAACGCATCTAGTGGCTATCATCGTTTCTGTGCCCTTGATAAACACTCTACTCACAATTAGGTTTATTGTAGTTGCTTTTTGTGAATGGTCGTGTCTGGGTTAGTTAGGACTGAGTGTTAACACAGTCTGTATCCATTTGTCTGGTGGACTATATAGTGGCTATTGTACTTATCCGCCGCAATTTATATATACTCGTAGGCCGTCTCATTTGATTTCTATCATTCATGCATGCATGTTCTTTCCTCTGCAGGTTGGGAGCGAATTTCTGAACTACGCGCGGCAGCACACGTCAACAAATGACCGTGTCCATCAAGTCCATTGTACTACCGGTCAACCACAGCTGGGTATCCGCATCCTGCAAGACTATGACACTCGCCAGATAAGCCCAAAACTGAGCGAAGGCAGTTCCCCGATCAAATCCTCTGCATCATGTCCCACAGATGTACAAGGTGTGCTGAATCCTCTGGGTACCAGTCCACTTCCCGTGGGCTCGCTGGGTACGCAGGTCGGCACTAGTGGAAGCGGGGGCAGTTTGGGTGGCGTGAGCGCTACTGATGGAGGCAGTGGTAGTGGCACAGCCTTACTGTTTACAACTGTCAGTCCCATGTCCCGACATCCGGAAGAACAAAGAGCAGCCTGGGTGCGGGATCGGACCAAGAAAGATAGTCATAATAGGAGTGAGTACTGATAGAACCAGCCATCTATTTTACTAACTCTTTTCCAGGTTCTTGATACGGTTTACTTATTCGATACGTTTGCAGGTACCTGTTTTGTGGCTTATTTTCTCGTTACTGCATAGGGGAACCTTAAGGTTCGTGAAAACATGAATCGAGTTGGAGCTCATGCACTGAATTTTGTTCAAATGTCTGAATATTAACAACTCGGGTACATTTGATGAATGTTAATAAACACACTCGGGATTCCAACAGTCTAACATTGCCAGCAAATTTGGGCGTTCTAGGCTCGAAACAGCCGGTCGATGGGAGATTTTCACCAGGTGGCAAGCCTTCACACACCAACAGCTTCATTTCCTCCATAAGTATTTGTGAGAATGTGTTCTTCTACGTCGTTTGACCCATGAGCCGCCAATAAGTCATCAGAAACCAGTGAACACTGTTTAGTCTGGTAATCAGAATCACACTGGTTAATAGGACCCTGATCAGCTGACGGGGAAAAATAATTAACCGGAAGGCAGATGACTGCAAATTTCCCCCATTTCCTAGTCTATGGGCGATAGTACCTTCCAAATAAAACTTTTAACACCTGTTATGGAATCTACTTTCTTTCATTGTGTACGGTAAAACTCACGTTCAGAGACTCCATGGGTTTACCGTTGAGGTCTGTATTCGAGTTTGGGGGGCTCTATTGGTCCCAGCAAAGCAAAACGAGCACGGTTCCCTGAGGCGAAAATCTCTCTAGAAGAGCTACTGCGCTTCAATGCGACGAACATTTTGTTTGATTCTGTCGATTAAGACCAAACTACCCAAGTGCATAAGTTCAGCTCGCTAACGAACTAGCGAAATGTATTATTTTAAATCAGATTATGTGGTCACACCCCAAGCCTCCCTGCTGTTGTGTAGCTTAATGCCGCGGAATGTTTAGCAGGCGTTTAGGCACACCAGTGCATTGTGTTTACTACTCTTTCTCACTGCTCTTTGATGTTTAGACAGCATATCGTTTTTTCAATTTTATCTGTTTTCTCACTTCTCATTGACGATGAGCTGCGGTGCGATCGATGCATTCGTTGTCCATCCATATTGATGGATCCGTAAAGTAACCAGGTATCTATGATTTGCTACTGTGAGTTTCATATTGTACCGTAGGAGAGGGGGGGGCTTTTGAGAATGCACTTGTCTTGAAACAAATCATCGTACCCACCGTTTGCGTATGCAGATTTATTCTTGCCTTCGCATTTAGGTGGGCTATGATACTTCTGTGTTTTTGGTTGGTGTGAGATGAGGTGAGTAAGTATGTGATTCAGTCTTCTAGAAACCCGACTGAACATTTGTCACTTTTATCCCAACGGCATCTGTCAGTGACATCTAACCGGCTTGCTTGCAATAAAACGTTTGTTTCTCACTCTTAGTTCCGAAGCAGAGCTTCTAACGTAATGACTTTTTTTGGCTCTCTTGGAAGGTAGTTTCTTGGATTCTGCTGTTCCACTCACTGACAGCGCTGACGATGTGTTTGTTTTTTCATAAATCTACCTAGCTTACCTTGAGGGGTACCTACACATGTGCTCATGCAAATGAGTACACCTAAGTTGCTTTTTGAAGTGTTTCTACTACCTGGTTTGCCTAAATCGGCCCTGGCAATTACCCTTACAACCGAGGTCCTAAGTTGCGATTCCCACTTTCCATCACCGGGCATGTATTGGGGTTTAGTCAATTTGCGACCTCGATTGTTTCGACGAACCCTAAGGAGGTACTGTCTCCGAGATGGACAGTTACCACCGGCCTTGAACTCGCCTCGTGCCACCACAGATCGGTATGAGGAAAGCGTGCATTGGCTCCTCTTGAGAGATTGGACACGGGCGATGCATTTTAATGTGGGGTTTTCAGCCTACCAGCTTCCCTTGATGGGTCCATCCTGGGAAGGCGCTTCTGTATTTACGCATAAGGCTTTGTATGCATGCGGGTCTTACTTAGATGTTCCAAGTTATTTGGGTCGCTGTTGGTAATTGGCTTAGGCGTCGTTCAGTTTTCAAGCACTTTTTAACCCTTCGGTTTGTAAACTTGGCATTAAACATTGACATACTTATTGTAAACAATAAACGTGTGTGTTGAATGAAGTGTTGTCAGTTTATGTAGCACGAATAGCCTCGCATGACTGATGGTAATTCGGACAAGTATGCGTACCAGTGAAAAAAACAACAAAGTACACCAGTCGCATGTTGCTTTTACACACATTACTGACTGTCTGCATTGTGAATTTGTGTTGTGTGCAGGCTGCATTTATCTTACTTTGAAAGGACTGTTTGACACGACTGAAAGGCGCAATAATAGGAGGTGTACTGGCTTTCGTTGAATGATGGCTTGCCTAGTAACTTTATAGGGTTGTGCGTACCGCGACCATGTTGGTTTGGATTCATAACTTTTGGGGCGTCAGACATAGTTATCGTAAAATCGCGTGTTTGGACTCCAAGATTTTACGTAGGTTGCCCAAAAAGCTTAGAATGGTTGTTTCAGACTCAAGTTACCTGGTGTAGCCGCATACCAGTTAGTGATGGTGACTACCAAATCGTTACTCGTGACGGAAAGGCGAGCTTGAATTCATGTTTCGATGTTCCTTATTTTCCTGTAAAACAAGTTTATTTATCGGACAATCTCCAGTGCTACTGATGACAACCTCGAAACCTTATTGTGACTTAGTTCAATCGAATCTGGCAACTGGGAACCTTTTCGGCGCATGGCTACCATGCAACCCGACCGATGCGCATAGGTCGCTCAAGCAGAGATAAGAGTAATTAAAGAGTTTGGTGTGAATTTGGACCACGCATACTTTAACCAGAAGCCCACGATTGACTGAGCTATGGTCGTTGGTTTTTTCCCTGAGCTGGGCAATTTGATTGCAAACGTTTCATCACCAATCGAGGTGACATCATCAGTGCGTTGGTAGGGAGCGTGGAGGAGCGTAGCGATGGGTTGGTGATTGCGTGACTGAGCTATAATTATCCCCTTCTGAAAGTATCATTTGAAGGTAATGACTAAAGCTAAGATCTCTTTCAAGTGGCTTTGTCTGAAGGGGGACCTTGCTCACATCTGAAATGAAAAATTGGAAAGATCAACCGATGCTGTACTCTTCTTCTCAGTGAACAGTCGTAGTATGTATTTTTTTTACATGAATTTACTGTGCACTCCATTCAACTGCCAAGTACACGGTTGAATATGGGCCATGCAATACAATGGTCACTTTTGGAATTACATGTCCAGCAAATGACATGCTTGCACCTTGTCATCGTTACACTTGCATTGCGAAATAGCCACTTCAGATTAATTTGCCATGCTGCTTCGCCCGGTCAACTAACTAGCAAGTACGCTAATCTGCCACTTGTTCACAGGCTTGCTGTTTGCATTGACAACTGTTGGCACAGGTCCAGTCAACTCGCCTGTGCTATATTCCTCTCCAACGGGTCATGCCATGTTGAATAAACCAGACGCGGTAGCTTTGAGGAGATGTCCTTAAGTTGACTGTGATACGCAGTGGGTGCAGACACTGTCCTGCAGGTTGGCAACTTCGTTGCGCGCAATGTTATGTGTACTCGCTAGGCGACTCATTTAAATTCAGTCCGATTTTCAGAAAACCATCCGGTCGTCATCACTATCCATGTTTTTTTACAATTATTTCTTGCTACCTCTCCCCCGGGTCTCTCTTAGTCGAACGGAAACGTCGGGACTATATCAACTGCCAAATTTCGGAGTTGGGAAACCTGTTACCGGAGGAAATGTTTCGGGATGGGTAAGTGTGGTTACCAAATTGTGGTGATTCCTTCTGTTGCATTTTTATACGACTTGCGATCAGTTGATTTTTTGGGTTTTGTTTTTGTCAATGTTTTTCAAAGAATATCGCCACTGAATAGATAAAAGCGAAATCTCGACAATCCACAGCCCTATTTTCTTGCTGTATTATTGAAATGGATAAAAGGATAATAGGATACCCAATGTTTTAAATTTTTTAAGACTAAGAAAAGTGGATAGGTAACCTGTTACTTGAAAAGTACTTATACAGTCGTTGGCGTTTTCACATCAACTGACACTATCGGCAGTAACAGATAACTTGTGCGCGCCAGCTCCGTTTCGAGCTTTTTTCAGTCGCACTTTGTCGCATGTGGATTACGCAAACGGATGCAAGAACCGTCACTGTGTATCTGTACACCCGTCGACAGATTATTTGTTTGATTCATTGTGCAACTAGAGAAAATGGTAAGATTCTTTGAGATTCGCATACAGACTTCATGTTCTATCACATCAATGAACACGGCACCAAGCTTTATGCGTGCAAACTGCATGCCGAATGCTTCAGTGTCCACAAAAACACCTACGTTTCTTTTACAGACGATAGCAGTGTTCTCTGTTTTCTGAAGGTTTGCAAGGTTTTCGTTGGTAGCTATTTAAATCCAACTGTGAGCGTTATTCTGATCGTTCTGTCAGTCGCGAAATTGAGTTACTGCTGATGAAGTATTTGCAACCGTCCTCGTACATCCACATACAACGAAAGACCCAAGAATACAAATAAATCATTCAGCCGTGGCACGTTCTTGAGCCCGAGATGACTTCGTGGTCAAGGTGCACATCTGCTGACCTGAGGGTTCGTGGTTCGAACCGAACACTTGCGACTTACAATTTATCAAGAGAATGGAGATGATTTTGACAGGTGACTCAAGTGAATCCTGCTGAATCTCGTTTATGATAAACGTTTATCATAAACGGGAGATTCGGATGGATTCAGTTGCGTCTCCTGTCGAAACCAAATTGGTGTGCAAGTTACAGTATTAGTCGAATTCTGCCAAATTTGGGTTCAAGTAGAACAAAGGTTTGGGGGAGCCCTGGGGACTGCGCCCGCCTGATGAGTCCAAAGAGAACTGGTGATGACTCTTCAGCAATCTTATGAGCAGTATGTTTCGTCTAGAGTATGAAGTTGACTTTGTTTTATTCTTTGTACGATACAAGAACGTCCCAAGTGGCCCCTCAGTTGTGGCTATTGGTTAGAATCGCGGAACGTACCCATACAATGGCCACACTGTGGTAATTGCAGACTGAGCGTGTCAAAGTACAATAGATCATGTTATTTAGATGATGAGTGAGCCATTTCGATATAGAATGTTATTTATGGATCCTTTCCACAGGGGAGAAACAAAGAGAACGTGATTCTAGGTTATGATAACTTTGTACGCACCTCTTAATGCGATTCACAGACGTCGGCGGCTGGTTCCGACACCAGATGATGACACTCCGTTGTTTCACCTTGTAATAGCCAGTGACTAAGATATTCAAAAACCAATTAAACTGTACTAGAAGGGCTCGATTTTGACTTTCTGTTCTTTCACCAATCTCTTCGCTCACTAGCTCCCATTCTGTAGTTTGCTTCAATGCCTTCATGTCTTATTTAGTTAGCAGACCCAGTAGCAGCAGGAGCTAAAACTTTGGTGGAAGCTGCAACTGGTGATGTTGATGTCTGTTCAAAGTTTTGGCTGCTTGTAACTTACACAACCCGGTGAAACGTTTGCATGAAAAACAAAAGGGCGTTCATAGGCTTACTGGTTGCTTCCGAAGCGTCCCTATGGCGTGACGTCATTAACGATTTACAGTAGCCTCCCATTGTGCGTTGTGCCATTTTGCTAAGGGTGTTTTTTTCATCCGATCGTTGCTTTCAACCACAGTTGACCACATACTAATATTGTTCAATCGCACAAGCAGATAACTTAAGAAGATAGTGAGCAGTCAATACAATTCATGCCTCGTTGATTCTGTAGATGATGGTGAAATGTAGTATGAGAGACTTGTCTGTTTACTGTCAGATACGGTATGGTACAACCTAACCTGCATGTGATCTCCGTGGACCGTCATTTGATCTGACATTAGGTCAATATTTGTGCAGATCTCGCAGGTAGTTGCGACCTCTGGATAACATGTATACCGGCGGTTCTCAAGCTTATTCATCTCATCTTATTCATCTCATGCGTGACGCTATTGCTACGTCAATCCTGCATGCATTTCATGAATGGTAAAACCAAGACGATGAAAACGACCCATGCTTGCATGACGCAGTATGCTGTTTTATACAAAAAATAAGCAACACGATGCGCGAGTTTTGTGGAAGGATACTAGCTTGTAACTATATGTTAGATAGTTACTGAGAGAAACCTGGTGCTTGTACATGAGGATTCTTTTTTGGCGCTTAATACAAGCTTTTTGAAAGCTACGAGACCATTCCCTGTTCAGTGCAATTTTAGGTGGGGATGAGATGACTCAGTGGTTAGAGCGTGAATTTACTGACTGGAATGTTTGTAGTTCGAACCCGACTCCTGCCTCTCGACTTCTCCTATCTAGGCTTGGGCAACCTCGCAGTATCCCAGCCCTCGTGCTTCCCTCGGGTGGCATGGCGGCTAGGCACCGAAAAGGTGTTACATCTGAACGATTACCTTTTACAATTTTAGGAAGACTCCTGAAGAGCGCTACTTTTTTTCCACCATTCAGAGTAGTATTTACATATTCCCTGTGCAATCACTGCTCATGAATTAACCTTTTGAACATGAATTTAATTTCAACGTAGTTTTTGATGAGATCAAGTCGTTAGCAAACGATAGGTGAAGTTTGTGAACGCACAACCCGATGTTCGCTGAACCGCCCACACCTTAATGACACCAGAACGCATAAAGCTCACTTTGGGACTCACCCTGGGCAAGCAAGCCTCATAATCCATTCATCCGTAAAACCATTAATGACTATGAGAGACGTGGGTGCAGTAAAACGCTTACTGTCAAACGGGTACATTTCATTTCGAACACAAGTTCCTTAACGGTAAACGCACTCGCATTAGAGAATTCGGACCAATGCACTGCTTGGCTGTTTCAGCTAGCGGCTGCTGTCCGTGCCGTTGCTCATGTAATCCTATTCGAGTCAGCAATTCAGCTTCAAATGATACCCTACCAAGTGGAAAAAGCTTGAAGCCGGTAGAGAAGTCATCTTTTCGGAAAAGTTTGGTAAACAGTTTGTGAATCTCTTGCAGTGCAGCATTTCGATTTTGGAAAAACAGGCTTAGTTGGGCTATGTAAATGAGTTACTGCGTTGATCGTGCTTTAGTGCCAAAGGAGAATCAATCTTCAGAATCTTTCACGACTGGAACGCTAAATCGGTACTAAATGTTGGCGAACAGACCAGCTGTCAGTTGAGCAACAGCCGATTGGCACACCCGAGCTGCACGTTGCCAACTTGTGGAGAATTGGAGCATTCCTGTATTGATTTTACAACTTTGAGAGACGACTTGTGAAAGTTTCACTGCATTTTCGGTGTGTAAGACACTTAATGCGAAGGCTCAGATTTTCCGACCTGATGAACTTCCTTTATTGCATCGCTGGCCGTGTCGAGAATGAATAACTAGATGTACTAGACGTAGGGCAACCCGTCCCTGGTGGGACGGTTACAACTGACGCCATGCTGATGACCAACCTGGTGGTTCGTATCTTCAACACGGTGAATGCGTCGTTTGGATTCCGGAGCTTAGGCTAGGATGGAGAGAGAGAGAGGAAACCGGGTGCCAATCATTGTAGCATCGTGTCTAGGCTTTGGGTTTTGAAATCCACACAATTTTCTCACAACTGCGAGTCTTGAGTTATTCAGTCAAGAATTTTGAGTTGATCGCTGTTGATGATGACCACCCAAAAGCCATCGTCTGTGGTTAGGACGAACCTCAGACAGCCTGTAGATGCAATTATTTATCCGCATTTTCCGCAAAGCTGGCTATACGTCAGTTTGCCTGTCAAATATTTTCATGCCATCGGGTATCCGCTCATCATGAGGCATCCAGCCAATTACATGCGTCACGGTCTTTACATTCTCGCGCGCCTTTTGGCGCACGTATACTAAATGTTTTCCTCCAGACGTCATTATTGAGATCCCAATCACCGGATAAATTACATGACTGTTTTCAGAGACTGCAAGAAAAACAAGGGCAGTATTTTGAAGAATTCCGTGGAGTTCATATGTCTCTTGCGCGCTGAACTGTCACAATTAAGTGAGGTACGGAGGGAGACCAATCTGGCAGCTAAAGTTATCGGACAGTTAATCAAGCGGATTCAGGTGAGTCGCTAAATTCAGGTGCTGGCTGTTGCCTTCAGTATCCAATTCTCTCTAACTGCATACAGATCTTTCTTCTGCATATGTGGCGACGGTTTTTGGTATTTATGGTGGCTCTTAATTTCGAATCATAAAGTTGAGTTTACGCAAAAACACTTGGAAATCGACTTTTCTTGTAAATCTTTCCACCTATCTGTCTATTAAAAATGTGGATTCTGACATATAGACCTTATTACAGAGTACACGAACGTTCTGGATCATCTTAGTGTCCTTTGTGCCAGAATATTCGGTTAGTGCACAGATGAAATCTCACCTGTTGTATATCGAAGTAAGAATTTTTCTGCTGAATACTGACCATCACGTGACTTTAATGTGAATAGGTAAAAAATTACTGGCACGAAACATACGAATATTTGGCCCTGTCTAACTCATTGCAGTCTCCATAACTGCAGGCTTTCAGCAGTGACGTCGAGATCAGCTCTTCTTTGATTTTCAGATTGACGTCCATGGAGGAAAATCAATCAAATTAAATTTCAGCAGTGAATAAAGTTACCAACTGGAAAGCAGATTAAACTAGGCAAAAAAGCACTTACGCCATGACTAAAGGCAATATTTTGACCGGATTCAGAAGAGGCTAGATTCGTGTTTGCAGAGCTGTGTACTTTTCTGTCAAAATTGTTTTTTGCAACGCGGAAATTCTGTACATTGGATATTATGCGAATCACAAAAGCTTACCTTTGGAGAGAACATTAGTAGCTCAGGTTGTACTGATGACCGTCAACTACAAAAGTATAAAAATAACTGGATTTCCCCATGATCCTCTCGCTGTCAGCAGCATTTAAGTGGATTTGGCCGGTACTGTTTGTTGTTTGTGCTGATATTTCGCGCTACTCCTATCCCAAACAGACATTACCGATTACCTTTTCCTAACTTTTACTGAGAATTGCACATTTATTGCGACGGACACTGCTATCTACGTCAACGTTCCTATGCAATGCGACCGTCTCCTCTAGTGAGGTCAAACTTGCCGGGTTTTTAGTCATACCGATGAAACACTATGATTTCACCTCGACCCCAGTTGTTTTAGACTGAACCAGTGTGAGGTTAACACAAGTTTTGTTTTTTGATTTCTCGGAGTGATCATAGTGGGTTGGAAACTGTGAAACACTTGATGTATACGTGGAAATAAACCGTTACTTTTCAGACAAATATGTCGTAATAGGAAACTCAAGTTTTTCTTTTACTCAGCGTGCATAAATCCGTTTTGGTTTGTCGAACTGAAAAAAAACACGATGGATATTTTTTCATAAAGGAAACTACTCACAAGGTTGCTGAATACTCTTCAGTTGAAGAAAATCATAAACGAGAGATTCACTTGAGTCTCCCTTGAAAACCAAATTGATTTGCGAATGAGTGTATTTGACGATGGGTGTCTGTTTTTGTCGTTTAAGCAGTCCCCTTTGGAGTTCCCAAAGCACCTCACAACCTTGTCTCGATTGAATACTCACACGGGCTTTTGTTTCTAACTAATTCGGTCACCCGCTCTCCGGATCCGATCAATGCAACTCACCTTCCGTCACCAGTTCTACTAACTTGACTGTACCTCATATTCGTACTTTTCACTTGGGAGTGTCAGGAGTAACGGGGAAGTTAAGGTGCGGTGCGCAAAAATTCAGTCGTCCGCTGACAGCCAAATAACTCATGCGATAAGTTGTAGTGAAGCTAGCATACAAGTGCTCAGCATTCATGCGCTGACCGTACCACCGTTATTTTCAGTTGTACCATGTTTAACCTCGATAAGCCTGAAGGGGTTATCCTAGAAAATAGATTGATATCCACTGTTATCGATGGACAGTGGGTGTAACAGCCGTTAACTAGAGGGTCTATTGGTTGTAGCATTGCTAAATGCTCAGTGGACGTTCCTTGTGATTTAAGATATGCCTCTCACTGTAAAAAAAACCGGTTATTGCTCTAAACACTCAAGTAGACAGCAATATCGCAGTACACTACCTGATTTTCGTATAACACCGTTTGACACAGCCTCGGTGTCCACCGATTGCCGCCGTGAAGCACGGAATAGAAATGCGACTACTTGGACTACTTGGAATTGTCAGCTGATGCTAGTAGTTGTTCGATCTCAAACAATATCGCCACTTTCGCTAATTGTAGTGAGTTGGTGCAGTTGATCGCTATTACATGAGGAGCACTCAACCAGCAAACTAACGGCTAAAAACCAAGTTATTTCACATTCCATGTCTATCTTCTCATTCATGTCCACGAAGCTTTGGCTGGAGTCATTCAAGCACACTTGTCACAAATGGCTGGCTGTTTTCCATTTCCGCATTCTACAACAAATTTGTTTACTAACCGAGGTTGTGAACTATTTTACCTTTTTCATACAATAGAACAACGCTGCGAAGTCAAGAAAGTTAATCGCTACCCGAGTCAGATTGAGGACAAGGTTCACAGTCAACAACTTTGTCAGAGTTTATTTATCCTAGTGAACCTTGATCTCATTTTAAGCCTGAGGGACTCGTGTTTTGTACACACGCCTATGCTCCGATAGTGACTTTTCCCCTACACAGCGGTGGCCTTATCACCATTTATTCATTTTTCGGTCACTGGAGGTTAGGTTGACGACGGTCCCCTTCAAGACCTACTAACCGTGGAAGTCCTCGAATGCTGACGCTTTTACCGTCGGATTGATTCCGTTTTTGTGAATGAATTTTCGCAACTGTTCTACCGAGTGGTTCATTCAAGGACGAAATCTTACTCGATGACCACAGTTCACTGTAGCAACGTAGCCTAACTGGTAAGGAGATATCTGCATGATAGGTTGCTGCCAGGGCCAGATTAAGTGGACAGCTGGGTGATACCTTGGCTCCGTAGAGTATCGGTCTACTTCTGAGCTAAATGCATCTAGGAACATGCTCAATAGGTTCAACACAGTAAATTTAATTAGCAAGCTATAGCCTGACCTCGATCGAGTCTCTTGGGGTTCGTTCGTTCATGCGGGCAACCTTTTTCCAGGTAAACCATTCATAGTTGTGTGCTCTTGATCGCCTTTATGCTATTATCCATCTTAAGATTAGCGAGGGACATTTTTTTTGGGATATAAGTAAACAATAGTATCGTGCTTGTGAGAGCCTTGTTTGCCTATGCTGTATCTTAATCCAAGTTCTCGAATGTGCCTTCTCCTATATCCCTTGGCAGTGGTTCCCAGCAAATGCGTGTCCGTTTTTTTTTAGAAAATCGGGAGATTTTGGAAAGACCCAGGTGGTTCTAATTAGAAGTGTCGACGAATTTTTCCGTTGGACCAACGCCATACTCGCCGTATTCAAAGGGGCTCCACTGTGATTATTCCGGTTTGCATTTGCATCAGACAGCTGGTTTTAATACTGTGGCACGGATAGATGGCGAACTGGTGGTGAAGGGGAATAAAGTTGCTGTGAGGAATGTCATGGCAACTGTGACCGAACAAATTTCCAGGTTTGCATCGAGATAGCTTATTGTTCTAGGCGCGAACTACTGCTAGAGACGTTTTGTGATGCTAACACATCCTTGGCCTTTCGATGACGTTTGTCTAGGCTATTATCAAATGTCTCAAGTTCGGTACTTCGAGGCATTCAAAGCGTCCAGGTCGCAGACACACGACTCAGCTCATTGTTATTCGAATTGGAAAGTACGAAAGACGAAAATCCGCTCTGGGGTCGATTCTAGAACATTCAGTATCGTGCAGACGTGTAAAAGTCTATGCGTGTCAATCAAATTCGCCACGTCGTCTGATTTTTATTACAGACTGTATTTATTCTGCATAATGCATGTCTGGACTCGAAATTTTGCACCACATTGTTACCGAAATACACGTTTACCTGTGGTGACTTTGTAACGAATACAATCAGACCGCAACTGAAACAAGTGTTTCACAAAGTTCAAAAGTTTGCTTATTTGATCCCGCCTTTGAACAAAGCCGCTGTCATAGCAGACGGTTCTCATTCCTCGGAGCGTGTTAGATTTCTAGCGAGATTAGTTGACGTGTTGCACCAACCGGGGGTTGGATTACGAACATTGAACATGCGACAGATACACTCATTGACATTTCAATTCGGTTTTCACAGGAGACTCATCTGCATCCCAGCTTGTGGTGTTATTCAACTGGATTTGCTGCACCAGGCCGCCTGATCGTTCAGTTCCTGCGATATTCGGGATATCACAACGCGTTGAGATGTGGCTCACTACTCACAAGGTTGCTGAAAACTTCTACAGCCCACAACAGGTTTCGCCTTTCTTAGGGCTCATCAGTTCCCGAGTTTCGGAATTCAGCAACGTTATGGGTAGTGTGTTACGTCTGAAAATCGAAGTGTTTGTAACTTCTTTTGACATGAACACACATGTTTCACATATTGCATTCTAGGTTTTTCCTAAAAACACGTTGCTTCACTCACAGGAGAAATGCTTGCGATGTGCGATTTTACCCGTTACATTCCCCTTGAAGAAAACAACCCCTCAGAAGCGAACAGGAATCACTTTCTTTTTCCCGAACTTGATGGTTTACGCCTGGTAGGAAACACCACACAGGCCATATCATGTGCCACGTATCCATGTTTACTGGTCGAACCTTACACGGTGGATGTCAGTAGCACTGCGGTTAAACTGTCCAGTGACTCAGGCTCTGTTGAACCTGTTTTTGTAATGCGTCTTTCGGAACTCGAAGATGATCCGTGATACCAAACCAGCTTGTGGCTTGGAAGTGGTATTGGAAGTAGTTGATAACCGGTATTATTTCTTTGACTGACTAGCCTAAGCATTTGATAATCACGTGACATGGCATGGTGTACAGTTTCGCAGTGTTCGGTACTGCTTTACAGCTGAGAAATGTGCGTTGAGGACAAAACGTAACTGCTTTCCGTCTACTATCACTAACTTCGACGCGTTATGTTTGTGTTGTGGGAATGTCGGGTGAGTAGTGCTGAATTGCATTGAGTGATATTTTGGACAACAAATCGGATGTTTGCCCGTTTGATGATGTGCTACAACTGAACCAGCCACGATAAACTCGTCGTGTTTCTCATGTATCAGGTGGTTGATTGCTTCATCATGCCTCGTTTGCTCTGACTGGAAGAAGACTCATGGTGGGCAAAACATAACCTTCAAGTCGAGCATGAAAAGTGCATCCAGAAGACTGTCTGTGAGGTGGCCTCACGGAGGCCGACTTCGTTGATGGCTGGACGCTATCACTGAGATGACGCAGTCCCGTAGCCAATTGTACGGTTGTTCCCACCTGTTTGTGTGAGGTTTCGAGTGTCCGAAAGATAGCTAACTGATGGCGTCGGCATAATCTTATTTGCCGCTGTTGTCCTCCTATCGAAAATACTATACTGGCGTTTTCCATACGTGGCAGTGTGAGGTGTAAGACAGACAAAGATGATCGGGGCTGCTCAGTATATAATAAATAATCTTTCGACTGTAGCACCCTTTCGCTACCTGACTGTTGTGCCAACGGAAGGAGGCACGAGGGCTGGGATACTGCCAAGTTGCCTGAGCCTAGACAGAAGCAGTCGAGATGCTGAGGTTGCGTTCGAACCATGGACCTTCCATCCGTAAGCTGGCACCTTAATCACTGGGCTATCTCGGGCCCGGGCTGCCATATATTACACTGAATGGGACAGCATCCTCCGATAGATATACACTGGTGCAGTTCTCAGATTCAACGGTATTCACTAAAGTGAAACAGTCTACTCACAATGCAGTTTTAGATGATATTCCAGATTTACTTCATTGCGTATGAAGCGCTCATTAGAGATTCCAATAATAAACAAAAAGGACAGACTACGGAATGAAGAGCTGCTTCTGCGTACGCGGATCTTGCTTCCATATACGGATGACGGTAGCCTCAACAAACTGCGCAATTTACTCTACTGAACAAAGCATCAAACACAGTCACCGGACATATACGATGTTTACTTTCGATCAGATGACTAGCAATTCATGAGGCTGGCAGTATAGGATGATGCAATCACGGGGCTAGTGTCTTCCGTAAATGTGAGCTAGATCTGTATGATCAGAAGCAGCCACTTTTGTCATCCACAGAATTCAACATCATTGTTTTGCGCTCTGCAAAAACAATCCATATCGAGGTTTGCAGACCGTATGTTGGAGTACTTACAACTTCGAAAATCCAATTATATTACTACCGGACTGTAGGCGTGTGGGTCCACTTAGGAACAGTGAAATTTCTACTTCTTAACTCGCTTGAGAAATCTAATTCGAATCTGCGTTTACACCAAGCATTTTGTAAACTTTGTGGTTTCGATACATCTGATTGTCTAGTAGTGTAAGGTACGCCGTTTAGCGTTAACTGTTCTCCATGAAAACGGAACTGCACGAGAAGATGTCGCTTCAAGGTTCGCCACAAGCAGGATGAACTTGAATGCAAAAAAATCTACCGAGCGATTTTGATGTACAATCTGTTGAAGTGCGTGTATAAAGCTAGGATTGACAGTTAATTAATTTGGGGATATGGTTGTTAATGGATATTTAGCATAGTCAGTAAACCAGTTAAGACTTTTTTATTTGAATGTCGAGTCCACAGACTCCCGGATGGATGAGATGTACGAAGAACGTTCGTGTTGTGTAGGTAGGTCTGTCGGATATATTAGCGACGCTGGGAATGGAAGTTTCGTAAAGGTATGAAACCAATTGGTGGTTATTTTCTTGTGAACCTGCAGGAAGATTGGCGTTTATCACCTGACGGCAGATATCGAATTGAAAATATTTCCAGCTTCAAAAATTTGGTATTACTATATCCGGCAACCACATTGCACTGTGTTAAAGGAGCCAAGCAACCATTTTAAGACAAGCTCGATAAGACTGAGCTCTAAAATTTCACCAACATAAGTATGAGATTTAGGTTTTTCGCGTTATTCGGTTCCTTATCATCATCACGAATGGTGATATCTTTACGGCAAACACAATAAATGCAGATGGGTAACTAGAGTGTGAAGTTTGCTTCTCAAGAACTCTGGGTGTTTGACTGGCGTTGGCGATCCCCTCACCACCGCTTCCGACTCTGAATGGGGCGATCAGAGCCTACGTATTTACTGTTCTTGGCGTTCGGCAGTTGGTATCACTCCTCTTTATGGCACTAAGGAAGTGTGTAAGAGTGTACCTAGCCTACACAATCGTAATACCTCTTTGGAAAGTGGCAACAATGTTGGGAAATTCCTAATGGGGCTTATACCATGCTTCGTCAGCTTCATACAATTTTCTCATATTTTATCAGGTTCCACAGGCTGCAGCCTTCAAAGTTAGATCCGCCTTACCACTAACTGCGGGCCCATACAGGCTGTTCAGGATCGACCTAATCTTTTGAATTTCCAGGAGATTTATGGTGATTAACTTTCGCTACAATACTGAGGCCTGATTAAGCTTCACAATACCGCCATGACCAGGAACGTTGCTACAAAATCAAGAAATGTTTGTTTATGAAATTCAGGCTCATGGTAGTCTCGTCTGACGGATGGACTATGATCACTATTCTCAAGAATGACCACTGCACATAATGGTGTATGACCAGTACTTTTTGACACTTCATTCCGTGTACACTTGTTCCACACTGGAAAGACCGCTTAAAGAAATGAACCAACTATTGTTTGTGACGAACATTTAGTGGTTTTGTAGGATGCAGACGAAATTCATGTCTTGAGGGCTTTAACCAGTCGTCAAATAGGTGGTCGATTTCGGGTTTCGAATTAGGCCCGTGAACAGGTGTCGTTGCCTGGGTACAGGCGCCTTTAGTTGAAATGAAGTGATCTTTGTTGGAAGGTGGTGTTGAGGTGGGCAACTACCGTACATACATGGTATCAACTTGTAAGGTACTTCCTGGACTCATTAAAACCTATCGGAATACAGTAACGATATTGCTACACATAAGTTGAAGCTCATGTCCAATGTGCCGTGTGAGCGTTCTAAAATTCTGAACATTAGGAAGAAACTGTTGCAGGCCTTCCAAGTGTCAAATTTTCATATCTTATGACTGTGTGTAATAGTTTTTTCTGCTAGATTCGTAGATTATTTCGTCTTGCCTAAGTCACTTTCTTACCTTCATCGCATTAGTTGCGATGCAATTAGCCGCATAGTATGGGAAATAATGACTTCACTTCTAGTGCGCTTTTCTCTTTGTGTTTTGCCGACTGCGTCCAAAGGATTTACTAGGTTTTTCTTTGGATGTCAGTTCGCGTATACCGCGTTTACTCAGGAGTCCATGTTGTGTCGCATACCTAACTGTGCTGTATGTCTTATTCCTCTAGTGGTGGTCTCCACATGATTTTCGCCAACCGTCCACTTGTTGTTTGATGTGGCTCACGCTGATCATACTACTTACATATATCGGTCCATTTGGATCACTATCACAGCCTTGTACCTGATCAACTTTCGTCTCCAATGCATGCGTCAAGAGACCATTCTGGATTTTTTTTGCTGCGTCCGAGGTGCATACCAATTCAGTCAGACCTAGAGCATATTGATTTTCACAGCACTGAAAGTGCCGTTAGCTGACAAACCAAGCGGGTTTTCTTCGGTTCTCAACACTATTTTGTGAACAGATGGAGCTTAGGTCATTTTCTGATACTTAGTTTACGCAGTTCGGCCTTCAGTTTACCCTAATTCATTTCTAATATGGAACGACGTGGTGCTTTTCTCACTCCGTACGTAATGTTGTGGTATCAGCTTTCCACCTGATCTGTTCGAATTCTGCGTTTGTCTCGCGCGTTCCGTACGGAAGTTGCGTTGCATAACTTTTGGTTCTTTTGTGCATTTCTTCGTGATATTGTCTCGTGACCCTTGTATGTCGCTTTTTCACAGTTTCAATACATACGGCGCTGTGTGAAGAATGTCTACAGACATCACTGGTTCACTCACTCCCTACTAGACTTTCTGTCTGGATCACATTCCGTTCAAACTGCTGCTAGATACATAAGGGATTCGACATTTTTGAACTCCTTTTTCCAGTCAGCGCTAAATTATGCTATTTTCTTTCATAAGTTTTTTTTGGTTTGTTGTGATTAGTGTAAGTGGACGTTTGATTGCGTACCTCTGGTGAGAAAAGCTCGTGTTCCGCCCCTCTCCAACTTTGAAAAGTCTAGCATACGAGTTGTAGGTGAAACCACCGTCGAATCACTTTCTCTTCATTTCTTGGAAATGTTTGGAGTAAACACATAGGGTCTTAGTCACTGGTTATCTGTACCCCGCTGACGTTTCGGGGCAGACTCGACTATATAGATAGATGCTCTTAAGTAGCTTTGTGCTTTGTAGCTTTGTAGCTTTGTAGTGTTCAGACATATGAGTGGCAATGTATGCATCGCTAATTGTTGATCAAAGGCTGTTTCGCTCCCGTGTCTGGCTGTCGTAGCGATCAGGTTTTTTTTATTTGCACACTATGAGCTGAAGTAGGAATAAAACACCTATGCAGTGATCGCCAACTACCTAACTTGTATGGACCCATGTTAAATTCGCTGTGTTGCATCGGACAGCATCCTCGTGGACGGCAATATTCATCAGTGGCCAATACTAGCGCCAAGTTGCCATACAATCATTAGGAAAGAGTTCTGTATTTGGGAGAAATGTGGAAGTAACTGGAAGTTAATAGAAAAAACAGATGTTTTATGGAATAGGATCAAGAGAAAGTTATGTACAACTCCGAAGAATAACGGGATAAACGAATGTAAACTCAATATTTTAGTAAGGCACCATCTTTTGCGAACCTGACTCAACAAAAGCTTGGCATGCAACAAGGGAAATCCGGCTAAAAAGCGACATTTAGCCACTGGAATCTGCCAAGTAGCTCCAGACCATATGCAAGGAAATCCAATAGTATTCAGTTTTCTTATAGTTGCTTTCCTTTTGCGCAGTGAGCTATCCTTCTCGGGATGAAAAATAAGGCGCTTTCCATGGTAGTTGGTGGTGGGGATGCATAGTACGTGTCCCAAACACGTTAGCCTGAAAGTTTTTAATTTGTTACTCTAATGATTCTGCCTCGTTACTTAGCACTTAGAGCGGAGAAACACTCCACATTCAACATCGAAGTGGTTTTTTTAACCACAATCTAAGCAGACGCACCAAAGCTGCTTGTGTGGCGTCCTAAACCGACCTTATCGTAATTGGGAAGAGATAAAAATCAGTACGTGTGACGCTGGTAACTCAGCATATGGTCTTTCCGAGCGCACTCGCCACTGGATCTCAAAACGGTCGCATAATTTTGTTAGACGGTCTGTTGGACGTCAGCTTAGACGGAAATTTAGTGTGAATAGGGAGGCAGAGTGGGGCAGTTCATTAAATCGGGTAGGCTAAGGCAACAGGCTTTTCACGGGAATTGTATCGGTTAAATCGCGAAGCGGTACCCAGGGCACCGTCTTTGATAAAAGCCAGCGTTTAGATCGCCAGGCAGCATGTTGTCGCCAGCGGGTTAGTTGGTCACTTGTTTCTGTAGATGCGTCCTTCATTCGATCCGCCCAAATTAAACAGTAGTCCGTGAATTCAAACTCTTCTCAGTTTATAATATGGCTTTCTACCTCTCGTAAAGCACCGACCGGCTGGTGTGTCCGATAAACTTCCAGGAGTGCTATTAAAAGATGGTCTTTTTGTTTCAGCTTAAGTAGGTTGTTTGAAATGCACTCAGTTGTGAAGTAAGTTGGTGCTTATGGGAGGGCTCAAATTAATACTGGATAAATCCCTCGTTCATGCTACTGTTCACTGTTTGTACTGTGTACAGGCCATCTTATCGTCGGGGCTATATATAAGGTATAAGGGTCTACTTGTAAGGTTATTCAAGAATTTTGAGCAACTTTATAACTAGTGTTATATCAAGAATAGTTTTATCTAGACTTATCTTGGAAGAAGAACGCCTTCCAGACAATGTGAGTCAATCAGTCACCATAGATTGGTTTAAAAAGGATGCACCAATCGACCAATGGTGAAAGCATAAGGCTTGAATCTATCATAGCACCACAACTGGCTGCGACCCTCAACCCCGGTAAGTAAGATGCAAGTTCGAGACCGTCAAGCATGATTCTGACCAGAAAAAGGGGGGGGGAATGATTTCTTGTATTTTTCTATTTTTCTTCGGCCTTTAAAGTGTGGGATACTCAAGATTTTCAGTCTTCTGTGTGTCGCTTTACACTAAGGGGGAACTTGAGTTTGTTGGACGATTTACTTACCTGAGCAGCTGCACAAGCCGTGATTGTACTGTAGTGGAAGGAAACGATATATGCATCCTGAAAGTACGGGTACCATTTGCTAACTTCTGTCATTGGTCGCTGTGAAGCCAAAGTGCAGCATATACAGGGCAAATGTAATGGGAGCCTCACGTCATGGAGACCAAACATAGTCTCCCGGCCCGAGAACATTAAACTTCAAACGCTTGATCATCAGTAGGATATGTCAACTGGCCCCAGCATGTTCGCAGTCAATCGCTACTTAAGCGACCATTCCATAATGAATCACAATCAGTAAGGCATGAAAGAACTGGTTGAATCATGCGCAACATAGGTCAAACCACCTCTTATCAAACAAAAGCGCTGTTTTCTATTCCAAACCCGTTGGTGAAAGGTTCGCGGAGGGAGGGGACAGCTTATGATTTTGAAGCGAAGGGAGCTGCTGTCAAACTTAGTACCGTGGGGTTTTTTGTGCTTCTTTCGTTGGTGACTACCTGATTCTTTCTGCATGTTGCGGGAAACTCCACAGGATGTCACCCAATTAGTCTCAGTCGTGAGTATGTTATCGCTTTCCAGCCTGGCTGGCTAGTCCATTTTTTCGTCTTATGCTGGGTTTGTTGGTTGAGATTCGCAAGGGACGTTTTGGTCAATCTAACTAACGGCGTCTTATCCCCGATATGATGCACAGATGCGTTTCTTTTATTGTTCCGCTTTACACTTAAACTCTAGACTTTTCCTTCCCCCCATTGTATATTCGGACGTTCTATCCACTGCTGTTGGTGGTGCTGATAATGAGACGAAGAGTGGCCATTCATACAGTTGAATATGAAGTATTTGAGTGATTTTGGTGTGATTCTTCTTCCGGCGTGGCGCAGCTCTCTGACTGCACGTGATAGTTTGGAAGTGATGTCACCGGGGTTCCAGTTGTCAGTTTCCCTCCTGTTCGTTTAACTGACTATTTGGGGGATGTGCGCACGCGAAAATGGGTTAGCGTAACTCTACTCTTCTTTGATTGCTGGTGTTTCCTAAAACATTTTGGTGTAGTTGTACCGCAATGATGCGATTTTACTCTCAAGACTGCTCGTGTCCCAAAGTTTGTGTCGGCTTAGGAATTGACGTAACGTATTTATCGGTCGTCCAAGCATCTTTACGTCGTGCGTGTCATCTACTCTCTCCTGGATTTTTGTTTCAAAATTCCAATGTCTTTATCGCTCCTTATTCTACAGTACTTGGAGGAGGTTTGCGGCATCAGTCAAGGATCAAACACTTTGGATTTGGGTAACCTTGATTACCATCGTTGTTTACAAGAATGGTTATTGCTTCACGAGCGCAACACACAAGGTCGCTCCAGTCTCTCCCCAAGCACAAAGTCTAGTCATTATCATCTGACGGATGGACCTAGTCGTTCCTCCCCGGGTATATCACCGCTCGGCACCGAGGAGTTCCTTAGTACGGACAGTAAATCAATCTTTTCAAGTACGTCTCAATATATATTACCTTCGTCTTGAGTGTTGTTTATTTGTTAGAAGTTCTCTTCGCCCATTTTTGTTCATCCACCTCGTTTCAAAGACTTGTCATTCTCCCTTCGTCGCTGGATGTTAATTGTTTTGTAGTGAGTTCAATTAACAATTGCTCGTTTACTGAGCGATGCACTAATAGTAGGTTCTGGGGATGTTGCGTCTATTCTTCTCAGTTTATCGGCTCGACTAGCTTCTAACCGCCTACGAGAAGCGTGGTTGTCGTATGCTCTTTTGTTCTTCTTATGGATTAGTTTGTGACTACCTAACTTAACATTCTGCCTCGGGCTGTACAAGAGGTTCTGTGAGCACAATAGATCACATTCACATTAGTCGTTTGAACACTTTCCCCTATACCGGCGTAATTAATTTGTTGACTCCACACTAAAGGGCGAGGAGGACATGAGGGAAGCTGATCAACCGAGTGATGTGAATGGGAATTCTACGAATCCCACCTGCAAATACAATAATCCCCGCGATATACATCATTCTAGAATGTTAATTTGTTTTCTGCTAACGTGGTTGATGTCACCTAATACTTTTTAATCCATAATTCCGATTTGTTTGACCCAATATTTCCTATCGGTTGTTTCCCAGTCATCTAAATTGAGTCACTTGTCATTCCTTGATTGAGTCTTGTATGCTTAGGAAGGTATCGGGTTTGAGCGACCACTGACTGTTTGCCATGTTGGTGGCAGACAGACGGTGGCATGCAGATGTTTGCTTTTAGGGTAGAGAGAACTGGGAAGGGAAATCAGTGAACGGATGAAGTTAAGGGCAAACGAGGAGTGGGCTTGGATGAAATATCGCACATTATGCCTTACCCACAAGGCAGTGAATGGGAGAATGATTTATTCTGGGGCCTTTGTCTCAAAAATATAAGCTGCGAGGCAATCGGTGGTTGAGTTTTCCTGATGAACCCTACTCGGAGCCAACGACCCAATAGTTTGACCTGCTTGGCTGCAAGGGCCGGTGTAGTCCGAGGACGTATGAACTAAGACACGCTTCTCACTCCTGATGATGCCACTCAGCGCAAATGCGTTTGGATATGCATCAGGTTCTTTGTTGATTTTAGTTTTATTTCGACCGTATTTGTTGGCTGGCCACCAGTCGTGCTCCGTTGAATGATCTGAATGTGCGTCTATTTGGGCCTTTCCTTCCTCGGGCAAGGCGATACCACTGTATTCATAAATATTGTTTTGCTGATTGCTTGGACGAAACGCCTCCCTAATCCTATTGCAGGGGACACTCCACATAGTTCTTCTCTTATTCGAAGATCCCCTGGGTAAGGTTTAATGTTAGTCCCAATGTTAGGCCGAGTTACACATCGGCCTCATCGTTTTGTGCGGAGCGATCGGGAGAAATTAAAGAAAATCCCGGAGCGATAGTGTGAGAGGTATCTTCTCCATTCGGACAGCACCCGGATTTCGTGGCGTGTTGTGAAGAGTGCTTACGCTAGATTTTATGTAACTTGCAAGCATTGTGAACTACTTTTCAATTTGTTCTCAATTTGAATTTGAATACATTGCAAAGGTGTGCTCTCACATGCACTTGGTTTAGTTGCTAATTCCTGTCTGCCCTAGTCTATCTCATTGATTTACTCGCCGCCTACGCACAGAGCCATTATGTAATCGCAAATTATCACCATTCCCCCGCTTCATTTCGCACTTTTCTAAAGTCTGTACAAACCTGTCTCCACAGTGTTTAGTTGTTTGTTCATGCGCCAAAAGTGCTTTTTGGGTTTAATCGTGCGATATTAATTAATGACTATCCACGATATTTATCATTTATATCAGTGTGTAATCGCATTGTAGACTCATCCCATTAAACTGCCTGCTTCATTCGGAACCCTGGCATGCGCGCCCGATAACATCTTAGAAGAGCTGTTCCGTGTTTGGTAGGTAGAGACAGAGGAGGTTTTACAGTGGCCACAGACAAAACGTGTACGGCTCTATACTGTCCCATTCCACCCTTCACTACATGCGCCTCTTCCAATCATTTGCCTGATATTTAGATGGAAATATTTGTTCTTACTCGCTCTGTTAACTTATCAGGTCCAGGATTGATCACTGGCTCTGCACCCGCCCCGAGCGCTCCTTTAACCAATTGTTCCCGTCTCAATTCTCCAGTGGCTTCCGGCGTTCTGATTGGTGGTTCACGGGGTTCGAACTTGGCTGATTCATCTTCACGTATGATGCGCACGCGTTGTACTTCGTTAAGCGTAGCAGGCACTGGACTTGCCGCTGAGTTCATTTCACCAGCTGTGCGTCTACCAGGCATAGATTTCTCATCGGGTCAACAGCAACAATTGAGGCACCAGCGCTTACTTCCATCCCACCCTCTCTCTTCGCAAGGTCGAGCGGTACATGTTACACAGCACGCGGCTTTGCCCGAACAACCCACTCAACCAGGCCGCGGCTCTTCAGTTATTACAACTCAGACTGGACAGTGGCAACCACACCAGACATCGCATCCACAAAGCCAGTTCCCCTTGCAAAATAATCCGTTCTCAAAGTACCGACATGTGCATACACGTCCGACTGGATTTTCTATGGATCAGAATATGGATGTGTCGGGTCTGAGTGCAAGTCTACCTGTTAACGTCAATCCACTCCTTTGCGGATTACAAAACCATGATGAAATAAAGGCGAATGACATTGGGGTGAGTTTGTAGTGGCCACGCACACCTACCTTGCTGGCTATACCTTTGTTTAATAATTTGTTTTACCTGATACGTTCGAAGTTTATTGCCTGATTCCTTTCGCTGTGTCCAATTTATACACAACACCTAGGATATCACACGTGAGCGTACAGCATTCATCCCAGGCTGTCAGTTTTCCATGCCACAGTGGGCTGTTGCGTTGGTATCAATGTCACAAACATTTCCCCTAATTTGGGACCCCCTGTTGCGACAACTTTGCATCGTTGGAAATATTAACTTTAAGAACAACGTATGCTTAAGGGTGGACTATCTTGAATGTTGAATGGGCTGTTTTGTCCTTGGGCAAAAATGACGCTGCCATACCGGATAACTTTACAGCAATAGCCACCTCTGCTTCCCCCAGTTTTAGACATGTTCAGTTTGTCGTAAGTGTTTTTCCTGGTCCTTCCGGTACAATAATGTAAGTCATACCAAGACAGTCTTAGCTACCATGTATATTTCATACCGCATTTTACCTACTGTCCAAATAACATTCCATGGCAGTTCCTCTCACTCCTGTGGTAGTTCTTTCAGCTATTATGAATTGCCGAAGACAAGAATAAATGCATCGCTCTGCAGTGTCACTGGGTTAGACGCCTGAAATGTTCTACCCACCTTATCAGACTAGTTTTTTTTAAATACATTGGAGCTGCTTTTTGATATCTCCTGTTTATCAGGATAATAATATCTTGAAGAGTTCTCCACTTTGTTTATAAGTTTTCAAGTTAATTCAAGTTTTATGTATCTACTGGATAATTATTTCGTACATTTGTCACTGAAGCACTGGAAAAATCACACTGTCTTCACTTCGTGCGTTCATTCATCCCCGATTTGTTTTTCCGCCAACGACTGTAGTTTTTCCCCGCAAAAGTCGCCTATTTCAAGCGTCTTTGATCGATAGAACTCCCTCGTTATGCACTTCTACTGGATTGAAAGCTGTTATCACTTTAGGGGCAGGAGATGTGCTCCCAAAATGCAGATGTTCATTTCATGAGGAAACATTAAATTGGCCTTAAAGAGATGTCAGTGTGTCCTTGCAGTGTTTTGCCCGATTTTTTTCGTACTCATCTCTTTTTGATTATTTTTCCGAAACACTGATATCCTCTAGTGCTCTTGCAAATGCGTCCTGATTGCAATGATCAGTCAATAGTTTTTCCGGTTGTATCACTGTCCACGTGCACATTAGCGTCATTCGGAAAGACTAGACACTATTGAGGTGAATCACTGTTTGTTCTCGTGAATTTAAGCGCGAATTGACAGCTTCAGATGTACGGGTTCGTCAGGTACAGCAATACCCTTCGGTAAACGATACCCAGAATGTGGAAACACCGGAATTCCCCGTGGACTTATTGCTGAAATTGTCGTAAGAACTTGGGATTGTTGTCCCCGCGAGCAATTCTCTCTCTCTCAAATGTTACATTTAATGTTAGATTCTTTAACGTCCATTTAAGAAGGTGCCTAGCTAAGAACTAAGAACGAACAACAATTGATATCAGACTTTAATACGTGATCATTTGAGTGTGTTATTAAGACATCTATGCCTGATGCTGACAAATATCGCGTACCGTTAGCCGAATTCGCTTGTTTCTTGTCTCGCCGACTGCAGCACTAGCCCCCAAGCCCGATAGCCCGTTAGCCCAAGTTGACGGGGCGGTAATGCCCACTGGGTTGAAAAGCCGTTCCTTGTTAGAACCACCCTCTTGTAACTCATATCCTCGTTAGAGACGAAATGCTGTATGAACGCACGGTGTGCCCCTACAGTACTATGGGATTGTGTCCAACTTTGAACACAATGACGTTTTGAACTTTTTATGGGTGAAACTCGCAATTTGTTGGCTTCTTTTACGAGGATATTTATGCATTCTCATTTCAGCTTTTGGTAGGGGTATTTATTACTAATTTCATTGATGACAGTCACCTGGGGGCTATTCGTCGGTGGGGTAATTATTCTGCCATTTCTAGCTTATTTTAGCTACCAATCAACTCTGTCTGTACACTCGTGATCACAGCAAGTCCTTTGTAGTACCATTGTAGGACTAAAATCTACTCGACTAACCCATTATGCATGGCAAACCAGCCTTTGGACGTGACAGAAGACCATTAGCCAGCAGATTCCTGTATAGAAGAGACTGGCAATATGATGACAGATCTCAACGGCTTCTGTAACGAAACACGTGTACCGAATGAGCCAGAGGCTTATTGTCTTATTCACATAAGAGGCATGATGGTTTATGTCCGTGACTCGTACTGGAAGCAGCCAGATAGCAGATTTAACACACCTGTCATGTAGAGGGTGTGTGTACCTATTTACATCAAAATTCTGGTTCTTTCAGGTTCAGCTCAGTCTCTTGAGCTCGTTCGAAATGTAATAGATCCCTGGCACCAATGCACTTAAGGTTTGCGTATGATATAGCTAATCCACGTACGTGAAATCTTTCCACAAGCGAAAATGTTTGAAAACAGCCCGCCGAACTGAAAGTGATGAACAGGCAAACAAAGCAACGAGAAACCTGAACTAGAAGTCTGGAGTGATGACCCACTAAGGCTCCTACACGTTTGGCCAGTAGTACTTTCTGTAAACATGGACGTACGGTCATATTATCACTTTTGCTGACTGTTCAAAAGTGTATCCTTTTTAGAACACTTTCGTCTCACTGTCCTTTTCGCTTAGTTATAATTCTTCCACAAATTGTTGATACTCACAATCAAGAATATTTGCATCAGCAAGTGCTTCCAAGGTAACTGCTTACAGTGTCCCATCTAGTTTGTCGATTGATGCTTGATCAGGTGGCCGTTGATCTGTTCGCGAGCTTAGCAGTTATCTTTCCACTGAAGTGCGCACGGATGATATCTCTTCGCCTGGGGACGAGACGTTTGCAAGCTAATTGGTAAGCTCGGCGAACAGATCAACAGCCACCTGACCAACCACCACAAAATGCATCCGAGCTATCAACAGTTCGATACATTTTCTAAGTTGTCAACTTTGTTTTAATAATACGACAGGGTTGCATCGTAGTTTTTCAGTTATCAGGATAACAGAACAAATAGTGCTCCTCAGCACATTGCGGAAATCCTCCGCGCGAACTGACTGTAGATGTATGTGTGCAAAAATGAGCCAACTAGGAAATCTCTTCAGTTTGCCTGTTCTCATAACGCCTTTCCATATTTTTTTTGCTTGTAGCTTCCGGCCTTTTATCTCTGCTTTCAAGTTTACTTCGGATAACATTTGGTCATCCGATTAGCAAAATTTTGGAGTTCACTTAGAAGAATTTGTCAGATGTTTTCATCCTGATGGTGTTCTATACATGTTTTGGATAATTATTTCTGGTATTTACCAGCAAAACAATGAGGGAACCGCCTGTTGGTTGTGTTTCCCTTGAGTACTTTCCGTTATTTCTTGCCAACAAGCGTAGACTTTCAGAAGATCTCATCCTATTGAGGCGTATTGAACGATAGGCAAACTTGTCCGTTATGTGTCTTCATGGGTGGAGATACAATCTGAAGTTGTACAGGTCCATTTCATGGAATCATTTCATTCATCGAGAATATTAGCCTCAAAAGCGCAGTGGCCTCCCCCGAACGCTCATCCCCGGCCTTTACTGCTTCATGGGTTGTGTCTATCACAGATCCTATGACGAAATCTTATCCCATGGAATTTTCACAAAATGCTTGTGTTTACAAACAACTGGCATTATGCGAACTCCTGCGTCCTTCAACGGCATGAAAACAGGACATTCCAATAAAACGTGGTCGCCAGCTACTCGTATAGATTAGACTCGGGCATAGTGCACCAAATATGCACGATATTCACTAAATAGCAGGCTCTAAGCCCATTCATTACTGGTGTTCTGCCAGTATGGCAAGTAAATTTTCCAAGTTACGCCATAGAATCCACTGGCTTGAAGTAGGAATATTCAAACCGATCTCATGTAATGCAACGAAATATCAACCTACTTCCCCCTGCCTATCCCCGTCTTTGGCGGAACCATTTGTTCGAGCAGCCATTCATTAATTGCTTTGTGCAATGCACAGAACGTACTGTTACTTGGCCATGACCATATTCGTAGGTGACAGTGTCGGGTTTCTGCTGAAATGCTCTGCCAACGAACCACTTCGTTCAGTATAGAATTGCGTGGTGTTCGCACCATGCATTTTCAACTCAATGGTTCGATGATAACAACAACTTAGTTTGAAATTGCCACTGGTACTACTCAGCGGTAGTACGCTCGATAATTCCATAGCAGCCGAAACACTAGACCGAGTTGCAGTAAATTGGACATGCGAAGACAACATTGTAGGATAGAAAGTCACAGACAAACGGGTGGATAGCTTATTTATAAGGGGAAAACAAGAACAGCATGGACCTACATGCGACTCAGTGTTAGACAAGCTTTAATGCTATCTATCTGAAGGAATTAACATGTTCATCCTGGATTTTCAGGTTTTTCGGGTAAAAACAGCTCGTTAGGGGGTGTCTGTTTGGAGTGTTGATCATACCCCCATGTACCGTACCACGCGTGCCTCCTTTAACGGTATGGTCCTCTAACTGATCACGCTGCGTGTCGCTGATGACAAACACCCTAGAATAATTATTTACGGTGCTGCAAAAAGTTATACAAATCGGCACTTACCATATGTAATCAACCATATGAACGTACCGCTTTTTTATCTATGGCAGAACAGCACAACGTCAATGTACGCAGGTTTATTTTTCGACATTTTGGTCAAAACGGGTGACTCCAAGGCGTGGAGTAAGCAGAATTACGAGAAAAACCAGAAAAGTGAAGCCAAGCTAACATTTACCATCACAACGAATTGGTTTGATTCGTTACGGGGATACGTCCATGTTTGTAGTTTGAAGCTGAAGTCAAGACACCACGCGTCTGTTTGGTGTGGTTATTGATCCGTCCTGACCAGACAGCTGACATAGACAGACGATCGTTTCGGTTGGCACACGCAAGCTATGTGAAGCGCTGGAGACTGCGCACAGGGTGTATCGAAAGCCTTTTTTTCGATTAATGTAGCCGAGTGGTTAGGCCTGCTCGAACAAGGCCCTGTGATTCTCTGATAGGGCGAGGAGAGCACTGACTGAATTGCGTTTCAGCTTACGGTGTGTACTTTATGTTTAACATTTCACACTCAGTTATGTACTGGTATGTCCCATATAAGTAGCACACCTCACATCAAATTACATGTTTAGTTTGGTCACTTTGGGAACTGGGTCCCTGCTCGTTTATTTTATTGTTGACTGTAAAAAAAACAGTACGTGTGTTGATACTGGCTAAAAGTATTGGAATTTGTTGAGAAGCCTGTGGACGATAGGAGATCTGCATGGTCGATAGAAGGGTCGCGCCTCTAGGCTGTTTAGTTGTCTTTGACTGTTTCATCACCCTCTCTCTACATGCTACTGGGTAGTTGTTTTGGTACAGGATATCCTTGCCGGTATTAAGTTAATCAGATTTAGATACTTTGTCCTGGCAGATCCTTTTTGCTGTTTTTGGCAGTGGCTGCTTCATATCCACCGGGCAACATGGAATAGTCCATGTATCATCCGGAATGAACCGACATTCGATACACCGGCACATCGAACCTCGAGTCACTAGCTGTGAGAAGACAATATAGAAAACTTACAGCTCGGTTCACGCTCTCAGTTACACACGTCAAACTTGCGCTATTGCACGGCGAGTTCAGAAAAGACCTCACCGAAGAACCGCGAACATATCGTGGACATTACGCCGCCGAATTCGCGCTTGGTATCAAAAATTGATCGCTAGTTGGTTGTTCTCGGAAATGTCCACTAACCTATTAGGATAAAGCATCACTTGTATTGCTGGCTTTAACTCGCAGTTTTAGGTACATTGACTCACTTCTGCAGCCATTCCGTCTCTTCCAAATAGGTCTTCTTCTTTTAGTACGTTTTTCGCGTGCCCACGGACTGTTCGGAATGATACTTTTGCGGAAGAAAAGCTCTTGGGTTCACTGGTTGTTTATGCAGCACTAATATCGCGGACTGACTGTACTACTTTATTTAGAATTTCAATTGGAAACTCACGCGAATCGTGACACAAAACAGCTGGAAAACTTGACAACCGAAAAAGTCCTCAGCGTTGGAAATCAAACGGTCCTCACTTTTAAACAAAAATATCACAGCAATCAGAGGACAAAATTGTGAGGCTACATGGTGATAGAAACGATAGCATGCTGGGAAAGTACCCGTGTTTGAGTAGTATGCACGATTATTTCGTCCACTCGCCACCGATTTGATTAAGCTAAGCAGGCAGTTTTCAAGACTGGTTTACGTTCATCTGGCGCAGGAGGCATTTATTCGGAAAACACGGTTTACGGAGAGTTGGGGATGTGAGGAATGATTATTTTCATCTCTGCGTTTATTGAACTGAGGCATTTCGAGGATTGGTCTTGAAAGATTGATAACTGCAAGTAATGTCATCACCAGTGTCGCAAACAACAGTCTCAATACTGACAGCAGTATCATCATACTGCCATACAACCACAGCGAGTTTATTTTGAAGATCTTTGAGGAGGGGAAACCAAATGAATGAATAGGGGAAGAGCCTGACACCTGCCTGTCACAGTCGGTTCGAGGGGACTAAACCTTCAAACTTTCACTTCGACAGTTGGGATGGAAACGAGCAACACGATCGTTAGTTACATCGTTTTCCTGCCCCATCTTGCTATGTCTAAAGCCGAGAGCAGGAACAGCCAGGCGAATGGCATTGACAGAATCGAGGCTCCGTGTAAACTAGTTCATGTCCTTCTGTCAATTCTATTTGGCAGCTTGCACCGTTTTGACGGAGGTTTAGAGGACAGTCCAGTCTCATTGCATGATGATTAAGCGTCTTTCCCACGCAGTTTATAGTGATGGTGTGGTTATTTCACCTTCATTTGGACAATCGCGCTGAGCCTCTTGCAGTATGAGTGAATATGGCTTTAATACACGATTTGCCTAGATGCTGGAAAATAAATTCAGCTGAATTTTCCTGATACTGACAGCTGTAAAAAAGCACTTCTAGGCTAAAAAGTGCTCTCGATGATTTATTTTCATTTCATACGGTATCCGGTGGTTTCGGTTTGCAAAATCCGATCGATGAAATTCTTGCTGCATATCTAGCCACACAGTGGCGTTCCGAGCTTGCACACATTCATTGTCAATAGTCCACAAAATTCAGAACGAACTAGCCTCTATCACATAGCTTGTGTCAGACTCCTAAAATTTTGAGGGAAAGCGCAATTCGATCGACCAAGTAAGTTGCTTAGATAAACACTATTAGAGCTGGTAGCATCAAGCCCTATGGTCAAGAGTTCAGTGATGGCTGCGGTAATGACACACAGAAACAAAGTCTAGTTTGTCTCTGTTGATCGGATCGATGCTCGATCTGAATTGTGAAACCAAGCCCTCGAGGTCTGGTTAGTGGAGTTGGGAATAGGGTCATGAGTGTCAAGGAACACAAAGTCAAATTCTCACTGACATTTGTTTCAACAAATGGGAAAAATCGGATGCCGAATAAGGTTGCTTCACTACTCGTGGTATATAAAGTTGTTTTTGATATTTCCGTGGCTTATTACTAAAGGTCCCTGCTTTCATCGCTGTTCAAACGAGTTAGTGTGAAGTTGTTTTCACTGTTACCATTCTTGCGCTTAGTTGACGTAGACATTCGATCAAACAAGACTCCGTCATCCATCCGCATTAGATTCGTCTTCTCTTTGAAGGATTTCTGTCAACAAAGTGTATTTATTTTGTGGACCACAGGCATTTGGAATTAATGTTATAATCTGCTTAATCCGGTAGTTTTCGGAATAGTTCCAGCCGTCAGTGGCCGAGGCTGAAACTCTTGGTATTCTTGGGTTTCGATCAACTGTAGGTCTAAATATGAGAAAGCGGAATTCAAAACAACTAAGCGAACATAGAGAATGGTGTATGTAAACCAGGTGGAAGACCGTCTCACTATCGAATGCGCCCGGTACTTATTCTTTCTTTCTCAATTTCCGTTTTCGGAGTCATGTGTAGCCATAGGTGGATACACAACACTAAACAGAGAGTGAATAAAGAGCTAAATGATGGAACCAAACGATACTTCGAGATATGCCCGGATTCACTTGAGGTTAGCTTGATCGCACTTGCGAGTGACATTGTGGAGACAGCATCTCAATTTGACGAGGTTAGTTTTGCGATAGTGGATGAGCCTGTACCATCCTTTATACGAATCTTTTACGTGACATCGCTGTTTGAGGTGCCACTTACAAATGGATGGGTCTACGGGGTTCACTCAGTCGTTTCTCATTTTGTTTCGTGTGTGTACTGCATGGAATTCCTATAACTCTACCAGTTTTACTTGGTCTTTAATTCCGGAACCCACCGATTCACATTACCATTTAATGAGATTTGTCTGTTTTCAAACACAACACAAAGGAAGATCCAGTGAAGGTTCTTGTTTACCCCTATCGGGAAGCCCAAACAACATTTATACGATAGTTTTTTTGCCTTTGTCGGTCACCACCGGTCGGTCGATCCTCATTCAGTTTCATTCACCTGCGGTTTGACTGCGATTGTTTGCGATCTGCTTGTTTACGTGCTGGATACCTTGCATGGCGATTCGTGTGGCTTCGGTATAGTTGGGTAGTCATTTGGTGTGACGTGGACAGTTTTTGCATCAAGATTGGAGGATCGGGAGATAGGGAGATGTGAAAGGTTTTTTAGTCTGCAACTCCAGGAGGCGGTATTTTTCTGTATCTTTTGAACTTTTTACCCATGTTTTGAGTTTTCTTGTGCACCATTCCTTCTCTGCGATCCGGTTCCAGTTGCGGTTTTATCGGATCTTCCTAGCTTATGCCATTCTCCACTGTTTTGTGTGAATGCCTTTGACGTTTTAGGAAACAACGATGCCTTCATTGCCCTCCATTGACTTGAATACATGAGGACTCGCCCAATAACCATCTTCTGCGTTTCTGTGTTGACCGTGTTTAATTTACGATTTGCTAGCAGTTTGTTTTTCATCCTTTCCTTTGCTTCATTTCCTCTCCGGGTTTTCTAGTTGGCCCATGTTTATTCGTTTGAGCGGGAGGAATTCATTCCACAAATGAAAACTGAACCACCCTCCGATCCGGACTCACAAACGGGCGAATTGAACTTTACCGACTCCGGTCCTCCTACACTTGATATTAGCACTAGCCAGTTCGAAGCACTTGTGGCGTCTGTTTCTCCACCGTCGAGTTCGTCACGACTGGCCACTGCAACACTCAATATGCAGAATCCGCTTCATCAGAATGTCGATTCTCCCACCAACGCCAGCTTTGACACTGACGATTTCCGATTTGACGATGTTCCAATGGAGTGACTTACTCCACTTCCAGCTGCTTTACTTAATGTGATGATGAGTCTACCAGACTCTTTTGGAGCAGATTATAGGGAAAGGGTGCCCTCACCTTTAGACATTGTCATAACGTCCCCTTTTTCTCACAGAGTTCCTGACATTGTTTTCACCAGACGCGAGTTCACTCAGCTGCGCTCATCCCTCATCTCGTCGAGATCAACCATTTGGTAGTCAGCAGTCGGTTGACAAGTGCATGGTTTCCCTCTTCCCTCCATAATCTGACCTACCCCTTCTTTTTCTCGTCCTTGTTTTTGTCTTTCGCGCTTGAATGGTCCATATTTTACTTATTGGATGATTATCGGGCATTTGATCCGTTATTTCCTTACTCCTCTGTCACCTTGGGTGTAGCCGCATTTTCGCCGTACTTTTGTGCCTTGTGATGATGATGGTTATGTGCCGTTCGGTTATCCCCCTGGTGTACTTGTGTTTGTTGCTATTTTCTACCTGTGCCCAATTCATTAACAAATTGTGAGTGCGCAAATACACTGAGTTTTTCGTTATGACTCTGCCCCATCTCCCTACAAGATAGATCAACTCAGAGTGAGATATTTTAGTTCACTCTTATTTCTTATCTACGTGAATCGACCCAAGTTTCTTCCACCTATGACCCTGTGTACATACTCCAAGGCCACTTGTTCCCTTGCAAGCATCATTTCATCAGTTGTTTCGGTCACTTTGTTCATTATCACCAGGAATGTTCATGCAATAGTGTGGCATATATCTATCTCTTCACTTTATTGCGTGGCTTTTCAGACTGTCAACTTTCCATGTTTGTTGTGGCTTTTGTCATCTATTTGCTTCACTACTGCATACGTTCACTGCTGTACTCATTTCTCTCTCTATGAATTTTTCATCATTGCGAGCAACTGTTGTGTTTTCACCAAGAAAACTGAACTTTTTAACGCCCACAAGATTCCTTTTTGTCTTCAATTTTACCACTCGACCATTATCATCATCATCATCATCATCATCTAGTGTGTCTCTATCTCCGAGCGCCATACACACGATTTTGTATTCTATTTATTTTGTTTATCGCAGTGCGTATCGCTTGTTTTGCCCATACCTGCGCTCTGTGACCCGCTTTTATTCCATTATCACCTGTGGATTTTTAAACCCTTTATGATGATGCTGGCGATGCATAAACATCTTTTTCAGCCTCGTGTTTTTTTTCTCGCTCACTCATTTCGACCACTGCGCGTACTAGAACGTGACCTGATTTCGAGTGCGAATCTTGTCTCCGTTTTCCTCGTGTTGCATAACCTTGGCCTTACTCGCGACCAAATCCGGTTTGATGAAGTCTGGCAACCGGTTTCTTGACTTCAGTCTAGCCGAGTGTGTGACCGTAGCGCACCTCCCCGGATCTCAGGACCACATGCTGCTGATAATTTTCAGTTAAATTCCCTTGGTTAGTTGACACATACAATTCTTGACTCCGATTTCACGCCTTCATATTCTTCCTGAGACTTAAGTCGTTTCTCAAGTCGCCCTCGGTCATTTTTAAAAAAACTTTTCACCGTGTCAACGCAAAGACATGGTCTAGAGCTGAACGACTGGTTTGGGACGTTGGCGTACTCCACGAAATATTTTTGCGCCACTGTGGTCCTGATTCCGTATAGTTGCGTGAACTTCACTAATAGTGAATAACGGTAATTAGCTGATATCACGTTCAGGTAGAACATAAGTTTGGTTGAAACTCAGAGACCGCGCCTGCATGATGAATCCGAATAGGACAAAATCAGTCGTAGGTTGTCGGTGTTTTCAGCAACCTTATGAGCACTTCAAGAAAAAATATCACTTTCTATTTTACTTGCTCATTATTTTGGATTCTTATGTCGTCACAGTGCATCAAACTGTCACGTTAGACTTCTATAGGTTTTCGGCTTCGAGACATTTTATCTCCTCTTGGCTCAACCATTTCAACTCATCTGCACATAAGATGATTCGTTGGTGTCCATGGTGGGGATGCGTTACTGAACGATGTCTCCCTTGACGGTCATGGGAGAGCTTAACGTACTCAGTTTCGTCCCTCGCTCTGATTGGCTTAAACGCTGGAAAACCCGTTTGAATCCGGTAAGCTCACTGAACACAGCATAGACTGTATGCCAGGTCGATTCTCAGGAGAACTGTCGCAGATCATGAACCGTGATGTATTGTAAGGAAGCTTTGTCTTTTTAAAATATCTAATGAGAACCTGGTTGAGTCTCCATGTTCATCCCATGAATTGTCACAATATGCTAAAAGAGTTGGTCGATTTTGAGCAAAGCGCAGCACGGACCTTGACGTCAGATCGGTGATCGTACCCGATAGTCTAGTGTGTAGGATTTTGAAGTATTATTTCGACTACTTGGATTCGGTTCCCATAGGGGCTTGCAAACTTTCCGCATGCGGTGACTCAACGAGCAAGATACGCTTTTTCCACTTGAGATAACTGACGCCAAGAAACGCTCAGCCGTAGCACCCTCCTGGTGCCTAGCTGCCATGCCACCCGAAGGAAGCACGAGGGCTGGGATACTGCCAGGTTGCCCAAGCCTAGACAGGGGAGGTCGAGAGGTAGAGGTCGGGTTCAACTCACGGACTTTCCGGTCAGTAAATTCGCGCTAACTACTTTGGCCACCTCGCTCCAACTGACGCTGAGTTCGTAGTCTATCGGCTGTGGTGAACGGACTTGTTTACACACTGAAAGGACAACAGTGGCATATATGTCTCGTTAAGCTTTCAGTGCGGCTGGAATGATTTTGTGTGGTATATCAACCTTTGTGAAGCGCTTGTTGGTCACCAACATCCTGAATTCCAGTGACGTTTTTGGTGTCAGGTCAATCGCTTGTGTCATGGTGAAATATTAAGGAAGAGCGGTAAAGTTCAGAAGCATTTGAATTGAAACTCGTTCTGCAGTGATCCTAAAGCACCGGTCCGCCGTTTTGCCCTTTCTTAAACTCATCGGTACTGCGTGGAACACTAGGGAAGGGTGCAGTTGGGCTCTTCAGATAAGCGACCCTTTTACCAACACTACAAGCAACTTTCGACACTACTGTAATGCAACCTCAAAGCTGTCCAAGTAACACTGATCTTCCCAAACAACGCATTCAAAGGACATACACCTCCTCCAAGGTCACAACTATGCCTACCTACAAAATCAGAGCCTTAAAGAAATATTGGATCACTGTCTTAGATTCGTCATTGTTATGCAAACAACCGCCTAGCAGGTACAATGACTCCGCGTTTTGCGTAAAAGTTGGTGTGTGCACCCGTTGAATATCTTTTGACTTTCACAAATATTTTAGCAGTGCCACAGGAAGGCTTTACCGCGCTAGGAAGGTGGCGTTTGTTTAAGTTGATCGGTGCTTCTCTGACGCTGTGCTTTGCATAGTCCCAGCGAGCGGGTGAACGTACAACATCAATGCGGCCCAACCGTGCACGTATAAACTCGCTGGCGACCTTTCACATCCAGTAAGCGTGTTCCCGGGTATAAAACGGCCGAAGGTACCAGTTGGCATCAATAACGACAAATTGTTAATAGAACAGAAGGCGTGGAACTGACAAACGTGTGGAGAACGGTTTTAGTTCTGTCGGATTGACACGTGCTAGTGTGGGGTTATCAGAAAGCGCAGTCATCAACGGAAGTAGCTCAGATCTGAAGTGCACTTAACCTCACCCACTCCTTGCCCTTCCCCCCAACTAAATTGCCTTAGCACTTAAAAGCCCACACGGACCAACGGAATTTACCCGTTGCAATCACACTGACCGACAAGACCCTTCAACAGACATTCAACACTGATCTAATGCTAATCTGAATAGGTCTTACTGATTAGTTCTCCGTCTGCTTTAAAACCTGACCAACTTAGTGACCTACTCACTTGGCCTGATAAAGCTTTTGTGTCAAAAGCGAAACGTTACCCAGTTAAAAACTGCCTTATTGTTTACCAAACCATTCTGAAACGATAACTTGCTTACTCTGTTACGCCGGTCTCTATGAGGATGAGCCGAATCTATGCATTTGTCGAAATTCAGCTGCTTAAGAACGGTGGTCCGTTACCAGGCTCACCGGTTTCGACCAATCTTGTTCTCAGTAAAAGGCCATAAACTGCCCACAGATTCAGGCAATAGACATTGAACGACAGAGCTGATCTCGATACAATTTTTGGACGAGAACAGGTCTGCTTATATAATAGGTGGGCTCAGCAGAATGAGTCCAAACCATAGGAGTCAACGTTGTCGGATCAGCCGCTCGGGTTCGGCTTCGCGAGAGCATCGTTGGAAGATCTCTTACTTCGATACATGGTCTGGAGAACGTAGTCTGAGAATATTCTTCAAAATGGATTCTCGATACACTGAAACACATCAGTTCACAAACAATGGAAAACGGCTCGGTTGGCCGGTTGATAGAATCGTACTGAAGGCTTCAGACTAATTTGCATGCTTCAGTTGCAGGACGCTCTCCGGAAAACCGCTCAAAATGATAACTGAGACTTCCTACGTGCTGAATCCTCTATGGAGTGGACGACTTGGTCGTTTCTGAGCGTTCTTCAGGAGTCTTCGTTTTCAAGGTGGGGTAGCTAACACTGAACCTTCTTTTGCTTAAGGATGATGGAATAGCATGCCTTCAGGTTAACTTTTCGCAACTATCTACGCAACTTCATGAACATCCTTATTGGGTCAGTTTCTAAAAGTTCGCCCTATTGGTTGTGATGTTCAAGTTTTGCATCATAACTGCCTATCTCACCATAGCAAGGATAACGCTTTCGGAGAAAACAGGTTAAAAAAACGGTAGATTGTCTACACTAACATACTGTCGTAGGATTTTATCAAGGAAGCAGCCCAGACTGCGTTTGGAACCTTCACAGCATAACTCTATTGGTTCTGTAACAACTAATTAAATTTATCAAGAACTTCTGGACACAACAACCTCTGGTAGCATGTTTCGAATAGTACAATGTTTTAAGTGGAGTACGAATAGCGAAAACGAAAAGAGAGCTTTCATTACCTTCTGCCTAACATAAGACTCATGACCACTTCCATTTTTCAGTCTTATTGGAAAATCTGGTCTGACCAGTTAGTAGGCCAATTAATTCCCTACATTTCATCCATTCGATATTCCGATATCCAGAAAAATTTCGAATTAAGTGAACACTATAGTAAGCTTTGGTGGATGGCTTGTCTTGGAGCAATCTCCATAGAATTTATTGTATTTGGTGATGTAAGGTCTACTTTGGCCAGCATACATTCCTAACATTCTAAAGAGGCCACATTAGGAGAGACCATTTTTGTTTGGTTCACTACAGTCTCTGTCGTCGTCTTAGACCTGCCTAAAACGGGTCAATTTTATTTGGTTGGTTCATGGCGCTCCACTATAGACAGCGGTAGTAGTTATGTGCCGTGCAGACGAAGTGATGCCATCAAACCTTCAACCACCTCCACCTTTAGTCGGAGACGTAGTGGCTAGCCGAATGTAAGAGGACCCGTTCTATGACTGATACATCCTGGTATTTGTGGACGGAAACCTACCTCTTGAGGACAGCTATAGGGGCTTTTATTTGGGAGTCAGGGTAGGGGCTCCCAAAAAGTATCAGTTCCACAACATTGCCAGTATCAGTTCCGGGCCGAAACTCACGAAAGAGGACTGGAATGATAGGGCTCATATCAGAATGTCCTTGAAGGTTATACTAACTGGAATCTTGGTTACGAATTATTCATTACCGGAGTGACCAACGGTGGGCAGACAAGCAAAGAACAGCTTATATGACCGATTCACCATATGATGAGACGGTTCAGGGATAAAGTCAGATTGGTTGACGATGTATTGACGAATACGGTCGATCGTGGCGCGTCCGGAAACTACCTGCTGTGCGCCGCGATGTCAGTAGTGGGATATTATTGCCATTGCTGCCTGTGTTCTCGGGCTAGGCCGGTCCTACATAGCTAAGTAGATCGGACCTCCGGCCATCGGTTCCATGCGGACCCGTTGAGAAAATGTTCCTTATCTTACGGATCACGCCAGCAAGGTGAAAGCTCGAGGTGAAACAGTTGAAATCAAGCCAGATTCGTAGTCATTTCTTCGCCACTCAACTCTTTGAAGCAAGGGTCAGATTCATCGTTGGAACAAATTAGTCGAAGGACAGCCAATGGGACTAGAGAGATGGGTTTCCGCTCACCAGTAACCCCCTCACAAGAACCGTCGACGAACCACACCGTGGTGGGATCCACATTAAGGTGCTGGACGTCGCTCAGTCTTCATACGATTCTGAGAGATGCGGAACATAGGGCGCAATTCGGGAAATTATTCAAGCTACACATAGTAGGCATGATTAATTGTACCGAAAACGAACATTCCTGAAGCTGTATTTGCCATAGTTGAGCTGAAAAATTCGGCACCAACAGTAATTTTGACGAGAATCCCGCTGTGCTTTGGTCACCGGTTTGTAAAAATGATGGCTTTTAGCAGAGTTCTGAAAGGGTCGTCCATTCATTTGCTCAAGAATTTCGAACCTGTTGAATGAGCCTCGTGGAATGCCTGCGTGGGCCTAAAGTGAGGGCTACACGAAACAAGGTGGTAAAATCCAATCGTTTGTAGATAGGCACCCAATAGAGGGCAGTGATAGAAGTTTAGGAATCAAAATCCAGTGGTATCAGTTACTTAAAGACATCCGAACAGGGTCCTTAGGTTGTCATTTTCGAAGATATCGAAGAAACGTTTCTGTATACTGTTGAAGCGCGCAACAACATTCAGGTGTGATCCACCAAACCGAAGGCCACAGCGCACGTAGAAGACCCAGGTTGGCGCAGTCGGAAAAGGAATTACCGCGCCCAACCAGTACATTCGCCTTTACAGCATTTCATTTCTACTTAACTATATATATATATATGTTATGTTCCTGAAGCATGTGTTTTCTATCGACCTGTCCTTCAAAAGCACCAAAATCTATCAAACCTGTAAGTTAATGGTACTGGGACTGCATATTTTTCAGACCCACGCTATTTTTGTGGCTGTCTGCTCCTCGGTCAAAAGATTAATAATAAATTGCGCTCCCAAACCAACGTCGATTTTGGGAGGATTTAACTTGTTTGAAACAATCACCATTTGTGACGGACAGGAAAGTCGCCATATTGTCCACACTTACGTCCAGTAAGGCATTGACAGTGTAGCGGCACCATATCCAACTAATTGCTCGATTTCTGCCGCTGCTTCTTCAAAGCTGCATGGAACAGAAAGCATTTTGCTCCGGAACTGGCGCCGCTGCCTCTGTTATTTTAAAACCTATTACACTGGGCCACATTCCCAAACAGATGCCATCGAACGGTCGAAGGGTTGCTGGAAATTACTAAAGCTACCGGGCAAGTTATGATAATTCCTTGAAACTAGACTACGAAGAAACCTGGCTCGATACTAAGGTGCCGAAATGCGATATGTGCAGGTGTAGTAGCCTGTCTGTATGTCCAAACATAAGGAATTCGTTTGAAAGAGATTTATGACGAAGCTGTCCGACTGACAGATGTACATGCATGTTTCAGTGCTATCATTCGTGACGTGGTGATTGGCAGTAAATCGGAGTAAGTTGGCTCTAAATTTTATCAACAGAAAATCTGAAACTTCTGAACTCTTCTCACCGGTTCATTCATTAGAGCCGAAATGGTTCGGTTCAGGCCTCTCTCCACAGCTATGATTGCTTACTGCTTTACAAGGGTAATAGGATTCTTTATGAGACTGACGCACAGCACTTGTAGCTCACCGCTTTTTGCGACGCTAGTGTTCACTGCTCTGTTGATATTGCTGGACGTGTTCAGTCTGGGGTCGGGAACTTCCTTCAGAACTGTCTAAAATGCTTTGTGGAATTAGGACGTAATCAATGTTCCGCATACAGTTCTGGATGGGTCTGCTTAGCAATGACCTTTCAGTTCTTGTCAGATGAGGACCATATACTCGCTTTCGAAGTGGAATTGATTTAACCGTTTGTTGATGGGATGCCAGTTTAAGCTTAACAGTTGAGCACATGACGACAGCATGGCTGAGTTCATCATAGTCAGCTTTATAAAGTCTGTTTGGACCGACGAAACACATAACTATTTATCCGTAGTTTTGCTGCGATCCGATCTACTGTGGGAATAGTAGCAACCAGGGGAATATGGCGCATTAAATTATGATTATGGGGGACAATAGACAGATTTGGGATCTCACCGGGGTCTCACTTCTTCACTCTCAGCCAACCCTAGGACTGCTAATGATGCTGGCGGTAGACAGATCCCCCTGTCATCCGGGAAAGTACGACCGCCCAAACCTGTAGGAGCGTTGTGTTGTTTACCAATTAAACTCCCCGATTTGGTTTGCTATGTTGCTTACTTGTTTAACCGCCAACTTAAATTTATTCCGTGTGCATTATTTAATACCTTATTACGTTGTGTTCAATTCCGTTATATTAATATCATATATATATATATAATGTAACTCATCCGCTTTAACAGTGGACGTTCCGGAGTGTTAAGCCCACAGCGGTATTCGAAGTGGCTACTTACTGTCACTTCTCTGCCGGTAAAAACTTAGCACTTATGAGTGCCTCATGAGTAGTGCGGGCCAGACCACCTTCCGCATAAGCTATGGGCATTAGCTGTTCATTTTTCCACAGCACAGTCGGCCTAGAGTCAACAGTCTGTGGGATTACCTATTGCATGCAAAGGTTAATCAGTGAATTCTGATGTGACAGACAAATTCGGAAACAAGTGAAGGCCCACCATATAAAAAATCAACTAGCCGTGCGCTTAATTCGTGTACCTCTTCATTCCAACTAGTGGTTAGTTGGTCGGTGCCCTTTTTCTCTTTTTTGCTTCGTGCTATGCAAAAACAACCAGTTTGTGTACAACTAAATGAACATTTTCTTTCGGTTTCATGTCAATCAAGTTAAGTATCTGAGCATTTACACTCATATTAATTGACCGTATCACGTAGAGAGATGGGTTCTTATTGATGACTAACCGTCATCGTCTTGGAATGAGTCGTTGACGGTCCTGCAGTATGGCACAAATATGAGGTATCTGAAGTAAATGGACAGGATGCTTGAATAACTGAGGACCACCTAGTGGCTGGATCACTGAGTTCAGTCGATCCAATCGTATCTGACTTACAGTCAGGTCCGAGATATAACGTTCGCCGTAAATTTCACAGTGAGATACTTTATATAAATAAGGGTGACGAATGCAGGCATACTCTTCCACCGCCTTGATTCTGTCTGTTGGTCCACTCCTTTCGTCGCTTTTGCGTTCGCTTTTATTGTGTTTACTCAGCTACAACTCTTCTATCGAGGATGCCTTGCTTCCAATGACTACAGTTTCATCCGGAGGTGGGAGAATATCGACGGGACTGCAGCCTTTTAGAGGCGATTACATAACCGACTTATTCTGATAAAATGTAAGTTAATGCAACTACGCACTGGAATTCATAACTGTGCTGCGGAGAAACCATTTCTGACAGAATTGTTCTGTTTGTCTCACTTTCAGTAACCATCGACGCGTCGCGTCTCTGGGTCGCAGCCCGTGGAGGTGCTATTTGCAACGTCACCTAGTTTACCATTCAGAGTTTATACTTCGTTGCCGGGCGATAGGCTTTCAAAGCACGTTTCAAAGTTTCTCACTGAGTGCGAAAAGAACACGAGGCCGAACTAGCCCGTCCTTGGGAGTATGATTAGCTCATCAATTGCGGTAGACTTCATATTTCTCAGGGCAATTTTACGTGCTTGAGCACTACTGATCTGATGTTCCCACCAAAGCTCGTGAAAATCTAGGGGACGTGGACTCCATAGCTGGGTTCAAAAAACAGTGTAGCTCGCACCGTCGCAGTGTATCCTGATATTAACAGACGGACTGACGTCACTCAGGCACCACAGATATCTTAGTTTGGCCAAAGCTGCTCTAATATTATCGATCAGAGTGACGAAAGTGCCTTCCCCAATTTGTACCTTTACAACTACCCAGGACCGGTCTGCATGCCTGTGAATTCAGTTTGATCCTACATAGCCTAGTAGTATCGTTTTATATTTTGTACGTGTAAAGCGTAGTCCAGAAGATAAAGTGGAATTTAAGACGTTATTTAAAAGGAATTGAATGCTTTAGGGATTTTAACTATTAAAGGATTCTGAGTGAGTATCAGATGTATGATGGTCAGTCTCAGGCGACATATTACTAACGAAGTTGAAAAAGACAGGCTTGGTTCAGTTCACTGAATGTGGTTAGTCCCGGCAAACACTTACCGTGAATCGAAAAGCATTCATGTGAGTGAGCGTATGGTATGTTTGTAGGAGAGGGACTTATTTCGGACACCTGTTATTAGCAGACACGGTCCTAGTCTCGAGCTACAGATAAATCTTTTAGGTTAGTTATTTCACCGGCATTCACTGTCCCCTGCTCGTCTGATGGGATCGATTTCCTGCAGTAGGAGCATTATTGATCTGAGCTTTCACGATCCGCAATCGCACTCTGCCATTCCGTAGTTTGTTGGATGCTTAACATATGTGTTATCGTGACCACTAGTTGTTTTTTACGATTTTGCGACAAACGAGAACCGTATTACCCGTTGAGTTATGTTGTTCTTCGTTGGGCCAAACGCACGCGCATGGGCTTAGTGGGATCCGATCGACAAAGGCTTCTCATTTCTTTGTGCCTATATTAAAGGCATAACTCACGTCAACATAAAGCGAAAAAGTTTGAGTGAACTGTTGCTCCCTTTGAGAAATTTTTAAAGCGTTGGCTTATATAGAAAGTGATCGATGAATAACTGAAAATACAAAGGGTAATTGAAAGGCACGAAGGAGGGTGAGTGAACGAAGATCTGTAGAGATAAGTTATACGTCCTGGTCGCTCAGACAAGATAAAGACTTACTTGAGTTACCTAACTCACGAGGCAGCGTGACAACACAGGTTTTGTCTCGGAACCTTGCATCTTCTCAACAGTTTGGCCCACAAGAAAGCGATATAGGATATCATACCAACTGAAGCATGAGGCGGCCTGGTGCAGCACATTAAGTTGCTTAAGGACATCATACACGAGAGATTCAGCTGGGCTTCAGATGAGTCTCCCATCAAAACAAAACGTGTATGCAGATGAAGGTATAAGGCTAACTTCATACATTTTGGATTCAAGTAGTACATTGGGTCGAAGGAAACTCGGGGACTATGTCTAGCTGATAAGCCCCAAGAAGGGCAAAACCAGTCGTGGGCTATCGAGGAATTTTCAGTAATCTCATCACTAGTGTATTACGTCTATACAAAACAAAAAAATTTCCGGAGCTTCCTGCTTGGACCCAACACCTGGATCGTTCGTCTCTTTTTTGATTGCGGGCGAGATGTGGCCTGATTTGTGGGTGCAGGGAATCACATATGGGTACCTGACTCCTGGTAAGTGGCTCGGGCTGCTTTTCCGGAAGTAATACCACCCAAACCATAGAAGGCATATAAAACTGGCCACCGCAGTTTTCTGGGTTGGAATCCTGGCTTCTCACTCACTACACAGAGGTGAGCATACAAAGCTGTGAAATCTCGCTGCCCATCCTTCCAAATTCAAATTCACGCTCCACAATATCGTCACTAGAACTCAGTCTATTGCCTCTTACCCACCTGCCTAATCTGTCCTGTTTACCATGGCAACAAATTCCCGGCAACGATAAGCACACGTTTCGTTTTCTACTTATTCCTTGCTTCAGTTACTTAGGTTTTGAGGATGGGATTTCTGCGTGCGTTTAGTCCTTCCTTTCTACCTTCCTATTTCTCTTCTGCGGCGGCTGCTTTCCTGAGTTTCAACATTTAAGCCCAGATGTACTTCCCGTTTTACTAAAAACCCTTTTTATGTGTATATTAGTAACATATTGGCAATAACGGTGACGCGTCCTACGGTCCGATCCCACTGTGAAACTCTACATTTTCGGCAATTTCATTGTCAACAACACTGGCTGGCTAACCTGCTGATCACATACAGACACATTCGGCCGAGGCGCACAATTTTTTATGATCGGCAGTTCTTTGTCTCAAACTTTTTTCATTCGAATTTCGGACCACGATGGTGACCTCGTTTTAACTCACCCGTCTGCATATTCAGCTGACTCTTCTGTTCTCGTCTGACCACTGTACAATCGCTTGTTTCCATTTCAATTCGGCTACCCCACACACACCGTTATCACTTTTCCTGACAATACTAGTCCACTGACTAGAGCGACACGTGGCCAGTCTTCGTTTCTTATCCCTGGGATGGCTGCACGTCCTACGGTTTGTGCAGCAGATTCAGCTGAAAATATCATAAACGAGACATTCTGTTTGGATTCAGGTGAGCCTCCAAGGGAAACCACATTAGTGTGCATTCGAGTGTTTGTCAAAAGGATTGCTTCTGTTTGTACCCAATTTTTAAAAAGGGCAAATCCTCGTATCCAAAATTGTTTACTGGAAGAACCGAATACACAAACGCGGAAGTGAGAAGTCCACGTGCCAATAGAGCCATCAGACGAACGCTCTGCAGACTGGGTTACCACGGACGCTAACCCTTTGTTACTTCCATGCACTGGAGCTTCGCATGTGATTTGCCACAACTTTGCCCACTGAACTAGCACGCGATATCTGTCACTATCGCTAGTGAGTCACTTGTGTGATTTCCACAATGAACCAAAAGGTTCTGGTGTAATTCGTTTGAAGGGGACTTCGTAGATATTCGGATGAGTATAAGTAAACCTACAGCATGCACCAGAATCCTTTAGGTATTTGGACGACATGGACTGTGATCTGTTGTGGAGGCCACTCATTATTGGCAATAACAGGTATTAACTGTTAATTCACTGGGCAAAACTGTGGCGAATGATATGTGAAGTTCAGGTGCTTGGCAACGCAATCAGAGGTTTCACCTCTCCCTAGGAGTTTTCGTTCGTGCTGGGCATACTCGGACTTCCCATTTCAACAAATGGCAAATTCCCTTTTTTTCTAGCAAGGGAATTTCTAAGAATGTATAAGCACTGGCGTTCGCACCTCCATTCACCCCTCTCGGACTATATCGATGCACCCAGCGTCTCGGCGGGTGTAGCAATAGGATGAAGCTGTTTTTTACCAACTCTTTTTCATCAACTGTAACATCTATATGAACCACCTGGAGTGCTTTTACGAATCAACTGGGCAAAGAACAAATTAATACATATTTTTCAGCACCCAATAACCCGGTAGTTACCAGATAACTTTGGACCTCCGAGCGAATGACCACTGATCGCTACGTCCACTAAATTGAAAATCGAAACGACCTTTCTAATAAGGTTTGTTGAAGAAGAACAAATTGTGTCTGAATAATGAGTGCAAGGCACAAAGTAGTTCCTTTTCTTTACCGGAAAATAAGCAGAAAATGGGACCTTGAGGAACTCAATTTAAAAACCAATAACATATTGGCTATCGTATTCCACCCTGCTAAATTCAGCCCGAAGACATTTCGTCGTTCTTTAGTAAGATCTCGCTGTTGTACGCAGCTGCCGTAGGTTCTTTATCCTGCTCGATATCTACAGTAATATTCGAATCGCCTTCCGCGATAGCTTGCAGCGAGGACACGTCAAGTTCACTTTTTGATGGACTCATAAGATCAGACGACATAAGCCTAGTTAGGTTGGTAAGACTACTAACTGACGTTGTTGAATCATTACCAGTAGGAATGGAGAAGAATTCGGCCTCTGAGGCAAAGGTCACACGGGTATGTTTGGTGCGCGAAACCACGAAAGGTTCATCGGCTGGTGTTAGGTCAGTGAGAAGAATGTCCGGTTTGTTTTCCGGCGATTTTCCCAACCCATCATCTTCAAACTGGAAGCTGTAGGATTGCGGTTTTTCGTCATCAAGATCACAGGAATCGGCTAACTCAGATAGATCAGCCGGATGAGCTGAGCTAGACATATTGGGCAATGTAGTTGGATCGTTGAGTGTATCTTCGTGGTATGAGTGGTCTTGTGGCGAAACACCTTCACTCCAGTGAGCATCAGAATTGGTCGATTGTGTTTGACCTTCATTTCTGGAATAAGAGCAATTCGGTAGACTCCAAATGTGGGTTTGAAAAATCAAAGGCAGATCGAGTCATTGCTAGAGAATTTGATAAGAATTACCCAACTATTCACGGATACAATAATCACTCCTTAGGACAGCATCACATGAAAGGAAATGCGTGGCCTCTCTTGAGAGTGGGCTTTATTGAAGAGGTCATAAACCAGGTCATGGCTGATGGAAAACACTGTCATGTCATCCTCCTACCTCGAAGGATGTTATTCTATGGGACTGATTGGGAAATTTACATCTGCATGAGTCCATTGCTCACTGCCACGGATGTTTTACAAAGAAACTAAGTTGGCCGGAGAAAATTCACATTCCAGGTCCTTATTACACTAACTTTCTGGTGACTACACAATAAAACCGGATTGGTTGGCTTCGCTGTCTCACTATGTCCCCGGTTATTCGTAACAGGGCATTTGGGACGGAACTGCTCTGTTGAAGAAGCACTAGCTTATCGGAAAATAATCACGAAGACGTTAGATTGGCAGGATCACATCCACTTTGGAATGACTTCTGAAGTGCCGATGAAGCAATATCAATGGAATGCACCTGTATAGAATCAAGTGGACACGTCCATCAGCATAAGGTGTTGGCTTCAGTGATCCCGTTTCGTGTACAACGGACTGTCACGTCTCATCGTAGTTCCAAGCGTCTATCCTGGTAGGCCCCACCGCGGAGTTATTGTATCAGTGTAAATAGATTTTATCTAAACTTCAGATGACTGAGCTGGTAGAAAACAAAAACAGACTGGTCTATCCCGAGCAAAAAATGCATCAGTTGTAAGGGTTTTAAGAGTCTATTGATGCACAGTCCACGCGTGATGTCCAGCTTGCATCTGGCCAATGGTTTATCTGCGCAAGAGGCTTTTAAGAAACACCCCGATCCTCATTCACCTGATTGCCAAGATGCTGTAGCATTTGGTTCGATCTGCAGTTGGCTGGCTGAAAACTGTCCCTAGAAAATTAGATATTTCAAAGGTTTCATTAGCCCTAATGTGACGGGTTTGTTTAGCCCGGCCCAATTGGTCTTGAGGGAACGGTGTTTTCTGCGCTGTTTCCTGTGTCGGCGAATACCGTGGTTTTCCGCGCTTGCTATTTTCAATCGTAACTGAGGTTTGCTGTTTTGGGTATAACGGTCTTTTTCACATTCAAGTTGCTCACTCTCAAAACCAACGAATGACACAGCCGTTTTGCGCGCCCTTTCACACTCATTTCATCTGGGAAGTGATCCCGATGAAACGAATCTCATCGTCTCATACGGATCGTCGGAGTAGGCAGGAAGATTAGTCTGTATATCCCGTTAACAGGGGTAGTCAATTGGTCATATAGAGTGGTCTCCATATTTTAAAAAGTTTTTCACCGAAAACTAAAACAGGCTATTCAAAGAACACATCAAGTAATAAATTACATATATTCCCCCAACAACCTTCTTCACCATGAATGCTGTGTGTAGCGTTTTTGCTATTGAATTATCACTTAGAATAACCGACAATCTTGATAAAGTAGCGAACGAATGTAACCTGAGTAGCATGTACAGCACAACGTAAGCTGCAGCTCTGCAATTACTAGGTTAAACCTCGTTCAATATACCATGATTCATATACACCCGAACCTAAGAGACTATCATTTCCCCGCAACAAGCTTCTCTCAAGGAAATCACTTTTACTAAGAGGATCACTGTTACTTTATCCAAAATTTAAGTAGGCAACCGAGACCGAATTTGTGCAACAACTGCTCAGCACGGATTTCCGAGAGATCTGTATTATAGAGAGTGGGCGTTTAAGTTCATAGCTACTCTTGGAAAGATTATCAGCAGAGTCTGTTGTCTGACTACCAGGCGCTACCTTATCGCTGTGCTTTGTCCGCTAAAGTGAAGGACGAAAACGGTTGTCCATCAGGAATGACCTACTAGTAGTGGCCCTTGAAGGCATGTTTACTAAAATCAGAGTTGAAACTACCCATAAAAGAACGCGCCAAACATATTGGTTGCTTTCTTCAAATCCGAATAATGGATGGAAACTCATCTACCTAGAGAACCACAGGCTTCACGCTCTACCTTGCAGCTTAGCCCCTCTGACGCAAGAGTGAAGTCACCATTTAAGTCGAAGGACCCATAACGGTGAACAGTCCACTCTTGCTTCGCTGCCGTATTTGGTTCATTGTTTTGAAGTACTGACTAATCTTAGGTGGTCAACTTTGGGCTTATGTCGGGAAGACGAACACACTGAATTGAACCAGTTGCACATTAATGCAACTGTCTATCGTTGTCCGCAGTAGGTAGCCAGTTGACAGGAGATTCTTTCAGGTGATTCAGGAGAAAAATATCAAAATAACTTCAATTTCTCAGCACACAAATTTAAAAACACTGAGAGATCGCTTGGGGGGATCGTTTGCTAGATACATATGATAAGTTTTATCACGTTTTGAAGTGAATTAAGGAACTTACGAAATTACTTATAAATAATGTACCGTTAATGTGAAACGGTGAATTTTCATGTTGAAACCAAACCCAGAACAAACTCAAGGTTTTCTTGAGACTGGCTAAACGAAAAAAACTTATAAAGCACTCATAAACTATTTGGAATGGACTTACGATTGATCGCTCCCTGGTAGTTTCTTCGGATTTGGGTTTTCACCACAGTATCGTTGAGCACCAGTCCTAATGGTTGACTCGACTTTGGAACTGCTCTCCTTCGCACCTACAGTTGTTCTTTTTTGTGCGTCTACTTCTGGTGTTTTCCGCTTGCTTTCTGTCATCTTCCTCGAGATAAATTGTTTGACCATGGAAGGTGATCCAGGCTTTCGGTTGTCACGCACCGGAGCGACCGGGGGACGTGTCGATAGCGAAGGAGAAGCGGCTAATAACGGGTCTAAAGGTGATAAACAGTAGGCGAAATCTGTTCCTCCTGACTGTCGACTGTTTAAAAGTCGTCCTTTTTCGTCTCCGCTTGCGCTTTTCACTTCTGGCTCCTGTAGTGCTTTATGGTCTTCCGATGTATGACGTGGTTCTTCTAGTTGAAGATCATCTGTGATACGCAACTGCGTCCTTAGCTGGTCGGCTGCTTGCTGAAGCTGTTCCTGAGGTTGAAAAAATTACCAACATTACTACGTGAGAAGGTGAAGTAGTAAGCACTTGAGAAAAACTAATATAAAAACAATATCGCTGCGTACGTTTTGTTGCTTTCTAGCAGTGCAGTGTGGCGCGTTGAATGCATAAGTTGCTTCTGCAAACGCAGCTGATATCTAGATTGAGGGCGGCAATTTTTTGGTCTGCCTGTTGAAATACTGCATGAGTGAAAAATTTCATCTCTGTTATAGCTATCCTAGTACAGCAACGCGCCTCTCATTTAAGTGGTATAATAAACTCAACGAATTTTTACCTTCCACAGTACTTGATCGCATGCCATGTCACACGAACCCCGAATGATTCGTTCATGGTTAACGATAGTTGCTGCGTGAGAACTGGCCAAAAGAAGCCGGAAATTCCACTAATATCAAAATGTGAGTAAAAATTAGGAAACGTCTGACACACAACATCCCATAATTGATATAACTTTTCAAAGGAACCTGCATGCAGTCTACAAGTCACGGTGCCACATTTCCACTGAAAAGCAACCTCAAGGGAAACCCCAGAAATGAATGCATCGTGGAGATGAATGCAATGATGATTTGTAAAATGTTAACCTCTGGGGGGAGGGTGGTATTACTTGGAACCGGTATCGCCAGGATGGGTCTAAAATTGTCAAAGAAACAAGCTTTTTGGTGGTTTTGGACGAATACCATAGTCACCTAAACTAGAACGAAGGGACTATAGGTGACACTTAAGTTCAAGATACCAATCATTGAAATGCATTCGAAATACCCAGGCAATTTAACGGCTAAAATGTCTCCAGTGAACTAGCCTGACTATTGGATGAGCTCGGGACTAAGGCCAGGCAAAAGCAGGCGGATACTACAATGATTCGTATGGCTCAGTATGTGTATCACATTGCGATATCGTCAGTACCCAATCACTGTTGAGTGTATTCATTGTGAGAGCAAGAAAAGACCAGTTTAGCTCAAATCGATAAGCCGAATACATAGGTGCTGTCACAGAGAAGTATTACGATTGTTTTACGCGTGAGTTCCAATCGGAACATGTTAAGGTGTGTGTGTCTACGTGTGACGCAGCACTTTCTGTAGGCATTATTAATACATCCGGGGTAGTGCATGCTCCGGTCTCTATCTGAAGGCACTGGAGCGGCGTGAAATGACTAGTAAAGCGATTCACGCACTATCTGCACATGAACGCACATGAACGCCATGTTTTAGTTTTATGAAACACACCTGACATTCATTACATCTGGGAACATAATGTTGTCTCTCCTACATAGCAACTCTAAAAGGTCTTATCCATTAACCATGGACGATTGCTTATTGGAAACCGCATTCTAAATCTTCACACGGCCTCCCTAGGGAGAGTGTAGTCAAGTTATTATGCTTTCCACGTCTTAGACCTCCGGACACTTGCACAATTGTACTCAGTCATAGTAAGTTCTTTTCCGTTTGAACCAGATATAATCTCGCGGATGAGTGATCAACTCCGCCTTCCACTCCGTCCCACACACCAGCATAACGACACACACAGAGATAAAGTGCCTTTGTCGCTTTGTTCTGACGGACCCTGAGCCTGATGTGGTAAACTAGGTCAACTGTCTTCCAACTCTACACCATATGTAGCAACCGTGTTTACCTAACCGCGTAACAGTGGAAACCAGTCAGGATTTGACCCAGTTCACGACGTCGACGTTAGGAGTTCAGTGGGAATGAACAGATTTTCCTATATAGCGAGTGTATTGTAGGAGGATACCGCCTGTCTGTCCTCCGACTATACACACGCAGACTGACAGCCAAATTTACGCAAAATGCTTTCACTATGGACTGCTTCAAGACAGACTTGGCGGAAACTGGAACATTGCCGGTCTCCTGAATGAGAAAGAGGTATACGGTTGCTCATTGGCTACTTTAACTCAGTAGATGCTGTGTGGTAATGGACACCGCTGCTTATTTAAGCGACTAGGTTTTCTGTTAGGACTGGCCTATAATGGAATACAAACGCCGTATCTAAGGATGGAAGTTTTGTTCGTCAACTCCTCAGTGGAAACGTGAAATTCTAAATGGGAGGAGGCGACAAATACCTTTCCTCTTCACACAAAATGGAGCTAACGCATGGCAGAGCGGTACCAATGTTCGGCAATATTTTGATGCTCTGGATCATCAAGTGAACGATTAGATGGATGAACCATTTACAACAGTGAAAAGTAAAATCCACGGACGGCACTGTGACCTGTTGGGTAAGATTAGTATTATTTGACAATTACATTCATTCTTTTGTTCTAGGGGACAGCGTAACTGCTGAGGTAGGGAGGAATCTGACTTCTCTGACGTTACGAAGATCAAGGCGCCAGTCAGAGATAGCTGCTTTTGGAAGGTGGACTATTCAGAGCGGACACCTGTACGCATCAGCCAGTGCAAATTGCTTACGGTTTATTTTGGGGGGTGCTGCTGGTCACCGGTAGTAAAGTTTCGATCTGCTTAGGATCAATAAGACAAGATAAAATTAGTCGTTCAGCAGGAACATCAATGCATGTGGCTGTTTGGATATTATCTGCTTAAAAAGATTTTTTTGATTAGTTGACTGGTATTGTAGACAACTGAGTGCGTTAGTGAAACTTGACAGCTACTAGACTATGGTTATTCATCTGTCTGGTTCCACGAGCTAGCCAACTTGTCAAGCTGCAAATAGGTCATTGTCAAAATCATCCGCTGGGCTAAACAGCCTCGAAGGTAACATGAGGTATGTTGACAGAGATCTTATTAGAAATCGCTTAAGGAGCGTCTTAATACGAAGATACAGTGCCATTCATTACACCCAACCAATACAAGGATAGTAATTTACAAAGAGGATAAAATGCCGCAGTACAACTGGCTAAGGAACAAGTGGTCTCTCGACTTAGACCTTCAAGCAGGCGTTTGACGCTGTTTCTCAGTTTAATTCACTACTTCAGGCATCAACCGTGTACAACGGTTTTGATTGTGTATTCAGTGAGTTGGGCATGCTCCATAGAAGCATGCAGCCAAACGACACTTAGTGTGGGAAGCGTACAGTTTTGTTCAAGCGCACGAGCTTCGCGTTCAAACACCTCTCCATACGAACTGGATTTAGTGATTCTATGTCCCACTCGTATTCGGATGAGAAACAAGTAAATTGGGGAAATTTACGTACGCACGGTAGTTCCCCTTCAAGGTGGACTCTTCACACCAAAGGGGTTGCTTTGGTTGCTTTCAGCGAGAAAGCCTTTTGCAACTTGTGGGATCTTTGGCCGCACATACTGTCCAGACATGAACAAAATTGTCTACCAGTCACAAAAACACTGTTCAGTTAAACATAAGAACGCAGCAACAAACACTGAGTCAATGAGACGCCGGTATCACACCGATAAAACGGTTGGATTGGATGACCTGAAAACAAGGAAAAAATTGGAAAATTTGAACAGGCGTCAGCTACCGCAGTTTCCCATGAGAATTTCGGTTTTTCGCAAAAATATCTTACGAAGCACCGTGCTACGTGCCAAGTATGCGAAACACCATTAGGGCCAGTCCCAACTGAGGGCGGAAGTGAACATACGTCGTGGGATGCAACGTCCATTTGTAGCGATCAGTGGATGACAGAAAATGTTTCGACACACATTACACTATTCAGGATCGCTGTCTTCCATTGTGTAAGCGCTTTGTCAATATGCCCTGTACTTTTCCGATAGGATTTATATCTGGACCAAATCAATACCTGCAAACCGTAACGACTGTCCACCGCATGTTCGGTATTTTTCTTCCTTCAAGTCGTAGCAAAAAACACGAGATTTAGTTGTTTTATGATCAGTGAATGTCACATTCCACCGTCCGAGAATCCTGCTGTGATCTTCCGCCAACATGCTACGCTGCATATTCTATATAATCACGAAAGAAGTCTTCCCTAACTTCAGGCATCGTCACTATGGCAGAAGTTGAAGGGCCCGTTGGATGTGACTGACATTCAAGTTCAAACCGAAAAAACTTAAGATCGAACCAATTCCGGTCTGGTTAGACCTAATGACATCTATCTTCCGAGAAATACACTAATTTGCAAATCAATTTGGTTTTGCGAGAGACTCACCTGGAACCCAGCTGAATCTCCCGTTTTTGATATTTCCAGGCAACTGAATGTGCTGCACCAGGCCGCCTCATGTTCCAGTCCAATTTGGGTTCAAGTAGAACATAAGGTTGACGAAAACTCGGGGACTGCGCCTACCTGATGAGCCCCAAGAAGGGCGAAATCGGTCGTGGGCTGTCGAATAATTTTCAGCAACCTTATAAGTAGTGCATTACGTATAAACATCTATCTTCCTTTTTCTTAAAAAGGCTCTGCGTTAAACGATCAGGTTTCGTGGAGTCCTATATGGGAAGATTGGCAAGGAGATTAATCACAGGCATTCGTGACTGGGGAACTTAGTCGCTACTGTCGTGATAATGTTTTACCTGTGTTTATCATAGGCCAGTTGATGCAGATGAACATTTTGTTTTGTTCATAGGAAGACACCATCTCTACGCTGAGTGTCATTCATAACCTTGAGACAACTGGTTGAACCTGTGAGCATCACTTATACTGAATTCAGTTCAGGGTTGATAGTCGACTGGATTAGTAAGATGGTCCAAGTGACGTTTCGCGCTCAGTAAGAAACCTAAACAATTTCTCCGAGTTCTATGCAACTGAAAACGAAGCTGTGGCCGCATTTGGTGAACAACTGCAGCAGTGACGTGTACGAAGTCTGAACATTCTAAATACAACAGAAATAGATGAATTCGCTGAAACAGTCGGCCTTTACAGCGCTTCGCGCAGTACAAAAATTCGCCGCTTTAGTATATAGAGTATGGATTTGTATATGAGAAAATAATGGAAAATATTAAATAGACCAACGGTGTCGGAATTTTCCCCTTGAAATAGCATCAGCTATCTCTAGGCATGAAAGTCATCGCACTTCGATAGCTGTGACAAATCTTTAGGTGAAACGAGTGGAAAAAGGTCAGTAAAATTTAGAAAAATGACAGGGTGTTGGAGCAGAAAACCCACAGATATATGGTTACTCTTATTTGCGGACAAAATGTCAGGTCCTTTTTGAAACAAAATTCCCACACAAAAAGACGAATGTTGTCGTTCCCGTGCCTGTTCCTTCTAGCGATGAATCAGTGCAATTCCGAGGGATCGCCGACTGTACAGGAGGTCGTATACGACACTCATTATTGGTCTCCACTTCATTAAGGCTGTTTCAAGCGAAGATAGCAGGCTGACAGGGAATTAGGAACACACTCTAAACACTCTGGGAAGCAATATCACCGGACTAGAAGGGCTTAGTAAATCATACATTGACAAGAGAGTAGCTTTTAATTATGCACTAGCGTGTGAAGTTGCGGGACGCACACTCACTCTAGAAAGCATTATTCAAGCAGATGACCCTACGATAACACCCGGTAGCCGTGGTTCTTAATTAGAACCTTTTATCATACAGCAAACGACAGAAGATGCTGGTGTGTGGAAAGAGCACCTGGCCTCTCCTGGAGGACGTCACTTCTTCTCGGGGTAGGGATAAAGCATTTTTCCGCAGCTGACGGAGAGCGCTGTTATGGACTCTCTAAAGAATAAGATATAAACTACCAAGTTGCGGTACCGATTTAGACGACTGGAAGAACAGTAAACCGTCATTTAAGCTAAAGGATTGATGGCAAGTGTATTTCTTCAGCTGCTGCCATGCTGGAAGGGTTGACCACAGCTAACAATACGCACAGCTGATTGTTCAAAGAGGCGGTGAATCCAGAAATATGACTGTTCTAATAACGAAGGTTCTAGTCACTACTCAAACGTTATGACAAGAAGCTGTTTCCTGGTATGAAATATAAAGGAACTTATAGTCGGAATACAGGGTTTTATGTGTGACAATAGTATCCAGTCAAATAATGTGGCAACTTCCAGACACACCAGTATGAGCAAAAAGGTACAATGAAAGTTACACAGGATCAGCTCACGGATTGTTCCAGTAAATATTCGCCAGCAATTCGTTGCACTGGAAGTTTAGCTGAATAAATAACCCAATAGTTGTGATTTTACGGGTTACATGGTTACTTTATAACTCATTTGATGTCTCATAACATTTTTGTATTGAACATTTAACTTTTTCTAGTGGAATATTCAGTCACAACTAGGGAGTTTATTCGATTCACGTGGCCTCCTTTAATGTCGCTCATCTCGTACAAAATTCCCATACACTTGGAATCAGTGGTGTAACTTTGTTATTACTCGTGATCAGGAGAGACTCTTTAGCAGTGCACACAGGAGCATTATTGGTATGAATGTCATCTGCATTTTGGGTCGAGGGTTCTTAGTTTCGAATCTCTTCTTGATATGTGGAATGAGCAAATCGACAATACTGAACTGTAACCAGAATTCTGGTACTTACGCTCAAACGTCCGACCACCAAAAGTCGCCAAACATCGTCTCAGATAGAAAGGGACACGGAATAAATAAACTAGAGGTATAGTGGCTCACACCCATCACAGCGTCAGGAGCTCGCATCTTTTATGGGGTGAGGATTTTGAACTAACCAACTTGTAATCATTAGTAGAACCCGATTAAGAGACCACAGGTCATACAACCATGTCGAATTTATCAAGATAAAAACCTCCATACACCCGAACTGAGCCACTGGCTATCCCGAGAGCAATGGACAAGCATAAATAATCAAAACTACACTGAACTTAATTGCAATTTTAAACGAGAGAGCTCGCTGGATAGGATGGCACCACTCGATGGTCCCATAATTTTGTTGCATTCATTTACCAGCATTTCGCACTCTTACACCAGTCTCTTCGAGCAATATTTTTTCGTGAATTCTGGATTCGTTTACTGACGACACACGTCACGTGTTGAAAAAGACGCTCCGTTCCATCTCCTAAGCTTGAAATTATTGTGATAAACCTAGGTGGCCCAAAAGTTTGCTACGGGGTGATCAGTGACCTGGAATACTGACAGGCTGCTCAGGTGTTCATAGACTTGAACTATCACCTATAATGCGTAGCAAACGTAATCCAGCTCACGCGGGGAAGAAAATATACATAAAATGACACAGCTATCAATCCTAATGCAGAGCCCACAACAACCGCGCTGGCTGTAAAAACACTGTTAACCGGTTTGTTAGGTTGACTTGAAACTGAATAAGTTTCGAGCCATGTCTAGAGGTATGCGTTTTCATCGGCTTGAATAAAGACAACAAGAATCAATCAACGAGTTTGCATGACTTGCAGTCCACTGATTAGTGCAGCAGCTTTCCCTGCTGTTAGTTGTACTGGAAATCACCTGAACCCTTCTGTTGGACTCGTGCGGTGTTCATAACCAGTAAGCTAAATACTGGTTTGTCATTCGGAATGCTTTCACTGCCTACTTCCAAAAGAAGATGGTAAGAATGGTGCAGTTTTGTGGACGTTCCAAGTGCAGGTAAATTCTGGCCGGCTCGCGTTGGGTGAAGGTTGTCTTGGCATATCGGGGATCAGTCTCAACTCGATTGTTTTTCCAACTGGTACAAACTCACTAACTCACCGGTAAAGGAAGATAGCTCCTCAAGGCAGTCAATTGAAATGCCCTGAACGAGTAGAGGTGGAGCTAAATAGTGACAAGTTTCATTTGTACGAAGAGTTTGAAGTTTTATTGGGAGCTTAACTGTATTCTATCGTTTACCAGAAAGCATTCTCGGGCACTCAGCCGTTGTAAGGCGTTCGTCAAAAACCGTCCAATTTGGGTTCTAGTAGAACATAAGGTTGACCGAAACTCGGGGAGTGCGCCTACCTGATGAGCTCCAAGAAGGGCGAAACCGGTTGTGGGCTGTCGAAGAGTTTTCAGCAACCTTGTGAGCAGTTTCCTTTATAAGAAACAATTGATTGTTTGGATAGTCGAACCCCCAGTGACAATGCATCTTACGCGAGTCTCATAGTAAACTCTCCCTGAGATTAGCCTCTCTTCTGTTGGGTACCTTCGAAGTAATTGCTATAAGTGGTTCTCCCATTTACCCTGTTTTTATTCAAGCTGCAATTCAAACGGATTCTTTCATCTACGCTTCACCTATAGACATTATGGTCCAATGGTGGTTGAGGCACCCACCACACCCACACTCACTATTCACCAAAATGTTTACAGAGTAGTGATGCAGTACAGCCAACCTACTTAGCTGACCTCTGCATTGTGGTAAAGGTTCGACCATTAGATAAATCATAAGTATGTTGTTCATAGTAAACAAAAGGGTTCGCGAACATCTGCCGCATAAGGTAATTCGAATGAGCCCTGTATACGAAATGACTGAAGTCCTTGGGTCTTTAATTGTTTTTGTTATCGTCCACGCTATTCCGGTGGTTGTTTTTGTTGTCTCCCTTGATGCCACCGATGCATTCGCTGCAAATTTATCAGAATCACAACAGAAAACGCCCTGAATGAGCACGCGATTTACAAGCCCAGCATGAAGCATGTGCATAAGCCAAGAATACTTGCAGTTGGGACGTGGTAAATTTACTTAGTCATAGGTTGACACCGGTTGAGTATAGACATATGGCAAGTACAGAAGCACAGTCAATTGTGTAAATAAGCGTGAGGTGAACCTGCAAACTGCCACCTATCTACCTACCGACTTTTGAGAGGGTCCAGTGGAAGACAGAGACCTTTCGCCTTCCTTAAAAGTTCTAGTTTGATATCATTCCAGGTGGGGACGAAACAGAGAACGTGCAGACCAAATGTCCCTTCGGCTTGACGCAAAAACCTGAAGGCCAGGAACTCACTGTTTTTGTACTAAGGTTTTTGTACAAAGGTGGATGAAAAAACACGAAAAACTATTTTGGCTGCTCTCCTATGAGATCAGTTATGTAAAGAAGCGATAATTGGTGCTCAGGATGTGGTTGGATCCTGGAAAGCTTGGTCATATGCGACCTTTCCTTCTTTTTTGGAATTCATTCGGTTGGTGTAGATGAATAGGACATTCGATTCTGTGGTTGAGATTTAAGCTGTCGGTGGCTTCTCGTTAAGTCGATGACTAGCGCGCAATTGTTGGTTGCCAGCCTGTTTACCATGCAAACGAGTTACCAGTCTCCGCAAACAGATGATCACTCATGCCGTGCCTCCCCCGACCAGTTCATACGACTAGGAGGTTTGAATTAAATTTCAATTGAATTAAATAACCGGAATACTCATGAGTAGTCATATCCCAACTGATCATTGATTCTCACTAATCATTTCCAAGCCATAAACGCAGTCATAATGAAAGCAGAAAACTTCGAGACCAACCGTTTTTCGTTATCTTTTCGACACAATAACTAGTAACGTTTGGTAAGTGTGGAACAGGAGTGGCTGTGTAGGTACCTGCAAGGATGAGTGGGTGGATAATCTTGTAACACTGGGAAATATCACTGATAGACACGTTATACCTGTTGATGGTCAAATGAACCTGTAAAATGTGATCCACTCATTTGGGTAATATTTACATACCACCTGCTGCAAGCTTGGTTCCGCAGTCTGAAAAAGTCCAGCCTTTCTTGTGGAAGACACGAAAGGAAGAATTGTATCACAACTGTTTGTCATACTAAGAAAAAAACGTCCACAAACCATTGGCATGCAAATCAGACACCTATAAAAAGATAAGTCTAAAGGTGAATAAAAAAATGTACAGTCAAAATTCGACATCTAAGTGGCATATCACAGTGCCCTCAGGGTGGCGTATTGTGCTTGAAGGATGCGGTTTAAACGAGAGTGACACAAATCCCACGGCTACCTACAACTATAATGATTATGTTTCTGTGATCTTGACTCTTCTTTTCGGGCCCTCGATCTTCAAAACTGACGAATAACATCTGGTAGCAGCGAGTTGATAGGGATATTGTTAGATGTTACGGCTCCAAGTACGCGCATTGTATCCTATACCATAAAATGTGATGGTCTGGTCGCGTGCAACTTATATCAAGGCTCAATTCAGGGTTGTGCTATCGATACCATTTCAGGATTAGTACGGACAGAACAGAAAGGACAGTGTTACTCATAAAGAAGGCACGAATGCAGTAAAGAAGCCCTAGTTCCGCCAGTGCAACAAGAATTCTAGGAATGGCTGCACATGCCTCTGATAATGCTTTTGGCTCATTTTAAGTGATTTCATCGACTATGAACCACGTACCAAGAGTACGTTGATCCCAGCTGCTACCGTTGAAAAATAGAGCACAGGATATATACAGCCAGGTAGTGGAGGTAATACCAGAAATACCCATCAATCTGTGTCACGTTGTCATCTTCTGTCCAGCCTACCGGACACGTTCTCATAGATGTGGGAGCCTCGGACTGCCGGTAGCAGTGTGGCAACATATAACTCCTTAAATCTCGTATCACGGTCTAGTATCACTATAAACGCTAGTGTTGTGAGATGAGGACCATATGAAGCGTAACCCAAAGTGCTTCCATTAGGAATGAACGTTCTACATCCTAAAGAGTAACGTTCTGTGGGTGGGCTCTTCAGGAGTAGTTAGCAATCCTATTAAAATAAACCATCCAATTCCAACAATACACTTTAGGTTTCAGCACATCTGTGAGAAAATCTACCGTTTCATGGGTGGTGTGATTGTTCATCAGACTGGTGCATATCCACTGTAGGTTGTAATCACCTGGTGCACATGTATGGTGGTGGTAGTGGAAGAAATTGTCAACAGTTCACAAATAGTAACGTGGCCAGTTGTTCTACACTATTTTGATGAGCCATAATAAAAAAGGAACATGGTGTTTAGCTTAATTTTTTGGAAACGTCCCTGTTAAAGCATACATGAGAAACCCAAACCATTAGTTTGTCAACCATCAGGTTCCTACGAAAATCTATGACTTCCTAGGATCAATGACCGGACTATCCATGAGTGCTCAATTAAGGAACGCTGCAGCTGTTCTGTAGACTTTTCAAAAGGTGACTGATAATAAATACCCGTTGAAGAAGCATCGTATGAAGCAGTGGGGAAACCAATTTGGCTACTACGTCGAAGCTTGTGAAACGTGTTTTCGAAGTACCTAAGTGGGCTTTACTTTGCCAAAAACGGTGAACGAACGGGTGATGTGAAACTCCCATCGGATTCAGTGCACATGCACTGTAGATTCTACCCTTGTAACAAGGCTCGAATCAATGCTCACTGGAAATGTTTACGACCACGAAGTCGATATCCAATCAATTGGTGAATGAATGAAGAAGCGGTACGCCATTTGAGAGCCCAGCAACAACCACATATACTCAGGGCGCTCGGTTTAAACACCGGTTGTACACTTGCCCATGCACATTCTTGAAGTGAAAGGTGTATTGTAAGCCAGGAACAAGTATAAATAATATAATATAATATAATATAATATAATATAATATAATATAATATAATATAATATAATATAATATAATATAATATAATATAATATAATATAATATAATATAATATAATATAATATAATATAATATAATATAATATAATATAATATATATTCACAGGTTAGACGGTTCGAGGTGGTGTGTGACAAGGCTCGATACTGCAGACCACCAGAATCGCGGGTAATAGTATAACATTTGTAGATGTCAGTGTTAAATGCCACACAACCATGGGGATAGAGAGAAATTGATATCTTCCATGGGAACATAATAAAGGGTAAAGTCCTCATAATTCCCAAAAGGATTGAGAAAAACGTACGTATGAACTGCACTAGAGTAAGAGATGATCCAAGGGGCTGACCCCAGGTCCTTTGAGAATCTCACTCAGGAAAAAAGACCACAGGCAAAGTTTAGTCAAGGTGTCCGACGAAAAAGCCCCAATCACAATCACTAGGAAATTTCCAGCCAGGTATTTAAATCGGACAGCTTAAATCTCCTGGCCATAAAGTAAGATTGCTCCTACAGTTATTTTGTATAAACGGCTCTTTAGCTCCACTGAAACCCGTTTTTGTCGCCAACAGTGGCTTACATTGCTCGTAACTTGTTGACGTGTGAAATCGCATTATTTAACACGGTAGAATTCAGCTCATGTAACTGTCAAACAACAAATAACCAAACAACAAACTCAAGCCCTTCATCTTGAAGTCTCCAGGGGATTCCAGGTTTTTTCCATTCACATCACTCTCGCATTAGCCGTCCTCCTACTGTCTGGGTCCGCTTATTCTGGTGGGTTCTCACCAAAGATGTGAGCAGTAAACTCCAGTATGGCTCATCAGGAGTGTACATCCTTTGTCGTGTCATGATTTGAACCTGAGGTCTGACTTGCACGGCTAGTGTCACTGATACTTTACCAGCACACGCTGCACGCACCTGAACTATCATGCCTGAAGGGTGAATGTGGTCACGTTTGAGCGATGAGATTTTTTCAAGGTAGAAAATACTGAAGTGAAGCTTTGCACTTTCAAGGTGCGGAACACATGCCAGAACACGCGACAACTTCTGACAGTCTGTCTAGCGGAGCTTGTGTGTACTCAGGATCACTAGATGACAAAACACTGTTGTCCGCATAGACACCCAACAGGTGTGGTTCTTGGGACAGTGTACTCCAGTATGAGGCCAACGATAAAAATGAAAGAAATTGGGGAGAAGAGATTCTGACAAATCTCTACTAACTGTTCATTGTAAAAACTCCACGGCTAGAAGCATGGGAGAAAAGGGGTGAATACAAAATTCGACGGAGTTCTCCGTCAGCCTAGTATGCCTAGGTAGCTAATCTACTGACAGAATAGAGGACTCCTTTGAACTAGAGGGAATCCACGACCTTTTCCAGAGGTATTTATAGCTACAACTAGCTTACATTCCGACTAGTTCTCTAGGGATCGTCCCTCGAGCGCTGACATTGTGCTTCGCAATTTCACTTAGGTCAGCGACCGCGTAATGATGTGAGTGGGGCTTACATGAGGTGTTCAGAAGTCCATGGCTAGTGCATGGCTGATATGAACACCTTTTTCATAACAAAAGCACATATTATCGAGGCGACCGTTTAAGGTAGGTATTAAGTTGGGAAGTCTCAAAACTCCCACTCTGCTTCACTTCCCCCTCGCATAGTCCACAAACATCCGTAGAACTCGGTAAGGCACGGCAAGCCGACAGGAATACTGACTGCTTCATTGAAATAACACATACAGCTGCAAAACAACGGTTGCGCATGCTCCCCAATGTGCTCCGCAAAAAAGGTCACCTCGGCTAAGGAACGATGGTTACTTCAAAAAGGAGAGCCATTCAAGTAAGATACCAAATATAAAGCACCTAGCAAAGTATTCCTTACAGTATAGGCTTTGCCTAAAGTGTGCTTTCAGTGTATCCACCCCTGGCTGACCCAAGAGCTTTTTTGTCAAACAAGCATGGAACTTCCAAGCTCAAGCCCACGACAGTTTTGCTTTTCCAATCGCGGCGTTCTAACCTCGTTTCGGGAAGACATATTTCGCGTAGCATAATTCTTCGCAGGGTGATTTCCCCTTGGAAAAACCGTAGAGGAAATAGTTTCAGACATGTTTGACCCAAATGATAGAGCAGTTTTCCCAGTCGACTGTCGCGATAAATGAGTGAAGGAAAAAGCCTGATCAACATGATGTTCTACAAAACAATGGGCTGTTTTTCGCTTAAACTGGATTAGTTTAGCCTATGACGATGGCATGAAATATATCAGAGCTGCGGTCATCAAAATTAGAGACAGAAACTTTGGTGATGACATTACGTAAGAGAATCTGGAATATTGTACAAAATAAGTGCGAAATTTATCGAGGATGACCCTGTGGCGTGATATTCCTTTGTCGTTCGTAGATACGTCTAGCGAAGTGGCATTAAACAGATCGTCTTTAATGGCAGCTAACAAAGAATAACGACCGTTACAAAATTGGTGTTCCTGGTATGTTCCCAATCACAGAAATGCGGTAGTATTATAAAGCTGGAGGACTCATTCTATTTGAAGAACTCACCCGGGGAAAATCACATACCGTCCACAGGGAAACTGTTTAAAAAATCCAAAGGCAAGTGAATCCCATCACCCAGGTGCAGGGTGGAATATTGACCCAATCAGTTTCCAGTTTCACTAGGAAAACCTCCAACGAGAAAAACTCGACATCCTCCGACAGGAACTAAATCTGTATGGTTGTTGTATAGGAATACATCTTCCGCAAAAAAACTACATTCGTGGTTCCTACTGAATCTCAACTAGGTACGATGAGTATTATTTTCAATGGCCCCAGTAACAGGTATTGCCATCTATTATGAAGTTTCATCATACTACTACGTTAGGTGATGATGACTAAACGATCGTCAGGGTAAAGTGCTCTATCCCAGTGACCAAACCTATTGAAAGCACCGGCAGTCAACTGAATCTTCACGAATCACATGAAGAATATTCGGAGTCAGTCCAGCTTTATCATGAAAAGGAGCACACCATCAAGTAGACACTTCCTTATCTTTTGGAGGTGTTACTGTGTTATCAGGCACATTCGGTGGGTTGCCATGAGAGTCAGTCTGCCCATTTCATTCTAAGTTTGGGATTCAAAGTCGGGAAAGATTTTGGGTCAGTGGAGATCGTAAAAAGCTAGTCCACCTCTGTCAATCCGCTCCAATACAAAGTCCAGACATGGGCTTCAGTAGTATCCAAAGATGCAGGCACTGTGCACTCGACCGATTTTCATAGGCCACTAGGATATTTCGCACTTCTCCCTGGTTCGCTTTACCGTATTTACGTCATCCCCGCAGACGAGTTGACAGTTAAGCACCAGCATTTGTTATGAATAAATAGCTTAATTGATTGCTTGATACTAACAGAGTCACGTATAAGTCTCGAAAATGTTACGATTAATCAAACCCTGGGACCGGCCACCTGAAACAATCGAAACCAGGCCATCGGGTGTGCGAACCTGGTCCCTAAGGATATCGAATCATTTGACACTGATTGTTCAATAAATCAAAACTGAAGAAGACAAGGATCAGAAAAGACTGATTGCTTTGATTCTGCTTAGCATCCGAGCTTTGAGGTAAAGCTTTAATTCACCGGATGACAAAAAGCCAAATTATAAGTTAATTAACCTGCTGCCTGTCAACTTTACCCTTACTTTGTGTTCATTTGACTGCTCAAATCGACAAGCTGGATTTTTGCGATTCACTAGAGCTCAAATTCGATTCACACTCAAGTAATAAATCCAACGTGACCGTTCCAGCCCTCTGGAAGTTGAAATACACAACAACCCCCATGCACACATCCACATCACTCTCGTTTCAACGGTCGTCCTCCTGTGCTGGCGTAATTATTCTGGTAAATCCAAACCAAAGGGGGAAGCACCATATTCGAGTTTCGCTCTTATTAGAGCTCATCAGCAGTGCGTATCCAATGGCCGCGCTGGGGTTTGAACTCCGCACATCTGATACGCGAGGCGAGCGATGTGATGAGTACGCCCGAAACCTCGAGCAGCAGTTGTAAAACCACGATGTTTTCAGGGTCTGTGCTACCGACATCAGGACGTGAATTATTCCACTATTTCCGTAATCAGGGTTAAGTTGCAGATTTTCGATAGGCAATCGCCTACAGTCACATAAACGTCAAACAGCAGCCGGCCATCATTAGTATAATGACCAGGATGGGTTCCTGTGACCCCGCCTGTGCTTGGCTGGATACGCTGCAAGAAATGACGGCTAATAGATGTCAGTGGCTTTCATGCTGTCAGTTTCTTTCCAGACTGTTTGATTGAGCATTTGGAGGTGTAAGCACCTCAGAATGCCTGACATGGGCCAGCACTAGGTCCCCTCCCTCATCCACTCTTTTTCTCTTCTTTTCACTCTAGGGCTTCTACTATATATATATATATATATGAAATTAGACGAACTTTATGGTTGTACGGCAGTGAAACATCAGTGTCAACACTGAGGTTGCTGTCTTTGATGATGATGAAAACGAACATGGAGCTCAAAAATTAGAATACTCGCCTCCAAAGTCACCCTTGCCATGTTATCATAATAGGTTGAGTGTATGGGTTGGTACTGAGGAAAAACCCATTGATCTATGGCTGGAAGCAACGGCGACGAGCAGTAGTGGGCAAAATAGTGGCCTGATAGTTTTTCGATTGGGACTGGACAAGCTTTCGTGAAAAACCACTTGGTCCCAGGTAATGTACATACTCCATAGTTTGAAGGTTCACTGAGGCATTTCACTTTCCAACAGCTGCGTTTGAGAGAAATGTTGTCGAAACTCGAAGCAGATACATGAACAATTCCACTGATAGGACCTGAGGAGTCCCAAGAAGAGCGAAACCAGTCGTGGACTATCGAAGAATTTTCGGCAACCTTATGAGTACTGTTATTTCATGTGGTCTTTCACCTATTTTATGTCCATTTTGCATGTCATTCTCCGAGATGGATCCGAATTTCCTATCATCCTAGTCTGCTGCGCCGGTGCTGGTGGATGGTAAACGGACAGACGCTAATCAGCGTTCATACAGGTGCATCAAATTATGAAGGTCACCTTAAGTAGGGGCAAATTATTTCTGGCTGTTATACTTATACTTACTCTGCTTAAGGATCGTGTTCTAGGTATGTCCATATTATATTACATGTATACTAAACCCGAGAAGTTAGCCATACTTTTTTTCTCATAGAGTGTCACTTAGCTTGCATAAATTATTTTCCAAAATATAAGTGGGTAAGTCTGAAGGACGAATTCACTGATAAGACGTAGCAGTCGGTCCAGACTGAAGAGTTAACAAAGCATGAAGTAGACTGTGTATTGGATCAGCTGTTCTTGCACATCGATTTCATCCGTAACCGAAATTAACCAGACATGACCTTTGAAGAACAAGCTGCTCCACATAAAAAAACCCAGTTTGATCCGCACAGCATTGCTTTTTATTTGAATACTGATGATGGTGAAGTACGAATGAACGTTGGTTAGGTTACTGCCCGCTAGGACACAGGAGTTACTTCATTGCACTGGGAAATCGCATACACAAGGTGTGTACTAACTGAAACTATAGCACAACTTCGAAAATAATAGACCTCAGTGGGAGATCCACTGAACAGGTTGGCAAAGATTAACCAAAGCCCAGGCAGTTCCTAAATATTCGGACCTCCCTTTTTGTACAGGGTAGTTTCGCTCAGAGGTCATTTCGTCATCAAGAAAACGACTATGATGAAAAGCGAGCCAGTTTAAAAACTCATCATCATCATCAGCTGTAAAAAACCGTGTACTTGTCGTACAGTGGTTGTAGCTGCCACAGTTTCGTCCGCCGATGATTTGGGGAGGTGAGGTAGGTAGCTGCGCATTGGAGGCGCGAGCTGCGTAAATGCACCACTGTGAATGGGCTGTTAAGTCGGGGAATTGGGAAGGGGGCTATGCATTGAAGGCAATAGCTTGGATGCATGAGCGCCATTGAGGGCGCGATTGGGCCATGTCTGACAATGTCTCTAACCATTGATGTGGCCCGTCTCGGGGTCCCCATCCAGGAAGACGGCAGTGACCAGCGCAGCTGAGTTTGCTGGTAATGGCTTTTATACTTCGCTGCCAAGTCATTGTTTGACCGCCTCTGGCTCGTTTCCACCCTTCACGTGGTTGTGCGAAAAGAGCCCTTCGAGGAATTCGGTCGACTGGCATGCGCAGCACGTGGCCAAGCCAGCGCAGCCTATGCAGTGTGATCAGTTCATCTATCGAGGGTGAGTTGTTTCTCCCGAATACCATTCGGGGGTGGGAAATTCTGTTTAATACAACCGTGGCTGTCGACCAGCGTCGTTCGCATTGGTTTATCGCTGTCCAGAAAAATTAGTTTTAGAATACTGCACGGTAGTAAGGTCTCGTCGGTGTGCTCGGAGCATAGATGAAGATAACAATACATCCCTCTTCCCGTGAGCATGTCAGAATCATCGGTTAGCTACCTCAGTGACTGTTGGGCCTAACATAACACAATCGAGTGGGCTTTCGTTCCCAAATTCCTCTCAAACCCAGCGATGACTATAGTTCAAAGGAATCAAAAGCGTTTCATTCTTATCGATGGATCGCCTAGACTAACCACATCAAAAAAGAGGAGCAAAAAATGATTTTATTGCCGGCAGCTTTGGGATCATTGACATTCAAATGTCTGCGATTTAAAAGCCAAAACTCCATATCCTACGGCGTCAGAAACAAAGTAAACTGAAAACGGGAAATGGATCGAGACCGGAAGTGACCTTCAGCCAAGCGGCAGCTGCGCTTGACAGTATTTAGTGGCCTTTACGTGTCGATTCAGCTCCTTTCAGTGCAACGATAAACACTTGGTATGTTTAACGGTCGGCAACCTAATTTTTGATGCAGAAAGGGTAGCTGTGTTCCCATATTATAGTTACCGCCGCATTTCATCTCAAGCAAATGAAAACTTCACATCTTTTCCCTTATCCAAGTCCTCCGGAGTTTTAAGGAGAAACTTCTTAACCCCAAGAGACTGCGCGAATTTCTCCGGTCCCCATTTTCTCTCCAAAGGGGTGGGAATCTCTCGATTTGGAAAGCTGTGCACGGGATACACCCACATGGTTTGCGTCAACCAAAACTGTCATGCAACTATTAGAAAAAACTTGTTATCTTTTCGATTATTAACAGTGAACAGTAAGCTGCAGAAGAGTGCAACGAACGCTAGATAGCCTTACCATCAAGCAGACGGGAATTTTGCATTCTGTACCCCAGGAAAACAGATGCCGCACCACGTTCGAATTCTTCTGAGCTTATTAGTCGGTAAATTCAAGTTACAATACCTTCAGTCATATTTATAGGCAGTCGGAAGAGAGAGGAAAGCCATGCACTGAAGTCGAATGCGTATCAACCTAGATTGGACACTGTTGCTAAAGGGTATCTCTCTGAACGAATCCCGGTATACGAGATGAGATAAGGGATGTTTGTACAGCTAAAGTGGTCGTTAAAACTAGCAAATATTGTTTTTTAGTTTCTGTGATTTCCCTGGGGCCCGAAAACCGTATACTTGCCCGATTTCATGAAGTGTACAACGCTTTACACGTATAACATGGCTAATAAATCCTAACAAGAACAGAACTCGAGTCCTGTTCTTCCAATGTTCGATGTGGACTAACAGGAATCACCGAACAAAAACACGAAGAGGATTGATCAAACGCGTGATGTGAAAACAAATTAACGTGAACCTCCGTTGTAGAAAGTGGCTCCGATGTTTCATGAAAGCCGGTGCAGGGCAAAAAACGTCAGCAACAACCACACAGTAGAAATACAGCCGGTGGAACCGCTAAACAAGAGGTTCGAAATTCTATAATATTGCGAGTCAATAAAACATTCCACTAAATTAGGCGACTGGTTTTACTTACTTCCGAAATATTATGTCTCACCTAAATCGATAGGACCTTGTAACACATACTTTTCAATACCATCGTTGTCGGCATGTTGCATCCCTGACGGCCACAACAGTATAGAACACCGACACCTCGTTGGTGCGCAATTATAGATTCAGTAACCACCTACTCAGGAAATACAATCACGATAGCCATAAAAGGATCACTCAAGTCACAGGCTACTTTTTTACAAATTCTCCAGCGATAAAAAAACAACGAGCAGGAACGAAATTCTGAGAAGCTGAAAGCAAACCGTTTTGAGGGTTTACTCACTACTTTTTGGATGATAGATATCCAAATAACTATGGGCAAAGTAGCTTCAGAATCGAAGGTGACCGGGCAGATAAGTATAGAAGCTAAGAAAGCGCACTATACCAAACCAACCGACAAGTCTTGCATAACCGGATCAACACATTAGGAGTCCGTCAAACATCCGAAGACAAACCATGTTTTCGCAAAAGACTTCCATCAACAGTGGATGGAATCGGATGATTTTTATTCAACAGACTATGGATTCCATTAGAAAGTAACAAGAAACTTAAGTGACCTGAGAACACAGAAAGGTAGGACATGTGACACGATTATTGGAACACCTATAATGCCGCTTCATCGAAATGTGTATCAATGATGTTTTGTAGCCATTCAGCCTCAAAACCTTTATTAATCACCACTGTATTTTTATTTATGACTTAGACTTTAGCTATCACTTATTCCCGACTCAGAGTAGCGACTAACGCAGCTTTGGAGTCTTGGCTAGTTACATTTCATAGCACTCGTTTTATCGGTACCATCTCAATCGGGTGGAGACGAAGGCTCTGACTTGGCAGTCCAACAGCCACATAAGACGTAACAGAGCCAATCTTTTATTAATATGAGAAGCTTAAACCAATGCGCCGTCTTGTTTAACTACCCCACTCTCTTGTTTCCCCATGACAATATTGAATGTCTCGGCCTCACGACATACGAAGCTGTTCAGTATTGCTAATTCGAATGAGACCAATCTAGGCTATTGATTACCGAGTGAGAGAGGTTTCTTGTATTCGGATATCATGCGTATTCTGGTCCCCTGTCCGGTCTGACTATACGGAAGTTCATTATTTCATTACTGACGATATGGCTCCATGTTTGAATATAGGTGACAGAAGATACCTGCCAAGCTAAGGTGTTGCATGTAGGACACTTCGTCAATGTGCTTCATGATGATAGTATTAGCAAACACTGTTTTGTTGGGTTTGATGGAAGCTTACTTGGGTTAGAAAACTTCCATGCGGACGAAATTCGTGAGTTAGCAATAAAGAAAGGGTTAAAATATTCCAACAACTGTGACAAGCTACAGTAATACTTCATATTGCTACCCGTTGCCATTAGGTAGCCAGGTGGGGAATAATAGTTCAACAGGACAACACAGTCGATTACACTTCTCAAACGACCAAAAGACACTCTGTTCTGTCACCAGAAACGATTGAACCAGCCAGGTTCTAAACATGATCTCTATCCGATTGAGACAACACGGCGTATGGTATCATGAGTTATTTTAGGGTGCCAACGTTTATGACGCCAACATTGAGTTGGTCGCTGTTCTGAAAGCATAAGAAAGGAATGCCAGTCAAAATATCATCAACGATCCCCAAAAAGTATAAAGAATTTAATATGAGTCAAAATGGCCACAAAATGCGTCTGATGTCCCCCTGGATGACACGGTATCACAGGATGGTCCTACAATCCTGTTGCACGCAGAGTAGAGTAGGGTAATCCTGCAATTTTACCGTGGAATGTGTTAGTTCACAGAGGAAAGCATTTTCATACATATCGACCGTGACCCAAGGTATTCCGTAGTGTCCGTCATATCCACTATGGATACGAACTAAAAACGTATTTCATTTAACAATTTCACGTTCGAACATTTCGCAGTAATGCTTTTCTGATCGGTGAGTATCGGTGGTATGTAGGAATTTACCTTACGTTTGTATTTCAAGTTTTACCTATGCTATTAAACTGTCTACTTCTAAGTAATTAACTCATACCTGGTTGTTGTCTGGCGCAGGGAAAAGTCATGCGCTTTTGCTTGTTTGCGAACTGCTAACCAGAACGGCGGTCTGACTGCAACCTGCGTGCTAGAATGTATGCGCCCCTCCACCTCTTTAGTCAAATGCAAGCTCGGGTTATGGTGGGAACGCGGCCACGTGAACAACTCATCACAAAAGGTGTAAACGGAAATTACTGGTTGCAGGCAAATAGGGATATCGTGAGAGAAGTGATAGGGTCAATAATATCCACAAAGGATCGTGGATCTCGAAACAGTGCTCGTTTCGGGACTTCTTCGTGATTTATACTGCAATACAGTGCAGATCAAAAATGGAAGATGTCAGCAACAGTCCCACACGCAGTTGTCCTAGACTCAGAGGCGAATCCGTAACACACTGGAATACGGTTCTCAGCGAACGGAAGGCGAACACAATGAACGTGTTACCAGTGACTGATAGGTGGATGGGAATTGTACCCGTATTTAGGCTGATTTGTCGACTGTCTATCTGACTAGTCGCAAAGAACAGCTATCTGAAAAGCAGTCTTCCTGTTAGAATACCGCAAGGATCGACCAGGTCACATGCATTTACAACCTTGTTTACCTGGTGAGCTCCAAGATGGGTGAAAAAGGTAGTGGGTTATCGAGGAATTTTCCGTAGCCCTATAAGTGGTGATTTTCTCTCTTTTTATCTACGTACTCCGAATGACTGACATCTATCATACAGATGAGCCACTTTGTTAGTTGAAATTTTTTTGTTCAGCTGTAGCATCCTTTTGGTGCTTAACTGCTATGCCACCAGCAAGAAGCATGAGGGCTGGGATACTGGCAGGCTGCCCAAGCCTAGACAGGGCAAGTCGAGAGGCAAATGTCAGGTTCGAACTACGAACCTACCAGTCAGTAAATTCGCGCTCTAACCACTGAGCCATCTCGCTCCACTTTATTAGTTAGGTTACTCTCAGTCATGTCTACATAAAGCCAGCATAACAGTGCAACGCTAACCAGGCTCGAGGTCACCATATTGAGGATATGGTATTGTTTGCCTCCAGATAAGGAAGTTATTTCCTGCTTTCCACCATGTTCGAAACTTTAAGAACTTTCAAGAAACTTTCAAAACCAGTAAAGCTCTAAGGCCACACATTTATTTGGTGCAGTACCGTAATTCAATGATACAATGAAAGGTATTACTTATATTTTGCTTGCACTACGCCTGTTTCAAGGTGTGGTATGACCATACTATATATGATATTGGATAAGGTACCTCATTTCCCAATGGTCCGTCCAGTCATCATATAGCTGGAGATCTCGGAAGTAAACATATACCTGGAACATACTGTGTACATACATCCGTTTCTCCTTGTAGCGTGCCGTATTAGGCATGAAAAGCGAAGGACGTGTGCCCTTCGACATGCAGGATTCTTCTGTTACTGGAGGTTTATTCATGAAAGTTTTCGGACCAAGCAGCACTGAGATTAAAATACCTTTCTAATTCGATTATAAAACCAATAATGTCAGGGTTTTTTGCGACGATAAATCCCGTTTGGTAAGTACGACTTTTGGTGTGGTGTTTGCATAACATTCACGTTGGATCTTTTGTTCAAAAAGAGGTAATGTGAGTGGACATAACCAGTGCCTTGTTAAAACTCACTAGAACCATGAGGGACATCCCAGCTCCGAAGACATCTTGAGGTAAAATTCAATCTCCAGACGAAGAAACCATGGAACAGACCCCAGCGGTTCGCTTGTGTGTATATAACACTCTAAAGATGAGCTGCACATGGTGGTTTATATCACGACTTTGTCTGTCTGTGACGTTACATATCTCTGGTTACGTGTAATTGCTTTTGTGTCCAATGCCTGTTCGGGTAAGCTATAACCATTAATAGGATACTGTTCTAAGAGAAGCAAAACAGGCATGGAATCCTGGAGCGTGGTAAAAGAGTTCCGGAATACTTAAAGCAGAATACTTAAAGTAGAATGTGATCAGCCCATAGTAACGGCATCTCTTTGCACGAACAACTGCCCATAGTGCCATGTTGAGGAACGACGTTTTAGGAGGCGCGAAACTCGGACCTGGGTCCTCCAAAAGCAAATCAACGATGTTATCCATTGATTTACCTAGATACAGATTGTTGGTGAGTGTAATTATCCTCACCTGCATTAGAGAAAGTGCTTTGTTCGTGAGCATTTGAACCAGGTTTGACCCACACGAACGTAGCCTGAATATGCTTGGTTGCTTCGGGAGCCAAAAAACTGTGGAAGCTACGGTTGGATGATCCTGTCAGCTCAGCCAACACCTGTGAAATCTGATCTCGTTCTATTCAACCCAAACTAATGAACGAACCAATTACGCAAAACCAGCACTATGGAACGTAGTTCCTCTCTATGTGCATGAGATATGTGCGACGACCGGTGTCCGGTTAGTTATGACGCATTTCTCCGCATGCTAACTCCTGTACAGACGTGCACGCAAACTGTTCTCTAGTTCTGAGCACTGAGAAACGTCGTTTGTGAGGGCGACAACGTACTGGCACCATTTATCTGTTATTCTAATGGGTCGCACAGACAAGTTGAACAAAGAAACGCTCAGGCCCGCGGGCAACTGAACCTGATAGCCCATTAGCCGGCGAAGTTGAAAATGCGGTCAAGGTCGGTAGACCATACCAGCCGCGAGGAGCGCGACATAAAAAAGGCACGGTAGTTTGTTTTTTATCCATATAACTATTTGGGCCTGTGATCCGCTAGCATGGTGCGGGACGCTGGTCAATACAGGGTCTAGCTTGTTTTCAGTATTCCACCTATTTTGACTAGCGTGAAGTGAACAGAGCAGATGACACCTTAACAATCAAATAAGCATGCCGAGTGAACGGTGAAGAAAAGCGATCCAATGTGGAGAATACAAATATCGTTCTTCGGTGTTAAAAATGGATGATCCCTCTGTTGAACGGCCCCAAGAACAGGGACATAACATATGAGTACCTGAGCAATTCGTCATTACTCCAGTTAGATCTACTCAACCATTAACCACATATTAAGGAAGAGCAGTACAAGGCTAACCGTCCACGTGACACTTCCTGATAGATCGAAAATTGCTCACAAATACACAATGCGCCGTGACGTGAACTTTGATGCAGAAAGGCTACCTTAACTCACTGGACTTCAGTATGCCAGGGGCTTTACGGAACACAAGATTCTGTGTTAAATTTAGAAAGTAAAACTGCTTCAAGTGACACGGCGCCATCGGCCTAAAAGGCACCTGGTTTTGGTGGCCAAAACGAGGGCTTCTCGAGTTTCCAATTGTTCACTGTAAGATGCCGAGAATTTTCAACTTGAGACTTCCGCTTTGTGTTGACGAGCAAAACCGGTGTTATTCCGTTGCACACTAGCTAAACAGGATAAATGGGGTAAAAAGTGCTTAAGGTTTCACCACACCTTGGATCAGTTGAAAGCCCCATAAGGAACAGTCAACTGTGCATGACATGTCCGTTGACAACGCCAAGTGTGCTTCTCTGTGAAGTCTCATATTGCGATGGTTAAACCATAAGAGATTATTCTGAATACAATTTCTACGTGTGTACTTTGGACGTGCACTTGGGCACTTACATAAGTGATATGAGCCTCATTAATTGATACTATACTCATTCATTTTAAAATGCACACACCCAGTGGTGGTCTCAGAGGTCTTTTTTCATGGAGACCTCCAAACTGACCACGATCTCTTTCGTTCAACGTGTCTTAGATTGCATTTCATAACTCCTTTCGTAGAATCGTCGATGTTTGTGAAAATGACACTGATATTACTGATAAACGCGTTTCTTGTTGATAATGCTTGGGTTCGAAATCGAATTTTAGTGTACGGATGCAAAACAATTTAAGATTTTTACGTCGCTTGAATAACTTTTCTCTCGGTCTTTGTGCTCATCTGGTCGCAAACTAGTTAACGATTCGTTTATTAACAGATAATTGAACTGTTTAAAATATGCTGATGTGTTGTTTCCGCAGGAGTTTTAACGTTGAAGTGAAGACAAATTTCCAAAACCCTGGCTTGTTAATTACAAAGGCCTTCACTGGGATTGATGGTTGTGTAGATAAAACACTGCGACTACTCATATGTGTGGAGCTCAAGCGCCGACACGGTCAAGGATGTACACTGCTGATGAACTCTTTTAAGAGCGAAACTCGGGTCCAATGCTTCCCAACCTTTGGTGTGAACTCACATGGATGATTGCATCAGGATAGGAAGATGACTGTTCAAACGAGAGTCATGTGAGTCTGCATTATACTCTGAATAGGTCGTCGTTAGGCTAGACGGAGAGCCACGTGTGGATGGGTCTGTTCTGCCTGTGTCTTCGATGAATTCAAACGACGAGGTTTCATTGTCCTTTCTACACTACAAGGACGAATTGTCGACAGCGTGTACCAACATATAGGATCAAACGAGCAAGCAAAGGGAATTTCTTATAATGGGCACGTGACTGGTCATATAGTTTTATATGTCAGTAAGCTAGGAATGACTTTGCATCTCTCTGATGCGTCAGCAGCAGTTTTTGAATGAGGATATGGAGGCGATGTTGCAATCCAACGACATTAATAATGACATGAGTGTTGTATGGCCAAAATAACACGCGCTGGGCCCCTTCGTTTTTAATAGAGTACGAATCAGATTTGGGTGACAGATGACAGATATCAAGGCCAGTGACGGTATAGAAAAGCTTTCTTTCCAGACAGAAAATCAGTTTACACAGCCCGCAAATTACGTGAGTTGGTGGTGCCGGTATAGCTAGTCACAGTACATAGTAGTACATAGTAGTATTGGTATATAGTACATATAGTGTACTGTCTAACCCACAACTGCATTGATTACGGACTGCGGGATGAATCAAATACTTGAAAACATAATACAATTGACCCTTTGATTCACGGTAGATTTAAAGCGTAAAAATAGATACCACTGTACAGTCAAAGCCTGCATAGGATACGGTCTCTCAACGCACATCAACTCATAACGCACTGATGGGGACTGGTGATGAAACGTATGCAACCAAATTGCTCAGTTTGGCGAACAAACCAACAACCATCATTGCAACCCATGCTACCAGCATTCTCTTCCAATGCAAAGGTAAGCAAAGTTTGAGTGTGAAAAAAATTAGCAGTGTGATCTTGAAATTATTCGAACTTGGTAAAATGTAAGCAAACTATTGAATGGCATCTATTTTTAAGATGATTTTGGGCGGCAGTACACGATTTTGAGAGCCTTCGTCATTAACCGATACTAATCTTACGATAAAACACCGTCCATACTCAGAAAAAACTTGGATGAGTACAGATTCCAATGGGTGTAACTAAAATCGAACTCAAAACGAAAAATCGAATCATACACATATAACGTCATCGGATGTCAATCAGAAACCCAAGCAGTCTGCCTTGAAGGAACAACCGAACCCTGTGTTCAAGTTTCTAAATATATGGTACGAGTTACTTTATATATACCAGTGTAACGGTGGATACTACTGATGAGGCATATGAGTAGCACGTCTTCTCGTAAATCCGCTTTGCATCTCTTGAAAAGTGAGATCTCTTATGGAATTTGTGGAGTCTCTTTGTAGCATTTGCTTGCAGTTGAGTAGCAGTCAATGAATATCCAGAGAAAGTTCAGGAAGACGCGTTCAAGGAGAAGGGGGATATTCAGTTTTGTAAACGAGATGCAAATGAGAGTTTTGCTTCCCTGTTCAATAGTCTGTAACTGTTCAGTTGGCGTTCTCAAATAGATAACCCCGCAGCGAAGGCCTTATTCCTTTTATTTGGTGCCGTCGCCAGGATAAGAATGAAGACCCCGTGGCCGCAACCCTTTGAGGACGGGGATGTTTGGACCTTCCTGGAGGACTTTGAGGAGGTTGCGGAGGCAGTCGGACTGGATACCGACCGGGGTAAGTTGGCTGTGCTGAAGACCCTCCTCAGGGGCCGGGCGAAGGCGGCCCTGGATGCGGCCAGAAGGGGCCCCGGAAGATGGACTGGGCCGCCGCGAGGGAGGCCTTGCAGCGGAGTTCGACACGATGTTCAAGGCGGCCAGGATGGCACCTGGATGTGACCCGACCGTGTTCTTCGCCGGCCTGCAGCAGTCGTTGGATCGGGCTTTGCCGGGACTGGATGGAGCGTCGCGCCACCAGCTGCTTTCCGACCAGTTCGTCGAAGGTGTGCAGCCGGCGCTTGGTGCCCAGTTGCGGTTGGCGAGAGCAACTGGCCAGTTGAGTGCGGAGCAACTGGTGCATCTGGCACGGAGCTGGCCGAGGCACCACTGGCCACGTTTCAATCGCAGGAGAACAGGCAGGATTCAACAGTGGAGGACCTGAAGAACAAAGTGGATCAACTTACCGAACAGCTTGCAGCCGTCAAGACGGAATCACGAAGGCACGCTCGAACGAGCCGATGCTACAAGTGTGGCATGCCTGGCCACTGGAGAAGTCAATGCCCTCGTACCCGACCACCTGTACATAATAAAATTTTGGAGTACTCCTGTTTTCCTGGGTGGGTTGCGATTAGTGCACTGACACAAGCCACCATACAAGCCGTTATCGAGATAGACGGGAAGAGAGAGTTGTGTTTGATTGATACAGGAGCAGGAGTATCGCTGAGGCAGAGAGGGAACCAAGCTGAGCGCAGACCGTGCGCGCTAGCCGTGAGAGCAGTAGGAGGATATCGACTGCAAATTGACGGGTTGTCAATGCACTCAATACGCTTAGGCGACAAGTCCGTGCAGCACACGTTCCTGATCAGCCCAGACATAGAGCAGACGATATTGGGGGCAGATTTTCTCAAGAGCACAGATTCCGTGATTGATCTAAAGCACGGAAAGCTGGTGACAAGTTATGGCGCAGTCAAGCTTGAAGGTTATCCAAGCACTGCCGCAAGTAATCTGCATGTCCGAAAGCTTCCGTCTTGTAACGTACCGTCAGTGCAGTCCGTGGTCAAGGAATATTCCGAACTGTTCACGGGCGATGAGGATCCGTTTGGCTTCTGCCCTTGGATTGAACACGAAATCCCCTCTCGTCAGAACGCTTTCGACCTTACGGCCCCCGTCCGCTGCCGCTCCATCTACGGGAGGAGGTCTATAAACAAATTCAAGAGATGCTGAAGAATGGCATAATCGAAGAAGCCAATAGTGCGTACAACTCCCCGGTTGTGCTTGTAAGGAAAGCGAACGGAAAATACAGGTTTTGTGTGGATTTCCGGCGCTTGAATGAACTGACCGTAAATCGGGTTGTAGCTGTGCCTTCGGTTGCGGAGATTTTCGATTCCCTCCAGCATTCCCGATATTTTACCGTGTTCGACTTGCGTTCCGGATACTGGCAACTACCTATCAAGGCGGCGGACCGGGAGAAAACGGCGTTTACGGTTGGGGACACCCAATATCAATTTAGACGAATGCCGTTTGGTTTGTCTGGGGCACCATTCACATTCCGGCGCTTGATGCTTCGTTTAACGAAGGGACTCCAGAATGTTGCCGTGTACGGAGACGATATCGTGGTGTACAGCAATTCGGAACCAGAGCACGCAGCGCACTTAAAGGCTGTATTGAAGCGGATCCGGGAGGCTGGCCTGCGGATAAACGAAGCCAAGACACAGCTCGCTCGGAGTTCGGTGACACTGCTGGGGCATAAAGTGGGTCACGGAGAGGTTAGCCCACTGCCAGAAAAATTGGCAAAGATCGAGGATTGTGCTGTTCCCAATTCAAAGCGGTCTCTACGACAGTTTCTTGGACGAGCAGCATACTACAGCCGGTTTGTTAAGGATTTCAACACGATTGCTGCTCCACTATACGACTTGCTCGGGCAAAATCGGAAATTTGAATGGACCAGGGAAGCACATGAGGCTTTCGAGCGTGTCAAAGCGCGGATGTTGGATCAGCAATTGACCCTCAAACTGCCCAGGGTCGGAGAGATGTTCACCGTTGCAACGGATGCTAGTGATCGCGGTATCGGCGCAGTCCTAAAGCAGAGGAATGGAGTTATCGAATATGCCAGTCGTGTCCTGACTAAGGCTGAACAGAAGTACTCGACCATTGAGAAAGAATGTTTAGCGATCGTCTGGGCCCTGGATAAGTGGAGGCCATATCTGCTTGGACAAAGATTTCATGTCGAAACCGATCACAAACCCCTGGAGTGGATCAGGACCACCCGAGATCCTCGCGGAAAGCTTGCGCGCTGGGCACTCCGGTTGCAAGAGTACGACTTCACGATCAAGCACGTGCCAGGGAAGGAGAACCACTTGGCTGATTGGCTGTCACGACCAGAGGCTGAAGATGAGGTCCCCAGGATCATGATTGGGCCAATAGCCTCGTCGTCGAACTGGATCCCGGAAGGTTGGTGCAACTCCAACGGCAAGACCCTGTGTTACGGAAGGTTGCAGCCGCTTTGTTGGATGGAAGGAGCATTGAGAACGGAGAGGACAAGGAATTGGAAACGTTCCAGAGTCACTTTGATCGGCTGAGTCTGAATGAAGCTGGCATAATTTCCTGGAACGCCACCGATTCGGATGTTGTGCTGCCCGTGATACCTCGCGTCTTGAGACGGAAGCTTATCGTCGAATGCCATGAGATGGCACACACAGGGTGCACCAAGACGTACGACTTACTTCGGCAGAGGGCCTACTGGCCCGGGATGAGAAGTGAGGTGATGGATTATGTGGTGTCCTGTAAGCGGTGCCAACTGATGAAAGGGGACACGACAGGGGCAACCCATCCCATGGAACCTATTCCTGTCTCAGAAATCGGCGAGTTATGGTCCGTTGACGTCATGGGCCCCTTTCCGGTGACAACTAGCGGGAATCAATATATCGTGATAATGACAGAACACTTGTCGCGGTGGATCGAGGCGGCAGCCGTGCCAAATCAACGGGCAACGACGATCAGCGGAGTGGTAATGCATCACATCGTGGCCAACCATGGGGTGCCAAAAATGATCCTAACCGATCAGGGGCCTTGCTTCGAGAGCGAAGAGTTTAGGAATTGTTTGCAGAAGCTGGGTATCAGACGGCTAAGGACGGCACCATACCACCCGCAAACAAATGGTCTAACAGAACGTAATAACCGCACGATCAAGGAGTGGCTGGCGGCCAAAGGAGGTGACTGGGAAGTGAACTTGCCAATGGTGTTGCTAGCTCATCGTGCTTCCATACAGCCAACCACAGGCAAGTCCCCGTTTATGCTGATGTACGGTCGACATCCGCGCCTTCCGGTTGATCAGGAAATTGGATTGTGGCCGACAACACGCTTGTCTCCGGAGGAGCTAGATGAAGAAAGGAGGAAAGCTCGAGAAAACTTGACCGCCGTTCAGGCAAGGACTAGGCAGAAAACGGCAAGTGGAAAGGCACGATCATTCCCCATAGGCGCGAAGGTCAAGTGGAAGGATCATCAGAATCCTGGAAGGAGTGGATTGGGGTCGCGGAAGCTGGGCAGTCGATGGCAAGGTCCGTTTGTCGTTACCGACCGCCGGGGGAACGTATACAATTCAAGACGGTCGGGGATCGAAAAGAGTAAATGGGACGCAGCTTCGTAAGTGGCATGATACACCCGAAGAACGGCCGAGTAGACCCGCTGCTGGAGCCGACCTGACGGAGGTAAATGAACAACGGTGGCATGCGGACGACCTTTAAAGGTACTGGTGTAACGGTGGATACTACTGATGAGGCATGTGAGTAGCGCGTCTTCTCGTAAATCTGCTTTGCGTCTCTTGAAAAGTGAGATCTCTTATGGAATTTGTGGAGTCTCTTTGTAGCATTTGCTTGCAGTTGAGTAGCAGTCAATGAATATCCAGAGAAAGTTCAGGAAGACGCGTTCAAGGAGAAGGGGGATATTCAGTTTTGTAAACGAGATGCAAATGAGAGTTTTGCTTCCCTGTTCAATAGTCTGTAACTGTTCAGTTGGCGTTCTCAAATAGATAACCCCGCAGCGAAGGCCTTATTCCTTTCACCAGTAGTATAAGACCGCAAATAAGTTTGTTTGCAAATCACTTTTGGAATTCCGCACAATTTTTTGAAATTCTTTTTTGGCCACAGTAATGCTGGATCGCAAGCGCTATCTCCGAAGAGAGTTTATCCAAGAGGAGAGACCAAAAAGCTAGCTTGCCCGTGATGGTTATCCTTTGCAGAGGTTAGTTTTGTGTACACTTTAGTTACACACGTAGAAGTGAAACATTCCATCTGGGGATCGTGAGAGAGAAGCGCAACCGTTATGTGGGTCTGTCAAATCTGATTGCCTGGTCGACCATACTGAACATCCAACTACATGCTAATGAAAAATGCGCAACTGGATAGCGCGACAATACAAGCAAATAGTAACATGGGTTAGAATGATGTGTCCAAGCGCACGAACGAAACAGCTGGTATACTCAAAGCGCATTAACGTAAAAATGCATGTTGTCTAATTCGGCAACATTGCGGAAGTTCCTCAAACAAAGGGCCTAGTAAAATGGTCGACCAGATATAATTTCATATATCCGTACGGACATGGTACCACCATATACTAGCGATGAAAGACATTAGTGTACTTTTTCGGGCACTAGGCGTTCCACCAGCAACCCGCGCATGCCCTTAATCATTCCGCCCCTGGTCACCTCTGGGAAGAACCCATTATATGTCTGCTATGGTATGTGTTCTGTGCTGGTGTATCATCAGGCACTGACCGGTTTACTGCTAAACTTACCTTTTAACCACCTCCAAATACTGTAAAACTTGCCAAAACATATTGACAAATGGCAAATTGGTTGGCACGCGAAAACAAAAAAACCCACCTTGCTCATTTTGAATTGGTTGCGGGTAACGTGCTCTGATATTATGGCATTTAGGTTCCTGAGCAGATGAAAGTTGGAATAGTTTTCTTAACATAATTTGACAGCCTACCTGTCTGTGAATACGCCCCGCGCAAGCACATCATTTGTGACAGCTTCAATGAAATTGAGGTAGAGTAAAGCCTTATGCCTGAAAAAAAGAATAAAAACAAACGAATAGTGATATCGTCTTACAAAGACGAACAACACTTATCAGAGCGGGGGGTTGAAAGTTTAATAGCTCGAATGAAAACATTTTTTTACAAATGGACCCGGATTTTTTAAATCCGTGATATTATCCAGGAAAAGTATGATTTCATTGGATTGTTCAGTGTTATGAAATTCATTTGTTCAGTGTTTCAGCTTTTCACTACCCACAAACACCGGTCCACGTCAGTCCTTTTGTTGTTGTCAGTTAGGTTCATTATCCACAACAGTATCCACTAGAACCATTATCTTACTGAATAACCCCACTAAACTATAAAAGAACTACTTCGCTCCTCGAGCACCGGACCTTGGTAACATGGACGAGGTTGTCATTACAGCTTTAAGAGGACCGAAGAATGACGTATCTCCTGATAAGAGAAACAAATTCTTGTTGAATTCCACATATGATTCAAGTGGACTTCAGTGTACCCCACTAAAGTGTTTAAATTCTGAAATGACGTCAGAGCCTTATCTAAGGTGAATGAGGAGCAGCGCGATGATAAAAGTTATCGCGTGAATAGTGTTTTTTTTGAGGTCATACGACAAGAGACCGAACCAGTTAGCGACAGTCATGAAAAGGCTGACGATCATTGGTGTGACGTACTTTCGGGAGTGTGTCGGCGTGGCATTCGTTGTGTTCGGATAGAAACGCTGCATGATGGATAGCCAAGCGAAATTAGCATGATCATTTCCAGGTTGGCTGGCTCAAAATCTGAAGCAGACTGGTACTAAGAAATTCCGTTTCCTTTACAAAACTGCTCCATCGAATAAGAACTAAGATCAAGATGCACACGTTTTGATCTATCCGACAGTAACAGTGAAAGCTTGTGTTAAATGACAATGATCGCCAATAATCCGTGTCAAGTAACTTGGATTGTTTGTTCGCAAGAACTTCATCATTACCATCATAGACGGCACCGAGAGTAAGGCTGATCTCTGTGAAAGTAGGTCGACCACTTGAGTAAGTTAAGGGTACTTAAGCTGTCTGAGTGGAAGAATGAATGCTTGATCCAGTAAAGTTGAAGACTCCTGGGGACAAATTGATCATAATTTTGTAGTCGATATTACGATATTACCAGTCACTGAACCTGGAAATGAAGACCGAGTTGAAAGTCACCGGGCTCCTGAATAGACCTTGTTCAGTTTCATGTAACTGTCTTGAATTTCACGACCTGAACATGGTGTCCATCAAACGTTTACCACTGGCATATAAGGAATGGACAACTCTTTACTTGATCTGTCATTCTGGGCCGCTTAGATTGCTCAGCTTCGAAACAGTGAGGTTTGCGGTGTCTGAATAAGTGAGCGCAATCAACGGTGGAACTATACAGGTAGACTGGATTAAGGTAAGATAGTGATCGTCATAGTAAACTGTATAGTTGGTTTCTATTCGAAGTTACATGTCTGTGAAGGGCAGTCGTACTGTGAATTTGATTTGGAGAAAATATACACGAATTGTATACATAAAAATTGAGAGGCTGCCGTGTGATTCACACCATAATTGCCTTTCTGCACAAGGTGCCGGTAGCTCATACTTGCGTAGAGAGAATGATTTGCGAAATCAGCGTGGATTGGCTCCACAAGCAGGACTCTATTGGAAATAACCAAATCTCCTCCAATCACCATCAGCCTGTGAAATCGCTTTTTACCGTAGACACACCGGTCAAACTGAATGCCAAGGGAACGATTTGTTTGGACCAGTACTGGTAGGTAGGACAGTAGGAAGGAATATATAGTAGCGTGGTTAGATTTGGTTCGATAATTGTTAGGTTTAGTGTTTTTCTGGCTTTCTGTTGACTTCTTATAAGGTGATATTTATGTTCCCGAAAAACGATCGCCTAATGGCCATGTTGTGTTTATGTATGTGGAGATTAATGTTCTGAAAAGCAAATTTCGAAAACATGGTCTGCAAAGATGGCTATAGCACCACGGAAAGAGAAGTAAATATAACGACGAATAAAACCGGAAACTTAGCAAAGGTGTCCTAACTAGTTTCTCTAAAGGAGGCGCAGGAATTAAAAACACAGGAAGAATTGGTTTTTAGGAGCAACCATTACCTGGATCAGGATGGTGTGCTACTGACATTTTTATCTAATAGGGGATCAAGTATCTTGTAGTCCCAGTCCAGTTTTGCTTAAAAAAATAAAATTTCGTCAGAACACTTTCCAGCAAGCTTATTAGCATGTGTGTGTAGCTTCGCAGATTTATATATGGATAACCTGGAATCGAGTTCTTCCTGGTAATCTTATAGTGGGTTGCGAGTATCCCATCATGCATTTGTTGTTTCATTAAATACAATGTCAGAAAACACCATTTTCACTACTCTTCTGAAACCTGTGTCGAGACTCTGGTTAACGAGAAATTAAGGAAAAAATAGGGAGAAATTAATGAGAAAGAACGCAACTCTTAAATATACACCAGACAAAGTGGCGTCCTGAGATGGTGCCACCATACATAAAGTAAATGATTTGTCCAGTTTTCGGAAATCCAGTCAACGATAACGTACCCTAGAAACACGTCGTCACCATCATCCTCATCATCATCGACATTAGCAATGAGACCAGAGGAGGACGCCGGTGCTTCAGTGCCGTAGAGCCATGTCATTTTATTTGAATACAGTCGTATAATAAGGAGGATAAAAAACGGAACAATCAGTGGAACCTTGGATTAAACTAACACAAAAACCACACACCAGTCGCTCAAACCCCTTAATAATCAGCTAAATAATCTGGGTAGAAACTGACAGCGCGAACCACACTGATATCAATTAACCGTCATACCGTGTCTCCAAAACACAGGGGTCACTTGGACCCCATTCCGGAAGGAGAACAGCACCAACATATTTCGGAAACATCCTTCATTCCCTTCTACCATGTCACATGTTCTCCATTTCTACATTTCCACCACTCCGAATCAGTTACGGAAAAGACCACTCTTCTCGGGAAATAGTAACTCAGCATGCTTAACACATGGTCCGGCCACGTTAGTTTGCGGTGCTGGGTGCCGTCCTTGCTCCAACAAAGATCGGTTTCCTGATCATCACATTTCCTCCCCGTCGCGTTGCGTTGTATTCCCTACCGTACGGATTACTTATCAGAGCTTGGTGCATGTTTATCGTTTTGCTGGATATTCAACGCTTGCATCAGCTTGATTGCGTCGATCCACAAGAAGAGCTTCCAGCATCTTGCATGACTGGGGAAAGTAGTTTCCATCAAGAGTGTTGTGACCTGCTGAACGGTCGCGCAACTCTGTATCGGTCCTAGGTTTCCTGCTCCGCCAACTGTGGTATACCAAAAGGCACGGTAGCTTCAGACAGCTCGTTATGGAGACAAAGGAAGGCTATTACAAGTGTATTTATGGGGCTCTCACAGAATGCTCCACAAGGTCATGCTGGAATCTCCGAGAGGAAGCAAGAAGCGTCGAGTTAAAGATGTTCGATCCAGGTTGGCTGGCATTCTGAGCAATCAGGGCATGCCGTCGTTTGGTCCGCAGCCCGCAATTGACAAATCCGTCCAAGTGATGTGAGGTTCGGTTAGTAAGGACGGCTGTCCTCCGGGCAAAGAGGCAACACCAGAGGTTGTGTTGTTCAAAAGCGACTTCAGCGGGTCCAAAAGCTTACTAGTGACCAGGCGGCTGTACGCATTTGTATGCCACAAAAAACGCCAGGAAAAGCAGTAACAAACAAGCGCGTGGTCAGAATCCACAAAGATCTTCCGAAAGTGACGGCAAGCAGTAACTGATGCAAGCCACGTATACCTGATGGAGATATGGTCTATCTGTGTTACAGGTTGCTGGCCAAGCTGTTTCGGTTGTTTCTGAAGTCAGAACTAGAGTTACAGTCTGCGGTCAGAACACGGCTGTAGCAGGCATTCGCAATTGCCCAAACGAGCCTCAGCGGCGCTAACTCTACCTACTCGCGCAGTCATATCCCACCTCCAGTTGGGACAAGAATGGAGCTCATGGCCCCCTGTAAAAACCGCTCAAGATATCTTAAAAACTATCTCTGACCTTACAGCACAGAACAGTACCAACCACGGCGGAAACAACAGCGGCGGGCTTTGATCACTAGATTTGCGCAACCAGGATCGAAAGGAAACAGATGGGAAGGTTAACTCAACAGCTGTACTTGAGTCTTGGATAATTGCTTCAGAAAACAGCACACACCAATAAAAATCATGCAACAGAAGCCTGTTGTCCAGCTTATTTCAGGGTGTAAAGACTACCAGATGAATTGAAAGTCGAAGTTTGACTAACGCTTTCGAAGTGTCTATAGCCGTAACAGTTAAATTAAGCGTATATATTACAGCTAAAGGCAATGCGCGGCGAAGGGATCCGTCAGCCTTTAAGAATCGGCCTACAAAGATGGGGCTAGCCACTGGGTGAGGACAAAGAGAGCAGTGAAATACATGAAACAGGGAGAAGGGAAGCGTCAGCAGCAGCCTGTTGTTGATGTTGTATGACCGGTAAGACGATCGGCTGCAACCTGACTGCCCATATGGTATGAGGTTGTGCGATTCTTTGCTTTACTTGGGCTGGGATATTTTCATGGCGCCTAGGTACAGACAGGAGGAAGACTAGGGTCCCAAATTAGAGACTTTGACTATGCAGCCTAATTAGCGTAAGACCACCAAGGTACTATTAAATACACCAATCAAACCCCTTGTGAAATAATCCTTCCTGCATCAATAGGCATGTAGGAAGTTGGTGAAACGCTGAACGACGATGAAACCGTACATTTGCAGGTGGGATAAACATGCAGTCGTGGACTGGAAGATAAAGTTGAAGACCAATTCAATTCAGTCATTATCTTCAAACGGGTACCTGTCCAAGTGTGCATACGGTTTTGGACGGATTTAAGAGAAATCTTAGAGAGGGTAAAAGATAAGCCGCAGCTTGAATAAGACTCGGATTAGGGCCCACATTTAGTGCCTACCGATGTCAGTTTTCTTTACTTGAATTCTTGTGAGCGTCTACACCTGGCTTTTTTCTCTCTTTCTTTGTTTTAGATATTTGTTATCCTGTAAGGTGCTGTCCACATATGACAGTGTTGGGATTAATACTGGTGTTATTTTTATAGTCTGATAACTTAAACAACTCTATTCAAGGGAGCAACTGAATATACAACGGTCATTGTAACGTGTCTGCCAGCTAGTGGGACTGCGTTATGGTGGACAAAGTTGTTTACATTTCAGATCTCTAAACTTACTTGTCGTTTATGCGCTCTTTCCACGTATCTATTCTGGCCTGGACTCCATCGTCCTGTGGAATACCAAGTTAGAAAGGTGGTAACAATAAGCACAACAAAACAGTATAACGGGAGGATTAGAAGGGAATGACTATAGACCCAGGCAAAAACAATAAAATTTGGTGTGTAAATTTAACTACCAGAATCGGGCGAAAGAGATTCATGCAGCTCGAGGTTCAAGTGTACAGCTGTGCCGTTGTGCGCACCATAATATTCAACGTCCAGTCACACAGTGGGCCGACGAATGGCGCTACCAGTCCACCCGGAAGATGCGCGAAGAGTCACACGTAAAACTCAGGTGCATAAATGTGAGCAGCATACTTGATAGCACAGGTAAGCGCTGATTTCATTTCATTCTCAATCGTCTTTTGCTAAAGTCAACCGCCCATTTCAGGAATTACAAAATCACCGTCCATTCACTATTGAAGTACTGTGTGCATTCAACCAGAATAAACTGTAGTGGGGCTTTCGTTCGACTATGGACAATTCAGCAGCATCTCTGCAAACTTGCGACACTGAGAGCGTAGTGGTGCGCAGTATGTCCACTGGAATGACTTTTCATTCGATATTTTATCATCTGTTCCTATCGAAGTCGTGGTTTATGTGGAACAACAAAAGTAGACAGAAATATAGTTTTCGGGAACACGTAATGTTGTAAGCGCATATAGTACCAAAATTCAACAGCTCAAAATGTGAGTGTAAACTTCAGGCTGACTTGCAGTGCGTCTAGTTTTTTATTTATCCGTTCTAGCTACATTGTTGAATCAAGGACAGCAAAGCTAGTATCAGCATACTTTTCGTAGAAAGGGGCTTTGTGGATTGTGTCTGTTGCGGAACCTACCAGTTAATTTGCAAATCTGTTGGCCAGATCCGATCTCATTAGGCTTCTTACTGGGACTACATCAATCTGGTTGTAGTATCAACCATTGAACAAGGATGAACACTGGTGGTGCACCGTTTCAGTAGCCAGCTAAGGACCGCAGCTGATAGACTGAGGCTTAATCTATGGCTACTGGCAAAACGGGTCGTGAAAAGGATATTTCAGATGTTGCATACCAAAGATTTTGATGGATGTGACTTCATTATCTCTGGCCAGCTCTTGGACTGCATCCATAAGGCAGCTCGGTTGAGGTAAAGAGGTCGTACGTTTTGTGCTTACCAAAAACGTCCTCTTGCGAATCTTTACAAGGGTCAAGTTATAAGAGTTACGTATATTTTTCTCTGGGACTCTGACAAAGTAAGACGGCATTGCATCTCATGAGAGTTCATCTGTATTCCTATTTTCTTGCTTTTTCTTGACTTTCTGCAGTACGTTATGATGGAGATTTATGAGCTTGATTGAGCAAAGCGTCTATTATTTCTTATTCTGTTCCCGTTATTCATCTATTCTACTTCGATTTCCTGCATGTACCGGTTGCTTCTTCATGACGAATGTCGTCGTTGAACCGATTTAGATTCACTGCCTAGCCTCAGGTAGAATCCAGTGATCCAGTAATACTCCGTATTCAAACCCCTTTCAGTTGCCACTTTGCATTCTCTTCTCGTTTGAACGCCCGACGATACCTACTGCATTAACATTAGAATGCTGTTGGATTGTGACACTATTGTGACACATTGAAGTGTTACGTGTTCCTGAACACTTTTGTGTTTCTGTGTGCTCTGTGTCCCATATAAATTCCGTCTTCGACAGAGACAGCTGATGAGGCTTCGAATGAAATGTCAATCCACCGAACATCCCACGCTGTACTACTGTGTTTTCTCAAGTTTCCCCTGGAGAATACATGTTTCAAGGTCATCTATCACTAGCTGTTAGACAACAGTTCCCAGCACTGGTGTATTGCTGACAACGATGACGACAATGATGATGGTGGTCGTTATCAGTGGGGAGAACCGACGTTGCACGGTTTACGGTCGTTTCACTTACAATGCCGTAACCTTCTCACTTCCAGAAGCGAAGGGCTTTGAGTCCAAGTAAAGCCATTCACCCTGAGGCTCAGGTATGCAATTTTATCGCCTTAACAAATACTTTTTCGTCCTCATATTTTGCGAGATTCGTACAGAGGGGATGTTCAATAGCAGCATGATTCCCACGATTACAGCTATCGCTTCATCACGTAATATCGAAGAACACAAAAGTTCATCAATTCAGATGAAATTTCTCACGCACAAGTGTCAGAAAAATACGTATTAATTTTGCGTGGCTTAGTCGATTTGGGGTTTGAACGAACATATCGGTCTTTGATGAAGTTGTGATAAGCGAAAAAGAAGCGTTGCTTTGGCAAAAAATACTAGCTGCATGCAAAGCCATAGGACGTGGCTGATTGATGCGTCCTGAATCTTACGTGATTTTGCCCATGATCACAGCTGTAGCTCAGACCAAGTTTGCACCAATTCGACAGGGGCTCTCAGTCTTACCAGATTACGAATGTTGGTGACAGCTGTGGCTTACGAAATGTGACTTGTTAAAAACGTGTTTTCATCATTATTGCGGGTTTTACTGTGTGATAATAAAGCCGCAATATCCAGTTCAAATCTCAGGTCCACAGGTTGCTCGCAATTCTAAGGCACGATACTCGACAGGTATCTTATCACAACGAAAAAATTCAGGATGAAGTCATTTGGATCGCGCCTAGGGAGCGCTCGATCGTTAGGTATCCGATTTTGATATGCGTAACCGTATTTCTGTTTCACATTGCAAAATTAAAACCCCTTTATCACATAGTTCAATGTGAATGCTAGTTATACGAAGGAATCGGCTTCAAAAATGTCCATAATAATCACCTGCTGCTGGTGAGGAGACGAAGAGCACCGATGCTCCTCGGAAGAGACCAAAACGCATATGACATGGCTGCCAGGGTCATCGACTTTGAACATTCACAAAAGACGCCCTCAACCATTGCAAAACATTAGAAACTAACTGATAATGCTGTAAATGCTGTAAAACCCATGATCAAGAAGAAAGTCACAAATCAAGTAATTGGAGAGGAGGTGGATACGGAAGTTTATTTCGCCTCATCCATCGATAGATCTAACTAAGTTGGAATTTACCGATGCATCTGTTTTATGAGTATGCAACAGTTGAGCATGGGTTACCTGCAGATTCGGTGCCTCGACATTCGAAGTTCAGAACTGAAACAGTAAGTGCCGTTTATTTTGAAGCAGCCTTCAGCTTCAATATTTCATTCAACCATAAGCTGATATCAGTGTTGAACTGCGAAGTTGTTTTTTTGTGAGAAATTACGGTCAGAAATTGTACAACACCAGATTCTTCACATAACGGATTTGTCAAAAAGCCACCCGCATGTGGTTCAAGGAACATTATTGAGTGTGTGGCCATTAAGTGCTGCACGATGGCGGTGAGCGTAACCCCACCCTTGGGAAAAACTCTATTTTTATGCGGGTCCCAATCCAGCTGCCCAACCAAGCCCCCCTCCCCCCGAGTGAACCACACATGCATATTCACTTGCAAACTCTTATAATCCGCCTAACGAGCTAAATATGTGTTGCAGCTGTTTATTCGACCACACGATTCCACGTAATGGGGTGGTTTGTTTTCGGTTATTTTTTCCAAGATTGATGGCATCTGTAAAACACAAGTTTGTAAGGGATCTAGACAGTAGTGCCAACAATTCCCGGCATCTTCCAACGCTTCTCACAGTCTGTCGACTTGTAAAAGCCAGCAACCCGAAACAGAACGAAAAATAGGCAACACAAATCAGCACTGATAACATCAGCAACAAATGGTGCACGGGCTATTGTTTGAATAAGAGGCAACAACAAAGTGCTTTGCTGTAAACTAACAGCTAATTGGCCGATTGTTGTCAAAACGGTAATGCAGACGGTGATAACGGGTTCGCCTGAGGTTCGTCAAAGCGTTTTGTAAGGGTACTCGATAGCACTGGAGATAAGTGCAACATTAATACAGTGGTAGCTCTACCTAATGTATTTTGATTTCATCACCGTTCAGTGAACTTTGTGTCTATGTTTGTGCCCGTACGGAACAGTGTTCATATTAACTCATTATGAAGGTCGACTTTACAGCTTTATGTAAATGTTTGAAGTGATTGAGAGCGATGAAACAGTTGATACACGTGGGTGTGTTTACCTCAGGCGGTGAAGTGAGAAAGCGCGCATGTGCGAGAAAGAGAGGCCATATTTATCCAAAGCTACCCAAAGCAACTAAGTTATCGAGACGGCGTGCGGGAAGATTTCAACAAACCTGTACTGTGTTCTGTAGCTATAGTGGATTGCCTAACGGACATCATGCTACAATCACACACAGTTTCAAGTAAGCTTGCGTAGACATAACTTGTCTAGTTAGGTCAAACTTACCTCGAGCAGACAAGATCTCACGGGATCCAGCCACACAATTTGAGTGGTAAGATTCACGTGCGGGAAAGACACCGCGGCTAGTTTACTGCGCAACCAGAGTTCTGTGTAGTGTATGGACAGAACATTTCCTCCCCCATTCAATATCAATGAGCGTTCCCAAAATGAGCCGTAGAGAGGACTTGAAGAACTCTCAAGATAACAGGTTGCTTTCTGCTATCTGTTTGTAATACTCTGATATTGCTAAGGTGAGGTAAACTGTGTGCGGACTGATCCGCATTCGTTTGTTCACGCGTATTCAGACAGCGAACAAGGGAACCAGTTTGGACCGCCTACTTCTGATCTATAACCTGATTGCCAATTACATAGGTAGAGAACTCTAGTGTACCTACGAATAGCAATTTGAGCGTGCAAGTGTTAAACGTGCGATTCGAGATACATTGGAAACTGGAGATTATGTATCCTTAAGAGATAACTTACAAAACTTGATACAGCTGATGACACCATCCATCGTTATTCAAACAGGATTTTCCAGAGCCCATTGGCAATTTTAGAAAAGATAGGGTTCACTTTCGAATAGAGTGGGACTTTGCCTAGATGAAATATGTATGGGCTAGTGAGGAGCAGAGGTACGCACATCTTCAGCGACAATTAGTTGGCTGAAAAATCGTAGTTTGCTTGGCTGTTTGCAAATACTCGGTCTCACAGCCTGCAGTTACAAACCGCTTACTTATGGATCTAGTCTACATATTGTTTTATAAATTTCTAGCAGCAAACTGAGCCTTATGGAAGATAAGGTATGCTTACAAAGCCACCCTGGTTGCGTTGTATATGGTCTGTTCGCCAGAACAGAAGCCATCAAGCAGCAATGGTAATATATTTTATATTTATATATATATAATATTATATATATTTTTCGTGCGTTATTCAAATGATCAATGCCCAGAAGAGACCGCACTCCATAAATGATAACGTTTTATGAGAAAGCAACATTGGTTGACTCACGCAGTGTTGGAGAACGTTATGAAGTGCGATCCCTAAGACGTGAGGTTTTATTTTGCCGTTTGAACTAGTAACTTGTCAGATAAATTCAATCTGAAGTCCTTTTGACCGAAAACATTCAATGAATGTCTTATGTGACAACAGGACTAAAACTGCTGTTAGAGAGCACCGAGTGGGTGGTCACATTTGGCTGACCAGTTGCAATTCGATGCAAGAACTGGCAATATCATCTCCTTAACAATTAAAGCCTCCGACTGAAGAGGAAAACTAGTCTGACTGTTTCACAGAGGTGTACCAAAAAAATAGCTAATACGAGTATCCCTTAAAATTTTGCATTGCCTAATTTTCTGCTGGATAAATTTTTACAGTCAAATCAAACATCGTTTCCTTACAGGTTTCACAAGTTTCCTTCAAGAGGTCGACAATGGTTGGACTCGTGAATGGGCCTTTGGCTATGGCCAATGTGGTTTTTCGGGCTCCATCGTTAAGTTTTCCTTAACTGTGGCAAAACGATCCTGGATCACAAAACATCATACACGAGCTTACGCAGCAAAATGAAGTAGTGTAATCATAAAACCTCTGTAGGGCACAGCCCCTATCACAGACATCCGCAGGTCGCCCACAGGGAATGTTCAAAAGAGCGCATAGTTGACTGGAAAATAAATTAGTAAGTGCGAATGACATTCAAACGTTCGTCACACCCTTTTCCGATTTACCAAGGTGCCTTCAAAACCGGTGTGCAACCATACTCAGGACTTGATCATTTTTAACACAAAAGATGAATGTGAACGCGTGGTGACTCGACAGGTCTGGTACAATGAACACGTACACATGCAGAACCGTGGGAATAAAAAGCCAGAAATAACCAATCACATTATAGAATGAAACTACAGCGTTCATAATCCGCTGATGCATTAGCATGTGAAGCACTCTTTCACCTCTTCTTAGGCAAAACTCGTGGCTGGTGATTACAGGACTCGACGATGTTTGGCACTGGCAGTGCTGAGCGTTCGGAGGCCGAGCTTAGGTTGTTTGGTTGTTTCCAACATACAGACGTGGTACTTACTGGGGAGCTTTCTGGGTGAACATTCCATAGACAAATGTGATTACATAACCTGTCTGAGCTTCGTGGAAAACAGAGACTTCGCGTGGGGTATCTGCTCGTCTAGGTTAGGGAATGCTAAACCAGAATTGCTATCAATCACTCGATGGTAGTTCTGTGACTTGGCTGCCGAATCGACTTTGTTGAAGCAGCGAAAGTTAATCTGTTTTGCGGATTATTCAGCAGGGTCAAACAGAAGATCCTCAAGATGCATTGTAAAGCTAACGCGAATAAGCAATTCACGGATTTTGGGAACTTCAAAAAGCTGTTAAAAATAACAGTGACATGTGAACAGTAATTAGGAGTAGATAGGTTGGTCTGCGTGAAACGCACGGTTGGTTTCTGAAGGTAGATTGGGCTACTACCCGTTTTATGGCTCTGTGGATCGCTTAAGAGTCGAGGGAGATAAACTGTAAGTATTGGAAAGGCTGGTCGCTCAGCAATCTCTTGGAAGCGTGCATGGCTGAGACTTCACCAGAATTTTTGTTAAGTAAGATCTCTAGTGGTAAAAAACTGACCGTTCCAACCCAAAACCATTGAAACAAAATCTGACTGAAAGGGTGGAAATCAGTCGTGAGCTACTGAAGTGCGACTGGCGAATATCAACGCCCACTGTTCACGGGAAGAAGCAGGAACCAAAGTAACTTTCAAGCTTATTGAAGCTTATTCAAGTTGGAAAAAGTAAGCTTGATCGGTTGGAAAATAGTGAAACAATTGTTGTTTGTTGTCTCAAAGTAGTCTACAGGATTTTAGTGTGGATCGTCGAATGTACTGGACAAGAATCTACTGGCATTTTTTGCTCCAGAATGTCACACTGACGCCGTTTCAGTATCCGAAGGACTGATTCGCTCGATGAAGCAGTAAACATCAAATTTCCATTTGACCATAGAACGGCACAAGTTGACAACCCACTTTCAGGCCCATGGTTCGGTAAGTTCACAACTGCGACTGGTGTACCATGACAGGTGAAAAACTTCGACGCAATTTTTCAGGTTGGCCGGACAACAAAGAATGCTTAGGAGGCGCTGTATTCGATATGTCCTTTAAACGGTCGGCCACCTTATGGGATGGTGAGAAAGACGTTCAAACGTCTACTTTTGAATTGATTTCGATTACCGGAAACATACTACCTGAACAAAATGACTGCCCTGTCCTCAAAGATCACCTGTAGAGCGTCCCTTAAAGCCAGTTTTAACCATCACTTCATCAGCCAGAAGGCATCATCCTTTGAAAGAAACGGTTTAAGTTCGAATTCTTCATTTGGTATCTATGGAGGGATCTAGCCGTACTGGCCTCCGTACTTCATGAAAGTCAAACGTTGAGTTGATTTTAGAATTTAGAACACCTTCAACTTTCTGAATAAGAATGCTGGCCGTCCAAAACTAGCAAGCTGTTCTCACAAGCGGGACTTCTGTAGGCTGCCCACATTTCACTGGTATTCGTTGACCAGCTGACGTTCGACATGGTGACAAGGCTAAGGTAATACAGACCGATAATGCCGAGGCACCCCCGAAAACAGACAGGTAAATTTCTATCCTATCAGCATCAGACTGCTGTAGCATAGCTAAGCAATTGGGAATCTAGCCATTGCCACTTGTTTCACAAATAATCTACAGCGAAACGGATAGAATAAACACTTCGCTAGGCAGCATAGTGATGTGGGGCCAAAACCTATGACAGTGTGTCCAAGAGGGATGTGTTCATACTATTTGATTTAAAAACGGAAAAGTCAACTGCTCCAACGACCAAACATCTGGCTTCGGCATTATAGGGCATACCTTGCAACCATAATATAAAAAAGGAAATTCATCGTTCAACGCTGGTGTTATAAAAAGGAATTACCTGAGGAAACCCTTAGTATGAAAATACTGAACAAAATGGAATAATTCGGACCTAGTACTAGTGAAGAATGCCGAAAAGTCGTCGACTGGCCTATTCGCTCCCACTGGTTTGTGATTATTAGGCTGGACTTTATGGATGGTCATCATCTTTCAGACGATTTCTTGGCTTCTTGCTCAAACATTAAAGTTGGTCGAGCTCAAATGGCAGGATAGGTAGTACCGGAAAATTTACCGCATGACAAAGTCATGTTGAACTTCAATCTTGATATTTAGGGAAGCAAAATATAGTGTAGGAAATTAAACTGCACTCAAAACGAAAGGCAAATTTATTCGGCAGTGAATACTGAGCACTTTCAAAGTTTAGTCATCTTGACAGTTCAAGCTGGAATAATACAGCTAAAAAGTAGGTTTTCTAGGTACCTTATTTACGTCAAAACTGCTGAGTCACGTAGCCACCACGTCATCTGCAACTATTACAGCAGATTTTTACTATCACCTTGGGTATAACACCATCACCTCAGTGGCAGTGAAGCAACTGACGAACTAGTACACGAATTATATCCAACAGCCCTATCATTAGAGCAAGGTTCTGATTGTGAACCGCTTACAGTACTACCTCAGACTGGATGCTGAGGAACGGAGTGACGCTAATGATCTCCAAAATACCCTTGTACCGGTCAATGCGGCTCACGTAATTCGACCAGGTTTGATTGTAACTACCAGACAGAGTACTCCAGTTGGTCCTGCGAACGACCTACGATAATTCGTAAATTACTGCGGTTTAAAAGCGGAAAAAAGTAATACTATTACTTGACGAATGCTTTAGTTGACACCTCACGGATGCGAACATTTCCCTATGTGTTACGATAATGTGCCCAAAAAACAGGTGTCATTTTTTCAGTAGCATACTTCGTAGTGCGCACTTCGTCATATTTTCCGCGTCCAGCATACCAAACCTTAAAGTCATGTTTTATCTCATTTAGACAGTTGAAGAGTTGGATAAAATAATGGAACCCAAGATAGGATAGAATTTGCTGAAAGAAACGGATTTGTGATTTCCAAAGCGCCTTCTTCTGTATAAGGGTTACTGTATAACAAACACGCATAAAATGTCATCATCATGTGATTAGGCTCATTATATGATGAAAAGTAAAAGTGATACAAAGAAATTCAGATAGGATCAATAAGCTGGTGTGTGACAAATGGCCTGGTTAAAACCAGATAACGCACTGAAAATTATTTACGCTCATCACCGCATTACCACTAAAAGTTTCGTCTATAGCATTCGCACTTTCTAGTTGATGCTTATTACGGAAACCAGTTTGATATCTTAACTGATCCACTGTTTTTGTTCTTTTCGGCCACATCACTCCACGTCTCAGTGGTCGTACACAGTTTGTGATGAAGATTACGTGTACCTTGTATTGCTAATTACTAAACGAGAAGTGGATATTTCCTAGATTTCTCTGTGAGATCAACGGCACGACAGAGTCCCGATTGACAGAAACCGAACGGCTTCGTTCATCAAGGCACACTACCATAAGATAAACTCACAACACGTTTTTTATTCAGCCGAAGGTTATCACTGGTATTCTCTGAAGCAGGAAGGCTTTGAATCCATTGGTCCACCCAGTCAAGATTCTGGGTGGCCTGGGTGAGGCTGGTCGGTTGAGGTGTGTAAGTAAGCTCAGGATTGGAAAATTGATTAAGTTGAGAAGCGAATGCGTTTCCAAGACTTGCAGACTGCAGGAGATCCAACTTGTTAGGAGACTCGAAAGCTCCTTCATATGAATGTATAGATGGCCTTTTTGACATTCTGGTTGCGTCATCTTCAAAAGAAAGCAGAATTGGATCGAGGTGAATGTATGGGTCCAGCAACGCCTTCAGTTCATAGTGTTCTAAATATGTAAATTTCCGAAATTCGACAAAAAGCGACGACGCAATGGTAACAAAGAGCATAAACTAAGTGGTGGATTAGGTGTAAGACGTCTAGTGCAATTAATAGAGTTGTAAATTCATACTAAAGTATAAGTGTGGTTTGTAGGGGGCTATAGTTTTGCTATCGGCGAACATGAATTAGAGAGGAAGAGAATACCCACTATCAGAGACCCCTGTATAAAATGGTAACATACTGCGGCTTGTTTGGACGCACGTTAATATGCTTCGAAAAGCTGAAGATTACGAAAGGTACAAAGAGAGTTGTAGAATTCCAAGGTTTGAGCATGTTGATGAGATGAAAAGAAAAGCTCAACCAAAGAGAAGAGTGACTTGGTGGAGATGAAAAAGACTGATGGTATGATTGGAAGTTTGTGGAAGAACGAGGGCAAGCGTTATCTCGGAAGAACGTTTTCCGTGGTATTGTCGAAAGAATAGACACCACCACTCAAAAAACAAGTAAGGAATGAGCCAACCGAAAGAGTTGAGATGAACATGCCAGTTTGATCATGGGAAGAGATGAAGAATGGAGAATGCAGCTAGTTGCAAATCAGCAAAAGCGGAACGGAGAGAGAAGGACGTGTGGCGACTTGGAAGGAACGTAGTTTATTGCAGATGAACACCTTTCAGCAATTTTAGTAGGATCGGTGGTAAGAATGCGGGTGGACTTTATCCGGTCGTTATTTATGCGTACGGAAGTAGATCACTAGAACGAGTAACAGATGGAAAATTGAAGCGGATAATCAACAGCATGAAGTTCGGAGAAAAATGCTAATCAGTACGAAAAGATAAACTAGCGGTTGAAATTGATCCCTGAGGGCCGCCTGTGTTGATAGTAGGGAACATGAAAGAATTCCCTCCATGCGCATCTGTAGCACATAATTCTCTGAAAGGCTGCCGTTCAAGTTTATCAAGTTTGAACAAAGATCACAGTTCGGATGCTTAGCGGAAAGCTCAGCTTTTTGGAATCCCTCAAAAGCTTTCAATAAAGCCAGTGTGGGCAATGCGATTCCACCTTAAACGGCAAGGACATGGGACCACACACGTAACGCACAGGCCGGTAGATCAGCAGTGTGATTAACCCACAGGATTTAGTTTACAAAATGCGAATCGAGAGGGTGATAGAGGGAGTGTTGGTTATTCGGTTCAAATCGGGAGCCATGCTTCGGAATAGACAGTATGTGGTATGTCAGAAACATGCCTGTGTTGAAAGATAAAGGGGAGAGTCGTGTGAGAAAATGGGTTCAGACTCTGGTGCATACATTCAGAATAAATCGGATGGAAGCTATCCGGACCGAGAAGCTTCGAAATGTCGGCAGAGAGGAGAGGTTGGTAGAAGACACCCTAGTGAATGGTGAAGAAAAGAAGGGAGATAAAACTGCGGAATAGGTCAGTACGAAGAAGAAAGTAGGGATAAAAGAAATCTCGGCAATACGATTAGCGAACAATTCAGCTTCATTGTGTGTAGAATACGTCAATAAGGTTAGAACAGTACCCCTCTATAGTGACCCAGAAGAAATAAGCTGTCTCGGTTGCTACGAGAAAGTACGTCTGTCAGGTAGAAGCTAATGTTTCCCACCAAGCCTCACGGTACTTCTGCTAGTTCCATGACGCCTTAGCTGATGTAAGTTTACACAGAAACGCAGAGCGCCTGTAGATACGCTCAGAACAAATTTTTTCCTTTCCATGACTGCAAACAGAAGTAAGAATAGAGAAGTGAAACGATCACATAACATGTTATACGACAATATATTGACCCTAAACACAAGACCCTGAAACTGAAGATAGTCAGTAATACGAAGCTACGCACAGGCAGTCCTACCATCATACTGACACTGTGAATGCGACACCAGTGTAACAATTTGCAGTTTCACAAGATACGTGGCTAGGTAAAATGATAGTGGTATCGTTCTGGCTCCGATTTTCCCACAATAACACCCAAAACAAATACAGATGCAATTCAGTGGACTATTTCACATCCCCTTCTTCGTCCGTCAACAAAATACTGAATCTATCGGGCAAAATTCACATGGGAAAACTTACCGTTACCTAGACTGTTTCATAATGGCCGTCGCTTTGAGAAGTGCACATGGTTAGCACCATCCAATACAGACATGAAGGCTGAGCTACGGGTTTTAGGTGGATTTTTTAACTGTCATCTGTTCACCAACTAATAACCCGGAAATTTTGTCCGGTTAATCAAAAAATCTTCGCACAGGACACGATAATTGCCAAAATGTTCTTGGAATCCTGTGTCAAAGGTTGTGGTCGGATGAGGTTTTACCGTTACTTTTATACTACTTTCCTACACAGGTAGTTAAGAAAAATATGCGGTGCATCGTAGATGACGGTATCAGTCGACTGGTGGAATTCCCCGGTGGGTGTATGAAGCTGAAGTGATTTAACCGATGGTATCGTGAATCAGTCGTACAGCAAGTGCCAGGAAGGAGTAGTTCAATTTGGTGCAGAGGTGCCTTTGTTAGGTTGTTTGCATCGAATTCCATCTTATCTTTTCGGTTGAGCGGAGGTATTATCGAGCAGAGCTCGAGATAGCTCAGTGGTTAGGCCGCCATCTTACGGACCGGAAGGTCTTTTGTTCGAACCCAACCGCAGCATCTCAACCGCTCCCGTCTAGGCTTGGGCAACCTGGAAATATCCTAGCGCTGGTGTCTCCTTCCGCTAGTATGGAAGCTAGGCACCGGAAGGGTGCTACAGCTGAACGATTATTATTTTTCATCTTTTCTTAGTATCAATCAGCTTAGGTATGCTTTCACGTGCGCCTTGACAAACGTAGACAGATGGAGAGTTCCGTTGAAGAGTATGGAGGTCCAACCAAAAGAAATCCGTCGCACGCTTCTTTCAAATCTCATAAATCTGGTTTTATCACTCAATCCGATGGCACACGACACTGTATTAATATTCTAGCATTCAGTCCAAACAACAAGCTGTTCAGGCAGGGGAACAAATGGTGTGCCAGAAACGAGAAGAGCCCAGTGACGATTATCAGAGCTTTCAGCTTCACTTTACTCTGGAGCGACTGCATGCATGTGCCAGTTACTCTTGATTCGGTTGTTAGTTGAGTGATGGTGAGACTTGAATGTTGTAAGATTCAGAGGCGGGCCAGTTGTGCTGTTCTTACCCCAAAATATGGATTACAATTATAAAGGTTTCATCTTTTACAAGAAGCCAGTCTGGTCCGGAGAACCGAGAAGCACTGCACAGTTGTTTTGTCCTTATTGGCGATTATCAGCAGTGCGAACCTCACGAAACTCCATGGAATTTCAAACCCGCGACCTCTTGGCTAGTAGTTGAACGCTCAACCGTTCGGCCAAGGACGGCTACTCAGCAGTGTGATTGACTCGCATCACTCAGCCTTCAATCACGGGATCCAAATCACGTAACCATACGTTGCTCCTCGAGCAGTGACTTCTCAGATGGAAGTCCCACACATCGGGTGAATTCTACTCCTACTCTCAGCCACTTGTAGATTGTTGATAGTGTGAGAGGATTTTGGAATGTTAATAGAGGTTTCCTCCTGTCATTGGAGCCAATCTATGCTGAAAAGCCGAGGAACACTGTGCAGCTGGTTCGTCCTTATTGAGAGTCCTGGGTAGTGCGCGTCGCACGAAACTCTAGAGTCCCGGTTTCGCGAACACCTGGTTGGAACATTCAGCCATTCGGCCACGAGTGGCTTACCATTCACTCACTCGTATTCTGACCTAAGATCAAAGCAATTTCACTATTTGTTGCTTACCATAGTTGTATGAAAACTAAGCACCATAATTTATTACTGGTGCATTGTTATCAATAATGGCGATGGTTTACAAGTCAATCATTGAACGTGCGCTGCAGTCATTGCTCCTAAAACAAAAGGTCGACAGTTTAAACCCGAGGTTTAGAGTGGTATTTTACGTAAGCTAGGAAATGATATGGGAGATGACTCTAAATCTTGTGATTTAAAATAGGCGACGTTTGCGATGAGGATGAGGTAGAAACCCATCACACTAAACTCGTGCAAATGGGGATAATGTGGACTTTTCAGGAGTTTGCCTAAGGCAGTCTTGATGCACCTACAGGACCAGTAAATGATTGGGTACAAAATGGGTCATTCAAAACAACGTGAAGAAAATGACAACCCGCCTTTAGAAATAGAACGTCAGCTAAGTTGAGTTAGATTTTTGTGGAAAAATAAGTGTATAATAATTGGGCCTAAGAAGTAAATTTCGTTCAGCTTCTGTACAACTTTGTATGCATAGAGAACAGTAGGAAACCCTGATCCCCTTGGTACAAAACGATTTATGAGGCTAATAAAAGTACTGGTGAAGCTCAAAACTGGTTTATACACTGTCAACATTATTGGTCCAGCCCCATGCACAATCATGACAATCATCAGACTTACTTGATTTTTGAACACCAAATTGAAATTTCCCCAGACAAACACCCAATTACAGAGCTCAACCGCATTAAGGGAAGACTCAGGTGAATTTCACTTGAATCTCTCCTTTAAAGCACTATTCAACTTGATGAGCTGCACAAAGATATTCTCACATCTTAGCGCTATTATACATTCATTGTGGTTGATTCCCTAGAAGTTTAGATATCTCTGAGTGCTTCATAGGAGAGATTTGCCCGGGAAATTTAACCTATGTCGCAAAGCCGAACAACACTGTGCAGCTGTTTCATCTTCATTTTGAATCACTAGCATCGTGCATCTCACAATTTACCGGGGAGATTAGAACTCGAAACTCCCCTGATAGTAATTCGAGACTAAATCCTTCGACCACGAGTGGCTGATCAACAGTGTGAGTGACTTGCAGCTGGACAGGACATAACGCCGCTCAATCCTGAATCAGGCGTAAGTACAGAGCACAACGTACATGTTCCAAAGTCTGTTACTGGGTGAAACAGCATTTTATCAGACTTTTGTCGAACTGGTTAAGCAAAACACATCCATCAGCACCAGTTCGAACACTCCAGCAAACGTGAAGTTCAGAGTTTCTGCTACTGCATCACATGGCCAGACAAGTTTACTTGAAGTCAACTAAGGTGCATGTTTACCATCGAGTGTTACACGGTACGCTGAAGCCCCAAATGAGCAATCACATTTGCTAGAGTCAAGTGGGCCTTTAAAAAACTGACTGTTTTACTAATAGCTGAAAAACACTCACAAGTTGTCAGCGTATTTCGCTCCTTCCACTTTCATCGTTTTTCACCTATTGAGCCTATTGACTACCAAGAACGCTAAGTTACACGCAGCAGTCGATTACATGAAGAGTTTTACATCATCTTAAGCTAAATTATGTCCGTGGGACCCGGCCATAAACTACGTGTACAAATTGATTAAACTATCATCTTGGTCATTAACCAACTCTTTCAGCCATCGGAAAGAGTAGTACGAAAACCAGACCGCTATTGACGAAGCAGTGTTCGCGGCCCCCGTCCCATTTTTGGAACGGACGCCCCATTCGGCCGCTCCTCTTGGAGGTGTTTACGACTCAAACTTCACCGACTGTCAGCCATGTTAAGATAGCTCCAATTGATCCTTTTTTCTATCCGAAGCAGAAACCTGGCTGTTGCTGCACGCTTTGGAATAGTCATAATCTGCACTTATGCGCATCACATGCGATGGATCTTAAATATAGCAAGCTCAAACAGACAGGCGTTATATTAATAGGGTCACGTCATGTACAATCGTGTAAGTGAACCCTTTTATTTGCCCCCCTCAGACTTCCACTCAAAAATCAGTGAGCGTTGAAGCCAATAACATCCCTGTGCAAAACCTTCGACATCAGCATCGCCACGGCTAACGAGAGGCAGCCAGTCACGTTTATTGTGCAAGGTGGCAACGCCAACTGACTTCTGTTGGAATTTACGCGCGGATGGCGACAAATTCAAATTGTCAACGGTTATGAAATTGGCACGAGGTAGAGCGACAAGTCATTGGATAGTGACAATGACAACTGTGTGCAGAAGCCGAAAACTTTCGAACGCGGTTCCTCTTGCTATTCCTTCCCTTACAACATATAACTTTAAATTATAACCTGAGCCATCGTGATACGACTACCTGACACTCCTGCTATGAAGTTTTTTTACGCTGTCCTATCACCCGATCATCCATTGTCGAATTCCCTGTCTGTATTTTTTCGACCAGCTCAATTTCGTGGGCTTTTCTTGTGCAATTTCTACCGTGTCGTACGCAAAGACAAACGTGACAACAGTAGATGCCTTCTTAGATGTGTAAACCGGCTCACTATCATTACTGTTAAAACGACAGACTACTGTGTGTCAAGTGGACCAGTACAGGCTCTCTTCCGAAATAGCGTCCTGTAGAAAGAAGGAAGCTACAGCATAACTCAGCATCTGAGTCAAGCAAACGGCGTCGGAGGAAAACGATTGCAAGCTGACGCAAAGACGATTACCACCCAATCTTTAGTCTGAAAACGCCCACATAACTATTTGAAAATGAAAGTCCGAAGGCTTTAAATCAACCAAATCAACCAAATTAAAAACCTTCAGTATGCCAAAAACAGCTAATGGCGAGTAATGATAATTGAAATGGATAGTTTATATGCCATGCGTTTTTAAGAACGGAAAATACCTCGAGGATCGGTCGTAGTTGCCTGAAGTAGGCTGCGTAGAAGGGGTCCATTTTTATTTCTAGTGAAAAAACCTACCCAACAGTCATTATGACGGGGTAAACTATTTAGAAGGCAATCTTGTACTAAGACATCTTCTCCAGGAAAAGGTACCTCATTAATCGCAAAATAGCTGCGTGAGTAGATGATGAAACTCCACAGTGAAAACGGTACATAGATTAAAACAGGTAATCGTGACTGCCGTGCTGAAGATTCATGATATCATAAAGGCAACACCATATATATGACTGTAGCACCGATACACATCGCTATCAATGTACAGGGTTCAGCTCTCAGGCAAGTAAACTTGTCTTGCTAAATATTCTCAATCACCGATTGATCGCTTTGTTGAAGTCCCATAAAACGTCTATGCAATTATTTCAAATCATCAAAATACATGAAAGATATTGCTAAGGGCGGTCCTTTAAAGACCAAATTGAAAAACGGTGTCTTGAATGTTACCACACCCATGTAAAATTTTTGATGATAAACCGAGCCGTAACAGAATGAAATTAATAAAAAGCAATTGCAGTACCACCAGTATCGTTTACTTGGCATAAACGAGAGTGGAAGCGGTGTTAACAAAGCCAGTTGTCATTTCCGAAGGAAGGAGTGGCGTTCATCAATAATATCAACATTCGTGTGGGAACCAGCGACTGATGGAATGATATTTAACGGTCAATGCACTACGTAGAGCAAGGAACTTGTACAGATACTGTAGCGGCTTTCAGGACCATTATTACTATTACAGATGGTTTTGAGAAACCGGACAACCATTTACTAAAGGGGTAAACTACGGAGCGTCGAAGGTGATATGTTTCCATTACGTTATTCTGTTATTATTTTGTTATCCAAGATTATACGGACTAATGTGCTTTGGAAAATCACCTCAAAGCAAAAACGTGTTCACTCTGCACTTCAAGCAAAACCTGACGCCAAAACATACATGTGAGCTGGTTAAAGCCCAAACCATTTCATCAGACAAGTCGGTACCATGAAACAAGTGATTGTAACACCGGAAACAGTCTTCTGTCTGTATCGTTTGCTCACTCAGATTAGATTTCGTAGCCAATGCACTAGCAGGTCGGATTCGCTCTGGTTCCAACTGCTCCGCGCTTGCTGCTTTGACTCTAGATGTTCTGACTGGAGGGTTGTAACAACGAAGACCCCGAAGTTTGGATGAAGCGTTAGAGCGTATGGTGCGAGGGGAAAAGGGCTTCTCTTCAGTAAATCGATGTTTGTGTATCTGTAAAAGATCACCAACTTCCAACCGTCGCATTCTACTTTGCTGCAAAATAAAAAAACATTGTTAAGCTCATGTAGTCAATTTTCTTCAAGTACTTCTCTCAGCTGCACGCCTTTAAAGATAAATGCGCGATCCGTAAAATGCATAAGTAGGTAGTATGCCTTCAGAATGAATAGTGATAAAAAATCAGCGGTATTTCACCCTGAAAGACAGATACGGAATGGGGACAGAGGGGGAAAGGCACTAAGAAGATTCGGCCAATGGTGCTGAGTTTGGCAATATTTGTTAAATTGTGAGTCTGCATATGCTTCTACCCTCACGGATATCCGCTTTCTTCTACCATATACAGCACGTGCGGTCTCAATGCCATGCAATATATGTTACATTATGCCCATCCGTCTTACCGTGCCACTTCAAAACAGTATTGGTAGCTCATTTGTTCCAAGAAAGGAATGCTAAATATCTTAGCATTATGTGCACCAAAAACCTGCATTTAATACCCAGGTGGCTATTGTTACTATTACCACTCCTTCTCCAATCGAATCGTACACTGACGAAGGTCAGTAAATATGATACATTAAGAAAGTTGTCATGAGATGATGGTGTTCCATATCATATCATATCTGATACAGAGGTACTACTTCATAGAGCCACAACATAATCTCGATCGTACTTTACTTGACAGTTCTGTCTCTCACAAGGTTGATGAACATGGAATTAAAAACAATCTGGTAAATAAATTGAATACACACAGATGAGTCAAAAACAGTTCAATAAACCAACCTCAGCCAACTGCCCCGAAGCTAGCTGGTCGAAATTGTTGCCAATTACCTTGGTTACTACTGCGTGATGCAATGGGGGCAGTAAGGGTAGTTACCCAATCTTCATCACAGAAAGATCTCGGGGATATCATGGAACCCAAGACAATGATGGAGGAACGGAAAACCGTGAAAACAAGACCAGATCATATTCTGACTGGCCCTGATTAGGGTGATTGATTCTTACCGTGGAATGTGAGGTTCCTGGACGTCGTGCGGCAATGGGGGAGGCATTTCCGCTTGGTCTACGATCGAATGATTCCCTAAGACGTGTTGCGTTCCACGGTAGTTCGCTGGCGAATTCATGTCCCTCTGAAGGTTTGTTTCTGATGTAGGATCTAATTATTTGATCTACAGAAGGGTCGTCTGAAAATTTAGTCTTTATCTACTGCGCTTGCGTCGAATAGAAATTACCACAATATTCTTATTATTCGAGGTTCTCAGAATCTCATTAATGCACATGTGTTGTGAAGGGCTTTTTGGATTCTTTTGATACCCTCTAGCTATAATTGTCGAAATTTATGGGCCTTGAAACAAAAAGGTAAGCCACTTGTTGGATTGTTCCAGTATGAATATGGCAGTGAGGTATCCACGGCAGCTATGGAAAATCTGAGTATGGTAGAATTCAAGCACCTTTCACGTTTTGAAGCTTTCGATTGTGCGCATTTAAATGTTGTTTTACAAGTATATGTGAAGAGACCATGGCTCTTGTAGGGAAGACACCTGGATCGAAATAGAACGTATTTTTACGGGATATATACAATACTTTGGGCAAATACATTCCTCTTATTTCTCCCTAAAATGGAATTAATAAACCGACGACGATCAGACAAACCCAAACCAGACATAGCGCCCTTTGAGGGCTACCAAAGACGCTCGCTTTGATGCGGTCTAACAAACCCCCACAATCAGATTTTCTCAGTTCAGTAAGCTAAGACAATTAGCTGATATGAAGCCGCTCTATACCGTCACAGAGTCAGTTGCAACGTAGGAAATATTCATAAACCTACCTAAATACTCGTCCTATGGAAGAAGACCTCCCTTCGGTAACTTCACCAGACCAGACATGGTAAAGATGCCCTCCTGGACACTTTCAGATCGCAGTACTCGGCTTCTCCCTCTATATGTCAATAATGCACTGTGGATAGGATGACAACTGGCCCACCTATGAGAGAATCGGGCGCAACTGATAGCAATTCAGGGGCTGAATATCTCATCGGTTAACCGAATAAAGCCACCTCAAATCTTACAGGATACGGTGGTGATTGTAGCAATCCCTCGCACACGGTCTTGAGTCCTGACGACATTATGATACCTGATTCCTCTTCTTATGCTGGTACCCCAAGCCGATATTCTCCAACGTGAGTTGCTTCACAAAAATTGGACTCACAAAGCGGGACGACGTGCTACATGTCATGGATAATATGACGTTTGCATTTAGGCGCACATTCCGGAACGGCGTGCAAAACCTACTGGATTTCACTGGTCTCCGCCATACCTGGTACACTGTCATCGACGGTCAGAAGTAAAGCTCATGAGCAGGTCGTCTAAGCACAAAATAAAGAAAATTGCTCCATGTACTTGAAGTACACCAACTAAGAGTGTTGGTTTGAGCCAAGCACTATTTATTGCCACACACTAGAACTTCATCCTCCGTTGACTTTTGCGAAACTAGTCCATGTTGCACTTTGTCAAGAACGCCACTGAATTCAAAAGAATTATGTCAGAGTTGTTCCCACCAACAAGTCCGAGAGGCCAGCTCAACAAGGACGTTCAGGAAATACTGATACCCCTTAAGAAGAAGAAGAAACACCGGGTTGTTCTTAACATGTGGGGCGCGCCCGGCTGTTAGATGAACGGTCGTACAGGGGTCTCAGCTAAACACATATGCGTAGTCTTCGTGTATTACACTTGCTAATACGCTACATAGTTCCACATTTCCATGAACCGGTCATCCCATGGAAAATGTGATTGCGGGATGGCGATAAATCCGACCAGCCATCCAAAATGAAAGAAACTTGCCGTTTTGCCTAGAGAATACTTTGCATCCACTCCTACACGAGACTTTCTAAACGTTTCCTTGATCCATATCCTGGTATGCAGACCGTTTGGTCAACCCCTCCGGCTTTCAGTATCGTACCCTGACGATTATCGAGCGACATGTATGCTTGAGTGTGAGTTATCGTCATAATGAGGAAGATTCGCATCCTAGAGAATGGGTAAGGTACCGCTAAACTACGGTACGGTGCACAGCCCCAGGTAAACACCGTTGGTTTCAAACGAGGTCTGAAGAAGTCCGTCAGTTAGCATTATGAATTTTCACGCTTCACGCTCCATGCTTTTGTCAGGTATAATTCTCTCGTGCTTCTTCACGCTTGCCGTAATCGTCATTCCTGGGGAAGACAAAATTTTTCAGCGTTCAAGATGTTGAGTCAATCACCGTTACATTTGGCTGTGTTTAAGACACCGGATCCAGTGGACACAGTTACTCTGGGATTCCCACCGAAGGTGGTCGATATCCGCCTTTTGTCAGAGCCACCTCCCCAGTCACAAAGGTCTTCGATCACCTGGACCCTCGCAACAGCACCATCAACCTTTGCTCTAATAACATCAGTTCGTTTGTGGAATTTGCCGGGCAGCTATACCTCTTAATCATGTACGCCCAGGAACAAGCAGGATACAGTATATATCTGCGGGCCAAAGCAGTATCCATCCGGCAAAGTTCATAGCTCGTTCAGCCTGTTCATGCTAAGCCGTGTATTAGCGGTTAAGACAAAAACACACATCACCACTTAGCAACAGGCCCCATGGTAACCGGCCGCCATCCTACCCGGGGCACTTCGCCCTGCAGAAATTTCAGGTCCGAAGATAAGCCTTATCTGTCCCTTCTCCATTTCTTGCGCCTTTGGCAGCCTCTCTCTTTTGGATTCGATATTTTGGCGATAGGTCAGAAAGAAACCGAAAACCTCCTAATCGATATGCCTTCCAAAATACATGTTTAGCAACCCCCTTTGTAGGTGACAAACCCCCGAGTAGGGGCACGATGCACAGCCCGAAGGCAGATAAAATCCGTAGTGGGTTACCGGGGATGATAAACAAACCTCACCTGTCAGCTGTGAATGTGCGCACTACACCCTGTTTGAACGTCTGCCCTACAATTTTGGTTTGCCTTTAAGGTCTCCATTGGTGTATACCTCATACTTCAGCGTGGAGCGTTTCCAACTTTTCTAACGCTCACCATTGGATGCAGAGGTACACCAAGCAAAGTTCACTTTCTTTCTATAGTCGAACTCGCCAAGATTTCAAACTAAAAAACACAAAAGTCCGTTGTGGTTCCACTGTGCACAGTGAAGGATGCTGTTTACAATATACGGCGACGCTTCTCAGGTCTTGAGAGTGAGTTCCTTGTTTTAGAGACCAAAACTGAAGCCGTTGTGAATTCCTAATTTCATTGAAACCGAACTATCAGGTATAGACAAAGTAAGGTGAGTTCACTCGGGTCCACGGCGGCACTCCGGAACAAAAAACTGCAACAAAAAACGCAAGACATGTGCAGCTGGTGGTCAAGAATGAAAATGATGCTGTATACAGGCTTTTGGTTGGCCCAAAGACGTTTGGTACGCAGTCCGCCGCAATTCCTCAGCTCGTCGTTTTGCGAATACTCTTTTGACCAAGTTAATGAGATTTCGGAGGTTCACTACCAAAAATTCAGCCTCAAAGTTCATAACGATCTAAAGTATTCAGATGACGTTTTCCTCCACAATTTGCATTAAGAACACATGAATTTACGTCTGTTGACACGTCTTTTGACGTCCGTGGGATTATTACGGTTGGCGATGACATCTTTGGATAACGTGTTTCAGACCAGACAGTGCGTTATTCAGTGATAAAAGTCGACATGAATCAGCCTCTGCAGCGTTTCATATGGCGCTTTCATATGGTAATGGACGGATCGCGATAGAAACAGTAAGCACAGTGCCTACTCGTGTGACCTGCAATCGGCTAAACCTAGAGGGTAATAACACTCAAGGCGGAAATGTGTCAGTAGCAGAATTGTTGCAGCGAGGTCCACCCACACCGTACGACTTTCTTGGACAAGCAAAGCCGCGTTAAAAATTGGGTTAGGAGCATTATTCATCCGTCAGCCATGGCATTCAGGCAGGTAAGGGAGGAGGTTTCATGAACGTTGCTCCTTTCGTAACCATGTGTGTCGTAGGCTGCCGTGCCCAGAATTGCGTGCCAAAGTCCTGATGTTGGTAGAATGCGGGAACATGAATAACTGGGGCTGAGATATAGAATGGCCTAGTATGAAGCGCTAAATGACGCAGTTAGCAAAGCTTAGACGAAGGAAAAGTAAGCTTCGTACAGCGGCCCTCAATTCTGTTTTGGAGCTGCGGTAATTTTTCCATAAATTAGGCTCCCAACCAAGGACCCGTCCATGTTGCCCAGCTGCCTAACTGGAACGGGTTTGATGAACAGCTACAAAATTGTATGCGCTTACCTACCAGCCGTGAGTCAGTAAACCTCAGTTGATGCTAATTGATTGCGGATCTAAAAACTTGTTGTCATATTTTTCCGGTGGTGTGAGAATTCGAGGAGAAGTACGGCGTTTCTGTGGGGGGGCACTGGCATATGCTCGAAACAAATTATGGCCACTGTCTGCATTAAAAGTTAGGTAATGGATTTCAATAGCTCGCACTGCTCATTTCTTCATATAAGGTTGAGGATGTCAGAAGTATGAACTAGACGCCTAGAAGCCAGAAAAATTGGTGTACAGTGCCCACCAGAACCAGAGCCACACTACAGGCAATTTCATAATAATGATACTGTTTATTCCCAACTGATGAGCGGCATATCTTTAAACATGATCAAAATGGAGCAGCCAGAGTGAAGAAACGACTGAAGCCCGTGGTGAGTACGCAGGGCTGCCCGGAAATGAGGCAGTTTTACATATAGTGGGCATTATCCGACGCAGATGACATCGCGCCCAAACTGGCGCGATCTAAATATAGTGGACATAGAGAAGCCGAGAAACAATTTTTAGAGCTTTTTTTCATTCCTAGAGAACATATCAAACTGAAGTAAGGTCGGAAAAAAACAATTTGAAAAGAGGCAAAGGCAACGACACAGCGTAGTAAAGTAATACCGTGTGACACCCTTTGATACGTGATAAGAAATCTATGAATCTCAGAGGGTACGGAACCAGAACAACGAATCAGGGGAAGCAGCAGTGTTGCAATGAAACGGTCGGTCAACTGAAAGTAAAACCGTGGCCCATCTTTAGGACTCCGTGGCTTTGGACAGTTGGGTTTATAGCCAGGGTCACAGAAAGCGTAACTGATGATGATGAAGTGGGGAAAGTTGCATCGCAGATAAGTGGTAGCTTGAATCTTAGGATCGCGGTGTACGGTGAAATCGTACAAACACACAGGTGTCAGTGATACTGACTTGTGTGGAGGACAAATTAGTACTGCACCGAGATGGTTACTCCAAAAGATGTGTTCAGCAAATTATAGCGAACTCGTTCCAGATGCGGTTGAGGCCAACTAAGCTGTTTGCTTGAATTTCTGGCCGGGACTCCAATAGAGAGAGAATATTTGCGGGTGTGCCGTCGGACTGAGTGTGGCAGTACCGTTTCATCATTGCGGTGAAGTACTTCGGTTTATGTACGGCCCCGCAACAGACGCCAGAGTTAAGATAACCGAACGGGGATGTGCAATTTCGTAGGCCGCGGAGCATGGGTTAACCATGGGTATCAGTACGTTTCAAATCAAGCCGTTGAAGTATCACAGGCGACTTCGGTTCGGTTAAGGGTCAGTATAGGTGTAAGGTGGGAATGGACTGCAGTCATATGGAGCGTTCGAACCAGGTACTGCCGAGCGTTCAAGCTGGGGAAGAAGAGGAAAGGAGATAGAACCAGTAAGACTTGGTGGTGGTGAGAAGGTATCAGTTAGCATAGAGTCCATCACCAGGAAACAAGTTAAAGATTATTACAGTTATGACGGTGACAGCAGGTGACTAAATGTGACAGGATAGGGGTCGCTTTGTGCTGGTTGTCATAGCAATCAAGGGGAGTAGAACAAACAAGTGTAAGCGTGCTTCGGTTAAGTTATTAGGAAGTGTACACATCAAACGCTGTAACAGGTAAGGCTGTGCCTTGTGCTTTGAACGGTGGAGCTACAGTCTTAAGAATTTTATTACTTGTATATTTATTTATTAAAAAATGCTCATAACAACCGAAACATCGGATTACAACCTGTTATTTCAACCTGATGTTAAAAATTCCATATTTGCCCACTCCCGTCAAATATGGAATCTTTCACATAGTAGCAGAGAAGAGCGGGCATATGATATTTGGTTGACAAGGTGGACTTGGTACGATGCACCCCAAACTAAGTTGAAACTGACGATGGCTTTACGCATCGGTGTAAGCCACTGGCGTCTCAGAGTATTTCTAAGCTATCACAAGTACTTTTCTAAGAAAGGAAGGGGCAGTTTCTCATTGTCTGTAATTCACGGGGCTGCCAGATGAAGTGCAACCGGGATAAGCCCAAAACAGACGAAAACAGTGCTTTTTCATGGATTATTTGAATTAAGGGCCGGCCTCATAATTACCGGCGAAGGACAAAGTCCCCTTGCTTTTGAAGGGATGGCGGGTACACGAACGCATCATGGTGTCAATGGATAGGACAGCCGTCCCAGCGGGGCTTGTGACTTGACAAAGCATGCCAAGCACGGCAAGTCGTGCCAATAAAACAGCTCAGTCAGTTTGAACAAGCAAACAGCATAGAGCCGCTAGAAAGTGCGTTTTGCAGAGGAAACCAAGCGGCATCTACCATCAGGGCAATGAGAATAGAACGAAAACGTTAAAGGTGTCTGTAATGTAGCTAAACAGCAACAGGTGTGAGCTACCATACCAAGCAGGGGCGCACCGTAATGTGACGTGTGTGCGCTTAATGATTTTTGGAGCCCCCAAAAATTTCATTTATCATGCATCATTAGATCGCCTGTTTTTGTGGGCGCATGATTCGCCCTCACGAATGAGAAGTTCTGCCTTCGAATTGTATTATGTTAAGTAGAGCTGGGCAGAAAGATACAGGGTTGTGTAAATATTCTCCAGTGAGAGATGGAAGTATTTTGGCAGAAGGAGACGCATGACGCAGTCAAGCAGGTCAAGGCCGGCCTCAGAGGATGCACTGGATAATGGAATGTGGCGCCTAAGCAGGAGTTTCAGGATGATGTCATGCATCAGTAGGTGTGAAAATCTGTTCATCGGGGTATCTGAGAAGAGGTGGTATGTTTCTTGGAAAAACTCGCCAAACTCAACGCCGTCCATAATGAGAGCAAAACTCAGTTTTGATTCAAATAAGGTAAAAGATTTCCTGATCTCATTAGAGTAATGCGGTATCTACTAAAGACCTTTTGTCCGCTGAGTGCAAAGTAATGGTATCAGCAAGAGTTTGACGCCGTTAACGTGGAGGTCAGGTTGGAGGTTGGTTATTGTAACTGTTTAGTGACGTTGGACAGTATGGCAACGGGTTTTAAGATGCTGTTCCTCCAGTGGACGGTGAACTGAATTGGAATTGAAGTCTGCCGGACGCAGCAAAGAGTACTAGGGCCGGTTGGCTTGTTGACAGGTTTTCATAGACCATGAAGTTGTGTCGGGTTTGAATAATTGCAATACGGGCTGCCTTTGATGTTGTTCTGATTCCCGTCGGACTGGTTGCCGAAGACTCAAGTCAAAGTTGCTGCGGATGCTTATCACTCCTATCACATCTGTCGCTGAGACGTTCCTCAAATATTTGATGATAGGTGACCGGATGGTTATCACCAGCGCTGTGTGCAAAATTTCAGACATGAAGTGCTGCAAAATTTGCATGTCAATAAGTAAAGAATTCCTGCCCCAGACCGTACGAGCACAATTACTGCCCCAATTCATTACCAATTTTCTCTCCTGCGAATCCATGAATGTGCCGGGATACATTGAAAAGGAAATCAATTAATACGTTCAGTGCTAACGTAGTTGTGTAACGCCTGGGGAAGTGTCTTTAACTAAAGTGCACTGGGAATCAGGAATTGGGTGTACACAGGAAGCATATTTGACAAACCGACAAGATAGTCTGTAACCGACAAAATAAGTGAAGTACGGGACGATAGTAAGCAACAGATAGAGGAGACCCGTAAAAGTATCCCAGTAACTGACACAACGTATTCACATCGTCCACCAAGCAAGATCGGCAGCCAGATGAATTCAACGTAGTCAGTCAACACATCAACAAAAATAGGAAACGGACCAAGGAAACTTAGAAAGTTCAAGGGCGGCCAATAAGACTCGCGGGCAGCAAACCAAAGCGTATCGAACCTCCGGGCGGATCATGGTTCATAGTCTCCTGGATGTTTCTCAAGTTTCTCAAGTTACGAAGAATAGCTGCAATCGCAGAATCTGTAAATGCGAGAAATCAGGGAAAGATGCCTACTCAGCAAAATCCTTCTCAGCTTGTGACAGAAAATTTCCATGCCAATTGTCTGGTTTGGTTGACAGGACAAAGTACCGCTCAGCAACCGGTAAGAGCGGATTACCATGTGGCGACTGCACCCACATAATGCGTCAAAGGTCATTCGCAACCGCGGTGTTAAACCCGGTTAAACCCGCGGTGGAATACCCAATTTTGTGTATGAAATTCTTCGATAATATTTGCCTTGAGAATCATCATGTAACTATCTAGGAAATGCTCAGCTGCTGCAGCTGCTGTATTTCCCTGTAGTGTGCTGACACCTAACACAATGTCAGCTAAGTTATGAGAATATTTGAAAGAATTTAACATATATTATCACATAGTAAGAATCCATACACAACCTTTGGTTAAATTGTGCAAAGTGCGCACGTAGCTAGCTGTAAAAAAATTGGGCTAACACATGAAAACAATTGAGCCGGATGTGTCATTAGGTCTCAAAAATGTGATTGAGTTTGTTTAACAGGCTGATGAAGCAACTGATTCCACTGCGCTTTTTGAAACGTGGTCAAAAACACTTTCAGGTACTCCAAGCAAACGCATACCGCACGCCCAATACCCCATGCGTCATGCCTTATTGGTCTAGCATTTTGGTTTTCCGCAAGCTACGATTAATTATCGCGTGGTAGGCACATGTCCTTGGCTTTGCTCTCCTCTTCGTTCTGTTGTTGCCTACCACTTTCAGATGGTAAAGACCCTATCATGCGTCAATCGGTATGCTCCCTACAGATTGGAAAATAAGCCCATTATTAATTTTAATATTGTGAGTGCAAGGTGGTGTGTCATTCTGTTGTGCGTACCTGCTAAAGTAAAATCTTTTGCGCTTTGTCAATACCGCGACTTTTACAATCACCATACTTCATTGGTTGCGGAAGTTTCTGGCCCAAAGTGAGCGTTGCGAGCTGTGCAACGGACGGGAAACGTGGCACATGACTACTTTTTCTATGGTCAAATCTAGCAAGATTTTGGATAAATTTTTTAATCAACTCAGCAGTCCTAGGAAGATTGTAAGCCAGTTGTTGCTTACGGATGCCAAAGAGGCAAAACTGTTGGCTTATTTTTTATGCAACGCAATTTTGGGATGCAGCTTACTTAGCCAGTTTGACTACAGAATTCGCAATATAAGATACTTTTTATTGCAATTTTGTGTCGATTATGGTCGTAATAACATTATGTCTTCGGTAAGTTTTGCGGTTATTTCTGGGCTTTGGTTATCGCTGCGTCTGTAGTAAATATTTTTGCACTCTAAAGCTTGAGACAACAATGTAAAACCCAGCCATTTTCGCTTCACGTCAGGAAACCATAATTATTTTGGTGTGCCGCTAATAACTCAGCTGCATCTTCTTAATTAGACCCTGACAACATTCTGACTATTTTGCCGCGTTATTTTAGAGCACAGCCATAAAAAATACAAGTGATGCCTCTCGGTATGTTTTGTAGTTGACTCACTGAAACAAATATTTTTACAGTACGGCTCGGCAAATTAATCAAACTTTTTGTTGGTCAAGGTTACTTTCTCGGGTTCTTTTAATCTAAATGGTAAACACATGGATGTACAAAATTGTCTTTATCTGGTTTTTGCTAGAATAAGCTAGTCCAGGGGAACGAGTAGATTGTGGCCAATGATCCTTGTAACATTTTCAATGGTTGCTTGTGCAGGCCATGTGACGCTAAAAATCAGTCGTCGAATAGGACATTTTTTAAGATGAACCACAAATAAGTTGAGCATCATAAGGTAACAATAATCAGTTACCGTTTGTGCTTGGCAATGGCTAAGGGGGTTTACTACTTATGGACTCGTTTATTGGATGTAACCTTTCTCATTTTATGCTGAATGTCGATCAAGCGGGCATGAAATGTAGACAGTGCTGGATTGTTTACCAGTTAGACTAAAGGGGATTGCACAAGCAGAAACTGGCTCCATAAAACTATATGGAGTTCAAGCTTTAGCTGTGAAGCCGATTTTTCGGGAACTAAAGGGTTCCCTATCTTTGGCGGGTTTTTGTAATAACACTACAGTTTTTGAGTGTAAAAAAGGCTACTAATACTATGTTTCTCGCTAAGTCTTTACTAACAGGGTGGCACCTTGTTTCACTTAGTCTGTATTGATTTCGCTTTGTCGTCAATCCTTCTCCCACTGTCATATCAATGTTGCACATTATTCGATTTGGTCGGCCACCATATTCGTGAAGAAGTTATTTTGTTTTGAGTGAAACTTCACCTAATATCCGAACGCTGCACTTATAACCTGAAACTTGCAGAGGTTGTCTATGATTGGTTTAGCTCCGTTATTTTGCTGAATGTAGTTTTTATCTGGTTGCTTAGAGGTCACCCTATTCTGGAAATACACAGCTGCCAACGTAAGACTCAGCTTGCTCCGACTAGTGTGCCGAGCGGTTGATTTCGCTTTGGCAAATGCTGAGCATTTGGTTTTGATTAGTCTTCACGAAGGCGGACGCAGCTAGCGCTAATACCAACTTACCCCCATCTCTATGAATCTGGTCTCATGAACGTTTAAGGGTAGCGAAGATAAAGTTAGGGGGCAAGTATAAGATATCGTCGTATATCCTGCTATCCCCTCGATTTGCTTCAAGCCACTGTAGTATGTTAACTCCCTGCTTGATCTGAATATGTTGTGGTGCTGGCCTGCTTTTGCTCCCAGACACCTTATACCTCGTGCTAACTAAGTTCCTTTCCTGGACTCAGGCGACTAAAATGAACCAATAATAGGGCTCAACGTCAAAAGAGTACATGCAGTGAATGTGGTACTCACATGGGCATTAGTTTTGCTCCCGTTGTAGTAAGGTTTCTGGCGCCACTGACTCGTTGTCGTCTCACTGCGGCACGCAAACCTTTGACTCATGAACATCAGGCAAGAACTTTAGCGGGTAGAGACCAAATCGACCTTCTTCACACCTCGTCAGGTGTTAAAACAACGTCATATGTGCAGACGACCCACAATCTCTGTGTTCCTTGCTTTCAGTGTGCTTCGATTCTGTCGATGAGGTAATGCTGTTAACTGCACTTGCTTAACAGGGTACGCCCCAGAACTTCGTGAACATAAACCGGTCACGTTCAAAATAAAGTTTAGAACCTGATTGAGCGAGGGAACAAAAAGAAATTGCCGAAATTCGGTTACGCTTCAGTTGTCTAAAAAAGACGTCCATAGGCTGAAAGTAGAAACATAGCGTAGTAAGTATGAAGCGATAATGTGAACTCAAAAGCTAATCATGAAGCTGACCCTGGCTGTTGGATCAATCTCTCCATGGGTAATGGAAAGTGTGCCGAAGTTTCTCGGCTTTTTTAAATGTATATTCGTGTTCTTTGCTGCAGCCTAACTGAATCAAAGATGCCAGGATTACATGTATCTGGGGGTGTAAGTCCATCGCCCGGACACGGGGGTGAGACTAGATTATGGTCCATATTATCTTTGACGTTACTGAGCGGAGGTGCGTGCCAGTCAGATAGAGGGGACTGTATGAGCGTCATTTCAGTTATTCGATAAGGTACGCCGGAATCAGTCGACAAATGTGCGGTCACTACAGGGAGCGAGATCAAGGCAGGAGACGGTGTTTTTCTGCCTGGGAAATGAACATGGGCCAAGGCGGACTGCAATTTATAAGCCTGATTACTTAAATAATTGGTTCGTACTTTGAGGCGCGGTCAAGTCTTTTCAGCGAAAATCTTGAGGTAGGCAGTCAAGTTGGTGTAGATGAACCGTTCAAAGCGAAATATAATTTCATGGGAGGTGGCACTTCTGTAAACGCAATAAAAGGACCGTATGGAGTAGGGAGCGTCTGATAGAGCCGACTCCCAGTGACGGATTTGGAAGCCTTTCGTCTTAAGTCTAATCCGGATTGCACTCCAAAGTTTACTGTTGGAACGTTCGACCTGGCCGTTCCCCTGGGGATTATAAACAGTTGTTCCGCTGATGCAAACCCCCCTGTCATGTGGGAATGTGAATGGTTCGTCAGGTATGAATGAGTGGCCACGATCCGAATTCATGTATCCAAGTATACCAAACGAAGATAGTAGTTCACACAGACATTTAATGACGGTAGATGTACATGTGTCTGCACAGGAAACGACAAACGTTAAAACTCAACGACAGTAAGGAACTCGTGTTTGTGAGTAACATAAAGAATAGGACCTTTTAAGTGGACGCTAATTTGTTCGAGTGGTTAGGTCACTTCGATGAGTGTAGCTATGGGTTGGCTTGTAAAATAGCGGTTTGACGGCGGCACAAACCGTACGTTTTGAAGTGAAATCCTTCACATTTCGGAGGGAAAATGGCAAGTTTTTGCAAATAACAAAGTGATGCATGTAATTAATTACAGGATGGCACAAGGAATCATGAAGTTACTCTAATTTATCATTACCGATTACGTTGGCGCATACGTTGCGGGGTAAGGCGTTATCCAACAGGTTGTCTTTTCCAGGTCTGCAGCTGGCATCGTGGCGAAAAGCAGGGAATTCCACCCTCCATCCCTTGGATTTTGTCGGTTGTTCTGAATTAGATATGCAGCAGTGATCATGTCTGAAGCATCCGTTGGGGCAACAATTTTACTTTTTGTCGACTGTCATGACCACAGCATTGTCTAACTCTAACTTTTCTAAACTCTCCGTCGGGGAACAGTCTTTCTTCTTGACGAGCACACTGATTTCGTCAGAGGCGCATGGCTTCCATTGCGAAAAATAGGCAAACATGTCAAAAACTCGTTTTTGGGGATGATAGAGTTGACAAATAGAGGACATTCGTTCGTGATCTGGTTGGACAACTTCAGAGACTTCATAGCCGAGAAGGCTTACTGGTTGTCTGCTATGATGCTTTCTTTGCAGTTAAGGGTAATTCCATCTTTCTTCATTACTTCGGGTAATCCTACGAATAGTGACATAACTGTAAGCGCAGCTGTCCTTTAAGTTTTCATACTTGATCATATGCCATATAGTAGTTTCCAAGCCTGCCACTCTGTCGGTTACGCTGAAAGCGATGCGAAGAAACTGCAACGGTTCTCCGCATGTTTAAAAGGCCGTGTGCGATTTGTTTCTCGCGCTGATTGGAGCATGGTTGTGAGAAATCGATATATTTGAGGTGCTAAATACAGCATAGCGGGAAATCTCTCCAATTATTTTATCCAAACATGGTAACAGATAAGCGTCTCTGTAAGTGATATGCCCAATGTTTAGAATTTACTCTTTTACCATACGTAAATTTTTTGTTCCCAGCACTTGAGCCCTGGGGCCAGGATGGCTCAGTGGTTAGAGCGCGAATTCGCCAACCAAAAGGTTTGTGGTTTTAACTCAGCTTCTGCATTTCGACTTCTCCCGTCTGGGCATGGGCAACCTAGTAGCATCCCAGCCCTCCTTCGGGTGACATGGCAGCCAAGCACCAAATGAGTGCTACAGCTGAAAGATTTATTTGTTTTATTCATTTTACTTGAGCCATTCAGGGAGAACTCGAAAGTTCGATTGTTCGTTCATCCACACCAGTAACTTGATTTTTTGTAAGCAGTGCCCCTATAATCGATGGATACGCAGCAGTAGCCGCTGGTTAAACGTAGATGCTATGGTAGCCACAGAATCGTTTTCCGCTTGTACGAGCTATCAAAGGAGAAACATAACTACCCGAAATTCCTGTGTCTATGAGGGCCTGTAGCAATACTCCTTTTAATTTCGTGTTGGTCAGCGTGCGAAACAAACAGCCTGAGGCTGAAGCAATTAACAGGGAGGGTAAGATAGAATCAGTCATACAATTCGAGTGGTGTTTGGCAGCTTTGGATCAATAAACACGCTGAAAATGGCCCGCTTAGACACATTATTTACAAGCCGCTTCCTTCCTGGGACACTTGAGTCCTAAATGTCTCGAACGGCCGGAAAATAACATACCTGAGAACTGATAGACCGGAGATAAGGCGTGGAATCATGATGGGTTTACTGTGACCGGGTAACCGCAGATGCCTGTGAAGGCGCTTCAGTCGCAGAAAATGCTATCCGGCCCGCAGAGACCGCGGCTTACCATATTGTGGTGGTTTGTGTATTTCCGTGACCCACTGAGCTATATTGAAGGGTATCTGCGTGACACTAGCAGTCTCTCGTACCAGGTTCGTCAGGGGTTAGACGAACAGAGCCTTCTGATCCTCCACGTTGGGGGTTGGAACAGGCCTGGTGACCTGTTATGTAAAAACTGAAATGCACTTGCATTTCTCACCAATTACCCCTTCGTCGCGGCCAGGCGTGTGAGCCACAGGCTTTTGTTTGGGACCCCAATCATTCGCCTGCATAAAAAATGCAGCACCTCGACAGGAGGACGATTTTTTATTGTTGTATGATCGTGAGGCATGGCCTGTTCGAGCAGCGGAACTGCGAAACCCTCAGAAGTTTGACAACCGTTGCCTCAGGATCTTGTGGGTTGGTGTCTGAGGATCTGTAACGAAGCAATTAGAGAACGCGCACTTCGCTGTGCAACGGGAACTTCCATTAACGAAAGTTTTCAGGTTCGGAAGCCTCGTTTGTTAGTGTAGAAGCGGTATTTTTATCAGCTTGGTTCTCGGTCTGAGCCTCTCAAGCTAGCATTTTCGTCCAAACAACCGCCAAATGTGCGCAAGTTGCATTGGCGCCAAAAAACAAGTCAGGAGCACTTGTAAGCGGGGAAAACTCTCTGGAAATTCCGGCACCATCTGGATGCGCCATTGGCAACTGGCATTCGGCCAAAACAGGGTCATAATGGGCCGTTGGCTCCGGATTTTTGACCTGCTTAATCTGGGCCTCCGACAAAGCGGCTGATGGAGGTTCTGGGATGTCGCCGAGATCAAAAGAGTCTGGAAGCATCTCTAGGCTCAACTTTCCGGGTCCCGTGGGCGGGAGCTGCGCATCTGTCAGCCGGAGTTAGCTTGTGTGACTTATCCACCTGGCTAAGCTAAGTTGAACCTCGTAGAGCACTTTGCCGCGCAGGCGAAGGATGTGTCCTGTAATCCACGTAGGGCGTCTGCTGCTGTAGTCATGAACCAACACTTCTTGGGCTTCCCTGAAAAAGCGCGCAGTTGCTCCATGGTGCCGGTTGAAGTGTTCCTCCATTCTGGTGTTGCTGTAACTAGCCTGCCTTTTTGTGGACGGGTAGTGTCATGTGGTTTTCGAAGCCTCCTTCGAAGCAGCGCCTCTGCTAATGACACTCTATCGGGTGAATTGGGGTTTGACGTCTCCAGATTTGCCAGCAGAAACGTATTGCAAACTCTTTTCCGTTGGTCTCTTCCCTCTGGACTTCTGAAGTGCCTGTTTCAGTGTGTCAGCGAAGCGCTCCGCCTGGCCGTTCGACTATGGCTGAAACGGCGGCGAGCGTACATGCGTTATGGCATACTCCCGTCGAAATTTTGCGAACCCCGACGGTGTGAACTGGCTGCCATTTTCGGATACGATAGCCTCCGATCTACCAAAGCAACTGAACAGTCATCGGAGTTCCAGGCCTGTGGTGGCAGTTGTGGGGCCGTCCACTAGGAGAATTTCCGGCCATTAGCTGTAAGCGTCGACCACGACCAAAAAGTGTTGGCCACCCACTGGACCTGCATATCCGATGTGAAGAGGCGACCAGGGTTCGGTCGGTTGCGGCCACGACCATAGGTAGGTCTTCATGGGTGACTTGGATGCTTCAGCACACCGTGGGCAAGATTTTGAGACTTATTTGACCTGGGAGTTCATCAAAGGCCAGAGACGTAATTCAGAGCGAGGGCCTTCATCCTGTTTGTTCCCAGATGCCCTTTCTGACACTGGTTAAGGACCGCTGGTTGTAACTTTTTCAGGATGACAACGCGTTCTGAAAACATAAGTCATCCATCGGCCAGGGAAAGTGCGTCACGCCGATTGAAGTAAGGTCTCAGATCCGCTTTTGGGCAAGTACGCCGCTAGTGATTGCGGTGATACTTAATGACTTACTTCAGCACAGGGTTTTGGTTGGTAGCCTGGCGGACCATGTCGATGGCCACTGTCAGAATGCAAACCGCTTCCGATAATACGTGGTTAACCTCCGGTTCCAGGGCACTTGTTGCGACCACACAGCTTCTGTTTCTGGCCTACTTGAATCAATGCGTCGTGATGGTGTGTCGGTTTGTCCTAGGCTGTTGGTGGACTGGTACTTGATCTTAAGGTCATATCTCAAAAGCAGAGTGGCCCATCGCTGGTGGCGGTTGGCGGTACGTGCCGGAATTACTTTCTTGGAGCCAAACGCAGCAGGGAGTGGTTTGTGATCGATCAGTAGGTTGAACTGACGGCCGTAGAGCATTTTATGAAATTTTTGATGGCAAACACGATCATCAAAGCTTCCTCTTCTATCTGACTGTAGGTTCGCTGGACTAATGTCAGGCATCCGGCCGCGTGTGCAGTGGCTTTTTGGCTGTCGTCAGGAAATACATGTGAAAGCCTCGCACCAATTCCATAGTTCGTGCCACCACAACGACTTCCCCCGATGGATCGTAGTGGGTGAGTAGCGAATCGGAGCTCACCATGGATTTGGCAGAATCGAAACCGCGGACATGCTGGTCAATGATGAAACCAAGGTACTCTGTCAACCGCATGAGGAAGGTGCATTTCGCCCGGCACATTCTAATGCCATATTCTCGAATACAACCAATCACATTCTGGCTTCATGCCGGACATGCAAGCACCCCAAATTTTTGACCAATCTTGCGCGGGATAGACTTCTCGGCCGCAGCAGCACCTGACTGCGAGCGGTAAACCGGGATCCGTGTGAATTTCCGCCTATCATTTAGGCTATCTATTGCGTATGGTAAGCTATCGCTTGCCGAAGAGAGCGCTGTTTTCCGTGTCCATTTCAGGGTGGCGGGATCAGAGAGCTGGCAAATCCTTGAGCTGGCAGAGGGAAGTGGTTATGAAACGCTTGGTTACTGTCGGTTCTACTCGCCTTCCAGGAAAGGAATCGCGTGGTCCCCATTGGGCCAGGTTGGAGACGTTCGAAGATATGACTGTTAATCGATGTCAGTACGCCAGTGAAGCGTCGGTGTTGGACAGTGATGTCATGCGGTCGATGATGATGAAGAAACTATATTAGGGGCGTTCTTGCTATCCAAATTGCTTGAATGAGTGTCTGAAGGTGTAGGCACCTCATCATCATCAGCGACAGCATGACATTAGTGTTCGGCACCGATGCTTCACTGGTTTATTTGAAAGCCTTCTTGTGAAGAAAAGAATAAAGGTGGACGGGGAAGGGACTTAGTGCTAGCTTACTACAAGCATTCCGAGGTGCCTAACCCGCCAGACACCTTTTCAGGCAATCTTGATAGAAAGTGACAACAAGAGCGCCACTGACATCGCTTGGTAGCCATATGTTGCAGTGTCTCCCTCCAGGTGCAGTGGGGATCACGCGGCCCTCATCCTGGAAGGCGAATAGGACCGACAGCACCCAAATGTTTCGTAATCTCCATACCCTTCTGCGATGTCAGGAGTTGGTCACCTTCCTGCTTCCACCACTCTGAGTTGGGCATGGAAAACAGCACCCTCTTCGGTAAGCGATGGTTCGTCATGCGCAACACATGTCCCAACCAACGCAGCTTCTGGTGCTGGACACATTCTTCAATGGAAGTATCTGTTTCACAACTGAAAACCCGCTTTCTAATTGCCTTGTTACGGATTCGCCGACACCAACCCACACGAGCTATGGTTTTGGGACAACGATTGTCGCATACCTGAAGACATCTCACCTCCGCTGCTCGAACAGGCAAGTCTCACAGCCACACAGCAAAACAGCCCGCACTGTAGCTTGATACACACATCCCTTGAGATTCAGGGATACACCACTGTGGCGTCATACGTGTCTCAAATTGACCACAGCCACCCGAGCCTTGGGGATTCGTGCATTGGCCTCATCTGTCACTTCAGTCACAACTAATACAACATCCAAGATACGTAAAACGCTCCACAACTTCCAGTGCCTCTCCCTGGATTGTAAGTGGCGTGTTCAGTGACTGTATGTCCAGGAGCATTTTGTGGGTGCAAAGTGCATACCAAAGGATGGGATGACTTTGGTCAGTTCATCCAAAAACGCCTGCGCCTTCTCTTCTTCGAAGACGAGAGCAATGTCGTCTGCATATTCCAGATCGACGGGATTTTCGTCACAGGCTACTTTAAAACGAGGGTTTTAGAGATCTAGCATTTGCCTCATTGTCTCATTGACCGCGAAGGTAAAAAGCAGTGGAGAGGGTGAGCACCCCTGACGGACACCGCTTTGCTTACAGAAGCTTTTAGAGAGCTCTTCATATACTCGCGTACGTCCGGAAGTCTGAGAATACAACGTATTATGTTAACAAACTTCCGGGGGCATTCCTTGTTGGGCAAATGTGTAAAGAAGAGCAGGCCGAGTAACCGAGTCGAATGCGCCTTGGAAATCCAGGAGTACTAGTGGGTCGCTAATACGTATGTCCTTGTTCTTGCATCTGACAGAGTGTGAAGATTTGGTCAACGCAAAACCTACCAGGCCGGAATCCTTCTTGCTGCTCTCGAGTCAACGTCTCATGAGCCACCGTAAGGCAACGAAGCACAGGTGACGCCGACAGTCTCGTTACGACCGGGGTCAAGCTTAACCCCCTGTGGTTACCACACTCACTACGAGCCCCTTTTTTGAAAACGGGCACTATCACCGACTCTCCCCAGTTGTCTGGCACACTCCTTCTCCCAGATGCAGGCAAACAGATCAGGCAAGTGCTAAGTATGGTCTTCACCCCCATCTTTGAACAACACAGGTGGGAGGTTATCTGGACCAGAAGCTCGGTGGCGCTTGAAAGAACCTCTAAGACCTCCGAGGCTGTAGGTGGTTCCACGGTCACCGTCCAGGGTTCCACGTCAACTCTGGGCTCCAAATGAGTGGCACTTTGTGGCCATGACAATTGTTGTTGGAAGTATTCGGCCCACTGGCCGAGGCGTTCTTTACTCAAGATGGTCACTTCTTTCCGATCCTTGATGGTTTCGCTCACAGGTGGTTTCCGGGGGCCGATCGCACGATCCCCGACCTAAAGCTGCCACCTTGACGTGGTGGTCGGGTTTGAGTGCTACAATGATCCCGCGGGCTATACTAGCTGGAACGTCGTTCCACAAGGTGCAACCGTGCCAGGAAGGCCAAAGGGGAGCAGTCAGACCAAGAGCAGCGAGACCCCGTACTACGAGTAATCGTGCTACGAGGCGGCCTGGGGGTAAAGTCGTACTGTCCTCTGCGACAGGAGTGTGAAGGCAGTAAGGTGTTTCCCCCAGGTGACCAGCATGTCCATATTTATGGAAGCAGCGATGCTGCCTTCCCCCAAGGAAGGACGGGTTAGAAAAGGTCGGCCCTAAAAACCGCACACTCCGATCGCCCAACGGTTGACCGTGACCGCCGGCGCATTATCCACTACGGTCGAAATACTTTTAAAACCAAAGAGTCCGGTGCTGCTCAAAAGGCACCTGCTGTGCGCAGCCGCATCAGGAATGAGACAGTAATGCCTTATTCCCTGCGCCCTCGGGTTAGGCCAACCCCCTGCAGCCGAGCAGGTCAGACTATTGAGTCATCGGCTCCGGGCAGGGTCCCCAAAGAAAACCCTACTGTCCACTGCCTCGTGGGTCAGACTTTTAAGTCAGAGGCTAGGGGCAGGGTCCCTGAACAAAACCCTAGATCCCCCCACTGCCTTGTGGGTCAGACTTTTGAGTCAAAGGCTCAAGGTGGGGTACCTCAACCAAACCCCCTTCTTCGGCCTGGGCAACCGGGAAGTATCATTTGCCCGCGCAGTTCTGTGTCCACCGATGTCCCTCCCCAACCCCTTCCCACCACACAAGCAAATGTCACTGGGTCACTTGACTGTCAGTTATCTGACCGAAAGGCCCTATGCCCCTTGCTGCCTATTAACAGTAAACAAAATAACACCCTTCTAAATCCACGAGATCCTTTCTATATAGGAGCTTTTAACGTCCGTACTCTATGTCAAATTGGCAAACAGGCAGAGCTTGCTGAAACTTTATACTCCCTTAAAATTGATGTATGCTGTGTCTCCGAAACACGCATACAAGACCCAAGCGTGGTTATGCATCTCAGAACGCCAAGGATGAACTCAGCTCTTTCACATTTCTCCCTCCGTGTGTCCGGTGACCCAGAAGCGATGACTCGTGGACTATATGGCGTGGGAGTTGCACTCAGCCCCAGAGCTGAACGCGCTTTGCTTGATTGGATCCCAGTGAACAGTCGGCTTTGCGCCGTCCGGTTATCCAGTTCAATCAAGCTCAATGCCTCTCGGCATAAAAAGCGCTGCCTGTTTGTAGTGTCGGCTTATGCCCCAACGGAGTGCAGTTCTGATGTTGAGAAGGATACCTTTTATCGAGAACTATCCGGGCTCATTCGTCAGGCAAAAAGCACTGATATTGTGATCCTTGCAGGCGATCTGAATGCTCAAGTGGGTCGTCTGAGCTCCTTGGAATCACATTTGGGCGGTCGATTTGGAGTCGATGCTCGCCGCACAGACAACGGAGATCGACTCCTTCAGTTGTGTGCTGACCATGAACTGTTTCTGGCAAGTACGAACTTTCAACATAAGCGTTCGCATCGCGTGACCTGGCGGCCACCAACTGCAAATCAACCGTGGACCCAGTTGGACCACGTGGCCATCAGCTACCGGTGGAGAGCCACAATTCAAGACTGCCGTTCCTTTTGGGGCACTCCACTTGATTCCGATCACGCCATGGTGCGTGCACGCCTGACAGTTCGCTTCCCTTCAGGCCCTCGCAAACTAGAAAGAAGCATGCCAATCCAGTATCTTCGAAGATCGACCATAGCTCAACAGTACCGATCTGAGCTAGCCCAACAACTCTCTACATGCACTGGCAGTGCGAGTGTAGATGAAGCATGGCAAAATGTGAAAGAAGCCATGTTAGCGGCGTTCAGTGCTGTCTGTCCAACCTCCCCGATTCGACCACAAAACCACTGGATATCGGCGAGGTCGCTATCCATGATTGATGCCCGGAAATCCATACCAGCAGGCAACGCGTACGACGGCGCACGCAAATCCCTTAAACGCCAAATAGTGAAGAGCCTAAGGAAAGACCGAGAGCTCTGGTGGAAGTCGAAAGCTCGAGAGATGGAGAAGGCTTTTGCTACGGGAAACAGCCGTGCCCTATATCAACTGATACGATCGACTGGTCCCAGGAAAACAATGGTCAGCGAAACGATAAGTGAAAAAGACGGCTCATTAATTCACTCCCAAAAACGTCGACTGGAAAGATGGGCCGAACACTTCGAAGAGCAGTTCAGCTGGCCTCCTGCAACACAGCCTGTGGAGATAATGCATACGGGCCAGTGGAATGTAAACCTTGATCGTCCTTCGGAAGAAGAAATAAAGTACGAACTATCCGTACTAAAACGTGAGAAGGCACCAGGACCGGACGGTCTCTATCCAGCCCTCTTCAAAGAAGGCGGAGAATCCCTGGTGACCCATCTGACAAAGCTTGCTGGTGCTATATGGAACGAAGAGAAGGTGCCTGCAGAATGGGGCATGTCGACAGTTATCCCTATTTTCAAAAAGGGTACGCGGACGCTGTGCGAAAACCACCGTGGCATCAGCCTGTTAGCTGTGGCATCGAAGGTGCTCTTTGGTCTTATCCTTCGAAGGTTGACTGAACACAGGGAGAGACAAATCCGTGAAAACCAAGCTGGGTTCCGTCCTGCAAGAGGATGCATCGATCATATCTTCACCCTCCGACAGATTCTTGAACAGCGACACTGCTTCCAGCAACCAACAATGGTTGTGTTTCTCGATCTGAAAGCTGCCTTTGACTCTGTAGACCGCCAGGCACTATGGCAGTGTCTGTGGAGCAAAGGTGTCCCCCATAAATTCTTGACCCTCCTTAAGGCGCTGTACGCCAACTCCCGCGGCCGTGTGAAGGTCTACGGGAAGCTCCCTTCTGAGTTCACCACACCAAGTGGTGTCAGACAGGACTGTCCTCTTTCACCTTTCCTCTTCAACTTCGTCATTGATACGATCATGGAAGACTCACTGTCAGCCTCTAACGCCTATGGGGTCGAAGTGCTCCCGGGGCGTCCGCTCACAGATATCGAGTGTGCAGACGACATAGCTCTTCTTGGATCTGACACTGTCTTTCAGCTGTAACACCTTTTTTTGTAACACCCTTCTGGTGCCTAGCTGCCATACCGCCCGAGGGAAGCACGAGGGCTGAGATACTGCCAGGTTGCTCAAGCCTAGACAGGGGAAGTCGAGAGGCAGAGGTGGGGTTGGAACCACGGACCTTCCGGTCAGTAAATTCGCGCTCTAACCACTTGAGCCATCTCACCCCCTTGGATCTGACCCTGTGGCAATGCAAACAATATTAAACAATCTAAATAATTCCGCCTCACGGTTTGGCATGCGCTTCACACCTGCAAAGTGTAAAGTGCTACTGCAAGACTGGGTGGGCCCGAACCCTAGCCTAATGCTTGCGGGTGAACCGATTGAGGCAGTAGACAGATTTTTTTACCTGGGCAGTTGTATTAGTCCCGGTGGTCTCGCGAGAGATGATATTTTCGTCCGAATTGAGAAGGCCCGAGCAGCTTTTGTGAACCTGCGTCACCTGTGGCGTAGGCGTGACGTCAGCTTATCCGTCAAGGGTCGAGTTTACAATGCTGCTGTGCGCTCCGTATTACTATACGGATCAGAAACCTGGCCGCTGCGCGCCGAGGACGTCAAAAGACTTTCAGTGTTTGACCACCGATCTCTTCGGAGCATTGCCCGAGTCTGGTGGGAACACCGGGTAGGGAATGCTGAAGTACGTCGAATGGTACTCGGGAGAAATAACTAACTAACTAAATAAATAATAGCTGGCCCAGCCAGCTTGAATAAAAAAGAACATCTCGACCGTTGGGTCCAATAATCCGAACAGCGGTTATCGTGATCACCAGCTGCCACTCATCTGGAGCCCACAGCTGATGAACCCTGGTCGGTGAACGTGGAACTGCTCTACTTTGGCATGGTTGAGCCCTGCGGAACTGACTTCCAGCCAATATGGCCCGCGGGATCGTTGTAGCACCGAAAGCAGACCGGCAAAAGATGATAACGGTAGGTTAGGTGATAAAGTAAGTCCAACAATGCTGTTCTTTCTTGGTGTGATAGCTGTCAATCCACCTATCTTTCGCAACTGTGGTAGTGCCTGGCGATAAATGTCCCTTTGGAATTCTTGTCTCATGTAGAGGCTCTGTATGACTTAGATGAATGCGTACAACTAGCCCTCCTGAGTTCACTACATCCACTGGCGTCAGGCAAGATGTCTTATGTCCCTCTTCCGCTTCAATGTACTGCCTGCCTTCAACACCTCAGGGGTGGGAATACTCCTAGGATGTTTGCTGACGGACATTGGTGACACTGATAATATTGCTGTTTTCAAATCAGACACTTCCGGAACACAAACCATTTTAAGTAATTCTGCTGCACAGTTCGGTGTGCGCTACGCGCCTGTAAAGTGTTGATTGTTGCATCGAGATTGGGTCGGATCAAATTCAAACCTCATGCTTGCAGGTGGATGAGTTAGTCTGGGCAGCTGCATAATTTCTGACTGGCAGAAGATGGAATCAATTCCCTAATCGGTCAGGGTAGCGTTTGCCACACTCCGATATATGTAGCACCGACATGTATAAGCTTGACTATCAATGGCTGAGTGTTCACTACTCCAGGTCTATTCCATGGATCAGAGGCGTGGTCGTCCTGCGCGGAAGACCTCTGAAGTCTGTGTTTGAACGCCGGTGCCTTCGAAGCATTGCTTAGAAGTAGCAGGTGTGTGCACGATACCGCAATCGCTGCCCCGAAGTGCGTCTTTTCCCTCATCAGTTGTGGTAGCTGCTCCACTATTTTGATATCCGAGAATCGGATTTTGACATAACCTCCCTGAACGACGAGATTCACCGCACCCATGTCGTAGCGTGCTTCTGCAGTTTTCTACAACATACTTCAGAGGTGATCGGTTGAAACTATTCCACCAACAGTCGAGTCTGGGTTATTGAGAATACTGGTTTTCCGTTCGAGCCAACGGCTACTGACATCGTCGTTTGCACTTCATCGGTAAAGTATTCTAAAAGCTGTTTGGACAAGCACCAGATCGAACGTTTTGCCACGTGATCAACCCCAATGTTTCATGTTTTCTTTTCACAATGTACCGTGGTTGAGTGTCTCACTTATGCTTGGTGTGCACTCTGTCTAAACGCAACTAAAGCTCAAAGGTAACGTGGTTTATAAACAAGTCCGACCTGATATAAGGTCGTTTAGCCAGCCCCCTAAAACCAAACCCATAACTTTGACATATTTAGGTCATACAAAACTTTTTTGTTTTTTTTCCCACGATATAGAAATGCTCAGAAACGTTCCAATGTTCTACCCACTTTCAGTTAATTCCTCGCATTCTTATCGAAAATCCTCGTTGCCCTTCAAACCACAGGATTTTTATATCCTAAGGACCACTCCTTTTGACGTCACCAATAGCTAGTTTGTTACTTCGTAATTTCACCCACGAGCGACGTGCACAATGGCAGCCCCGAAAGGCGTCCGAGCGAAGAAAGGGCGGATAGAAGGAGAAATCGAGAAGTTGCGAAGTGAGGGGAGTTGGAGCAAAGCGGTGGAGGTGATCTCTCCTCACAAAAACGACTCAGCTCTGTGTAAGCCTTTTCTTGTACTTTTCGTGATACTTTACTGTTACTGTGTTGCTAGCCTATCTGTACTCTCTAGTTATGTGTGAAAGCAAGTTGGAGAACTTTGAGCATAGCTTTCTATCGGATGAAGATCTCAAACACTGCGAACGCTATCTGAACGAGGCTTTGAAAACACCAGATGAGCAGTACAAGTCCGAGGCAACGATTTTACACGGAAAGATATTATATCTCCAGAAAAGCTTCACGGCATCGTTGGAGGTGCTTGAGAAGCTCAAACTTAATTCGGTGAAACTCGAACAGTATAATTCACGCTTTGGACGGCTCCTTGCAGAGGGACTCGCTATCACGGGTATGTGAGTCGTTATGGTTATTTCACTTCATTTCCTTAAAGGACTGTGTACCGAAGAGCTGGCTCAAATGACGAGGCGACCGTTGACGGATGCTGAAAAGGCGATCGCATTATCATGTTACAATCTATGCGGGGACATATCCGTACGCCATTTTCAGGAGCTGTACCAGCTGACGCCAGATATTTCCACAAATTCTATCAGCTTTCCGAAGGTTGTGCTCAACGCCATCCAGCGGCTTATAGCATTAACATGTCAGTCCGGGTAAGTCCTCAATCGGCTAATTCAGCAGTACAATTTTCACTCTTTGGAATAGAAACGTAATAACCTCACCTGTTGCAAACTGACCTTCGCATCGAATTTCATCCTGAATGACAAGATGAATGCACCTCTTCTTTTATCAACATTTTGTGCCAGTTAGGAAGCTAGATATCTCTCTTTCCCCCTTTTGATGGAGACTATTCGCGTGGGTCTTGTCAGAAGCGTCACATTCCTGAAGATAACTTCAGATGTCCTAAACTTATTGGTAACCGTCAACTCCTCCATACTTACTTCAGAAAGCCGCCGAGTCGCCAGGCTATCGACTGAACGTTGAAGCAGCGAACTTGCGACAACTGACGGTGCTGGAGTGCTCAGGCACGTCCTAGAAGCGGTGCCAATCAGTCACTCAAGGCCGAAAACGTGCCTTAAATACCGCGACACACTGTAATTTTGCAGAAATTTCGCGAGAAAGCTGTCGTGTTCTTGTTTGGGCGAGTATTTTCCCATCGTTAAGGTTTCGCAGCCGGGGTCTGCAGTCAGTTACAACAGATTGTCGGCATCCGAATCCACGCAAATGTGATACTAAGTGCCGAGGCGTAGAACGAAGTTTCTCTGCTACAAGGAATGTGATCTGAAGCGTGACATCTACGATTGATGAAACCTTGACGCGACAACTCACAATTCGGAAACCTAATTCCGCTGCAGCTGAAAATTCCGTTGATTCGATCACCAGCAGCCTCATGGGGTTCTATCATGAATCTGATGCTGGTCTGGCCTCCGATTCGTAGTTCGAACTTTATGGAGATATTTCGCAAGTTGAATTCAGGAACAAATATGATTTTGGTGAGTGCCGATTTTTCTAAGAATACTTGGCACAAGGGATACACAAACTAATCCAACTTTATCCTGCCAAGAAAATGCGAGAACTCAGCTTATCCTAAACTGTTCAGCAGCACCCATCAGTTTTCGGTGAACATTTGTCCTCGTTCACTATTACCTATGATTGTGACCAAAGAGTCGGATGATCACACCACTTATGACGGTGTACTCAGCCTTGAATGTGAACAATTCAAGTTATCCACTATGACAGAAGGCCATCTCAGGTGCCTAATTTTTACATGTGGCTTTCAGCCATATTCATAAAGTGATGTCAGAAGCAGGCTACTGAACAAGATTGAAGCCTCCAGAAATAGCGCTGCAGGCTATCATTCATGAGCCAGCGTGTTCTGAACCTAAGACACGACGCGGCCATCATCGTACCACCAATGCAACTTTGAAGCAGCTTAGGCGGCCAGTTCTCATAGAGCAAAGCCTTCATTAGCGTTTCAGTGGTGTGGCAAATTGCATTTTATGCGGTTGTACCCTTAGCAAAGGCACGATCATTCAGTACGCAGTCAGTGCGGGCAAAAAGAAAGCCCTTGTCGGAAGTGGGAACCCGGCCGAACACCCAATCATGTCCGGAGGTCATGAAGTGGACGAAGGCAGTCGGGACCTACGTTTCACAGCATTCTTGCCACGTGCGATAATCAGGTCGAGATTCTTCGGAAGCATGCGAAAGTCAGAACAAACGGATGCACACTTCGGTTGCAGCTTGATACGGCTTTCGATATTATGATCGTCTCCATTCGCACCTAGTGGAGACCAACTGTCGACACTACTAGAAATGTATCAGCAGGTAGGCTTAATTTACTTGGTAAACTTGACTGTTATTTGAGATAGTAGGTCATTGTTATCGGGGAGTTATCAACCTATTTATTCAAGCTTAACCTCCTGGGCATAGACTAGATCGGTCGCATGCAGCATTCAACACTGTCGACCAACATTTTGTGCATACCTATGCCATTAAATCAGTCGCTGCCGCGATTCTGAGATTGCATCAGAAATACGATGCAGTTTCAGCGTTGGCCTCGAGTGCTTTTCGAAATCGAAGGCGGTTCCATCTACGCCCTAATGCCAAATCGAATTCACACCGAAAAGACCAGTACCACGCGGCTTTCCCAACTCTTGACGCCTAATGCAAACGATTGGAAATCCCGAGAGTCCTGTAACCAGTAAGCCACTGCTTTTAGGCTGCACCAGTTGTGGTTGTTGGAGAGACGAATTATGCCGTGCGGATCCGTCGCTTACTCTACAGGTCTAACTTATGCCTTGAACAACCAACAGTATCCACTATCTGATGATATTTTTGGGATGATGAACGTAATTTGCAAGTCTGGATCTTTCCGAGGCCTAACTGCGAATTGAGCTCGAAGAAAAATCCAGACTTTTCTGATGATTGATACGCACCGTGGCCCGTTCCAGTACATGCGGTTATCTTTAGAGCTCGAGGTAGCTCAGTGGTTAGGACGCAAACTTTCGGACCGGAAGCTGCGTGGTTCAAACTCAACCTTAGTATCTCGACTGCTGTTATCCAGGCTTGGGCAACCTGATAGTGTCTCAGCCCTCGTGCCTCGTTAAGATGACATGGCAGCTAGGCACCGGAAGATTGTGACAACTAAACGATCACTTTCCATAAAGATAACTACTCACAAAGTTGCTGAGAACTCTTCGAACCGGTTTCTTCCTTCTTGGGGCTCATGATATAGGCGCAGTCTCTGAGTTGAACTTGTTATTATTTACAATTGCGAGGTGTCATCTTACTTGGTTACGATTTTGCCATAAAAATTTTCTCAATGGAGAACGCTGGAAAGCTTTTGCGCTTGATTGATTCTCATGTGATAGAACCAGAAGGTGCTATCATAGCCGTTGCCGTCGGACCGGGAGTCCATGATACGGTGCTGGAGACAACAATCCAACTGTCGGTGATTTTATGTTATGACGAAGACCCGCTGGGTAGAATTTCAAAACTCGCGTGCACGAGTTCGCCTATGGGTTTAGGTGGGAGCTTCTAACCGTATTGTTTATTGTTGGTGTCCCTCCCTGGTGTTTTATTCACGTCTGTCTAAGCTTGACCAACGTGGTGTTATCTCATTTCCCGGGCCCTTTTTGTTTTTTGTGGTTGTGGCCCAAAACAGTGCCGCGTCTGAGCGATTTGGTTCCCAAAATTTGGTTTGAAACATGATTGGAGACTGTCACATCAACTGCACAATAAGCTAAGTAGCGCCAGTTTCGGTTTTCATTAGCTAACACAGATCTGTGGCTACCCGGAGAGCCACAGATATTGACCACTTTGCCCGTGGGATTTGCTTTGCCGGAATGTGTATCATTTAGTTATTTCAGTGGAACTAACTTCTGGAAGATTACAACCTCATGATTGTAGCTATGTACTGTGGTTGACAACAAGAATTTTCACGGGAGTTTTTGAATACTTTTTGTCCTATACATCGCTTAGTTTTTTTCCCCAAATTTAACGTTTGCCTTTACACAACTACCTGCTGTTGACACAACTGCTAGTAGCGGGGTCGTTGCATGATGGCTAATGGTTTTGATGAGGACACAACGGCCGCACTTACTGTGGCCTTCGGGATGATGGCAACCTTGAGTGGGTGGTAATGTTTCTGTGAGACCGACATGTGGTAAAACCACCAGTAAACGACCGTTCCCTATTATCTATACATAAGATAGAAGGTGATAGAAGGTCGAAGTGAAAAGGCGTCGGGTTGTGCAGGTTCGCCTGTATACTTCTGTGAGATTAACTGTGAATGTCTGTAAAATGAAGCCCCATATGTGTTTGATGTACCTGGAGTTCCTCACAATCGTTTAGTTTTGCTTTTAGGTTGACACATCGGGCTCCTTCTTGAAAAGATCTTGTCCGCAGGGTACCTGGCGGAGCCTGAATCAAAGTAACCAAATCAACTAGCATGACAATGTGACTGTCACCTTTGAACTCTGTTGAAAACAGTTTACTTTGATGGCTGAACACCAGGGTGCAGCCAGCTTCACCAGATAGACTATGGACTGTCTGTCGTTTTGATGCGCCACGCTCTTACCCTCACTCCCGATTTATTCAGAGAGGATTTCCTAAATAAAAAGAGCAAGCATGTTAGGAACGACGGCGGAGACACCTGTTTCTTAAGCGCACACCGCTGCTCATACTGCTACCTCTCTTCGTTCGTAACTGTCTTTACCGATTCGGTAAGATGTTCTAGGTCTGAAAATGCTGCATAAAAATGGTGGTTACTAATGGGTATACTTTAACTTCTCGGATGAAGTGTTTCGCGGCGCCTCAGTAATTTCAATGCTGAACAACTCTGATGGAAACAGGCGCTTCACTAATTTCCATCGAAGGTAGCTCGACTTTTTGTCGTCTGAAGTTCCATTCTAACCTATCTTCAGCTCGTTTACTCATGAATCTTTTTAAATAATTTCTTGTCCAGCGTTGTGTTCGATGCCGTCACTCTGTTTCGCCGATTTATGCGCTACTCTGAGACTCCGTCAACCAGAATTCTTCGACAGTCTTTGGCGTTTCAGTTTGCAGAGCTTCTGCTGCGGGGACTGTGCACGAAAATGTACCGTAAACATGATTTATCCACAGAAAGTGCCGAAGCGAAGCAAAAGGTAAGCAGCGATTGTATTTCGCATATTTGCTTTTTCAAGGTTTTAACTCTCTTTGTGAAACTGAACAAGTATGCCGGAATTTCGCGTAAGTTAGGATGATTTTGATCACTTGTCGTAAACCGAGCACATCCAAATCAGAAATTCAACTCTCCAAGCGTGGGATGCAGACAGTATTCACCTAGGTCAAGTGAACCAGCGCAGACACGGTATTAGGCTTAGGAATACTCGATGACTTGACGTTTTTAGTGCGCTAGTCGTTGCTTCAACAAGTCAACAATTGACACATTGTTGCCTTCGTCAGCTGACTGAGAGCTGCTCCGTTTCTCAAGAGGCTGCTACTAGTAAAGTCCTCATGGACTTGAATCTTGGCTTATCGTGTGATGTGGATAAGGAACTTGAACGCCACACTTCGTTTACACTGATTCAAGTAACTATTGTCGCTCCACTTTTGGGATCCTGATATAGCTGTCCGTTATTTTGGTTCCTACCGACGTACCATATTTTTTGGATGCAACACGTTCAAAATTGTGCGAGTCTTTTTGGGAGACTTTTGTTTCTATCTTGTTGCTTAGGTACTGCTTCTTCCCGAAGAGGTCGTTCTTGGGAGCTTGTTGCACCATGTCGGTTTTCAGGATCACATCCCTTCGGGTTTATGTCGCTTTGAGCGATACGTCTGACTACATGAGCTCACTGTTTGTCACTCCTAACCATGTGTGTGCATCAAATTGACAAACTGGTAACGATTTCGTTAGCGCCCATTCGTAAAACTGAGTCAGTTTTAACTGAATTGAATATATTTTCGACTGTAATACCCTTTTACCTGGTAAAAGTCCGTTGCCTACCGTCTGTTGGTTACCATTTGTTGAGGGTGTCAATGAGTGGACGTTTTCTCAGCTCATCAACAGAATTTCGCAACCTGTTCCTTTCACTAACTGCAATGCTTTTCAGCAAATTGTGCCATATCGCTACCCACCAGGACGGATGGTTCCAGACACGTTGTATCGTGAAGCGATACTGATGTTGCTCATCTCAGAACACATTGTGAGTTGATTGCACGGTCGAACATGAACAGTGTTAGTCCGTGATTTTTCCAAACCAGACTCAGTCAATGCTTATGCTGAAGCGCTTTATTTGAAACCTATTTATTCATGCTGCATCCCATGCTTAAACGGAGCCTCTGCAACCGCTTTTGGTAGCGATTCGTAGGTCACCTGCGTAGAACGCCCTATAGCTTTGACAAAATAACAATCGCAGTTTTGTATTTTCATGTTTTATGTTCGTTACTTGATTAGAACGGGTTAAATATATGACCACATCTTCCCCATCAATGAAGACACCGCATTGGCTATCTGATCCAGCAGTCGTACTTGAATCCTAACTCTCAACCTTACATTGGGCTTCTGCTCTGTTTTACATAATTAATGGTGAGGTTATTCAACAGGTATATATTCACAGGAACACCATTGACCTCTCATTATCTGTGATCGCAGGACTGTTATGTTATGGTCACATTTTGAGCATGTAATCTCATTGCCAGGATCTATCATGACCGGTCACGACCAACGGTAGATGTTTCCGCCGTGCTGAGATAACTGGACTGATTGACTGTGTCGCATGTGCTCAGTTTTTACCGCTGCTGGCAACTCCCTCGCTACCTGGCTGTTCAATCAACCGATTATGGAATGAATTCGCGTCTTCCCAACACCGAACTGGGAAGCTATGGTACCCAGTGACTTCTTCTCTGCGATAACCGTTTTCTCAAGTGAAATTTTTTATGCTGAGGGGTGTTTTTTCAGCGGCCTCAAATGGGTTCAGCACCAGACAAATAAAGCATGGACTCTATCAATAATCTCACGCCACTGACTGACTGGATAGGTTGGTCAATCGTCAGTCAGCCAGCGATACAATAAGTCCTTCGTTTCTCTTTGTAATAATAATAACCGTTCAGCTGTAGCACCCTTTCGGTGCCTAACTGCCATGCCACCCGAAGGAAGCACGAGGGCTGGGATACTGCCAGGTTGCCCAAGCCTAGAAAGGGAAAGTCGAGATGCAGAGGTCGAGTTCGAACCACGGACCTTCCGGTCAGTAAATCGCGCTCTAACCACTGAGCCATCTCGTCCTCATCTTCTCTGTATTTATGCCACAACAAACCGGTTTAGCCCGTAGTTCCTTGGGCGTGCTAATTACCCCGAGATCGGCAGTTAATCTCGTTTTGGGAATGGCGCCATGGTCAATCGCTATCTCCCGTGGCACAACCGTGGCATACAGCTAGACAACAGGACATCAAATCGACCCCTGGTTCTGCTATGACGCCTGAGGTACAATTATTAAGTTGTACTCCTGACCCACTGTTCGATCAGTATACCAATGACCGTCACCGCGAGGAATCATAATAATAAATAGTTCATTCTTGTAGTAGAAACTGCGCTACGGGAATCACTTTAACATCCATAGGTAACAGCTAGGTCATCGACCAATGTGATTTCATACTCATTCGTGGCAGTTAGGCCCATATTGCTGACGAATTACGTGCGTTAACAACTCCTGGACTAACAATTTTCAAAACTGTTGACTTAGGGGTCAGAGTCCCTTTTGGTTAACCCGTTACCGTGGCGTTAGCTCCTGATGCCATACCCGTAATTGTTGTCATCCAGCCAGCATTTTTCATTGGGAATTAGTAGTCAGCCAGGAGTTCCAAATCGAAGGATGTTTGGTACTTAGGGCATCCATAAAGTCTTTGTGATAAGCATTTTTGGTACTGAAGGATTTCTCTGCACCGAAAACAGATTAGATGTTGGGAATATCCTCATTTGGTGAGATTCATTAAGCTGTGGATACAGTCTTGTTTTTTAACCCATCTTCGTAACACTGATACGCCTTTACACATTTCTCGGTTGTGCTACCCGAACGACGGTCTTTTCTGTCAGTTTGCATACTGTCTTGTTTCGATAGGATAGTGTCCTGGTTGTGGTCATGCTACTGCTAGTGTCGTAACTAATTAGTCTTCGGTTTGTGCTCGGTTGTTTACGGGCTGACCACCCTTTCTGTAGCATCCAGTTCCGTTTGCCTTCCAGGGTTGTATTCAACTCAGATTTGAATTTTTTGAGTGATTTATTTCTTCTGACATTTTCATGTTATTGTCCACGATTGTTTTTCTGCCTTCCATCGAACAGGCCAGTCAGGAGGTCATTCTCAATCGTCCATCCGAAATGTCCGACATGAGGATCATGCAGTCGATAAACAATATGTGTGCCGTTTATGATTTGTTGGCGATCGCCCTGTCAAGGACGGGGAATTTCGGATTTTTGTCCAAGGTACAGTTTCACTGTCAGGACACCCATCTCCATTACGATCTTGAATAAAAAAGCGAACCATTTTCCGGTCATTTTACAAAAGTCATCGTACTAAGGAAAGAAGGATGTTTGGAGCACATCGCTTAGCATACAGCTCTGCATATCATGTCCATATTGATGAAGGAACCATTTTTTCTAACGTCAAAGTTCTTCAATTATCCTAAAGGTTCTCAGTCTCTTCCAAGCGGAGAGCTTTCTTATGGACCCGAGTCCTGTTCCATACACAGAATGTCTTTACTTCTGAGCCTGTAACTCAAGGACCAGATGCAGTTAGATCATATAATTGCAGAGCACTGTTCGTTGGCTATACCTACTGTGAAATTATCACACGGAACGATACGAGCGAATCAGTCGAAATCCCAACACGCACACGCACAAACACTTTCTGAAATAGACAGTGTAAGAATGTGTCTGGGGTAAAGGGAATTAGGGAAGAAATCTAGCTAATTCAAAATGCAGTGCTTCCTACCTAGCCACTGTTTCCATAATGGCTGCATCTCAGACTCAGCTGTATGGTATGCTACAAGCCATTAGGTTTCTTCAAAATCTGGTTTTGTTGAGTTTTTCACTCCTTCCTCCTAGAACCCGGTTGAAGTTGTTTGATTTTTTACCGTATCTGGTGTTCTCACCGATTTCATCCTTCTTGTATGCCCGTACGTATGTGTCTTTATGTTTGGCGTTGTGTATCATTCTAGCATAGCTATTTTCAAGTAATAGTCATAAACATTTGGTCAAAGCACCTGCAACCCAGAAGAAGCATGAGGTTTGGGACACTGCCAGGATGGCTTGGCTTCGTCAGGAGCTACTTGGTAGCCAGCATAGTGTTGGAACCATGAACCTGCTGGTCATCAGCTTCGCGTTTTGACTCATCTAATTTATCTAGTTATCTCGATTTCCAAATGGAGGCTAGTCGCATGTTGAAGTAGAGATGGACCACATCTCCGGAGTAATATGAAAAAGACCTTTGGCGAGCAAGACCACTGACCGGATTGCATTAAGATGTTGCGACACATTGGGATTTTAGTTGAAACATTAAATCCGGACAGAAGCCAAAGGGGACGGGGGGACCAAACGTGATAAAAACTAATGTCAGTGGGGTCAGTGCATAGGCTTTGGTTATTGTCACGTAGTGTTGCAATCGTGCGTGCTCCACAGGCTGTTGATCAGGTAGCACTGGATCTGTTTGCCAAGCTCGGTGAAGAGATGAATTACCACCTAATGGACAGCCACCAAACTCACCCGAGCTACGTCTATCTGGACACACGCGTGTCCCGTATTTCTACCTACACTGTAGCATGCCCGTTCAGTCCGGTTTGTTCTGATCGTAGACATTCTCATTTACCTTAAGTTTTGTGTTTTCCATTCATTCAAGTTATCCCCTGTCAGTATAGTTATTTTTCTGCTCCAATATGGCAATCGTATCCTCACTGGATAAACTTGTTTTGATTAGACAAGCTGTCTGCGCGATTTCTCGAATAAAGCGTTACTTAATAACCCACTATGCTTCGTTCTAATCTGTCCAAATGTGCTGGAAGCATATACCTGAATTTCATGTATCCCAACTTTTGCTTGCCTTACAGACTTTGGAAAAATCCCTCAAGTTTTCCTATGGTGAATTCCATACATGGTATCAGTTCGGACTGTCTCTCATCAGTGCAAGAAAGGTGAGTAGTATGCAGGATAATATCGCAGAATGGCAGTGAATGTCTGCGTTAAAACAAAGACAAAAGGGAGTCAGTGAGGTCTTTGCTTTCCTCGAGTTTCCTCTGTGATGTAGATGATGTCAGTATCCGTCGACAGGATTCGCTTATTTCGTATCCCCCGATCCGCTTATGGCGTGCCACGACGTGTATCTCCACTCGCAACTGCTAAGGTGGTTGGTTGCATTGTCCTACTAACCACTTGCGCCGCGGTCATTTGAAAAATGTTATATTCATTCTATACAGCAACTGTTAACTGGGCTTTCTGTTCTAAATGGTGGAACGTAGGTCACATGTTTCTGCAATGGTAATTGTTAGTTGATTTTACCTCGTGCTTGAAATACACGAGCCTCGTGTTTGTACATTTTGTGCTGACCGTTTTTTCCCTACTGATGATTTTTTCCTCCCCTAGGAGGTGCCTCTGTTGGGCGATTTGCATGAATGTCGCGCAAAAATGCCCGCGTTAACTATGATAGACTATGGTTTAAGCTCCAAATTCCAGTGTTTGTATCACATTCGTTAACCCCCGCAATAATGGTAAGCGGAGTGAATACTTCACAGTTACGTAGTACACTGAATGAGTATTTTCTGAACATAAAGCCGTCTATAGGGTTGCTGAATCCGTTATTATTTTGATGTTGAATTGGACTTTGGAGATCAGCTCATTTTGAGGGCTATACTGGAAAGAGTCCTCCTCTGATGACACTGATTTCAGTTGTGAGCTCACTTTTTAGTGCTCCTGTAATATCTGTGCGTAAGTGGTTGAACCGACGCTCTAACAGCAAATGCTGTTGATGTTCCAAATGAAACCAAACAGATTTTGTGGTCGCGATCTTGTGTTACTGCTACCGTCAAAGTTGTGATCGGATATCCTCAGCGAACCCGTATTAGCTCTGTTAAGTCAGCGGAGGTGGAAAGTACCTGATTGCTGGAAGACTCATGTGCCCAAAGAAGAGACTCATAAATGTCGACCGACTGCCTGCAAATAACGGCAATGATCAGCCGCTTGTGTCCGAACGGTTAAGCCTGTTGGTCATGGGTTCTCAAAACCCTGGAGTTTTGTGAGACCCAAACTGCTGGTGATTCCAAATAAGGATGAAACAGCTGTGTAGTGCTTCTTGGCTTTTCAGTGCACGTTGGCTTCACTTACAGGGCGAAATATCAATTGAAACTTTAAAAGTTATCTGGATGTATGCTCTTATCGAGACTAAATTTCGGACAATCGCACAGTCGCCATGTACACAGTTCCCCTGGCATATCGTTTGAATTGGGCGTCTTCAGTACCTGGCAGAAAGGACAAAGTTATGACTTATACGAAGATATATATATATATATCAGTTGCGTCTGTTATTACAACCTCCCTTGCTTAACGCAATGGGCAGTGTTTGACCAAGCTTTTGCATGACTATTTCGCTAACTGAACCCAGTTTGCATGTCTGGATAACCGAAAGTCATCACGACCAACCGAAACAGGCTTTTCACCAGTCATTATTCTCTCCTTTTTTTGTCTTGTATGATCATAGCCTACCTGGTCCTGATTCTTACTACCGTTGTGGATCATCAACATCATCAGAGACAGCAACATCAATATTGGTATTGACGCTTCACTGCCATACAATCACGAAGTTTATCTGATTATATGTAAACCCTTGTAGTGAAAAGAGAAATGAATGGTTGAGGGAGAGGACCTGGTGCTGGTCTGTCGCAAACATTCTGAGGTGATACAATTCCAAGCGCTCAGTCGGACAATCTGTGAAAAAGCTGAAGGTACGAACGCCGCTGACATCGATCAATAGTCATTTCTTGCAGCGTCTCCACCCAAGCGAGGGGGGAGGGGCACCGTGACCTCATCGTGAAAGGCCGACAGCACTAACAACTAAATTCCTCATAATCTCTTTCACACCCTCTTGCCGAACCATACTCTGTCCACCTGGATGTTTACGCTATTCTGGAGGTACACAAGAGAACACTCGTCTCGGTAGACAGTGTTTCGGCATGCGTAGCACATGGCCAAGCGACCACAGTTGGTGGTGCTGGAGGTGTTCCACTGATGAAGTACCCACCACACAACCAATTACCCGTTTCCTAATTGCCTTGTTATGAATTCGTCGGCGAAATCTCATACCACCAACGCCTCTGAGATATCGGTGGTCAAAAACCTGAAGACGCTTCACGTCTCGCAATCATACAACACTGCAGTCCTGATAGCCTGGTACACGCGACCCTGGTGGTCATACATCGCATAGAAGGTTAACCTACTAGGATTAATGCCACTAGCCATCCAGTTACATTAGAGAGGTCTTCTTTGCAAGACATTTGTTCCGCGGAAATGTGTTTTATAACTACGTTTACTTAAAAAACGATTTCACTCGCAGTGCCCCACTTGTTAGTACTTTTCTCTGATTAGCTATTCAGATTTTGGAGTGTATTTCCTTAGAGAGGAAAAGAGAAAGGCAGGATCGCCCCGTAAGGATTTTGTGGACTGTGCACCGCTGCCAAAGGAGTTGGCGCAATGAAAAAGTTTTCCAGGTTGGGCACCGGATATGCCCTTCAGAATTTGGGTTCTTCTTTCCTCGCATTGTTCCACGCTATACTGTAACCCGTACATCTGCTTTCGAATTCACCTATGTCAATACAAACTCATAGTGGCGAAATAGCACATCAGCTCAAAAGTTCTGATCAGTTGCCCTTTGTTTCATTTCATTTGCAGTATTATCGGGCGTACTTGGTTTTGCGAGAATGTCTGCGCCTCGATCCTAACAGGTTGGCGCTCTATTTCCTTACAACCTCGCTCTGTTTGCAATATCTGGGGTTCATTGAAGATGGACTTGAGCTCGCCACACAGGCTGTGGAGGTAATAATATACACATCTCTATGGTTCCGTCATTCTTTTATGCTGATCAACCTCCCTTTCGTCTCTGTTTCATAAATCAACACCAAGACGGATGACACGATCGATTTTTCCGGTCTTCACACTGAACGATAACGAGTAGTATTCTGCATTAGTTTGCGTAGTTCTCTGATTTTCGCGGATTCTAAAACACCTGTGTTCCGATCTGAAGGCAGATTGCACTACCGATCTTTGCTAATTTTTGAGTTGTGGTGGGTGAACATTTCTTACCGTAAAAATATCACACAATTTCAAGTAATACTCCGAGGCCATTCAGACGTGACCAGTTTTGGTTACTTTTGTCCCCGTAAGGGAGGAGATATGCATGTTTCCGGCAGGTTTGTATTCCGCTGAATCTGTTTCTTCCGTGCTTGTTTGTCATTGAGACAGTGGGCCCCACATAAATTCAGCTAAGGAACACCAAAGACTGACCCGTACGGAATAAAACTCCCTCACTTTCCAATCAATCTGTGTTCGTACTTTTTATAATTCCTCCCACCTGAGACCAATTACTCTGAGAGTATACCAGCCTTCGTGGTTGGTTCTGACAGTTCTGTACGTAGAGCATATCACTGCCGATCATGTCCAGTTTTTACGCTCACTCCACGTATTTCTCATCTTGAGTAGCTGAACAGGATCTTTTGGGCTCTGATTCTGTCGTATGACTCTTCTGTAACCGAACTGACGTTCCCTGTGACCAGTCAGAGTAGTTTTCCGGTTGCTTCGAGGGTGTTTGACTAAGCCATTCCCCTTGTTGACTCTAGACATTTCTAAAAATCACTAATTTTTAGAGTACTACTGTGGCATTGAAGAAACGGCTGACTATACAAGATGCTCGGGCGTTCAGACTCGCGCACCTGATGGCTACGTGGTCGGCTTGGTGCCTTGAGTGATACACTATAACATCTCACTGAACAAAAAGGGTTGTATGTAAAATTGAAGAGTTTGGTGTCAAAGATATGTGGTTGAAGTCCCTGCTAGAACTTAACTACAGCTCGTGTCAGTTTTTTCCTGTTGTAACTGTCATTTGTATTTCATAGTCCCCTCCTTTTTCGCCTTCCTGTTTGACCTGTCTGTTTATACTTCAGCTTATAGCTGAAAAGGGGTTTTATAATCGTCTATGCTTCAGATTGCATGCAACCAAGAGGATCGTGTTATGTCGGCCCGCGCTCATCTCATGCTCGGATGGGTCTATTCGCTTCTAGCGCGAAAGTGCCGATTGTTAGAAAGAAAACGGGAACTTCACGCTCAAGCCACTGCGGAGTATAGGAGGTAAACTTTTCTTAGCGCGTCCACATATCGATATGACCTTGCTTGCTATCACTCCCCTACTAGGTAGGAAATCCGATATTATAGTTGACCCTTTTTATGAAGTTCTGCTGTATGGCTCTGCGTTTATTCTAGACACTCCTCACCTCGTTTCTCACGCTATCCCAGAAAGATGATTACGCATCACAGATTCGGACTGATTCTTTACTGCTTGTTGGTATCGACTGATGGTTTTCTCTCCAGAGAAACATCTTATCAGCACAGCTCACGTGTCTCCATTGCCAGACGTTTTTTTCACACTCGCGCCAATGAGACTTTCCTGGTTCTGGCTAGTTCACTGCTCATCGCTTTTTTGGCCTGCTGTCTCTGATGATAATTGGCCTGCTTCACAACGGAATACTACGTCTCTAATCGATGGGATGGTTCTTGAGGCCGTATGCATTTCAGAACCACTTTGTGTAGAGTAACTTCTCACGAGAACTGCTGCTGAAGATGTGTCACTCCTCTGGAGAGTCTACAACGGCGTTTATCTCCAGCCCGCGCCCTTCCCAAATAAGAATCCCTTCCCAGATGAGAAGTCATATACTCTCTTTCCATCTTTCTAGAAAGAATAGTGTGTTGAATGATTGTGTGGATTACGAAGAACCATGTCTATGTGATCATATTTAAAAAATAATGGTTCAGCTGCAACAGCGCAAAACCACTGCTTATGCTGTCCACCCCTTCTACTTTCGAACGACTCGATAACAGTTTGGCGTCTCATCCGATTGCAGTCCCACTCACTGGTCTGTCATGCCCACCGTCGCGGAGTTATCAGATCAGAACCACTGATCGATGCCACTGTGATTTGACCTCAAAGCGCCTCCCTTTTTGAATCGCAAATAATCTCCTGGCACTACCACACGGATAAGTCAATTCAACTGGCCTGTTTGTAACGACGTAAGGCGTTTAAACTGATCACCTAGCTCTCCTCCAATACAATAAATATACCCGACAACTGACTGAGGATGAATTTATAAAGCCCTGGTTGTTTTCATATGTAGACACTAAAGAAGCTGGTAGCGAACAATTATGTTTATGTTTGAGTTGTATTTTCGTGATTTACGAAACAATTTTTCGCGGAATGCAAAAGCACCTATCCCAGTACTGGTACCCCGATGGTATTATAAATATTGTTGAACGATTTCCAGGTTCTACAACCTTTTCAGTTATCAACTGACTACGTGTAACTACTCGTTTGACGTAATTTTCTTCACTGAAAATTTCAAAAGAAGTTTCTATTTCCAGTGCAACACAACTCGATCCCGATGACTATCTCTCCTGGTATCACCTTGGAGTGGAACTCGCAACTCAAAGGCAGCTGGAAGAAGCCCTGGTAGCCTGCCAGAACGGTTTTCGGCTCATGCCTAGCCACAGCGGTACACTTTGCCTCCTTGCATTGCTGCACACATGTGGAGGAAAGCGCATGGATCAAGCGTCGAAGGTCTTGCGTGCTGGCTTGGCCGAGAGTCCAAATGACTTTTTACTTTTGTTCCTGCTGGCCAGAGTAGAGGCGGTCCGGAGCAACACTAAAGCCGGCCTGCTGATGTACAGGCGTTTGTTGGAAGTATGGCGTGACTGCTTTGCTCCAGAATCAGAAAATGGGTAGGTGTCACTGTTTTCTGTCTGCTCCGTGAACAAGTCATCCTTACTGGATGGTTCCTATCGCATAGTTTTGTTATCGTCTTGGACAACTGTAAGATTAGTCTTACCGTATGTTGAAAACTAGCTCCTCTGATCTGAGGACCATGAAAGGACTCAAACGTTTGAATATAGGTGCCTTTTGAGTATAGCAGGCTTTAGCTGGTTACAGCCTTTTCGCAGTGAAGTAGTGTGAAAGCGACTATTTACTGAGGAATAAGAATCACTAGAGCAGTAAGCAAAACTCACCAGGGTAAGGTGGTTAGGATATGTATTACGCATGCCCAAACACCGTCTATTAAAGAAAACACTTCTAATCCGCACTCTTGTTTAGGAAAGGCTCGCCATATCTTGGCGACGTGAAATGAACGCGCCCACCATCAGATCGAGCGCTGTGGGGTCATTGTCCCCTTCCTCGCCCAGGACCTCGTGATTCTCCTTGCACTTTGTTACGAACCTTGCCGGATGTGACGCGTAACCGGTCCTAGTTGCGGATATGCTATCAATTCGTAGTACGACTGCCTGGATAACGTATGGTGGACTCATGCCGAGTGAGGTCTGAAAAGTACGCTGAGTCACTCCCACTGATGGCGTCTTCCGTTGGTGTACTGCTCAGATTTGTTTATCTCTGCTGTTCTGTGGTGTAGGCACCGTGTTGTTTTCGTTCTTCATAGGGTGGGTTGTTTGTTGTTGTTTCCAAGCCTGCGCCCTTCTTTCTTTCTACTCCTTACTTGTACAATCTTCCTCATGGTTCTGACATGTAAACACCGGTATTTACTACTGGTGTTGTGCTATAGGTGATTGTTCAAGTCTTACTGATTTGTCTTTCCATGTTAGTCAGCTGTTTTGACATGACTTAGCTTGGGATATAATCCGGGATAGTCATGCGCGAGTCACCATTCTTCGGAACTTGTTAAAGATACGGATAATGAAGCTGAAATGTAGAGGGGGGGACAGCACAGGATAAGTCAAAATTTTTCGGGTTAACAATAATTAGAGTTATTTTCCCCGTTTGCTCCAATACATACTTGTGATAACCTATCCTGTGTTATGATTTCACTTCTAAGTATAGCTGTGCAAGGCATTCGCAAAAACATCCACAAAAAAGATGAGCCGAGCTGCTCGAGGAACACCTTAGCTCGCTTTTAATACAGCCTCTGGAGTCAGTGCATACAGATGAATATAATAGAAGCCCTAACTGACCGTCGGAAGAAATAGAGTACGGAATGTCCCTTGTAAGACGTGAGAAGGTACAAGGACCGGACGGTTTATATTCAGCGCTCCTCAAAGAAAGTGGAGAACCTCCGGTTACACTTCCTTATGGCGTGAAGAGAAAGTGCCCGCAGAAGGGGGCAAGCTAACATTCTCGAACAGTAATCCTCAAAAAGTTGTGCGGACAGTGTAAAAGTACAGATCATATTAAATACTCCAAATAATTCTGCCTCGAATATTGGTATGCACTTCACACGTGCAAAGTCTAGAGTCCTGCTGTAAGATAGCGTAGGATCGAACGTGAACCTCATGTTTGCTCCTGGGCCGACTGCGGTAATAAACAAATTTATCTGAGTGATAGCTGTATCTTTCCCTGTGGTCTAGTTAAAGCCTCTATTTCCTTCCAGTTCCGAAAGGCCGGTGCGGATTTCGGTAATCTATCATCCATGGCGTAGGCATGGTATCAGCTAATCTGTCAAGTGTATAATGCTGCAATGTGCACCATACTGTTATATGGGCCAGAAACTTGGACGCTATGAGCTGAGAATGTTAGAAATCTTTGTGCTTAACCACTGTTCGAGTCTGCTGCGATCGTCAGCTCAGTAGTGCTGGAGTACGCCGAGTGGTAATGGGGGGGGAATAACTCACTCACCATAAATGGGCAAGTCACATTGGTTTCTCCTGGTGTGGTCACGTGCTACGGATGCCAGTCGACCGACTTCCTCGGACTACGCAACTCCTGGGAGGGTATAAACGCCCCCGAGGAGGAGAAGCAATGATTCAACAGCGTGGTGCGATGGCCATTACCAGCGAAGTCGGCTGCGCTGATCATTGCTGTCCCCAGAGATTGGAACCCCAGAAGGGACACATCAATGGCTGGAGAAATCGGCATGCCCAACGGTACGCCTGCAAGCTGTTGTTTTCAGTAGTTTCCCTATAAACCCGGTGAAAAGTGCACTGTCCCTACTGGATTCACGCGTCATTAATATCAGCTTCTACATTAAATACGTAACTATTTACTGATACCTTCGCAGATTATTTGCGATCGAAACGGTGCACGCGCTTTGCAGCTGGTCGAGGACGGCCAGTATCATCCGAACAACCAAATGTGGGATGGCTGCCACGAGGTGACTCAGCTGCGGCGAAATTCTGTAGAGCATAGCGCTTCTGAATTTCTTGTAGTTGATACGCTACGGTCCGCCGCGAATGTAAATGGTACAGGGCTTCAGAGGTAAATAAATCCGATTCCCTATCCACGATAGATCAAAAGACCCTGCGATAACGACATTCTTTGGAAGATTTCTCCTGATCGTTCATGGATCACCGTAGGCCAAGAGCTTCTAGTTTTAAGCAGATTTCTCGTTCCAATCTGTAAAACCCTAGTTATAATTTAACAACTCTGACCTACCGTATTCAGTTGAATCACCTTCCAGTCCAGTGCCAGAAACTCCTCATGATGCGTCTTTCGGAGGAAGAAAATATCTCAAAGCGAGTGTGACAATCACAGGAGGCGAACTGAACAGTTCAGGATTGGGTCACTTTCGAAGTTTATATTTCCACTTTTCTCTCTCTTTGGAGAGAGAGACTGTCGTCTTATAGCCATCTTTCTTAATTCAAAGCGGAAAGCCGATGAACGCAAGATGTTAGCTAGGATATTTCCTTTAGTTTCAGAGCGAATTGCTCGGATTGATTTGTTCTTCTTCGGACATGCCAATACGTTAAACCAGAGCATAAAAAAATCGTTCATCTGTAGCACTCTTTCAGGGCCAAGCTACCATACCACCCGAGGGAAGCACGAAGGCTGGGACATATGAATATAATAGAAGCCCTAACTGACCGTCGGAAGAAATAGAGTACGGAATGTCCCTTGTAAGACGTGAGAAGGTACAAGGACCGGACGGTTTATATTCAGCGCTCCTCAAAGAAAGTGGAGAACCTCCGGTTACACTTCCTTATGGCGTGAAGAGAAAGTGCCCGCAGAAGGGGGCAAGCTAACATTCTCGAACAGTAATCCTCAAAAAGTTGTGCGGACAGTGTAAAAGTACAGATCATATTAAATACTCCAAATAATTCTGCCTCGAATATTGGTATGCACTTCACACGTGCAAAGTCTAGAGTCCTGCTGTAAGATAGCGTAGGATCGAACGTGAACCTCATGTTTGCTCCTGGGCCGACTGCGGTAATAAACAAATTTATCTGAGTGATAGCTGTATCTTTCCCTGTGGTCTAGTTAAAGCCTCTATTTCCTTCCAGTTCCGAAAGGCCGGTGCGGATTTCGGTAATCTATCATCCATGGCGTAGGCATGGTATCAGCTAATCTGTCAAGTGTATAATGCTGCAATGTGCACCATACTGTTATATGGGCCAGAAACTTGGACGCTATGAGCTGAGAATGTTAGAAATCTTTGTGCTTAACCACTGTTCGAGTCTGCTGCGATCGTCAGCTCAGTAGTGCTGGAGTACGCCGAGTGGTAATGGGGGGGGAATAACTCACTCACCATAAATGGGCAAGTCACATTGGTTTCTCCTGGTGTGGTCACGTGCTACGGATGCCAGTCGACCGACTTCCTCGGACTACGCAACTCCTGGGAGGGTATAAACGCCCCCGAGGAGGAGAAGCAATGATTCAACAGCGTGGTGCGATGGCCATTACCAGCGAAGTCGGCTGCGCTGATCATTGCTGTCCCCAGAGATTGGAACCCCAGAAGGGACACATCAATGGCTGGAGAAATCGGCATGCCCAACGGTACGCCTGCAAGCTGTTGTTTTCAGTAGTTTCCCTATAAACCCGGTGAAAAGTGCACTGTCCCTACTGGATTCACGCGTCATTAATATCAGCTTCTACATTAAATACGTAACTATTTACTGATACCTTCGCAGATTATTTGCGATCGAAACGGTGCACGCGCTTTGCAGCTGGTCGAGGACGGCCAGTATCATCCGAACAACCAAATGTGGGATGGCTGCCACGAGGTGACTCAGCTGCGGCGAAATTCTGTAGAGCATAGCGCTTCTGAATTTCTTGTAGTTGATACGCTACGGTCCGCCGCGAATGTAAATGGTACAGGGCTTCAGAGGTAAATAAATCCGATTCCCTATCCACGATAGATCAAAAGACCCTGCGATAACGACATTCTTTGGAAGATTTCTCCTGATCGTTCATGGATCACCGTAGGCCAAGAGCTTCTAGTTTTAAGCAGATTTCTCGTTCCAATCTGTAAAACCCTAGTTATAATTTAACAACTCTGACCTACCGTATTCAGTTGAATCACCTTCCAGTCCAGTGCCAGAAACTCCTCATGATGCGTCTTTCGGAGGAAGAAAATATCTCAAAGCGAGTGTGACAATCACAGGAGGCGAACTGAACAGTTCAGGATTGGGTCACTTTCGAAGTTTATATTTCCACTTTTCTCTCTCTTTGGAGAGAGAGACTGTCGTCTTATAGCCATCTTTCTTAATTCAAAGCGGAAAGCCGATGAACGCAAGATGTTAGCTAGGATATTTCCTTTAGTTTCAGAGCGAATTGCTCGGATTGATTTGTTCTTCTTCGGACATGCCAATACGTTAAACCAGAGCATAAAAAAATCGTTCATCTGTAGCACTCTTTCAGGGCCAAGCTACCATACCACCCGAGGGAAGCACGAAGGCTGGGACATAGCCAGGTTGCTCAAGCCTAGACAGGGGAAGTCGAGATGCGGAGGTCGGGTTCGAACCACGGACCTTCCGGTCAGTAGATTCGCGGTCTAGCCACTGAGCTAGCTCGCACAAGAGATATGCAAAGCCGATTTCTCCTTAATCTTATGCTGTAAGAGACAGAACACTTACCATTCTTTGGTCTTTGGACTTTGATGCTGCATGTCCATACATTGTGATTCATCTCCGTCACCTTGCACTGTTTCTAGATACCTGAACCGTATACCTGGCTCACGAGATTATTCTTCGCCAACTCTAACAACCAGCGATGAGCTTACATCATCCGGCCCTCTGACGACTACATCACCTATGTTTGAGGTAGAAACTGAGGCGACTCTCCCGCCAATGTTGCTGGAAGTGCAACAGTTAGCCAACACATTGACAAACCTTGCAAGTGGCCAACCTGGACAAACTGGGGCCTCAATTTCTCCCCTACAAAAACTTCGTCGTGATGTTCCTGCAGTTCCACCAGCCCTACGATTACAAGCGAAGATCTATCACGGCTTGGGTATGTTGCGGGTTCTTCATTGGTCTACTTTTACGTGCGCCCTTTTTTTGCGAAGTTAAAGAGAGCCTTTCTTGCGCTTATTAGTGGAAGATGAGATTTTCTTATAAGACATGATCCCAGTATTTTCGAGGTGTGTTTTGTTAGCCTTCTAGGATTCTTGTTGCAGTAGGTCGTGCTTGTTCACTTTTATACGTAGCTAGTTTGGTCCCCTTCCGGTATGTCACATGGCATATGGTTTTAGACACTAACAGCCCGGTGAAGTGAACCAAACAATTCGTATTAACTAAGGATCAATCGGAATCTTAGTCTAAAGTTGCCCGTTCCGAATTTTATTCTCCAGCCGAGCTTTATATGGACAACGGTCAGCTGAACGAGGCAAAGGAGGCATTGGACGAGGCTACAAAGATAACCGGTCTTGACATGGAAACTTTATACCTGGTGAGTGTCTTATCTTGCTACTAAATGGTATTTTTCCATCTTGTGAAAACATGACAGTTTGGACATGCACATTCAGTCTTGGCCGCAAACGGTTAGTCCAATGGTTGTCTTACTGCTCTTTGTGTGCGTATACTCTTAAAACGCCCAACTTTATCTCGTTTTCAGGTTGTTTTGTTGTGTATTGGATTTCGGTACAGCGAATCAGCCTAGCGTATGACCGAACACAGCGTATAAATTCCATGCCAACATTGATGAAAATGGACTTCGAACCAAGTGGTAAACTGTTTACAGGCAATCGTCTTTCGAATTCGGTATGGTCACCTCACATGTTATTCAGCCTTAATGCCTCCGTTATTAGGGTAGAGTTCCTCTGAGACTCATCAGCGGTGATCATTTAGTAGAACATTCTAAATTCCTCACTATCAAGCATTCTAAGGCAATCAGAGGTCTCTCCATACCGCTAAGTTACGGCTGAGTAACCTCATCTCGTCTACCTTAATGGGGTTCCAGAGACTGAAGAGGACATGGCAGAAATATCGGATGATATGACACAGAGCTGAGCCCAATGTATTACGTACTGCGAAGCTTTTTTATGTACAAGGACCCACGACACCGTACACTACGCCTCTCTTCGAACCAGATCTTCCCTCCAATGCGAATAGCACTCTCGACTGCGCCCTACACCTCAAACGAGTTGTCTTTTTAATACCTATAGGTGATTTCCTTGCGTAGTCCCACCATCGGCAGCGAATGGCGCTTCTCCACATTTTCAAGATTGAGCTGCGCTTCCTCTATGTGATTCATAAGTTATATACGTAATGCACTACTCATAAGATTGCTGGAAACATCACAAACGAGAGATTGAGCTGGGTTCCAGGTGAGTCTTTCGCAAAACCCAATTGATTTGCAAATGAGTGTATTTATTGACTCAAGCTCTTCGTTAGAGGCAGTCAGTTATTCCCGTGATTTTACTCAAGAGGACTGTTTGAGCCGATCGTTTGTCAAACTTATGGGAGGGAGTTGGACCGGTATTGGATTACATAGACCTGTGGCTTTTTGGAATTCGAAATTTTCGAAATACTGAAACAGCTCTGTTGAAGGATTTGGAAGTTATTTCGAGCATAGCTAGAAGGGCGACTGTAAATTGTTTACTGACAGTGTAGGGTTTGTACTGTTTGGTTCCAACGAACGCAAGGTCGCCTAACTCACTGATCGTTGATATTACGCTGCTGATAGCAGAAGGCATAGTTTTACCACGGAGCGTGAAACTAACATGTCGACTTGGAACGATAGACGTCCATCAGCGTTAGTAAGATACTCAAAGCTATAGTTGACGTCCATGATTAACCGTATCACTGCTTTTGTGCTTACAGCGTGGCCTCCTGACTGACAGACAAGGGATTTTATCAAAGGCTCGATCAATCTATGAAAGTGTTATAGCCATTCAGCCCGATCACCTGGCGGCACACTTGGCTCTGGTGAGTCCCTTGTTAGCCCGAATTTCTGGGTTCGACCCGATTCCTAAAATGGTTTACTGATTAGCTTGGCATGACGGGTCATCTCAGTCTCGTTTGGAGCTTGTAGATAGATTTATTTTTCACATCCACGTGAACGGGGTATGAGACATTTGTCGGAAGTAACCCAGAGTAAAAGGGTACGGCCTTCTGACATGCGAATGATTGACATCGGAAAATTACAGCTGTCTTGATTTACACGGCTTTTGTGTTCACTGTCATATCCACACATCCTCCATATCTGGCCAAGAGTTTACTCGGGTGATTGCTCCAATCTCTCTGTTACAAATTACTCGTTTATGGGAGACCTAGACTAGGCGATACAGCCACGACTTTGTGCTTGCGAACATCACCTAGGCCTGTTTCACTAGTTTGCATTTTGTGACGAGGTCAACCGGCATGATCTTCACAAAAATTACCACTTTGCAGGCCGATTTACTGAAGCGGACTGATCAAGCCGTCCTGGCTGAACGCGTAATTCGGGATGCAATGTACATCGACCCCACCAGTTGCCAGGTCTGGCACCTTCTCGCGGAAGTACTTGCTCTACCTAGTGCATCAGAACCCCCTTCGGATTCGGTTATTACAAAAGCTCTTTCTAATGCCATCGAACTGGAGCAGACCGAACCACTAGAGCAATTCTACAAGCTACCCATTGGACTGCCCTGTCGCTAGTGTTGTTGAATTCGGCCCGAGTTGCCCTATTCACACTTCTGCACGCACTCCAGGTCTTTCAGCTGTCGTTTAATTCCTCTACTTTAACTTGTTTGTGGCTACTGTGACGATAAGATATATCGCTTTTCAAATTAATTCTGTTCTTTCTAACAACCTCTGGATGGAATACCTTAAAATGAAATGAAATTCTGGTTCTGAGTAGTGGGGCAATTCTCGACAGTTAAGTTAGGGTCGAGATGGCTGATTGGTTTAGACGCGAACTTACTGACCAGAAGGTACTTGGTTCGAACCCGACCCCTGCATCTCGACCGCTCCTGTCTAGGCTTGGGCAACTTGGCAGTATCTCGGCTCTCGTGCTTCTTTTGGGCGGCATGGCAGCTAGACAGCGAAAGGGTACTACAGCTGAACCACTATATATATATATATAATCTGCTCCGCTTGTATTCAGTGTGCCTGGTCTTGTTATTTTGAGTATTACGTACATCGAGCACAATAGTGCCACTTCAAATACGGTGATCATACAACTTTGGGACCGACCATAATTGCGCACACTTACAGAGTATCAAATTGAAATCATTGCCACCAATCGCTTTGAACAAATTGGATGATAATTACCTTCATTCCCCTCTAAAGGGGCGAACACTGCGAACAGAACAAATGGAAAACACGGAACGATTTTAATGCGCTCTTTTGCCCGCTAAGTTGTGATGGAAACGGTGGACTGCTCCCCACTTGTATGGAACGACAGTTCCTCGCTGGTCTGTACGCAATTTGCCCCGTTGATGGGATAGGCTCGTCAGAGAGAACTTTGAAACCTGTCTATGATTCAAAGCCAGAGGTATAAGAATCGTGCCGATATTTTCTTTCTCCACAGGCTTCATAAAGGCCGCAATGTTTGAGGTGACGTTACAAGGTCATTTAGGCCAAAACGTACGCCTAACGCGATTCATTTCAGGTTTTCAATCATCAAATGTGCATGTGAGACGTAGTTTAATCAATGATCCTGATCGTACCATGATGCACTTCTGTGCATGTCACACGGGTCGGTTGCTTCCTGTTACCAACAATCGGATCATGGAAGCTTTACTCTAAACTGCACCCTTGTCCCGACTAAATGGCACTAATGGCGTTGGAAACACCCAAACTAATATTTTATGCATGGGTAACCGTATACCCTCTAAGTGTGCAGCCAGAGCCGTAGTTTTTAGTATGGGATGGTATATGCACAAGGTACTTAGCCTGAGTGACTAGGCTGTTCTATTTTAGCAACAAACCTCGGGAGATAGTTTGTCCCTCGCTTTGCAAAAAATGCAATGGAGGCATTTCGCGCTCGTCTCAGAAGCACCTACTCTTGGAAAGCAGTATTGTAATTGTCTAGGTTTGACCTTGCTAAGGTACCATCACCTGAACAAAATCCTTAGTTGTGATATTAAAAAAAGCCTTGCTCCGCGGCAAAGATGAACCAAATACTGGGCCCCTAACCTAGAGCTTGATACAATTCAGCTGTTTGTGGCTGAGACCGAGTTGAAAGCTTCCAACCTCGAAGTTTGGATCAAGAGACTTCAATATCAGCGGCATTTATAATATCTAATTATTGGTAGCTCCAGTGAGTCAGTGCAATGTTGACGTCTCCTAGCATGCTGACGTTTGCAAACCAACTGTCAACCTTGGTGAACAGATCGACGGTCACGTGATTACTGGCATTTTGACCCGGTAGCCTAGTGTAGTCATTCGCCAGTTAGTATCTCAACTGAAGAGCGGAGGACACTTCATGCAAGCAAGTCTTTGTGCAAGAGATAAGCTACATGTTCAGGTCGATGAACTTCACGAAAATCCCACTTTTCATATACTGTTCGACAATGGTTGGACTACTAGACACCTGAGCAAAGCTTGTAGGCCACAGGCGGCAAGACAATGGACATTACCGGCACTGCTTTGTTTTTTTTTCGCCACACAGGCAATACACTATCAGCGAATCTCTCCTAGTCGTCGTTGCATAACGCACTACGGTTGCTCCGCCCACAAATGCACCACAGTGCAGAGTTCAAAAAGGTTCAACAGCATGGAGGAAAGAATTAAGAACCGAAAGAAGTGAATCAATAGGCTTGCCAGCGTTGCCTGCCATTGGGGCTGGCTGGTTGAGACGGACGAATAGATCTGTGCTGTCGGCCTATGGCTCAGTAAGCAACAGAGTGTATTTTCAAAGGCATTTTCTGAAGACGGAATGATTTGCGACGTCCTGTTGTGATTACAAATTCATTAGAAGAATTAAGAATCTTTTTCCTAATACAGCGATGAGTAAGGCCGTTATGCCTGGCTTATGTAATGATTAACACGACGATAAACCAGTTCGCGCGAATATACACTGATGAAACTAGTGGGTAAGAGGTGCATCTGTGAGTTTGAATGACACTAAATCTTCATGTCCTATACATTTATCTTCCTACGGAAAAAATCTTTTAGTAGAAAAAAGGTGATTTCCTTCGGTGTCAACGGCTTTACAACTGAAAGGTGTCCAGAACCAAGTTTCGGGAGAAAAGACCCAACCGAAAATCAAATTGTAAAAACAGTAGTCACTGTTGATCATCTTAGTCTACAAAACATGACTAGTATCGTCTGAGCATACCAAAACAAACTTATCCAAAACCCTATCGGTATGGCAGTAACTGTGGATCTGCAACGGGTTTCACTCAATCGACACTGAGTAGAGGATATACATGCTTTGCGGAACTACACCAACTTCGAGTCGGTTAGCCGTAAATGGTAATGATATAACCTATTCCTGGAAAAAAGGTAGAATCAAAACAAACACATCTTTCGGATGCTGCCAACATATGAAAATCTGTTGTTTTGACCTGTTTTCGTAGGCTGGGGCTCAAGTACTCCTGCATGTAGGTGGCTGGAAACTCTGCAGGATACGACATGCAGCCGATCTCAATGGTACGCGTGCTGTCATTTCCTAGTCGGACTGTCTAGCTAGCTAGCCTGTCGGGTGAGGTTCGCGAAGGACGCTGACTTAATCGTGCCTGTGGCGTCTCAATTCGATACAATGTTTAAACATGTTTACTTTAGTGCTGTCGAGGTATGGACATCTTATTCTCGATTGCTTTCCTTAAGGATACAAATATGCTTCGCAACAAGTCTACCATTCCCTTTTTCTCGCTATTTGCGAAGACTTTCCTCCCTCATGTTTGTATGGTAGCTTGTCCGCGGTAACTATCAAGCAGACGGATACATAGGGATCTTACCATTTCCACAACAATCAATGCCAGGTTTACATTTAATTCACTCCGGAACATAACGCCTGTATGAGACGAAATGACCAGAAATGACCAGGTACTGAAATAGTTAACCCTGGATAAATCAGTGTGTGTTGTGAACTTACCTGCTGTCACGAATACCAAATCTCCTTCGAAACCTGCGCGATTCCGATGTTTTCACTTAGGAGGAACAACTCAGCCATAATAAGTTACCCTCCGTCAGGCTGTTGCGATCGCAGCAATTGAGACTGCCGTTCACGTAACCCAATGTTAGTAACAATGGTGTATCGTAAATTTCTCTCCTTTGATGCGCTTGTACACCGGAATAGACATGTGCCTCATGAAATGTCAACTGCGAAACAAGTGACCAGATAAACGAATCATGACCCTGAAAGGTCCATTCCCACAATCTGATTACCGGTAACTTGTGCTCTTCACCCAGATGTGTTGTTTTGGAGTGTCCCTCCCTATTGGAACAGTGTGCAAACTTTGAACGTCACATGTCGCTGATGACAACGAAGCTGAGCCATCATTCCATTGAGAACCATTGCATACTATGACAGATTATACACCGGTTACGAGGCCAACTAACTGACTAATATAATAACGTAATGGAACATGCGAAACCTCGTAAAATTCGAATGCCGCATGGCTGGAAATAGACCAACTATGTTGCTCTCTCTTCGAGTTACTTCTTAAGCTAATCGAATTTGCGGTGCGTTGAGTAACATGGTTCGCCTAGTACCACCAACAACCGAGTGGTACAGTTTATCCGGTGTGCACACTCCGTGTTAAATTATAGGGTCATCCATGGTTCTCATCATAACTACAATTCTACCTGATGGGAATCAATGACTTTTGGTAAGCAAATGGCGCATCTAAACAGAAAACAAACTCGCATTTTACGTTTGTTTTTTATTTGAACTGAAAAATGGGTGTGTCCTATTTAGGAACAAATCCATGCTTCCTTCTCGAGAGAATCCTCTCGACTATTCACGGTTGTTTTGCCCAAGAACCCCCGTAAATCACCTCGGTACATTTTTGATAGGTGTGGACCAACTTCTTTTCTATGCCTGTTCCAGAACAGCCAGTACCATTGCCATTTTCGAGGTCGTACAGGCTTGCAGCTCTGTACACGTTGTACTAATATACTCCACAGGGTCTCGATCGGATGAAGATAAGGACCGCGAATTGATCCTATCAACATCTTCATGAGACAAAATAGGTGTTTCTTAATGGTTCCTTATCTTCGCATAGCATAGCACTAATAAGGTTGCTTGAAAATGCTCGACAATATCGACATATTTTACAAATGAGTGTACTTTGCCACATGCCTCGTGAAAGACGGGCAGCAGTTCTACTAATTGCTCCGAAGTCTGGTTGTGCGAAATGGGCTCATTGATCGTACAGTAACGCTGGTTCGCTCAGCATTTAAACCGAAAAGACATTGGTTAAGCATTATCCGGCGAAAACTCATGTCCACATTACTCTTAAGTCTAGTTTAAGGAAACGGCCAGCCAACTCGTGGTCCAAATCTCCATCCGAATAAGATCCGGTGGAGGACACATCAACACTCTCAGTGTACAGAGTTGCGAACCCCCATGCTCCCAAAACGATTCAGCTACACCGAAACAGGACTAACGTGTGAAAGCGTTAGAATCTGTTCTTTTGCTTTCAAATTTGTCTATTGCGGAAGGTAAACGGTGTTATGCATCGCTCAAACTATGCTTTCTGAATCCAATCTGGAATAAAGTATTGATGAATACATAGTACACCACAGTTTCACGAGTAACCGAAGAATACAACCAATAACCCATGTCTCGTCATTTTCTCTCAAAACAATTTGCACTGTAAAGTCCCGATAAACTGTTCAGTCGAACGGCCCGTATCAAACTGTCCCAAACAAACTAGTGCAGAATATACCTTAAATTAGACAAGTCCCTCAGCTGTTATAGAGCGAAACAAAATATCGGAAGGCACGTGACTCGAAACTAGCATTGGCTTACAGCTGTTCTTGTCTGGGTTTTGGAAACCTCAGCCATTGTACTTCCTTTGAGTTGCACGATGGCACGACAGTAGGGACGCCACAGCTGCAAAGTTATTGTTATCAGTTAGTTACACCAGTCGCTACAAAAAGTGCACGAGGTCATCGTAACGATAGGTCTCCAGTCGTTGCCGGAGACGAGAACTGCACCAGATTACCTTGAGGTAAACGACGGAGTCTTCTTGACAAGGAGAAAAATGAAGTTCCATCAAAAACAAGAACAGCTCTCGGTGTGGTCAGCGGAGGGGAACGGAAAACGGTGAGCTTAAAGCGGAAAAAATCTTGCGATAACTGGATTTATGAGTAGAAATCAGAATCCAACTTTTCCAAGTTTCTCATCCGTTTTCGGATCGGCCGTTAGTCTTTGAACCTGTACGATAGCCGCATTGGCCAAATCTTGCAGTCGGCGCATTTCATTAACGTTTAATAGGCGTAGTGCAACGGCAGCGGCACGAAGTTCTGGATCCGATACCTCGAACCCTAGGCATACTTCGGGGACTTTCAGCTGATCGATCTGTAATGACAAGAGAAATAAAATGCAATCAGAGGTAGTACAGTGTGGATTTCGAACAAAGAATAACAGCTGGAAGATGAGCCTGTCTATTCCATTATATACTGCGCTCTTGAACTCCTGACATTATCAACTGTAAAACAGATAGGAGCCACCTTTTTCTGTCTTCGAATTAAAAATGCCCAACTGTATTGCACGCGTTCCTAGCCTGGCACATTTCAGTGACCTTATTTTCCCCAAATGTTTGGTCCGTACCAAGCGTCTTTCTAATCCCCCGCAGAACAGTCGCTAGGCGGACGGTGTGTTTTTTCATTTTCGAATCGACTTGTCGCTTGCATTTATTATCCATCAACCGGATGCCTGAGCGGAACGATGGTTTATAGTATCACTTCTATTTCGATAGTGCCTCGTTACTGTCATCATCATCACCATCATCAACAGCAAAACATCAGTGTTCAATACTGATGCTTCGCTGCCGTAAAAGCACAGCACACGTCAATGCCAATCGAATCCAATGTGAGAACAAGAGCAGCTTGTTGCCCTGCTTGCTTCAGAAGGCAGTCAGAGAGACTGGGCGTCGAGGCTTGAAGATTGATTTCTAGATGCCTGAGGATGTCGCCGCCGGATGACGCGAAGATGTCGCTTGCACAACTGATGAAGAACGATCGGAGTTATCACTCCCAACTGCTGGGCCTACAAGGAGAGAGTTATTAATGGGGTGGGGAGAAAAAGTATGTAAAAGGGAAAGAAGGGATGCGTCACCGGTAGCCTGTTTTTGCTTAGCCACCTGCTGTATGCAGCGAGTAAGCCGACCCGGCTGATGCCACCAAGCGACGGTCGGTGTGGCTTGAGTTGATTTGTGCGTGTGCGCGCATGTGTGGGCTTGAACACCACCAGGGCGCCCACACCTAGACAGGATAATACAGTTAGGCTCCTCAACCAAGGTCTTTGGCTCAAAAGCCTGACCGCAAGGCGGCAGTGTTTGACGGGCAATGCAAGTGCATTTCACTCTTTACAGGACAAGTCAGCACATGTTCCAACCCCCAACCTAGAAGACCAGGAGACTGTGTTCGTCAAATCTCTAACAAATGACAATCCTGGTATGAGAGACTCTGCGAGTGTCGCGCGGACACCCTTCACTATAGCTCAATGGGTTGCGGAGGTGCACAAACCGTCACACCACGACTAGGTACAGTCTCTTCGTGAAGGAAGTCGCACATAAGCAAACAGGAAAGCGACAAGGCAGACTGGGTTTGGCCAGGTGAGATTTCCATTAAAACCTGCCAGCCAACGGCCTGACAACTTACAAACCGCTTTGCTCTCAAATAATCACCAAATGTATGCCTATTACGTCCATCCATATTAAAAGCTCGAGCAGCCACTTGTGTAGTGAAAAAGCCAGTGACTACACAGCACGTGTATTAAGGAAAACTGCCGGCCTCTTCGCAAATAATAATAGTAAACAGTATTCGTTTAGGTGCGGTTAGCTGCCATGCCACCAGAAAGAATCACGAGTGGTGAGATACTACCAGGTTGCCAAAGCCTAGACAGGAGCAGTCGAGATACAGAGGTTGGGTTCGAACCACCGAAATTCTGCTCGGTAACTTCGCGCCTTAACCACTGGGCTATCTAGAGCTCAACTCTCAATGCTTTAGATTAAATGTGTTAGAACTAGTGTTTTTCTGCAAAGAAAACGGAACAATCTTGTCAAACCCTTCCACGAGGAGTTTCGCAGCGATGCGTAACATTGCTTTTCATAAATGCGTGTTATGTGAAGCAGCCCTTATCATATCTCAACACGTTGTGTAACTCCATCCGCTTCACTGTAGAAAGTGAGACATCTAACGGAACGACTGATTTCCACTTGAGTGTAAACCCTCTTGGAACCATGATCACTTTCAAACCACAGTCCACCACAAACTAGCGCAATCTGATTGCTACCTAGACCTGGAGCGATAACTCGCACACTGGTTCACCTAGCGAATAAGATCTGTACTGACACGCCCTGGCCGAAAAACGAGATTACCCTCACTAAACAGACGTTGAGAAGTAAGTGGTATCCAACAAATTTAATCGAAAATAAGCTTCAGTTACTCAAACCAGATACCGCAGCCGGACCGAGGGTTGAACTAATTGACACGATGCGGATCTCGGATTGGCAACACACATTTGAAAGCATACGTTGCGTACTCTTCAGTTTCAAGATTTGTACCACTTTTCAAATGGGCACACTGAAGAGACAACTGAGAGGACCTCTTAATCCCGACGACCGTAAATACTGTGGCTGAGGGATTGTCTGTACCGATTGTGACTGTGCTAACGTAAGGCAAACAAACACATAACTGAAGGTCCGAATAAACAAAACGACGCTCTCCGGTCGCCCAAGTAACGTGAGCCAGTAATAATCAATCTGGGACGTGAATCAGCTATCGCGCTCCACACATCAGCTTTGATAACGCGCAGCAAGCTATCGGGGTGCATGCACAGAGGTGCCATGCTGAGTCAGTTGCTATCCACATGAAGCTTTTCGTGCGGTAACTGGTCTGATAATATTGATTCAGTTGACATCTGATCAGGGAAATTCATTATACAAAAGTAACTCAAACAAAATAGGTCCACTTGACACGACAATCTAGTCTAAATGCTAAGTGTCGAACATGCGCACAGCGTAACACACAAACACACTTCTCAGGACACATTACTCACACTAATGATGGCACACATGACAGCATACTGACCGGTCTTTGGATAGCCAGATTCATGGCGTGTTAATGTAAGTTGGTGCTTCATAGACGTCACCCTTGGTAGCCGCTGCATTTTCACGATGAATCAGTAACCCACAGCACATAAACACCTTAAACTCTTTCGACGCCACTTCAGAAGTGGCCTATCAAAGCGGTCAGCTGATATTACAGCGAATTTCAACAGGGATCTGCCGTTGGCCATTGATTGCAGTGTTAAGCTATTTCGGCGTTCGCATCGCATTGAAAATTTATCTTGCTCGCAGTAGTGATTTTGAGGAAAGCGTATGGATAATCGAAAAGTCGTTCGGCTATAGCACTATTTCGGTACCTGCTGCCATGTCAACGGAAGGAGGCACGAGAGTCTGGATACTGCCAGGTTACCCAAACTTAGACAGAGGCAGTCGAGATGTTAAGGTTGGGTTCGAACCAGGGACCATGCTTTCTGTAACCTGGCGCCTTAACCACTGATCTATCTCGAGTCCTTATGCAGGATGACATGATCAGAGACCAACCTGAATACGACAGCCACGAAGTTAATGTCATGATCGTGTTCGCAGTGTTGGTATATGCTTTTTGAAGGCCGAGGGCACTTTTTCTTCAACTTACATGGCAAGGAGTTGTCAGGCAGCTTGCTAGAGCACATCGCCTTCTGTGAAGACCGAGATTATTCACATAACGGATGGACAAATAAGTCACTGATACCATTCAATACTTACGTTGCCTTCAAAGGAAGACCCATTTGTGATCCATCTTTGTGCTGAAGCAACAACAACTATCTGACCTACAACCAATCTGCGTCCAAATCTCTCGAGACATTTATTTTCAAATCGGAGAGCAGGTTTCATAGCCATGATGCAAGGACGCTCTCACGACCTTTCAACTTCATTACAAGTCGTTTTTGACGCCATTTGGGCGAATACTTCTTGCGCCTTGTTGATGCCCGCATTAATTTCATCAACCACAGCACAGTAACGACTTAAGCAGTTGCCAACTGAAATAAACCTACAAACGAACGAAAGGGGTGCAAGGGGATGTGAAGTCCAGAAGTAATACCGCGGTCTTTGAATGTGAAAAGCGCAGACTATTTGAGTCCGAACGTACTTAATCTCTCAGCATGGTGATCTCTTCACTATATAACCACTCAGATTGTTGATAGCCCTGTTTTTAAGTCCCAGCAGTACCGTTGTTTCCAAACTCATCTGACGGATTAGTATCAGACAACTTAGATAACAGAAGACAAAATTATCATGCAACACTTGGCCGTACGACTTCATGCAGGCTTCAACGGGGACCAGAGGAAGCCGTTGTCGCGTAACTGGACTCCCCTCGGAAACTAGGACGCCGCTCCCATCCGGCAAAACCGACCAATGCCGAACTACCCGTTAGAAAAAAGAAAGTGCGTCTCCTCCTGAGCGATTCAACAATACTCTGCGCTCGGGACGGTGAAAGACCAAGGAAATACTGGAGTTGCAGCTGAGATGTCCAGGAAAACGGTCACGATAGCCATTGCCAACGGAAGGAGACGGGACGGTATGGTAAAACCAGCAAGAACAAAGACGTGTTTGGTAGAAATGAAAAAAACCCATGAGGATAAGTAGATCAAGTATGTGATAAAATGAATATGGTACGATGGGCGTTGAGGTAAATGCGTTAACGGCCCGCCGAAACTTCACACGAAGTGACACGAAACACTGGGGAGGTTAAAGTTTGAATGGAAGTACCGTTCACGTAGCGTTAATTCCGGACCATGATAAGAATAATCCAACCGTATCAGATAATCAAGTATCGGTAATCAAGTTGAGAAAAGTATCACAAAATAAGTCCGATGACAACGCCCAACAAAAACAAGCCGCCGAAGAAAACCACTCAAACAATTCAGTCGAAATGAACTTCATGAATGTTGGTTGGGGTTCATCGACGCTGAGTGGCCATTGGTAAGCCTGCAGCGGTGAGAATGAAAAATCTAGGATCGCCTGGGAAGACAATTGCTTTAACCGTTGCATAGCCGTTCATTTCCCCAACCACTGGCTGTTGCTCGGATGCATTCGTTATTCAAGGTCTGTTCGGCGGCGTAAGCATTTGGGTGCTGAGCAGCCTGCGGATTTCAGAGGGCGAAGCCAAATGGGTGGAGGCATTTTCGGAACTCCCACTACTGCTTCTGAAGGATGACAGCGAGTTGGAATGAGATGACGCATCATCATCATCATCAAAGACAGCAACATCAGTGTTGACACTGATGCTTCACTGCCGTACTAGATGACGCATCGCCAGAAACAGGCAGGGTGTGAACAGTACTGGCTGCCATTGGCATGGGAACAGCGGAATTCAAAGTCAAAGCAACGTATTGGTGAAGGGGGGGGGAGAACATGGGGCTCTGTAGACAGGGGCACAACTGCGCTGTCCGCTTTGATGACCGCCTCTGACAGTTCTGTTGTACCAGGCTGGTATACCTCGCGGATCTTGCGAGCTTCCAAGCCCTATTGAACACCTATCACATTCGATTTCGATACGTTATGTGTGGCGATCCCAACTGAGGGTAGCAATGAAAACCAGGTACCACATTTACTGAAAAGCAAGGTGAAGTTTATTCAGCGAAACACCAAAGTAGAAGATCCGGTCAGAATCTGGTGAGACGGAAGGTCTAGTAAGGAGATCACGAAAGAAACCAGTCTGTTGGGTATGCGGCTGCTGTTTAATTCCCCGGCCGGATTTTCACAATATCCAACTGTACGAGTTTGCAGTATTTGCCTTTACTGACAGCCATGTATCCAAAGGAGGGGGTACAATACCTCTTCATAAAATGTGACGAGGGAAGCTTGTTGGTGGAGACCAATGTAATCCCTTGACAAGCACAACAGACAATATAGGTCAGTAATTGCAATAAAACAGTCCACCGAAATGTCACGGACATAAGACCAACCAAATGCATGTTTTTTCAATGAAATCTGCTACCCTGTATGAAGAGCAACCCCACACAATGACTACTATGGCGTTCTCTAAGGGTGTTTCTTATGCACTTGGCTTACTATAGCTATATTCCAATTCTGTCTAGCAGGCGTAATATAAGAATGATAAGATGCACGTGTATGTGCGCTAAGTGGAAGAGCTTAAAATGTACTTTGATTGCGTAAAGCTGTCCAGTTTAGATGAATTCACTCTCCTCCCCTAGTGTAACTGTCAAGGTGCTGATGGAGGCTTAGCTTCCAACCCATTAATAACAGTTCGTCATATAGTATGACCGAGAGTGACAATGTTCCAGCGTTTAGTCCAATCGTAGAAACAATGTGCTGCGAATACCAGAAGCACTTACTTTAATTGTCCCATATTCAGCAGTTGCGCGTTCAATACTTTGAGATGAAAGCTTTTGTTCAATAAGGAGACAGACCGCCTTGAGAAAGCAAATGAGTAACATTAGGAAAACTCACCTTGAACAACACCACGGGATCTGGGTGATTAGGAATCTGAAGAGCTCGTGCTAGTTTGGTTATTATTTGCTTGAATTCGGTGCTATGAACTGTCAGAAAAATCTGGATAACAATCTAGCTAGCTTACTGTTGATATGGCTAAAGATATCATCTGATCCATTTCCGACGCTCTCAGACCCGCTCTTTTGTACATCCAAGGGTTCTGGGACCACTCCATCATCGGACTTGTATTCCAGTAACAGAGCTTTACCTGCCAGCCAGTCACACAAAGCAACTCCAGCCTCCTCGCCAAACGGACACTTCAGAGACGCTAAATACTGAAACAAGCTGAATCAACATAATATCAAGCAGCACTAACGTTCTGCGAGAAGGATGGCCAATCTGCTGAATCAATATCGCGAAATCGTTTATCCACCGGAAGAGCTCGTATTATTCGGTCCTCCAACCACACGATAAAATTTCGCAACTGTATTCTATCTGTCACTGCATTAACTATTCAAGTGCACTTCTTACCGGACGGGTTAAATGTATCGGCAGCTGGGTAGTTAATTACCCGCAATTTGACTTTGAGCCGTTGGTATGCACTTGGAGAGGTCATGACAACCACAAAATACTGGATGTGTGCAGACTGATGACCAAAAAATTGTTTGATCTGATATTAAGATGCAGAGGTACAATGACACGAATGGATACGGTATCGGAGTGTTTGGAAGTAGGTACCTGTTACGAGAAATATTGCACCAAAACCGCCTCACCAACCGCAATTATGCGCTACTAGGGCCAAGAGGCCTATCGCGTATGTGATTGGTCAGAGGATGAGCCGCTTGCCGGTATAACTCCAGGGCGGGCTACACCCGAGCGAACGTGTACTTTCAACAGCCAATCATGATTCAGTATCCGCTTGATGCCGTTTGCCAATGGAACATCCAAGTTTCCAGAATGTACCGCTTCCAGTACTTTATATACGATGAGCTATGCGTGTGGTATTGACCTGGTTTTGGGCGTTTAATACAACTTTTGCACCCTTGGTGGTTCTTTTGCCGAAAATGCTGATTTGGGCGAATCAGACAATGAAATGAGCCGAGGCGTAATCATTATTACAGTTGGCAAAGGGGAGCCCGTTTCGGCTAAACCCTTTGGTTTTAATAAAAGTTAGAGGCTTTAAAAAAGGCCTTGAGAAGCCATGGGGTCAAATTAAAATAGCCAGACTCGGGAGTGCTCCTGGCCCATGACTTCTGTCGAGCCAAGTGGATTAACCATGATGTTAGCCAAGTGAATATCAGCTACCTGGGTGCGTCTCATTGGAACCTCAGTAGGCCAGGGCACGTCTTATCTTTTACCGTCATGGGTCTCTTAGAGCACAGTACAATAGGGCGCCGGTTTTCAATGGTCGTAAAGCATGGCGTCGTAAGTCACGAGTCTGTTGAAATGGTCTGGTTACCCAATAAGTTAGTTTACCGGGAGTGTGGCAAAGAAATGAAAATAATAACGCCAGAATGAGTATACAATAATAAAGAGGCTAGATGGAACAGACTCACTAATAATCGTCCGGAATGACTAGTGGAAGGAGTGAGGTTGGCGGAAGGCGTACCTTGGGTAGGTGCGGGTGTTGCTGGACTATCAGAATTGCTGGATGTGGTCGTGGGTGCTTCGATGAAGGAAAGCTTCAGGCGATCAATGGAGACAGTGTCGTGCTTTCCGCTTCTCTCTAAAACAAAGTATTTGGATGACGTTCGATAACCTTGAAGGGGCCATCATATCAGGGTTGGAGGGATTTCCTCGATGCGTCATGTCGGACAAATACAAATGGTGTAGAAGAGAGATCGGTTGAGATGTGTTCTTTTCGCGTTGATCGTCTGGTCGGTGTCGCTCGAAGGTCGGACATATGCTGTTTCAGACGGGTGACGAATGTGACGGGCGATTCGGGCTGTGCGCCAGAAGTGGAAACCAGTTCACCGGGTAAACGTAAAGTTGTACCGTATACTAGTTCGGCTGGTGAACAGTGAAGATCCTCCTTGATAGTGGAGCGAATAGCAAGCAAAATGAGGGGTAAAGAAAAGGACCATGAAGAGGGGTTCATTTGGGCAGTCAATGCAGCTTTGAGGTAGCGATGGAAACGCTCAACCAGACCGTTGGAGCAGGGGTGATACGCGGTGGTCGAAATGTGATGGAAACCGAATAGTGTGGAAAACTCACGGAAGAGATTACACTGAAACTGTGAACCGCGATCGGTGGTAACGATGGAAGGTGTGCCAAAGTTACTCACCCAATGCTGCAAAAATGAAAAGGCGACCGTTTCAGCTGAAGTATCCGAAATGGGTACAGCTACTGGCCAACGGGTAAAACGATCGATCATGGTAAGGATATGAGTGAAACCGTTTGATGGGGAAAGTGGACCAACAATGTCGAGATGAACATGTGTGAATCGAGCATCAGGAACTGCAAATGAACCGATAGGTGAGTTCGTATGCCGAGTTACTTTGCTGCGTTGACAGGCGATGCACTGTTTGGCCCAGGATGTCAGATCCTTATTCATGAAGGGCCATACAAAGCGTGCACTAATCAACTTCCTGGTTGCTCTGATTCCTGGATGAGAAAAGCCATGGAAGTGGTCGAAAACAACTCGTCGAAAGGCTTCGGGGACGATTGGGCGAGCTGAGCCGGTAGACATATCACAAAAAATGGATCCAGATTGGAGAGGCAAGGGGATTGAAGAGACTTGAAATGAAGGGAAGGATAGAATGGGCAAAAAATTAGGATCACTATGTTGAAGGTTCGCCAGCTTGGCTAGGTCCAACTGCTTGGAAGGGTGAAGAGCGTTGATGTCGGGACGGGATAGTGCGTCTGCGACGACATTGTCCGAACCTGGAGTGTACCGAATGTCGGTAGTGAACTGTGAAATGTAGTCAAGATGGCGTATCTCGCGTGGTGAATATCGATCAGGTTTGGCGTTAAAGGCATACGTAAGTGGCTTATGGTCGGTTTGAATGGTGAACGATCTACCTTCTAACAAGTGCCGGAAATGGCGAATAGCAAGGTAAATTGCGAGTAATTCACGACCAAAAGTACTGTAACGCGTTTGTGCAGCCTGCATCTTCTGCGAGAAAAAGGCTAGTGGTTGAGATGCGTTGTTAACAACTTGATGAAGTACGGCGCCGACGGCAGCGTTCGAAGCATCAGTTGTCAAAATCAGCTTTGTGCTTTCGTGAGTATCGAGGAAAGATAACTTTGTGGCGTGAGCAATGGCTTGCTTGGCTCTTTCGAAAGCGGCAATGGCGACGGGGGGCAAAGTAACAGATTTTTCTTTGGAACCAAGTAAATCGGTCAGTGGCTGCAAAATATCTGCACAATGAGGGATGAACCGCCGATAGTAGTTGATGATACCAATGAAACGACGAAGTTGAGTGAGAGTGGTGGGTATGGGAAAAGACTCTAGGGCCAAAATGCGATCGGGCAATGGTGAAATACCTGTTGAGTCAATGTGGTGGCCAAGAAAATCTAGGCTAGTAACACCGAATAAGCATTTGTCAATGTTTAAACGTATGCTGTAAGTGGAAAGACGTTCAAACACTGCCCTGAGATGAGCTGCATGCTCCGTTGGGGAGGTGCTAGCAATTAAAACATCGTCAAGATAAGCATACACAAAAGGTAAACCACGTAAAACTTCGTCCATGAAACGTTGAAACGTTTGAGCTGCATTTCGAAGACCAAAGGGCATACGCGTGAATTCGAAAAGGCCAAACGGTGTTGTGATGGCTGTTTTAGGGATGTCATCCGGGGCTACGGGTATGTGGTAGTATGCACGTACGAGATCGAGTTTGGAGAAAATGTTTGTGTGGCATAAGGTACTTGCGAAATCGTGAATATGTGGGATGGGATACCTGTCTGGGATAGTAGCGTTATTGAGAGAACGGTAATCTCCACAAGGTCTCCAATCACCTTTAGATTTCTTGGGTACCATATGTAGGGGTGACGACCAATGACTCGATGAAGTGCGGATGATGCCGAGTTCGAGCATGTGTTCGAACTCGTGTTTTGCGATTGGTAGCTTATCCGGATGAAGTCGGCGGGGGTTGGCATGGGCGGGTGGACCTTTCGTCTGGATGTGGTGAACGACGGAATGAGTGACCGGTTGGGTGTACTGACATGGATGAGTAAGGGTTGGAAAATCCCTAAGTATGTCAGCAAGATGGGAATCAGGTAAGATAACTCGGACACCTGTGAATGAAGCTGGGGCACTAATTTCGTTGACTGACAGAGAAGTTAGCATGCCCAAGAGGCGTTCCTGTTGGACACAGACGGATAAGTTGTAGTGGGTCAGGAGGTCTGCGCCAATGATTGGTGTTTGGACGTCGGCCAAAAGGAAAATTCACTTGAACGCACGTCGCAATCCGAGGTCGAGGGTGAGGAAACGTTCGCCGTATGTAGCGATGCGGGTACCGTTAGCAGCCTGTAACGAATAGCAGAATCGGGAAGTGGATTCTTATGTGGTAGCACAGTAACTTTAGCTCCTGTATCTACGAGGAGACGTATACCACTTGAACGATCGGTGCTATGGAATAGACGACTAGTGCGGGGAGGGCCACAGACGGTCGTCGCCGATACTGACTGGCCCGGGTGTTTAAAGGGCTGTTAGAACGCGGCTTGAAGGAACAAGGTGGTTGGCAGTTGCGTGCTTTAGGACCGAAAGATTGGTGATACCAGCACCAAGAGGGGCGGAAACGAGAGAATGGTCGAGATCGTGAACGTGGTCGATGCTTGTTATCTCGAGCCATTGCAGACGATCGATCAGGGTATCATATCTTGTTTGAAGGTGCGAGATGACAGGAACTATAGGGTCGGGAACTGTGGAAGTAGCGGGTAATAATCGGATGCTTATTGTATTCTCGACTAAACCAGATGAGTCGGAGTGGGTATCCATAATGATTGGGCAAAAACTACGACGACTTGAAATGAAAAGTTGAAAAAATATCTAGATAGACTCGGGCTCACCAAAGTTGTAGTGGTCTGGTCACCCAATAAGTTATAGTACCGGGAGTGTGTGGCAATGAAGTAAAAATATATAAAATAAACATTATATATAATAAATATAAAAATAAATAAAAATGTATACAATAATAAAGAGACTAGATGGAACAGACTCACTAATAATTGTTCTCTTTAAAATAGTTCGTCGTTGGCCCAGGTCAACGAATAAACACTAGTCCAATCATGGTTGTCCAGGAGTCTTCTTCTGAACAGTTCCCACATACAGTAGATTCCAAAGATGGTCTGAAATGTTTTGATACCAGAGTTAGCACAAAAGACTCGCGAATGACCACTCTAAGCGCGAGCGAAATCAGAAGGGAGAGTCGGAGCACGTAACCACGTTTGTATTGCGTGAAATTGTACAAGAGTGCGTTTTTTGTAGTTTTTCGTATTCAAACAAAAAACGATTATGCAACTGATGAAATACGTAGTATTATAATAAAAGCAAAATAAAGGTAACAATCACCACACCGTACCGCTAGACTCAAGCAGAAATACAGCATAGAACTCAGCCTTCTGTACGCAGCGTGCAATCATCGGTAATTCACATCGCCCCCCACAAGCCCGTGTTCTTGTAACTTAACGTTGTTTTTCCAGTGTTTTGCTATACACCCACAATTTTAGCGACGCATGTTTTCCTCCCAGCGATTTGTGAAAGTAAACGAGCCGTAGATACCTAGCGACTTACTTCTTCTTTATATCCTAAGTAAATTGACCTTACTATGGTGATCTTGCGTTTAAATATAATAGTTTTGATACTATCGGTGCAGAGCCGATCCAACAGAAGGTCAGGGATTTGGGTGCGTATTGAAGGCAACATCTAAGATGCATTTGCCTCACTAGGCGCTTGACAAGGCCATTGCGGCCGGAAGACTGACGTCCCCAGAATTTGGGCTCTCATTCACGGAGAAGACAATTACCAGGGAATTTGAATTCGTTGGTCACAGCTACCGTGATTCACTGACACATCATTCTCCCCTCCCCCAGGCACGTCTATGCACTCCCCAGAGTTGCTTCGGGACGTTGGCTCGAAGAAGTTGGTCAACTCGCACCCGGAGCAAGTGACTGAACCAAGCGAAAACAGTGTTACCTGCCTATCTAGTGTGGGCAAGGTTTTTTCGCCTCCACCACAACTTGGCGCACCCTATCGCTGCTGATCGGATGTTCCTTTCATACTCGAGCAATGCTCCGGAACACTGGAAGATTTCTAAGGTTCTCAGCTCATGAAGGCCTATGTTTGGCCCACATGAAACCATGGTGCATGCTAAAGCGTTGTAAACTCGATTCTTGACGGATGGATGATACGGCATGGATGATACACTTCAAAATGATGGTGTTCGTCTTTCTCAATCCTGATGAAAATCTTATCACCACGATGACAACTGGGGATGATACAGGTACTCAGATGGGGATATTCACTTTCTGGCTAAATTGATTAGACCTCCGAGTGACAACGCCGATATATAAGAGGGTTATACTGCAGGTAAGGTCCGTTATTCCACACTTATTTGCTATCGTTTAGTCATCAGAGTATTACGCCCCAACAAATATTCATATTGATCTTTCTTATCGCACTAACCCTTGAGAAGGGACAAAATGCATTATTTCAAGTGATTTGCGCAACCTGTGCTAAAACTTCTTTGGTTTAGCTGCGTCGGTTGCCCAACAAAATTTGTTAGCGCAAGACTCATCCAGATTTACTAACGCAGTACATGAACTCCATGGCATGTGCCGCACAATTTTCTCCCCGGAAAAATTCCAAGTCCTGACTGGTGACATACTTGGCAGGACTGTGGTCGTTAAAACGCGGTTTGCAAATTTCCTAGCAGTCATTCAACCGGATAATTAAGCGCGGACCACGCTCGTCCTTGCAATTACTATCCAATAAATGAAAATAGGGTATCTTGGCTGCGTAGCAGCGCATCTGCTGGAACAGAGCATGGAAATACCTTTATGTACCTAATGTTCTTAGCAGCTGAAAAACTACCCGGGGCGCAAGGTGAAACTAAGAATCCTGTATGACCAAATTTACGGGCATTTTTGGAGTTTGGACACTTTCGGCCAATGCTCCAGTCTGTGGCGTCTGTTGTCCTACTTGTCGCCGCGAATTCTGGAACCGCCTCGAGATCAGCGGATAGTGATGAAGCACCCAAATCATGTCCAGTTGGACTTTCTCTCAGGGGTATGCATCCGCTTATGTTTAGCCAGCAGACTTCGTTGAGCTTTGCGGATTCATGGTGCCGTAATATGCTGTTTTTCACTTACATATGGGTGTTAATTAAATGAAGTTACACGATATATAGGTGCCATTGCAGCCATTAACATACGCTCTGCCGCCTACGGCAACATCTGTCTTTCTAGTCGGGCCCAAGGAAGAGTTTCTTAAACTGAAACATGTTTGCACGGACACCAGGACGAGGTACGGGAAATTGCGGACTTTTGCAATTGGGCGTTGCCGGTAATGGCCTGAATAATCGTGCCTTCTTGGACTCAATTATTTGTGAAAGATCGGCGAGCTAGTTTGTCGGACATGTTTACTATGGCTATGATAAGTATAACAACATTCCTATCAAACTAAATTTGCGTTTCTACGCGCATCCTTTGTTATACCAACTGACATCAGCATCTATTAAGAACCGTGCGATAATCGATTTCCTTTTGTTCAGCGCTCACACACTGACTAAGTATACGCTGTATTCTGAGGTGTAGTATGTCGCGCGGTTTCTATTTGCGCGAGCAATTATCAATGTGTTCCCCGCCCCCAACAGAGTACACTATGTTCTTCAAGTTATAGGTACCAATCCGCCCGTCAACTTTCCGCACAAAAGCCGAACAATTGAAGGCGGTTAAGCTCAGCCAGCTTCTCTTGTATATTAATCCATAAGAATGGTGTCAGAACGGTATCGAGTTTTTTTTCTGCACAGATGCCCACCCACTATCACTTATTTGTTTCCTGACCACATTTGTTACAGAAAGTATTGGCTGTATTTGAAAAAGTTTTCAAAAAGCCTATTACATTTGGTGCCCGCAGCACATATCGTAAAATTTATCGCCACACTTATCTTGGGTGGCATCTCAGCCTTCGCTTGTGCCGTATATTTTCACTCGAAAGCAGATGGTATACATTCCCGCTTCACGTCCCGGAGAACTTTTACACGCCTGTAGGAGCCAGGATCGTACAGTATAGACATTTCAGGTAACAATGCGGACCGTGATGATTCTCTGCGGTTCCCTCTAAAATGCGTGTCACAAAGCACTTAAAGCATATTCTACTCGGATAACGTTGCGCTTTTCACCGTCCCACCGGATAATATAGTATTGTTTGATGGCTTTCCAAAAGTGGAATATCTGAAAATGCCATATTGCCATGTGAACTATGTCGAATTTCCCCACGTTTCACTCCGTCCACAACTCTATCCAGTTCTATTCCGCCCAACATTCTCGTGGTTACCACTATGTTACCACTTCTAAGTGGTTGTCACTTGCCTTTATTTTGGGACAGTGTGATATTTCTAAATAACGAAGCGCATGCAATCACGGATAACAGTGAGTCATACATAGGATCAAGGCCTTCGTCCAAACTTCTTGCGTCTAGTTTCTTCTTGTCGTTCATCTGTGTTTGCTCATCCTAAAGGCACAAAAAAGGACGCAGCATTGCCACTTACGTTCTCACTGCGAGGAAGTAAGCTTGTCAGCACAAGGCTTTGCATAAAAAAGCATTTAGAAGTGCTTTCAACTGTGCAATAGTCGTAGAGTGAACGACCACCGGAGGAAGAGTATTCCATGCAGCAACTAACCGAAATGAGAAAATGTTGCCTGATAAAAGTGTGTTCACTGAGCTAAAAATTCTCACCTTGTCCATGCCGTGTTAGCTATATCAACAATGAAAAACCTGTTGCCTAAATTCTTTTCAGAAGGGCCATAAAAATGTAGTAGAGCTGCTCGGAGCTACCGACACTTCAGTAAAGTGTGGTCTAGTGCCGCGGGGCGCGTTTCATAGCCTACGGATTTAGGGCCGGCAACCATTTTCTTGGCAGCTATTTGGACAAGCTCACTGAGGGTCACGTATTTCTCCCGCCTTTCTAAGCGTCGGACCTCGGCAATACCTGTTTCGGGCGCCCTATTTGGCTGCTATCCACTCCACCTGGCCTGTGATTCACATCCATAAAGATCCCAAACCTGGCCAAAAAAGCCTGCGATCGTACATCGGCTTCGAGTTACCTCTGCGGATTGACCCAACCAACCCAAAAAACCCGCTGTTCACAGAATCACATATCCCGGTCCCATCAGTTCAGACATGACATTCGTTACGGGGCTGTCAAGAAACCAAAGTATGTCTGCACACTGGCGGCACGGCACTTCATACCCAGTTTGATAACGTACCGCAACTATTCCATTACCACTCTTGACCGAACTCTCTTACCCACTCTTCCCATCAACCGCAACTACAAACAAACCCTTTACAAGACCCCACCCGCCTGCAAGAGGTGTTTACACTAATTTGCTGAATCTTTCGTTCGGACTTAACCATTTCTGTGAGCTTTCAGTCTACACTCCTTAAAAAGCCAATATTTTTTGTACAGTTCGCGTTTCAGCTTGAGTATTCTCTCCAACACATTCTTCCAGGACACTCCTGAGAACCTTTTACGGTTAAACTAGACTCACTGTATAGCTGATAAGGCGAAGTTTAAAGCAAAGGCAGCTTAAATTTTTCTAGCTTTGTGCCATGAATATTGGTCTTAAATTTGGGTCAAGGAATTCGTGCTACACAGGTGAAACAACATCGAGCAAATAAGCATCCTCGCTTCAAGCCATTCGGGAAACTCTCGGTTAAGATACCAGTTGGTCCAGCACTCGTGTCTGCGCTGGCGAAGACAGCAAATGCCCAAATGGGGTTATGGTGTGTTTAGCAAGAAGCGGACCTTACAGACCGTGTTGAAGGTACCGTCTTTTCATAGTCTTTTTCTCCGTAGCTTGTCGAGCGATTTTCCTTTCAACAAATTCGACAAGGCGCGCTTCTGGCTTTCGCCCGAACAGTTCCGGCAAATACCTATCTTCTTTTCTCGGTGAGAAAAACTTCCTCCGATCTTAATCATTTCTAGTGGCGAGAAATGCGCCTGTGGACTGCGGCCGGGTCTCAAGCATAGGCAATGGAGAAATTCAACTGGGGTCCCCACTACACCTGAATTTGGGTTTCTCGGTCTCCAGAGGATCATTTGATGTCCTTTTTACTTGGCTCGCAGCTTACGGGTTTTCATTTGGAGGAATTTTTTGTCCTGGTGCGGTCCTCAACTTGTGAAATGCGCCGAGTGTAGAGGCCTGTCCCAGCGGAACGAGCATTACTGGTACTAACAAAAATAAGGCAAAGATAAAATAATAGTTTGAAATAGGTGGGCGTCCGCTATTTCCGGATGTTCGCCTAAGCATGTCGTCTGTCCAGTGGCCCCAGAAGTTTGACCGTCATAAGGGCAGAGCAGAATGTGGAAGTGTTTCGGCTAACTCAAACAAGATTCAAAGTCAATGGTCTGATCTCGACCTCCCCTTGCTTAATTAGCCCACACTTGAATACTTCCAGATCACAGTGTTCACAGCAAATGTATATGCGGTGCAAACTCGCTTGGTCACCTAAAAGATTCCATTATAGCCGCACTCATTTTCCATTCAATCACAGGTCCTTGTCTATTTCAGATTAAATCATATAGACTAGGTAGTTTATCTCACCAATTTACTTACGCACAGCATCATAACTAGTGAGGAATTGACGTCTACCTTATTCCTCGGCTGCTCACCCCAAAGCGGCACGCAGATGCAATAGCTACCCATAGGAGCCTGCAAGCCCTCCATATCCAACCAACATCGCTGAACTGAGCATTGTTTGGTTACACCACACGTTTTAATTCAGGGTCGTTAAATCACCGAGGCCTCCGCGCGCTCAAGTCGGAATGGTGTATGTCGGTGGTTTTTAATAAATGCATCTTCAAAATTTAGCGAGCATTCTTTGCAGTTGGTCCAGGTGCAGGTCTTCTTCCGTCATGGTGCTCGAACGCCTTTACACCATGTTCGATCCCCCAATGTCGATGATGTAGATTCATGATGTTTAATCCAGCACATAATATTTGTTTGCAGGCCTTTTGGACTCCAGAGTTAATAGATGACTTACCACATACATGTTACCCTTTTAAAATCATGGATATATGTTCCGAACAGGTGATCGATCTGTCACAGGTTTCAAGTTTGCCCATCCCATTCAGATTACCGGTAGGTTTTATTGAATACAATTACTAATTGAGTCTCGTGCTTCTTTTAGGGTGGCCTTTATACAGGTGAGCTTATCAAGCGTGGTCAAGAGGAAGCGTATGCCTTGGGAAGACGTTTGAAAAGCTCATATATTGATAAAAGACCTTTCATATCCAGTTCAATCAACCAGGAAGAAGTCTAGTATGCTTCCGAATGAAGGTTGATTCTGTCAGTTGCAGATCCACCTTGATAAGACGAACGATAAAGTCACTCCGCTGCGTGCTTGCTGGAATTTTTGGTGAGAACGTAAAGGAGAATCCAAGAGGTAAATCGTCACCTGGCTTATTTGTTCTTATTCATTTTAGTTGAGCCTGCCGTTATAAATGTGGAGCCACTTGATAGAGAATACCTTTTTCCGAATCCGATGATTTGTAAAGCAGTGGATCGTTTTGCTAAGGACGGCATGTCAGAATGTCTTAATTCCGAGAGTCACCGACGGTTGAAGCAAACGTTGAAGAGTGTCCTCGGTATGTTTTTAGAAGGGTATCCTTAGCACTCCAACCTATACATTGGTAATAGTAAACTGTTATCATTCTGATTATCTGTAGCTTTTCCTGGTTGTGGAAATTTTTGTTACCATCTGCTCTACTGAGCCCTGCGTTTGCCATCTTTCGGGCTGCTGTGGGAGGTAAGATGGCGCATGCAGCGATGTATTGTGTAGTACATTACAATTCATGTTACATGTTGCCCCAAGTAACACCCCCGGATCTCAACCAATACTATTTGTTGTTGAAACAAACCCAGCGGTGTGTCATTTGTTGTCCAAAACTGCACCCCTAGTATCACCTGGGCTCTACTCTGTGACATACAGGGGAGTTTGTGGTGATCTCGTTCACGCACATCAGGTACCAGATAATACGGACCAAGTCTGCCGCACATACCCCAGTATGGGTACCCCAACAGAAAATAAAAGCCTTGGTATATTAGTCACTATTACTTCAATAAATTCAGCGAATCCAACAATAGCATGTTTGCACCGAATGGACCAAGGTATCCATGGCCGTGCCATGCAGAGTTGGTATGTAGGATAAAACGTTTGTTTCTTATAGAGTAGCGTTTTCCCCACTAGTTTGTCTCTACATTGTGTCGGGATGTTAAAGATATGAAGTCCCACTTCTCAGCCACACCGCACTAAACCTAGGCTATCTAGAAACACTTTGGTTTGATTCATCTTGGTGAGGAGAGATGAGGACGATTAGACTTGAGCTGTGAATTCATCTAAATACATCGCTAAGTGCTTTGCGTTGCAGTTGTTTTTTTTGTATGTTTAAATTGTATTGTATTGTATTGTTTAAATTGTATGTTACACTTAATTTAGAAAATACAACAAATAACGTTATCTTGCCTCGAAAGTTTGTGTGGCTTATATAAACACACACTTGATCCAGAATAAATTAGGAATGAATAAGGAACGTTTTTCTGGCTTTTATGCTCTAGTTGTACTGTAATGCGGTACAGTGGATGTCGGCCTATGTCGAGATACATACTGACATACCCCTGAAGCTGCCGAATTAAAGCGGAAGTTTTGTCTGCAATCTTAAAAATATCCCTGATTTTATGATAGTTCCTCAATCCTAGCAGCAGCTGGAGGAGCCCTATCTAGATGGGAGGACTTATCAGCTTTTGGAGTGGACTGATATGCCTACTCATCACAAGAGTTTCAGAGAGTCGGATTCCCTGAGTCAGCTATGCACACCCTGTAGGGTTCAATAGATCCTGTAACACAAAACCATCGCCTTGACTACAAGTCATTCTTATACACTTCAGACACGATAAGTTACTATCCCTTAACTGTCCTTTGAAAAATTGTAAAACACTTTTATCAGTTGTGGAGGAAAAATTGGCGAAGCTTTCCACTGTAAATCTTTTGTGTATTTCTTTGAAGGCGGTGGTCTGCCGGGTGGAAGGAGTACTGGAAATATCTTGAGTTCTTGTCCAACATTGTCAAGCTATCATTAGGTGGTTTATGAATAAGCTTCGATCTTTCGACAGTCAGAAATCTGTTTTTGAAAAAATATTTCTCATTTCGTATAGGCTTACGTATAGTGGTCTTTATGTGAATGATTTCCCTGGCTTACTTTACTGTGACATTTGGGCGCTCTTTCGAGTCACACTGTAAAGGTCACTCAAATAATTAATGGAGTGAATCTCAAAAATATTTAAGGGTCACTGAAGCCACCAACATGATGGTTTCCAACAGAAGATTGTTAACAATATGGAAACCATAACTATGTATAATGAATACAAGTGTCACTTCTATGTTTCTTCAATGAGAACTTTGATGTAAATAGTCAGTATGTTTGCCCGTTTCGCACAATAATGATGAACTTGATTAGTTAACACACTCAAAGGTATGCTTGTTTGATGAACCATGATCTAGAAGTCCCATGTAAATGACTTATTACGATAACAAAAGTATCCATCCGCCTTTTGAGTTTTAGGGTTATATGGTGTTGGCGCACGTAGTACGGTAGTGGCATTACCACTGATACTGCTGTCGATTATGATGCTTTGTGCAATTTCTTGATAGTCGGGTGATAACCGATGTGTTTGAATACCAATTTTTTCAGCCTTCCTAATTCTGTGATAAATATGGAACATCTGATGATTCTTTAGAACCGCATCAATGCATCAAACGATAGGCAAAAAAGCGACAAAGCAGCCAAATCAGGGAATAACGCACCATCTTAGCGCGTTAACTCAAAGGATTTTGAATGATGCTGCCGGATGCTTAAGGTTTAGTCACTTCTGATGTTCGTGATAGGCTAAACTTTAACTTTCCCTGTTCTAAACACCTTCATATAAAGCCCACAATTAGGTGTGTATTGTTTTACGACCGTAATACAATAGCGTTTACTCTAATAAAGAAAACGACATCCAACGGAGATCCCCGAAATGTATCAACAGTACCTATCTTAACCATTATTTTTGTATGATTATTGAGTATCTTCTCTCCGGATACCCATTGCTATCTCCAAAAAATTCAGCTAACAAGAACAAATTTTGCCTAATAATATTACCCGGATTTTTTAAATCCTTGTGGATAGGGTCTTACGTTTGTTCCTGAGTCCGTAATGGATAATAAAATGAATAAAGTAAGAAAAGCTTCCAAAGCTTTATGTCCGAGTTTTAGTTGACCGCTCTTGGTACGCACAGCAGCATAAGATTAATCTTCAGGATCTAACACTACCAAAAATAGGACAAATAACCTGTAATGCTTCTGGCGCTTTTTATGGTAAAGGTACAATACAAGTTTTTACAGCTTGATGGTCAAGACTGACGAACAACCCTTAGGTTTTTCCTAACCTATTCACTTGGTTTAAGTTGCATCTAGTCACTAATATACTAGTGAGATTTACAAAACCCAGCCTCAACCCATCAATTTTGTATATTTCAGAAAGTTTTGGTATATACATCTAAGCACTGTTTGCGTGAGCTGAAGCTGGTTGAATAGCGGCATTTTGAAGAAATGAACGGTTGGTTATTACGGAGAGCTTATGTCTGAATTGGTTATCTTGCTCGTCCAGGAACGGGTAAAAAAGTGCAATGTTATTACCGGCAAAAATGATGATGTTTTCTAAACGCTACTGTGTTATTTAGTCATGCTTGTAAAACACTAATGTCTTTCTTTAAGAAGTACACTGAAATGCATCTACAACGACAGCTGGCGCCACAAGCTTGAGATAGTTTTTTTGGGGAATAAACATTGTGGAGGCTATCTTGTCTGTGAAAGCAATCATGTTTCTTAATGACCTTTCCGATCGATTTTAGTAAATAAGTGGTGTGGGCAGTGATATATGGTAAACCTACCCGATCGCTTTGGCTAGCAAGATCTATACTAATTCTGAGGCTCATGACAGGTTTTTTGTCTGATTGGTCAACACAGCCATTGTATAACTAGTCGTTGCAGTGGCTTGGCTTCTGAACTGAAAGCAAAATAAACATAATGCAGAGAACATGATACATCAACCAATTGAGCGTGGATTCACAGTGTACGTTTGTGGTCTGAATTTCGAAGAACTTTAAGTGACAAAAAATTCTGGTGCTGTCGCTGGACGTATTTGTATTTCCTGAAAACGCTATGAAGGAAACACTATGTCTTGATCAATACAATTTTGTCCGTTTCCAAGGAACGTGGGCAAACTGGAGTTATTTGTTTGCGACATTACTGAGTTAAAAATGTAAATGCTGTGGTTTCCGAATCATCGCACATCAGAGCAATGTCTAAGTTTGTTGGATGGGCTGAGTTTTACTACGAGTGGCACAAGGCTAGGTAGAATTACAATTTTGATTGTGCACTCTCAACGGACATCTCCAGAATCGATCCGTATAAAACGAGAGAAGCCTTTCTTTGCCTCTGTTATATTTTACAAAACACGTTTGCTATGAACTTTCCACTCAGATTAATTAAAAACATATTCAAGTGAAAATCTGCTGGCAGATCCGTCCTTAGGATGGACTCGAGATACCCGTCAATGACATGACACAGAATACAACATTCTGCATCAAACCAGATGATGTAACGATTTCTTTGTTGCATTTTTGTTGCTATTTGCGACCATTATTGACGTGATGGGTGGGAAAATGCGACATGTGCTGCCGCAGCCTTAGATTGTTGACGCTGCTAGAGCTGACGAATCCTTCAACTACAGAAACGCAACATCCGTCTAGTTCCCTTCGGGCAATTAAGGCCGATAACCGGGTGCTAGTTGTGTGACCCGTTTTTTGTTAGATTCGCTACGGGACGGCCTGATTGATATTACAATTCTTTCCTGCAGATTACACAAGTAATTTGATCACGTCACTATATTGCATCTGTTTGGTTATGCTCACATGGACCTGAGAGTTGGGCTGAGTATACGGCTTTAAAACAGCCGCTAAATGTTTTTAGCAACCCTCCTCCCTGGGACTCGGTTGGGATCCGTGTGTGCGAGTTTTACACTAAGGGTCTGAAAAGGTGTGTAGAATCAACATTTTTACGCACTGTACACGAAGGTGTCACAAAGCAAGCATCAAATTTATTCACAACTTTAAAGCAAAATTTTATGCATCTTTGGCCGGTTTTTCTCGAGCACTGTTAGGGATTTTTCGTTAGAAATAGGAACGTTTAGCAATTTTAATCAACAGTTGACTGGTTGGTTGTTCATTTTAACTTGCTTATAAGACGATCATTGTGGATATCTACCAAGTGAGAAAAATGAGGCGAACACAGCCATACTAAGACTGGCTTCCATTGGTTTCCGGCTGCGTTTTCTTAGTACCACTAAACTTAGAACACTCACCAAATTGTGGAAGATGCGACCACGTTGTCTTATCTAGTAGCAGGTGCTTACGCCATTCGAGCACCTACGTTGTGGATAATGTGAGAATCTGAACATGCCATGGTAACTGCCATTCTTTAATATAACCTCAACACAGGACACACGTCTACTATAGTTTTAGAAGCGCTATCGTTGCGCAGTTTGAAGTTGGACCTGGTGTCAGTGCAGTCTTTTCGTTTTGCAATGGTTACGCTGAAGAGGTCCAGTGAGTAAAAGGCCTGCAATTATTATTCATCTTCACTCCATATATTACTTTATACGGAGAAACGAATGGCTTTCCAACGTAACAGATGACATGGCAAAACATAAGAGAGTGGTCATTCATCGTGAACGGAACTTCAGTGGTGGCTTCAGTGCAATAACTAGATCGAAGAACAATCTGCAATTTGTGGACGTTGCTCATAAATAGAGAGAAGGGTTATAAGTCATGACTTGAATTCAAACCTTGTTGGTAACGTAGCCAAGTAGATGATGATCTTTAATAACCAAGGGTGTGCGATTTGGCTGCGCCCATTTTCACTGATTACAATAACCACACCATAAAATTTGGAGAAAACTTTCTTTGGCACCCACGCAGTTGTAAAAAATACATGTAATCCGCAAATACTTACATATCTATTAAAGATTCGCGCACAGCTGCAGTTCATGTCACACACCTTGTATGCATATCTTGTTCAGATTTACGAGTCACGCTGCGTGCAGAGCTCAGTGGCTGCTGGCTGAATGCGGAAATATATGGTCAAAAAACGATACTGTTGGATCCCCAGACTTTGAACTATTCAGCGTATCCAATCACGCCACACTAACCTATGCAAATCACACTAAATTCTCTCCTGTAATTATCATGAAAATGGATCATCAATCTATGAAATGATGCCCTAAACTATTAGACGCGGACTACTTTTAAATTAGGCTGTCACAAGCCTTCGGAAATTAGTAGGTTTACTGGCCTATTTTTAAAGCAATTAATGTATTCTTTCGAAGGGCTTATAATCAGTTATGTTTCTGGAGCCATACTCTCCTTTCACTGTAAAGTATTTTGGGCTCAGATTGACCGAAGTTTAGAAAGCCTAGGATGACGAGTTTTGCCGAAATTGAACCGCAGGTTTATATCTTAATGACAAGTCTCAACATACTCGAATGTTCAGCTGAATGACCAGTGGTCAAACGACGGGATTTCTTCTCCCCTGAACTTTGTTTCTGCCTCTTGAACCTTAATTAAACCTTTCCTCTTGATGACGGTCTGGTCGTGTTTGAGTGGCGGGCATGTGTGGCATTTACAGCGTTGACTTGCACATGAAAGATTTGTTCTTTCCCAAAGCTGTCAATATGGTCAGTTATTCTGCAGAGAGCTATTTATTTCATCTGGGTCGGCTTGTCCCAAGTGCACGTATTGTAGTCGCTGTCACACAATAAACAACACAATTTGTTCGATTTTGAATACCAAACGTATCACTCTGCATAGCGGCTAATGGTACATATTACTGTGTACTGATTCCTACATTCTCCTGAGGGAATGAAGCAGGGTTCCGAGAGGTTGCTACACTGAACCTGTCAAGTTGATGTTGTGGAAGTTATTCAAGAGCGCAAAATGAGTGTGACGTCTGATACAAAAAACTAACTGGAAGTTACTGTGAGTTTTCGTAATGATAGCGTTGAGTATTTATGAGTTTGCAATGAATAGGTCATGGATAACCGGTTGGTTCATCCATTGGGCTGGATGGAGAATTCGTCATACACTGCACGTTTGGCCTGTTGAGTTTTTGCTACAGTGGCAACAAGGTCCTCCTGCTAAAAGAGATCACCGTGACCGTGCATGTCTGCTTGTAGTTCGGTTAAAAAAGGGCATTCAGACAACACTCTGATTTGACTTATCTTGTGCAGGCGCGCAGCAGGTGGTTTGGTGGGATTAGTGTGCATGTAGTCCTGGTGACTGTGTAACTTGGTAGAATCCCCAAGCTCCAAGTGAGTTATTACAAGAGATCCAGTAAACCTGATGACAGCCTTTACTAAGGATGTTGGCTGATATTAACCAGGGTCGACAGTACTTCTAGTATACCTTTGTTCTTCTACTATTTTTATGTAAATTGTGAAAGAAATGTTAATTTGAGTGCTCTGTTAAGTTTTGTGGAAATACTGGGTTTTGACCTTTCAAATATGAGATTCCAATGGATGTTTACTGATGTTCGAAAACACATCTTCCCATTTTGTACCCTTGAGTTAAATGTCCAGTAAACCTTGCGCGGAATTTTGAGTGGATTAAAGGTGTTCACTTGTAAGTAGTAGAGGGAGCTTGGTCGAGATTCATCACATTTCCACGAAGCTTTCCACATCACTAAGAATTTTTGCTGGATTTTTTTTAGGTATGCTATCGAAATCTGAGCTAGGGTACTGTTAACCGTGCACAGCGCTCTGTTCTGAATGATTATTAAATACTAGAGTGTATAATCTAAGGTTTTGTGCAAAAACCTTCGAAAACTTAAAGCATCCACAAACATTTGTAGAAGGCTGAAAGTACGAGGCCTAGAGCGAAAATGAAACGGGTGACGTACATGCTGCTTTGCTATCACTCCATGTGCTACTTAGGGAACAGTTGAACTTTTACGCTCAGCTCTGTTAATAGAAAAAGCAAATATAAAGAAAGATGCCTTCCGAAAGGGCCTGCCAGAAATGCAACCTACCCTGTTCATCTCGACAGCCACCACTGGAAAATAAAATGTAGTTCATTTCAACTAGTGAATGAAACCGAGTTTGGTGAAGCCATATGCAGCATTATTTTTGTGTGATTTGTGGAATCATTGTATTCCCGTAATGGATTTTTATTACTGTTTCTTGAAGCAGAACTTGTACCTGGCACGCTATTGTCGTGAATTCAGTTTTTCCGTGCCTTGCAGTTTATACTGGTATCTGTTGGTTCTTGCTCGCCAAATGCATCCAGTTTATTGTACGAAGTGCTGCAGTTTTTGCCCTTACTAAATACTTTGATGGCCATCTGTTTGAGAATTTACACCCTAGACAATGACACTGGCGGTAATGAACAGTATTTCACTGCGCAGCAAACCCAAAAATCTTTTGAAGGGGGATTTTGATGGAAGGACATACGGCAAAAACGAAACGAGCCAGCCAATTGGAGCTCACAAAACTAGACAGAGATTACCAACAAGGAGACTATTACATTGGCAGTTTACTAAAAGTAGCTCAGACATCATAGTTGATGGTTGTTTTGTTCGCTAAGCTAGGCAATTTAGTTTGCTACGTGCTTTATTACTGGGTATATTCCTCAGTTAAAGTTGTTGATGTACCATCAAACACCCGTCTTACACAGGCTGTGGTGGTCAGATATCGGTTGATGATAACGTGGCGACTCTTGAATTTTTCCGCCTGCAATGGCTACTTTCAAAAACCTGATATAAGCGGTTACTGTGGAGCACAGCTGTGCCATTTGGTCATAACTCGTGGTACACAAACCTTGCAGACTTGTAGCCAGTAGCACCAAGATAGTCCTGGGTGCCAAATATATACTCTTGAAGGCCGGGTGCGGATAAATTTTTCAGTGTTTATTTGGCACGAAGTAATGTGCGTTGAAGTCTTTTTCGCCAGGTTAATCCCCCTGTATGAGCTATTTGGAACTGAACGATATACTTACCTGTCATATTTTACTTTGCAGCTTAACCCGGTGGTAGAAACAAGTTGTTTGTTAAAAGGTTTCCAGAAGTTAGCAACCGGTATACTTTCCTAATCTGATTGCACACTAACATTCACTACTTGGCCTGCGAAGTTTAAGGGAAAAAATTTGACCACTGGTGGATTATTCACATTCAAATCTACCGCGCATCCTCATTTCCCGCTAATGTTACACGATGGGCACTTCAAAGTCCCTTTAGCATCTGGTTCAGGCTACTGCCGAGTCCTGCATCAACCCATATAAACAATGGTGTATTACGTAGATAAATACAATCACACATTCTGCTCGCCTTTTTTGTTGACAGTGAGAATGTTACGATCCATCTTTTGGATCGACTTTTTTATTAGCTGTTTGTTCTCTTCCTTATAGACTACATTCGTGCGGATTCCATAGTTTTTTAAAGGTATTTGTAGTGGGTTGCTGAAAGTTAGTCTTGTAGATGTTTGAAGCTTTCCTTGAATTGACCAGGCTGGCAGCTAGGTTTTTAAGTTTTCAGAAAATTCCAATTACTCATAGTATGGACGAGAAGACAGACGCCTCGGGGATGAAAACATCTCAAAGACCTTCAGCTTACCAGATGGGTGTTCTACCAGATCAGCTACCCAGGGCGCTGCTCCACTTCACACATGCGCCTGTATTTCACATAGGGCCGAAAAGGGCAACCGCCATCATTTGTGTGAATTTCACAGTGGGTCAGCTATTGACATCGCCCAAGTACCCGAGAGAATTCTGTGTTAATTGGTATAACGTACAAGGGGGATTGAGGAGTCTGGAAAACAGCAAACTAAGCATTCGTTTTCTCTCGTTTTATATGTGTTTAGTTCGCACGCTCACCAAACTACTTAGTATACTTTTATATTTGTATATTCAGGCGCTCCGTTGTTATTTATCTGTACTGGGCCTAAGCAGTTTTCTGTTTTCTTATTCGATACACCGGAATGCGTTTAGCTCCTCCTAAATTTTCATTGTTTCAGTGATTCATTAAAAGTCACACTCTCTTTCAGGAGTGAAAAAGCTGTATGACGATTTTCGCCCCACTCCATGGGACTGTCCTGTTTACTTCGTGCGCGATGACTATACGTCTCGAAAGGTGAGTGAGAATGCTATTTCTCTTAGTTACGTGGGCAGAAGGTCCGTGTTTCAAACCCAACCTCCGCATCTTGACTGCTCCTGTCTAGGCATGGGCAACCTGGCAGTATATCAGCCCTCGGGCTTTCTTCGGGTGACGTGAGAACTAGACACAGAAAGGGTGTTACAACTGAACGATTTCTTGTCGACGTTTTGCCTGAATGCTTGATGACAAAGAGTGGTGACCTCCGAAAAACGGTGGTCTAAAAACGTGACTCTCGATATTAAGATCGAAAAGTATTTAGTATCAGGATTAAATGTTCCTATAAGCCACCTCTTGCTGCATTCTGGCCTACTGTCTGTTCATCGGAGTATCCTGTAATGGGAGCATGTTGGTCCCCCGAACTACTTTTCTCCATAGTGATTCTTACCTACAAAAGGGGCTGCTGTAATCAAAAGTACAGTCCTCACCAAAGTGTTGTAACGTGCTTTCGGTTTACTCAAACCGTCGGCAATAGTGTTCATTACTCAGCCAATGCATTTTCAAGCCATTGTTGGTAGTGTGGACGAATTCGGGAATTTCCGTAGAGATTTCGTCCTCCAAGTTAAAACGGTCTATTCTGAAAAGACGAGTAGTGCAATACAGCTGTTTTATCCCTATTGGGAATCATCAGCGTCGCGCATTTCACGAAACTCCTAGAAATCTGGAACCCGAAACTTTCCGGCTAATAGCTTGAAAACTTAACCATTCGGCCACAGGCCGCCCATGACCGACGCACTAAAGAGAGTTCGGAGCTTCGGGAGACGACTGATGTTCATATGTCTGCGTGAATCATACAGGCGAGGACTGACTTTTCGCACGCAGCATCCTCAACCGACCCCGTCTCAGAAGCCATTCATTCCAAAATTGAAATCCTGCATATTCTGTGAGCCACCTTTGCATCCGGGAATTGTTTACCACTGCCGCGATAGCGGTTAAGCTAAACGTTTCACTGCAAATCAAATTATCTATCTAATGGTCCAATATAGCTGACAGCCTACTACGGTCTCACCTTCCCTAGTTCAGATAATTTCTTACCACTGGACGCGGTTTGCTCATGCCGAATGTTAAAAGGTTGAATTTACTGTGCTCCTAAGGGTTAAAGGCTAAAAAGTTCGCCTTTCCGTGGTTCGCTGTTGGAAGAAACTTGGTACCAAGCGTGCAGTGTGTGGCGATTGTCTGACTTGTGATTACATTGACAGGCTATTTCGTTTTGTTACGTCAGTCTCCACGCCAGCTATGGGTAGCTGGATTATTTTATCAGGTCATTTTTGAAGATCTTCCATGATTACTCGTTTTCCTCCCATTAACGAAAGGGAGTTTTCTGCTGATTAATTGTGTTATTATCAGCTGTTTGGTGCCGAAATGCTGCGGTACGTTAACTGCCGTGGGCATCCTGGGGGAGTGTGTTGCGGTGGCTTTGTTACCAGGGCGTGCAAGTTTAGCGCACTTTGTTGCCTCATCAAGGACGACTGCGACTTGACTAGGGGGCTGTTGACCAGTTAATATCAGCTAAAGTGGGAAGTCCATGTTGTTCATTTATCACTAGATTTTCGGATTTTCCAAGTGGCATGAATTTTGCAAAAAATGGGGACTAACAAGGAAACTGAATAAATGTGCATGGTTAGCGTCACAGATTACTGAACTTCTTAACTCATGTCAGTTAAATGAAGCTGAGTGAACCATATTCTACATATTCACATTTTTCTGGATAGCGTATTGAACAAGTGAGCTCGGCTTGTGCACTGAAAAAAACCAGTATTGAACATGGTACCCTGTAATCGTGTGACGGAGAGTGTCCCACTAAGGGATGAAATTATTTCGCATATCATGCAATGAAGCGATTTATCTGTTCTGTCTGGAAAACGAATTTCAGCCATCTTAACAGTCGGTAAAAACTAAGCTGAAGACATCAGTCATACCGCTTTCGATAAAGTCCTTGTAATAAGAGAGGAACTGGGATGTTCCCATAGTTGTTGGCTGACTTGAGTGATATTTTTGCCAAAGACTTAGGAACGGTAGTTGAGTGGGCACCTGGCAATCAGGTAGGTAATGCTGTCAACGTGCCACGAACCCTTGAACTGGTCGACCGATAAGGTCGCTGTGCCAAGCTATCAACTCATAATACACCCTGGCCTGGCCGAAATAACTTAGCATCGAACATCTACTCACTTGCACCAGCACTGTTGAGCCTCAAGCCATCAGCGGTACTGCAACAAACGAAGAATACCGGCAATTTATATGTACATTGGCAACATGGATTCAATGGACTACTCATGAACATGGTGGACGAACTGACTGAACCACTTCTGGTTGTCCATGGAGTTTTTCCAAAACCTGTCTCCTCATTAAAAGTGATAAAGCTGCCTTGAGATACCGAACACAGACGCAGTCGCGTTAGCGAAAACGAGGCAATGAATGATACAATCTGTCCAGAAGACATTATGATTAATCACCTTGATAGCCCTAATCCATTGTTGATTGAATATTAGGGGAGTGTGAATAACTGTCGATATAGAAAACACAAGAAAACTAAACCAATGTGTATATGCTAAATTTATCCGGTTTAATCTGAGTAAAGCTGATGAACCAACACCGTGGTCTCACAGGCGGAGCACTGTGTTTGCTTTTGCTCAGTCAGTCCAAAATCACCATTGCAAACACGATCATGTTCGCCGCATGTAACTTATTGATGCATGTGCCATTTCTAAAAGGTGCACAGAGGTAGATATCTTCTGCATGGCTGGCACTTGGTTTTCTTCAGTCAAATTAACAAAAGAATCATAAATCGGTCGACCGCTGTCCGGACAACAGAGCATTTCATAGTTTTGTGGTTACTTAGGGACTGGGACACACTGACCTGCTTAAACTCAAAGATTGGAAAAGGAAAGGCAGCATAACAAGGTTTATCCCTTAAATAGAACTTTTAATGGTACCACTTAATGATAGATGGTTTTGGCAATGCTTTACTGCGAACAAACAGTGTTTCACGCGATGGTATTTTGTCTCGAATCCTCTCCAGCAGCGTACACTAAATACGAAAAGGTGTATCGCTCGTATAGTTTCCTGGGTACGATATCACGTTTAAAGTTGAAGAAAACTCTTTGATAGCCCTAGAGCTGCCCCGTATAAAGTGACAGAAACAGGTACACCCATGCTCCATATGGATGGGTCATTTCGATTGGTACGATTACCCGCATGTTTCCCTTTTTATAGTGTTAGAGCTATCCTCATTCGTTTCTCTGTTGTTCGCCAGTATTTGTGAAACTGGGCAGTGGTAGCAGACATTGTTGCAGTCCCTACGTCATGCCGACACATTTGCGTCGGCGGGGTAGCCCATACCTCAAGCAGACATTGCTTGGGCAACTGTAGCATTCATTGTCTGATCGATGCCCTCATTATCGGACTTCTGCAGACGCTGTCGCACACAATGTCCCTTAATGAGGTCAGATGCACTGTCGGCCGCCCAACCCAGTCCGACCTGTAGGCTTTGATTGGAACCGACGACTTTGCATCCTGCTTTCCCACTATAGTCCCGTCTGATGTAACGTGGTGCAGTTCGTGTATGCAATCTGGATCATTCTAACAAACGTATTTTTTCTGCAGAATGATTGGGAGCGCCAGTGGAAAATAAATCTCTCTGCATTTTCTTCAATGAAATCACACAAGGCGATATTGATATGCAGCTTATTGACCATTCTTTCCTCAGTGGACTTCAGTAGTGAACATTGGTTTATTCATGGTCATTAGTCTGAGGGTTCGGTTGGAGATGCACATGCTGGTCTACATACGAAAATGAATTTTGTCGTTGACTGTACACAGCCAGTTAATCCGTTTTTATTGCTGCACAGTTTCCCTCGTGTAACAAACAACAAACCGGTCACTCAAGGGTGTGTGTTGTATTTGGGGTGGGCTTGGTGATCCTGGTCACACTCCGGCTGTTTATAAGTGATTCATTTTTGTCTCATATGTCAGTTCTTTTATACTAATTATTGTATTAAAGATATCTTAATTAGACGATCATCAGGAAGTCCAGTTTTGGGTAGGTTATCAAATTATTCCGAGTTTCGGCAACAGCGTATGAATTTAAGTATCAAATCATTCTGACCTGTTTCAGTGACTTTCGGTCGTTTTCTTTTTCCAAAGAACGCTTTGTGCATATGTTGCACTAAAATTATCACAATCAGCGACGCACTTCGATAATTTTTTGTTTCTTATTCATACGACCTCAGTTTTCTTTCTTGTTAGGCCGTATTATCTTGACCTGACACTCAAGGATGATGGCTAAACCTCAATTTTCACCACTAAATTGTCTGAATAATTCTGCCTCACAGTTTGCAATACGCTTCGCACATGCAAATAGCAGAGTGTTGAATCAAGACTAGGTGGGCTCGAACCCTAACCTCATGCTTGCGCATGAGCCGATTGGGGTAGTAGATAAATTTGTCTACCTGGGCAAATATATCAATCCCGGTGATCCTGCCAAAGATAGTCTTTTCCCTCGGACTGGGAAGGCCTGATATCAGCTTATCTTTCAAGGGTCGAGTTTACAATGTTGCGGTGAGCTCCATATCACCATACGGGTCAGAAGTCTGGCCGCTGCGCGCTGAGGACGTAAAAAATCTTTTTAAATTTGACCGTCGATTTCTTCGAAGCATTGCCCGAGTACGTTGGGAACACCAGATCAGGAATCGTGAAGTGCATTGGGTTGTTTTCAGAAGACATTACTCTCCCACCATAGATGAACTTCATAGGTTACGCTGGGTTGGTCATGTGCTCCACATGCCCGTTGACCGACTTCCCCGAACGAGCTAGGGGAAGTCAAACAATGAACTGGCAGTGAAGTAAAAATGCCATGACCAACAAACTCAGCCGCGCTGGCCATTGCTGTACCCCTGGATGGGGACGTTGTCTGACATGGACCAGTCACTCCCTCAATGGAGTTCGTGCTTCTGAGCTGTTGCCTTCAACGCATAGTTCCCCTTCCGATCTCCCCAGTGAAAAATCCACTGACACCACTGTATTTACGCTGCCACCTCCAATACGTAGCTGTGTACCCCACATACCCAAACCATTGACGACGGAAACCGTAGCAGTTATAAACACCGTTCAACAGGTACGCGGATTTACAGCTAATGATGATGATTATGATAAAGACGACGATGAATTTTCATCAGGAGGGTAAAGGAACTGGTAGGTAGCTGGACACTTGGGCCATTGTAACGTCCCGCTAGCCCCGTGATAGCCTGTCAAACGCACACTTGAAATCCAGTCAAACTTGTCACTTTAAGGTGCTAAGTTAACGTTACACAAAAATGTGATACACGGCGATGTAGCCAATGCACATGCTTTTGGTATGTGCGTATCTTGGTGGTGCCGTATAGACCGCGTTCCCTTATCCGGTACCAAGTTACATAAGATAGTCATAAGATTATCTGGCGCGCGTAGAGAACACATGCCGTGGAACTTTTTTGGTGCATAGTTGCTAAGCGAGCCGAATGTAACACGAGAAGTGAGATACTGCCAACCTTGGATAAGAGCGCATGGAGTTTCAGATTTGGGTTCGAACCACGAACCTTCCTGTTTGTAACCTCACATCTTAGCTCACAGCCAGCTCGGGTTCTTATAAAAGTATAAAAAAACTGAAAAAGAGAAGTGGCAGAATCAAACGAATGAATGGTGTAGAGGCGTTACCAACTATTACTGATCACTCTGGTGGTTGAAGGCGCAGTGCCTCAACGCCACTTGATTTCTATTAAGATTTCGAAGTTTCACAAACACCGTTAACACTTATATATCACTATGGCAAACTGACAAGTGATCCAAGGATCATCCAGTGTTATCTGTGTCAGACGTTTGAGGCGCTTGAAATAATCTTTTTGTCCACACAAAGTTGCACGCACCACATCCTCCTCAACAGACTCACCGATGTTTTGTTTTGACGCCCAGTTAGTTGCACACAATTCTTACCCTTGTCCTGGATCCTGCAATCAGGGGGTTTCTATCAATAAAGTCCTGGCAAGGGTTCATGATTGTTTTCCATTCTGCGATTCACACAACGTGTCATATCGTAAATCCATCGAGAATGGAATTGCTTGGTTTATCAAAAGAAAAACGGACAAGAAATGATAGTGCTGATCCTTATAGTGAGAAGGCGCTCAGTATGTGTAACAATTGGATCGCTGTGAGGTTTGGGTGAATAATTCTTCCATATTGTGAATTTCCCGTTGATTTCGCAACTTCTTGAAGAAAACTACCGTTTTTAAGAAAGCAGTAATTATAAGGAAATAAGTGCCGTACAGTCTTGCCCAGTTTGCGTTCAGGGCTTCATAGAATGATAGAAATGGTGTCAGTTTGCGACGTAAGTTTTCACTGTAACTTGACAGTAAACAGGAACTAAAATTCGACAAGAAAACTGGTGTTCATTTCAGATATTGGCTAGTTTTTTCACTAATAGGTCGGATCGATTGATTTTCTATCTATACATTATTGCCACAGTTTGATTTTTTGGTTATTCTGAGACAACGTCTAAATGTATCATTAATTTGGACGTGGTCGGTGGAGCGATGTCGATACATGCAGGGATCCTCTAGACTGTTGCTTGTGATGTATGGCTCGTGTTCCCTCTGTTTGAGCGCCCATCCTCATTGCTAACAAGTAGCACTCCAGTTAATTCTGCGAAGCGAGTACATCCCGTGGCTGAATGCTCTCCAGTGCATTTACAGTCAACTCCGCAGCTGTCTCTCACAATACGGTTGACTGTTTGATGGTAGGTAAATTCAAACTATGTGCCGTTTCGCACTTGATTCTAGCGAACATATACGATAGACTACACCAAATATTACCTTTCAGCGCAAAAGCATCTGAATTGTAGGGTAAAGCAGACCCTCCACCGTATTTAATTCTGTTTACGTAGCCGGTCATTTCATTCTATCATCAGTTCTAGACTTCATGTCTCGGTTTCCTACTTTCTCATCCTCCAAACTGATTTCCAGTTCTTTGTCGGGGGCTGACAGCCACTCTCTGTGAGCATTCGTCAAGCAGCTGTTTTTCAAAGGGTTGCCTTTGTCGGGGGCTGACAGCCACTCTCTGTAAGCATTCGTCAAGCAGCTGGTTTTCAAAGGGTTGTCACATTTCGTGTACCTCTCCGTTGCTGTTGTTGTTACTTTGCACCAAACACATACGGGTAGGCACTCGATTTAAGTGCCCCCAAACTACCGTCGGATATTCCAGCATGTGTGAACCGAGGGGTGGTTTTTATCAGCTGTGTGGCCAACACTGTACGTGTGGGTGAGCACAGGATGTCAAAACAGGTGTAAGCTGCTGTTAGTTTATTCGAAAGGGACATCTAAATGATGTAGAATCACGGTTTAACTTTGCCCTTTTGAATTTTCAAAAGCCAGTTCAGATGAAACAGGTAAGCTGTCACAAACGAGACAGCTCGGTTCAACCCACTGTTTATTGATACCAACCTGGAGCAACTACAGAAACCAGCAAAGCCATGGATAATTCTTCATTTACTAGTTATAACCCGGACAAAAATTTGTCAGGAATCTCTACTAAACGTTTGGTCATATCTGGAGAATGGAAAGTTGGAAACAGTCGGCAATATGTAATATTTTTGAAGGTTACTCTCCGATCAAAACCCCCCCGTGTTGCCTGTTCGCTATAAAGGGAGTCGTACACGGGAATAAAAAATGTTAGGGGGTTGAGTGGGGATTTTTCTATAGGACGGAGCTGCTGAACTTATCCATCATATTTATTATTGTATCATGGGACATTGCAATACACAAATCAGTTTATAGTAACCTGCTGCTTGCTCAAGGTCCATTTCGGCGGTCAGAATATGGACCGAACACAGTTACTATTTTATGTGCAATCTCTAGGTCATCTCACTGTTAATCGACCAGTGACTGCACCCAGACGTCGGCACTTTCTTTGCTACCGGCTCACAGGAAATCTAGCTCCAATTATTTTCGTTTTCTTGTACTCCTAATAATCGGTCAATGTATTCATATTGACTGATTTATTTATGCGCATAAATCCGATCAAACAATCCACGAAAATTTAGTCAGCACACTTCTTATTCACCAACATGGTCAAGCTGAGTGCAGTTCTCAGATAGTGGTATTAGGCGGATAAAGAATGCCAAAGGAATAAATTCCGTAACTGATTCACCACAGTGCCTCAATGATCTGGTACATGTCTTAACGCAGTGGTGGTGCCTCGTTTTTGCGTGGCTGTTTTTTTTTGGAAAGTTTTGATGACTACACAGAGGATGTATTATAGGAGCCGTCAGACATTTGAGTTAATACATCAGCTGCATAATCAACAGCAATTCCACTGCAAAAGATAGTACTGGTGATGAGCTCCAAGAAGAGCAAAACTCGATTCCAGTGCTTCCTTACTTGGTTGCAGACTAACCATAAAACTCACTTCTCATTCTGTCACGGGAAGCACTCGCCATAATGTAGGGAAATCCGGACTAGGAGAGTGCTGCTGAAAACAAGTGTGGTGTAATGTGGATTTTTGGGAAAGCATGTTTCTGCAGTTGTCTTGAAAATGATGCTCAGACGTTGATATGTGAAATGCTTGTCGTTCTTTTTATCAGGAAACAAATTAGAGTTGGAATAATAACTTATGGAATAGTTACCAGTGTGAGTTTGGCATCCATTAGACACATTGTCTGGTTGGGGTTTCTTCAGTCTGAAAGTTTTTCCGTCTCAGTTTGTGAACTATTTTTTGCTTCCTCTGACTCAAGTGTGATTAAGTGATTTATTTTCGTCAGTTCTAAATGGTCGAGTGACGGGTAAAACTAGGGCTAACTCTTCCCTATCTAGGACTGAGACAGATTGTCTTAACGTGGTAAGTTGGAGGTTAGGATGACAGCACCAAACTGGGTAGTCGTTCTACACATCGTTTCGTACGGATTAATGTATGCTATCTCCGAAAGAGACATATAATGTCGTCCATTATTCTGCCAGTATTGGAGGGGGGTGGGTGGTATATAGCATCTTGGGATGTGTGTTGAAAAGCCCTCAACTGACCTGTCGTACTAGTATTCATCGGAGGACGGTGGACAGCATCTATTTTCTTTGCTTTCAGAGGTGTACGACAGATGAATGTGCGATAAGATGACTCAGGGCATGTGGTAAGATGACACCATACGTTAGCATTGACACTGCCCTCTGCAGCTAACAAAAGTGCGATACTACTTACGTGTAACGTGTTGCCATAACTACTTGTATTCGCTGACTAAACCTTCAGATTAGGTTCTAACTTTTGTCTGGAACGTGAGCTAGAGGTACTGCTTCTAACTCAACTTGGCCCGCCAAAATAGATGAGTGAACTAGCAGGGATCCAAAACGAACAAGGTTTCAAACACATTGCAAGGTAATGGCCTAGCTCGGCGAAAGGAACTAACAGCCATCTGATCAACCACCAAGGCGTATATTCATTTTCTTATGAAATCAATCCCCTCCTCAGATAAAGACTACTTTTGGTTCTCTGTTTATGATGAACTGAGCACGTGTTCAGACAACTCAGGATGGGTTAACTGTAACTGTTGGACAACTTTGGGGGTTTTAAAACGACAAAATCAGACGGAACCCAATTATTGTTGATTGTTTTCGAAGTACTATTTAAGTCGCGGTCAAGCTAAGACTTGTGTAAACCCTATGTCCATGTTCTTGGTTTGCTTTTCTCCCCTGTGTCTGTCCTCATTTTCGCTTTCCGTTTCTACTGAAGCGTATATATGAAATGCCATTTCCTGTGCATCAAGTAACGTCAGATGATATACTCCTCGTTTTCTCCGTGCTCTTAAATGGTGACCCAAAGTGGTTAAATTCTAAAGGAGCTATTACTGAAACCAGAATTTCCATGCTGTTTGATCCATAGTCCGTGGATATTTCAGCGGTTTTGAGTCGCCAGGTTTATCATCTTCATTTCAGCTCACCCATGCGACATATCCCTTTGTCATTCTCAGCACCGTCTGTCGGCGTGTATATGATCCTGGTCGTCAACCCGTGGTATCCTACTGGGTATTGTTGCGGCCTTAGTTCCTTATTTTTTTTATACCTGTTGGTTCAGTCAGCACTCTGTATCTGAACACTTTTGTCATTGAGAACAGTCTCGACTGTGGTTGACTGTTTATTGACCACCTGGTGTTCATGGCTTTATTTCGCTCTCTTCATCAATCAGTACAGCAAAACTTCCCTAGAGAGTCGGAGGCTGTCAAAAACGGTTGCTATGCAGGGAGAATGTGGTAGAAAAATCATGCGAACCCAACCTGAGCCTCACGACTACTCCTGTCTAGGCTTGAACAATAGGACAGTATCATCCCAAAAGCTCTGTTTATGCGTGTTGGCCTTTGGCTCTAATTCTGCAAGGAGTACAGAGAGAGCCTTTTCGATTACGGGGTTCTGTACTGCATCACACGTGAACTAACTTTAGGTCACGGCGTCAAATTTGTCCAGCATGAACGAAAGCGAAACCGTAGTTCAAACGATCAGTTAGAAAACGCTTGGAACAAATCGCGAATTTGTCGTTTGCCAAACTTTTCCAGTACTTGGTTAACTCCTTTAAAGTACCGAACAGCTCAATGGCTCTTTAACAGTTCGAAGTGAAAACATACAAGCAGGAGGTTTCGCTCCGCTCTTTAAATACCGTTGCATAGTAAACTGAAAAATAAGCCAGCCATCAGGGTTGCTGTACAGTAACTCCGTATTCCCCTCTTTCAGCGCAACACTGAACTAATCAACATCCTGGTGACCCAATAAGGTTCTTCAGCTTATGACGATCGCTTCTAGAACGCGCATAAGTGCTTGACAGATGACAATCCTGGTATGTAGTGGTTAAACAATTGTCATACTGTAAAACCCTGAAAGTTCTTAAGGACACCACAAAGCAAGTGAAGGTATATGTGTGGCGTTCGCACACGCCGTGGATTCTTATGCGAGTAATGCAGTTCGTAAAGTGCACATCTCAGTGTTTATCTCAAGAGAGGTTCAAAACAAGAGCCCGCGTTTTGCTGAGCCTTAACATTTAATGGTTCATTTTTAGCCCCACATCCAGCACAACAGGAATCAGGATTTCAAATTTCTAATAGGCCATGAATTGCCTTCTTTTTTAAAATAAAACTTGACAATAAGATACACAGAATAATAGTGCGAATAAACTTATGAAAACACTACCAAGAATGTGTAAGGTTCTGAAGCATACATCCTGTTCTTTGAAAATACATGTCTCTCTCTCTCAAGTAGTACAAAGAGAGAAATGGAACTGGAATTTCTGTATTTCCAAACCAACTGCCAGTACAACGCGGGTGGTTTTCTGCCATCTAATCAAGTCTTATCTCTGAAGTGGAAAATGCTGACGACATAGGCGACTGCCGTAGAGGCAGGCAGTGGACTGGTTTTTCCACTAGTTTCCAGAACAAGTTTTGACGGCGAACAGGCAGTTAATTGAAGCAAACGCCAGCTAGTTTACCCCATGTGAACAAGTGAAACTCCAGCAGCATTTTTGTTTTCAGACTTTATTTTGTGACTGCAGTAGTGCAAGTATCTGAATTTGGGCTGCCTACGCAAGTTGTGTGGCATGGTAGCAAACAAACGGGAAGCTAGCACGAAACATGACTTAATTTCAGTGGTCTGTTAGGTTTCGCAGTAATAAAAAGCAGTCTGCGGACTACCCCGTTAGTAATTTAAATCGATCTTCAAAGTTTTTGAATGCCCAGCTTTATTTTGGACAACACTGTTCATAGTAACCTTCGTGTGTTTTCGTCATAAGTGGATCTTCTCCGTTGGTGCGTAGGCGACCGCATGTCGAAATATCGCTTCAGCTGGAACAAAATAAAAACGATTGAATTGATTAAAATTTCTAGTTGTGCGACGCCTGATGTTTTGCAGCCCTAGAGAAATAGTGCAGCAAGGAGAAAGACATGATTTTAAGAATCACTTACACAACAGGTTTATTATATAACTCGGAAGCTACACTCAATAGTATTAGTTAGAAGTTTACTATTATTGTCCAACTTTTAAGAAAATTCCGTGATTATGCACACATGAATTTGAGGCCGTCCTGTAGCACCACCTAATATGGTGAATTTGGTTAAAATCTCGGTTTTAATCTTCCTGATCCGCAAGAATAAACTTTACGTACTCGTCTACTAAACGGGAAGTTGGTTTGCCAAACTTATCCTTGAGACTCTGTGAAAATCTGCTTAGGACTAGGACACGAAGTGAACCAACATAGGTATTTCAGTGATCAACAGTACACGTGACTGCTTGACCGATTTGGCCTCACGGTAGCACAACAGCACCTAGACTCAATGCTACTGAAGAACGACTGGTGTTCAGCATAAATTCGTAGAAACGTTCACTATTATCATCGCACCTGCTTGTAAACACAAACTGCAACAGCTCCTGCCTCAGTCTAACTGAGGCGCTGCACTTCTGCACTGAAATATTCGGCAATTAGGACGGTAACAGAACTCTTCATGATAGGTAAAAGACTGCTACTTTCTTGGCAAAAAATCTCGTCCAGTGAATCGCAGATGCATTTGGCTGGAACACAGAGAATCTGTAAATGACCTGGTGGACAGGCGAACAATACGACAGTTTACATGTATCTAATCAAGCAGGGATGCTTCACCTCACCAACACCAGCGCAACCAACTGCAGCATTTGAATGTTCTGGATTTCGCTGTCAGTAGCGTCTAGACAACAAAGGTTTCGCAGTCTCCATTTCTCTGACTTCTATCGACAGAATATGAAGAACATGAGTACGAGCAGAGCGGTAGTCAACTTAATTACGGATTTGGACACTAGCGTCCCACTGTTGAACGTGAAATGGCAGATGAGAGTAGTGGTGCGCAGCGGGTAACTTTCTTGATGACGTGATTGATGATCCTAAGTCTGGGATCATATGAAGAGCGATAATTGAGTGGGACGAGATTGGCGTTGCGAAAGAATAATGAGGAGAGTTTGGAGGTATCAGCAGTGGCATGTCATCCCTTATCCGACCCGCTGTATGCAGCGAATAAGACAGTCCGGCTGACACCACCATACGACGGCTGATGTTGCACGGGGGTACTTTTGTTTGTCTAATTTATGGTTGTGCGTGGGCTGATATGTTTATAGGTGGCCAAAATCTAGACAAGGAATGATTGGACTTCCCGACGAAGGCCTTCGGTCCAGGGAGCCAGAGTGTAAGCTAGCAGTAGTAAGGCTACCACAGTGGTCCTACTTCTAAGGAACAGGCTGCCACATCTGCACCAATTTCAAGAGTCAGCGGACTCTTCCTCAGATCTTTATTCGATGAAAAATATGGTAGGAGAGTCCCCCTACTTCATGGGCATGCTCCAGTGCAGCTCACTCGGTTTCCGGGCCAGCAGCCGCACCACGATGAGTTTCCGTGCTTCAGCGACGAATTGTGACTCACCTATGATCATCAGCATCATCATCATAGACAGCGCAACATCAGTGTTCAGCAAGAATGCTTCTCTGCTGTAAATTCATGATTTATTTGCAAGCCATGTTGTGAAGAAAGAATAAAAATATATGGGAAAATCGGTACTATGCTTCTATTATGCTCCTACTATATCATCCTCAGCTGTAAAAATCACGCACTTATTGTATAATGGTTATAACTGTCACCAATTCGTTCGTCGATGACCTGGGGAGGTACGGGTGGAAAGATGAGCAGTGTGAGCGGTAGCTGACGTCATGGATTCAGCAGTGTCAATAGTTCATTAGGGAGTTCGGGAGGGGAAGCCATGCATTTGAAAGCAACAGCTTGGGTTCATGAGTGCCATTGAGAGTGCGACTATACGGTGTCTAACAACGTCTAAAACGAACAATGTTTCCCGATTCTGAGTTCCCCTCCTGGGAGACTGACAAGCACAGCTGAATTCGATGGTACTGGGTTTCATAATTCACTACCAATTCAGCGCTTGGCCCTCCATGGCCCGTTCCCATCATCCCCGTGGCTGCGCGTGAAGGGCTGCCGAGGAAGTCGGTTGACTTTTAGATGGAGCACTCGACAAAGTAGTGTGACCTATGGACTGTAATCCGTTCACCTGTCATGCGCGGGTTATTTTTTCCGGAAACCGCTCGACGTAATTCAACATTACTGATACGGTGTTCTCAACAGCCTTGAGCGATATTCCTAAGACACATCGATGGACAAAATGGGCCAGGTTTCTGACCCTTATAATAATATGGAGCACACCACAGCATTGTAAACACGACCCTTGACAGATAAGCTGATGTCACGTCTGCGACACAGGTGATACAAGTTCACAAAAGCCACTCTGACTTTCTAAGTCCGGGTGGAAATATTATCTTTGGCGGGACACCCGGGACTGATATATCCGCCCAAGTAGACAAATTTATCTACTACCCCAATTGCCTCATCCGCAAGCATGGGGTTAGGGTTCGAGCCCACCCAGTCTTGATTCAGCACCCTGTTATTTGTATGTGCGAAGCGCATGCCAAACCGTGAGGTAAAATCATTAGGATTGTATAGTATCGGTTGAATTTGGTGTCAGATCCAAGAACAACTGTGTCGTCTGCGTAATCTGGATTTCTGAACGAATGCCCTGAGGGCATTTCATCTCCATAGGTACTGGAGGCCGGGAGTGAGTTTTCGATAACCGTAATGGCTGCGAAGTTGAAGAGGAATGGTGAAAGAGGGGAGCCTTGCCTGCCAATCAGTCAGAATTGCCTTTACTTTCAGACACTCATTCAGACATTCTATGGAGAAAACCACAAAAACTAGACCTGTACAGAGCAAGAATGCACAACAGATTGAGCATTTTTCCCTTTGCTTCGCTAAATCTCGATCTTTAATTAGCTATTATGGTCATTTAGATGGTATATATATGTATATATGTATATGTCATTATATGTTTACACGTAGTCCACAATATATTATGTAGCTGTTCGGTTTCGTTAAAGTTTACTGACATGGGCGACGTCAACAGCTTGTTTGGACTGTCAGGCTGTGAAATATCTGATTTCTTAGCGTTTCCTCTATTATTAAAATCATCGTGATTTCCTTTGGTTATTGAGCTTTACAACTGCCTAATTAGCAAATGGAATACCAAAACGTATAATAAATGTGAACGATTCGGCTGGCCTATTATATTTCCAGCTTAAGCAAACTCCAGATGCATCCATGTCTTATATAATCTATGACTAACACCATTACTACATTGTGAAGGGGGTGGGATGGCTCAGTGGTCAGAGCCCGAATTTACTGACCGGAAGATTCGTGGTTCGAACCCGACCCTTGCCTCTCAACTTACCCTGTCTAGGTTTGGACAACCTGGCAGTATCCCAGTCCTCGTGCTTCCTTCGGGCGGCATAGCAATTAGGCACTGAAAGGGTGGAACAGCTGAACGATTATCTTATTTTATCTTTTATCTTGTGAAACTAAGTGATTAACCGGTGATGGATCCCAAGCTGGTAAACACTGGCATGTTCCTTCATTTCCGTGATTTGTTGTCTGACGCAAGCAATATTGACTTGTTTAGATGTGTGACAGTCAGGGACTATTTAGGCCGGATGTAACGCTTGCGCTTCAAGTTAATTTACCGGTGGAACCGCCACAGAACATGGCTGTGTCGCGTCGGATATATATGTCACTTGTCCTGATAATTATTTTGCATGCTCTGATTTCCGTCACTGTCATCGTCGACACCATTAGCAGCAATAACACTTGTGTGCGTCTGTGTAACAGTCAGTGAATGCGCTGTATGCACTACTTGGACAGTGTAAACGTCGGTGCGTGGGCAGCTGTGTGCAACCTCGTCTTATCAGGTTTCAGCGACAAAAGTACGAGTGAACTTATTAACAGAAATACCTCCGTAATTTCCTTCTTCATGAACTACCATTAAAAATTCCTCAGTTTGCAGCACGGTTTGTAGGATTTTATTCTTGGATGTTACTTTATAGCCCCCGGGTAACTAAATCTCGACACCTAGTAATTGAATAATCATGTAAAAAGAGACCCTTTCATCTTTGTTGAAGTTCGGATGGCATTATGTACGTTCTTATGCAACGCGTTCATGTTTGGTAGGAGTGTACGAAATGACAACATTCTGCAGAACTTATTTACTTCTTCAAGAGAATTGAGTATTTTAAATTCACCGTCCAACAGCGCACAGGGTTTACGGATATTGCATTAAGTCTAGCATTTTTAGGTGAACTGTTTTACGTTTTGTTACCAATCCGTTCAAAATTGCTTCCGATGCGATATGTCAAAGCTATGCACATAAACCCTCAAGGGAGTTTTTGTAAACATTTTCCCACCAAGCTCGTGTTACTTACTTCACTGTCCTTTTAGGGTTTTACAAAGGACAAATGTGTTCCACGTGACTCGACACAGGTGTGGATTTGGTGCATTAACGTACGTAAATCAATTAGGAAAACCTATCCCGAATTGTGGCTGTTGATGAGAAGGCCATGTATGTGGCATAAACCATAAGCAAACACTTGCATGTTTCTGTGAAACACTAAATTGCAGGAGACTCCATAGGGTATGGTGATCTTCAACCCTATTGACGACTAAATTTTGGGTCTTACGAAACCGACGTCGTTCCTAAATATTGGCACTGTTGTATTCACCAAAAATGTACCTGGAATAAGCCATGGAGTTTCCCACCTACGAAGTGAGTGATTCCTATAGAAAGAATAATATCCACATGGTCAGGCGATTTCATTTGGTCTCAATTTATTTATTAATAATAACAATAATAATAGTATTAATATCGACCCCTCCTTAGAGGGGACGCTCCGCACTGGGAAGTGTTCGGTCAAATATCAAATTACGCAAGTAATGTTCATTACCGATTGTTTTCCCACCCACATTTTCCAAACGAGGCCAATATCACCTGCACAAATTGTGAAAGCTTCATCTTTCAACTGACCAGATGGGCATGAAAACAGCACTGGGTATGCGGTGGGTTTTACTCAGAAATGGACGGCGAATAGAAGGGATACTCGTATATAACGTCCTTCAGCCCCGTCGAATTCGAAGGATCGACAGTGAGCTTCACACAGAACCCAGCAGCGCTGTCGATGACACCCCAAGCTTTGGAGTTTCGATTTGATGCTAGTAGGTAGTGAACACCGCAGTTCCTTTTGGTTAGCAATGCTTACTTGAAATTCGTGTCAGTCGAGCACCAGTTCACAGAAAAAAGGCAGCATACAGGATACCGGGGTCATTTTATTGTCATGTGCACAATGCAATCAAAATGGTAGCTTTAAATTGTCTGAAGCGTGGTACCTTGTCCCTCTTTAAGAACCTACCATTTGAGTCTGTATGTCACGGGTATGCCTAAAAAATTATCAAAAGAGGAGATAATGTGAACCGCCTGGAACTTCACAACTGCAGCAGCAAATGGCGTTACTCAATTTGTTCGAAACTTTACAGCAAAAATCTTTTAGCGAACCTAGTCCGTTTTAACAGCTGCTGGTAAAGCTTATCAGTGCCTGAAAAATTGGAAAGTAACGTGGATACGTTGGTGAGTTTTTTTTTACCAAGGATACCAAGTACATCATACATAGACCTTCACACGGCCACGGGAATTGGCGTACAGCGCCTTAAGGAGGGTCAAGAATTTATGGGGAACACCTTTGCTCCACAGACACTCCCACAGTGCCTGACGGTCTACAGAGTCAAAGGCAGCTTTCAGATCGAGAAACACAACTAGTGTTGGTTGCTGGAAGCAGTGTCGCTGTTCCAAAATCTGTCGGAAGGTGAAGATATGATCGATGGATCCTCTTGCAGGACGGAACTCAGCTTGGTTTTCACGGATCTGTCTCTCCCTGTGTTCAGTCAACCTTCGAAGGATAAGACCAGAGAGCACCTTCGATGCCACAGCTAACAGGCTGATGCCACGGTGGTTTTCGCACAGCGTCCGCGCACCCTTTTTGAATTTGGGGATAATTGTCGATGTACCCCATTCTCCAGTTACCTTCTCTTCGTTCCATATAGCACCAATAAGCTTTGTCAGATAGGTCACCAGGGATTCTCCGCCTTCGTTGAAGAGGGCTGGATAGAGACCGTCCAGTCCTAGTGCCTTCTCACGTTTTAGTGCATATATTTCATACTTTATTTCTTCTTCCCAACGGTGATCAAGGTTTACATTCCATTCGCCCGTATGCATTATCTCCACAGGCTGTTGCAGGAGGCCAGCTGAACTGTTCTTCGAAGTGTTCGGCCTATCTTTCTAGTCGACGTTTCTGCAAGTGAATTAATGACCCATCTTTTTTACTTATCGCTTCGCTGACCGTTGCGTTCCTGGGACCAGTCGATCGTATCAGTTGATGTAGGGCACAGCTGTTTCCTGTAGCAAAGGCCTTCTGCATCTCCCGAGCTTTCGATTTCCAGCAGAGCTCTCGGTCTTTCCTTAGACTGTTCACTATTTGGCGTTTAAGGGATTTGCGTGCGCTGTCGCACTCGTTGCCTGCTGGTATGGCTTTCCTGTTATCAATCATGGATATCGACGTCGCAGACATCCAGTGGTCTTGTGGTCGAATTGGAGAAGTCGGACAGACAGCACTAAACGCCGCTAACCAGGCATGATACACAGGGGCTTTCAATGTGACGGTGTACATTACTGATGAAGCATGCTAATAGTGTCTGGTCTGGTGTCCAAGCCCGCGCCCCGCATCTGGTGGAAGGTGAAGGTTAATACGAAATCCACGGAACCGCGTTTCAGCGTTCGTTCATTGTTGTCTATTATTATCCAGGAAGGTTCACTAGGTCGCTTGAGGTTGTTCACTTTTCAAATACTCTGCAGATGATACATTTACTTTCATCTCTATTGGCTTGTAACCGTTTAGTTCGTGTTTACTAGTAAACAACTCCGCAGCGAAGAGCATTTCTCTTTTCACCCGTAGGCAGTCGCGATTGACCCACATACCGAATGAGCGCATTTTGTTCAAACCGGGTCAGAGGGTCGTAGTAAATAGTGTGAGTGAAAAGCTATAGAGCTCAGGCGTTAGCACAGGCAGATTTTGTAAAATGTACTGATGATTCACCCATCGTCCTAAACATCAAATCCGCTTCTTCGGTTGTGTGCTGCACATTCCGGAACGTAGTCTACTGATACGAGTGTTGGCCTTCTTGTCTCCTTCAAAACGCAACAAACTGCGAGTTGGACAATATGGAAATTGATAGAAGGGTGTGATAGAGGTTACGAGGTGTTGCTGATGCGCTCCACCTTCCAGGATGAAATCCTCGTGACTCTCTGCGCTTGCCTGAAGAACTTACATGAAATGGTGGATAATCGATATTAGTAGAATTCTAGCTGACGACTTGTTTCAGTGAGTATTTGGAGGTGTGCTTATCTCAGAATACTTGCAGTAGGCTCCATTTTCATCTTGGAGCTCTATAACTAAATAAGCTTTACTTCTGTAAGACAGTGAAGCACTTGGTGTCGATCACGCTACCTCCAGTGAAGATGAGCGTATTTCTCGAATAATAATAATCGTTTTTATGTGGAATCCTTTCGGTGCATGGCTGTCATGCAGCTCAAAGGAGGAAGGCGGGCTGGGATAAATGCAGTCTGCCCAAGCCTAGACGGACGTAGTCGAAAAGCCAGAGTTGTGTTCGAACCACGGACTTTCCAATCCATAGTTCCATCCCTTATTCGTTGAGCGGTATCGAGCTCCAATTTATCGGAAGGCATACTTGAAAAGTGTTTGGCTGAGGTTATCCAAACGGCATTTTGAATCCGCAATGTTCAACATATGCGAAAATTCGCTCGCGTTTCCAAAAGCTGATAATTTTTTGACCCATTCTGTGGTGTCGGCCAAAATAGGCCTAAGAAATGTGTTCTGACCCTTAGCGGTCTTAGCCTGGCAGTTATCGTGTGTTTTGTGGTAGTTTCAAAATATACACGCTGTGCAGCTGGAGCTCTACAGTAAGGTGAAGTGACTATTTTGTGTTTGCTCCCAGATCTTTTCTGCTCCAACCTATTCCGAGTACCCATCTTACAGACATTCCGGGTTTACTTCTCAAAGACACTGTCACATAACTAAAATCCTGTCCCGTTTGCATGCTAATTTTCGGTGCTATACATTCAAGTAGTCTGCTATGCTCGTTCATGTCCAATAACGAAGCTTCTTGGTTCCCCATCCGTTCGATTTCAGAGCGCTAACTTTCCTTTACCACCGGGGATGGACGAACTGTTTCCAACAATGCACCAACTGGCCGCCGAAGAACTTTATTGGGAATACCTGGGAATGAAACAGTGAGTTCACTTTTACTTTACGGCCACTTCCTCTTGGAAGAGAACGAGTCAGCTCCAAAAATGTCCGGACTAACTGATACCTATGAAGTACGATCAGCACTGCGATCGCAGTATATTTCCATAATGCGGACTACTCACAAGGTTACTGAAAACTATTCGACAGCCTACTACCGTTTTCATCCTTCTTGGGGCTCATTAGGTAGGCGAAGTCCCCAAGTTTCAGCCAACCTTATGTTCTGCTTGAAACCGAATTGGACAGATTTCCGCAAATACACTCATTAGCATATCGATGTGATTTTCACGGGAGACTCAACTGAATCTCTCGTTTATGGTATTCCTGAATGTGCTGCACAAAGGCCGCCTCATGTTTTATTTGTCACTGTGTCTATCTGATAAGCCCCAAAAAGGCCGAAACCAGTTGTGGGCTGTCGAAGAGTTTTCAGCAACCTTGTGAGTAGTTTCCTTTATGAAAATGTACTGTGACATTTTCTACAGAGGAAAATATCGGTAGCTCAGGTAGCGTAGATGGTCGTTGGCTTATTCGCTGAGCTGGGCAATTTGATTGCAAACGTTTCATCACCAGTCGAGGTGATATGAGCGCGTTATTGGGGAGCGTAGTGGTGCGTAGCGATGGGTTAGTGGTTGTGCGTTGAGTGGTGTTACGTGTGTGTTAATATACGTGCTGCTAACCGGGGTTGACCTTTGACTACGGTTAGTTGTTCGGTAGGGCGGTTCCATTGGTCGCTCTGTTATCCTGTTTCCCCATTCGTCGATGTCCATGTGATCTTTCAGCTTGGAATTTCCTGTCGTCGTATTCTGGTCGATGCTGGAGTGACCTTTGTCCTTTGCTCTTCTGAGTTCCGGCTTGTGACCTTTATTGATCTAACTCCGAGGAGTTCCTTGTTTGTGGATCCAGTGTTCGGTTCTCCTTGAGTATTCAGGTTGAGATGTTGGTCCTTTACACGTAGAGGTGCGTAAATTGGATCCATTCCGATTCATCGATGCAAATCACAAACGAGAAATTCACTTGAGTCCTCCATGAAAACCAAATTGATGTGCAACTGACTGCATTTTTCTCATGAAGCTTGTTATTAAAATTCCCATCCCGAAGACCCAAATCATACCTATAAGGGCGACCTGTTTTTATTCATCCATTGCTCTCACTCGAGAACTTCTAGGCTAATGGAGTGCGTTACCAGGTGTTCTGGAAGAAATGTGAAGGTGGATTGTAGTTGAACATCAATCACACTCCAAATCGATCCACTTCCTATCGCGTTAGTAGGTTCGGGTATTCATTTGCATTCGGTTCTCAACTAAACATCAGCACCCGGAGATTAAGCTAGCGTGTAGAGTCCGTCCGAGCACTTTTTCCCCCGAGGTTTTCTACTTATTCAGTCTTTGCGACTGAAGTTTGTAATAGCTGCATGAAGATATTTTCAAGGTGTCACCAAGTTACTAACGCCAGACAGATGTGCTGAATAAGTAGTTTACATGTTATTGGCGTGGAAAAATGTACCGAAGAGCTTAACTGAGTCTTTACGTTTTTCGGCTGTGGTACATGAGCTAGCCATACTCTATAGGCTGGGATGTTTAGACCAGATGGTTCATTTGTCCGTAAGCCGTGTGTTTTACAGAGCCCTTTTCATGTCGGTGTAGGTTATAAGCGATCGAAAGGTGTTCAGCCAGTGGTTTTATAAAAAAGCACGAAATTCTTGACCAGTAAGTCAGTCGTGCTGACAGCTGTCGTCTCCAGAGTGGAAGCCGTGGGACATTGACAAACACGTCCCAATCACAGTTGATGGCGCTGCTGAATCAGGCAATCGTAGTCAATACTCGGTTGTTTGGATTCTCCTTTGGTTGGAAACTTACTACGACTCCACGTCATTGAAATGATAAAGCAAACGCCCCCAGCGTGTGTCTGTCTCCTTTTTAACGGTTGAGTTTGCAGCAGGTGAAAGCAACGTACCCGTCGTAAACTGTTTGCAACTAAGTAACCGGAGTGAACCGAACCGCGGATAGCACACGCGAGGTGGTAGATTAGGCTCTAGATGACAGGACCCTACCTTTGACCAAACTCCTGGTCAACAAACGTGATGACTTCAGTGCCATGGCTAAGCGAACTTTCTGATACATCCTTTAAAATGATAATATCAGGTGCTGTGAGGAACCTGGAGTTAATGGAAATACATGAGATGACAGTGCCGACCATTCTAACTACAAAACAAGTGAAACTCAACCTTGGAAATTGCTGAGGCAGTTAGGTTTGCGGAGTCCACACAGTGCGGGTTGACGCAGGTGTGCTAACGAGCTCAACGCATCATATTATGTTCAAGAACCTCTTATTGCTAAAAGCGAGACTGATTCGTAGCTCATCTACTGACTGAGTGCTCTTCTAAACTTTTGTTTCGTTATGCGAGGTAGACTGGGGGAGGATAATGGTTTATTCTAGAATGTTCTGGTGGCTATTCACCTCGGGAAGAGCCAAACTCAGAGGACTCCACTAATTAAATGAGAACAGGTTGGTTGGTCCACTAAAGCGGATTTCAGCAGTAAGGCCCTCCCTGAAGCAGGTCACTTTCGACTGGTCTTTTCAGGTGGGCTATCCAGAGAAGGACAGCTGTATCTCTAGAGAGAATTCCACTCCTATGGGCATCTTAGTTCTCATTCGTGGGTGCCCTTTGAAGAGGGAGTATTTGATATGTTGAAAATGAGTAACTATCACATGCATGTGTACTTTTTTCAATCACCTCACAGGCACTGGGATGCAAATCTCCATGTGGTAATGTCTGGCGTTTTCAAAATGATTCTCTGCAGTATGCGTCATTTCACACGGTAAGTCACAGGTATTGAGTGTGCATCCTTCCCAACAGTAATAAGAAAGACGTTGATCGATGAAGAATGATTGACTGTGATGCATAGCAAGACAGTTTTCTGGATCTGTTTTCCATGCCCAACTCAGAGTGGCGGAAGCAGAGAGGTGGTCAACTCTTGACCTAGCACAGGAGTATGAAGGAGATTACGAAACGTTTGGATGCTGTCGGTGCTGCTCGCCTCCCAGGATTGGGACCTCGTGTTCCCCACTGTGCCTGGTTGGAGACGCTGCCAACCGATATCAGTGGCGCTCTTGTTCTAAGTTTCTATCCAGATTGCATGAATGAGTGTCTGGACGTGTAGGCACCCCTTCCCAATCCACCTTTGTTTTTTTCTCCACAATAAGGCTTTCAAATAAATCATGGTTGTACGGCAGCGAAGCATAGGTGAACACTGATGTGATGTTGTCCATGATGATGATTCGGGAGCTGCTGTCGCTGGCAAAATGACCGACACACGTTTCCTGTACCACTGGATAAGCTAGTTCCAGCGTTATGTGAGAGTTAGGAATGAAGCAATTATCTTCACGCATCGAACTAAAGTGGATTTGGTAAATAAGTGTTTCACGATCATGTTATTCTTCTTTGAAGTTTTCCTCCTGTCCTGGCGCAATTATTCTGGTGAGTCCATACCAAATAGAGGAAGCACTGGACTTGAGTTTCGCTCTTATTAGTGCTCATCAACACACCTACCATCAAACCTTTGCCCAAGTTGTTTCGGATGAAAAACTACTGGTACCGAAGCAGCCACCCGTTCAACCACGAACAGTGTGATGAGCTTGATGAGCACATACATCCGTCTCACTAACATTCTAAAGAGATAGGAATAAGCAGCCTCTGCGTACCGTAACTGCTTTGCATTCTGTTGTAGAAAGTGCACACGGTTAGGTAAGATCACGCTACAAACGCGGACGGGTCTTATCACGTGAATAGCAGTCCACAATCACGTGTCATCATTTGACCAGCTGGCCACGAACTTGGCCTAGTTTCAAACCAGTAGTCTGTCTTACAAATCTGAAATCCACCCATGGCCGACTGTTTCTGTTTGAAGCGAAACTATGACTCCTCTGGTGTATCACTATTCTGTCCACGTTTGAAGAGATTCACAGAAAAGGACGAAAATTACTCAACTTCCTTTTGTCACTTTCGCTCGGGCGCCGTGTAATCCCGGCCCATTCTTAGTTGACACTCACCAGGTTCCGATGGAGAGCACACTGTCACTCCTCAGCCGGTCTGACCCACTAAAATGTATCCGCTCGGCTTGAATTGAACAAGGCTCTGCAGAATTCTGGACGGGGCCCGCAGGTGCTGTCCTACAGCAATACGATGCTCAAGACGCTCCTTCCAATGCCTTCTGAAGCAACAGGCACCTTGGTATCGACCATTTATGAGTCACTACTTTACCTTTCACTATTTTTCCTTCCTTCTTCCTACTTCTTGTAAGGCAGTCAAGCATCGCTGTCGATTGCTGGCCTATTCCTATAGATGATGGTGATTTTTCGGCTGGTATTTGGCATTTCAAATCCGGGAGCTGTACACACCTATTCACTATGCGGTCCCCCGGAGCGCACTTCATTGAAACTGGTTTTCCTTCACCTTTGAAGACTTTGCAAGTTAAAAGTTGGATTTTCTGAACCGTCCACTTCACTCCCTACCAGCATGTGCAGTGAGCGAGTCATTCGTCACACCAACGAGGAAGATTAAAGACTAGTCAAATCAAATTGATGATAAAAACATTCTAGAAGAGGCGGAACTCGAGACACGGCGAAACAGATTGCTCAAGATACCCACTTAGTCACGATAAGCTAAGTAGATTGCGAAACACGAAAGTGGCCATTGTTGAGTTCACGATGAACGCTTTCGAGCGATTAGCTTTTGGGCTGTCCGTTTCCCGGGTATTCACAGGAACGTGTTTGTTACTCCCTTAATCTACCTTTGTCAACTTGCGACTTCATTTACTATTGAGCAGCTTATGGTAGATTTCATATTAAGGAGATCAGGTTACCGTATAACCTCGTCATATTCAGGGGTGGTGGTCAAGAATTGTTGATCCGTTTCACTTCAGTTTCGGCCCACCAAAATGCTGTTACCTTCATGGGCATCCTAGTAACATAAATATAAAGTAAGAAAACTTGCTTGAAACTACCAGTGTACAGTGACCTTTTGTATAAGGGATAATCATTTCCTGCAGCCAGCAGGAAATATCTTCACATCATGTATGTCCAATGTACAACCAATATGCACACATGGGAGTTGGAACATAAGTTCAAATTCCAAATCCATTCTAAGCACTATCGGAGCCGTTGAAAATATACGGGTACATCGGAAGCCAAAAATCGGTACCCAAAAGCAAACACGAAAAGCATAACGGCAACAAGTCCTCAAAGTTCTCGGTTTTCCGGTTTTTTCCGTCTGTCATCACAATTGCGTTAGACTTGTTATAGCAGGCAACGGGTTAGAACCTGGCAAGTAAACGTATGCCTCTAGCTCGGCAGAGACTACGAACCTATCGACTGCGATTTGCTGGAAGCATCGGTAATCGATAACCAAACAAGAGAAGCTACGAGAACGGACCGGTTGGATGTAACAAGTCGGATGGCAAGTGGGTCGGGAGCACAATTCAAACAGCCTTGAATGTCTCACTCCCTTATTTTTCCACTAACCACATACTGAAACATTTCTCATGCATGACTAACAGAAAATAATGGTGTAGCTCCCTGTGGCGGTAATCTGCCTACTGGAGTGGATACGAACTTAGGTGGAGTCACATAGTAATATGCCAGGCGTGATTCAGAAGCAGCACTCCAGCTGTATCAGTTTTCCAGTCGCAAATCGTCTGTCAACTGTACGTTTCCGCCCCCTCTAAGGTTCAACAATCTGTTTCCATACCTGACTTATATCACCCAGCTAACTGTTTCATCATCATCATCATCATAATGGACAGCATGACATCAGTGTTCAGCATTCATGCTTCGCTGCCGTACAATAATGATTTATTTGAAAGCCCTATTGTGAAGAAAAGAATAAAGATGTACAGGGAAGGGACCTAGTGCTACCTTACTGCAATCATTCCGAGGTGTACATACCTACAGACCCTCATTCAGACAATCTGGATAGAAACTGAGAACAAGAACGCCATTGACATCCATTAGCAGCGTCTCCAACCAGGCGCAATGGGGATCACGCGGTCCCTATCATGGTAGCCGAGTAGCTGCCCTGTTGTCCTCACTCTGATAACACTGTGGTAAATCAGGATAATTCATGATTGACAGTGTGCTCAATTCCGATTTTGGAATACTTTTCTCAGCTACTTTAAGATCCTTTACGATCCACTTACGAAGGCCCAACTTCGAATGGCGATAACTGACCTAAATGAAAGAGCTACCAGAGAACATGGATTTCTTGCTTGAATTGAATAGACCACCGTTGGGAGACGAAGATTTTGACTCGGTATACACAACCTGATTAAGAGTAAATGGTTCACAGCTCATATGGGAGGTTAAGGTGTCAATCTTTCTTGAAATGCACGCAATCTGCTAAACCAGCTTAACGCTACTATTCTGGATGAACACACGCGAAACGGATGCAGTAGGGTTTATCCTATCCTTTTAGCACATCTGCTTCAAGATAAACGCTGAGAACGGACCCAACCACTATATGACCCGTCCGTAGACATACGAAATCATTCAACTCGTTAAACAGGGAGGCACTGTGGATAGTTGTTCAAAGGTTCGGCTCTGCCAGAAAACCGCTACTCTTACCCACTCCCTTCAGTGTGGTGTGACTTGCGGAACTCGGTCGAGTTCGAAATTGGCACTGTGGGGCCAGTTTGCTCTCTTGCTTCTGATTCTCTCACTTTCCATCTGATCGCAATTTGTGTGGAAAAGTCTCGCGAGTCCAAAGATAGCGTTCGCATCCACTTCCTTCCGGAAGGTCATCTGTTAACCTCGGGACGCTTCATGCTCAGAATGAGGTAGCTCGAATCAAAAGTCCACATGCGGTTACTTGCATATTACTGCTTTAGTTGCATAATCAGTTTTTGAACTGCAACAAACAGCCACAACACTAGCCTCAGCGAGATTTCTAAATGCAAACAATTGTCTTTTATCCACCTGTCCCAGGAGACCCTGCATTCCACCTGATGGCCGCATCAAAGCGTGCCGTGGAGACTTCTCCTATCTTGACAGCACTGTGTCCAAACTTGGCATTCGATATTGTGGTAAATGCTCCAAATGTCACGGCAAGGGATGTATTCGATTGCGTGTTTGAAGCAACGGCTATCAGTGCATGGATATCAGGATTGTAGCATACTGTTTTCATTGCTGTATGGCAGCGAAATATGTACGCTCTATCGATGATGTTGGGTTTGGCAGGTTTCAATTGCTATCTCTGCGCAAGAATCTCCGTATTCAGTCATCAGATCGAATCCCGAATACTGAGGTTTTCTCAAACGAACCGAGAACAAGACAGCTGAGTGTGTCACAATGTGATTAGCAAAAACACAGCCAGCTACACTGTGTAGATCGCAAAAAGAATGACAGATAACCGCATTTTGGAACAACTCATTAACAGTCAATGGAAGGATGGAGCTCGAACACGACAGCCCAAATTTTGCTATTGATATAGTTTTCAGGTAGGCTTGAAACCGTAATCTCGGTTTCAAATCTTGGGAAACGTTGGTCTGGCGCCATGCTGCTCGCACAAGCTTGGTGAGCTTTGAGGAACAATGCAGTTAAATACTCGAACAGCAGCCGATCATTTGAAATAACCGTACAATGTCAGGTACGACCACAGCCACATGGGCCTGTGCGGCATGTGGGCGTACACGCCTGAGTAGGACCAGCAGCGGGACCGGTCGGTCACCAGTGTACTCATTCTAAACCACAGTGAGTTGCCTAAGGTAAGTTAGCTTCGATTTCCTAGTAACACTTCTTCGATGCTGCCAACTGTACAACAGAGAAAAACAATTGAGGGTCAATCACCCGACGCGGCGTTCGTATTTTAAACCATCAAAAACGACCAGATGGAAAATGCTGTACACAGTAGTACATTTTGGGGGGGAATATTGCATCGGATTGTTGAATAAAACCTGCTACGGGAAACATAATCGGTTGTGTCCTGCACCGGCTCCATGGCTGGTCCCTTCATACCCGCGATATAATGAAAGTACATCATTCTACAATAGCAGTCCTCTGCAAAACAAGAAGTCTAAGACAAGTGAAGACCAGAAGCTGACAGGTGCATTTCCAATATAAAAATTGAACGCTTTTATTTCTGCAGCACAAGCTCATGAGTGACGTCTGCTTGACGAGTCAGCAGATTTGACTGGAATAATAACCGACAGCGAGATCTGAGGGATTAGTTGGTAATTTTTTTAGATCGCTGTTGCCTGCTTACATCCTTGGGTTCTTAGAATGCAGTAGAATATTTATCGTGTGTTAATTACAGAGCGTGATCAGAGCATTTACAGGCCTAACACACTAACACATATTCACTACACGGAGTGATTAGTAATTGGCGTTTCTTAGTAACATTGCATTCTGCAAATTCCGACAACGCCGACGTCAACACAACTTACAAAACAATATGTTTACATTGATAAAACGTGTTTCGCCACAGGGCCTTAAAACAAAACATCCTGTTAATAGTGGACCTGAGCGATTGTTAGCACGTGGTCTGACCACTAAAGTGTAAATTCCAATAGCTAAGTTCGTTTAGTTGCGCTTAACACCGTCAACTAGTCAATTTAATTTTTATTCATTCCAGTGTCCCGAAATTCCAACTCTACTCTTGTCACGATTCTACCCTAATGCTACTGCTCTACGCTTTGGAATGTTTCGATGGCCACTGGCCTCCATTTGCGGCAGATTTGATTTTAGAATTGTACGTGGACGCTGATGTGGTGAAAGTCCTAACCGAGGTTGACAGCAGTCCTCAAGCTGACAACAACATCCGAAGACTTTCAAATTTGCAATACACTCCTCTGGATGCGTTATGGATCAGAGTGTCCTATCTTGGGCAGGTCGTGCCTCTCGGATGTCTTTGGAAGACACCTTACAAGGATGCTGGTCGATACAATAAGGGCTATGTTCCGTTACATTTCTTGCTAGAACGCTGGAGTTCAAGCGCGCCGTCTTTTGAAACCCTCACCTTGAAATAGTCCATACTAGCATGGCGACCGGTTCAATCATCACACTCTTCCAAACCTACTTATTGTGATTTGATGGGTGCCCGATACCTTGGCTGAGCAATCATTTGTTTCTTATTCTTATTCCGCGCGTCAAGATAACTGGCAGCTTAGTAATAGAGAATAATTTGTGAAACTTCAGTTTACTATCAATGTTTGCCTCGTTTTGGCTTTTATTTTGCCCCGAAGACGCGCAATAAAAATTGGACTATCTACTGGTTTATATAAATGACTGGGAATGGTTCGCTCAAAAATGACGTGCTACGTACGTACCGGAAATGCATCAAGTCGGTGGCTCAACTTTGTTTTGAATACAAGCTCCAATAAACTTCACGTTATTGAGTCTAGGATCCGTTCGTGTGTAAAAGTGAAAATCCTTAAGATGGAACATTCCGAACAGTTTGTAGTACGCTGATACCCACTACTACATTACTACATCCAACCGAAGTAAAGGCCGGTTCACCGAAAACATCGATTGGCGCTATATGCGAGCGGCTATCATTGGTACCACAGCATGCTGAACAAATGCTTGTCCTGAAGTTTTAACGGCTGTGCACAGTAAACAAAGAAGCACTATCAAGAAGGCCCCAGGAATGTCAGCGTCCCATAACTATGCAGTTAAAACGAGAACTATAGCGGTTTCGCCTAACCACTACCCAATAAATAAATAATCATTCGATGAAAAACACTTCTCTTATCAGATTTGCAAGGTGACAAGCGGTAGGGAAAGACTTATTTTAACCATTCAGGAGGGTTGGTTCTCTATACGTGGAATTTTTCCTTACAACATTGACCGTGGACATCGTGTAACTTCACCGACGGCGAATGTTTGCTTCTTTTTTGAACATACGGCTCACTTCAAGCATCAAAGCTCATTTAGGCGTCATCAACCGGGATTCTTGCGACCACTGATGATGACGGCCTTTGTAGCACCCATCGATATCGGATATGTATGTATCACTGTGAGATCCATGTTCGACAAAAGGCCCATGAACCAGTTCGATAATCTGGTGGCGACCAGCAACCTGAATTCCCCTCCGGATCGGAGTGTGCTGGAGAAGGGAAGACCATATACCAGTTAGAAATGCTGTCACCATAAGCAGGCTTAATGGTCACTAAGTCTGGATTTTATTCAGTAAGTGCGGTCACCATGCGGTTAGAATCTGAGAAACACCGTGCTGTGTCACCCTAGTTGGTAGTCATCAGTGGTGCGTAACTTTCCAGGGGGGACTTCAAATAAAAGTGACTGATCGATGGATGTATCCTCATTGACAACAAAATAGCAAAAGAAACTAATGCACCATCCCAAAATGAGTACGCGGAGCGTGAAAGATTGATGACACTGAGCTATTCGTTCATAACGAGAAGTGTTGGAGATTGCGCGGTTAGTGTGCTACCTGGGTATCCGATCAAGAAAACTGGTCTCTTTTCGGATACTGAAAATCAGTAGTCGTACTTGTATTGATAAATCTAACGAATCTAACAATGGTTCCGGGTGTCACTTGTCCACTGATGAGTAGTTAACCAGGTAGGGAGTATTGCGCACCCGAAGTTCATCCAAGCAAAGCGCATTCAGCTGAGCGCATCTCCCACACCATACATAGCATCAACCATTGCCCCAAGATAATGCAAACCTACTCAGGTCGTTTACGGTGCATGGTCATGTATAAATAAGACGATAAGTTGACTCTAAGTACGGTCCGCAAAAGAGTAGTCAGTTGGACTGTTCGACATAAGTACGGACCTTAGAATGCCCTCTTGCAGAGCGGATTTCTTGGGTTTACTATTTTAATCGACAACGGGTTGAATAAAGGAATTGTTAAATAAGCGACAATATATAAGCGCCTATGTAGGAGGGGGGCAAAGGATGAGAAGGACATAAGTGGACAAAAAGCTGAGATGGAGAAAGCTACCTCCACAATACACAGCCCGAAGATGGGATTAGTAGAATGCTCTAGTCCAACCACCGAGTCATGGTAGGAACCTTTGGCTGGGATAACCATGGCTGTGGGTTGCTCTGCACTTTGGCTGCCGTGTTAGGTAGCATACGCGTACGTGGAAGAGCAATCGGCAAGGAAAATGCACTTGATTCATATGATGATCTCGTTCGAAGTAATCTGGGAGATTATTTGTCATGAATGCATTAGCGAGTCTTCCACCTTATGAATGAGTAATCCTGTCGTACCAAAGTTTCACAATTTTGGGGAAGACCATGCCCTCGGATAGACGATATGTTTCGTCGTACATGGACTTTTATATGCATATGCACGATGTTGACAAACCCGTGTAAAATAACACTTCATACAAAGCCACAATAATCGCTAAATACTTAGTGATAAGGTAACGGTGAATGTGACCTTGTGATTTTTTTCTTCGCATGGCTAGTCTCATCCTACTATTAGGCCGGCTACTGGGTCAAGATATGTTTTCCTTTTCGTTGACCCTTGATTCCCCCAGTTTCTCGGTCTATGTTTCTCATGTTTATTAGCCCATTAACGGGATGTCACAGTCGGGTTATGTAGTGGTTCCAAACTGAAAAACCGTATGAAGCAGAAAATTAGCTTACCTTCTGAGCAGTTCAGCACAGTTCCGGTGGCAACGCTGGACGGCCATGTGATTGAATTCTTCCGAGCCCCGAGTGTACGCACCATATTTATATCCGAATGGCAGGTCACAAGCGACAGAGTCACAAACACCTGCACGAAACGGTGTTCCTAAATGTTAAGGGAAAAAATTAGGCGAATACTGGACATCAGTAGCCTATCGAGAAAAATATTGTATTCATCTCACCTCACGGCCAGCATACTTTCCGTAACTGTATAATGTGACACTGAACATAACGATGACAAGGAGGGAATCGTTTATTGACCAAATAGTATCTGGGAGATTGTCCAGGTTATATAGAATATTTCCTATATAAATTACCTCCTGTACGGGGGACCAATCTGTGCCCAGAAGCCGAGAAGCACTGTAAAGCCGTTTCGTCCTTATTGGGAATCATCAGCAGTGCGCGAGACTCAAGAGAGTTTCGAACCCGCAAGCTCCCCGCTAGTAGTTCAACACTTAATCCTTCGGTCACAAGCGGTTGATACTGATTAGCTCGCATTTAGACAGGATATAGAGCCACAAACCTCTCAATCACGGAAATCACATCAAGTGATCAGATGCTGACTGGCTTTTTGAGTGACGACTTCTCAGACGGAAGGTTCACTAACTTTGTGAGTTATTCTTCCTCCTGGAGGATATACAAAGCATAAACCATAAACTCGAAACCCAAATCGCAAATGACAACCACATGACTAAAGAATTAACGAACTCGCCTGGGTTATCCGCGTTTTACAAGTGGACCAACTATGGTAAACGCTGGGAATACTGCACATTAATTTTCCCTTTTCGTTCCAGATAAATGAAATTAATTGAACTCACTGCAACAGTGTGCTCAAGTTACCAAATTTCCAAATATGCTACACAATGAGGGCCTGAATTTTGTCCGTGAAAACGGTACGAATATTGTAGAACTTGGGGATGAAATCAACGTGGCAACGATTCTGCATGAAAAGAGACAACCACTCTCAAACATTCATTGCAGTGGAGATTAATCCCGTACCTTAACTAGCATGACCTAGCAGACTTCTCTACCACGCTCCTGAACCATAAGTTTTTCAAAAGAAAATGCACTGCGGACCGTCGAAGTTCGAACTCATAATTGTGGCAGATAAATAATTAGGCTAATGTGACAGTGAATCATGTATATCATGTGAGGTGCCTGGCTACTGCGTATGGACGAAGTACTACAATAGGAAATACTCCTGTGATCTAAAGGAAAAGCGAATGCTTCACATTAAATAACAAATCAAAGATACCGATTTAGGAGAACGATGTTACTCTGACCAAACGACGGTGGTGGGCACCTGAACGCCTCCTCTGCAACCTATGGACGATCTATCTTTGTCCACAGAGAAGGTCGGTTTTTCCGCTAACAAAACCGTGAACCGAAGTGTGGTGGTTTTATCTGCTACAGATTCGTTTACCGAGACTAAGGAAGACACGGGTATAAGAGCCACAAGCTGGAACTGATGCCCCAATCAGTCCATTGACTTCAAATGGTTCTGTTTTTGTCCGTCATGGAGGTGATCGAGAGCTACGAATTAAGGACGATACCTTTGATGCGAGGCCACCATTAGCTGCATGACAGCCACATTTGTCAGGGCCACTAACCCTTGGTTTGCCTCGTTCTGCAGCCCCAATCCGGAGAGACTGTAGTTACCTGTTGACCAGTAGGGTTTTTCATGAACTTACCGCTTCTGGATCGCTTTGATACGATAAAAGGCTGGGTGAATAGTACTCTATGAAGTAAATAGCCTAACCAGTGTAACCGTAAAGTGTGACCAGCTGATCTATCGGGGAATAGTGAACGTTGCAGAAAATCATCTGGCATACCTCAGCACTACTGATCTGATGTTCTCACTAGACCCGCACAATGCTTTGGAGGCACCGAACATCAAACATGAAGAGCCTTCGAAGTTCCTCCATACACAGCGGCTACTTCTCTGACAGATCGGACCACGGTATTGTGCCTTCTACCCTCGATGGACACCCTGTAGGCTAAGAACTGAATGACCTTGCGTCAACCGGCTTTTCATGAGTGGAAGCGGATAGGTACGCGTGCCCCCACAAGCCGTGGTCAAATGGTCTACTCCAAAATGAGTGACAATCTTGTATCGGAGCTTTTCATCGGTAGCTGCTTGCCACATGGTCCAATTGAGTCCATGGCTGGTGTGCAGTTGTGGCCTTCAAGTCACGCTGCGAGCGCTTGTGCTAACCAGTACATAATTTAAGTCGCTCCGGATTGTCTGTGCGGTGAGTATCAACCAGGAATCACCAGGACTCAGTCGGCCAACCTAAGGATTCACATCACCTCTCGGAATCACGATACCTCTGAGGCACATTGAGCAGTAGGGATAAGCACAACTTCGTCGTCGTAGATACTACGAGTTATTGCATCAGGAGTACAGGACACATGAAGAGTAAAGTACGAAAAATTTGGGTTCGTCCTGAGCGTGTTGAGATGTGTGACCGGACTAGGGACTAGGACAACATAAACCGACCGAAAGAGGGAAAAGGTCGGAGTAAGAGCTACCTGTTTACCCAAGTTAACAGAGTAAGGACGTTATAAGCAGTCATGTGGAACAAGTCCCTTGGAATAATAAGGGTTTATTTTGCTGTTTACAGGGGAAAAGTTTAGAAACAGAGCAACGGTTAGACGATTGAGAGCTAAATGAAGTAGAAAAACTTCAATGAGGGAATGTGGAGGGGAGTCAGTGAACAAAGAGCTGTAATGGCTAACCATACTTCGCGGTTGCCCAGGTCGAAGAAGACGGTTTGATAGAGGTACCCCAACTTAAGTCCTTGACTCGAAAAGTCTGAACCGCGAGGCACCAGTTACTAAGGCTTTCGTAGAGGGACCTTTCCCAGAACCAATGACTCAACAGTCTTACCCATTTGTTTGCAGGGGGCCGGTCTGGCCCTAGGACGCATTACTGTTGCACTCCAAGTGCAGTGCGCACAGCAGGTGCCTTTTGAGCAGCGCCAGAGTATTCGGGTTTACAAGCACTAAGATCATGTTGAATAATGTGCCGGCGGTCACCTTCAGCCACTGGGCCATCGGAGTATGCAAATTTTAGGGCCGACCTTTCCTAACCCGTCCTTCCTCGAGGGAAGGTAGAATCGTCGCTTCCACTAATATGGACATGCTGGTCGCCTACAGGAAACACCCTAGTACCCTCAAACTCCTATCGCAGAGGACAGTATGACTTTAGTTCCATCGCTCTTCGCAGTACAGGAACACACCATTCTTCGTCGAGCTGTTCACAGTTGGCTTTCCTGGTATGATTGAACCTTAAGGAACTGATCTCCATGCAGTGCAGCCTGCAGGATTACTGCAGTACTAAATGAAGCCCGAGTATCAGGACAAGGTGACATCTCTAGGTATAGGGTCGGGCCATAGGAAAATAGGAGAATTCGCTTGTAGTTACAGCAGAGAAAGGTTAATGCAATAACAGATAACCTAAAGCTCACTTTCGATTGTGCACAATACCAAATCCCATATTAAAGATGACTGCATGTTCGACAGATTATCTCGTGCATGCGTCAACTGATTAAGGGAACAGTCTGAGCCAATTAGGTAGAAAGGAGATTGCTTCGTGGATTCCCGTTCTGAGAGCATACGTTTCTTGCAGCTCGAGGCGGCCTCGCAGAGTAAAATACCTTTGCCACACATTGGGTCCAGAACGATACCATCCTGAAAACAGAAAACCGTGATTGAATCTAAGCGTAAAACGACAGACGCATCAGATAAAAAGAAACCCAAAAAAGCCAACGTCAATTTAACATTCTGGAACACAAAACGAGGCACTATTCGTAGTGACACGGCGATACGAGTATATTGGTTAGTGGCTAGTGTGTTTGCAAAGCCTAACAGTGAACAACGCTCATGGCACGGTGCCATCGTCGCGGTGTTATTCGGAGAAATAGTGACTTAACCAACATACCTCTGAGGAGATAAAAGGAAGCAAAGAAAGCAAGAGCAATCATCTGCTTGCGACTCTCAGTTGGGAATAATTTTTCCAAACGAAGTTCCGTGTACGGCATACGTGAGGGAAGTAAGCGTGCCCTATATAGGGGCTTCACAAGCTGTTGGCTGTCAGGAGCGGTAGTACTGCAGGCTTTAGAAAATATGCTCAAGAAAACAACAGGCAAACACTATTCGCCGCAAAATGCACACAGGCTATCACCGTCGGTCTGTGACTGAGGGTGTGTTGCACAGTCATTCAGGGGGGAGTTGATTGCACATCCTGTCAGTTGTGTCACCCGAGTACTACCGAGACTTTGTCATGCCAGACAACATAAATTATTGGGGGCGAACTTATTGACCAGATGGTTCGTTTCGACGCCAAACTTGGCATCTCGACTAATCCTGTCTAGGCTTGGGCAGACTGGCATTATTTCGGCTCTCATGCTTCCTTCGGATGGCATGGTAGCTAAGCACCAAGAGTATGATGTTCAGGGGATTACTATTATTTTATTTCTATCAGTCACTCCAACCCATTTTACTATGCGCTTTTCCGCCGTGCACCTTTTCATTCAAGGCCACATCTTAAAAAGGAACCCAGGAGAAGTCGTCTCAGATTAACATGTACCTTATCAAGCTTCACAGTTGCATCCACTAGTTTTCCGACCAACGGCACAAGCTCAGTAAAGATACACAGTTGACCGGCTCTGTCGCTGACACGAATCGATGAAACTTGAGTGTTCGTCTGTTGCCCCTTCAAGGTTTCATTCATCTCTGTCATGGGTAAACCGTTCATGCTGTCATGCTGTCGATGATGATGGGGAAACCGTTCATTAAAAGATGAATGGCTACGGACTCACTACCTACGACGGATATATAGCTAACAAACTCAGTAACCTTTGACCGAGTGTTGCGATAAATCGGACACCTGCACCGAGGATACGTCAGGGGGCTTCCGGGTCCATAATAAGGCAGCTGCATTAAGGTTTACATCGTACCGGCTTGGTATACAGCTGAGTTGACCCTAACTGATAAAATGTAATTAGCTGCTACGACTGGAAAACTCACAACTTGAGATAGAACGATGGATCAAAGGGTGTGATAAACATGCGTTAATAATGAAGGTCTGTAAGTTAAAAGCACTTCCTTAGCGTGAAAAAAGTGAAGGCCTTACTGAATTAGTCAGATATATGTTCAAATACCCAACAGGAGCTTTTGCCTGCACACAGAAGGCGAACCGCTTGCGTGAATGTATGCACTTACTAGCACTATTTCCGCTGGGAGGAGGCCGGCTTCGACTTGCTCAAAGGTTTGGGAAAAGGTTGGGAGCGAGCCAAAAATTGAATGGGTCTTCAAAGCTAGATAAGTATCTTAAGATAATGCATGCGAGAGGATTTTACGTCCTGGCATGAAGAGTATCACAGGCCTACTTTAAATATAAACAAGCTCTGTAACACTAACTACTTGTGAGTAGTCAGGAATTAACCACGACTATAGCGTGCTTGGATGCGAAGTCAACCTATCCTGGAGGTCTTCACAGCAGGGGGAGATCCGGTCTTACCCTTTCGTTAACAGCACACTTAAGGAGCAGGCAAAGCCACGTGCGGTTAGCAAGACAAGGGATAGTTGGTGATGAATCGAGTTAGGAGTCCACTTGAGGTGAACCCGGTCGGGAAGCACGGAACATCGTGGTAAGAGCTAATGCATATTGAATAATGCACCACCCACATGACGCCAGACAGAAGTCATGTGCGCGGTTGGCACGAAGGTATACAGGAAAAGTAACAGTTCGATGAGTCACGGGGAAGGCCTCCATGAAAGAAATGGGAGCAGAATAGCTCTTAGGACAGCACAATTTCAAAGGCCACATATGAACAAAATCGCTCAGGACACGGGTGGAACTCTAAACCCGTCGCTAAAAGTATGATTCAAACTGCCCAAGATCACACCGACTATTGGGACCGGACTATGAGCTGTGTTCAAAAGGAACTTGTGCGACCCTTGAACTCGTGCTCGACTACGAGGCTATCATCACCATCATTGACAAAAATGTACTAGTAATACATACTGATGGCTAAATGCCTGGCCTACAAGCTGTTTCCACTAAAAATTAATTTGACTGGTGCAATCCACCGACCTGCGTACCCCTCCACATTTTTATATTTGGAACTGAGGTAGTATTTAATCGTGCGTGTGATTTCCGTATATTTTGCATGATTTTGTGGTGCACTAGTCAATATGAGCGATCACAGAAAACAAGTCCTGCTTACTCCTTTTGTTCTTATCAACCACGTCCACGGTTATCTTCAGTCACTTGAAACATTAAACTGGATTTCCGCATGCAGAACATAGGAGTTGTTTGGGCTACACGCACTATAAAATTTTGGACCCCCTCCTCATCAGCGCCATTGACAGCACATCAGTTTTCGAAAGCCCAAGAGTCACTACCATACAACCACAATCTACTTCTCTATTTATTTATTGTGGGAAGAATAGTGGTGATAACCCATCAATCATTCCGAGGTGCCTACACCTACAGAAATCCACACGGACACTGGATAGGGATTGACAACAATGCTACTGATATAGATTAGCAGCCATAACTTGCGGTGTCTGCAACCTTGCAAAGGGGAATCACGCGAACACCATCTCGAAAAGCGGTTCGCATCGACAGTATCCAGAATTTTCGTATGCTCTTTCATACCTCACTACCAGATGAAAGGTGACCACCATTCGGAACTGGGCGTGGAAAACAGCAATTTTTTCGGCGAACGATGATTTGGCATGCATAATACATGACCAAACCATTGTAGCCTTTGATACTGGACACACTCTTCGACCGAAGTCCCTGTTACACAACCGAATTCTCCATAGTAGGGGTGAACCAAAGGTAAACACATTAATTTTCAAGGCCGATGGAAACTGTCAGACACCCACCATCGTGCTGTATCGAGAAGTTAGCGCTGTTCTATGCTTCTCGGGGCTTCATCAAACGCAACACTTAAGACTTATCTGTACTGTTCCACGACACTGCATTCATATATCTGGTTGGTAGCCACCATGATTAGTCGCCCGACGGTATGTACTTAAAATTCTCACATCCCGAACCGCCAGTAGAGAATTCAATGCAGATTCCGTCTGCATTGGGCGTCACCTTCATTATTCGCCTGGTCTTAGTTTGATTCCACAGTTTCGGAAATAGCGCACATTGATTCGGAGCCAAAGTTCATCTCGACTGGTAGCCACCAATACATGGACAAAAGCTTCCAAACAGGAAATGCTAGTGCACAATCAACTCGAAGCCACATTGAGAGATCGTCAACGCTCAATATGGATTCTTCCACTTGTGACTCGAACTTAGGTACTCCAGACCTATAGGGACTGTAGGAGAACGAAAAATGAGCCTTTGAATTTCTGGGTTTCTGCCTGGATTCCGGTCACAAAAGTCACAACCGATCCATTTTTCTTCCATGTATACGTCAATAATTATTGTCGGTGAATCGGGTTACAGCATCACACAGATAAAGTGGACTCAAATCCAATTATCTTCATCGCCATTACGATTATCAGTGTTACTCCGTCCCGTTGAGTAACTGTCTCCTGTTATCCTTGAGCTTGGCGCCAAGGACAAAGTGTAAACATTGGAAACCACAACCACTAGTGGTTGTGGTGATAGAGTGAGGATGCTTAGGATGGGTTGATCAGTTCTGGGGTGCAGGCACGCTGAGCACTGCAGCATGTTATTCTCTCAGAGTGCCTCCGACCGTCGACAGGAGCTTTCACTCGCTTTTGCTGGGTTGTGCAACCAAAAAACTCATAACTCGAGACCAAGTCTACGCCTAACAACTGCACGTTCATTTATAGTCTTTTTGAGACCTGTCAGACAATGTAAGGTGCGAGGGTAACCCAGCTAATATCCGAGGGGCAAAATCTAGCCTGAGTACACCACAGCTTTTGGTGAACACGCTTTTGGTCTGTTACCCTTGTACACTATTGCACTGTCGGCCCTGCGCATCAGCATGATAGATATTGGCTGATGGAGGCATCCATGGTCAAGTCCGAGCTTTGCGATGGCCAAACTATATACAAGCACTAGAAACCGCGTATAACCGACTATCTGACTTTTTCGATATTCTTGACGCTGATTAGACGGGAAGGGAGTGCTGCTCATCCTGTAGGTGGCTTCCACCACATCATGGGAACAGGTGCTTGAAAGTGGATAATCTTGTTGACAGCTCCAGTCAGGTAGCCTATTATATGGTCAAGTTATTCCCGAGCCAGTATGGTCACAAAAGTCCAAACTTCGAACGTTCAAAGCCACCTACAAAAATTCACTCTTCGTCAAAAACTGATTGAAAACGAATAAATAAAAAATGACATCACATAAATGGCTTCATCATATCCGATTGTGCCTTGTCAACCCATATACTTCCCGAGGAGGGAAAAATTACTTACGGCTGTAGCCGTTCGCGCACCGGATGTGCGTGCGTGAGTCTATCGAACAAACTCACAGGCTTTTCCGGCAACGGCACGACTTTTCAATCGATCTTTCATTCTACAATTGCAGTAAACCTACGCCGAAAAGCAGCGCAAAGCTGGAAGCACACTTACGACGATTTTCAACTGCAGTACAGTGCTTTTCGATACAGACTGACCATATGTATAAGACAGAAGCTCAGCCGAAAATTTCCAAGTCTCCTCATATTACCAATTTTCGCATCATCTTTTGAAATAGCCGTGCGCAGGTTGGTGTGTACAAGTTTCCTGCCGTAAGCTGAACACTTCGGAAAGACTCGAGCATCTCACTCTGTTGCCGGACAACCCCTTATAGGTGCTTTGCGTCGACCACAGCACTTCGATTTTCCCCTGTGGGGTTCTCGTAATTCCGCGCGCTTATAGAGTGTAATATATATAATAAGATATATATATCTATATATATATATTTTTATATATATAATAAGATATAAAATATTTAATAATATAATGTGTAATATAATAAATAACATTCCACCAGTGACAAACATGCTGTAGCTGTTTTCCAAATCCATGGTTATTCATGAAATCGGCCTTACTGACAAGATGATCACGTTTCTCGCTAAGCCATTGAAAAGCCAACGTCGCCCACTGTAACCAGGCAGCTGAATGAGGAATGGTCATGGTGGTACAATCCTTCATCCTCAAAGGAAAAACCTCGCACTAGAGCCTTATAGGATGTAATTTCTAGTTCCCAAAATGGCTGATATACTTTGTCACAAAGAGGACAGATCACAATGGCAACAGAATTGCTGTTGAGGGACATGAATCAGTTGACTGAACTGCTAATGCCACCATCATACGATGCCTTTGTTTAGATAAGAGTATATCATGTTGACCTAGACGAGTTAGTTATCCTTTGTGATACAGATGCGCTTGCCCCTTGTTCGCCGGTGGATCGATTCGGTGGACCTGCCTATGACTATATTTGTTGGGACACGTAAGATGCCCCTGGCTAATTGCGTTGATGATGATGAGATGATATTTCGGAACAGTCATCTGACGATATTCATTCCGCAGTATCGTCGTGACAGTTATTTTGGTTTAGCGTACGATTAACGGTGTTCTATAACTTGATAGGCCGATTAGCGAAAAACTTGAGTCTTTAGAAATCTAGTCCGCATAGTTGAGGATACGGTTGTGCAACGTCGACGGTTCAGCTAACTGCAAAACAGTATTGCGATGCATTTTTGGACGGTCTGTCTGCCCAAGCTCAGTGCATCACACACATAACACAGTGTGGCATGAAACGCATCCGCAAATCGATACGTCAACCAAGATTTTTGATGGAAGTGAAATAAAGGACTCAAAGCAATCTCCTTTTTGTTTGTTTTTCCAGGGTCCATCGTCAACACGACTACCGGATGCTACAGGCATAAAAGTGCGTTGATATGTGCTGAATACAGGGCGTAGTTATACCAGGTGGGGTCTGCCCGATAAAGAGCTGTCGTACTCCTTGCTTCAAAACATGGCACTGGTGGATTTCGTCATGCTTAGATGTGGCACATAAAATTAAATCGGTAAGCTATCACGCATGAATGACAAAGGCTTGGAATCTTCCAAAAATCATACGGAGTGAACTATCGCCTCTTTCTTGGAAAAGCATGGAACTGGATTTCCTCTGAAAGATTGGTAAAGGTTAGGACAATGTCTCGTTTGCATAAGCATCCCCAAGAGGAGCCACTCCCGCCGAGCAAAACGCTTGAATGGAGTTTCTCCGAAAGGACCGCACTGTACCATACTGCGATGGCTGAAAGATGTAATACGCACTGAAAATAACCGAAATGTAAGAGCTGGATTCCCGTGAACTGAAGTGAATAAAGTTTCTGGGATTACCTATGAAAGACAATGTTTTGGCGGATGTATAACGCAAGAATACTCGCAAGCATCAAAACTGGCGATGACGCATAAAAGTCTGCCGCATAAGCCGCAAATATCGCACCACATCTTCCCAATATTCCTTTACCAGCTTGGATAGAGGATAAGCTCAGGTTCCACAGGTGGTGAATTAATTCCTGAGGAGTGAAACCACGACCACAATCGGCTTTGTCATTAATAAAAGTAGCTAAGTCGACTGTCAAATAAAAACAAACGATGTTTTTAGCAACAGTTATTTTGGTTTAGCGTACGATTAACGGTGTTCTATAACTTGATAGGCCGATTAGCGAAAAACTTGAGTCTTTAGAAATCTAGTCCGCATAGTTGAGGATACGGTTGTGCAACGTCGACGGTTCAGCTAACTGCAAAACAGTATTGCGATGCATTTTTGGACGGTCTGTCTGCCCAAGCTCAGTGCATCACACACATAACACAGTGTGGCATGAAACGCATCCGCAAATCGATACGTCAACCAAGATTTTTGATGGAAGTGAAATAAAGGACTCAAAGCAATCTCCTTTTTGTTTGTTTTTCCAGGGTCCATCGTCAACACGACTACCGGATGCTACAGGCATAAAAGTGCGTTGATATGTGCTGAATACAGGGCGTAGTTATACCAGGTGGGGTCTGCCCGATAAAGAGCTGTCGTACTCCTTGCTTCAAAACATGACACTGGTGGATTTCGTCATGCTTAGATGTGGCACATAAAATTAAATCGGTAAGCTATCACGCATGAATGACAAAGGCTTGGAATCTTCCAAAAATCATACGGAGTGAACTATCGCCTCTTTCTTGGAAAAGCATGGAACTGGATTTCCTCTGAAAGATTGGTAAAGGTTAGGACAATGTCTCGTTTGCATAAGCATCCCCAAGAGGAGCCACTCCCGCCGAGCAAAACGCTTGAATGGAGTTTCTCCGAAAGGACCGCACTGTACCATACTGCGATGGCTGAAAGATGTAATACGCACTGAAAATAACCGAAATGTAAGAGCTGGATTCCCGTGAACTGAAGTGAATAAAGTTTCTGGGATTACCTATGAAAGACAATGTTTTGGCGGATGTATAACGCAAGAATACTCGCAAGCATCAAAACTGGCGATGACGCATAAAAGTCTGCCGCATAAGCCGCAAATATCGCACCACATCTTCCCAATATTCCTTTATCAGCTTGGATAGAGGATAAGCTCAGGTTCCACAGGTGGTGAATTAATTCCTGAGGAGTGAAACCACGACCACAATCGGCTTTGTCATTAATAAAAGTAGCTAAGTCGACTGTCAAATAAAAACAAACGATGTTTTTAGCACTTCCAGTCAAGCAATAATCTTTTAGAGACGTGCACCAATTTTGTTTGTCAATAGTCCGACGAGGAAACATTTCCATCTGTAAAAACCATCCGGTGCCCAGCTGCTTTAGCACCCAAAGAAAGTACGAGAGCTGAGATACTGTCAGGTTGCTCAGGACCTGATGGTCGAAATGCTGAGGTTGGGTTCGAGCCATGGACCTTCCGGTTAGTATAATCGTGCCGTAAGCACTGGACCATTTCGAACATGTAGGTTATTTGTAATTCGTATTGGTGCCACAAAAGCTAAACACTAATGTAAAACAACACGTGATTACTCGATATTTCTGCAATTCCAAATATGGATCACTTTGTCGCAGTGTTCGAGTACATCTTCACCACATAGTCATCTCCGTTTTTGGTTCCTACTAGAGCCAATTTAACCTGATAAGGGAAGTTTTCAAGCCAGAGGACAGGCTCTGACTACAAACATGAAGGCATATTTTTCTGACGCATCAGTATATTTCATTTTAACATAACCAAGTTCTTTGGATTTTTGAGGTGAATAATGGTTTAAGTGGATAATTTCACCACAACCTGTCGTCTGTCGCTAAAGACATCTGAGGGCACCAGGCATCTCGGTAACGTGTAGAAGACGCAAGGGAAGTTTATATTTCTCGCATCTCCCAAAGGATATGCCCCTTGTCCGGAAGATAGCTGGGTAACGCCTGCATGTTTTCGTTGTGGAGGAAGTACTGTATACGCAAGCTAAAAATTTAAATAATACTGCACAATGGGACGTCTAGGAGGTCGATTTTCTCGTGGGACCTGACGGCGGTGGCATGTCTATTTTTTAAGTTCACCGGAAATTTGTCACCCATTCCTCTTGCTCAAAACCATGTCCTTCACTTCATGTTATGGCTCTTCTTCACCGCTAGTCTTCTTCGAACGTTCTCGTATTGGTATTTACTGAGAAGTCTCACAGTAATGGCATTAATAAATGGTACCGTGCTAGGAAGTAAAAACCAACTGACTCACACACTGTCAAGCGGCTATTAGACCTTACAAAAAGCATTCCGTATATCAATAGTACTGATGAAACACAGAGTTTATACCTGGATATGCATAACGATAGCAGTCGCTGAAGTTGGGCGCAGGCCACGGTGCAAGGTATAAATGCGTTTCGAAATGGGTTCTCTGGCATGTAAGATTGCAGTAAAAAGAAACGGACGCACTTAGTAAGCGGCAATCCAAGAAACAATACGTTATTACTTAGCATCAGGTTGATCTATTAAAGAATAAGGTGAAAATAGGGAGCGACAAACCTCAAGCTTGGCGTTTTGTGTGAATTTAGTATTTATCCGACGTTCAAGAAACTGTTCGGCGGATCTACGTACGGACTAATCAAGTGAGAGAGCAGCTGAATTGGCCTACTTCTGTATACCGAATCAAACATTTCGGACGTAGTTTGACAAACAGCCTGGCACTGATGGGAAAACCAGGTCTCACAGCGTCACTGTCGACCAAGGCAGTTTCGCGACAGCTACGTTCCCACAAATATATGGATTGCGAAAACTGAAATAAGTCGATCTTTTCGAGGGCCTTAATTATGCGTTGTACAGGTGTTGAGTTGTCAGTCACAACACAGTCAAGTGTCGGTGAATCCAAAGGCTCACTCAAGATACACAAGAAAATCCGTTCAACGAGTTTCAAATTTAGCAAATTGGGCAAATCTGAGAATTTTGCTCTAAAGACGACCTTTCCCGGGAACTGGCTTCCATTAGTTATTAAAGATGCAGACCTACTTGAGTTATTCCATTAGCCAACTCTTTGAGTTCGTCTATGACAAGCTGTGACATTCCCTCGCCCGCAGTGCATAAAAAGCGCACGAAAACATCTCCGCAATCCATTTTGGGTAAGCCAGACACGTAGTTCGCACCCGACAAAGAAACCTAGACAAGATAGCAGAATTAATTTACACGATGACAGACTGTAGGATAGCTTCGTTTCATAACGTCAATTTGCCGTGCATGATGTAGTGCCAACCAACCTATACCAATAGCATCCATGAAACTTGGCTGCAAAACGAAATTTTTCTTCGTCTCATGTTCATTTGATGCGGGCTTTCCCACCATATTTTCGTATCCTTTATAATAGGAAAATCCAGACGAGGTAGGTCATTGAATGTGTGAATTGCCCGATTTGATCGTGACTAGCGATAGTTATCTGTTGCGTCAGATGGTTAAGGTCACTGCGAGGTTCAGCAGTCTCATGCCGCTTGTGCTTGTTGGTGCTCGTTTCGGATACTTGGAAACCTGGTTTCAATTCAAACTTGATGCCAAATACATAACATAACATTCACCACTTACATGTAAAACCGGTCCCTTGATAGGCCAGCCCAAAACAGCAGTTAAGATGGGAAGTAAATGTTCCGGTAATGATGTGCAGGTGTGTGTGACAGAGGTGTTGTCACTCTTACCCTAGATTTCAAAACGTCTCATGTCTGCATGTACTTCCTTCGTAAAGGCATCAAAAAATTGTGAACTATTCTAGCAATTTAAGATCCATTCCGAGTAAGGACTTGCACATGCTTACGAGTAACCTGCCTTCTTCCAATCTGGGACAGTATTTTCAAAGCTGGATTTTTTTACTCTGGCGTAGAAATGTAGACGAGTCTAGACAGGCCGAACAACAGGAAATTTGAATCCATTGAATAAAGTGACTAATAAGGTCGCATCTCTCTAAGGATGAAGGTGAACACCTTTCCACAATCCTTCTAGAAGGGGCCTTTGCATGTCCACATCTATCTCGCGTAGCGGCGTTGGACATTTTCAGTGAGGCTAACCAGACCTGTGTGAAGTTCTACTGCGGCGTCGTATAGCGGAAGCAAAACCTTCAAGTCTCTAGCATATATGGCCTTATTTTTTCCTACATCAACAGCCTGATTCTGCACAGACGGTAATAAATAGTGTCCTGACTATGTGGTCTTTGACCTGAAAAAACCGTTCAGCTGTAGAAACCTTCCGGTGCCTAGCTGCTATGACAACGGAAGAAGACACGAGGGCTGGGATACTGTTAGATGTTGCTCAAACCCAGACAGAAGTAGTCGAGATGCTGAGGTTGGGTTCCAACAAACGACCTTCCGTTCTGTAAGCTGGCGCCCTAACCACTGAGCTGTTTCGATCCCTTAAGATACAGCAACATCTGTGTTGGTACTGATGCATCAAAGCAATACAACCACAAGGGTTATCTACCTATTTTTAAAGGCTTAGAGTGAAAATAAAAGTGATGGAAGGAGGCGACCTGGTGATGGCCTATCGTAAGCATTCTGACGTGCCTACACCTCCAAGCGCTCAATCAGACAATCTGGAAAGAAACTGACAACATGAAGGCCACTGACACCAATCAGCTGCCATTTCTCCCAATATATCCAGCCAAGCGTTGGAGGGGTCACGGGGACCCCAGCCTGGAAGCCGAACCGCACCAACACCCAAAACGTTCGTAATCACTTTCACACACTCCTACCAAGCTACAACTTGTGTAATTCGAGGTTAAGGCGTCTGAAGGCGGGCAGAAAACTTGTATCGGTAGACAATGCTTCGTCATGTGCAACACATGGAGAGAGCAACGTAGTTGATGGTGATGGATGTTTTCCGCTACTGAAGTACTTGATTAAAGTACAACTAAATACCCGTTTTCTAACTACCTCCTTACGAATCTGTTGACACCTGTTAACATCAGCAGCGCTTCCGAGGCAGCAATCGTAAAAAAATCTGAAGATGCCTCAGTATTCGCCCACAGAGGCCGTGTTTTCAACCACACAGCAATACCATTTTTACTGTAGCCTGCTAGACGTGACCCTTGAGACCCATTGAAATGCCCTTTTGCCCCACAAGCGAAGCAAATTAACATACGTGAATCTGGCTTTTGAGATTCGTGCACTGGCTACATCAGACACACTTCTATCAGAGCTGATACAACTACCGATGTATGTAATGTTCTCCACAAACTCTAATGATTCTCCTTGAAATATAAGGGGCGTGCTCAGGCACTGGACGTTCGAAGCCTGATTTTCTACTTTGAAGGTGCAAGGTGCATGCAGAAAGATGGCATGACGGTGGTCAGTTTATTCAACAGGGCTTGTGCTGCGCCTTCGTCTTCAAAGATGAAACCGACGCCGTCAGCGTACTCCGGAAAGACGAGATTCACGTCATCAACAATTTGAACACCGGGGTTTTGAAGACGGTACAGCGTTCGCCGCATTATTTCACGAAGTTGCAGATTAATGAAGAGTGGACATCCTTGTCGGACCCCATTATTTGTAGAGAAGCTTTCGTAGAGCTCACCATAAACTCGCACGCTCAGAAGTATGTGAACAGAGTGACTGGATTACGTGGCAAACCCTGTCGAGCACGCGTGGTTAACAGCACTGATCGATCGACAGAATCGAACGCACCTTTGAAGTCAAGGAATACCAAGATTGCAAGTCGTCTGTGCATATGGCGTTGCTCTACTACCTGACAGAGTGTGAAGATGTAGTCGACGTAGCCTCTACCCGGCCGAAACCTCACTTGATTTTTACGGGTCAAGAATTCGGGTTCCAGAATAAGACGACGAAGAGCCAGTGGAACTAGAAGGCTTTTTATAATGGGAGGTAAACTGACACCTCGCGGTAGCTGCACTGCACTATTATCGACTCCCCACAGTTGTCTGCGACGTTCTCTTTACCCCAGATGGGCGCAATTAGGCTAGACAGGCGTTGATTGATGAATTCACGGCTACCTTGATCAGAGGAGGTGCAAGGTTGGTAATAGTAATCGTCCAGCTGTAGCACCCTTTCGGTGCCTAGCTGCCATGCCACCATAGGAAGCACGAGGGTTGGGATACTGCCAAGTTGCCCAATCCTAGACAGGGGAAGTTGAGAGGCAGAGGTCGGATTCGAACTACGGACCTTCCGGTCAGTGAATTCGCGCTCTAACCACTGAGCCATCTCGCCCAGGAACAGGAACACGACGACGCGCAGAAGCGACTTTTAACAGGTATCCAATCAAGCAGAGACGCTTCCGCTCGGTCGCCCAATACAATATGCAGCCCGGCGTATCTGGTTTTAGCGACCCCCGCATCACCAAAGGTGGGCACCCGGAACTTGGAAGAGAGCGAGGGGGCATTCAGTTCAATTACAATACTTACGTCCTGCATCCTTGTTCCTGGCAGACAGAATACATCAATGCAGGAGTCCAGCGTACGGGAGAGAGTCACCTGTTGTCCTGCTTGCTTCGGTGTGCGAACATTAAAGACTGCTCAGTAGACCGGCTCTCGGTGTTTGAAAACAGACGTCGAAGTGTTTAAGGTTGTCGCCGAAGTCGGACGTACGGAAGCTGCAGCTAAGCGTGATGCATAGCGAACGAAGCGGTCAACACGAGCGCTGGGAACTGCGGAGAAATTATTCAAACTTAGGTGGGGTAGGGTAGAAGAGGCTAAACTTGAAAGTGTAAAGAAGGCGTCAGTAACAGCATGTATTTGTTTATCCGCCCTGTTGTATGCAGCAAGTTAGACGGCCCGGCTGGTGACACCACGCGAGGGTCGATGTGGCATGAGATTGTTATTTGTAATTATCATGGTTGTACGTGGACCGGGGTACTGCCAGGGCGCCCACACCTAGACAGGAGGACGATTAGGGTTCTTAGCCAAAGCCTCTGGCTCAAAAGTTTGGCCGAAAATGTTCGGCGGAAAATGCAAGTGTACTACCATTTTTATAAAAAAAAGTCACAACGAATGCTCCAACACCCAGCCTGGAGGGCCAGGAGACTGTTGGTCAAACCTCAAACCATTGACCAACCTGCTGTGAGAGACTCTGTGAGTGTCGCATGAACACCGCCCAGTACAGCTCAATGAGTGACGGGGGCGAACAAATCGTCGAACCGCGAACAGCACCAACGGCAGCCAGACTTCGTACCATGCTTCATTCCCTTCTACCATCTTACACTGTACCAACCCATAGGTTGCCTGCACTCCGAATCAGGCATGGAAAACAACAGCGCTGTTCTCGGTGGATTGGGACTCGCGCGCAGCACACAATAAAATCAACAGTCGTTCAGGTGTAACACTCTTTGGGTGCCTAGCTGCAATACGACCCGAATGAAGTACGATGGTTGAAGTATTGCCAGGTTGCCCAGGCCCATACAGAAGCAGTCGATATGGAGAGGTTGGGTTCGAACCACAGTCTCCTTCGGACAGTACTTTCGCGCCCTAACCACTGAGCTAGATCGAGAACAGCACAGGGTTCAACCACCTTAGCTTGCACTTCGAAATTCATTGCAACACATCGGCGGCCAAAGACTTAATGGCTTTTCAGATACCCCATCAGAAATGGCCGACTAGTAGAGGTACAAGAATACAACCCGCATACCACGCATCCTTTAGGACCCACATGCTTCTTTGATTCCACAAGTGAGATGAGCAGAACAAATGTGGTATCTGAGGGCCCAGAGCCGCTTCCAATAACCGAACATCACCTCAATTGGACGGATGTGTCACGTGTGGTCGAAATGAAGCCACGCATTCATTGGTCAGAATGTCAGCCAATCTGGATCTGGATTCTAGCTCGACGCCTCTCGTCCCCTCACGAAGATTCTGTGGTGGCTGGTTGTAATAATATTCCTATGTCTCCATAAAAGACAGTCTGAAGCTGCCGTGCCTACTGAGATACTATAGTGAGTGGAATGGGAAGCCAAGCATCGACGCAGTGTTGAGCCACCATCAAGCAAACACAGACTTGTGCATTGACTTGCGACACTATGGGTGACGGCGTTTTCTCGTAATGTTCAATAAAAGCTTTATCGTATGCATTCCGCAAAAGGATAAAGAAAGTTCATTTCTTTCCAGGTGTTCTTCATGAGACTGGGCCGATTTCCATTTCATCTTAATTGAATGCTTCGGGCGCATAACATGCACAGGAATTTGTGATTCACGCGTGATAGCGCGAACCTGTGCATTGGTAGCCGCTTTTTCACTAAGCTCAACTTTGCGCACAACTGCAAACATGTGAATTCAATACAACTACGTAATAGTGTCACAAAAAATGAGCGATTATGGGCGCCTGGATAAATATTGGGTTGTGGTGTGTTATTTCATCATCTTCTATCCCGCCAAACATCGCATGCGGTCCCGGCCACGAAAAAATACTTTCATTATGACAACAATTCTCCCGAAACCGTCAACTAACAAAGGTGGCCGAATGGCACATTTTTGGATTCTGACCAGGCGCTCGTCCGGAGTCACCTCTCCCTTCACCATCTTTCAGAGCAGGTTAAGGTGTGGTCGAATCCTTTGGAAAGTGGGAGACTGGAGTATTCGGATGTTGGACAAATTCACCACCATGGTCTTCTCGCGTCCTTACAAGTGCTCTTCTATCAGACGTGGGTTAATAACGGGATCGCCAGCTTCTTCCGCAGTCATGGGGCTGGTTCCTGTTGCACGGTCCTACCAGGTCTAGTCAACCACTGGATTTCAGACCGAACAATGCCCCTTCTTAGGTAATGAGGAAATATTCCCGCAGGTCCCGAAAGAAACCTGGTCCGACGAACTCCCAAGCGTCAAAAGAAAGTGGGACTATGCGCAAACCGTGAAGTGTGATGAACTCGGGAATCTAAAGAAATGAAGAGGCCCAGAAATCCGGGAATGTTCGAGGACTATTCCTGATGGTGCGTGTGACCGACCCCTGGAAACCGCCTGTGGACGAATATATCAAGGATCAGGATAGAGGGACCATCTTAAATGGAAAGGACTGCCTCGGCCGGCGAGCTAAGTACTTCGAACAACGATTGTCGTGGTCATCAGCCGCAACCAATTCAGAACCCTAGAGGAGGAACGTGGAGCCTTCTGATATCTCAGAGCTTTATATCCTCATATGCTCCTTCAAGCACCACTGAGTTTATAGTCCCGATGACCTCAAACCCGCACCGTCCAAAGAAGGAATGAAGTCCCCAGTCTGCGGTTTTCTTGTCAGTTTGCCTGTATTTTGGGAAAAGGGACCGACTCAGACTGTTCTGGAGAGTCAGGGATAGTGCTCATTTTCGAAAAAGAGGACTGTAGTGAATGTGGTAACCACAGGGGATCAGCTTGACTCCTGCTGTAATGAGACTGCTGGCGTCACTTGTGCTTCGTCTTGTTACGGTTGCTCATGAATCACTGGCTCGAGAGCCGAAAGCGGGATTATGACATGGTGGGAGTCGCACTGACCAAACTTCCACACCGGTTGCCAGAACAACGCACAAAAGTCCCAAAATTTCAGCAGTCCTGTTGTATTTTCCAAGTGCATTCGACTCAGTTGACCGGTCTGTTTTCCTTGACGCGCTTGTCCATCCAGGAATGCCGTGTAAGTTTGTGAACATAGAAATTTCTGCGTATTATCAGGCTTCCGAAGGAGTGAGAATATCCGGAGAGCTCTCCAAAAGCTTTCGTTCAAAACGGCGGTACCTCCGGGGTTTCCAACCTCATCATCGGCATTTAACTTCGTGCTGGTTCAGCTAATGATACAAACGCTGAGTGGATTTAAAACCGTGGCGTCCAGATAGCTCCTAATGGAAACTTGCCGATCTGGACCACGCAGATGATATCGTTCCCGTTTTCCGAGAACGGGAGGAGGTGCAGGCCTTTTGGACTAAATCACCAAAATAATCCCGTCAGTTCCAATGCAATTTGCACCCACTCTGAATATTCTCCATAAAGGCGCTTTCTCTCGAAACTTTTATGTAACTCAACACGTACAAAACGAGCAAGATCGCCGGCAGTTTCGTTAAAATTTGGCTGTGATTCCTCATGCGGTTTTTCTACCGGCGAAGTGGCTCTTGGGGCCAATAAAATTCGAAAGTTAGCCTATAGTTCGTCGTTTGGTTCAGCTATCGTATCTCAGGTCAGCTGTCAGCCCCACCCTCCTGAGCTTCAGTGGAACAACCGTTAGGAAATCCGAGTTTACTGAACGCCAAAAACATGAAGGAGTTAATTTGTAACAAAACGATTCGGGGGATTCGCGTGCTGTCTGGCAACATTAAAATTGACAGACCGTCATCTCCACCAAATGCTTCAACAATGAACAGGATGGACGTGCTTTGCCTAGATCAACAACCTTTCGTCGTTGACAGGACCACCTATAGCGACTGCGCTTGACACGATTTATAGGCGCGTCCTTAATTATTTATTTGGTTCTTTGGACAAGCCAAGGACAGCATTCTATAGCTTAACAAGTTTTGCGGCCTAGCTCGGTTTGTAGTTTTTACAGAATAAAGTACATATCATTATAATGTGGTCCCATAGTGAGCAGGGACACTCCATTCGTAAATCCACAATATCCTCCAGACTTTGTCGGCTAATTCAAATGCTCAGTCTCAAAGGTCTCATCAGTCGGAGTTCGTTTGCCGCGCATTTTGCCACTCTTTGTGGTCGATGGATCCAGCGCTTATTACAGCAAATGTTCTCACAAGCATGTGGCTAGTTGTACAAACCCTAATAAACCGTCTGTACGGTGCATAAGCCTTTCTATTTCCTCCCGGCCGTCAGGTACACACAATGTCTTGCCATTGACGGTTTGCTTCTCTCCGACGACAAAATGCCTTTCAACTAAATATTGTCCGAGTACCTCCACGGAATGAACAACTGCAAGCATTTTCTGGGACACAGTAGTTGCTTCCTTCACCCATCGATCATAGGCACTTTTTAGAGTTCATTCAGGAAATGCATTACTGGTGCTGAAGTGCCAATGAGAGTTAAAGGGTGGCAGGTAGATCGTTTACATAGCCATTATATAAAACACACACTTACTTAGTCAAGTGGCCTATGTTTCTGAGTGCAACGTTAAATTAACGGGTAAAAATCCAACCAATAGTACTTTGTGATTCTACATTTGTGTAACATTTTTGCTCTTCCACGCATTTTTTACCCGCGGAATTAGTCTTTAGCACAACCGTCCGTACCTCAAGCTAGTTTTTCAGCTCAAACATGCAACCTTCTAAACGTCCCGCCACTTCAGCCGCCTTGTCGTTAATCTCCGGTACAAAAACAAGTCAACTTAAAATGCTCCAGAGATTCCAACGTGTTTGTACAGTTTTAGACGTTGTGATCGCGTTAAATTACTTCACAACATACATGTGATGCCCACCATCATGTCAATTTCCGCTCCGAAGATACTTGCACTTTTCAGTGATTTAATACGCCCGCTACCGCGTTAATGATAATCTCAAACGGTCTTCACGCAATTCGATGACTACAAGCGGCCTTTGAACCTTACACTCTTCAACTTTCACTAATCTCGGTCTTCCAAGACTGCCACTTCTTTGCCTCCAACTCATTTCAACAGCAGGGCCGTTTCGTCGCCGTTGAAAAATAATTCCCCCACAAAATTGCACACCAATAATACAACTCTACCTGGGGTTAGGGTATTGCAGGCTGCTCCCTCGGCTTAGCTAATCCTCCGATTACCTCGCTAACTTCCAACAGTACGAGTGCGCCAAAAAATCTCTTCCGTTTCGTATACGCTGCCACTATTTGCATCGCGCACCTTATGTCCCCTCGAGATTCTATGCATGCGCTAGCGGCCTATCTGGAGGAGCCCATAGTTTTGCGGAATTCGGGGAAACCCGCTGCTGTATGAGGCCAGTCCCAGAGAGTTGGCGCAGTGATCCGCTGCTTTTGTCCCGATAATTTCGTATTCGTCCGGTTTTGAAAGGTTTTTCGGCGCGCTGTTTGTTGACCCGACATGTCCCGGGAAAGTTCCTGCGCGCTGAAGGAGCAAAGCGTGCGTGAAAAATTCGCACCACATTTCTCAGAGTGAACCAGTATATCAAGCGATATTATTTTTGCTTTCGATCAATCTACCGCCCGTCTGCAACGTATACGTTCCCAACCGACTCACTATTTTTAGCCGTTTAGTGCCCGCAATAAACAATATATCATTGTGTTACAACATGCGCCCCCAGTTGATGTACGGCTAAGATCAAGTGACTCCCGTTGTTTTCTTTGAAGCTCGTTCCTACTCCCCCTGAAACTATGAAACGAACCCAAATGGTCGGTAGTTCCGTACTATCCGTAGAACCCCACAACCTCCAACTAATTTTCCTGCTTTCATTTATCATAGCTACGGCAGGCTGCAATGTATGTGAATCGGGTACAATAAGACAACATTGGAGCATGTCTATCGGAGAGTTTGATGTTCAGCCCCCTAAGCAACCTCCCATGGGCAGACCAGGTATTCAGGTTTAATATCTTCCCCTGAAGGACGCCCGACACACCGGCCAATTTGCTAACACATAAGAGTTCAAAGTGCACCTGCGCAAAGTTTAATATCGCCCAAAATGCCAATTTACGTGAGACTGATTGCAAACCTTCCTATTGGTCTGTTGGCCTCCCTTGTGTCCGCACAAGGTGACGGAACGCACTCTGAAGCGGGCCGTCCTGGATAACCTTACTGCTAACAACTTGATATTCCCAGTTCAACACTGATTTCTTTTCTTCAGGGTGAACTGTGCTTGAGTGACGAACACGCTGGTATTTAAGGAGCGCTTAAACCAAGCTAGGGATGAGGGACCCATACCGGATACCACATTTTTCGACTTCGATCTAGTCCTACGGGATTCAAGGGGAAATTCTACACTGGAGTAAGGTGTTTCCATGAGACAGGAGATTACAAGTATGCACGACCTACTCTTTGCCGACGCCGGTCTCCATTGGAATTCCCCAAGGTTCCGTTTGGAACCACTGCCATTTATAATCTACTTCAAAGATCTTCCATAAGTCTTTTTTAATGCGTGTCTAGTTTTTGCGGACGACTGGAGTTCTAGTGCTAATGTCCTCCGGATGAAGGTAGACGCTGCAAATCAGTAGTTTCTTCTCTGAATGACTAAAAGTGCTTCAATATGTCATTCAGAGAGAACTCAGCGAAAGCCCTTGTCGTGCATGGTGAGAATGAACCAGAGGACCTCACGAGGATGAATGCCAAAAAAGATTTGGGTACCTGGCTCCATTTAAACACGTCCTTCTAGCTGCCAAGTGAGAAATGGACTCAAAAGGCATTCGCTCTTATACGGGTGAGTTGGCACACTTTCTTCCATATCACTCGCAGGGAAGTTCAAATACCCTACGGAGCCTACATCAGACTGCTTCATGAACATGCCAACCGGGTTGTCTAAGCAAGACGCAACAGGGGCATAACCCTCATTGAGCGTGTCCAACGAGCTGCCACAAAAATGTTTACTGACCTTTAACTTGTAGGCCATGTAACCTCTCCCTTTTTCCAGGAGAATATACGCCTCTGAGGATACCCAATTCTTACTCGTGCCCTGTTTGGACTATGTTTAACCGACTGATTTTCACTGCGACTCAGATAACGCTAGACGGAGACATGGTATTAAGATTTTTAAGCTTAGAATGACACTTTTATCAGTTAATTTTTTCTCAGCTGGGTAGTTTTCGCGTGAAATAACATTCCTCAAACGATTATCTACGCTCAGTATAGTCCAAAGCACCATTAGACATTTCTCGATGCGAGTCTACGCGCTGGCAATCTTACTACTCCATACTGAGAACTTCGAGAGTGCTACACCACTTTTTCGCTTGTGTCCTTGCTGAACTGCAAGAATATTGCCTACACGGGAAACCTGGGTGATTGCCTCGACACTGTGTATCGATCGGTGAATCTTAGATGTGGCTCCGGAGGATTGTTGTCCCTAGGCACTCGACTCTGCTGCTTGGCAGCATGCGCCTGATCTATTCGCTACTTCAGTTAGAACAGTGGTCTAATGCACTTCTCGAAAATAATGACACTACCTTTGATTCTTATAAGAGAGTTTATCCATAACGAAGCACAAATATGGGAAGCAAAATTAGCCTATATTCTTCTACTCGCAACGGCCTTTTCTGGCGCTTGTCACAAGATCCTGAGTTAAGTATACACCGACCTACTTACCGGGTTGCCGTTGACATAGCCGCGCCCAACATCTACCCATGAAAAAGTGCTGGTTTATGTGAAATTTACTGTCCTCTACTTCACGTTGTGTCCCTCTACTACAACTGTATTCATCTCCACATGTGTGTAGCCTTTTTAGATTTGCATACATTCGCAAAAACTACGTCTCTTCTCATTTGTGACATTAATTCGCATATTCTTAACCGCGATCGTGTAGTACATTGCATCCGTGATTCTGACTCCAAACTTTTAGTACAAAACAAAAGGGCGGTCTGGAGGGAAAAGGTCGGTGGTGCATCCGTGATTCTGACTCCAAACTTTTATTACAAAACAAAAGGGCGGTCTGGAGGTAAAAGGTCGGTGTTAAGGTGTCTACAGCCATTTGAATGGGGGACCAAGAAAAATTCCTTCTTTTGAAATGGACTTCGATTTTGGCACTTTCGCCTCTTGTTGCGTGCTGTCCTCACTTTAGCAGCTTCAGTGTGATCACGTGTTGTAGTGCTACCTCTGAAACACCCAGCGACTGCCAATTCGTTTGCAGTAAAAAAAGCAGTGGCCGTAGTTGAATGGCCGGCAGGTAGGAAACAGGTCCCCCAATTTACCGCCCAAACGGCTCCTTCAGTTCAAACTTAACTGGTGTTATTCACTCGCCAATTTAAATCTCAGCTGTTAACTTAGACCCCCTTAACCTAATTCTTGTGTTTATATTTGAATCCCACTCGGAGACGAGAAAATATCCATCACAAAATTGTTTAATAGAGAAGCCGGACGTGTATCCCAGCCGAGGAGAGGGGACCTTTCAACGCCGTCCAATTTGGCCGAAATGCCGCAGGGGTTCGTCAGCTGACAGAACACCTGATAAAGACTGCCGCGTGTGCTTGGGCTGATTCAGCAGATCTGTTATTCCACATCATCCATGGGTACAGAGCACAGAATATGCCTCACTATACGCAGAAGTGCCTTTCGAATTCCGTGAAAAGACGACAACTACAGTTGCGTGGAACTGGTTATCTGAAAAATTTGGCTGATTCACATCGCTTGTGGGTGATCAGTATTCGCACAACAAAATTGAATTCTCGAAAGCTCTCGCTTTTTTAAGTGAAGATTGTCCACGTATGGTGAATTGTTTCGCGAATTAATTGCATGGGTACTTTTTCAAGTGAGCGAATCATCAAGGTCATCAACCTCAACCGATCGTGAAAACGATGCCTAATGTAATAAGCTATGACGAATGCGGAAGAATGTGTATGGCTTATAATGGACGTAATTTGGGGGTAGTTCTGCAGCTAAAATAATTCTTTGAGCTTTCTCTACTACATGGTCTTTGTGGGTGCAAAATATGCGGAAGTTCCACCGCTATAAACAGTTTTCGCTATTCATATCTGCTTGACTGTTCGAATACCGAATTATGAGTTAAGGCAACCCGAGTTTTCATCTTGGAAGACACATTCATTATGGTTGGATAAATCGTGCGAGTTTGTAATAACGTACGGGTTGCGGATGATGATGAGCAATGCACGTTTGTTGGATAACAACAGACGTCCCCATGGCTGCCGGCAAAATATGAGAGGATGGCCATGTCGTCAATAGTAGCGGCTGGCCTGACGAACCTAGGTGGAGCACACGACTAACATGCCCAGTCGGCCGGCCGACGCGCGCCCATCCACTTCCACTGGAGGAAGTCGAAGAACGAAATTGTACGAAATGAAAAGTTGAATGGTATGGGTTATTCTGATTAGTATATATGTCCTGTTGGGAAGCGTATGGCCTTCTTGGTGCGCAGTCTTCATCTAACTATTGACATATTAAAATGAGAGAAACATGTAAGTTATTTTATCGAAATTTTGCTGTGAGGCAGGCGGCTGATAAACTGGGAGCAATACAATATCTATAAGCGGAGCACTTCAGCGGTGAAAAAGTCGTAGAGGCTTGTTTTCACGGCCCTATTCTCAACAGCTTATTCGCATTGCTTTTTCTCGGATCCTGGTGCCTGCTGACTATAATCCTTGGGAAATATGAGACCCACATGAAATGCACGAGGCCTAAACAACGGATCAACAGTTTGGAGCTGATGGGCCCTTCATGACTCACACGAAATCATCGCCGTCTCATTCCTATAGCTGGCACTGTACAGCGCTGGTCCTAGTAATGAGGCAGTAGCTCACGCCTGTCAATCAGCTCTTGCTTGGAGCTGAAAATACGGACGCACAATACAGACCTTGTGCTGGGAAGCTGTGCTTTGGTTTATGTCAACATCATAAGATACATTCTTTCGGAGAGGTTAACAGGCGCGTCTTTGAGTTTTCTGGACAGGCCGGGTACTAGGCACCAAAAATAAATTATCCGTCTGCAGATCACCGTTGCGACAAGCCTGAGAATTCTCACCACACAGCGAACAAGGTTCACCAAAACAGCAGTCGAATTCACACGGTACGCGAACCGTTACATACTGGCGGTCACTGGCACTAGTTGGTCGTTCAAAATACGCATAAAAACCCACGTCCGTGTCCCTAGGCCGCCGGGTTGAGGTACGGTAACCTCAGCTTCTGACAGCAGGTCGTCATTTGCAGACGTTTAGCCTTGGCGCGGAAAGAGTTGCCCCCTCACTTTCAATTACTTAATGATTGCTGTGGCCCTCCTGGGTTGCAGACGCTGAAGCTTATCCACCACTCGGTTCAGTTGTTTACGCAGGCTGTCGGAAGCTGTCGGTAGGGGCTTGAAAACAACTGTACGAGGTGCACCCGGTTCCAGTAGGTTATAGTCCGATAGCCACCGTTGATGGATTGGTAAGCAACCTGAAAAACATTTATGAAGAATGTTTCCTACTGCTTGAAAACGACTGGTCTGTAACTACAGAGAACAAATGGATGCAGGAAGGCCAAATCGTCTTGTAGAATGGGCATGTGTACTAACCAGCAAAGATGTCAACCATCTGGGAACACCTGGGTGTTTCTATTACGAACATTAAGCTAGTAACCGTAGGTTGACCTCACCAAATTGGGGGTCGCAGCCCCAAGCTACTCAAAGCAAGAGAAGACGCATACATAGTCATTCGATAGACAACGTTCAGAGCGTAGCGGCCGCCCTCCGGGATTTCACGTCGGCAGCAGTGATATGAAATGTGCATCTCAGCTTCCTGCTTGAGCCACCCGGTGTGTTCAGACACCCTCTGTATGGCGTGCTCCAGTGTGTCTATTAGTGTACCCAGTTTTTCAGGCGGCCGTTTGCATTTTTCAGATTGTTGCTGGTCACATTATCAAAGTGGATTATCCCGGAAGGTGTGTGTACAGCCCATTTGCGGGCCGTAATGTAGGAGACAAGTCGCAAGTTGTTGCGGCGCAGTAGTTGCAGATCTTGTCGGAATCCGTGCGCATATGACAGACAAGAAACCTACTGTACGCCACTATCCAAGCTAGCCATACGGTGAAATATGTGCCGGTTGTCCACAGAGTATGTCTGTGACCGAAAATACCCGGATGTTATATGATACACACGTACTTCGTCGTCACAGCGCCATCTGCTGCCATCTAAAGAAGCGTACATGGTCAAGGTGACATTCCCCCGACTGCAGCACAAGCACGCGTCCAGCCTACCAAATTTTTGTCAGGATCGAAGGCATGTCATCTGCCATATATTAAACCCAACCAAGCGGCACCAACACAAGAGAGCTGGTCGACACTTCTGGCGGTAGTTTTATGTCATGAGTGGTAAGGATCTTGCTAAATCTATCGGCCACAACCTGCTGCACTTTGCACAGCGGCGTTCCATACTTCAGCAAAAGGCTGCATGTGTCCAACTCCTTTTCAGTTAGCCGTGGATTTTTTTGAAGCGGACCGTGTAAAACCCTAGAAGCCTTATGGATTTGTTTAAGAAAATAAGGGGTGATTGAGGGAGGGCTCCCCGGCTCCTTAGACGAAAACGCCCTCGACAGCAGGTGTTTCAAGTACTGTTATTAGAAAACATGTTCAGCTTACTAGCGTCTTTGGATTCTTTGACTTTTCGTTTGTCTTGCAGGTCGCTTGCTGCATTCGCGATACATCCAGTAGTAACGGAAAACAGTGTTGGTTCATCAATTAATATAGGAAAGCACAAACACCACGTAGTTATCCTTCATGTATTCGTTTAATGCCTTCTCAAACACCCTTAAAGACGAAAAAGATACGGCCCCCAGTTTCTCAACAAACCTATGCAGACCCACTTCAGATGCCATAACACAGCAAGTTCAAGTTTAGAATGCGCACCAAAAAAGGGAGATTAGTTAAAACTGCGAAAAATGAACCTAGCGTTGGGTGATTATTGGTTTACCCACGCACACCACGCAGTGCAACTTTTTGTCACAAAATGTTTTATTTGAATCAAAGCTTCTGTAGATAAAAGCATCTTATTTCTACGTCTGACCACTTCTCGAATATGCCAACCAAGTTTTCTGCTCAGGGCCCACGAAGGACGAAAGCCCTGTGGAGCGTGTCCAGCGAGCTGCGACGAAAATGCTTGCCGGCCTTAAATCCGTGGGCTATGAAACGCGTCTCGTGGTGCTTGACATCTTCTTCCTGGAGTATCGTCGCCTCCGAGGAGACCCAACTCTTACTTATGCACTGTTTGAACGGGGTGTGACCAATATCTTTTTTCACCGTTGGTCCAACAAACACGGGTGGGACATGGTAAGGTTTTCAAGCTCAGGACACACTCTTTTATTAGGCGAACTTTCTTCTTATTTCGGGTAGTTGCTGTGTGGAACCACTTCCCGCGGACGTTTGTCCCGGTTCAAAGCACCATTGGACACATTTTTTACGCGTTCCTTCACTGGGAAGCTCACTGTCCCGAGCTGTGAACATAAAGAGCAGTGCCACACTCTTTTTTTGTTTGTGCCTGCCAGGTGAACGGCAAGAACAAGACCGGCCCGGGAAATTCTGGCGAAAGCTCTCAGCTTGTGTATCAATCCGTCAATCCGTGAAGGCGTGGCTCTGCCGTGCAGACTTTTTGGGAATGCGCATCTTTCTTGCCCAAGTTAAACTGGGACCAGCCTCAGTGGAAGACTTACATAGGACTATTGTCCAGAAAGTTCACGATGCTGACGCGATGTTCGTCCCAAAAAAACCAGCACGCAGTCGGATGAGCCGTAAGCTACCCAAAAGGATCCGGCGTCTTCTGGAAAATAGGTGGCGACTATTTTTCAAAAAGTTGACTACAGGTGACACAGAAGATGAGCTGGCATTTCGTAAAATGCGGAACCGCTGTAAATCGGAAATACGCCAATGGAACATACGTAAACAAGCCACCATTCTGGACCTCACCCGGAAGAACAAAAATGTGCTGTTCAAATATATGAGACATCGCCGAAGAAACAAGCCATCCGCGTTCTCCTTGAGAGACAGGAACGGGGAACCCACGAGTGACCCAATAGTGGTATCTGAGTTCTACAGAGATCACTATGCAGGTCTGTATTCAGTCCCAGCGTCCTCGTCACATCCAACCTTGTCAAGGCGTATCTACGAACGGCCTCTAACCGACTTGGTCTTCACGGTGGAGGACATTCGTCAACTCCTGCACAAGATCAACCCATTCTGCGCGTTGGGGCCCGACGAAGTCCACCCAAGGATCCTGAAGGAAACGTCGTACACACTGGCAACTCATTTCCATCTGCTGTTTCGTCAGTCGCTTGACGAAGGCCACCTTCCCTCTGTTTGGAAGGAAGCGATTGTCACGCCAATCTACAAAACTGGTGACCGACTATCGCCTGGCAGCTACAGGCCTATAAGCCTCACTAGCGTGCCATGCAAGGTGATGGAACGCATTCTGAAGCGAGCCATTCTAGATCACCTTACTTCCAACAACTTGATTTCTCAAGCTCAACACGGATTTCTCCCAAACCGTTCCTGCGTGACGAACATGCTCGTATTTATGGACAGCTTAACCCAAGCCAAGGACGAGGGACTCATATCGGATGCCATATTTTTCGACTTTTCAAAAGCATTTGATCGAGTCCCACACGTCCCTCTGCTCCACAAACTCGAGTCTTACGGGATTCAAGGGAAAATCCTACACTGGATCAAGGCATTCCTATCAGACAGATCATTCCGAGTGAAAGTAGGCTCGACCTACTCTTCTGCGGCGCCGGTCTCCATTGGAGTTCCTCAGGGCTCCGTTTTGGGACCTTTGCTGTTTCTGATATACGTCAATGACCTTCCAGATGTTCTTTCAAGTCCATGTCTACTTTTTGCGGACGACTTGAAATCGTGGAGTTCCAATGCCAGTGCCCTCCAAATTGATGTAGACGCCGCAAAGCAGTGGTCGTTGGACTGGCACCTTCCTCTGAATGACGAAAAGTGCGTCCATATGTCATTTGGAGGAGACTCAGCGAACTCCTTTGTCATGCATGGTGAGAAAGGACCAGAAGACATCACGAGGATAGATGCCAAAAAAGATTTGGGTATCTGGCTCTCTCCAAACCTGTCCTTCTCACTGCACCTTGAGAAATCGGCTCAGAAGGCATTCGCTGTTCTACGGATGATTCGGCGTACCTTCTCTCGTATTACTCGCACGGACTTCCAAATACTCTATGGGGCCTATGTCAGACCGCTCCTTGAATATGCCAACCCGGTTGTCTACTCAGGACGCACGAAAGACGTAATCCTCATTGAGCGTGTCCAGCGAGCTGCTACGAAAATGGTTGCCGGTCTCAAGTCCATGGACTACGAAACGCGTCTCGTGGTGCTCGACCTCTTTCCCTTGGAGTATCGTCGCCTCCGAGGGGACTTAATTCTTACTTACGCCCTGTTTGAACAAGGCTTGGCCAACAGGTTTTTCACCGTTGACCCAGCAAACACACGGCGGGGACACGGTAAGAAGATTTTTAAGCTCAGAGCGCACACCTTCATTAGGCAAACTTTTTTCTCATTTCGGTTAGTTGCCGTGTGGAATAACCTTGCTCACACGGTTGTCCACGCTCCCTCTAGAACTCAGTTCAAAACACTATTAGACACCTATTTACGCGAGTCCTAGCACTGGCAAACATACTGCGCCGCGCTGAGAACTTAAAGAGCAGTGCTACACCCTTTTTTCACTTGTGCCTTTAAGGCGAACGACAGCTGCTGAACGACACGAACAAAACCGACCCGGGAAACTTGGGTGAAAGCCTCGATCCTGTGTATCAATCCGTGAATCCGTGAATTCGTGTTGAGAAAATTACGCGAGTTATTTGTGAATTCCGCTCACATACTACGTTAGTCGGAACCTTTGGTGCATAACGGTAGAAAGCCTGAAAGTACTGAGACCCAAAGGCTCCAGTGGCCAACTACTGAGTCACAGGAAAATGTAGTATGTTAATATCAATCACGGTAGTCGGCTGACCATCGGACTACCCAATTCGGGGGTGGCTGGCCTTGTGGCATTCAAGGTCATCCGTCAGCCTACTTTTCCGCAATGAGGTCGTTGTCGGCCAACCGGGTTATTTTTAAGAATTTTGAGCGCCTGGTTAACCAGTTCCGTCTCTCTGTCAGTGCATACTCCGCTTTTCAAAGGACAAAACCGATAAGCTTTGGTATGTCGTACCGTTATTCATATGTATGATATATGGCCTGAATAGTAATTGTCGGTTCCCGCTCATCGAAGCTGCAATGGCCTGATCCGACGCTTGGACCCATAGATTCTGTGAACCCAAATTATCCTTTACCCGGCGGTATCGGGTTCCAGGGTCACAAAAGTGATGTGAAGCCACAGCCAAGACCATTCGTACCAGCAACACTGACCTTACCGCCTGCTCGAGAAGAGAACTACGCAAGTGCTCTGATCGAAACATACAACTCAACCGAGGTGAGTAAAGTGGTCAGTTTCAGATGTGGCATTTCTAAGTAAACACACTTGTTAAAATGCACCAATTTTTAACCCTTTTCTGCCTAAAATCAGATTGCTTGGCCAGCGCGGAAGTAGTCTTGCCGGTAATGACGCTTTGTTCTGTGCAGAACATTTTCACAGGCCAACCGACCGAGTCAGACGGCTTGCCAAGCTTTTGTACTGTGATGCACAATGGACAACCGCAAGAGAATTCGTCTGTTAAGTTGATTATCGACTAAGCTTAGCCAAGCCTAGGCTTCACAAAAGAAACCGCACAATATACTGATGTACGTCAGTCACTTCATGATTGAACCATGTTGTCACTTATCACAGGGGCAATTAATCGCGTAAAAAATCAAGGTGCAATCAGGCTCGAAGCACGAGAAGGTTGATAAACAAAGAATGACGTGTTGGGGCTGGTGGCTATAGCCACCAAACCGGATAATCTCCTGGATCGGCCCCAGGATGAAAATAGAAGAATCATTCAGCTATGGCACCCTTTCAGTGCCTAGCTTCCGCTCCAAAGCACTGACGCGCGGGGGCTGGGTTACTGTCAGTCTGCCTGAGCCTAGACTGGAGAAGTCGAGATATTGAAGTTGGGTTTGAACCACGGACTTTCCGGTCCGTAAGCTGGTGCTTTAACCTGGGCTATCTGGAGATCGAGTAGTTAGTAGTTCGCACCCATTAACGGCCGTCGCTGAAAGCGCCAGTAAGTGTGAAGTGCTTCAGAGAAGCGTCGGTGAGTAAATTCACTGTAGACGAAAGGAACCGGAGGCAACGAGGCTACTAAGATAGGAGTGAAATCAAGCGATACGCGAAAAGTTAAGGTCCTCCAAGATTGGCGAGCGAATGCATACGGAATGATGATGTAACAAAGAGAAGACTCAGCGGACGTAGTTTGCGAGAAACAAAAAATGCAGCTACAGAAAAGTCAGAAGGTAAGGAGCTAGTGCCGCTCTACGATATATGGACAGATCCTTTACTTGTTCAAGTGTTCGAAATGACGAGCTGATATTGCATTCAAGGTTCAGTGCAGTAGCCATGAAATCGCAGTATGAACTGCATAGCTATTTAACTGTAAAAACCTGATCAGGTGACAGAAGACCTGATGGCCAACGAATCGCGACCACGCAGTTAAAGTTGACGTGACCACTTCTTTTTCTCCTGGACAATGACCAGTCTAAGTTTCAAGAAGTCGACGGAACTGAGCTAAGGTACTTTGTCAGCTAGACGTATTCAGCCCGGATTTTCGGAAGTGACAAGTAGATCGAGTCAGTTTTCAGTGAGCTCTGTATCATGGGGTAACGTAGTCACTTCGGAGACACGAAACGATGAAAATTGGTGGGTAACGGGACCAATTGCTCATTATTCTTACAATTAGAGCATGAACCCTTCGGTGGCGTCGTAATGGGCGTCCGGGCAAGCAAAAATTAAGATAAAACCTGGAAAGAATGGTGCAGATTGTGACAATCCTTAGACGTTCTCAAACCGATTGTCAATGCGGTGCCGATCATCGGCCAACGATACGGGGCCAACATTTTGGTGGACACTGCATCGCATCTACATGGTTCGCCGCCAATGATGGTGACGATATATGTAGTTTTCCTGGTCTGTTGTGCACGTGCCATGGACATCCCTTTAAACACTGATTTTTTTGGTTTGTTAGCCATAGCCGAAAACCCATAGGTATTAACTCCAAGCGTCATGTTGTAAAATTCCATTATAAACTGGATGTAACCAAAGGATATGAAAAGGGAAAGAAAACAATTATCGTTGTGCGTTACTCAGTCCTTCGTTCGACAACGCTGTCCACCATCGTTCTCGGTGCGGACTGTATGGATGTCTGGATCGGTTCATTTGAATAAAGACTTGTAATGGAAAGAATAAAACAGGGAGAGGGAACTAGAGCTAGCCTATAGCCTACACAAACATCCGATGCACCTAAATCTCCAACACTCAGTCAGACAAGGTGGATAGAAACTGACAGCCATGGACATCGGTTAGCCAGCATATCGCTCACTGTCTCCAGCCAAGCATCGAGGGAGTCACATGGGCTTCATCGTGGGAGGCGGACAGCTTAACAGCACACAAACTTTCCGCAAATCCCTCATTAATGGTGGTCTTCCTTGACTTGAAAGCTGTCTTTGACTCTGGGGACCATCGCGCACTATAGCAGAAGTAAATATGTCCCCCATAAATTCTACCTCTCCCTAAGGTGCTGTACTTGCACTCCCGCGGTCGCGTGAAGGTCTCGGGGAGCTCTCGCTTTGATTCATCAAGTGGTGTCCGACAAGGCTGTTTTCAACCTTGTCGTCGGCATGATCATGTAAGACTCAGTCCCAGCCTCTAACAATTGTGAGGCTGAAATCTCCCGAGGATGATTAGCTCACAGACATCAAGTACGCAGACTACATAGCTCTCCTGGGATCTGACTTAGTCGTAATGCAGATGACGTTAAATAATATAAGATCGTACCTCACGGTTTAGCATGTGCTTCACACCTACGAGGTGTAGAGTGCTCTTGAAAGACCCGAACCGTAGACTGATGCTTGCGGATAGGTCGATTGGGGTAGTAGACAAATTCCTCTACCTGGGCATGTGCATTGGTCCTGCTGGTCTAGCCAAAAACGACATTCTCCATCCGGAGCTTTTGTGAATCTGCATCACCTGTGGTGTAGATGTGACATCAATCTATCTGTCAGCGATACAGTTTACAATATCGCGGTGCGCTCCATACCGTCATGTGAGTCAGAAACCTCTCCTGTGCTCTCAGAGGACGTTAAAAATCTTTCCGCGTTTGATTTTTGGTGTCTTTGGGTCACTGCCAGACTGTTGGGAACACGGAATCAGTAATACTGAAGTCCTCGAATAGTTTTCGGAAGAATTAACTCGCTCACGACGGATGGTTTTGTCGCCTTCCTTAGGTTCCACTGGCTTGGTCACATGTTCCGTGTGCCAGTTGATCGACCTCCTCAAAGGGTCCTTTTTGCATAAACGGGCCCAGGATTGAAATCAGCCAGGAGAGATCGTGTACTTACTTGGCAACAAATTAGGGAAACCATTTCCGGTGGACTCAGCTGCACCCGTCATTGCTGTCCTCCCGGATCGGGATCCCGAAACAATGCACATCAGTTGTTATAGACATTGTCAAACGTGGCCCATTCGCGCCCTCAATGGTGCGCATGACTCCAAGCTGTTGCCTTCACTGCACGACTTCCCCTCCCGACCTCCTCAGTGAGAGATACACTGACACCCCTGTACTGGCTCATCAACAATATCAGCTACCGCCTCCAGTGCGTAACTCTCTACTTCTGACTCAGATCACCCGCGAACAAAACTGTACAAGTACGTGGTTTTTGCAGCTGAATATGATGAATTAGAAAACTGCAGATACTTCAGTTGCGGAAATTATCCAGCACCGTCAAATGCAGTGACTCGATCTTGTGATACGCATCGCGATTCGTCTCCTACTGTGACGAGTAACGTTCTTAGTGGCTCCTTCAGAATGGCCAAAACCGCAAAGTGTATATGTGATTTGCAGAGGAATGTGAAAGAGATTACAACGAGTTTGGGTGTTGTTAGTGCGGTCTGTCTATCATTATGAAACGGGGGCAATTTCATGTGGAAGTGGAGTGGATCAGGGAGCAAATGAACGGACTTCCAAGAGCCAAATACTGATCTTAGAAATGACAGCTCCTGCTGGATATCATCATAGTCATCGACAGCTCTTAGAAATGACAGCTCCTGTTGGATATCATCATAGTCATCGACTCATGTTTCGCTGCTGTTGGATATACTTATAGAATATCCAGAACAAAAGGATTTTTCGGCCTCCATAATTCGCACTTGGAACCCGATTTGGAACTCAAAAGAATATCCGCTCCTGATACTGCTCTCGTCTGAAGTTAAAAGATCTTCGAGTTTTGTCTCTAAATCGTTTTCAGTGTCGACAAGACCGGCTTATTTTATAGGCGAATGCTTGGTCACTCATTTGTTTAAAAAACGGTGTGAGGACGCAATATGGTAAAGACATGGTTGCAATATTGTCAGCAGATAACATCATTGCTAACTTTCTGCCAAAGTCTGTTGGTCCATTATACTATTAATCCCCGGGCTATGAAAGTAACACCAGATCGACGCCTTCCGTTTGGGTGGCCAATTTATTGGTGTCACCGTCACTGAGGAGTGATGTGCCAGCTGTTTTATACGATCGGGCAAAGAATATTGCAAGGTGGATTTTAGTTTTAAAGTTAGCTTGTCCTTAGATAGCTCACATGGATAGTTCACATATCTGGATGACCTACCACCTATCAGCAGCGATTTAGCACGACAACTTTAATTGTAAGGTCCATGGCTGTACTGTCAGAGCACTCACACCTAAACACACACCTAAACAGAAAAGCTACTGTGGCCCACAGTCAAAGCATTTGGCTCGAAAACCTCACCGCAAAACATCCGGGGGGTGTAATGCATTTTCCAACCCTCAACCCAGATGACTAGGGGTTTGCCTGTCAGACCTCTATCCACTGACCAACCTGGTATGGGAAAATCAGCGTGTGTCACTGTGAGACGCCCCACTATAGCCCATAAACCGCTACGCTACATTAAGGTTCAGGCTCCTTTCAGCGGAACCCATGCCAAGCCTTGAGATTAGCATTATCAAGCGACTTCATTCCGAATAGGTACAAGGTAAGGGTCACCCTGATACGGCAGGAGGAGACCTGATACATGGGGTTTCTAGGCGCCCATCAAATTAGTGCTATATTTCGGAATTCATCATCGTCCCTCGGTGCGAGGGGCGATGATGGTCCAGGTGGTTAGAGCGCGAATTTACTGACGGGAAGGTCCGTAGTTCGAACCCCACCTCTGCCTCTCGACTTCCCTTGTCTAGGCTTGGGCAACCTGGCAGTATCCCAACCCTCGTGCTTCCCTCGGATGGCATGGCAGCTAGACACCGAAAGGGTGCTACAGCTGAACGATTTATTATTTTTTTTCTCGGTGCGAGGCATATACCTTCCGAAGCTGAGCACAATTCAGCCAGCATAATCAGTCTGCAAATAATTGCGTGCGGATAGAGAAACGCGGTGGAATCAGATGGCTCTGGGAATGGAATTTGTTGCGGCTTGGAAAGTCTTGCGGAAACCGTCTAACCTGCTACACAAAACGGGACTAAAGGAGCGGTTGTTGGTGTGGTCGTTAAAGCTAATATCGGGGAATCGTTAGACAAGTTTCACCAGTGTCTTGACCACTGTACTGAATATTCTCCTCACTCATTTCTTTCACTCAATCGACCATGATGGATCTGTAATCTGTAGATTCGGATCTGTTTCCCGAGCTCGAGATAGCTTAGCAGTTTAGGCGCGAACTTACTGACCAAAATGTCCTTGCTTGAAAGCCAATCCGGGCATCTCAACTGCTCCTGTCTAAACTTGCGTAACCTGGCATTGTCTTAGCCCTGGTGTTTTCAAGTGGCATGGCTGAAAAAGCGTTGCAGCTAAACGATCCTCTGTAATATGCTTTACCTCGAGGCGCCATCGGGCCCACTAATGTTATTCAAAGATGTTTCTCCTTGGTCCGGTTAAACCAATTGGCGGACAGGGATACGTTTCAAAAAACGGGTCAGTCAACATTTGTACTTTTACTCACTGAAGGCACCCGAGGAACCTGCTCCGAGTATAAGTCTTACCCAAGTCGTAGTATGGTCACTCCCTTCTGACCTCACCACGCGAGACTTCAGGCAGGATTTTGACAGAGTACCTGGCTCGCTGACAAAATCTTGATACTGCATCAAGTATTTGAGCACTGTCACACACCGCGGACTTACCGTGGCGGTTTACTTTAGGTCTTTGACCTTGTGGATGGGTTGGTTCTTTTTGGTGTCTAAGTGTGGGTATTCTTCATGCCGTTCCTTCTCCTTCCTTCCTAGGGGTGTGAGAGATGTCAGTTGACCATTGAAAGCCCCTCTCAACTAGGGTTCGTCTGGATTAACCCCTCTCAATTTTATTGTCTTGTCATCGGTACGATCACGAAATGCACTTTCTAAGGGACCGCGTTTGGAAATCACGTCTGATAAACATAGGTCATGTGGACAACGTTCTCTTGTTTGATGTCCATGCGTCCGCACAAACTACTCTAGACAGTGTCGGAAGTGACTCTTTTTAGGTATGTGCTTTGCACTTGCTATTGCATACCCTGCGTATCCCTTAAAACTTCTGGGTGATGAGGGACGAGATGGCACAGTCGTTAGAGCGTGAATTTACTGACCGGAAGGTCTGTGTTTCGAACCTGACCTCTGCATCTCAACTTCTATCTAGGTTTGGGCAACCTGGCAATATCCCAGCCCTCGTGCTTCCTTCTGGTGGCATGGCAGCTAGGCACCGAAAGGGTGTTATAGCTGAATGATGTTTGGCAGGATAGAATATGATGAAGCAACACGCCGCAACCCAATATTTATCGAGTCGCCAATAGCCACTGATTTTTGTGACAGTAGTTCGTGTTCGTGATAACTTAACGTTTTTATAGTGCTGAATAAGGTTCAGTCAAGTGGAAACCCCTACCAATGTACAGGCTTGCGCTAGCATGAGTGAATCACAAATGACTTACCAGGTTGTTACCCGGAGCACTCAGTTCAGGTGAAATGAAAATCAGACCAGTTTCACAAAAGCTGCCGGAAATCACCTGGTCTGAAGGCTTCCTGTAAAATAATCATTCAATACCCGAAAACGACGCGCAATTAAGCACTCAGTTTGGTGAACATCTGTGTGCCCCGTATTTTTGAAGTGAAAGGTTGGTGCATGTGGGGAACCTAATGGTTTATGTGTCCTTGGCAGGACAGAAGACCAGTAAAGTTTAGTTGGATGTCGCTGGACAGTCGCTTAGACGTGACTGCTTTCACAAAATCGATTGAAACCGTAAAAACGCCGAGGTGACGACAACTCTGGGAATTTCTGAAGGAAACCAACTATGAAATTTGTTGTGCAACAGGCGTATAGGCCATGTCTCGTCATTCTGCAAACATTCAGGGGTGGATTTTCGGTGAGGTGGGTTGGTTTCCCCTCTATTGGATACATCGGGTAGGGCTAGTATGAATGCTCAAGCGTTGGGCGAATCTGGGCTTTCAAGTAGATGAAGCTGGATAAGTGTAGTGGATTTTCTGAAAAGTCCTAATCTTCTTTGGAGGCTGCGGAAGGCCTCAGTTTGATCTGATGGGACTAGAAAATTTAGTAAAGGAAGATACACAAGGTGGGTATTAGAATACTGGGCAATGAAGATGAGTCCAGTGTGACAGTGATATGGAGTCCGATCAAAGGGACTATGACCACTTGGTTTTGGATGGGGGTATATTCCTGATTTCCACTTGTTAACTGTAGTGACATTAAAGACGGTGAGTTTTATGAATAGCTGTTTCGTTGCTTCCCGTCGTGAATGGGGCGAAAATGAGCTCTTCAGGTTGTAGGTAGTGGGGGGTACAGTAGAAAGCAACTCATTGACACAAGGTGTGGACAGGTTCAGTAAAAGTGCGGATGCACTGGCATCAAGTAGGTTTGAAATGGCACCGCAGATTCGCACTGCTATTGACCCTCCATGTACGAAACAAGAATACAGTAACAACTAGCATGGTAGAGGTGTTTCCTCGATGTATACTGGTTTATGAATACCAAGCTGCTAATGGAGAAACTGACGACTTTAGAACGCATCAGTTGGACAGTCCGGAAACCATGTGGGTGGCATTAACTTTTGGACCGCAGAAGATTTCAGCGCATTGCCAGTCCTTGTTCTTTAACTTGCTTTGACAGTGTCTTTTGGAGGTCTACGCTGACCTTACGACTATGTGAAATTGAACCACCAGTGCAAACCGGAGCAACCTAAAACCGCTGTAAATGGGTGGATTTGGATAAAGTTGTAAGCCCCTCAGCAGTTAGTGAGGTCAATCGACCTTGCTGTCGTTGTTTTTGAGGAGCGCTTTTGTTGACAGAACAGGTCGTCCGATGTGAATTTCTGTTACAAACTGACGCTATTGGCCCACTTCAGCTCTTTAGCACTCTTCATGCTTATCGTATGCTCAAAGCGGAGGTACCGATATCAAGGTCTTTCCTGTTACCGTTAAATTTTACTTTCTGTTGGATAAGATGTATCTTTAAGCGGATATTTCAATGTTTTCTGTTCACATTCTGATTTCTTGTCTATTTTTCATACTATACTTTACTGTTCATTCTACTTACAGTTGAACGATGGCCATGTTTCGCTGATCCCTCAAAAGTCTGAAAATCTCGAATGCACTATTCATACCTGCCCAACACTAATCAAACAAGGTTATTTACGGTTACTTGATTGTTTAAATTTCCTCAGATTTGGCCGCAATTTTCCCGTCAAGGAGATTTGAAACATCCCAGTTGACTGCGATCGTTCTCAGCCATCGCACGACAGAAGGCCTTAGCGAGTGGAGTGATCTAGCTGCTAACGAAAGGGAAGCAATCGCGGAAACTGTAGGCCCTTTTATCTCCCGCTCATTTTCCACTTTATTACAGTTCACCAGATCCGCCATCGATATCTGCGCTTCTTTGAAGGAGTTGGGCTATTGGGCGGATTTCATAAATCCCTACACGGGAACGCCTGTATGCTTGTTTTTGTCACGTTGTTGAATGCTATTGACTTTCAGTACTTGGGTGCACATGGAGAAGCAGTTCTTTCGGAAACCGATGAAAAAATGAAGCACTTTGGTTTTGAAATAGATGATGTCAGTTGCTGCAAAGTTCTTCGACATCCACGCTGGAAACACAATGTATTTGCAGGCCTTATTTTCACGGATGCCCCGAAAGACCATCCAGTTTTAGCTCACTTTTAGATCCCTACATTTTGATGCTTGTAACAGATTGAAATTCTGATTCTTTTGGATTATCGTGCTGCAGTCTGCTCAATATATGATTTGACTTATGTGGTTCAGCCTTCTGATTTCGGCAAACAAAGAGCCGTGCAATAAACACTGTTTGGTCGTCTTTCAGGATTTTTTTGGAATAGAGAAAGATCAAGCGGAGCAAGAAGTACAACACCGCAAAGCTAAGGAGTTAACTTCGGAAGAAAGTAGGCGTTCGTTTCGTTTACTGGTGACCTTTTTTAAGATACTATCGATCAACAGTACTTCGGAAATGTGGATGAGAGAATATGTGTTCAGCATCCTGTGGGACCATTCGACAAGTTTGCTGAACCTTCTGTATCACTGAGTGATAAGGATTTGGAAGAAATTGATCAACAGTACTTTGGTAAGCTGAGTTTGGAATGAATTTACTTTTAGTTAGGTTGGAAATTTGTCGAACTATCGATAGCTCGGATGTCTGTATTACCTTTTTAATCGTGGTTCGAACCCCACCTCTGCCTCTCGACTTCCCCTGTCTAGGCTTGGGCAACCTGGCAGTATCCCAGTCCTCGTGCTTCCTTCGGGTGGCATGGCAGCTAGGCACCGAAAGGGTGTTACAACTGAACGATTTTTTTTAACCGTCCGCCGGTCTTGGTATCGTGAACTGGGCCCCGACTGGCGATTTAGTTAAGCTCTCGGGGCATTTACGAGTGGGCTTATCTAATATCTGCATTGGACTATGGATTCCTTTTCCACTTTGAGTGTTTTGACTGATAGCTTTCAATCAGCTGAGGAAGTACATAACGCATCCTTGACTGAATAGCTTATTAGGAGGTTTGAGAGGAAACGGATTTCAGTAGGTGGGAATATTTAGCAAGCCGATTCGATGTTTGCGTCGTTTACCACATTAGCGTCAGTGATCTTGTTCTACCTCCGACCGTGTTGGTTGGACAGTTATGTAGCTCTTCAGAATCAAGTGGATTTTGGTATCCCCGGGGTCTCGAGACGGGACGCGCCAATGGTTAGCAACAGCTACTGGCATCTCCCGATCATGCTTCAAGTGTTGCAAATGCTGTTAAGCTGTTGCCATCAAGGCACAGCTGCCAAGGCTCCTCCCACTTGAGCAAAGTTGAACGATTTGACGTTTGTCAACTAGTTATATCCTTTCCAAGGCGTAGCCCCCCTAGAGCCATTACCTTCCATCCCCGGTGAACAAAATCACAACCTTGTGCACGGTTTGTAGCCGGAAAACGGGTTGTCTCAAATGTGGGACATCTGAATGCCACCAGAACTTCACCTGCGCCAGTTTTAGTAGCTCGGTACTTGAATCAAGTATAAGAGTGAAGCTGCCGTTTGTCACCAAGCAGGAACCTCTATACAGTGGGCGTGGGAGGGGCTGTTATCTTGGATCTATCTTCAGAAGCTCCGTTTCGGCTTTATACCGGCCTAGGCAAGTTTTTTCCACCCAACTGCGGTTACTATCTCATACACCTAACTTTATCACCAGGTTTATGGATGCCCATCAGAAAATGAGACACTTTGACACCAGCTCAGTTTCCACAGGACTCTGTTATGAAGCCATTGTTTCAGCAGTCCTACAAAGATTGTTCAGTCCATGTACGGAACTATGGATCCGGTGCTCTGGTACTTTTTCTGGGCATTTCGCGTCATTTGTTACAATAGATTGTCGCCCTTGAACCCCCATTGACTTCTTGTCAAAGTTATACTTCAGCTTATTTGATTTTGTAACGTCACTCGTTTTCTGGATGGCATTTCTAATGGTATCTTCCCCCATTGTTCAAATCTCGCACACACCAATCTCCCTTCGTTGTACAATTGAAGACCGTGTAATCGAACAAGACACTGCATTTCGACGCTTGGTACCAGAACTTGTTGGATAAGCCAATTCTTGCGATCAGGACACAAGGATGATCTTTTATGTACGGCCCACTCCGTAGGAATCTTATGTGGTTCGTCAGTCCCAGTCCTTGATCTGAGTTGCCGGTCTTCAAACAGTTAAAAGAAAGATCTGTATGGGACACAGGTCGTTTTTATTTCTAATTCGCGATGTTGCAGTATGTCTTTCTATGTTTTAAGAGATCCACTAACCCTGTTGTTTTCAAATATTGGACGGCAAAGTATTCGGGTTCGAAATCAGCCTAAATTGTGAATTATTCTAAGACACGATCCCTAAGATTGCTATTCACTCTCGAACGTTCAATGGACGAAATACAGTCTACCAGCAGCAATGTGATCGTAGTCCTCCAGCTGTGTTCATCTCAAGGGATTCCCGTTAGCCGTAATTGTTGCTGTTAACTCAAGAAGACAAGACGAGCGTCACTGTTTTCGTGATTTTTTCTCGTCAGTTCACATATAGAGCTTGTAACACAAAAATTAAGCCATACAAGCAAATAGAGTAGAGGTGCGTAAAAAAGTGGAGACATATTACATCACAGCCGATTGACTGATGGTCACTTGCTCAGACCACAAGTTAAATTGAGTGTACAGACGCTTTCTGACCGCATAAACCTGTGTGAGTGAATCCCAGTCGATTGAATTGTGTCTCGACATCGAATAGTACAATGCAGTGCTTGCCTTATTTAAGAATTTTCGGAATGCAATAATACGGATTGCTGCTCGGTATGCGAGAGTTTTGACTAGTCTTTCACGTAGTGAATGGGACATACACGGTTTGTTTTAGGAGGGGTGAGTTGGTCCAAGTGGTTAGAGCGCGAATTTACTGACCGAAAGGTCCGTGGTTCGAACCCGACCTCTGCCTCTCGTCTTCCCCTGTCTAGGCTTGGGCAACCTGGCAGTGTCCCAGCCCTCGTGCTTCCTCCGGGTGGCATGGCAGCTACGCACCGAAAAGGGTGCTACAGCGGAATGATTTTTTGATTTGTTTTAGTGATGATGTAAGCAATCAATGTGCAGACGTAATACACTACTCATAAGAATGCTGAAAATTCTTCGACAGCCCACGACCGGTTTCGCCCTTCTTGGGGCTTTAAAACATAATCGATTCAGCTGGGTACCGGATGAGTCTGTCGCAAACCAATTTTGTTTGCAAGTGAGTCTATTTCGCTACTCAATGTGCACATTTTTCCTGAACGTCAGAATCCCGGTGGATTACTCACCCATGAACGATCTTTGGTTCCTGTGTTTCACAGTTTCCAAACGGGTTCGGCGTCTTCAGCACGTATAGCATTCCGTTGACCTTTTTACGAGTGTCAGTGCCCAATAAACTTGTTTTCCATTAGTCCCAGTCGAAACAAAGCTTCTTAACAGCACCGGAAAACTTCAGTTTGGGAAGATACTTGACAGTGACTGTTAGATGTGACTGACAAATTACGACTTGTAAATTTGTGAAACTGTGCTACAAGAAGCACATGCTGGTTATCGGTTTCACCTGCGTTGAAAAAATTCAGGAAAGGTTTCCATTTTTCACGCCATTGTCTCTGTTAGTTACAAAGCATAGCTGTATTTATTTATCTCATTTGTTCGGAAGCGTCTATTAACAGGGAGGTTCTTGTCTTATCGTAACTTTCCGCGCCTATACATTACTGGAGTAAAGCGATCGTGAAATAGTCGTACACAATCTTGAAACAAAATGACAGTAATCATAGATCTCACATTAGTAACTACTTGAGAAGTATTTATTCCTGGAAAATCATGTGGACGTATTTTCAGAATGCGCGCGTGCAGGCATCCAGAAAAAGGGAACCCGGTTGACCGAGATGGCAATCTATAATCTTATCCATTCGGCCACCGCAGTCAAACACCCGTCTTTAATGACATTCCTGAGGTAACTTTGGATGGTGACACCATGTGCTTTTTATTCTACATCTTCCAATGCAAACAGCAGATGGTCACATGATGCGGCTACTTTGGTATTAGAGCTTATATTCATCAACTATACTTCTGATTCCTTCCTACTTCGGCTAGTGTATTCTCTGTATAGGGTTTTATAACAAATGCACACAATTGACCTCTGTTGCTGTCCATTGTGCTGATGTTAGCGGGTGTAGTGATGACCGAGTAACCCATGCCATAACATAGTAAATAATATGTGGTTCTTAACGAGCCATGCACCGGATACCCAACTGTGTTTACCACTGGTCCGTCGGGTAAACAAGCCTATCTCGCATCGAAATTTCACAAATGGTTCTTCTCTTGCGTGTGATCCAGAGATGAGCAGAGAGCGTTAGCCTTGGTATGCCCTGTACGGGTTTTAGGAGTGTGCATTTACAATGGATGCGTGGATATTTGCTATGTGGTACGAACGTTGGGGCAGTACGACGGCAGTGGTTTGTTGTACAAACGTCCTCCCTACTTTTGTGTTACAGAGAAACCTAAGCAAGCACGCAAGTGTGTGGGGACATTTCAATCAGTGTCGCATTTTCCTTTGCATATTTAGGTTATTCACGGAGGGGGTGCCTTATGAATAGTTCATTTAGAGTGCCGTTTCTCAAAGGAGGCGATGGAAGGCTTTGGAGGACGATACAGTGAAGTTTATCAGGAGAGCAGTGGTGAGGGATTTTAGAATTTGCTTTCCGCTTACTACGCTGATGCGGTAGGTGTTATTGCATTGTCGAGTGAGATATCCTCCGTATGCACCTTTGCTACGGTAGACTGCAGTTTCTGAGTATGCATAGGCAAACCACGTTGCTCTAAGCTGTTCACTGATGGCTTACTTGAAGCATCCGTTGGATACTAAGCGATTTCAGTTTACACAAGCACACAATGTATTGATCAGGACTAGTTACGAAGCTCATTTGATATGGCCCTCGCGATTGCCTGACATCCTGTTAACATGAAAACTAATCGATCTTCGAGGATAGCATATGTCGCCGTAAAAGGCCTTGCCCTACTATCCATGTCTTAGAAATTGTCCTAAGACTTCCGTTTGCGAAAATAAATATCTGAAAACGACCTCCTTGTTGGAGGTCTAAAATTGTACTTCGCAGTGAAAATTTACAATGTGTTCAACATGACATTTTCTAAATTTCTGGGCAGATTTCTCATCCTGCGACCTGCGGACCGCGGACTTTTCCCGAGTAACAATCGGCACCAGACTCAGTGGTTGTCATCCACCTGCTAAACCTATGTACTGTGCTCGCCATTTTTATGCACATTAGTTCATAAAGATAGGCCAACATGAAGTGGGGAGATAGTTTGATAATACCGGGGCATGGTCCCCCTTTGGAGGGATCGCACTTGGCGACGAGTTCGGACGGGTTCTGGTTGGAAGTGTGGATTGAACGTCTCATCTCGTAATGTGGGCTTGTGTATTTCGTTTTAGCTCGTGAGAGAAATCAAAATTTTGGAGGGGAACAAAGCCTTCACCCCAACTATACTTACCCACGTTGTTTTAGGCATAAGATTTAGAAGGCGCATGTCAGAAGAATGCACATGTTTACCTTCTTCCGTCTTTAGAACGTGTGAATAATCGGGATATCGGTTTAGTCTCCAGCTCTTCTGATTTGTTAACAGTCGTCATTCTGTGCAGTTTTAGGAACACTCTTGAGAAGCAGAGTCGTTGAAATCAAGCACGGTTCCGTGTGGTTCGTGGATGCGTTGGCCGCATCTTTACCTTTCAACAAATTCCCGAGCATCACCACACGTGAAAGGCCGATGATCAATGTGTCCTTAGATCTGAGGACAGCGTCCAACTCATTTGATCACACTGTTTTGTGGCGATTTCTGTCCCTCAGATGTATGCCCAATATCTTTAACATAAATTTCCAATTCTTATTCTCCGGCATTCGTGGGCATATGAAGGTCTGCGGTGATTTTTCTGAGTGGCGTCTGTCAGGGCTACTCTTTGTCTTCTCTCTTTTGAACTCCGCATTCGATTTATTACGGAACTAATCTATAACGTGCGTGGAACTCCTTGGACAGATCTTGAAGACCCGGGCTACGCAGATTTCATCCGGATGCAAACTACGATGTTGCCATGCGGTTTTCACCTTCAAAATTCAAGTTGTTGATGGGTTAGTACGCCATCGCAGTCGGTCATGGCATGGGAACCGCCACATTTAATGGACATTTATCTATCTAGGTGTTTGCGTCACGTCAGAAGTCATCTGGTTTCGACGCAACATTCTGTTCTTCGAAAGTAAGGTTTGTGGTGTGGTAGTGCATCCAGTGTTGGTTGGTGTTGGTTTATTACTGCGGCCCGCCACTATTCATTGGAAACGAAAGCTTGTTTGGGGACCTTCGAAGTATTGCCTAAGTGTAACAGAAACGTCGAATTAGCAATGCTGAAGTGCAACGAGTAGTTCCTGCCTGTCCAATAGGTGACTGGACTCGATGGTACCAACTAGGCCGGCTCCGTCAGGTGATTCATAGTTCAGGTGATCGAGCGTCTCACCATGTCCTGCTAACCGAAGCACTTCCCGAGTGGAACGTACCACAATGTGGGGAACCTTTCACCTGGAGGCTAAGCATGGAAAACAAAATAAAAGGTCTTAACCGCGCTGACGTGTGTCATATGCGAGATTGAAATATCGGGACCCACTTCATCAATAGTTGGAGACAGTTCACGCAACCAGTACCTGCTTTCTTATTCTTCTATTTTCACTTGTGTTCGGCGTCCATGTTGCACTTCCCACATTATCCGCTGCCGCAGGTTTCGGCTACCGGACCTCCATGAGTACGTGTTAGGGTTCGCAACTATCAAACGGAACTGGCTTTCTACCATTCTGGTTTCACTTTTTGTGTGCTGCTTATAAACCCGCAGGGACAATTAAATCGTGTGTAGGGAGCAAAGAAGGCGATGGACTGAAAAGTTTGAAAACCGTTAAATTGTATTGCTTTACCGTCTACATGTAGTCAGGTTTCCCACGATTCTTGACTGAGCCAAGATATCAGTTGAATAGACTATGCCTTCTTTCTCTGCTGTATCACACACCACATCTGTTCTAACTCCGAAAACCGTGGTCGGGGAAATGCTCTGGTGTGCACGTGAAAGTCCAAAGTTTACGTTATTATCGAATCGAAGATTGTTTTGACTCATATTTTCTAGGATAACGTCAATTTCTAACAATAACACAACTATGGTTTGACTTGGTATGTGTTGCATTGCCTTTCTTCTACAGGTTCATCCGCAAACATCGCCTCAGAACCATATTCCCCAAGCTCGCTGACAGCGGCTTCCGATCTACATGATGTCGAAAACTTTGTTGATCGGAGCTACTTCGGAGTCCCAGAAGACCATGGTTAGTACACCAATTATGTTTTTTTCTTGAATAACCTGTATTATCCTGTTAACCTTTTGTTATTGTTGCTGTAGCAAAGTACTTTCGTGAGAATTTTGAAGACTTCTTGAAGTGGAATAGCACATTCGAAGGACAGAGGCTCCGTTCCCGAAAGCGACTAAATGACAAGGGGAAACGGTCAGTCGAGCCTAATTGTTAAGGCCGGACATCGTGCACATATCGTCGCAAGTAAATATTCTTTTTTCTTTGTGGGGGAAGACTGTTTTTATCAGGAAGGTCAGATTCCTGAAAGCAACTACTGAATGCCCGAAATCTACTGAGACCCTCAGCTCTGTAGATGTTGACCAGACAGACAACGCCCCCTCAATAAACATCGCTTCACAGCCTTCTATCAAACCCAGACAGCGCGAGTCAGGTTGCTCAAGGTCAGACAACGCCCCCGCAGTATGCAGCGAGTCGCAGCCTATACCAAGATCAGACCGCGTGCGTCAGCATTGGACCAAGTTAGACAGTGTCCCACCAATGACTAGCTTGAGTTGTATTCTCGCACTCGCACGTACTCACACTCTCGCGCTCGCTTGTTCGGAATATAGCTGTTGTGTTCCCTTCTGTGAGTCTTTTTTCCCGGCATTAGGCACTGGAGCGGGTCAGCAATCAGATACAGCAGATTAGCGAATCAGCAGACATAACAGATTGGCGACGCCCGAACCCACTGGATCATGACAATAACTGCTGAAGCGTTGAAAGAAATTCTGCTGCAACAACAAAAACAGTTTGAAGCGGCGCAATTACGTTTGGTGGAAACATTGACGCAGCAACTTAAAATTCAACCACCAAATTCCGCTCCAGATACAAATTCAGTCGACTCGATCGCCAACAGCATTACGGAGTTCCATTATGACCCTGATGCCGGCCTAACCTTCGATTCGTGGTTCAGACGTTACGAAGATGTTTTCCAAGTCGAACTGAAGCACAAAGATGATGCCTGGAGAGTACGTTTATTGCTCAGAAAGCTTGGCACAACGGAACACACGCGGTATTCCAACTTTATTCTGCCGAAGAACACGCGAGATCTCAGTTTTGACAAAACCGTGCAGCAACTTTCAATGATTTTCGGTGAGCGTTCGTCTTTGTTTAATATTCGCTACCAATGTATGAAACTGGCGAAAAAAGAATCTGAGGACTACATCACTTATGCCGGTAGAGTCAACCTTGAATGCGAACAATTCAAGTTATCTACCATGACAGAAGACCAGTTCAAGTGTCTTATTTTCATTTGTGGTCTTCAGTCGCATTCAGACAGTGATATCAGGACGAGACTGTTGAACAAGATTGAACAAACTCCCGAGATAACGCTGCAGTCCATTACCCATGAGTGCCAGCGCCTTTTAAATCTTAAACACGACACGGCCATGTTGGAGAGGCCCTTATCCAACCCTGCTTTCAACATTGCCAAGACGACATCGAGGCAACCTACCGTGGTGACAAATTCGAACGGAGCAAAGCCCCCTTCAGCATGCTGGCAATGCGGCGAATGGCATTTTGTGCGGTTGTGTCCGTATAAAAAGCACAAATGTTCAGTGTGCAACCGACGTGGGCACAAGGAAAGCCAGTGCCGGACGCGGAAAGCTAGCCAAAGACGCAGTCAAACCCGGAGGTCACGAAGCAAACGGAGTCAATCAGAACCCCGTTTTAACGCAATACTTGCAACATTTGATAACCAGATCGATGCTCATCGCAAGTACGTTACAATCAGAGCAAACGGAAGCACAATTCGATTGCAGCTCGACACAGCTTCTGATATTACGATTGTTTCCCGACGCACCTGGAGAAAGATCGGATCACCGGAACTCAGACCGACAATGAACACTGCCAGAAATGCTTCAGGTGGTAAGCTTCAACTACTTGGTGAATTTGATTGTGAGATGGAGATAGCAGGCCACCGTGATTGTGGTATTGTCTATCTTGCTGCTTGTGAGCTTAATCTCCTGGGCATAGACTGGATAGATCGCTTGCATCTTTCAACAATGCCGATCGAAAACTTATGTTCATCAACACCGACAAGAGGAAAGCCAACATTCCGGCCTGGCAACCGTGTGCTTGTCAGGGACTATCGCCCCGGGCACCGAAGATGGATTGTTGGAGTCGTCCTCAAGAGAATCGGTCAGGTGATTTTCAACGTTCAGGTGGGATTATTGGTATGGAAACGACATGTCAATCAATTACGGCCGACTGAGTGTCCGATCTCAAAGGCAGACGGACATTTACTAGATCTCAACCTGCTGCTTGAAACCTTTGATCTTCCAAGACCAGCACCCGTAGCCACTGCCTCGCATGGACCGCCAAAGACAGATCCATTGCTGAAACCCAGACGCCGTACCGGTCGCATTAGAAAAAGGGTGGAACCTTTAAAACTTGATCCATGTCGACAATCTTACGTTGAACGGCAAAAAGGGGGAGGTATCAGGAAGGTCAGATTCCTGAAAGCAACCACCGAATGCACGAAATCTACTGAGACCCTCAGCTCTGTAGATGTTGACCAGACAGACAACGCCCCCTCAATAAACATCGCTTCACAGCCTTCTATCAACCCAGACAGCGCGAGTCAGGTTGCTCTAGGTCAAACAACGCCCCCGCAGTATGCAGCGAGTCGCAGCCTATACCAAGATCAGACCGCGTGCGTCAGCATTGGACCGAGTTAGACAGTGTCCCACCAATGACTAGCTTGAGTTGTATTCTCGCTCTTGCACGTACTCACACTCTCGCACTCGCTTGTTCGGAATATAGCTGTTGTGTTCCCTTTTCTGAGTCTTTTTTTCCCGGCATTAGGCACTGGAGCGGGTCAGCAATCAGATACAGCAGATTAGCGAATCAGCAGACATTACAGTTTTCTATCTTTTATGGCACCTATTACGAGATGTGTGTTATATATGCCTGTCAAAACTTAGCTCCCACGAATGGTCGTCTCCACAGGTCCTTTTCAACAGTGTACGCAGAATGACCTCAGATGGAGCGGACCGGGACTGTCTTTTGTTTAAATTATCCTGACTTGAAACTGTCATTTAGTTTATAGACACAAGTGTCCTCATGGAACCGTCAAACTGCGCCTTGAAAACTTGTGTCTATCGTCGAAAGACAAATGTAATGACACTTTGTCAAGTTCGTTTTAAATTTAGAGCCTGAAATGATATCGAATCATCCCAATGGGAATCTGTGAAGAGGGCTATTATTTAGCCGATGCAGATAGTCATTTGGAAACAGTACTTTGTAATATTTCTTTTGTGTATGTACTACTAACGCGCCTTGTTTTTACTTATGTTTCTTCTTTCCTCCTTATTCAGATCCTTTGCCCAACGTCGCTAAAACATTACGCTCGAGTCGATCCCGTAAACAAACCTTTCCCAAGGAGAAATCCTCACCTTTACAGTCAAGCAATAGTGGTGATATCGAAGAGGGTGAGAACGAGGGTTCCGTCCGAATCTCGGATGTGGTTAGAGATGTCCGTGAAAGAACACGCGTCAATTTGTGTACAGCACCCAGTACGTTATTTTTTCTCTTCGTTCATCATATGTAAGTATTTTCCCTACAGCATCACTCATCTCATTTGACATTACTGGCGGATTTCGTTTGATCAGTCCACGGTTTTTTAGACATTTATTCTGCATCCTGATGTCATCGAGATCCACTGTTGTTCTAGCGAATTCAGTGCCCAACTTTTACTCTTATTTTTCTCAGACCTTGAACTTCCCTTCACGAAAGAAAAGAAAGATTTCCAGGAGAGACCAGCTGACGGCAAAAACACTCTACTACTACGACAAAAGGACTCAATTAACTTCAGTCAGCTCACAGAAAATGAAGCAGCCTCTGTACTGGCGAAATCCATAATTGAGGTTCGAGGTCTGTCGTACAACACTTTCTTTTGTCCTATTAGTTCTTTTCTTATAGAATACAATTCAAGGCTTAGTTGTCTCCGTATTGCTTGCTAGCTCCCCGTTTCTTTTTTTATTCATCTTACTATGAACTATTTTTGGAATGGCCTCAATCGTCACAGACTTATAGGGATTGTGTTCCACCATTCTCGAGAACTGGATCCTGCCACGAAGACGTACCAAGGTAGAAACAGTCATATTTCCTTCTGAAAAGCAACTGCTGTAGCAGAATCGTATGGAACGATTTCCAGTCGCCAAAAGGGATGGATCGCTGGAGTAGGCGGATCCCCGCAACGGGACTGTCCGAGGACATCCATCAATCTGATCTGGATATGCCCCTAGTTCCGTGACTTTCGGTATCTTTTTCACGTTCGGGACCTGACCTCCGATGTTTTGAAGGCAGCTACGCAATTGCTCGAAAGATATACTGTGATGCACATTCCGTCACGAGTTTCGAAAGCCGTCTTCCCTGTCATTTTGTCGCCCCAACTGAAAGAAAACGAATAACTGTATGCCAATGGCATGCAATCATGGACTGGTTAAAACTCTGTTCTGCGGGGCAAGACGCGTTTGCAACCCAGAGTAGTTAACAAGAAAGTGGTTGTTGCTGAAAGTCTGTAATAAAAAGAGTCTTTAATGGCTACCTGGAATGCTTCTTGAAACCCATGGTACTACCGTACGTCAAAGGAATGCAGTGGAGAGTGCAGAAGAAAGATCTCAACATCTTTTGTACTTCCGGGGTGACCAGTTGGCGATTGACATCAAACATAGGCAAGGTTCGGCTCTTACGCTAGTATGCCGTGCTGCGCTTCTACGGCTTATCCACACACTGGTCCTGAAGGACTTGATAACAGTTCGTCATATTTGTCTGCCATCCACATAATCTATATGGTTTGCTTCAATTGCGGAGGTACATCAGCAGAACGAAACGACCGATTCACGTGCTGCACGTACTGGATAATCGTCCTATTCCACTTGTTATTTTGCATTCTGAATTCTGAATGGTGCAACGAGTGAAACAATCAGGTATTTGTCAAGAGAGTATGAAGGCAATTACGTTACTTTTGGTGCATCCACCTCATAGGGTGGATTCATTGCGAACTGTTCTACAGAACAGAACCTTGGACTTTTAAGAAGAGACCTCCTATTAGCCGCTTCTATCCAGGTCTTCTTACTGAACAGTTGTTAGCACGTGGAACTCAGAGGATTTTAGGCCAGCACGTAGGCAATATCCCCAGTTTTTAATGTTTTGTTGCGGCTCTTTGTATAGTGGTGATGGTACATAATCATTAGTCGTTTTGGCCATTACCCTTCTTATTCACCCCAGAGTTGTGGCATTGAAGCCTATGCAACTGTTTTCCCCACCTCTTCTTTCATTGGCCGCTTCTACAGTCAGTCAACTGATGCTCATTGACAAACCCGGTTTATGTGAGCGAAACCTGTGCCTGGCGGACAACTAATAACCCGAAGGCTTCGAATTTCGATAGCCCTGATCATTCCTGGGATGCGCACTGCCGATGTGTCCCAACAAGCGTATAGGTTGACTTCTCTTTGAGGGTAAAATGAAGGTTGAAGTTTACATCCTCTTCCATTTCGCAGGGACTGCAGTCAATTGCAGCTTTTTGGTTAGGTTACCAGTGGGGAACACTTGTCGTACATTAAATTGAGTTTCAAACTGGATGGGGGAGTGGGTAATATCAGCGAACCATTCTAAAAGGTAAATTCATCTATACGTTTGCCAACTAGTCATGGGGTGCTTGGTTGTCCAACAATTAGGGTTTCAGCACTCTGTCATTCTACCATATCCATTTTGTGCTGACCAGATGATTGTTTCTCAACGTTTCCGTTTGATTCCAGAAAATATCATTGTCTTGAACAAGCCTTACGGCATGTGTACACAGCGTAAGTTCTTCTGCATCCCATGGTGACTTGGCTTGACTGCTTACGGCATGTGTACACAGCGTAAGTTCTGCATCTCGTGGTGACTTGGCTTGACTATCTTTCGTCAGTATGTCGAAACCACTCACTGATTTGTTTTTCCGTGTTTTTTTCATTTTACTGCTGATCAGTTTTTCTTCCGAAGAACTCGGTCTCACCAACACCATAGCCTGGAACTACTTCTTTTCTGGGAAATTCAGCCGTAGAAGTTAGCTAAGCTGTATATCAACAGGATAGTAAAGTATTGACGTAGAAATAACAATGCAGTTCGACCGTTCACATGCAACTAAGCTTCCCCTAGCGGTCCCTCGCCGGGCTCCAAGTGTATGGAACAATTTCAAAGCCATTAGATCGGAGTTTTATCCTCAGTTTTGTTGCAATGTCCTTCGAAGCCGATTTGTTAGGTTCAAGCTGGAAACAACGCATCGGCAGAAATTCCGTAGCTGTATTCATAATATAGCACTGCGAACCGTAGTCCGTGTTTTCCCGTTTGTATGCGAACACCGCATTAGTTGTTCACGTTTCTGTACCATCCTCAGTTTTTTTTCAACTCCGTGGCTGGGAGTAGTTTCGTATGCCCTGCTCTATCTCCGCTATAGTGTACATTGCAACTGACCAATAGATCTGCCTTAAGCCACCCAGTGCACCGCTGTTGTCTTTAGACTGCATTTTTATCTGCGTTGTCATATTTCAGATTGATTCAACTAGTTCATTTTGTCGGACCAATCTGGTCGATGCACTTTATACTTGCAGTTGAGTTTTCATGTTGTAAGTAGAACCAATTCATGCTAAAAAGCCGAGAAGCGCTGTATAGGTGTTTCATCCTTATTGGGAGTTATCTACAATGCGCGTCTAATGAAACTCGGTGAACCCAAGGCCTTCCGGCTAATAATTGAACACTTCTCCTTTTGGCTTCGAGCGGCCGAACAGCAGTGTGATTAGCCCTCGGTTAAGCAGGATATAGCGCCGTTTCTTCTTCACTCACAAAAACATCACGTGGACACATATTGAGTGGCTTCCCCAGTGACGAACTCTCAGGTGGAAGTTCCACTCACTGGGTGAATTTTAGTCTTCTTGTGAGCTTTTAGATTGCTCGTAATGTGAGGTTTGGAAACTTTTAACGGTGATTGTGAGCAGGATTACAGGTTACACTTTGTTGTGCGTTTCACTTTTGTTAATAGGTCGTTCTCGTGCAAATATGTACCGAACGGCTGGCTTTCCTAGATCGTTTTAAGGTCCGCTACTGTCCAAGTGGAGAAACTGCCGTTCATGCATTCCAGATAATTGAATCTTCTCTGCTTAGCGTTATTTGCTTCGCCATAAATGATCCCGGCTAGTGCTTTTTTAGATCTTTTATACATCGTCAAGCTGAACATTGGCAGGGGCGCATAACCGCCACAGACTACTTAATATGTTAAAAAGAGGCCTAAATTTATTCAAGTAAAAGTAGCGTAAAACATGTTGTGCGATACAAAATACTCTCACTGGATCACAAACGGGTGTCTAGCGCTAGTCGAAGTATGTTGATCTGTGTCAGAGTTGCTCAATTTTTTGAACTTCGTTTATGTTGTGTTACCTAAAGTCTAGCGCTTCCATTCAAGAATATTGATAATTTCTTTTGTCAGCTGGACCAGGGCTCAAATACAGCATATTAGATCTATTACCTCGTTTGGAGCATCGAGTGCGAAAGCTTGAAGGAAGGCCGGAATTCTCCGATGACAATGTAGAAGAATTTCTCCTGGCGCATAGACTGGACAAAGAATGCACTGGTGTAATGCTGGTCGCACGGTAAGTGATTACATTTTGATTGTTAAATTTAGGTTTTTAAATTGACTTATACCTCGAATCTAGCTAATTTCGTTCTGTCCAGATTGCCGACCAGTCGTTCTATGAAGCGTTCATTGTAAGTCGTTCATTGTAATAAGCTGCGGATGGCAGTGCTCGCAAAATACTGCAAATCGTTTTTAGTTCATTGGTGAAAAACTGCGTACATAAATAGCATTGCTGTTCTGCACCTGCACTTTCTGTACCACAGGCACATCGGTTCTGTACTTGTTGGATGATTTTTTAATAGAAATTGTGTTTTCGTTACAACAGTGGTAGCTGATGTTGGGGTTTGCTTCCTGAGTATTATGGAGTGCAAATTGGAGGTTGAACGTACAGTAGTTATTTTCAACCCACCTGGTGCAAACCTGATGGCAGTCGGTTAATGACCATTTAGATTGGTCGCCTGGGGGTACGGCTTGAATGGGAGAACTTTGACGAAGTGTGCGCGATCTGGAACGTAAGACGATCCTGATGCTATTCGGTTACAACTCACACAATCCTTCGGCAAACCTAATCAGCAGCAAAACAGGACAAGAGGAATGTGAATATGCCGTAAAAATTAAAGATTAACTACTCCAAATTCGATTTCTCAAATAAGCTCCATAGTTTATGACACCTACAAAATGACTTTATATTTGTAAGTTGCATGACGTGAATCAGTTGCCAGGATCGGTCTAAAGTAGTACTTCAAAGATTTCGTTTTCCGGTTTCTTTGTCTTTAACGCTGGCTGTTCTCCAAGGCACTTAGAAGAACAGGGATAACAATCCGTTCGCATGTTTAGTAAGCACCCTGTGTAAGTTTTCTTCACATCAAACATGAATTAGGGGAATCATCATCGCAAGCCTTTATACAAAAAAAACTGGAGGCAAAAAAGTAGTTCTTCTGAAACCAAAACCGGGTCGCTTGTAATCTGCCACTTATATCATGCCGAGGCATGTGGTCCATCCAAAGTAGCAGCACTGCCTGATAATTGCTGTTCATTTTCCCACCACCAGGAATCGGGACGCTTGTTTGAAGTTACAAGAGGCGTTTGCGCGTCAATGGTTCGAAAAGAATTACTTGTGCATCACCTCTGGCATTCCGGAGACCGCCAAAGGAGTCATCCAGTTGCCCCTGATTGAGAAGAACTTCAATGGAGTTTACAAAGTAGGTCTTTTGTTTCTTTGAATATCTTCCCTTTCCTTTAATCGAATCCTATCCTTAGGTTTGCCGTAACTGGCCGGGGCAAATGTTGATCTCTACCTGTTTTATTCTAGTAATTTAGTACGGCTCATGAAGTAGCTTTGTTTTTGCATCGCCGTACGGCATACATTACGCAGGTAAAAATTAGAGTCATGCGTTGAAAGGAGGTCAATCAAGACCTCACTCCACAAGCGATTAAATTTTGAAAGCTACTCCGCACCATGTTAGAGAAGACCAGGTTTATCATACCGATATGAAGATTATCAGGAGCAGCAAAACCAAATGTCAAATATGTCAAATGACCACGAAGAATTTTTCCAGCGCATCTTGAGATATCCTATCCAGTTTACAACTTACGCGGTCCCAACTAGAGGTTTTTCACTAAGTATCAAATGTGGTGGTAAAAAAAACAAGACTGTTTACTTGAAAATTGGGGACAGTTTGGGTGCCTTACGTCTCAGTCAAGAGACTAATAGCCGGTGTGCAATTTGGAGTTGGGGGAAAATACGTCGACCTCCCATATGACTTATCAAAGCGTCCATCGTTCAGCGGCTCATTTGGTAAGTGACATCGAAATTTCTGTACAAGAACTGAATAGACATGATATGGTTGTCTTGTCGCAGCCAAATGAAGTTGTGGTTGTTTTTGTTATGGACAAATCAGAGCATGTGAAGTCACGGGTATCTACTACTTAAAGAGACAGAAGAGGGATGTGAGTTTGGAGGCGCAATTGTCAATTTGTCTACCATCCCACTCCCTTTTCCTTAAAATTATATGCACATGCCTTTCATGTGACCTTTGCGCGTGATTTTTGTTATCATACAAACCGGAATATGTACACATAGTTAAGGAGATATGTGATGATATCTCAAGATTTCAGTGTCTATTCAATCAAAGCGAAATGACAAAACGACATTCCTGCTCAAGACTGAAATGTTCTAAAATGGATGAATTTTGTTAACCTCACTCAATTTGAAGGCTTCAAACTGTCAGGCAAGAACATCTCACGGCTTTATGGTTTGCTTAGGGTCCATAGTCCCGGGCGCCCGATGAGGCCTATTCTGGCCGCGTGCCGTACCACTCCATTGTGAACAGCTACTAAGTGCACTGACAGCTTGAATTGTGATACTGTCTAACTCGTCGAAGTTTCCAAGCAAATCGATATTTCGGACAAATCCGTATCCTCTATAGATGTGTTCCCATTGTTCACTTGTGTGTCACTGGTTTGGCGCTTAATATTGCCGAAATGTTGTACCCTTATAAAAGCATGGGTCAACAAGATGCAATCCACGTCATGTGTCTCCATATATGTCCGCGACATACTTTATTTGATATTGGTGCGCACTGTTGCTTGGAGTTAGTAGGAGTCCAGTTACGGTAAATCATTTTTGGTTTGTGCCAAGTGAAGCGGAAGTTCTACTTAAGTTCCCGTTGATCCAAGACCGGAAAATCGCGATTGTGCAAAAGAAATATCTTGCTTTAAAAAGTTTATGAAATGATCGTATGTAGAACTTGATGAAGGTATGCTGAGGCACCAATAGCAGTCAAGTAACTTAACATTTTACAACTTCACTCCACGCAGCTCCATTTTAAACGTCTTACCATCGGGAGGATGGCGTTTCGTCTAGTCCGGGTTATCGAGGGACGGACGAAGTTATCAATGATCGGTGTGCCCCAAATGAGCAGAGCGTGAAAATGCTGGGGTAATGAGTACCCAGGTCACAACCCAACAAGTGGACTGTCAGAAGTGCGGGTAGCATCCGGTCTTACTTATAGGCACGTTTTATTCCGGCAAATTGCCATAGAAGTTGCAAAGCAGGTTTATTTCATCCCAGAGGAAAGGTGATGGTAGCTGAAAATCTCCTACAAAAGTTTCAATCAACCGTTTTCTCCTATCAGTCGGGGACCTGTCATCGCTCACTGGCTTATGGATTGCTCACCTACGATCGTTACGATAAGGCGTAGCAAGTTTACCGGTCGAACTCAACGACTATCAGTATCCTGTCCCTAAGGGTTTACCTGACGACGCGTTCGGCTAAGCACAAACAGCTGTAGTTCCCTTTTTGTTTTTGCCACGGGGCTGACGGAGGTAGCTTATGTCATTCAGTGAGCTTCAAGTTCACTAGTTCAATCCTGGGATTAGGTCAATAGCCAATACTTGATATTTGTATATTTTAGTTGCTGATATTTTCTCACTTATTTCACCACAATTTACCCATCCAACTAACTTACTACTTACGAAGGGCCATAAGTGCGTATAGGCTCATCAAGCTTCCGAACTGTGGTTATTGTCATAATTTCCTCGCCAAGCATCATAACTTCTCAGTAGAGCGATGTATACTAAACACATTCTCAGTTCACTGCGTGGGGTCATCTTTAGTAGCTGCGTAGTTCTGTTGTTTTTTTATCATCTTATACTGCACTGTACATTAGCTGGACAACTCTAACACCACGTGAGCTGTTGACTGGGCCGACAACGTGTTTATTAGAATCATATAAACTTGGTATCCATCTGAATTGTACACAGCTGTCTCCGGTCTGTATTACAGTAATTCAACCGTGACAACCTAATCGAGTTGTGTTTATTCGGTCAGGTGCAGACTGTCGCGTGCAACGTGCTAAGTGTGCACTCACACGCGCAATCTGTCTGTTAGCATGTATTGTGTACCCCGAGGATCTCGATTTCTGTGGAAAGTTTAAAGTCAAACACAGCGCAGTGGAATGGGATGATAGAACCCGACCTTTCGAATGCTGTGAGCAATCTTTTTCAAGGATTTTTACAATCGTTCCACATGGGTCTACCATCATGTCTTCTGTCTAATCAAAGCGCTCAGTTTGGAGGTGGCTGCTTTCATCTCGAGCTGCTGTGTCATTGTCTGTTCCTTGGCCAGAATGTGGCCCAGTTTATTGTTGTCTGCTGTAGGATGCAGCATTGTGGAGATCCCTGTTTGATGTGTGACTACTGTTTACTAAGGTCCAAGCCAGGTAGGCTGGAGGCTGGCTCCATTAGTACAGTTGACACACTTCGGATGTGTGTGAATCTCTAGTGCGTCAGTGCACGTCCGTTCTATGCTTGACCTGGATCTTAACTTAATTATGCGTGGGCCATTGAATTCGGTTTGGAGGTTTGATTGGAGTGTCCGGATTGCACTTGGTAGCTCGCGTTGAATTTTTTCAAACGCAATTGAGTTTCGTGTAGTAAATCGTACACGTACTTTTGTGCTCCGTTTTTCGTACATGGAGTTGCTTGGCCGTTCAACTTGTGTTTGTCTGGAAATTCTGTACAGGACATTTGGCAGATGTAGTTAGTACGATGCTTCGGCGCTCGGTACGGCGCTTCATAGGTCCTAGGAGATGCCTTTGTAACGGTTTATGTGTTCGGAGGAACTATTCAATATCGTAATCCCGAATTATTTTCCGGATGGATCCGGAAGTGCCGTCCCTGTCTGGTGGTTTCGGATAGCTTCTCAATATTTGTTGTTTAGTGAGTGTTTTGAGGTACTTATTTCTCTGCGATATCCCGCTGAGTTTTTTCAGCTCATCTACTTGCATGGACTTGTCTGAGTATGGCCTCGTGGCGCGATTCACTAAGGATCTGACAAGTGTGCATTTAAGGTAGCGCGATGCGAACGCATAATGCATGTATCAAATGCCATCGTTGTTGTCTTCGAAGAGGAGGAGAAGGCGCATGCTTTTGGGTCAACTGACCGAAGTCATCCCGTTCTTTGGTATGCACTTTGCACCCACAAAGTATAAGCTCGTGCTGCTTGACATGCAGTCGCTGAACACGCCACCTACAATCCGGGAGGAGCACACTCGAAGTTGTGGACTGTTGTACGCATCTTGTAAGTTGTATTAGTTCTGATTGTAGTGTGACGGATGATGTCAGTGTACGAATGTACGAATCTGTAAGGCTCGGGTCGCGTTTGCTAATTCGAGACACCTGTGGCGTCAAAGCAGTATGAATTTCAAGGGACGTGTGCATCAGGCTACAGTACAGGCTGTTTTGTTGTATGGCTGTAAGACTTGGCCTGTTCGAGCAGCGGAACTGAGACGTCTTCAGGCGTTCGACAATCGTTGTCTCAGAACCATAGTTCGTGCGGGTTGGTGTTGGCAAATCCGTAACGAGGCAGTTGGAAAGCAAGTTTTCGTTTGTGCGACGGGACTTCCATTGAAGAGTGTGTCCGCTATCAGAAGCTGCATTGGTTAGGCCATGTATTGCATACGCCGAACCATCGTTTTCCCAAGAGACTGCTGTTTTTCATGCCCAATTTAGAGTGATGGAGGCAGACAGATGGTCAACCCTTGACCTGGCAGAGGAGCGTGGAAAAGATCACAAAACTTTTATGTGCTGTCGGTACTACTCGCCTTCCAGGATGAGGACCATGTGATCCCCACTCTGCCTAGTTTGATACACTGCAAGATATGGCTGATAATCGATCATGGTGTTCTTGTCGTCAGTTTCTATCCAGATTGCCTGATTGAGTGTCTGGAAGTGTAGGCACTTCGGAATGAGTGTTGTAGGCTGTCACTAATTCCCTTCCTCGTCCACTTTTATTCTCTTCTTCACAGTAATGCTTTCAAATAAATCATGGATGTACGGCAGCGAAACATCATTGTTGAACACTGATGTCATGCTGAAGATCCCAACTGGTACTGTATAAGGAAACTTGTGTCACAACAAAGCTTTTTTCCACACACTTTCGTTTGCCACAAATTTCCCTTTAATCGGGCCTGTGACAGTGTTCTGCCGGAATCCCACTTGTGATGACCTAGTTAGTTCCTTAAACGGAAGCTATTATGAAGTCTCTGCCGGAATCCCACTTGTGATGACCTAGTCAGTTCCTTAAACGGAAGCTACTATGAAGTCCGTCACTTCAGGTTTGGAAATGTCTGGGGCCTACACACCCTGTCAGGCATTCGCACATATTAGGTCCCTTATCATTGACAAGGCTAATTTCTGCTTCTCCGTCGACGAAATGGCCTGCGTGAATGACAATCAAGTAAAGATATAAATTTGTCAGTTCGGTCGACTAGATAGGTCAAGGAGCTTACGCTGGACATTCGGATGGCGTGTAGAGCCACGCGTGTATGCACCTATTTGTTTGTTGTTTGTTTGTTGGTTGTGATACTATCAAGCACCGACAGCCAGGGAAGCGAGAAACATGGGTTGCGACTGCCCAAACGCTTCTGAAACGCCGTTCTTTTTGTAGCAAGAAGTAAGTACTCGTCATCAGCTAAACGTTTCAGTAGAGCAACTTTAGCTTCACATCGGGTTGTTGATACATGCTTATCGTGAACACTTTTCGTTTGTTATTGGCCTACTCCCGGGTGATTGACCGGGAATTTCAGTGTGAAATGTTGTCACTACCCCGTACGTCATAGTGGACGTTTTCAGTGCGCTGATGCTCGCTATCGCGATACTGTACTTATGGGTGCGTGTGATACGGCAAAGAAGTTGGCGCCGTGGAAGAACCACTTACAGTGTTTGGAGGCGTACGTCATAAGTTAGACCGATAAAAAACAATTATTCATTGTGTGATGTAAAACCAAGGTTGCTGATAAGTTTCTTGATGGTTGGCCTTGAATTTAAAGCCTATCGTGTCTGTGGTGATGTGACTTGTTTAAGGTCGTATTGGGTTAAAAAATGAACCTGATGCACCTAAGTGACTGTGTGTCGGTCACACACGTGACCGAAACTGCGAGTCAGATGAATTCCGCAAATCTAAATTTGTACGTTTTCTTGCGTGGCTTCTTACTTTATTAAATAATTGCCTTGTCACAAAGCAGCAGGTGGCCGTATGACTATTTCGTACAATATTGTCGTACATTCCACCTTAGTGTGCCTTGGGATTTCTTGCAGGCTTGCCAAGGTTTTTGGTTACATCGGAACCGTAAATAATCTTTTTCAAAATACAAAGTACGCGTCATCTGAATATAGTCTGTACTTCCTCACTTCGTTTGCTCTCTAGATGTGTGTACTCCCGTTAAATCGCCATGTGCAAAATGAATCTCGCGATGCATTACGATCTGATCTGTCAGAGGAATCAGGCGCAGCTGAGCTGAAAATGGACCTTGAGTCGTCAGACGTTGGTGAAGCTGGTCTTCCAAGCACGCACTACGAAATGTTGGATCGAAGGAATGCAGCAGCGCTGCTGATGTGCTCTGCAACACAAGGTGCGTGTTAATAGGGTGTTTTGGTTCTCATGGTGAACAACTACTCACTGTGGTGGAGGACTATCGTAAAATTGTGGCTTCCTTTGCATAACGAATATCACTTTCATGCCTAAGTGTAACCCACCCCCGCCCTGGTAGGGTGTGTTCATCGAGTAAACAGCCATTCGAGGCTGCAGCTCGGGTAATGAAATGTATCCAAAAATGTTTTGTTTATTGCACTTGATGATCGAACCACTGTCCATTGGATCAAAGTACGCGTGAAGTGAAGGAGTTGGCTTTCACCGAACTTTGGCTGTGCTCATTCCTTACACTGGTAATGTTTTCGTGCACTTAAGTGGCCTTTTATCCCAGTTCCCCTTCCTCCCCATCCTCTTTATTGATACTCTTCCCGATTCATTGCTATCACCAGTGAATAGCTCGATTCTCGGGTTCAGTATGTCTGTCGGACACTAGCCATAAACACCAAGGCCTATGTGATACGCAGTTCTCCGTATCTACGAGCAATGCTTTAACTGGGAGAACCTACCCGCTGCATCGCTTCGAAACTCGCCTTGACATAATCCTGTGAAAACTCAGTTTGAATTGGATGCCTTTTCTTGAAGTAATATACTTCAGTACTAGGGGTCTTAGTTAGCGCCTGGACGGATTTGCCCAGTTTCATCTTGCTACGAGAACACAATGCAGTTTCTAGGATTTCCTAAACCTAAAATTTCGGGGCGATAAACAAATTATGCGTGCTGTGCTTATTGTGACGAGGATTATCACCAGGCTATTCATTCGAATCCGCACATTGGCACCACTGCAACACTCGTGTCACTCTCGCCCGTTGCGCGCACTGAAATAGCAATCATTGCGGCCGTAGATTGTGACATTTGATCACATGTGTGCACGTGATTTAACCAACGGTTGAGGCCACGTGCTTGTGAGACGCAACGTCCGGCACACTGGCAGCCTTCATCAGTCGACAGCACTTTAACTTCATGTGAGGCAATTCAAAGTACACTCAGGTCATTTGCTTTCGTGTTGCTGCCTTATAGCATTAAGCATCTGCACACCGGCTGTTCATAGCTCAAGAGAAGGCTCTGCTTGAGCTGTACGATTCAATTGCCCCGAACTGCCTAGTTGCAGCTCAGGTGACTACTTCACGTGTAACTGCTTGAAATGTAATTGGTGACAATTAGTGGCTGTCGAATGCCGTTCAGGATAGATTGAAAGTGACATCATCTCTGTATTGACCAGAAGTCTCCACATTTAACCAGATGAATGCTTCGGTATTCTGCACAAAAGTATGCAGTTTACTGCGATGCTTCGTTAACCATCTTTTGAAGGCATTGAACGAACGATTTTGATGTTGGAACGATAGTCATGGCCTGAATCTATATTAAGTGACTCAGATGTTGATTTGTATTCTGTCTTATGATTTTATGTTTGTGGCGGTGCGCACAGTGTAGCACATAACAAATTTATCAATACACTTCCTTGGTTGCTAGCTGAGTATAGGTCATCAATTAAATGTGCCACCGACGAAATCGCGTTGTATTGCAAAATCCTTTCAAGCTTAACTGAAGTTTATTCGCAAGTCTGCAGTCGGTATAGAAAAATCCTAGGGCCAATTTACCCTACTTTTGAGTGGGACAATGAGTGAAAAAGTTTCCCCTGTAGGTCAGAGAAGAGCAGTGGTCTCCGAGCTAATTCCAGAGTGTCGATCCTCAGCTTCTCCCTCACCTCACGAAAGCGGTTGGTTGAATTCTACAGCTTTTAGGCATTGGTTGCCCAAAGTCGACCGAAAAACGACGGCTCATCTATGGACAACAGCGCTTCTCGTCAGGTATCTGCTTCGTTTATCTCCTGGCAAACGGTACACCAGTGCTTCAACCCACAGAACAAAGGCATTGCGTTTGCAATTTTGTTATTTTACAGGCAATGTCATTCATCACGTGTGTACCGGCTGAGTGTGGAAAGCCCATGGTTTTTGAAACGCCGTATTCAAATTAAATCCGGTCGAACATATTAGTGCACAGTTGATGATAGCCATAATATGATTCAGAAGGTATATATGCACTAATAACAGTCTTTACTATCGTTGACAGTGGTGAGTTGCAACACGTATAAAAATAAATACAATGCGGAATGTGGAGCAAGACAAAAGGGGAACTTATCGGTTGTGAGAGTCCCTTGGTGAAAGTCCGGACGGCGGTAACGTGTTTTCTCCGCAGCATAGTTGCTACACATGTTCCATATTGTCCGTGGACTTGTGGAGGGCGGTTGACGTCCTGCTCCCTGCGCGCGCGCGCGAGTCTGTGTGTGTTGACTATGCTCGGCCTTCCTATATGTAGGTGCGTTTGCGTGTACGTGGGTGTCAGTACATGACTTGTTGCTACGCTTACTGGCCGGTAGAGACAGTCAATATCAGATGAGTCACCCTTGTGTGTCGCGATTTGTAAGTGTAGGGTAAAAAGCGAGTCTCGTGATCTAGGGGCGATTGTGAGCTGTGTAGTCAAGTGAGTCACGATTGTGTAGCGTGGTTTGTGAGTGTAAAAAAAGGACAGATCTCGTGATCTACTGAGTGGCGGTGAGCTGTACAGTCATGTAAGTTGGTGAAGGAGCTGCTACAAACAGCGCTCTAAACCGGCTGATTTCAGGCTGCTGGATGATGCTTAGTTACCTCAGGAGTGAATGGTACAGCGGTGAAACGGGTTCATGTGTTGATAGTGGGTTTTATCTCATATCTCGGGATTCGGGGGATGGTGCTTGGAAAAAAATGGGCGGATTCGAACATAGCTGTGGGGAAAAGATGATATGGATCACCCATTGAGATGTATGCGGAAGTGCTTTCATGCTCTTCAGAAACAGCGATTGTGGGAAATCCAAGGTTGCTAAATACTCCACTCCTTGATGGACACCTTATCGTTGTGACTTAAGCGTTAAAAATCCAGATGTGTTTTCAAAGCATGTGATGTACGGTGCCTTACGGAGGAACCACTTTCGGTAGGTCCTTTCAAGTAAACTGTCCGACTGAGGCAAGTGGGTTGTTCTGCTCAGTAGCATCTAACGCTCATCTGAAATTACCTCAAAAATTCTTTTTTTCGTAGTATGTGCGTTGCATGTACTTTTCACTCTGTTCAAAATGTCATGCTCCTTATAGGGGCATGAAGTACATGTTTGCTTGCTAACATCTTTATCTGTTACCTTAACAACAAATCAGTAGGCGAGTTGCGCTCTAAGTGGATTCGTCTTACAGTGCTATGACTCGGTGTATAAGCTCCAAGCCCCTCCCAGACTCGCAGATATTTCCGAGGTGGTGTTTCTTTTGATAGAAGCATGACTAAATTTCGAAAATACTCTCGTTTACATACCAGTTTGGTTTTCACGGGAGACTCGGCTGAATCTGTCATTTATGCTATTCTTCAACTGAATGTGCTGCACATAGCAGTTTCACTTGATGCGATATTTGAGATATCACAGTATATTTTCATAATGCAGACTACTCACAAGGTTGCTGAAGACTCTTCGACATCTCACGACCAGTTTTGTCTTTTTTTAGGCTTGTCAAATAGGCGTGGTCCCTGTGGTTCCGTCAACCTTAAGTTCTGCTTGAACCCTAATTGGACAGATTTCGACTCCCATTTGCATACCAGTTTGGTTTTCACGTTCAGTTGAGAAATATCTGAAACTGGAGATTCAGTTGAGTCTCCTGTGAAAGCCAGGTTGATATGCAACTGAGTGTATAAGTCGAATTTCATGCAATTTGGATTTAAGTAAAACATAAGATTGATCTAAAATCGGGGGCTGCGCCTACCTGATAAGCCCCAAATGGGGCGAAACCGGCCGTGGGTTGCGGGAAAGTTTTCAGAAACCCTGTGACTATACATATTTCGACCTAACATTTTCCTGGACAGGCAGTTACATTATTGGTCAAGATACCACTTGTATTTGAGATTGTTTGGTACCACTCCATGTACTGACTTGTTTCACAGCACCATTTCTTATTCTAATATCTATCTGTGTTGCTGCACACCTTCCACACATGTGACAGCTAAATGAGTCCGTCGAAGTTCGTTCGTTTGTATATCTCCGCTGCAAACATTGCTGCTAGTTAGTGTTATGTCTGCTGATTCGCCAATCTGCTGTACCTGACTGCTGACCCGCTCCAGTGCCTAATGCCGGAAAAAAGACTCAGAAGGGAACACAACGGCTATATTCCGAACAAGCGAGTGCCGAAGCGTGAGTATGTGCGAGTGCGAGAATACAACTGTCTCAAGCTAGCTATTGGTGGGACACTGTCTAACTTGGTCCAATGCTGACGCACGCGGTCTGGCCTTGGTACAGGCTGCGACGCGCTGCATACTGCGGGGGCGTTGTCTGACCTTGATCAACGCTGACTCGCGCTGTCTGGGTTTGATAGAAGGCTGTGAGGCGCTGTATATTGAGGGGGCGTTGTCTGTCTGGTCAACATCTAGCAGAGCTGAGGGTCTCAGTAGATTTCGTGCATTCGGTGGTTGCTTTCAGGAATCTGACCTTCCTGATAGTTAGGGATTACTCATTTTGATGGTTTTCACCCCTACAATGAGTAAGGGTTCATGTAACACTCCTTGGTCTTCTGTCTCTTCTCAAAGGCTTGAAGCATCAGATTCGAGTCCATCTTTCCATGGGTTTGCACACACCAATTTTGGGTGACCACAAATACTCTCACGTGAAATATCTTGCTCCTCAACGGCTGTCACGCCGGCTCCTTGAACAGCTCAACATACCCCAGTCCAAAGTGCGCCATCTTCCTCTATATTTGCATGCAAGTTCCCTTCGGCTTTCACAGAGTGGCCAAATGGCTGGTGCGGCGTTGGATTTCATGACCTCAAAGTTGAAGAATGGACAATCATTCAATGCGCCAGTTAACTTCTTTGCTTCTCCGCCCGCTCACTTTTTGGAAATGCTGAGGCTGATAGGCCTGAAACTCCCACGACATTTAGCGAAACCTCTGTAACATTCAGTGGGCTTCTCTTTTATACGGACGTGTGAAATATATTCTTGTGTCCTGCACGTCTTATTCCAGCTGTGATGTGACTTGGGACAAAATTTAGGCTTTTGGAGTAATACTCTGGTTTGTATGTTTATTGTGGTTCTGATATTTATCGTTACGTCATTGCTGCCTAACTGGACACCATGTTAGCTATGATAAAACCGTAAAGGGTTTTTGAGTTAATCTGACATAGGTCATAAGGTATGTTCGCTGGGTATGGCATGTACCCTGTGTTTGAACTGGGGAGGGGTCACCACTTTCCATGTATATGTAGAGAACAAGTAGTTAGATAGCCTAATCATTCTGAGTTTAATTGTAGCGTGTTGTGGGGTTTGTGGAATTCACCTGAGTGGGTATTTTGAGTGTCCTGAAAGACCCGATAGTGTGCTTGATGGTTTCGTGGTATTTTGTGAATTTGCTTTCTCTACACAGGAACAAGCGGGTCTCCGTCGTGATCACATGGGATAAACTAGCAGCGCGTAAATAAATGGTATTTGTAAACGAACAACGTAAGAACTAAAGGTATTTGAGTCTTTCCTTCTCTTCGATGGACAGTCACTGAGTAGACTTCCATTCTGTTTGACATTATTTTGGCTCTCACACAGCGTCCTGAACTACTTCAGTGGCCGAATGCACAGAGTCTTGAAGTTCCGTTTCGACAATCTGGGTTTGGTTCCATATGATCAACTTCTAATTGACTTATCTCTCAGTTTTGGCGATTTAAGTACAGGTTCTAGAAATAAAAGCTCGAGATGCTTTCTTTGGTTCTTCCTTGTCTGGGTTGCTTTTGCACTCAGATTAATTTAAACGGCATTACTGAGGTCAGTGGCATGTGAGTCCCCATCGCTTTGACAGCTCATCGACAAACCTTATTGGGAATTTGAAAACCTTCAAGTTAGGCCATTCAAAGCAACCTATTCTGTTGGCTTCACTGAAGGCTGCGCGTTGCGGGTTTCGCAACCGACTCGGATTTTCCATGGCTCAATCTGTTGTCTGTATCTCTTTCATAACCCCTATTTCGCCGCACCACACTGGATCTTGTACTTACAGCAAAGACCATAGTGTCTAACCACGTCAGTTTTTTAATTTCACTCTTTTTATGCGGATTTGGCCCTAGTTCTTTTCTACTGCCTTCGCCGAACAGTTCATTACTTGTATTTCGAAATGGACTACTCATAAAGTTGCTGAAAATTCTTGGATAGCCCACAACCGGTTCCGCCCTTCTTGGGGCTCATCAGATAGGCGCAGTCCCCGAGTTTCCGTCAACCTTATGTTCTACTTGAAAGCAGATCGCACGAAATTAGCGAAATACACTCATTTATAAACAAATTTGGTTCTACGAGAGACTCACCTGGAACCCAGCTTAATCTAAATGAGTGTATTTCGCTAATTTCGTGCGATTTGGTTTCAAGTAGAACATAAGTTTGACGGAAACTCGAGGACTGCGCCTACCTGGTGAGCCCCAAGAAGGGAAAAACCCGTCGTGGGCTGTCCAAGAATTTTCAGAAACCTCATGAGTAGTGCATTACGAATAAACATGTGTCGCGATATCTCAAATATCGTAGCAACTGAAACATGAGACGGCCTGGTGCAGTACATTCAGTTGCCTTGCCTGGAAACACCACAAACGAGAGATTCAGCTGGGCTCCAGGTGGATCTCTCGCAAAACTAAATTTGCTTGCAAATGAATGTATTTCGCTAAGTCCATCGCTTGGTTTTTTAGGTTAACTTCACACTCGTGAGCACGGTGCGTTGACAGTTGTCATTCTAGTGGACTGGGCGATTTGATTAGAATAGCATACCCTCTATCTGCGCCCCAAATGCACACAGGTTTGGAAGAATTATAGATGCACGTACATATAATGACCTTCTATTTTGTGCGAGCCCACTGAGGTGCTCCTTCAGTTGTGGGTGTGGCTCGTTTACCTAAGTTTCTGGTGGCTTTAGTAGCTTTTGCTACTGTGATCTGGTCAAGCGTATTTCTTTCTACCCGCGCATTAGGGTAAACTCTGAGAGACGGTAGTTACTCATGAAAAAGAAACCGAACTCGTTCTTGTGAACCTGTGGTTGACTCGTGGTGAATCGCGAAGCGTCTCTTCAGGAAAAAGGACTAAATCGAGTTCATGAGCGAGCATAACTGTTCTATTATTGGGAATGTGCAAGCTTTTTATGCTAGCTATGACACGGAACCGTGGTTGCCGTGCATAACTGATGTAATCTGAGGTCAAGCTGTTTTTTCGCTCAGATTGTGGATCATGTGGCGCGTCTTATAATCCACTCTAGTTTGAGTTTCGGAATGTAAATACGTCTCCGTGAGAGATCATTTCAAACTGTCTTATGAAGCCAAATTAGTGAATGAAAAAGGATGCTTTTTTCTTGTCCCTTTAAAGAGTGCTATTCGTCTTCTGACGGATTCATCATTTCATAGACAATCAATAGGTCGAAAATACCAAGATGTGAAGATCTTCAAGTAACCGGGAGAGCCATATTAGGCGTTTCTCATTGTCACGAACATCGAGCTATTCGTAGTTTCATACTATATTTGAAGACTAAAGCATCTGGGCGCGTATTCGGTGTTGGTTGGACAACAAACTTTTGAGTGAATTTAGGACATGGATTATCCTCCATATAATCCTAACACTTGCATTACTAGTGAAATACCGACGCCCACTGCAGCATTGCTCTTTATGGACAAAGAGAACTTGGCTGGCTGAACACCCAAGTCATTTCAAAATGGCGTCCTGAACGGACCAGATCGTTAAAGAAAACGTGAGATTGCGCTTTTCCTAGTCCTCCTAGTCGATGCAGATGACAGGTGCAGTGACATTCGTTCCATACGGACGGAATGCTTTCTAAGTGCAAACCGAGAATAATTTTCTTGAAACTATGAGGTTTTAAAGTAGGAAACGTCTATCGTTAATACGTTTAGTCATATTGCGTGTTTTAGTGATAAATTCTGGCAGCCATTTGCTCAATTAAGCATAAGTTCAAGGTCATAATTCGGCGCTGACTACAATGGAAACGGATTTACTAATAAAACTTAAGGCCTAATCCTAAAAAAGCTTAGCAGTATGCCCCACATCGGTGATAACTTGTACACAATTTTCAAAGCATATTCCACCAACCTGGATACCCGATTCTCTCTAAGATCCGCCCTACTCGCCTTATATTACGAAATGCATGAACTGGCCACCGAACTTCGTCACGCCACCTAAGGCGGTTACGTTTTTTGTGTCCAGTCTTCAAACGAAACTTGGTGTACGGTGCGATACCGACGCAATTAGTCATCCCTCAAAATACCTAATTTCATGCATTTGCAAACAGACAGTAAACAAGTCGCATGTGTTTTTGATAACTATCTCATCAGCGATATTTGCCACTCAAGGACTTATCATCAAAAATTCCAGGAAGAACAGAATAATCACCAGAAAACCTAGCTTAAGGCAGTGGCGAACGACAGTCGTAATCATTATAAAGGTATACGTTGTCGCCCGGACGTGTAGAAGTCTCAGTCTTCTAAAAGCCCTAGTGAAGAATCACCTATTTAATTGCTGCACCGAAAAAAATATGGTAGTTAGTGACTCTGTTTCTTGCTTCTCACAAACAATGCATCTGGAAGGAAGACTAGTACCAATATAATGTCCCGTAGTTTCTGAAAAGAAGCGGTGAGATACCTCACGGTCATAACTGCAAACCTTCCAAATGCCATATTAGTCGCACTAATAATCAGTGAACGGATGTTTCATTAGTTTTCCTGCTTCTCTGAATATGGATTAATTTATATGAAAGGCAATTTGCCCGATTTTCGGTTTCAAGCTAATGTCTCTTAGTGCCTTTGAAATGAATTTGGTGCATGAATATCTGAGGCTGAAATTGCGCTTGCTCATTTGCGGCACTAAACCACTTTTGGTGCTTGTGCCGCAGTGAAGGGCTGCTGGCGATATCGATGTCCAGAGATCATGTGCGTCATCGGACACAAGGAAGTTAAAGCTGAAGGTAACAAGACAGTCGTAAGATCGGTTTTCAATTATGGTCCTGAGACTTATCTCGTCCAGTTCAAGGACCTTGCACGTCTTTAAGTGGTCGATCACCGATGTCGAGGTAGTAACCAATTATGGAGTAAGGGAAAACTTATTGACGACTTCGCTGCATTGGAGCAGTAGAATAAGCTTAACAGGTTAACTTATGTTATGTTAACTTATGTATTACATAGGTATAACAATCATCTAATCAGTGAAGCCTTGTTTCGGTTTCGAAGATGTTGGTGTCTCGAGGTTCGCGAGAGACATGCTACGACGGGGTAATGTGAAATGAAAGCCACAGTAGTCTAAACGAATACTGACGGATCATCGTGTACCCCTTGCTGCGGAGTTTCAGGCATTGCACAATAAAATTTTCAAAGTTGTATGTGCGCATCACGAAGGCGTTGCGTTCTGCTGTTGAGGTGAGCGTTGGTAGCTCAGATATAGTTGATGATCGCTAATTCGCTTGCGGAGCTGGGCAATTTGTTGCAAACGTTTCACCACCGATGGAGGCGCAGTACTGCCAGTCATCCAAAGCTATACTACCTGTACGTAGACGACACTTTTTCCATGATGAAACGAGATTCAGTACTCAATGTGCATGAACTGCTTAAAACACCCCGTCTGAAGGTGTCGAATTTACAATGGAACTGGATAGAAACAATCTAATAGAGTTCTTGGGCGTTTTAGTGAACAGATAGCTAGATGGGACTCTGGAAGCCTTAAAGAGAGACATAAGGAACAACTACTGAAATATAACAGCAAACATCCTACGGGCCACAGAAAGAAATGCAATCAAACCCTGCTTAGGAGGGCGGAGTCACATTGCAGTACCACAGAATTAGGAAGAAGGAAGAAAACTATCTATTCAGAGAATTCAGGAACAATGGATGCCCAAAGAATTTCATCAAGGGGAGCTTCAAAAAGACAGTCCAACAGAAGAAACAGCAAACACAGGTGACAAGATGGATAGTTCCCCGTTACATCAAGGATAAACCCGAATTCAGCCAGCTTATCAACTCAGAAAGGAACCCACCTAGCGCGCAAAACGAATGCTGTTTTACGGAATTGATCTCAAGGCACAACCAAGGGGAACAACGTGATATACCTGATCAAATGCGATAATCTCTACCTCAGATAAACTGAGAGGAAACAAACACAGGAGCACACACAGCCGTAAGGCTACATGTGCCTCTGTCCTTGATATCCATACATGAAGAGTAAGAAGGGAATAGATTTAACCTGAAAAATGCAAACTCTTGGCACACTGATACACGGAAGAGAATTCAGTGAAGCATTGCAATACAGGACGGATTCGGACAACCAAGCGTTGAACCAGACCCAGTTTACGCACTCCTACGTGCAGAGGACCCACATTTAAAGCTCAATACTCAAAGAGAGTCGAATACCATGAAAACAAACAAGAAAAAGGAACGCCCTGAAAGCAGAGCAATGATGACCAGAAGAAGTTCTCTTCAAATATGTCCTTCCCACTGCGACATGAAAAACTGGGTCATTCTCTGGATGATTCGTCCCATCCTCTTCGAAATACTCGCCTGGACTTTCAGATATCCCTTTGGGGCTACATCAAACCGGTTCTTGAGTACACCAACCAAACTGTCTGCTTAGGACGCAAGGACGTTGACGTCATTGAGCTTCTCTAACCAACTGCCAAGAAAATGGTTGCGGTCCCTAAATCCGTTGATTGTGAAACGCGTCTCGGTGTGCTTGACCCTTTTTGTATGAAGCATCGTTACCCCCGGGGACACATAGCGCTTACTTATGCCTTGTTTGAACAAAGGTTGCTTAACTGGCTTTTCACGGGGACATGGTAATGGGACACGGTGGGACGATTTTCAAGCAAAGAACGCATATCTTTATTCGGCAACCATTTATTTCATTCGAAATAGTTGTTTTTGCTACCAGCAATATCCAGTGCGCAACGCTTCTGGAGGCTTATTTAAGTGAATCCTCGCGTTAGAGAGCTTGTTAGCCAGCGCTGGAACCTTAAGGAGCGGTGTCACGCCCTTCTGCTTGTGTCTTTTAGGTGGAAAAAGGCTGCTGAACGACAAGAAAAACATGGCCCGAAAAGCTTTAATGGGCTTTTTGTGCACATATATCAGTCTGTGATTCTGCTCAAATTCGGACTGGGCTGAGGTTGGTAAGCTGAAATCTGAGTCCACACAAACACGTTAAAAATATGCTGCTGAAAATATACAATGAGAGCAAGTTCTTCTGAATTTCAACCCACTGAAGTTCCTTAGGCTCTTTTCATAGCCGCCCAAACAACCATGACGCTAGCTCTGTGTTGTAGTCGAGTTTGCCACTTTCCATGGACATCCGCGCTGTGTTATCCGAAATACTAAACAATATCAGTCTGACCAACCGCAGCAAGTGCTAGTTGATGTTACTGCACAGTTATTCATTGACTTGCCTAATCTCAGCTCGACTATATATGTCATTACCAGAAGCGCCAGCTAAATTGCGAAAAGAATCCATTCACACCCGTGTTTTACCTCGGTGCCAGTGATACCTGTCACAATGGCGGCTGATTTGTGGTCCGCAGGAACTTAAAAAAAATTCGATGCTTGTCTACTCAATGATTTGAGCGCAGAGACTTCATCTACAGTCAGTGACATCGTCATTGCGTTCTTAGACAGCGTAGTAGAACAAAATGGGCTGATGATTACCCAGTGAGTTCGACTGCGCGGGTGTCCGTATAATAGCTGTTAGTCAGAACTGCACAGGCGGTTCCATTGATCCTGTGTCCTGATTGGGCTGATCATTAGAGGCACGCGAAAAGTTCTACGACCGCGTAGTTTGGACAAAGAAAACTTCAAAATAAGGTTTAGGCATTTGACACGAGACCGCGCCGCACAATGAAAGTAAACCCAAATAATTTTAGGAGAAACTATCGGGTTTGTGGAAGTTGTGACTCTTACAGGAAGTTACTCTAATCCATCAGCACGTTGCGGTGACAAGTTGCTCACAGCATTTTTTAAGTTGGTGAAATTTCAAGGCTCTCGACTGATACCGATTAACAATTCAATACCGTATCACGACATAGAGCACGAAATCAAACTGTGGCAGATTGTAGCATTTCGCAGTGCCTTTTGCAAGTGGGACAATATCCACCGAATACATACTGCAGACACAACACTAAAAAGGGGGAATAAAACTAGCATCGCATCCCTTTCAGTATAATGACACAGGGCAATTTGACACATTGTGCCGTAATAATGATAGTGTGCGCCTCAAAGAATTATCTCAATTCTCCCGATATACACAAATAGTAAGCATATTGTGCAGCGTTATGAAATAGCTGTATGGTAGTTAACAACACAATACCATCTCTCCAATTAAGAACAATTGTGATCCTTAGTTAGAATACGTCATCAGGTCCAAATACCTTTGCGTGTCAAAAGGCAGAGTACACGCCATTGCCCATCTTGGCCACTTATCGTAGCTATTAGGAGCGTATCTATGTGCGACGCTGATTATGAGGCCTTAGCTATGCACGATAACCTAATCCGGTGGCCAACGACGGCTCGCCATACTCATAACTGTACTCGATATCGCCTACATTGGCTACTAATCGTAACTGATAAGCCCGTGTCTATGCACGCGGCTGGTTATGAGGCCAAAACTATGCACGATAGGCAAATCCAACGGTCAATAACGGTCCTCCATCCTCACACATGTGTGCATTGTTGCTCAGTTTGGCTACTCATAGTAACTGCTGGGCCCGTACACATACACGCAGCTGATTATAAGGACCCAACTATATATAATAGCCTAATCCGATGAATAACGACTACTCTTCGTATCATACATGTAGTCCGTTTGCCAAGCCAATGCCTAGAAAATACACAACCGCCCTTTGCGCATTATGTTTTTACTTATTGGTTGCATCGGTACAAACGTAATATGAATCCAGCGAACCCAGTCCCCGTCTTTAGGAGGCTGCTTTCCATCGAAAGGGTTTCTTAAAGGGAGATCGTATAAGCAATCAAAGCTCACGTACAGCTTTCGCAATATCATTGAAAAGATATAATTAAACAAAATCGTCGTGGCTAACTTACAAAGTGCTCAGTAAATCCCGATTGGTGTCTACGCTGAAGCTGGAGTATTACTGTTATAAGGGTGAACTTACAACTTGCTCAGTCAGTCCCATTGGCGACAATAGAGAGCCGTGTGTACACCGATGATTAGATAGCGTGATTCAGTGATCATAAGTATTATTGGACGCAGCAAAGTTAAAGGTGCGGAGGAATGTACACTAGTCAGTCGTAAGATTAAGTGGCATAGACTTGAGTCCTATGATTCAATGACCACGTGTTTCCTCCAGCTTTCACCATTGGATGCAGACGGAGCAAATATCTACCGATTGGGGGGTACTTGGTGTCAAGTCCGCTCACTTGCGCACTGAAACCTATCTCGACCGCACATGTGTTTCCCGATACCGATACCACACCGCTTACTAGAAGCTGCAGCCCCGTCCTCCTCAGCATTACTAGTAACCATCCCACACTCAGCCGCAGTAGCAGTCTCGCCTACTAACTAGCTGTTTCCGAAATCGATGACAATCTAGCTTGGAACTGCAAGGTACATTATATCTCATTAGGCAGGAAAAATATGCCTCAACCCAATTCCAAACAACATACACCGCCACAATGCCACTACTCATCATTTTGCCCCGCAAACGGTCGATGGAATCTGGTCCTCAATAATCCATCGCCTCACTGCGCTTTGCCTGCCCATCCATATATGTCCAACCTGATTTGTCTCTTCAGTCATCACCTAGCTCTATCATCATCCTCGATAGCATGACATAAGTGTTCAGCACTGCTTTGCTGCCGTACATCCGTGAGTTAGCTGAAGGGCTTACTGGGAATTAGAGAGTAAATACTGACAGTGTAAAGAAGTAGTGCTCCCTTACTACAATCATTCCGAGGTGTCTACATGTCCGGACACTTAATCAGGCAGTTTGGGTATAAACGAAGAGCGTGAACGCCAAGAAGACCGATTATCAGCCAAAACTTGAAGCACATCGATCCAGGCCCAGTGGGGATCACACGGTCCTTATTCTGGAGGGCGAGCAGTACTGACAGCACACAAACGTTTCCTAATCTTTTTCACGCTCCCTGCCAGGTCAAGGGTTGACCAACTCTCTGCTTCCGTCAACCCAAACTGGGCAGGGAAAACAGCGCCTCTTCGGCAAACATACGCAGCTTCTGGTACTGGACACATTCTTTAATGGAAGCCTTGGTAAAAAAAAAACGAAAACTCGCTTTCCAAGTGCCTAATTTAGGATTCGCTGACACCAAGCCATACGAGCTATGGTTTCAATACAACGCTTGTCGTACATCTGAAGACATTTCGTTTCCGCCTCTCGAACAGACCAATCCCCACAGCCATACAACAAAACAGCCTGTACTATATCCCGATACACACGTCCCTTGATATTCAGGCATATACTGCTCTGACGCCATTGATGTCCCAAACCCGCAAACGCAAAACGAGCCTTGCAAATCTTGCATTTAGTTCACTTGGCACACTACAGGTTTCTCGGGCATCCTCTTTGAAACAAGCGTGTCAAGAAGTACAGACCCACCAACCGGGTTGAATACGTCATGGAAATCCGAGAATACTAAAATTTTAAGTCGATTCCACGTATGGCGTTGTTCTAGCACCTGACAAAGTGTGCTAGCCCTAAACATCCACCAAATCTTTCCGTACCATATCCGCTACTTCTGCTCCTCCCATCTCCGACAATTAAAAAGACTGCATGGTTGACAACCCTCGATTCAGTTACATGCCCTCCCTCCAAAGACATCCCCAACATATGCTGCACCTCCCAATTCGCCTTCTGAGATGCAGGAAAGAGAAACATAAATGGAAGTAATTTTTGTCGGACGTCTGTGCCACTGTCATGAGCTTACCCTAGTTGTCGCATATATCGCGGGCAATTCTTCTACGAAGCCCAAATTCATCGGTAGCCGAGCAAACTATTGTTGACAGACTCACTCAATGCATGCGGTATGATGCCTCAGAGGCAACACTTTTGCAAAGCTAAGAAGCTTTTCTTCAGGCCGCAATTACGTTATCCTGAGGTAACTTCAGCGCACAAACCCGTAGCACCCTCAAAGAACTCACACCGCTGATCTCTTGATCGTGCGCGTTCCGTGCAACCTCAGTTGCGCACAATTTATTTAATTGTTAGGCGGAAGTTTACACTACCTCGCGTTACCGCTCGCATTTAGGCACTGCGACGGCCGAGAAACCTAACCCGCAGAAGATTGCCCAAGAGTTGGGACGCTTGCCGGTCCGCCGTCACGCAAACTCTGGACTCAACAGCCAATCATGACCCAGTGTTACCCGAATGTCGTTTGCCAATGCACATTCAGAAGGCGTCAGAATTTCCAGAAGGTTGTCGCCGCTTAAACTTCATATATGAAGTGCTGTACAACAGTTTTGGACTTCGATTTGGGCAATAATGTACCTTGTACACCTTTGGTGATTGTTTCCACGTGAACGCTAGCTTAGGAGGCTTAAACCGAGAACTAAGCTGAGGCCAATACCGTTATCACAAGTGAAGAACTGGAACCCACGATATCGACCGAATTTAATCAGCTTCGGAAAGTATTGCAGCAACAAAGAAAGCAGTTCGAAGAAACGCAACGGAAACTCATTGAACCACTGCTCAAGAGATTGCATTTCGCCTGTCCGATTGCGGCAACTTTGACGACCGTTACGGGTCTGTCCAGAAACCGAAGTATGTCAGTGCAATGAGGGCATAGCACTGCCATACTCAGTCTGATGGCACTCCCGCAACTATTTTCTTCAGAATCTCGACAACAACCTCTCGCCCACTTGAGCCTGTAATCGCAACTACAAAAAAACATTTTTCACCTGGCCCCAACCGCCTCGTTCGAAACCGCTGAACCTATCGTTCGAAGATAACCAACCTAGTCTCCTGCCGTAAGTTCGGGTTTCCTCTTCCACTAGTTCAATTCCCGATACGGGGTTCGTTTGGCCCTACGCATTGGCGCCATCGCCTCATCAAAACCATCCTTCACACGTGACTTCCCTACAGCAGTGAGACCAGTGAGTCTACTCTTGAGACAAAACTTGTCATTTGTCTCCATATCAAATTCTTCAATCTCCATCCCCACTTTCGCTTTTTGTGGGAAGACGATTCATGCATAAGCCAAACTCAAGCAAATGATTGGCCGCTTGGAGTCACGTGACCCATACCAAAAAATATGACTGCTCCATACAAGTCCCGGCCGCTTAGCAAAAGTATGCACCAATGGTAGGCCCTGTCTCGATGGCCCGGTGGGATAAGCTTGGCCGCACGTGCCTGGTGGTTCGCGGTTCAAACCCCGGACAAGTCACCCGACTTTTCGACTTTCCCCGTTAACATGCTTTCTCTTAGGACATTACCGCTTTTCTAGCATAAAAATATCATTAATTAAGAAGAATGCGAAAATTCTAGGATATGTATGCATACACAAGACTATTGTTAAGTTTGAGTCGAGATTTCCAAGAAGACAAATGTTGAGTTCCTGCCAAACTTTTATCGGAAGAAGTGATGTGGGTAGTCAGAAATATGTTGTGTGAGTCAAAGCAGGTCGATGGAAGGCATTTTGAGGGGCGCGGATACGTTTAGTGATGTTTAGTTCAGGTATTTATTTTATGCACGTTACATTGTACACATTTCACTCGGAGAAGCAGAGGCCTCCTGAAAGAAAATCTTTAAATTGTATCAGGCTATTAGTTCGCTTGCACTGACGGTCCACCTTTCCTTAGTTTATGCGCTTTGACCATTTAACTCATTTTTTCTTGGCCGCTCGCTAGAACCACACCCAAATCATTTTCGCCGAAATTATAGGGTTTCCGAAGTTGTCGCTTTTACGGGGAGTTAGTCTGATCCATTTGCATCTTTCGGTGATATTTTGCTCGTAGCATTTCGTTTAAATGAACGAAATTTCAAGGTCATGGACCATCACCGTTTCGCATTTTGTTACCGGTTCACGGGAGATAAAAAATGAAATCGCACGTTACCGTATTTTGGCTTTCTTTAAGAATGAAAATAACATCTGCAGAATGTCCAACGCAAATTCCACCCAGGTAAATCAATCATTGACGGTTGTTCGCTTTATACTCACCAGATTTAACAAACGAGGTAATTATGTTCAGTGAACTTGGTCACAACACATTTTCTCATGGAGCTCAGGTTCCATTAATTACAATATTGCCAGATAACAGAATGAATTGTGAAAATGGAGATACGAGTGCCATCTCTGTGGACGACTGCCTTTCCCAGCTATGCATAACTAGCCTATGGACAATACCGCGTCAGGAGGTAATCTTAGGTAAATTACAGACACGGTGGTATCATTTCTATTAGGAATATAACTCACCATTGGTGGAATACGCCATGAAGCGGTCATAATGATAACAGTAACCATGTCACTCACCTCGACCACTTATCGTAACCGCTAGACCCGTGTCTATGTGTGACGCTGATTATGAAGCCCCACCTACACACGGCAACCTAATTCAGTGGCCAATGACGACCTTTTATCCTCATAACTCTGCGTGTTTTCAATCATCTCGAATGCTTATTGTAACTGCTACGCCAGCGGCTATGTGCGACGCTGCGTATGAGGCCCCACCTATGCACAGTAACCTAATCCAGTGATCAACAACTGTCTACCATATGCATAGCTGTACGCGATGTCGCTTATCTTTGCCACCTGTAGTAAACACCGGGCGAAGAAGCCCCACCTACACACGGCAACCTAATTCAGTGGCCAATGACGACCTTTTATCCTCATAACTCTGCGTGTTTTCAATCATCTCGAATGCTTATTGTAACTGCTACGCCAGCGGCTATGTGCGACGCTGCGTATGAGGCCCCACCTATGCACAGTAACCTAATCCAGTGATCAACAACTGTCTACCATATGGTAATATTGGCTTTTGCGTACCACAGTGCACCATACAATATGGGAAGTGAATGCGCGAAACTGTTGCACACAACTATCGTCACAGCCGTTCGACACAGAAGCCGACGCCCTAGTGTACACCAGTGGCTCAAAAGGAGGCATTAATATAGTAATAATTGTTCAGCTGTAGCATCCTTTGGGTGCCTAGCTTCCATGCAACCAAAAGGAAGCACGAGGGCTAGGATACTGCCAGGTTGCCCGAGCCTAGACAGAGGAAGTCGAGAGGCAAAGTCACATTCGGACCAGGCCCTTGTCCATGTGCGGCGTTGTTTATGAGGCATTGGTTGTGCGCGGTAGTCTAGTCCGTTATGCTCATTACTGTACGCGTTGTCGCTTATCTCTGCTACGTAAAATAAACACCAGGCCAGTGTTTATGCGAACCGATGAAAACGAGACCCCAACTAAGCACACAAACCTAACCTAACGGCGAACGGCGGACGTCACACTCATAACTGTACGTAATATCGCCTATCTTGGCTTCCTTTTGTAACCGCTGGGTCAGTGCCTATATGCGACGCAGATCATTCGACCTCACTTGCGGGCCAATGACGGCTCATCATACCCGTAACTGTGCTCTGTCGCTTGCTTCTGCTACCTAGGTAACGGTGGATCCTACTGATGAGGCATGTGAGTAGCACGTCTTCTCGTAAATCCGCTCTGCGTCTCTTGAAAAGTGAGACCTCCTACGGAATTTGTGGAGTCTCTTTGTAGCATTTGCTTGCAGTTGAGTAACAGTCAATGAATATCCAGAAAAAGCTCAGGAAGACGCGTTCAACGAGAAGGTGGATATTCAATTTTTTAAACGAAATGCATATGAGAGTTTTGCTCCCCTGTTCAATAGTCTGTAACTGTTCAGTTGGCGTTCTCAAATAAACGACTCCGCGGCGAAGGCCTTCTTCCTTTCATTTGGTGCCGTCGCCAGGATAAGGATGAAGATCCCGTGGCCACAATCCGTTGGGGATGGGGATGTCCGGACCTTCATGGAGGACTTCGAGGAGGTTGCGGAGGCTAATGGATTGGATACCGACCGGGGTAAGTTGGCTGCACTGAAGACCCTCCTCAGGGGCCCGGGCGAAGGCGGCCCTGGATGCGGCCAGAAGAGGCCCTCGGAAGATGGACTGGGCTGCCGCGAAGGGAGCCCTTGCAGCGGAGTTCGACACGACGGCCGACCGGGAGGCTATGAGGTGGTTCAAGATGGCCAGGATGGCACCTGGATGTGACTCGACCGTGTTCTTCGCCAGCCTGCAGCAGTCGTTGGATCGGGCTTTGCCGGGACTGGATGGAGCGTCGCGCCACCAGCTGCCTTCCGACCAGTTCGTCGAAGGCGTGCAGCCGGCGCTTGGTGCCCAGTTGCGGTTGGCGAGAGCAACTGGCCAGTTGAGTGGGGAGCGCCAGGTGCATCTGGCAAGGAGTTGGCCGAGGCGCCACTGGCCACGTATCGATCGCAGGAGAACAGGCGGGACTCAGCAGTGGAGGACTGGAGAACAAAATGGATCAACTTAACTAACAGCTTGCAGCCGCCAAGACGGAATCGCGGAGGCACGCTTGAACGAGCCGATGCTACAAGTGTGGTATGCGTGGCCACTGGATAAATCAATGCCCTCGTACCAGACAACTTTTTTCATAATAAAATTTTGTAGTACTCCTCTTTTTTTGGGTGGGTTGCGATTAGTGCACTGACACAAGCCACCATAAAAGCCGTTATCGAGATAGGCGGGAAGAGAGAGTTGTGTTTGATTGATACAGGAGCAGGGGTATCTCTGAGGCGGGGAGGGAACCAAGCTGAGCGCAGACCGAGCGCGTTAGCCGTGAGAGCAGTAGGAGGATATCGACTGCAAATGGACGGGTTGCCAACGCACCCAATGCGCCTAGGCAACAAGTCCGTGCAGCACACGTTCCTGATCAGCCCGGACATAGAGCAGACGATATTAGGGCACATTTTCTCAAGGGCACAGCTTCCGTGATTGACCTAAAACAGGGAAAGTTGGTGGCAAGTTATAGCGCAGTCAAGCTTGAGGGTTATCCAAGCACTGCCGTGAGTAATCTGCATGTCCGAAAGCTTCCGTCTTGTAACGTACCGTCAGTGCAGTCCGTGGTCAAGGAATATTCCGAGCTGTTCACGGGCGATGAGGATCCGTTTGGCCTCTGCCCTTGGATTGAACAAAAAATTCCCCTTTCTGTTCAGAAAGCTTTCGACCTTAAGGTCCCCGTCCGCTGCCGCTCCATCTACGGGAGGAGGTCCATAAACGAATTCAAGAGATGCTAAAGAATGGCATAATCGAAGAAACCAATAGTGCGTACAACTCCCCAGTTGTGCTTGTAAGGAAAGCGAACGGAAAATACAGGTTTTGCGTGGATTTCCGGCGCTTGAATGAACTGACCTTAAATCGGGTTGTAGCTGCGCCTTCGGTTGCTGAGATTTTCGATTCCCTCTAGCATTCCCGATATTTCACTGTGTTCGACTTGCGTTCCGGCTACTGGCAACTACCTATCAAGGCGGAGGACCGGGAGAAAACGGCGTTTACGGTTGGGGACACCCAATATCAATTTAGACGAATGCCGTTTGGGTTGTCTGGGGCACCATTCACATTCCGGCGCTTGATGCTTCGTTTAACGAATGGACTCAAGAATGTTGCTGTGTACGGAGACGATATCGCTGTGTAGAGCAATTCGGAACCAGAGCACGCAGTTCGCTTAAAGGCTGTATTGAAGCGGATCCGGGAGGCTGGCCTGCGGATAAAAAAAGCCAAGACACAGCTCGCTCGGAGTTCGGTGACACTTCTGGGGCATAAAGTGGGTCACGGAGAGGTTAGCCCACTGCCAGAAAAATTGGCAAAGATCGAGGATTGTGCTGTTCCCAATTCAAAGCGGTCTCTACGGCAGTTTCTTCGACGAGCAGCATACTACAGCCGGTTTGTTAAGGATTTCAACACGATTGCTGCTCCACTATACGACTTGCTCGGGCAAAATCGGAAATTTGAATGGACCAGGGAAGCACATGAGGCTTTCGAGCGTGTCAAAGCGCGGATGTTGGATCAGCAATTGACCCTCAAACTGCCCAGGGTCGGAGAGATGTTCACCGTTGCAACGGATGCTAGTGATCGCGGTATCGGCGCAGTCCTAAAGCAGAGGAATGGAGTTATCGAATATGCCAGTCGTGTCCTGACTAAGGCTGAACAGAAGTACTCGACCATTGAGAAAGAATGTTTAGCGATCGTCTGGGCCCTGGATAAGTGGAGGCCATATCTGCTTGGACAAAGATTTCATGTCGAAACCGATCACAAACCCCTGGAGTGGATCAGGACCACCCGAGATCCTCGCGGAAAGCTTGCGCGCTGGGCACTCCGGTTGCAAGAGTACGACTTCACGATCAAGCACGTGCCAGGGAAGGAGAACCACTTGGCTGATTGGCTGTCACGACCAGAGGCTGAAGATGAGGTCCCCAGGATCATGATTGGGGCCAATAGCCTCGTCGTCGAACTGGATCCCGGAAGGTTGGTGCAACTCCAACGGCAAGACCCTGTGTTACGGAAGGTTGCAGCCGCTTTGTTGGATGGAAGGAGCATTGAGAACGGAGAGGGAGACAAGGAATTGGAAACGTTCCAGAGTCACTTTGATCGGCTGAGTCTGAATGAAGCTGGCATAATTTCCTGGAACGCCACCGATTCGGATGTTGTGCTGCCCGTGATACCTCGCGTCTTGAGACGGAAGCTTATCGTCGAATGCCATGAGATGGCACACACAGGGTGCACCAAGACGTACGACTTACTTCGGCAGAGGGCCTACTGGCCCGGGATGAGAAGTGAGGTGATGGATTATGTGGTGTCCTGTAAGCGGTGCCAACTGATGAAAGGGGACACGACAGGGGCAACCCATCCCATGGAACCTATTCCTGTCTCAGAAATCGGCGAGTTATGGTCCGTTGACGTCATGGGCCCCTTTCCGGTGACAACTAGCGGGAATCAATATATCGTGATAATGACAGAACACTTGTCGCGGTGGATCGAGGCGGCAGCCGTGCCAAATCAACGGGCAACGACGATCAGCGGAGTGGTAATGCATCACATCGTGGCCAACCATGGGGTGCCAAAAATGATCCTAACCGATCAGGGGCCTTGCTTCGAGAGCGAAGAGTTTAGGAATTGTTTGCAGAAGCTGGGTATCAGACGGCTAAGGACGGCACCATACCACCCGCAAACAAATGGTCTAACAGAACGTAATAACCGCACGATCAAGGAGTGGCTGGCGGCCAAAGGAGGTGACTGGGAAGTGAACTTGCCAATGGTGTTGCTAGCTCATCGTGCTTCCATACAGCCAAACACAGGCAAGTTCCCGTTTATGCTGATGCACGGTCGACATCCGCGCCTTCCGGTTGATCAAGAAGTTGGATCGTGGCCGGCAACACGCATGTCTCCGAAGGAGCTAGATGAAGAAAGGAGGAAAGCTCGAGAAAACTTGACCACCGTTCAGAAAAGGACTAGGCAGAAAACGGCAAGTAGAAAGGCACGATCATTCCTCATAGGCGCGAAGGTCAAGTGGAAGGATCACCAGAATCCTGGAAGGAGTGGATTGGGGTCGCGGAAGCTGGGCAGCAGATGGCAAGGTCCGTTTGTCGTTACCGACCGCCGGGGGAACGTCTATACAATGCAAGACGTCGGAGGTCGAAAAGAGTAAATGGGACGTAGCTTCGTAAGTGGCATGATACACCCGAAGAGCGGCCGAGTAGACCCGCTGCTGAAGCCGACCTGACGGGGGTAAATGAACAACGGTGGCATGCGGACGACCTTTAAAGAGGGAAGGTGTGTAACGGTGGATACTACTACCGATGATGATGATGAAGAAACAAACGACGACCTACTTAACAACGGGCTATGGCAGTTGTAGTAGTTCCAGACACGTGAACACTTAACGGCTCCCCAAATTTTTGTGCAAAATAAAGTATCGTCTGCGATGAGGGTGGTTCGTAATTCAGTGGAGCGTGGTACTCATTTAAGTGGCTACTAGTCACGTACAGGTTGGCGAGGGACCTTGACGTAATGAAAATTGTCAGCCGAGTAGTTGTAATCCAGCTGCAAGGAATTGCTCGACCCTGGCTGTGTGTGCCTGGAACCGCGCGGTAATTCTGAGATACTCTGTTCTATATACTCCGTGAAGGACTTATATATTTCGTGTACCCGCGGATATAACTAAAATGATCCATCTCTTGTCTTCCTCATCAAAACATTTTCAAATTAAACATAAAGGAGAGCATGTGGAGCACTTACATGAGATCCATTCACCTACCAATATATCCCGATTTTTTGTCAATTTTCATAGACTTAGTATGTTCCGGTAAGCTCTACGTTATTATGAATGTTGTGACATTCATGTTTCGATTGTCCATGGATTCAGAGAAATTTCGGGCTTTGTCCTCAAGTTCTACTGGCTTGCGTATCATACGGAACCAGGAAGTTACACTATCACCAATCCTTTTCAGCTGGACTGTGGCTGCACCTCGAGTGTTTTGGCCTGCAGTCCAGGGGTATTGCCACAACTATTATACCTCCATTTGTCGGTGCTTTTGAGTGCGTCACGCGGAGCACAAAATGATTTAACCAGAGGACCATTGAAATCTCAAACTTCACCTAATTTACGGGGACATATTTTCTAGCGCAATCGAAATTAGAGAAATATTCTGACGATTTTTGTGGGAGACATAAACCAGTTCACTATCCGCATCACGCGCAGTTGTTTGCTGCAGTGTTTATTGCAGGTGGATTGCATGACATCTGTGCCTTGAATTTTGGGCATTGGACCATTATCTCACAGCAGATCGGTGGCTGACGTAACCCGAATCTAGAGGCTATATTGCTCTGTAAACTTCACTGCGTTGCTTCACTTTGACTACACCTTCTAACCATTTTGAACGGCACTTCCCTCTATCTCAGAGGGATTGAACGACCGCAGGTAGTATGTATCGATCGCCCTCTTGTAAATGGATGTCAATCATGGAGAATAGACATACAAATACAAATACAAATAGCTGCCCAAAACACAACCTAATGGCATCAAAGCTTGCGCAAACCCCAAACTTCCCCTTAGCTTTCTTCCTCCTTTCTGCAGTATACTTAGGAAATATTTCAGAAACTGGGAAAAAGAAAAGTTAGCAGAAAAAATATGAGAATGAAAAAGGAAAAAGAGTAGATGACTTTGAAATTCTTCTTCTGGTGTGCGACCCACCATGGTCTTTTAGCTTCCTTTACCTCTCCTTGAACAATGGAGTCCTACTATGCTGGAACTAGTCCTTGGTATTTTATCAGGTGGCTGTTGATGTATTCGTCTAGCTTGGCATTTGACTTGCTAACGTTTCGCGACCACTCGAGGATATATCTTCAGAGCGATGAGATTTCTTCTCAAACGGTGGCGAAAAGCACGCAAGCTTGCCGTCAAGCGGGGAAAAAAGATTAACAGCCACCTGGTCAGTTCCCAAAGAATCCCTCGATCTACCAAAATTCCAGCATATTATACTCTGAAAAGGAGAGCAGCACCTGAACCAGCCAGACACTCTTACCATTGATTCCGACATTTCAGACTCCAAGAGAAAATTACGAATGAGTTGAAGATCCACCGGGTCTGAAATAAGTCCTTGAAAATAGAGATGCCTATCCTGCGGTGAATTTTGAACTTAACGGAATGTTTTATTCACTCTTAAGCCGTGGCGCGTTTTGCGGTTCGCCGCGGACGATGGCAGACAAAAGAAAATTGCAAAGTGATATTGAACGGACGCTTAAAAGAGTTCAAGAGGGCCGAACAGCATTTCAAGTAAGTTAGGTATTTGGCTTGCTGTATGCAAGCCCATTGCTAGTGCTGAAGGCGGTAGCGCTTTCAAAAAGCCGATCTCTTGTAGTCTGAATTGTTCACTCGCGTCGGGTTCAGTCCTGCCGCGGGTGATGGGAATAATAGGGCTCTCCCGTTAGGGCTTCCTCTTTTTACACTCGACCACCTTATTTCACATGATAAATGTCATTTCAGCGCGATTTTCAAACGTCCCAATTCCTGGTTGTGGATGAGGTCTATTCGCCGAGGTTGACAATCAACCTACAGACACTTTGTCACCAAACGAGGAGGCCTCATTAGTGCCCCTTAATTAACGCTGATTCCTCCTTGTTTTGGGACGATACATTCGCGAGTAAATTGCCAGCTTGGTGAATAGATCGACAGCCACCTGATCAACAACCATTAAACGCACCCGAGCTACACATTGCCCGCATCCCAGTTCCGCTTACTAGTTATGGGTTAAGGCTCACAGTGGTTTATGGGTTTTTTCTCTAGAAGGAAAATGAATATATATTGTAGCACCATCTCCGAAACGACTAGCTCTGCATCGATTTCCAAATTCATGTATACGCGGCGTCATTTGCGTCGTCAGCGGTTGGTTGGTGGTTAAGTTTTGTATCTCGGTGACCTTATGGTGTAGCTTATTGGATCTGGTAAGGAATACTGGGTTTTACAGTGTGTGGAGCTGGTGAACTTGCGTACACATTATGCTGCTGGCAAATCCGCTTTGGCCAGGAAATCAGCTGAAGCACTATTCAGTTTGAAAATGATTGTTAAAAACATTTTCAGCGTTCAGAACCCCTATCCAACCGACAACCGCGGAACAGTAGTATAAATCAAAGGACGGGTAAACCCAAAACTGTTTCTGTGATCCTGATCGAAGGCTCACACACCAGGACGAAAACTTCCAGAGGGGATTATTCGTCTTGTGCATTCGCATCAGAAGCAGCCTCGCTTTCCAAGTCGACCATTGACCATTGTATCGTGGAATGCTTGGACAGGGATTTACTAAACTAACAACTAGACGCTCCGTCGTACCACCGGGTTCAGACGCTACATACCGAAAGACAGCGCCCTGACTGAAACCCATTTTTGTAGATGAGGCCGCCAATAAACTGCCTTCAGATCGACTGTACTTATTGAGAAGGAATCGGCACGGTGTTGGATTCAGCACCCTCCACCAAATGTTAAAACCCATGAAGTCGATTCATGTTTGTCTATCGGTGCCTTCGAAACATTGGCCGGATCCGGTGGGAGCGTTGGATCAGCAATACTAAGCTACACCAAATAGTTTTAAGAAAGAGGAGCTCTCACATGATAAGATCGTTCAGCTGTAGCACCCTTTCGGTGCCCAACTGCCATGCCACCAGGAGGAAGCACGAGGGTTGGGATGCTGCAAGGTTGCCCAAGCCTAGACACAGGAAGTCGAGGTGCAGAGGTCAGGTTCGAAACACGGACCTTTGGGCCAGTAAATTCGCGCTCTAACCACTGAGCCATCTCACGTGTAGTTCGCATGTTGGAGGATCGTCTACTTCACGGGGCTCTTTTATACTGAACCCTGTTTTGAGTGGAAATGACCGAGAGACGGACATCTTATGACCTGGCAGTGAACTATGACGACGCTGACCTGTGAACTCAGTCGGATTGGCAACTGCGACCCCCTGAATGGAGACCCATGGACTCAGCTTATCAGCGGTTAATGACACTGGCAAACACTCCTCAGTCGCGCAGTCCGTGGAGGTCCTGCATCAAAGCTTTCGTGTCCAATGCGCTGCTGCCCATTTTCCCGTTTCTTCTAGGTAACTGGTTCGAAAACTATTTGATTATGCTATTTCCTCCAATACTTGGTCACATCTTCCCTGCTCTCCAGTTTTCCGGTAGCCAAGACTGTAGTAGATAGAACTAACGTATTCTAGAGGTGACGAACTTGGCAGAAATGAACTCAACTTTTATCGCTCTCGACTAAGCTGTGGTTGGTTTTCTGAGGTCTTGACCGCTGTTGGTGCGAAATCTTTGCTCGGCTCTACCGAAAGCTGCTATCTTTACATGGTGGTTGCGCTGAAGTACGGCATTGATCCCACGGGCTACACTGATTTGAACTCCGTCGTACAAGGTGCGGCCATGTCAGGGAGGCCAAATACTGATACAGGTCCGTATTGGTTTCTTGGGACAGATTGATCCTTTCAGATAAACGAAAATGAGGTATACATGGTGATTAAGTGTCATCCACATCTTCGAACACCTATAAACAGTCGTCAGGACCCTTACCTTTGTGCCACTTGACTTAAAAGTTGCATTCATCGCTGTAGAATTGGACGCTGGTCATCCGGTTTGACAGAAGCAGGCGGCTTGTCGGTTTGTTCCAAATTCCGACCCAATTCTGGTACCTTGCCGTGGTGGTCGAGCTCGAATGATCCTACGGGCCACAGTGGCCAAAATTCTATCCCGCAAGGTGCAACCATGCCCAAAAAGAGCAAAGGGGAACAGCCAGACGGAGAGTGGCGAGTCCGCTTACTCTGAGGCGGTCTGGAGGTAAAGTTGTACTATCATCTACGACAGGGATTTGAAGGCAATAGGTTGTTTCATTCAGACAACCAGCATGTTCCCTCTTCATGGATGCAGTGATACTGCCTCTTTCCATGGAGATTAAAATGTCACCTTCCGATCGCCGAACGGCTGACAGTAACCGCCGGCGAATCATTCAATACAGTCAAAGTAATTTCAAAACCCATCGCGAGACTAATGCGGCTGCAAACGCGTCCGGTATGAGCAGTCACGCCGAGAGTGAGACATTTATCCTTTACTCCCATCGCCGTCTGGCTAGGTCAGCCCTCTGCAACCGAGTGGGTTAAACCATTAGCTCCGGACATGGCCCCCTAAGGCAATCCTACTACACGCTACCCTGTCGGTTAGACTTTTGAGCTAAGGGCTAGATCCTCCCATTAACTTGTCTGTCTGGTTTTTATGTCAAAGGCTCACGGTGGGGCACCTCGTGTAAACCCCCTTTCTCCTGTCTGGGCAACCGAAAAGTATCATTCACCCTTGCAACTTTTGCTCAGCGACCTCAAACCGCACTCCGTTCTCACTCATCAATTGGTGTTCAGTCCGCTTGCCGGTCTCCGTTTTTATAGTGTCTTAATCCCCCAGGGAAACAAACTAAAATAATCCTGTACTAAAGTCAAAAGATCTAACTCACTTTGCAGCGTTCACTCTTTGTACTCTGTCAAATTGGCCATTAGGCAGCATACGGGCCCCCACTTCATCCATATACGCCAAGCTATTTAGGATGAGCTCGGATATATCAAGTTTCACTCTAGGGGTATCTGGTGATGTTGATGCAATGGCTCAGGGTATCTATGATGGGGGAGTTGTACTCAGCCCAGGTCCGCGAGCGCTGTGCTGGGTTGAGTCTCAATAAACAGTCATCTTTAGCTGTAGGGTTGTCTGGTTTGATTAAGATCGATGCTGTCACAAACTGCAATTCTGAAGCTGGGGAAGATGGGTCTTATTGAGATCCGTCACGACTGCTTCGGTCAGTAAGAGGAACGGATGTTATCATCCTGACAGGTGATATGAACCGCGAGGTTAGGAAACAGAGCCCGAAGAAGCACACTTGGGTAGTAGATTCAGAGTATACGTTCAGCGTGTGGATAATGGGAACGGCTTTTTCAATTGTTTGCTGAACACCGTTGGTTCCTGTCTGTCACGAGAATTCAGCACAAACACATCGAGTTACGTAACACCCAATACCTAACGAACGTTGTTAGTTACCATTGTATAGCCTGAACCAAAGGTTGCCGTTTCTTCTGGGATACGCAGTTTGACTCCGATCATGTCGCCGGAATAGTTCGGTTATCATTTTGCTTTCCTCAAGAGTACGCGTACCGAAACGCCAGGTTTCGACGAGTTTCAGTAGCTCATCAGTACCGAACTGATCTGACTGGAAAGCTGCCGGAAGTGCACAGTCACACTGACGACGAAGATTGGTTGGAAGTTGGGCGGAAGAGAGTGAAATAGGCGGTAATCCCCGCCCTTAGGACTATCTATCCAAGCCATCTGACGTGACAAAGTTGTTGCGAGATTCGAGTGGTTCCAGATCGATATTAGAATGAAGACAGAAGGGCGTAATGTACGCTTTACTAGTCTGATAACGATAGTACATGCGGTGAGAATATAGAGTGATGATTACCAATTACTGATATAAGAAAATTTGGTTTATTTAATCATGACATTCATCCCACATTGAAATAAGTGTGCTCCATTTATTAAAAAAATAAAAGCTATGGAGTTCCTCGATCTTCTGTTGCGCAGATAATAAGGGTGAGTGCGCTGTTGTCGCATAAGCGTATCCAAGTGATTTCCTTAAATAAACATAGTATGGGATGATGAGGCATCGTAAGTAGGCAAGATTTCGGTTCTTGAATAATCACGGTAAACTGATGGTGTTGGGTGAGGTTTCTCTTGTTCGGCGACACGCACTAGTTCCAGTTTGGTGTCGGAAGTATCGTATGTCACGTCATTGTCTTCTGGAACCAAGCAGCTTAGGCATACTATTTCGTACTTGCCATCTGGACTGTGCTCCACTTCCTCCACCAGAGGGTCGAGTTTTAAAAGAACCGACCCATTAACATTAACCCAGGTAGGCAATTAGACGACGTTGGCTGATCCGCCTGGGGATGGAAGGAAACGTTCATGTGGAGTACCTTGAGCAACAATACATAAGTGTGATCTGATACAGTGCATCAAGAAGGACAACCTCCCAATGCGTGGTAGACAAGTTTCGTGATCTTAGAGGGAGGCAGATTATCTTTCAAAGGGTCACAGTAAGTCGTATTGCACTGTGGCTTATAGGCAGTGGTGTGGCTAGTAGCAATGCCTTTGTCGAACAAAAACTGTTTAAGTTCAGTGGAAATTAACGTAGAACTGCGATCTGAGCGAATGTAAGCTGGCATATCAAACAGTGAACTCAAACAAAGTATGGTGGGGAAGGATATATCGGCACACGGATTATTGAAAGGGAATCGGGAGTACTCGTCAGTGCTTGCTTAGAAGTACTTGTTACAGTTTTCGCTTGTTCAAGTTTTATCCGGTTGGGACTTGAGCGTCAGCCTAGTTTTTCGCCAACAAGTTGACACATTCTCACTTTTTTCAGCCGTTTGGAATATTACGAGGGGATGACCAGAATTCAATGTCTAGCTTACGTATCCCGGTATCCAAATGTCTAACTGCACCTCTGAAATCCGAAATCTGGTCGGAACTGAAACCACCTAAACTGGGGACCCTAACATACTCCCGTTCACTCTTTTCAAAAACCGGAGTATAGTCCTCATCTCTGTCCAAGCAACCCTATCCCGATGTATATGGAACAGGATCTCTTCTGGGCCAAACGTTTGAGTCACTAGTTCAAGGTGCAGTACTCTTTTTCGCTCTGGGCAACTCGCACAGTTCTTCGCTGGCTGGTGTCACTCCCCAAACCCTACTACAAAAGAAAATGGTGCTGGGTCAGTCGATTGTCAGTCGACTGACAGATCTACCTTATACACTCCGCTACCCATTGAAAATGAACAAAATCGCGTTTTGCTAAATCCACGAGATCCTTTCCGCATAAGAATTTTCAGCGTCCTTGCTCAATGTCAAATTGGCAGACAGGTCATTCTTGCCCAAACGTTATACTTCTAATCTGAAATACCTCCTCTGAAGCGCATACTCGACCCAAGTGTGGTCGTACCTCCTAAAGCATCCTCGTGTCCGGTGACTTAGAAGCAATTTATCATGGAGTTTGTCTTGTAAACGGTATCGCAACGGCTCTATCGGTCCTTGGCTTCTTACTCCGCCCACTGTGGTATATCAGAAGGGACTGTAGCTTCGGATAGCCTTTTTGTCGAGACAGGGAAATTATTGCAATCTTATTTATAGAGTTATCATAGGATTTTCTGCAAGGTCATGCTAGAATCTTCGTGAGGGGCGAGAAGCGCCGAACTGTAAATCCTCGATCCCGATTGGCTTTTATCCTGACCAGCCGGCATACCTTCGTCCGCACCGTAACCGGCTCGAGACACATCCGTCCAGTCGATGTGATATTCGATTATTTAGCGTGACTCGCCTCCAGACAGCCCTAGAATTGGATTGGCTTCCAGTCAACAGTCGTCTTTGCGACGTTGAGTTATCCAGCCTCATTCGGCTAAGTGCTACTCAACATAAGAGCGGTATTTACTTATATTGTCGGTACGTTACCCAACGGACTGCAATCCTGAGGCCGGGAGAGATAATTTCTATCGAGGTTCGTCCGGGCCGATTCGACAAACAAGACGCGCTGATGTTGCGGGCGATATGAATGCCCAAGTCAGTCTTCGGAGCTGCTTGGGATCACATTTGGCGGTGGATTCGGAGTCGATTCTCGTTGCACAGACAATGGAGAGTGACTAATGCGGACGAATGGAATTTAAACCCCAATCGCCCGCCAGAAGAAACTACGTACGAAACATTCATGCTGTAATCTGAGAAGGATCCAGGGTCGGACGATCTGTGCCCAATCCTCTACCAAGAAAGCGGAGACTCCCTGATTACGCACCTCACAAAACTTATTGGGGTGATCGAGTAAGTGGCTGCAGATGTGGCTCATCGGTAGTTACTGTTGTCTTCAAAAAAGGTATGTGAACATTGTGACAACCGTTCGTGCGTTCGCCTCGCAGCTATGACATCGAAGGTGCCCTCTGGTCTTATCCTTCAAGGATTTTTTGAACACAGAGAGAGGCGGATCTTTGAAAACCAACCTGAGTCCCGTCGTGCAAGTGTTATATCCTCTTTGATAATATGTCAGTCAGACATGTTAGATCACCGGAATGGAGAAGACAAACAACTTCAACTTCGAGGAAGTTATACTGCAAACAAGTGGATCGTTCCGTGGTATGGAATTCATCTGAACCAGAATATAAAAAGAGCTAACAGTTCAATAAGATGTCAATGAGGCTGCAATGTAGAAACAAGGTTTCAGTATACAAGACAAATCGTTAGTGAAATGGATTTGTTCGTTTGGGGGTAGTCCTCCTAACACCTCCCCTTTAAAGTGCTCGTTCATAGGACTGCTGCTGAGGGTTGAGTTGCATTGGTCTGACGGGCCTTCGTATTCGATCGGTCCATCTTCTAGGTGCGCAACTTTTGGAAATTGCTGGTTCATTCATCGGCTCTGGAGATTTTGGCTTTTGAGCTAACTCAAATGTGTCGAGAAGAATCTCCAGTGGAAGAACAGGGTCGAGTGTAGCTGTCGCTGGAAGATAGGAAGCGCGTAGCTGATTGGCATGGCGGACCCAGATAGAGGAGCCTACATTTACCTCATAGACAACTCTTCCAGTGCGGCGCACAATTATGCCTTGTGTCCACTTTTCCGCTAACCATGATAGTCTTTCGCTAGCACAGATTGGCCGGGTATAAATATGTTACTTACAGCACCGTGATGTCGGTTGAACTGAACTTCCATATTTATGTTTCTACCGGTTGGTGAATGTGGTGTTGGACGGATGACGTCAACGGGTAAGCGGATCTTCCGGTTCATAAGTACCTCCGCCGGGGACTTACCATGTGGAGCGTTAACATTTGGTGTCGCCCTGTAACTCAGCAGAAATGTCTCGATGATTTCCGGTGTGGTCCCCTCCCCTTTGAGTTTTAGAAGTGCGCGTTTGAAAGTGTCCACAAATCTTTCCACTTGGCCATTTGATTGTGGATGGAACGGTGGTGATCGCACATGTTGTATGCTATTTCCTCGACAGAAATCGGAAAATTTAGCGGAAGTGAATGCACTGCCGTTGTCAGAAACAATGATATTTGGAACTCCAAAGTGGCTAAAAACATGTAGTTTTGAAATTGTAACACAAGCAGTAATATGGTTCATGTTAAATACTTCTGGCCATTTACTATAAGCATCTACCAGCATGAGATATTGTTGGCCGTTGATTGGTCCCGCAAAATCAACATGAAGTCGTGACCATGGAGTTTCTGGAACAGGCCATGAACATAATTCTGTTTTCCGAGGGGATTTTGCAGATAATTGGCATTTTGAGCACTTGCGTACAAGTTCTTCTAACTGCTTATCCATGCTCGACCAGTAGACATGACCACGTGTTAGCGCTTTCATGCGATTAATACCGGGATGTCCAAAATGAAATTGTTTAAGGACATCACTCTGCAATTCCGGGGGCACAATTACTCGTTCTGCGAAGAGTAAGCAACTATCAACGTCGGAAAGTGAGGATCGACATTGGTAGAACGATTGAAGTTGTTTATCGGAACATACTGCAGGCTAGTGTGTGAGGTGAAAACGGAGTAAATTTTGAAGTAACGGATCACGAGCAGTGGCGCCGCGAACCATGGCAGAAGTAACTGGGAGTGCACGGATTGTAGTAGCGAGCACTGCGTTAACTTCTGGTTCCACCGTTATTGAGGCAACAACAGCATCCTCGGGTTGTTGACGTTGAGAATCCATGAGTCTTGATAATGCATCAGCTTGGCCAATAGCATCAGTAGACTGGTACTTGATGGAGAAGTCGTAGCCCAAAAGCATTGTAGCTCAACGTTGCAAACGGTTGGCTGTGCAAACATGGATGCTTTTCTTCGATCCGAAAACGGTGAGAAGGAGCTTTTGGTCAGTGATGAGCGTGAAATGACGTCCATAGAGCATTTTGTGGAACTTCTTGATGGCGAACATTATTGCTAAAGCTTCTTTTTCAATCTGACCATAATTGCACTCGGTAATTGTTAGGGATCTAGCTGCGTGGGCAATTGCTTTTTCGTTTCCGTCGGGGAAAACGTGAGAGATGACAGCTCCAATACCATAGTTGGATGCGTCTGAAACAACAGTAACGTCCAGGGCTGGATTGTAATGTGTGAGTAGCAGATCAGAGCTGAGAATTGACTTTACTTTCTCAAAAGCGGACTGGTACTGATGTGACCAGTTCCAAGACGCATCCTTTTTTAAAACATGATTTAGTGGTTCACGGAAATGATTCATTTCTGGCAAAAATGAACTGTAATGGCTTACTAAACCGAGGAAGGAGCGCAAGGTCGCTACATTCGTCGGTGCTGACATTTGTTGTATGGCAGAAATATTTTCTGGGTCTGGATGACGACCATGTTCGTCAAAAATAAATCCAAGATATTTGATGGAAGTGAGAAAAAATGCACATTTCTCTGCACGTAGACGAAAACCATATTGTTGAATTCGTTCAAGTACACAATGTAAACGATGCAAAAGTTCTTCTTGATTAGAACCTGTGAGAATGACGTCATCCAAATAAGCAGCGACTCCTGATAGCCCGTTTAGCATGGCATCCATTGTTTGTTGAAATATTGCTGGTGCAGATTTTACCCCAAATGGCAGACGGTTAAATTGAAACAACCCGCGATGTGTGTTAATTGTCAGAAGTTCTTTGGAGTCATCAGAGACTTCTATTTGAAGGTAAGCATCAGCGAGATCCAGCTTTGCGAAACATTTCCCACCGTTGAGCTTGGTGAACAAATCTTCTGGTACCGGTAATGGATATTGGTGAGAGTCCAACACTGCGTTTAATCCAGTGGAATAATCAGCACACATGCGCACCTTGCCATTAGCTTTTTTGATGACAACAATGGGAACTGCCCATGATGAATAGTTTACTGGCTGGATAACTTCGGATTGCTGGAGACGAAAAAGTTCATTCTCCACAGTTGCGAGAGCGGCAACTGGTACGGGACGCTTCGGTCTGAAAATTGTTGTGGAACCAGAATATAAAAAGAGCTAACAGTCCAACAGGATGTCAGTGAGAGGCTGAAATGTAGAAACAAGGTTTCAGTATACAAGACAAATCGTTAGTGAAATGGATTTGTTCGTTTGGAGGTAGTCCTCCTAACAGCAAGATGATGCATCAACCACGTTTGCCCTCCGGCAGATGCTGGAACAGCAACACTTATTCCGGAAACCAACAATTGTCATCCCCCTTGACTCCTAACCATCGGGTACTATGACAAAGCCGTTCCCCATAAATTCCTAGACTCTCTTAAAACTCTCCAAGCCCACCCCTGTGTGCATGCGTAAAGGTCTGCTGGAGGTGCTCATCTGAGTTCGCTACCTCAAGTGGCGTAAGGCAAGATTGTTCTCTCACCTTTCATATTCAACTTCGCCATTGATATGACCATAGAAGACTCACCCAGTACACACGACATAGCTCTTCTCGGATCTGACGCAGTTGTATTGCAAGCAAAATTAACTAATCTAACTGATTCGGAATCTCTGGCATGCGCTTCACACCTGCAAAGTGTAGAGTGCTGCTGCAAGACCGGGTGAGCTCAAACGTTAAACTTATGCTTGTGAGCCTACCGGGCTATTAGGGAAATTCGCCTACCTTGGCAGCTGTGTCACTCTGGGTGGTCTATCCAAAGGCGACATTTCCATCCTGATTGGAAAGGCCAGAGTAGTCTTTTCGACCCGCGTCAGCTATGCCTCAGACGTGAATCACATCTGTTAGTGGTTGTGTTTATGCTCCATATAGCTGTGTGGGTCAGAAGCCTGACCGCTGCGCGCTGAGGACGTTAAAAACCTTTGCGTTTGCCTATCGGTCTGTTCGGAGCATTGCTCGAGTCTGGTGGGAATAGGGAATCAGTGACGCTGACGTATGTCGAATGGTTTTGGGAGAAATAACTTACCCACGGTAAATGGATCGAACACACTCCCCTTGGTCACGTCTTCCTTATGCCACCTTCCTGTTTGCACAACCACTCTGAGGGTGGAAACAAGTCAGAGAAGTGTAATAACGGTAGTGCTTCAGCTTAGTTCTCGGTCCGAACCTCCCAAGCTAGCGTTCCCTTCCAAACAACCACCAAAGGTGCACAACGTATATTAACACCTAAAACCAGACCAAAAACACATGTACAACGCGTTGTATATAAAGTGTTTGCACCGACAACACTGGAGATTCTGACAATTTCTGAATGCGCCAGCCGGCATTCGGCAGATACTGGGGCATGATTGACTGTTGGGATCAGACTTTCGGCCCATCAGAGCTCGTTTTGATACTGGACCGGCAAGCGGCTCGATCCTTTGGCCAATCGTGGGATAGGCTTCTCGGCCGTAGCAGCGCCTAACTGTGAGTGCAATGACTTGGCATCGAAATATAAAGGTTATTGCCAACAAACCCAGATGCGCTGGTTATTGTCAACATCTGGATGGAGTCTCATACGCTTCAGTGGTTAGAGAAATTAACAATCATGTCACTGGGAGAATGCGAACTGCTTCCGATAATACTCGGTCCGCCTCCGGTTATAAGGCCAATGTTGATACTACAGTGTCCTCTGGTTCTGGCCTGCTTGAATCAATGAGACGCGACAGTGCGTCGGCTTGTCCGAGGCTGATGGTGGACTGGTGTTTGATCTTAAAGTCGTCTCCCACAATCGGAGTGGCCCATCTCTGGAGACTGTCGGCGGTATACACCTGAATCCCCTCCTTCGAACCAGACACAGTAAGTAGCGGCTTGTGGTCGTTCAGTAAGGCAAACTGACGGTCGTGGAGCAGTCTATGAAACATTTTGACGGCAAACACGATCATTGAAGCTTCCTTTTCTATCCATGCTCGGCTGGTGTCAGGGATCTGGCCGCATGTGCAATGGCTTTCTGGCTGTTGTTGGGAAATACATGCGCCCATTCCTTAGTTCGAAGCATCCGACGCCACAATGAGTTCCAGCGGCCCGATCTTCTGGCCACGCGTGCGTTATAAGCTTCTTGACCGTATGGTGAGCGGTGAGGCGCTATCGGTGCGGTATTCCGCCTAACACCTTCCCCTTGAAGTTTTTAGTTTGCAGTGGCTTCACTGGCTTGCGGATCCTGTCTCTCCTGCTTCGCGGACGTGATGCGTGCTCGGGCTTGGCGTCCGACGGAGCAGCTGACAGTTTCTTCGCAACGGTGCCGAAGCATCCCTAGACTCAATTCACTCGGTCCGGTGGGCAGGATCTGTGCACGTGTCGGCCGGATTTAGTTTGCGTGGTGCATCCACCTGGCCCAGCCAGGTGGAGGATGTGTCCTAGAATCCACTTGGTGTGTCTTCCGTTGTATTCACGAACCCACACCTGGCCTTCGCTGAGGAACTGCGCGGTTGCGCCATGATACCTTGGACGTAGCAGCGCCTAACTGCGAGCATTAAGGTGGTTTAGTTGCGGGATTCCTAACACATACATACAACTGCTCAGTTAAATACCACATCGGATGACTGGTCTTCAAGCGTGTGTTTTTGGTTTGAACCAACTCAATCTTGTACTAGCACTCCACACCTCAGGTGTGAATCGTATACCAAGCAGTGGCAGAACTGTTTAGTTTATTTGGAATGATTTGTACCTCAAGGTTTGAACCAAAGAGAGCCCTATCGTCTGTGTACTCAATATCAGTAAGCGAACGCACCGGTATCACTTTCAACCCTGATTTTCTAGAGGCAGGCAGAGACATTCCAAGCAGCATGTCAGCAATGAGGTGTGAGAACAATGAAATGGGAGGCGGACTATTTCTCACACGTACAAACGTGGTGGGTTCAGGTGAAGGCTTACGGTATGCCGCTTTCCGGTGATCGAAACTGTAGCAGCTGGAACCACTGTGCCTATGGTACACAGTTTACAGCTGATAAATTACTTGATTGATTGATGCCAGTACGTGCTCATAGGAGTTGGCTTACAGTGACCCCATAAGGGATAAAAGTTTAGGAGGAATTCCTTAGACTCCCACTCACTGTGACAGTTTCTGACGCTCGATAGAGTCGAAAGCAGCTTTCAGGCCAAAAATGGCCATTGCTGGTTTTTTGACGGAGTGGTGCTGTTGAGGTACCTACCTCAAAGACAGCCGATTCATCCTTAATCAGGGCGAAACTCAGTCTGACTCAGGTATTTGCTTTTTCTGGTAACCGATCAACCTACTCAAAATAATGCTAGGGAGTGTATTTGATACTATCACTACCGTTCGTATCATCAGCGAGGAGGATAGTGTTTCTCTTTTGCGATCGAAACAGTTGTGGCAGACCTCCATGAATATCACCTTTCTCAGCTTCAAAATCGCACTCTGTCGGGGCGGACGCTGGCACGACGAACGCCTCTTTCGGCGTCAACTTATGTTTATCTGGAGATTGTCGGAATTCAATCCAATTCAACACTGGGTCCTGGAGCTTAACGTAACTCCCACACCACGAGCCGTTACATCAGGATTACTAGGTTTTCTATTGGTAAAGTGTGAAGTACCTGTGCTCGTGCTGAGTAAAGCAACATTGTAAATGGAAACTTGCCAAGTCTTCAAGATTTGTCTGGAGAGTATATCAAAACGAGTGGTGTGTTTGCGCGTATGGCTAATTAGCTGGTGTTATCAATCGACGGGTTCGGTTGGCGGCTTAGAAACGGCTCTAAACAATAGTAAACAGATGGTTTGAACATCACGCAGATGTTCGGCAATCCACGTTTTCTGATATTCCTGTAGCTTAAGGAGATATTTCATCAATGGCTCTCGGAGGTCCATCGGAAAGGTTTCAGGTCGGTTTCTACGAGGGAATGCTAATAGCTCATTTCTCGAATCGGAAAGGCCAGGGCAGCTTTTGCCAACCTCCGATACCTGTGGCGCCGACGTGACGTGAGCTTGTCTGTCAAGGGAAGAGTTTACAGTGCGGTGGTTCGATCCATACTGCTTTATGGATCAGAGACGTGGCCCCTACGTGCAGAGGAAGTACGGAAGATGTCAGTGTTTGATCATTGATGTCTCCGCAGCATTGGTCAGGTCTGGTGGGAACACCGGATTAGTAATGCTGAGGTACGTCAGTTGGTCTTAGGAAGAAGGAACTCTCCCGCGATAAATGAATTACTCACGCTTCATAGGTTGCGCTGGTTGGGACATGTACTCCGCATGCCAGAAGACCGTCTGCCCCGCAGAGCTCTTTTCGCCCAGCCCTGTGCTGAGTGGAAGCGACCGAGAGGTGGACAGTGTATGACCTGGCAACGAAGTACGAAAGCGCTAACCATTAAACTTAGTCGGGCGGGCAACTGCCGCCTCCCTGGATGGGGACCCCGGGACTCAAATCACCAGTGGTTAACGACACTGGCAGAAATGGCCCAATCGCTCAGTCAGTGGCGCTCGTGCATCAAAGCTATAGCCTTCAATGCGTAGCTACTCAATTTCCGAACATACCTTCGCCTCCAAGGCTTCTTTTTACGTTTCACATTTCCGGTGATCGAAACTGTAGCAGCTGAAACCAATGTGCCTATGGTACACGGTTTATAGCTGATAAATTGATTGATTGATTGATTGAATCGTTTGACTGTAGCACCCTTACGGCACCTAGCTGTCATGCCACTCGAAAGGAGCACGAGGGCGAAGGTATAGCAATGTTGCCAAGGCCTATACAAGAGTAGTCAAGATGCCGGGCTTGGTTTCGAGCCGCGGAATTTCCGATCACTAAGTTCGCGCCTTAACCACAGCAATCTCGAGCTTCAGTCTTGGAAAGCACATATTCAGTATGCGTATGTCGTTCAGCATGGCTTTAGTTTCCGCCGATGTCTGGCAACAAGTAATCGATCGTAGCATATAATGGATTCGAAGGCACTTTCAGAACTCGTTATCTCCTGAGTTTTCGAAATCGAACCACAATGACGACTACGTGAAATCTGCGTTTAGTACTGGTCAAATTTTGGTCCCCATACAGTACCAATCTTACGGCTGATACCTTCAAAAATTAACATTCTCCCCATTCTCTCCTGGTCACTCCGGATTTATCATTCTCTGACTGAAAAGGAATGCTTTGCATGCTTTTTGTGACGAATTGTCTCTTCCTTTCGTTTACTTTACTGTTCGCTTTGGATAAATACGAATGTGCATTTCTTCCTGTTAGGCTCTCTAAGTCCATGTGCGACATTACGCCCCCTCCGTATCGAGTCCCATGTATGCCTGCAAACCACATCGAAACAAGTTTTTCCCACACTCATTAGTCTCTTCGAGCTGTAGGTTGAACATATTCTTAACAGATTACGTGTGTAGTATTAGGATGATTTCTTATATACCTTAAGGAAATTGGAGTTCGGTACGTCTAAGTTTTTTTTTACCATTTCAAGGGGCGTTCCAGGGTTTGGGAGGTTTGTTAATTTTCTTAGGTTCATCGACCTTTGGTTATGATTGATTCCTGCTTATTATTTGGTTTCACAGGAAATTCTAGACAAGTTCGAGGGATCTGTGAATCAGACGCAAAAAGAAAAGTTCGAAGGCGATCTAAAAAAGGAAATCAAGAAACTTCAACGGTTACGTGATCAGATAAAAACATGGCTCACAGCCAACGAGGTCAAGGACAAGCGGCCCCTACAGGATGCCCGGAAAGAGATAGAGCAAGATATGGAGAGGTTCAAAGTGATAGAAAAGGAAACAAAGACAAAAGCCTACTCCAAAGAAGGTCTGTTGTCTACGGATGCCAAAAAAGATCCCTTACAGAAGGAAAAGGAGGAACTAGATGATTGGCTGAAGCAGTGTATATCCTCACTAAACACACAAACCGAAAAGTATGAGTTTGAAATAGAGAGCCTTACCAATAGCAATAAAAAGAAAAGAATTGATAAAGATACAGCTGTAGCGATTGAAGAGAAAAGACAACGGTTGGACAACTGTTGTTTTCATGTCGAGAAACTTGAGACAATAATGCGACTCCTAGACAATGAAAGGTTAGATTGTGCTCTGCTACGATCAATCAAGGATCCAATTGAATATGTTATTCAGTGTTGTGATGAAGCATCTGCGCTAGACTACCGAAATATGTATGATGATCTGAAGCTGGATGAGATTGGAGACTCTTCTGGGCTTACGGCTGGCCCGGGTAGCGTTCCCGGTACAACGGAACATGATATTAATGGTGTCCCTGGCTCAACTGCTGGAGGCTGTACCCACCGTTCAGGAAACGATGATGCCGGCTCCTCTGCTTCAACGCATACGAGTAGTTCCAATCACACAGATTCTTCTGTTACTCATCCTAGCTCTTCAACTTCCTCTAACGCATCCTCGTCCCGAGAGCGAACAAGAAGCGATGAAAAAGTCACTCCATTAAACCACGTTTCTGTTTCCTCAACGAGCACCCCACTAAAACCCGCGCCAACGTCTAGCGCCACTCCGGGTGGTGGGTCCTCAAAACAGAAGTTATCCCATTTAGCCAATCAAACGGCCCCGCCTGCCTTGCTATCGCAAGTGGTTGCGGGTACCCCCAACAAAGCCAATCGATCTTTTACTGGTCATACCTCAAATGGCGTCTCACATAATTCATCATCAGGTGCTGAAAGCGTGACTCCAAAGTCTCGAACAATCACAGCGGATTCTCAGGCTGACTCCTCAAATCGAACTCCAAAAGGCGATGGCAGCCTAAAACAGACGGACAAACAGGGAATGCTCGCATCCTCGGCTAGCTACGGTGAGACCCAGTACCCACAACTGAAAACGTCCTGTATTTCCGAGCCTCCTGATTCCGGGTTATCCTCCTTAACACAAGGTCCAGCCGCTTCCTCCTTATCGGCTCCCACCACTTCCACATCTGCAAGTATAGGAGGCAAGATCGGGTTTGCAGCTGCTGTTGCTGGCTCGGGTTTGACAGCTCTACCCGTTACCTGTACATCGTCCCCATCTAGTGGTGGGACTTCGGCGGTTTCACAATCCTCCTCCCTACCTGCTACTTCCACTTTGGATCCTTACAGCGCCTCAATGACGTCAAGCTTCCCTGCCTCCCAGTTGGCAGTCACCATGCCATCAGGTCTTGGTATGGGAGTGTCACAGGATAGGCAATTAGCAGGGTTGTTGACTGGTCAGCAGAGCTCGGCGAATGGACTTCCGGACGGACGGATAACTCCCTGCCTCACTTTGGATGGAGCGCTGGCATCATCCCTTAGTAATAAGCTCCACTCTGTGGCAGCAGCTACTGGTCAGGTTTTATCACTTACCGGTGTCATTTCCCCGGGTTCCTCGCAAGGACAGCATCCTCATGTACCTTTGGACAAACAGTTATCCGGATTACAGACGTCCTTGCACACACAACCCCAGCGAGTACCTCCTTGCGTGCAAATGCATCCACGTGATGCGGCTGCACCTTTTCGCAATCGTAACTTGGACAAATCCAAAGGTCCCCCGCCACCAGAGGTCAGTGGGGTGTTCACCGTTTCTGTTATCGTTCGTGTTGTACCTTATTTTTTTTATTAATGTGAGTTTCCTTTATCTTTGCGAATGTCGTCAACAAATTCAGTTATGGGCGTGCTTAGTTCCCCCGTGAAGTTGACTTTCAGCCGGTTAAACAAAACTTATCCTTATCCAAAGTCGGTATGATCTGTGCATGTCGCTTCCCGTATAAGTGACTCACAGGTTACATTGTCATATTTGAGCGTTACCATAGTGACACGATGTCATTTGTTTTCGTCTCCGGAACATATGTGCGGTCAGTCAATAAAACGCAGTCCTCAATTCCTTATTGGGATTAGCCACCAGCTTATTTGGTTGACCGTAGACTGCGTCCATTTACATCTGACTTAAGGGTTTTAACCATGTATGTTACCATCTTTTGAAAACCTTATTTTCTACATTGGAGACCAGTTCAAGGTAAGTTAAACGGTATTTGCATCGATTGGAGGATGTCTGTTTAAGACTCCAAACAATATAAGCCCCAGTCTAAAGCCTGCAGTTTTATCATCAGTTTGGGCTTCAGCGGTAGCGCAACTTCAAAGGCTCTTCGATGGGGTCTCATGGAAATGTTAACTTCAAGTATTGTTTGATTTTCGACCCAATATCAATTATATTGGATAAAAGACTTGTTATTTACCATTTCCTTTCACGAAAACATCAGAGCCTATCGTGGTGTGACGGATTTTATGAGATATTCTGGAACGTCCTCTTTCACTAGCGTGAAATTACGGGGAAGGGTGAATCCTGCTGCTATCCCTCGGTTTTCTTCGTCAACTTGCAGTTCAATTCGTATCAGGTTCTTGTAGTTGCTTTATTGAAAGACTGGCAGCCTAACCTAATGGCTTAGAGTTTCAATCCTTTTAAAGTTAATGTAAGCGGCGCCTTCTCGACTGACAGTCTAAGTCGTTTACCACACAATTCTGTTGTGACATCCGATAAGCCTCTCACACTGAGGTAGTCAGTGGATAGGTGTTTGACGAAAGTAGTCTCCCTGCTTAGCATGCTTTAGTGACCGAAGTCTGTTGTTTTGAGCCGCATGCATAGGTATGTACAACCCAGCCCTGCATAACCTAACCAGCAAGTTGGGTACCATGTGCTGTATTTGTTTTTCATAGTTTTTTGGTATATGTTTCTAACATTTCTTGTTTTCTATAGCCTAACGGCGCCAGATATACTCAGAAACCGATATCTGTGGTAGTGATCGTCTAATAGTGACCTTCTCCTCAGTGAGAGAACCAAAGTTCAATGTGGAATAGTCAGCGTAAAAAATGAGTTCTACTCAGGCTAGCTTCACCTCTTTAACTGCCATGGCGATTTTTTCAGCAAGATATGGTGTTATTACGTTAGTCCCCTCATATCGTATTGTCTAATTTCACAGACATTTTAATTCCTGAGCACTTCTAAAGTCAACTGACGCCATAGCTGATTCACTTATTCGGTCATCATAGCTATTTCCAGCCTTATGGTGCATTCTTGTCCGCTTCAGCTAATGCTACAACTCCACGCTTTGGAGAGTGGCTACCGTCGTTTACCCCACCCATGTGACACTGAAAAATCACGCATGCTTGTGTGCAAGAATGTCGTACATACCCCGAGCTACTACCCGCGTGAGCCCCCTCCTGGCACCGACACTGAAGACTACTACATGAAATTGGACGCTCAAACACTGTTCTTCATATTTTACCACTTCGAAGGCACCAAGGCGCAATATTTCGCTGCTAAAGCGCTCAAACGTATGTCTTGGCGATTCCACACAAAATTCATGATGTGGTTCCAGCGACACGAAGAGCCGAAACAAATCACAGACGAGTACGAATCCGGTTCGTACATTTACTACGACTTCAAAACGATGAGTCAGCGGAAAAAGGAAGAATTCATGTTCCATTACAGTTTTTTGGAGGATAAGGACTTCTAAATTTGCTTGTGATTTCCATTTCTCTCTCCCCTGTGTTAGTAGGTTTCTAGGCTCAGGTGCTCAAGGTGTTATCTTCATAGCTCTGTTTACGGTATGCTGGAAGGGATCCAATCACATTGTGAATATGAAACTCGCCCAACCACCTACACATACCACACAATGCAACATGTATTTGCTTGTGTTCCTGTCCACACTAATATCCAGTCTTACGCCCTCTGTGAATTGTGCAGAAATGGTTTAAAATCTACTTTCTTCGTACAGTGCATTTAAAACTATTCAATATTTTTCCAGTGAATAAATTTTTTTGAGATCGGTTCATAGTGTTAATTTTTTTCTATCAGACTTGTTTGGTGGTAGCCCGCTTTGTGCTACACGAACACCGCTGCTGGATCCACTTGCCGGCAGTTTGTCATCTGACGACACGGTGCGATAGATTCTGCGATTGCACCAACTCTTCTTTCTACCCTCGGGCGACCATTCCACCATAAGGGACCTAGTAATCTGCTTATTTCGGATAATACAATTTTCTGCTTTAATGCCTGTCACGTATTGTGGCGTTTGGAAGCTATACAATTTGGTAATGTTCGATGTCAGTTCGACACCGATCGCTAACAGTAACACGTTGGACAGAGTGCGGAAGAGCAGTTATTACCTATGACAACCTTCAGGATTCGCTTTTGTTGTAATGTTATTAAAACTTGATGTTGGTATACGGAATCACGTCCATAACTCTGTGCCACGAGTGGTCGTGAGTGTACAAGAAGCGAAATCAGGAAGTCGGGTATCCCTGTGTCCATGTGAAAATAGATGCAATCTCAATGCAGTTGACGCTTTTTCATTTTTCTTTTGTCTGCTTAAGGAAGTAAGGGGATTTGACAAACGTGACAATGGGAAGTCTAGGCATGAGCTTGTGAGGTTAATTTGAACGACAATTTCGACTCAGAACTGTCCGGAGTTCTCATTTTTTTGGGCTTGTTCAGTTTGACGACCTGCAACCCAGTTGAGACTTTCATAGGGCGAGCGGTGGAACCTCGCTTGGCGTCAGTGCAAACCCATACAAATGATTTATGCTGCAGTCCCCTAACATGCAACGACTTCAACGATCCGCCCTCTTAAATGGAGACCTTTTCCTAGAGGGACCACTTTGTCCGGCTCCCGCGGATTGTACAATTAGATTGGTAGGTAAAGTGTCATCTCCCAAGGGAGCCGGAAACTTTTGACTCTCTTGGTATTTAACATTGGCCACCTTTTTTCTTATATTGGAGAAGGTGGTGCAGTTTGGTATGGTGTTTGATTTCTGTTAAGCAATTGCAGATCGGGATGCTCAAAAGCCAAGTTCATCCCTACTGGTTACTTCTGGTACGCATTTTTGACGCCGCCGAATGAGTGCCACAACCTAACCATGCACCCAGTGGGCTGGTCCACCGGTTTGTATAATACGGCAAGTCAAGAGATATTCTGTATAGGGTGTCAAACAGTGGTTAGTCTGGTTTTTCGAGCCAGCGCAAACGCTTGAAGAATATCACAAACACATTCTCTGTATGAAAGCGCGATGGTCGTGTGGCCAATAATCCAGGTAAATATCCCAAATACCTAGACTGTCACTCCATAACAAGTAAGATGCTCGTCCCTCTCGAAAATGAAGTGGTCATCCAGTTCATTGGAAAATGCGTCAAAGGACTGGTGAAATAAACTTAAACTCGTGACGATTGTCAATGTTAGGTCGTTAGTCTCGTCGAAAATTGACAAAGCCAGTTGCTGTTCCCCAAGGATATTTTCGTAGATCACTTCCATCTCAGTTCCTTTGAATCGTGATGGTTTGTTACACGCGAATCCTCCCTAATCACGCTCCATCATAAAATATTTCCATTTTAGGATCGCTTATCGGGTAGACTGTTGGAGCCAATTGCAAATTGGCTGGATTCAACCAGGTTGAAGCATATACTGTGCCTTTCAATGGCATAGATGACGACGAGGTTACGTTTATTACTTTTCATTTTGGAACTGCATTTGAATGCGGGAGTGTGTCTGTTGACCGGTCTACCCATACTGGTTTATCAAGGAATCCACGTTTACTACTTAGGTGTTGTTTTTGCCTGATCATACGTCTTAGGGCCACGAAGCAAACAGCTTGATGGAGGCCGAAACGGTGATTGACATTTAAAATAACGTCTCAACATATGATTCAATTAATGGTATTTACATTATACTGCACGAACCTTATTTCAAACAGGAATGAGAACAACACGTGCATTAAGTACAACGTATAGCATGTCGTCGGTCCATCAGTGTTTGGACGTTCCTCTAGCCAAATGTTAGCACTGACCTGGGGAAAAGTGATCATTTCGGGTTTACCTACGAGAAGAATTGATGTGTGTTATGCCACCCAAAGACACCTAGTCTGCAGGAGAGGATGTGAGTGTCCGGTTTCAAGAGACCGTGATTTAGACTGGTCAAGCATAATCTTGGTAAGATAAATACTAGCATTTTTCACTGTAGTCGGTTAACCCGGTCTTGATCACGATGCACCACCCAGCGATGTGAGATCGAACGTTAGGTTGAACGAAGCCGGGTGGGGCGCGCATGTTAGTAAATAGTAGGAATGGCTGAGGGTCATGCTTGAACTGCTGTTGATCCTTATGCGCCGCAAAGATGACCATCGTCTCAGCATTTATTCGAACAATCCACTGTATACAGAATCCCACTCAGCAGACAGGTCAGGATTATGAAAGTTGGATAGTGGTAGAGGCCCGTATTTTGATTAATTCATCTTTATTCTTGTCCACACTTCTCGTCCCGAACGCGTCGCTGGGACAGCATGTCCTACTCTCATAAGGGGCATAATAGATCACGTCAGCAGCCCAGCTGAAATAGCTAGGTGGTGACCAAATCTATGTAGGGCGAGTATACGCTTACGTGCCTCACCGGTGTTTTAGGGTCTTCCCGGAGGCGCAGTGACATGGACAAGATTCAATTAGTCCACATAGTCCGTCATGCAACAGGATGCCTGATATAGATAACTAGCTGAGGTAACAGATAAAATGAGAAACTGGAGCGATAAGCTCCCAGCCCGAATCAGGAGCATCAGCGGCAAACAACATGAGCCTTCCGTTGACTTGGGCCACATGCACATATAATACATATAACAGTTAAACCAGTAAATAACGGTTTTTAGTGAATAGTACAAGTTGACATGATGCGTGCAAAACGAAGCTCAAGGTGGTAACGAGCAAAAAATGCAGGTTCAGCGGAGAACGACATTTGCCTCCTGTAGGTGTGAGCAGTGATACGCACCTGAACGAAGGAGAAAACTATCTACTCTCAAACGGTTTGACGACACTCAGATAGAGATAACGACCAGATTGATGTATTGAGGGTTTTCGCTTCAACTCACCCAAATACCAGCTTCTCTATGGAGCAGGAAATTGACGGATGTTTTGGCTTTTTGGGGGAGAGGGAATGTAACTGTACATTCAGTGTGTGACGTAAATATGCTTAGGCTAGTCAGTGTATTTATCTCTAGGAGTTTCTCCTTAAAACTGAAACGAAATCTCATCACTGAAAGGACAGCGACAGTCTTTTCTAGTCACTACTTAAAACAATAACTGCAAAGTATCCATCTAACTCATTTCATCCTGAGAACAATGGAATCTGGGAAAGGAAGATGAACCGTTCACTCCGCACGCAAGAAGCCGGTCAGTACTAATCTCTCATGTAACAGTCACTGAGCTGATTTCCAGGAAGTTAAACAGTGACGCAAAGTCTTTGTGTATGGCGTCTGAAACATGTTTGTTTCAGATAATCACAATATTAACCATAGTCAGACCGCATTTGACGTCCAAGTTTCAGCCACTGTGACCAGCTTCTGTATATACTCGTTCGTATGCTGATATGAGCATCGTATGTTGATCGTACAACTAGGCTTTTGTCTAACAGGGTGCACGTTTCTTCTTGTAAACCCTTGTGGACCTTTCTCAAGCACAATCGCTTTGCGACTAACCGAAACCGCTCAAATAATATGTATTGGTAAAGCTTTTCACTTAATCTCTCAAATGCCTATGAGTCTATCGCAACCTGTCAGAATCTGACTGTTATCAAATGCTGAGGTAATCACAATCCACCTAACGGAAACCGATGTTTGCGCCTAGAGGGGATTTGCTCGAACTCTGAGCTTGTGCGGACGCGTGACCTGTCGAACATCCCAGTGAGTTTCTGGCAATGACCTGACACTTTGAACCTTTGACCTTCTCCCCTTTGTAGATGCCGTTTTGAACCATATTCATGTCATAAATTATCCAGACGAATAATCGCAGCAAGCAGACGCCACACTGCCTTCCAATATTGCTTGTTCGTCTTCTTCCTCTCACTTAATCTCGATCTGTGTTCATCGACTTGTACTCTGATGCATCCGATTTTCGTCAGTTTCTGCTAGTATTCCGCTTACTGTCCTTGTAGATACCTCGATTGAACGTTTTCCAAGACTCGACTTCGTTAGTGCAGTGGATTCAACCGTGAGCATTGAAAACTGGAAATTAAGGGAAAGCTGGGTCATTCGGATCATAGCAGCGGAAGCATTCTTACGCCAGATATAGTTGCGTATATATTTAATTCCTAAACTGTATATCTTTTAGCTGATGCACAGCGGATATTGCAGGGCATTCGGTGGTACCGTTCGCTTTGTGCCAAAAATCCCATCAGCTTCTATGTTTGATATGATGAATCCCTAGACGAACTGCTATTTAATTTTGTTGTGTTTCCAGCTCTATGTTTCCGTCAGCTTAGGAACTGGCCTCAGTCAGACCAATGCTCTTCACATAATGTATAACAACCCGCCCAAAACGGGAATTTTTTTATCAGAATTTCCATGGAATCGGTCTACATTATGCCAGACTTGGGGGTTCGCCACCATTTCTTCTCGTCGTCCTCCTCATCATTTGCAGTACTGGGCCGCACATGTAGTTCATTCTATTTTTTACTTTGATAACCAAGAGAGAGGAATGAAATATTTCTAAGACGCGAAACGGGAGTTTAGGTCAGGGGGGCTGTTAAGTGATATTGTGCAAATTGAAACTCAAAAACAGGTCTTCCTCAAGTAAACCGACGGCTTTATCAGCACATACTCGCCAGTGATTCCAGAATGTTCACAGTTCGATGAGAGTTGTACCCAGAATCTCAATTCCGTAGATCACATCTATCAGTCATTCCTCGTGATCACAGCTTTCACAGCTCAACATCATGCTACCAACTGGTCGCCAGCATTCGTTTTCAGTATGGTGCTTCGCACACAACTATTGGTGTGGTGATAGCTCTGTCTGCATTCAGCGAATATGAAGTGGTCAGCAAAGACCATATTCACTGTTAATCACTTTTTGTGCATACACATCCCTCAAGCACTGCAGACCTTTGTACTGCCGCACTTCTAACCTCATCCAAAGCCAGCTACAACGATAGCCTTGGTCAATTCTTCTTTTTACCACTTTGAAACTAGCTCACATCTGGCAACAATACCAACCACGTCTGAAACGCCCGAAACAAATTTTTCGTGAAAACGTACGTTACTTTATGAATGAGAGTACATGTATTGCAACATATTGATCTATCCAGGTAACCACGCTCAGCTAAGTAAACCGTTTTACAGAACATTTCCGGTATGCACTACCCTAGGGGCCCCGAATCCAACGATAGAATGGATCATCCGTGAGTGTACTATCCTAAGGTTCGGGCTTCTAAATTTGTTTTCCCTGCTTCTTTACTGTTATTCCACGTTGCTTGAACATGGAACAAACCACTAAGATGAATTTTTAAAGGTGAATTCACACTCAGCTTTTGAGTTCCGCTTGCGTTTTGTGACACTCCATGTAAAACGCTCAAATCCTGGTGTTAGGCTCTTTAAGTCTGCGGTTGATGCTTGGGCTACGTCAGGTGCACACTAGAGACTGTCACCAAGGCTCCCGACTGCCTGTTCCATCTGTATCCACATGATAAGTCAACCAAATCAAGCATATTTTTTTTTTACTTTCCTTAGTCCTGTATTTACCAATATTGAATACTTCACCTCTCCCATCATGTGGATTGCTGATGATGGCATCGCAGAATATGCTCAAGAAGTCGTTTCTTGTATTTGCGACTGGTTTCCTCTCAGGAAACACAGCCCATGGGTAACGGCCAATTTCGGTCAATCCCTTCAACAAGGCTGCCCAAGGAATGACATCACATCTCGCACTGGTGCCACCTCAGGCTGGCCCGTTGAAATTATATATATATATAATATTTATACATATTAAATATATTATATGTTATATTATATCTGGTTGCGGACAGCAGCTGAATCGTGGTTGGGATATATGGAAACATATTTTTATTGGCCACCGTTTGCCACCTGGGAAAGCTTGCTCGTACTCTACCTGTAGGCCCACACAATAGGGACAAAAGCGTTTGCGCGGCTGAGGTTTTTTTTCAGTTCGGCCACCCTTTATCTGTGGAAAATACTTGCCTGATTAACAGACATGCTGTCACTCCTTAGTAGGACCGATTAGCTAGAGACAATTTGTCGTATGCTTTTTGACTCAGATTTCCTTATGATACTGCATCCACCCTCTGTTGGTGATCAGGTGGGTTTCAGTGCAAAATGGAATCTGTTGATCATTGTCATTGGGGATATGGGCTTTTTGCGATAGGTCCCCGTCGTTTTGTGTTCTTTTCCACTGTTTGCTGTGACATTACTGTTGGTTGGCTGTATGGCAATTATGAAACGGTATTTGCTACTGGTGCATTTCTGTCCATCAAAATGACAAGGAGATGCTTGCTTCCGGTCAACTCATTTGGAAAGCGACCGATCGCCTTAGGTCTAACGACAATGGAGTGAAAATAAGGGGCGCAATGAAGCTGGGCACTTTCAAGCTGCTTCCTCAGTTCGTTTACATGTGTCGTTTACGATTTACATGCGTACGTTCCGTGCATATGGAATTATCGCTATCAAAGCGGACTTATTATTGGATGACCATGCCACTGCATAACTTATTGAAATGAAAGTACGCTGCACTCTCATCTAGATACAAGCATGTGGACCTATTGATTCCAGTAATTACACTAGACGCGCTTTAAGTCGATGAACGTATGAGTATTTAAATCATGGTATTGAGCCACGCCCATCTCATTACAGTGCTATCGCGCAACCGTCACGTGTAATACAGTACATTTCACGCGCGTCGATAATTAGAAACATCCAGTCGGATACTGAGAGTGATACTGAGTCAGAACTGACAAGGAAGGTAGGCCTCAGCCAAGAGGCGTGTTCAAGTTAATTCCAGTTTCATAAAATTTCAAAGGCTTGCAAAAGCACATCAACAATTTCTTCATCTCTACTGTACTCCGTGAAGCCTAGAAAGATTTATGTAATTATTATGATCGATAAAATCATCAGTTTAGTCCGTTGTGTAGGTCCTATTCGGTCCGCGTGGATTAATGCCGGAACGATGCGTTCGAGAACTATATTCAGGCAAGCATTTTTTAAATCGAAAACTGCGTCCAATAAGAGTCCTGCTTGATGCTTACCACTTCAGTAATTCAGACAGTGCCTGTTTTTGTTTTATCGGTGGCGTTAGGTACTGACGGTGAGGAGGGCGTTGTAATTTATGGTACCTCACTTCTTTTTGTCGTGCGTATTAGATAATACAGTTGACACAAATACGTAACCACCGTTTCATCAGGGTTGGTTGTGTGACTGGTACTCTCTTTTTGGACGCGAACGCAGAGATTCAGTGTACCAGTTTTATCCATTTTTACCGGGGATGACCACCAAACGAAGCTTTGCGGTAAATAACTCAGTCGACGAAGCAGTTAAAAGGCTATACGTCTGCGAACAAAACACCAGCCATGCTTGTGATACGAAACTACCAGAGGTTTTTTCACCGAATTTCGGTCCTTACATACCTCTGTGTTTCGTAATTCGAGTAGCAATTATTCTAAATCCATTCACTTTTTTTTCTAAAAATATGGCCTATACATGTTTTGCGAATTTCATCAGCAACCGCTGCATAGCTAGATAAAGACAACACTGATTTGGTGAATTTTCCTGCAACGACCTGATAGCGAGGATGATGGAATGCAAACCCCATCAAAATACTTCCTTGAGAGATGAGTAGGCTGTGAAATAAAACAATAGAAGTAAACACATTTTCTCACGCCTTGTGCCCAAAACACCACATGCCTCTACCCGTCCAGTGAACGCTGAATTAACAGGCTGCTGTTATTGATTTCACTACGAAACCATCGCACATAGATGCACATCCCCTGCTTTTGCACGCTAAGGCATTGTTCTTCCCGACCGAGCCTACGGGTAGTTTGAATTTCCTGTGCTGCTTAGGTCTCCAGGCCCATGGTTTGAGTTCAGCCTTCTCTTATCGGTTGGGGTAGCAGCAGGGAGGGAAAGATATTTGGTGGCACAGAGGATGCCCAGTCGTGAAGCGCGGCCAGCAGACAGGAAAATCTCGATCCGACTGACTGGCATCGATGAATTGCATTAACAATTCGTATTAGCACTTTAGCGGTGGTTTGACAAACTGTCTTGTAGCTGTATACTACAGTCTGATTACAAGCATTCAATGCGAAAAATCCATCCATCGACGTGATTACTACAGAACCTCATGAAGTCAACTGGTTTTAAAAAGCCATCACTACAAAGTGAACGGTTGACGGAGTTGAAAATATTTTCAAAAAAAGCAGAGCTGTCACTGCTCATTTAAAATGAGGTGGTGCGTGAACCCTACAGACCGTTTTAGCTTGCCCACTGTCTCATTTCTGATGCCCTCCCCATCCGCGAAATGCAAGCAGACAGAAAAAAATAAATACCTTGACTAGATGAAAAATTTGACCAATACATTTTCTGGTTCGTTCATAGACTAAATTTGCTGACATGTAATTTTCGTAGAATATTGTTGGTAATTTTAATGAACTGAATGTCGAACAATTTATGATGGAGATATTTAGAATTGATCAGAATTCATGTATTTGTCACAAGGTTTATTACTGATTTCCCAGGGGTTTCTTCGAGGCTCAAAGAAACATAAAATAATTTCTCTTGTATATCTTGTAGTGAGTTTGGTTTGTATGCTTCACTAAAGTTTTACGATCGGATATATAGATGTGTTTCGGGAGAGCGTTGAATCACACATCAGAAAGGTAGTTTTCTCTGGTGTTTTAATGCTGGACAGCCGGGTTTCACTTAATAGAACGAGAGGGATTGATAATGGGACAGGAAACTAAATAGGGCCAGAAGAACGTGACAAGACCGATTCAGAACATGTATTAACTCGAGGTTGTTGTTTGTTCGTGTGAAGGACGTAGGGTAGTTTGCTCGCGCTGTTTTCTGTACCTTCCTGCCTCTTCAAAACGACCTGAAATAGTCTGTCGACGAAATTCCAACTACATTGTCTTCTGTGAACGGGATTAAACACATTTTGTTTTGAAGCAACTTTACATAAACTAAAAAGACAAGATTCATATAAGAACATTGGCAACATGTATTGGATGAATCCACACCATGTACAATATTACACCAGCCTACACTCTGGTTATTGTTTCCGGTTCTCACTTTAATCTCCTGCTTGTATATTTCACCACCTGTTTTCTATCCTGAAGTGCAAAGGTGAATTTCTGCACTTCTACTGGTTTATGAGACAAATTTGAGCCATTTTGTTCTACCCATACTCAATTGAAAACTCACTGATTGACCGACGGATTCGTGTTTAGGTTGAATGTACAATGTTCATTTACCTTCACGGGAACCAGATTAAACAAAAAATCCTTTATCTGAAGAATGAATTTCCTAGTCCATGATGGAGTTGTTTTCTGAGGAAAAATTCACTGCCCTACTAGCGGCACGCGTGGCTCTAAAGTCATTTATAAAGCTAACCGAAAATGGATCCTGTGCAGTAGTGTAGCTGTGCACAGGTTCTATCAGTGACCCCCAGGATACTAGCCAGTATTCAATCAGAGGTCGTTGTTTGTATGCATCCAGGGAGATTCACCATCTTGAAAGTTTTGTTATTACACGCGATCATGTTAGATACAAAGTTCCTGCACCTAGCGCTCCAACCTTAGATTAAAAAACTTCCTGTCTGAGGCTGAGGTAATACCCAGAATTTGTCCAATCCACTTAAGTCGTATATTACCGCTGAACACGCGTCTTTCTTTTATTCCGTTTTCTGGTATGTTTTCAGCTCACAGCCAGATTTTTCGGTTATTGTAAATTCTCCCTACAGACAGTTTGATCACCGAATTATCCTCCAGCTTTTCAGTGCTGCTTACAACGCCCAAATGAATGAGCTGACAGCTTGGTTTGGAATCAAGTTTTGGACCAAATGTCCAATAAGTTACCCTAATTTAAGCCATTCCAAGGGATTTCAAAGACTCAAGAAGTTCAAGTTCGATATATTCGAAGTTCAGACTCAATGGACAGGGAGATGTTGATTCCAGGCGTTACATAGGTCCTTTCGTTCGTTGACAAAACCGCGGGATTGAAAAATAACAGTAGAAAATCTTCTTTGGATTTCGACTTTCCGTACAGGACTGGAGTAGTATGTTCACATAGAATATGTCAATAACCGGATGCTATCCTTCTGACATGACGACAAATTTAAGCCATTGCATGGTAATTAAGTAATCAAAGGAATCATACCCTAATCAGAACAACACCAAAACAAAAACAGATTTTTCACAACGAATTTCTTTCCGAACGGACCTAGCCCTGGCAGGATAACTGAAACATGGAAATTGACATATAGATGTAACTAACTGACTTGGCCCTGAATTCTGGATCAGGAGAGTAAAAGTGACCCAGAAATAAACCCTACCAGTCTTGTCCTGTGTTGATTTGTTGCTCTTAAGAACGTGTCACCCGCGCACCAATTTTATGTTTGTCCGCAGTTTTCATCCCATGTCACTGTCAGAGATATTGCTGCCCAGGTAAGGGTGTGGCTGAAAATCACGTTGCCCCCAATCAAACCGGATATCAGTAAGCAGGTTTCAAGTTCATTTAAGACAGATATAATCCTTGTGTTGCGACGCTCTTTTTTAATAGTCAATCAGCGTGTGACCTTGCACGCCCCTTGTCGGTTCGTCATCCTGTTGACTCGTACAATGGAATACCTCATCCATTCCGATTCTGATCCACCCGATAGCAAACCAAGTTGTTCGGCAGGTTTCAGGCGTCCGCAGTACTAACTACCATCTGACCGCTTCGCGTATCAACTGTCCGGAGTTCAACTCCCGGCGTGGTCAGGGCTGTTGTGGGCTTGTAACAATGAAACTCGATTCGGCTGGTTCTCCTGCTTGATGTGAATTCACCTGAATAATTACGACAGAACAGAATGAGTGAATACGAGAGTGATATGAATACACGGTTATGGTCAGGTCTAAGCTGATTTTCAATTCCTCTCGCTTGTGAGTTCTAAGTAGCACCGAGCTTTGTTACGTTGTTTAAAGCGCACAGGTTACTCGTCACCTTGTTTGTTCAGCGCCGGAGTCAGGCATTCTGAAATGTGACCTAGTTAGCGCTGTGTGAGTTTTGCTTGCATCATGACCTTAATATGTGGAGGATTAACGTACCGCTGAACAGTGCCGGCTGTATCTGAATAATCATATCATGCCGGGTGCTTATGATGGTTGAGCATGGCTGCCGTGGACCGTATGACCTTGTAGACTATGCCGAATACATTAACTGACATTGCTAATGATGCCTGCTATGGTGCTGGAATTACTCTGTCTTTAACCTGTAGGACCTGAACACTCGAGGCCTTACGGAATTATTACCAAACCTTCCATAGGCATTCTGAAGTAAATCAGTAAACGGTACTCTCACAGTTCCAATTTATCGAAAGATTTAGTCTGAATAATTGGACGGCTAAAGAATTGCTTTAAGTACGAATCAGGCGGTCAGAAATTCCAGCGGTTCATCACCGATTCCAAAAATATTCCAGCATTGGTGCAAGAGTCCCAAGCCAGCCATGATAAAAGTACTCCAAAGAGCAAAATAACAGATGCGTCTTTTGAAGTGAGACCGAAGAATTAAACGACACATCCTGGTGCACTTCCATGGGCTGGCAAAGAGGCGCACACGAACGCGGTAACAAGCATCATGGGTTCTGGAGATGTTTAAGCCTATAAATGTCATTTTCGACTGATACTTTCGTCTCCTTGCAGCTGGGATCTGTAAACGCCCGGAAGCTTGTTCAAATATGGCAGAAAGATTCTTGTTGGATGTCTAACCTCCATTGTATTTGGCTGTATGCAGAATTAAATCAGATGCCTGTATGCATTTCAGATTAAAACGTACCCACCAAAACTAAAACTTATGTTAATCCCGTTAACCGTAGTATCCAGTAAACCCCATTTCAAAGCATGACAGCCTAGGACATTAGAACTACTGCTTCCTGGTTGGAATTAAAATGACCAGGTTGGAAAATAAGTTAGATCACTAACGATTCCCCGTCTTTTCTGTGTACCTTTTCGTTTTCCTTATTATGTTCTGTGCACACTTAAACTGAAAAGCCGGATGCATGTCTTACAACCATTTAGTTGTTTGTCAATTCTTTACTTTTTAAGTTCGTTTGGACTTAGGATTCCTACGAGGAGAAGTTTCGTCCAGCCAGAATAAAAACCTGGCGGTAGAACAAGGGGCTATCACCACAACCTAGATGGCCCCAGTCTAATTGGGTCGGCTGTTTCTTTTTTGAATCCTACGCTAACTGTCCTCTAGAACCTTCTGAATCGCCAGTTTGTCATTGTTGAACCCAGTATTAGCCACAGTCCTGTTAGATGCGAATCAATGGTAACCGGCTAATTCCCACGAGATTCATGCGACTATATCTTACGATTCTGGGTCTATTATTTTATTATTATTGTAATGCATCGTACTGTATCATTAATTAGTCATGACCTTTATCGCGAAAACTGGGAAATGCCGACCACCAGCGAAGTGAGGCAGCCCCTTCATGATGCTTTGTCTTTGTAGCGAATTGGAAGAGAGCTATCCACCAGACTGCATGAACATCAACTTGCAGTTGAGCGACACTACTGACTCTCTTTCGTCTCCGCACACGAAGATCAGAAAGAACGTAGTTTCAACAGGGGAAATTACCATATACTACCCCATGCAGGAGCAAAAAATGAGGGCGGATTTAGAGAGGCATGGTACAAGGAGAGAAAACTGTCAATAGACACACTGATGCACCACACGATGTACCAAGCTGTGAGGAAAAAAGAGAACTTTGGAGCACTCAAGCCAAAAACCGTACGAGAATCGAAAGAAAAATTCAGTAGAAACCACCACGAAAACTCTGCGCAAAAATCACAACACAAGCCGAAGACAGAATATCCAACAAAAAGAGGCAACCCGGTGAACCGGTCAAGAGACATAATGAAGCAAAAACGGCAAACGGACCAAACGAATTGAAAAAAACCTACCGAAAATGGAAGAGTTTTATCGGCCAATCAAGTGGCATGGAGGCTGGCTGGAAAGCAATACCAAAAGAAAAGCAGAATGGTTCAGTCAGAATGAAGGAACAGAACTAATGAATTGCAGCCACTCACTGAACCAACTAGGTGAAAGGCAATCAGAACAGAACTCAAGGTGGCTGATCAAATTAAGGGTCAGATAATAATTGCACTCAGGAAATCGTGTCAACGCAAGCAGATGTGAAGGAATAACCCGCCCGACCGCGCATGGCTACGAAACGTTTGCAAGCTACCTGCCAAGCTCGGCGAACAGATCAACTGCCGTTTGATCAGAAGCTAACTTATGTTTGTACGCAACGTGTGATGAAATAGGCAAGCCTTTAACTGTGACGCAGTAAAGAAGTCAAGTAAGCAACCATTCAAAAAGCTCACAAAAACCTGAGTCTATGTCTTTTAACACATTTCAGTGCATCTGTCTCTAACCACGCGAAATAGGTGTTGCAATATACACGCGCACTTGTCCATAGAACCTGAATTGGTTATTTTTGTCCAATATCATGAACACATCTTATTTAAAGGTTTCAATATACAAGAAGCTTGTACCTGAAGTTTAGAACAGGAGGGATTTCAGTTCTCTAAGGTAAAACAAATGCGTTAAAGAGGATTTGCGTGGATATTCACCTGCTCCACGAAGGTTAGCAGAGATGGTGAAGCGTTCCCCAAAACTGGTTTAAGGAGAATGAAGAGAGTACTCTCGATCAGGTACATAACGGATTCTAAAGATCTACTTTGCCTAGAAAGGTTTAACAGGAATTCTTGGAAACTCATACACAATATCAATGTTTGATGTAAAAGACCGTTGCTAAACCATCACACAAGTGTGAGCATCCAGACTAGGTTGATTAAAATGCAATCCACCGATGCCATTTAGTGGTATTATTTTCACCACTAACGTTTTTCACTCTCGATGGTCCACTTGATTTCCAATATGAGATTCGGGGGACTGAGTTTCATCACACTGGCACCACGGTAGCTAACGTTGCTGCGTCACTACCAGTAAAGCCAGTCCTTCGAAAAGAAAATAACTAAGCTCGAAATCTTCGAAACACAAAGATATATTTCAAACCTACACAATCACGATTAAAATCTATAGATCTCCACAACCTTATATATACATCCATCTGCATACCAGTTTGATTTTGATGACAGAAGCATCTGGATGTTCTTAGGCAACTGAATGTGCTGCACCAGGCCGCTTCAAGTTTCGGCGGTGGATATCTTGCTTACTGTAAAACCTTCTACACTTCCAACATGGCAGAATTCTGGTTCTTAAATCAGCACACCAACCTTTTTGGTTTGGTTTGTACAAGTTCTTGAAAATTTAGTGGAAACCATCAATAAGTTAAGACTGCAAACAAATGAATGACGAGTGACCTGGTCAAAAACCGAAAGCAGTGATAAGTTGTTTACTACGTGCCCGCGTGGCCTAATGGATAAGGCGTCTGCCTCCTAAGTAGAAGATTGCGGGTTCGAGTCCCGCCGTGGGTGTGACTTTTGGTCGGCGAGCTGAACCACCTCCTGGGGTGCCGACTGGGTGGTCTGGACGTCAGTCTGGGTGAGCTAAGGGTTCAGCAACTCCAGACAGGGCTAACCACCGTGTTTGGTTTCAATGTGCTTGGTTACTTTCGACAATGTACACTACAAATCATCTGGCGCCTCCGCACCAGTTCCAACCAGTACACAGGAGACTCGTGGGGATCACGTGTGAGGAATGTGGCAAGTGGTGTAAATCGAAAGCTGGCTTGGTAGCCCACCATCGAGTTCACGACAATGATAGTGTTGGTACGAACATGGTCGCCCAATTGGCCTGCGCTGATTGTTCCCGCCTTTTTCCGACGAAGATTGGCCTGAGTCAACATCGCCGGCACGCACACCCCACCCAGCATAATGCAGATAAGCTCAGCCGAGTGAAGTATTCCGGTGCCCGCTGGTCCCAACAAGAGTCACAATCGCTCTTGCGCCTGGCTAACAATTTATATCCGTCTTGTGAAACGCAAACCGCGCTGTTCGCGAGACTGGAGCAGTATTTTCCTGGTCGATCGGCTATCAGCATCAAAACCAGGTTACGGGTGCTTAACTGGCAAGCACAACAGGACGAATCATCATCTGGTGGACCTGACCAAACCATCGGTCAAATAGCGGCCTACTCGTCAGAAGCCGATGACTATAGCGTCTGGTTTAAACAAACCGTGGATTGCGCCGTGTCACTCTTAGAATCCCATGCTGACAGTTCACTTGCTAGTGTGACCTTCTGGCATTTGCCCGAGGGTTGCAGTCTGGCATCATGACACCGGAACAAGTCCTCGCTTCTGGACCTCCACGCCTCCAGGACATTTCCACACACCTGAAAAACTGTATCCCGACGCCGTCGTCAGTTAGCCCATCGGATGCCGGTCAACCGAAAGCAGATCCGCCGAGCCAACTACGCCGCCATCCAGACCCTATACCACCAAAGACGGAAAGATGCAGCGTCTGCTGTGCTCGATGGGTCATGGAAAGATCTGTACAAAGGCAACTGCGGCCTACCTCCAGACGCCGAGCAGTACTGGAAACAGGTGCTCTCAGCCCCAAAACACGTGGACAGCCGGCCCAGTCGCGTAGTAGTACCATCCGATTGGAGCTTGATCGAGCCCATCACAGGAGAGGAAGTCGGCCGTACGATCCGTTCAATGGGCAATTCGTCCCCAGGCCTGGACAAGCTCACGCCCAGGATGCTCCGCCGGTTCAATGCTAACGTACTTGCTGGGTATTTCAACTTACTCTTACTATCTGGGGTTGTCCCCACATCTGTGTCGTGCCCGTATTACTCTAGTTCCGAAGGTCCCTAATCCGACTTCACCGGATCAACTGAGACCGATCTCCGTATCATCCATTCTTGTCCGATGCTTTCACAAGGTGCTTGCTGATCGCTGGAGTCGTAGATTGCAACTGCCTTCACTCCAGTTTGCATTTCTACATCGAGACGGCTGTTTGGAAGCTACATCGCTGTTACATGCCCTGCTTCGTCACTCTTCAGCGACTGCTTCTAACCTCAGCTTGGCGTTCGTTGATATCTCGAAAGCATTTGATTCGGTTTCGCATGACAATCGTCAGATCTGCCGAGGCGTTTGGAGCACCGTCACCTCTAGTTCGATACATCGCACAGTCCTATGAGAATGCTGTAGCAGTTTTCCCCAGTTCCGAGGTTCACTGCCACAGAGGTGTGAGGCAAGGAGATCCACTCTCCCCATATTGTTCATCATGGCAATGGATGAGGTTCTTGGATTGTCGATGCCGCAACTGGGATACCAGTTCCATGACACCCTAGTAGATGGTTTTGCCTTCGCTGACGACTGGGTCGTGTGTGCAGAAAGTCAAGCTCGCCTCAAAGAGAAGCTTGAAGCTGCGGTTGAGTTGGGAAGAGCTGGTATGAAGATAAACGCCCGGAAGACGAAAGCGATGGTGATCTGTGGGGACAGGAAACATCGGGCGACAGCAGTCTCAGTCGAACCATTTTGCTTCGCCGAGGAACTCATCACTCCTCTGGGTCCGACAGACACCGTAACATATTTGGGCATCCCCTTTACTTTCAAGGGGAAGGAGTCTTCAACCATCGACAGCATCTGCTCAAACTGCTCGACGAGGTGACGCGTGCCCGTTGAAGCCGCATCAAAGAATGGAGATCACGAGGAACTACCTGATACCGAGGCTGACATATTCGCTCGTGCTCGGCCAAGTCCACCGAAACACGCTCAAAAGGTTGGACAACTACATCAGGCAATCTATTCGCGGCTGGCTACGTCTACCGAAGGATACCCCGATCAGCTACATCCATGCCGGTAAACAACATGGGGGACTTGGTATCCCAAGTCTGAGTGCAACAATCCCGATGCAGCGGAGGTGCGTATGGAAAAGCTGCTTTCTACTCAGTGCCGTGTACTACGCAATGTGGTCAACGATTCCGCATTTGGCAAGGTTGTTCGGGATCTCAGCCTTCCGATCCGTGTCCATGGTTCATGCGTAAACACCAAGGAAGAGCTGGTGGCTGCTTGGGTGATAGCCTGCACAACAGCGTTGACGGTCGCGGTTTACGAGAGTTGGTCGCTTCGCCTCTTTCTAATCGATGGCTTGTATTTCCAGAAAGAGTGTTTCCTCGGATATTTATCCGCGGTATCCAGCTCCGATGCAACCTGCTCAGGACGAGAGTTAGAAGCGCTCGACATGGTCACGGTGGCCAGACGATCTTATGTCGTGGAAACTGTGGCCAACCGGAGAGTTTGGTGCATATTTTGCAGTCCTGCTGGATCACGCATGACGCCAGATGTGCTCGTCATAATCGGGTTGCAAGGGAACTCGCAAAACGCCTCCGTCGCCTGGGATACACCGTCTTTGAGGAGTTGAGAGCACCTACTTCGACGTCCTTCATCAAGCCTGACCTGATCGCCGTTCGGGAGCGCCGAGCAACTGTAATAGACGTCAGCATAGTCTCGGATGGGCGCGGAGTGACTGTGTGGAATGAGAAAAAGCAGAAGTATGGTGCTGATGAATTTTCCCTCGCCATAATCTCAGCCCTACGTGCAATTGGTTGTGATGTGGACTTTTTGGTCCACCAACCGATGATCATCTCTTATCGAGGGATCTGCTTTCCTCAATCCGCCAAAGCTGTTATTGGACTGGGACTTTCTAAGGTCACAGTCAGTGACTTGTGTTTGCTCGCCATTGTGGGCTCTCTGCGTACGTACGACACTTTTATGCGTGGCACATGGCGTTGAGTGTACATTCTTGCCATTGAATCTCACACCAGACCCAGTATGACGGACACTTTGTGCCTGATGTGCGAGTCTTGACTGTGCCTTACCGCGCCTTGAAGAGCATTCAGCATTGTTTGGACTACTTCTAAGGTTGCTGAAAACTCTTCGACAGCCCACGACCGGTTTCACCCTTCTTGGGGCTCATCAGGTAGGCGCAGTCCCGAGTTTCCGTCAACTTTATGTTCTACTTGAATCCAACTTGGACTGTTTCGAGAAATACACTCATCTGCAAATCAATTTGCTTTTTGCAAAAGACTCACCTGGAACAGCTGAATCTCTCGTTTGTGATGATTTCAGGCAACTGAATGTGCTGCACCAGGCAGCCTCATGTTCCAGTTGCTACGATATTCGAGATATGGGGCTCTCGATATCTCGAATATCATGAAAAGCTTGCTGGTGCAACACATTGTGCCTGAAATCATCACAACGAAGATTCAGCGGAAATTCAAACAAAAAACTGATTTGCAGATGGTGTATTTCTCAACATTCAGCATGTTTGTCCTTTCTTCGGTTGTTAGACTTTACACGCATGTTTCCATACCAAAATTCCTACGTACGTTGGGATTCATCTTATCTGACTGGAGCTGTTGGTGGCATGACTTCGAATGAGACATTTCTCTCTTTTATCTCATATTCTCCTGTAACCCTTTCGCACTCATCGCTTGCAGTCACTTTTTATGTCTGTGACCATGCTCTTCAAAAGTAAACAATAATTGAGTCCTAACAAGGTCTCAAGTAGGATATATACCTTAGCGGTCATACCTGATCATAATAACAGTATTAGAAATGCCAATAGTAATAATAATGTCGACAGTCAAAACAACCATAAAAACGACTTTGTACATTATACCATATTTTCTGCTAATCCCATTTATGTACGCGGAAATAAAGCTCTTAAGCATCCTTAGCCGGTTTCCATTCACCTAAACGATCCTCACCAGATTTCGAAGACTGACCTAATGATTGTTCAGACCGGAAAGCCCAAATGTAAGATCCATAAGCAAATAACTCTCTCACTAAAACTATTTTTATGCTGAAGTATATCATGCGTAATTACTGACAAGATGTTTTTCCAATTAGGGCAAAATTTAGGGTACTCCCGCTGATTTTCTAGTAGTCAACTAAAACATTCGTGGCTTGGTGCTTCTTTTGAAGTGTTTCCGTTCACTCGAATCTCTTTTATTCGATTGCTTTCAAGAAAACCATTTAAGTTGATTAAATTGTTTGCTGCCAGCAAAAACTATCTTAGTTGCTTTACTGAGGCATATGACCCATGTCTGTGATAAATCACTCGAAGCCAATGGTTGTCCCTTGATTAACTCTGTAGTCTTGGTCAAGTTCTACAGTTTCGCATGCCGGAAGCCGAAATGCGACAGCACAAATGTTCGACTGAATTGATGTGGCTTGTATGGTATATAAAAGAATCACATGACGATAACCCAAGTTGATTAGTGTGAGCTGAAACACAGCGAAACCACGGGCGAACAACAGGTGTCCCCATGATTATTGCGCACGTCATAGTACCGCAACATATCCAAATGTTTGGGATTCTATTGGGCAATTGTCATTGATTGGATATATTCGTGTAAGTGTCTAAAAACACAAAAGTGAGTGAAAAGACAGCTAAGGGCAAACCGGAACAATTAACCGCCCATTCCCGGACGATTTAGTTCCAAAATAAATAAATAAACAGCGATCCGTGTGAGGGCTCCACCTTCTTCTGGTTTTGGCTGTTCAGTGAGAAGTGTGTTGAACAGGCAGTCGGTATGTATTTCCGTACTCGCCACTCTATGAAAACATATATTTTTGGTTCAATAACCACTATGTATTTACCACCATAGGACTAACTGCTCAGAGGGGAACAGAATGAGATAAAAATTTGGGCCGGTTATTTCCTCATTATAAGTTGTTCAAGTCAGACTGAGATCACAGCAGGAAGCATCCAGATTACACCATTAGGTGTTTCACACTGCGCGACTGCTAAATCACGAATCGCACTCCACTCACCTGAACTAAATTTGCACTGGCCGCCTCTTGTTTCTTCCCACAAGTGATGACCCTCCCACCTTAACCTGTGCGCATTCAGGGCTCACAAGTGTGTTATGATTCGGTGTTCGAGACGCCTAATTACCCACCGGAAGGTTCATAGTTTGATTTCAAACTCAGCATCTGGACTCTTCTAGTCTAGATTAGGGCGACCCGGAAGCATCCTAACCCTCTTACTTTCTTGGGGTAGCGCAGCAACTATGCAGCGAAAAAATTGTGGCAGATAAACAAATACTATTGTTTTTGTTTTTATTGGAAGCCCAATGGTCAAAGTTGGCACATGTACAAAGATACGAATAAAAACAGGCTTCCTTCGTTGAACTATGGCGTGGTTCGTTACGGATCTTGCATTTTAATTTTGACCGTATTTTGGAACTGTATGCATGCAAAGTAGATGCAAAGTACATGAATATTCTTGAATACATTCCAAATGCCTAAACACCAAAAGCGATCCAGAATTTACTGGAATATTTAGCCTGTAGAATAGAATATTCGGCGTCCACCTAGCTGCAGTTAACAAAGTTGTCCTCTTGATGGTCTGGCACAAAATATTCAGCGGTGGTGATTTTCATGGATTCTCTCTCATCACCCACACGCTGAGTTACAGATTGCTGTGATGTACGAATTTGTATAAGACCTGTATCTTGAACTGGGACTGTCCAAAAGTCAGTGAATGCCGTTCCAGCTTTGGGAATCTCATACCAGATTTAGCGGAGCTTGTTTGAAGTGTCAACCGTGAAATAAGGTGCAGAATTTTAACTACCGGACTTACCGAAAGGAAGTAGGTCATTAGTGGTCCAAAAGATCTTTCGTTTCTCAGTGCATCGCTAGACACTCGCAAGTGCCCTTTACCCATTCTGTGTGAAATCGAGTGGAGTATGTCGTTAGGCATCAAATTATCCTGAAATCCGATCCTCGGATCATGTTAAGCGTAAAGTCCAGAGTGCTAATATTGTCTGCACTGTTCACGAAAAGGTGCATTTGGGCATTCAACAACTGTTATGAACAAAGAAGGACATAAGCCCGTAGATATGATCTCATGAATATAGGTGATTGTTCCACGGAAGTGCAGCTGCCCTCCAGAACAAGAGCACTTTTAAATTAAGTTGTTCACAAAGCCGAGTTGTCTGTATGCTAAATTCGACCATTTCAACTAAGGTTTCTGTGCACTTTGTCAAGCAACCATCTAAATACAATCTTCCGTAGCGCAGTCAGAATTCCAGCGGAGTGATGTAAAGAACTACATCTGCTTTCCTCCGTCCTCTGTGCAATAGTACAAAATTGACGACAGGTAGATGTGCCTGTGGGCTTACCCAATGAACAGTACATACTTCTTTTAAATATTTACCATCTAGAATACTGTCTCCTAGATCGACAAATCTCAGGACGTCTTTCCTGGTCGCTGGTCCGCGAGACCTAAGTGATCAAAGACCTATCGTCCACTTTGATTTTTTCAAGGAGGTATAAGCACTCCTCGCTTGTTTTGCCTGCATCCATATGATATTGTCCTATCGTATCAGTTTTCAGTGTTTTTCACCGCCAGTCTGGTCAGTACTACAAACTGGCCGTCCAGTCAAATATCTTACTAGCTTGTAGGCGCTGTGGTCGGGTGGAATTCCCCTGATCTCAAGGGCTCAATGAAATAGTGTAGACAGGCAGAGCTTTTGTAACTATAGACAAGTTGAGTATGGTTATTGAAGAAGTCAAGATGATTATTGACACACACGCTGTACAGCTATCTGGCCTTAGTGTGACCCCTAACGGAAAAGTGTAACCAGGTACCAGGGCCTTCGACTGTGCTAGGAAGTCACATGGACTGTGGTAAGACAAGATAACACCAGGCTTTTGGCAAGAAGATCGTGTAACTTATTCTCACTAGCAGCGCCTCGAATTCTCACAACTTAAAAACATGTAGTTTTCTACACCCTTTCAAATGTGCATCACTTTTCTTCATGAAAAACTAAGTTACTGTCTGCGAGGTCCATCAGAGAATGCGCAGTGTTTAACACACACACTTTTCTTGCTCTAACGATGTGCATAATTGATCGCTGTTTCGGTCGCTCAGCTGGACACTCAGGTTTCAGACGTTGAATCACCACTCCATTTGCCATGGTTAATGCGTTGTTTCGGAGCGAAGCAGTGTGGTGCGCCAGTTGAAATGCAGTGTTTTGTTGGTTGTGCATATATTTACAAAGGTACTGCTAAACTGAAACGGTCTTCATTCGCATCCTGTTAGATTTTTTTGAAAGACTCATTCCACTTGGAATTTGAAGTTGTCCCTTGGTCTTCATTGTCAGCCTCTTTCGGCCCTCAGCGCTATTTCAACTGTTCATGGCCACCGCCCACGAACAGTGCCTAAGCTCGTTCGCAAAACAAATTAATGTTGATGGAAAATTAACCTGATCTTATACTGAAACTCGTCCATGACATTATCTAACTGAATATGCTACAGAAAGATCACTTCAAGTTTCAGAAAGTACGATATTTGACATATGTGTGCTTTCTTGACACAATACTACATTACTCATTAGGTTTCTGAAAACTCGTTGACAGCCCATTTCCCAATTTTCGGGACTCACCAGATAGACGTGGTGCCCGAAGTTCTATCAATCTTATGTTGCTTTTGAAGAACATAGTAAACGATGCAGCTGAAATTCAGTCGAGTCTTCTGTTAACTCCAACTTAATTGGTAAATGAGTGCATTCCGACACCTGAGTACAATCTGCTGTTCACTTACGAAGCATTGGTAGCCTGGGCCTACCTGGGGTGCTACGATAAGGGTAAAAGCGGTAATGGACCGTTCAGGGTTGCCATCTAACTTATGAGCAATGCTACACCGTGGTTAGAGCACGAGTTTACTGACCAGAAGTTCCGCGGTTCGAACCCGACTTCTGCCTCTCAACTTCTCCTGTCCAGGCCTGAGCAACCTGGCAGTAGCTCAGCCCTCATGTTTCCTTCCGATGGCATGGCAGTTGGGTACTGGAAGTACGCTGCAGCCAAACGATATACACCAGGAAAAACGTTTTTTCTCATCCTAATCAGACAGTAAAATGTGAAAAGCTCCAAATTTACTTACTATTCTTGTCCACAAATACGAAGTTTGAAGGGTGGGAGACACTCTAGCACGCAGTGAGTGGGAACCGGAAACAACGTGGGAATCAAAAAAATTAATGGCTATCATTGTTATTTTTCTTCAAAACGGTATATGCAGCGTAAATGATGCAATTGAAGGGTCGTAGCGCAGTGTGAGTCGTGAACGCATATATCCTTTCTATACGTTTAACAAGTTCTATATAAATTAGCTTTCGTGGCAGACGGGTTCTTGAAGTGTGTTACCCATTTTCACGTTTCTCACTGCTCACTCTCTTTCTGAGTATCCAGTGAAACATACAACCAAAAGGATAACAGGCTCCTGACTTCTGATCAAAAAATGTTGAAACGGATACAATATTAACGCGATTAACTGCACAAATAGACTACATCATAATTATTTCATGCACTTCAGGTCCCAATGGACGATTCTGACCAGGTTTATTGTGCGATTTTTCGCTGTGCAAAGCAGCCTCACCTACATTCCAGGCCACAAAGAAACGTACCCGATAAGGCGTGAATTCAAGAACAACGTCCTATGATGTCATTCATGCAACCTGCATTCATCAACCAACAGAAGGCTATTACGAACTGAGATGCGATATCAATAAACCATTACCCTCCAAAAACTAGTTCATGAGACATGACTAACCCGCCATCCCAAGAACGGGCTTTCCAAGATAATCGGCTTCACGCTTGTGTTTCATAAGCGCTCGTATACTAAACTCTGAGTTACCATAAAAAATATACTGCCATGCTTGCGATATTTTTCCTACTTGGAAAGACCGCCTGAAGGCAGAATGGAGCCAGTCCTACTGGAGGATTGTTTTTGGAGAGACGTTACCTTCAAATTGGGCTACAGAGAACCAGTCCTGGGATTCATAAGCTGGGAAGATTCATTTATCTCTTCATGTTCCCAACACGTCAATGGTTCGTTTTACCCAGTTCCTTGGTCATCGAAACTACGCTGGTCACAAAGCTGCGACAAAGCGGCCAATAACCCGTCGAACCAAATAAGTCAACGGTTTCCATACTCAGCAGGCTACGCAGTTCGATCAGTTTGATAGATGTATGAGCAAAATGAGCGGTACTATATCAAACGAACTTTTATTTTGAAAAGTACGATGTCTGGCACTCTAAAGTACAATCGACTTTGCAAGTGAGCTGCATATGGTTCATCCTTGCCACAATTTATCACTGATATAGAATAGAACAGGTCGTGAAGTTGTTGGCTGAAGTGTTCTCTGGGTTTTACTACCTTCGTTTCATGGCTAACTGGAGTTTCTATTACCGTTTATTTTTTAAGATAATGGTCACAAACATAAAATTTAATCTGATTGATAGGTAAGGAAAGCAGAATATTGCGTAAAACGAGAGAAATATTCCATTTGAGGGCGTGCCACCAGTTGTTTCAGTCAGAAAAGATGACTTCCGGTATATATGAGAATGTTTGGTATGGAAACGCGCGTGTAAAAACCAACAGAAGAACGGATAAGCAATACTAAATGCTCGTCAAGGAGCAGTAAACGCTAGCACATTCAAAACTCGCACAAAGTATCCGTCATACTGGGTCAAGTGGCCAGATTGAACATTCAGCGCTGTGTACCAAACATGAAAGTTTCGTAAGTAAGTAGACAGCCCCGAATAGTGAGCAAACACAAGTCATTGAGTGAACTTAGGAAATCCCAGTTCGATAGTAACCTTGGTGGATTGAGGAAAGCAGATCCCTCGATATGAAATGATCACCGGTTGGTGGGCCAAAAAGTTAAGATCACAATCGATTTCACTTGGGGCTAAGATGATGACGTGGATAAAACTCCGAGGAAACACACGTTCTGGAAACACAAGTCATCAGTTTGAGAGAGGCAAAGCGACCAACTCTCGTAAACAGCAACCGTCACCGTTGTTGCGTAGTCTATCCCCTCAAGCAGTCACCAGCTCTTCCTTGGTGTTTACGCATGCGCCTTGAAGTAGGATACGAAGAGTGAGATCCATATCTTTTCCAAATGTGGAACGATTGACCATATTGCGTAGTAGTCGGAACTCCGCGCTCTCCGCTGTATTGGGGTGATCGAACTCGGTTTGGGATACCAAGTCCCCCCATGTTGTTCATCAGCGTGGATGTAGCTGATCGGGATGTCTTTTGGTAGGCTTAGCGAGCCACAAAAATATTGCCTGATGTAATCTCCAACCTTTTGAGCGTGTTTCGGTAGACTTGGCCGAGCATGAGCGAATGTTTCAGCCTCGGTATCAGGTAGTTTCTTGTGGTATCCATTCTTTGGTGCGGCTTCAATGGGGCACGCGTCACCTCATCAACCAGTTTGAGCACATGCTGTCGGTGGTTGCAGACTTTTTTCCCCTTGAAGTTAAGAGGATATGTCACGATATTTGTCCGACAAAGCGGATTTATGAGTTCCTCGGTGAAACACAAACGTTTGACTGGGACAGCGGTCACCCGATGTTTTCTGTCCCCACAAATGACCATTGCTTTCGACTTTCGGACGTTGATCATTATATCAGCTCTTCCCAACTCGACCACAGCAGCTTCGAGCTTCAGTTTAAGGCGAGCCTGACTTTCTGATTCAGTTATCAGCGAAGGTAAAACCTACCATTAAGGAGTCCTGGTATCCTAGTTGCGGCGTCGACAATGGAAGGACCTCTTCCATTGCTATGATCAACAGTATTGGGGGGAGTTAATCTCCCTGCCTTATATTTCTGCGGCAGTGAACCTCAGAATCGGGGAAAACTGCTACAGCATTCTCATAGGACTGTGCGATACATCAAACTAGGGGTGACGGTGCTTCATACGCCTCAGCGGATTTGACAGTTATGTCATGCGAAACCGAATCAAAGGCTTTCGAGATATCAAAAATGTCAAAGCGAGCTTAGAAGCAGACACGGATGAGTGGCGAAGCAGGGTGTATACCAGCGACCTAGCTTCCAAACTACCGTCCTGATGTAGAAATGCAAATTGGAGGGAGGGCAGTTGCAATGTACGGCTCCAACGATCAGCAAGCGCCTCACGAACAAGAAGGAAGACACGGAGATCGGTGTCAGCGTGCTCGTTGAAGTCGGATTTGGGACCTTCCGAGCTAGGTTAATACGAGCACAACACAAATGTTGTAGACAACCTTCAGGTAATAAAAGTAAGTTGAAACACCGAGAGAGGGCGTTGGCACTGAACCGCGAACCATCTTGGATATGAATTTGCTCAGACCTGGGGACCAATCGCCCATTAAACGAATCTTACGGCCGACTTCCTCACCTGTAATTGCCTCGACCAAACCCCATTTTGATGTTAACACTGCACCACTTAGCCAGCTATCCACGTGTTTTGGAGCTGGGAGCATTTGTTTTCAGCACTGCTCGGCGTCCATAGGTAGGCCGCAGTTACCTTTGTATAGATCCTTCCACGACCCATCTAGCACAGCAAACGCTGCATCTTTCCCTCTTTGGTGGTATAAGTTCTGGATGGCGGCGTAGTTGCCTCGGTGGATCTGCTTTCGGTTGGCCGGCACATGATAGGCTAGCTGATGACGGCGTCGAGAGACAGGAAGGTCATGGAGGTGAGGAGGTCCAGAAGTGACAGGACTTGCTCCGAAGTAATGATGCCAGACTGTAACCCTCGGGCAAATGTCAGAAGGTCAACATTAGCGGACGAACTGTCAGAACTGGATTCCAAGAACGACACACGTAATCCACGGTTTGTTTGAACCAGACGCTATAGTCTTCAGATTCTGACGAATAGGCAGCTGTTTGACCGATAGTTTGGTCAGGGCCACTAGATGATGCTTCCTCTAGCCGTGCTTGTCAGTTAAGCACACGTGACTTGATGCTGATAATCGATAGACCGGGAAAATACTACTCCAACCTTGTGAGCAGCACGATTTGCATGTCACAAGACGGATATAGATTATTAGCCGGACGCAAGAATGATTGTGACTCTTGTTGGAACCAGCGGACATCGGGATTCTTCACTCGGCCAACCTTACCTGCAATATGTTGGGTGGATTATGCGTGCGGGGGGTGTTGACTAAGGCCAGTCTTCGTCGGAAAAAAGGCGAGAATAATCGGTGTGGGTCAATTTGGTGACCACGTTCATGCCAAAATTACCGTTTACGTGAAGTCGACGTGGGCTACGAAGCTACCTTTCGATTTGCAGCACTTTCCACCGTCCTCACACGCGAGCCTCGCAGGAGTCTCTCCTGTGTACTGGTTGGAACTGGTACGGAGGAGCCAGGTGATGCATGTTGTACATTGCCAAAAGTACCAACAGGTTGAAACCAAACAAGGTGTCTTAGCCTGCCACGAGTTGCTGAACTCTTAGCTCACCCAGACTACCCAGTCGGTGATTCAGCGAGCCGCTTTTTGTGTGTATATGGTGTGCTAAACTGAGGTGACCTCTTGTGATTGGATGATTAGACCTTTAAATTTGCTGATGTTCGTTCAAGCAGTATATACATACCTGCTCCTTGGTGCCATGCTTCTTCCCCAATGCCACTATTGGCATGTGGTACCACATCTTGTTCTTCCCAAACAATCGAGGCCTGTGAATACTTTATCGGACTAAGAAACCGTCAGCAGCAAGTCTTCACGCGAAATCAACAACAGCAACATGCACGCGGGTATCGCCTCCTATGTTGTAAGTTTGTGATGGAGCTGAAAAAGTTCACGCACTGTGCGGGAGGATAATGGAAAATTAGATACTAGAAAAGTCAGGGTATTATCCCCTGCGTTACATTTAGGCACCATTCAAAAAGTAGGATGGGCAGTTGTCTGGGTTGCTGAAACTCTTCGATAGCCAACGACCAGTTTCGCCATTCTTGGAGCTCACCAGCTAAGCGCAGTCCCCGAATTCCCGTCAACCTTACGTTCTACTTGAACCCAAATTGGACACATGTCGACAACACTCTCATTTACACACGATTTTGGTTTTGACAGGGGAGTCAACTGAATTCAGCTGAATCTGTCGTTTTTATGATGGTCCACTTCAACTGAATGTGAAGCACCAGGCCACATCATAGGATTGGTAGTGCTTGAACAGAGTTCAAAGTAAGGTGCAATGTCTGTTGGAGACGCTACATTGTATTGTATGGATATGTCAATACTTAGAAAATAACGACACATTCTCCAGGATTAAGATGGCACAACCAAGTACGCAACACCGAAAATGACGGCTACTTCCGTATCATTGAAATCAAACCGTTTGACATCCCCGACTAAAATACGACCAAGTCCCCTGGAAATGGTTTGATGGGTGTTGCGAAGCTTTTCATATTGTCTAGGTCCGGACACAAGCACGAAACATAATTTTACTTCTTTACAACCTTATCTCCTGTAGTTAGTTAGTTACGTCATAGTTTACAAATTTTGTGCTATATACCATGGCTTTACTCTTCAAAAAAGACCAACGATTAGGTTTCGATTTGTGCTTAATCATCCCGACGATATTCCTCTTTTTATTCGTAATAAAGTTACGGGTACTTCAGGGGTGTAGTCGATGCTCGTGTTTCCTTGGCACTGAGCTAATTTTCACCTATTTCCGTGGGTAAGTAAGGTGAATTAATGGGAAAAATTCACTGGAACTTCTAGGTAGCAGTAAGCAGCAGGGCAGAGTGGACACGAAAGGCGGGTTGTGTAACCGACTTAACCGTTAGTATGGAGGCGAACCCAAAACACTGAGCAATCCAGCCAACTCTAAAGCTAAACTAAGGAGGGAGGCACGCTCAATGAAAGATTCTGCGTAACATTTTTGAGGATTAGTAACTTGAACCCAGGGATAGGTCGACCCATCTCATGTGTAGCTTGATCCTATTCGGGGTTTCTACATGCTGATCACAGTATATTTTGTTGGGACGCATTATAACATTGCTGCTTATATGAAACCTATTCTGAAAGGACTAATCATTCATCGGATGTACACCCATATTTAATGGAATTATCTGCTTGAGTCTGATCAGTAGCGAAGAAACTACTTAAATGGATCTCTGTGCGACTTCTTGTCATACAAAGTGTGTTGCGAAGTACGTGACCCAACAAGCGTAACCCATAGAAGGTCACTATACCGACGGCTAGTAGCTTTCCCCGAAACTATACCAACGGGCCTCAGAATTATCTACTTCATGATCAATACTCTTCAGACATTGAACATCGAGTTTTGGTTTTAACTACTACTCATAGTGGACATGCTTTTCACCAAGTCACTGACTCCTCAGAATTATCGACTTCATGTTCCCACTAGACATGATCTATGCTCCTCAGACATTGAACATCAAGTTTTGGTTTTGACTGCTACTCATAATGGAAATGCTTTTGACCAAGGCGGTAATACTGAACTACCAGGTCACTGACTCCGCCATTGACCAAAATTGGACCTTGTCTGCAGACAGCCGCTAGATGAGCGGAGTAATCCATCACATCAAAACAGTGTTGGATGGAAATTGAAACAGAGTATAAAGTTATTTTCGCAATACTAGATGCAGGAAGTTTAAGAAGCACAGTTCGTAAACGATGACACCTCTAAAGACGTTAGCATACACCGTTTTCAGAATATATACATACATTATGGACTAATTTACTACAGCCCAATAGGCTAGGAAATCAAAAACCAATTTCGGATGAAGAAAACCACCGCTGGTCAACGGAAATTGGTGCAATTCTATCAGTTGTAGCAAGATTTGCTAAAAATTTCATTAATCAGCCCGAAAATTATAACAATCCTCGAAGATCTAAATACCTAGCTTCGCAGCCGACAGGATGGTGTCCGGGGAGACTTTGGATGCTATGGCTGGCAGCCCAACGTTACGAAGTTTTGCACGAAAGGCATTCGAAAATTTTCTCAAATTTTCAAATCACGGTGCCAGTACTACTTCCCGTAGTGTGGTTTTTACTTCATACAATGCAAACGAAGAATATTTCCTTCAAAGATTGCAATATGTATTTTGTTCCCGAAAGGTAAGATAACCTGGTGCATTTCGGCCTTCGGTGGTGTGTCGTTATTCCTGATAAATTACGTTTCACGGTTGCCTTCGTTGTGAGCTGTGATAGCATATGTAGACTACTGTTTCAAATCACTCCGGGTTTTAAGTTCCGGCGTTCATCTCGTTGGTGCACACCAGAGAGCAAATGTTATGAAAGTACCCGCCTGATAAGACCGATCAGACGTTCGACACTGCCGGAATGGTTACTTGGTTGTCTACCGAAATATCGACTTCACGAAACGTGACATCCATTGCGGTCAGACGTGGTAATTGGGCTACATTCAACGATCTCTGATGGTTTCGTGGTTATTCACTCACCTCACATGTCGGATGTCCCAGACACAAAGCACGGAAGGGTCAAGAATAAGCACTGCCTGTGAGCCATAATAGGAACGAAACTCCAGTCAATTACATCTCCTTGTGGTAAGAACTAGCCTCAATAAAAGCACCAGGATAGAAGGAGGACCATTCAAACGACCCGTCTAGAAATCAGACAGTTCACATGTCACAACCGGCCAGCTGGATTATTTCCACACAAGTTAAGCCCATCAGGAGGCGGCATCGCTATGGTCGCACTCCTTGATGCTTCCACTTAAGCCCAAGTTCTTCTGATCAGTGAGATTATTTCTGTTGCAACATAACAGAAAAAACATAACCTGCAAAAAACATAACCTGTATCTTGGGTTTATGCTATCGGACACCTCTCCCAGTTATTCATTAAACTCTCTACCGTGAATCGTATGACAAATTTGTGTTTTGTCATCGTCCATAGGTGTCGGAATGCTCACCCCGTAAAATAAGAGCTACCAGTTCCGACAAGATCCGGTGTTCACTCGGGTGCGCACGTAGGTTGGGCATGCAGCTCAGAGAGCTGAAAGTACAGCACTTTTTACATTTTGCCATTCACTTGATCATATCAGTTGATTTCTAACGCTTCGTACTCACGAATTTCTGGAAGTATGGTTCACTGAAATTCAGTAAATCATGAAATAACCTACGGTGGCTTGGTGATGGTGCAGTTGAGGTCATTTTGTTCCAAGGAGAAACCGCATCCTTGAATGGAACACCTAGGATAAATTATTACCACACGGTCCAGCTGGGGCTGTGGGTGGTGATAACAGATGCTGTGGCATTAAATTCGTGCCGACCAAAAATTGATGATTAGCGTACAAGCTGCTGCATTACCCGCTAGCATCGGCCGTCCAACTACCCTTACACGAGGTTGTTGAGCTTTTCTACCAAGGACACGACGGAAGACCATGACTGTCTGATTCACAAGATAATGCGGAAAAGAGTTTCCTGAAGATCTTCCCCTCTAAGGGCAACTCGTACTTTGAAGGCACAGGGTGAAAGGGGAACATCCATGATTGCCGCTGTTCCTGAATGCATAAGCCACGAATGAAGCCGTATTATGTTCTTGATAAGATTTAGTTATTTTTGAACCGTATTAGATTATTTAACAGCAGTTCCGATCGGTTGTAGTGCGCATCTGGAATTGATCTTTTAAAATTCGCCTTTCACAACGGAAAGCAGCAGCATAGTTCCATGAGGTTGTACTCGGATCACCCTCGTTTGAATAGTTCTCTCCTTCCTGGTACGATTGCGGTTGGTCCCTTAAAAGCAAAAAGTGTAGTCGAGTCGCACCTCCACTACACCTCACCAGCAGTGATTAGACCTGTTCGTGCAGGGTCTTAACTTCAGGACTTCTGAGGTGAGTGTTAACACTACTCTAACAGCGCAATGAGCGATGTGATTGGTTCACAAAGCGCATCCAAAAGCCAAACAGAACTCGTCCGGTTTTGACGAATAATTAACTCACCTAACGGGGTCTCTCAGGCAAGCTGCGGTTCCACATATATTAATATGTTGCTCACTCTGGGAAAACATCTTACTTCACACTCCTTACCTCCAGGCCACATCGTAATACGACTACACGAAGTGTGAAAATCAGCTGCTTCCCTCCGACATTTCTGGCACGAGTGAAGTAGGGGGAATATGTTCAAGTTAGCATGGACCGTGGGATCAATGTAACCCCTGTACCCAACCAACAAGTCTGAGTGGTAACTCTTGGTCGGGAAGAACGCATGAAGACCCAAAAATTGGTGCAGAGAAGTACAGGGAAGGCACCCTACGGCCAGTCCCACTTGTGGCAGTCTATTGTACAGCTGCATCGTCACAGCATAGATGCGATCATCAGATATAGATGACTTTTATTTACGCATATATATCGGGTTGCAACACACAACTCTCTTCAACAATTTCAACAAATGATTTCAGTAGACCACATAAAGGTTGCAGGATGTCACTACATGTTGTATAAAACGAAGAGGTGAATAGAACGGGGGATTTGAGAGATCACAATAGTATATGCAAAAAAAGTAACACAGGTATGCTATACAGGCCTCAGTTGTAAGCTCGGTGGCCCAGGAATGGGATAAGTGCGTCGGCTTTTTGGCGTGTGTGTGCAGAAGAAACGTCCATAGGAGACCAAGTTCATTGACAAACAGAGAAGTGAATGCAAAAACCGAGAAACCAAGTTAGGACAGATGTGACAGAGGAAAACGACTTGGATTTATACCGAATAAATTGGACAGGTTGACTTAATCATCTCCAGGTGGAGTTGGACGCTGCTCCCTGAAACGCAATAGGAAGAAAAGTAATTGTGGGTACAGTATGGTTTACATTCCAAATGAAAACAACTGAGCCAAACTCATGAAAGATGTTAGGCAAAAAGGTAAATAAAGAAGCAGTATATGACTAAACAAACCAAAAGATTTCGAGTTAGCGAAACAAAGATGGGGACCAGTGTTGCAAAAAACATGTTCCACAGAACAGATAGTACATTAGTATAGCTTTGCACTAGATAAGGGTGAAATTTTTCAGCGGTAGGAAAATGCCCCGCACACGGACAAACAGCTGAGCCACCCAAAATGGGAAGTGAACACCCAGGGCACGAAAGAAATAAGCCATACAAGTGGAACAGGGGGATCGAATTCAGCTCGAGTAGGTTGAAAGGCATCTGTTTAGAGTGCAAGACAACAGGATCGGAATTACCTGACGCCTAAAAGGCCGAGAACTGTAACCATTCCATTAACTCAAACCCACTGAAGAGTGGAAGCTGGAAATCTAAGTGAGCCGCGTCAACTGAGAGCAGCCGGAGGGACGAAAATTTCCAAGAATTTTGTGAAAAATTTCAAGTGAGATATATAACTGTGGAAATACGGCGATTGACGCCGTTAGTTGAAAAGTGCTGTACCAGAAAAAATTATAATACATACACGAGCGGTGTCTCAGTAAAAGTGCATCCGTAGATAAAAATCGTGCTATGATGTCACTGAGAACAAGCAATCGATCCATTTAGGTGTTTGCGCTTCCGGTTAGTCCAGCCAGACAGACGAATGCCAAACAGAGTGCTAACTAGTCCCAACGTGTGTAAACGTCCTATAGGAAAAATGTTCACTGAGAAATTCAGGTGCACGTAAAGGCTACACGAGTGCCGCTGCTGTCGTACAAGGCAGTGGATGTCACGTTATCAGGCCAGCAATTTCATCAACACTCACTACATGTAACTGTTGTCACTCGGAGCAAAACGAATGGAGCTAAAAGAGAGAAATTTTATAATGCCATCATTCATGATACTGATGCCATTATCCATAATTACGTAATTCCACCCAGTAACACACCGAAGATGTCTGATCGCATGGCGACGAAACATTTGCAGGCGAACTTCGAAGATTGATGAACAGACGAACTGCCACTTGATCGACGGCCAATAGACCCACCCGAGCTACGAACATTTTGACACACTGCCAACTCCATAATGCTAATGTAACGGGAAGGTATACCCATAGAACACACAGTTCAGATGTAGCACGCTTTCGATGCCTAACTGCCACGCTACCAGAAGGAAAAAACGGGGACTGCGATACTGCCAGATTGACCAAGCCTCGACAGGGGAAGTAGCTAGGCAGAGGTCGGGTTCGAACCACGGACTTTCTGGTCAGTAAATCCGCGCTCTAACCATTGAGCCATCTTTTTTCTTGGAACACACAGTAACATTATAAAAATGAATAGGGCCTATTAGTTTGATCACGTGGTCCAGATGTTTATCGGCAATTCGGGAGAGTGGGAAAGCACACCCTTTCGTTGGGAAACTGTCAACACAATACAGTACTGAGTGTTCAGGTTTGAACCTCCTAAGCAGCGCATCATACAAACAACCCACTTAAAAAAACACTTAACATCAACCTGTATCCGACCGATACGAGCAGAGCTGTACGCAACAAATTTGAGCACACTGTACACCAACACCGGAAATCCGGAACGCCAGTTGTCCGATAACAGCTATGCACACATGAATGTCAGCAAAAAGCAACCTCAGGTAGGACCCTATTGTACGTGGAAAGTGCATCCAAAGTCACTGCTATATTGACAAAATCAAAATATACAGTCGTATTAACATAGGAACGATGGAAAAAGCTTCTCACCTAATGCAAAGAGCGGCTTATTCTCACATATGGATTGCAACCACATGTCAAAACTGAAAGCATGAGGCCGAAGGATGGTTCCATAATGCGGTCGCTTCTCCCTGGACATCGGATTCAGGAGAAACCAGTGGTAAAACGAATCAAAACCCTTTAAAATGACTTTTACGAACGGGGTCTACAACACTGCACCATATACCCTAAACTGTAGAGGTCCAAGTACCATATTCTCCAAGTAGATTCCATGACGTTACAAGATGACGAAGAGTGAATCAATCTACCCTCAAAATAACCTTACTCGTTAACTACGAAAGTTCAAGAAAGGTGTAAACCACAGACTCTTCATGCGCAGTGTGATGAGACCGTCCGAAGGTTAGAAAAAAGTCTAGTATTGCTAGCGCAACGAACTCTCCAGATTAAAGACGACACAAAATGTAGCTGACGCACCAGTTTCCAGCTTCTGTTCGGATGACCCGAGTGTCAGAGATGTACTCCCTCTTGAATGCATTTAGCCTTTTCCCTCACACATTGTTATTTTCATGATTAATTTCGATTGAACTAGCATGGTTATACAGAAACGAGCCATCCATGTTTAAGAAGAGAATTGCTGCTTGTTATATTGACGATGATCTAAATGAACAGTCGGGCTGTTCAAATATGGTTCACTCTTATTACATCACCACTCGCTCTCGGAGTGACGATAAACGAGGGTGAGGTTATAATGGGGCCAAGCCACCGGTACTTAACCATTAAATCGACTGAACGTTAGCAGTACCTCATCAGTAGCGCTTAGATTCATTTAAACTGCAAAAAGATGTAAACTCTTTATTGACTGACGGTGAGAGTCAGTCACACTGCCGGTCAGCCACTAGTAGACAAACGGTTAAGTGTTCAACCACGAGCCAAAAAGTTGTGGGTTTATGAGATGATGATTCCAAAAAAGAATGAAATAGATGTATAGTGGTTCTCAGTTTTTCAGCATAGATTAGCTTCACTGGTGGGGAAAAAATCTCTGTTGTAAACCCTCTAACGAATTTCGACTGTATCTCAGAATCAGGAGGTGCGATACTGAGTGACGTAGCAAAACGTGCATGTGCATCTCAAAACCTACTGGGCACCTGAGGCGTTTATGACGACAGTAATTTCGCAGATTCTCACAGTTCCACGTAAGCCACCAGCAGCAGTTTGCTTAGAATTCAGACTGTGAGAGCACCCGCTTGAGTTTCTGTTGCCCAATGGTTACAGGTTCGCAGTCATATCTGGTAGGTCACAGTCGATTGTCATCATGATCATACGTGCCGTCAACCTGCACTATACGTCTTGGGGGAAACGAAATGTCAAAAAACAGGTGCAGTTAAACGAGTAACTGGCGGTCGACCGCATGATCAGAAATGAGGCCACTGATTCGATTGATGAGAATAAGCATTATGGCCATGACAAATCTTCCGATGTGATAACATCAACAGACCCATTTAGTCTGTGCAACGCAATGAACCCGATTTTTGTGACGGACGACGAGTTTCAAGGGAATGCTGATAGGAGGGATACAACAAAATGTTCGCACAGGCTAACAAACGACGGATATCGAAAGTGCTGACAGAACGGAGGGCCACAGAACGAGCAGGACGGTCTTTGAGAGTTGCGTTAATCCTCAGCCTCCCGTCTCCAAGATGGGTGAGACTCGGTCATTCGCCATTATAACTCTGTATAGAATTCGTTAGAAAAGTTCAGTTTATATTATACACGTGAATCCTTCCAAATGGTTCAAATGTGTTCTAAAAGCTGGACAGTTTGTGAATCCCTCGGCCGCCACTAAGCTCCTTGATGTGGAACTTTAAAATACCTTCTTCAGAATCGGAGACCTGATGAATGACATACTGGCAAACCAGCAAGTTTGTAAGGGCAGCTGCATCATTTACCCAACAAGGGAAATAATAACCTAAACGCCACAATCAGAGCTCTTGAAAAGATGATGGATTGTCACACTAGTGTGTTTACCACACAGGCTCCGATACGGAACTAATTTCAGGCAACCTAAGCGGCCATCCCTACGTTGCACGCATCCACTAAAATTATAAATTCCTGGCTTGGTCCAGCACGAAGTTCGATGAATATAAGGGTCCCTTTAAACTGTGCCCCCTGGAATAAGGACTTCTGTCCCAAGGGAGTCGCTTCTCCGGGTCCCACAAACATCACTGTTTTTCCACCCCACTACCCACTAACAGGAGCCACTCCGTTTTCGCAACGCGGAAAAAGCACTATTTCGTACGGCAACAGGATGTTGGAAGATAAAAATTTTGCTTTATTTGTTAGCCTCAGTTCATAGAACATCTGTTGACTAACTAGAAAATGCCACAGAAACTGTCACGGAAGTCGCAGGTATTGTGGCAAACTATGAGACGTACCGGTAAGAGTGAGCTCGAGGGTGGTTGATTTGGCTGCTCTAATCAACCATTGAGTTCTCACACACGGTGCCCTTGAAGAATGAACATATGGCCATCAGTTTCAAACAGAATACAGCGGACGACTCTTGACTGCATTTCGACCACGCGACCTCGGGACTCAAATCACCAGTGTTTAATGAAATTGGCGGCCCAATCGCGTAGTCAGTGGCGTTCGTGCATCAACGCTATCGCCTTCAGTGCGTAGCTACCCAATTTCTGAATACACTGAGCACGCCTTCGCCTCCAAGACTTGGTTGTATATTCCACTTTCCCGTTTTCCGGTGATCGAAACTGTAGCAGCTGCAACCAATGTGCCTATGGCACACGGTTTATGGCTGATAAATTGAACTGATTGATTGACTAATGGTTCACAACTATCCAACACCTGTAACCCATTCAGCAATTACCACGCAGAAACGTTAACAAAAGCACCCTTTGAGCCACACCACATAAGGCCGATAAAGTCCGGAATCAATGACTCCACAAAAGGCGGATAGAGGTTAGCAGCGGGTACAAACGATTAAATTTATAGTCAGGAATTATTCGGGCTCAGTGGAGGATAGTGTTTCAAGGTGAAGAATGTATCTCTGACTATTCACTTTCAAGCTCACTATAATAGCATTATATTAAGTTTAAGACAATGAAGACAGAGAACCAGTATCCGCGGCTCTCTGATAATCGACAATGGATGTAGACAGCAGAAACTATGAGGTCGTCCTAGACCAGACAAGCACAACCGGTGGCATTCTTCTAACAACCGTCAAACTATTGGTGACCGGAGACAGTCAACACGTTGTCCACAGAACAAGTAACATAAAAATAACACCCAAAGCATTCGACGATAACAAACCGTATTACTTCAAAGAGGAGCGACATGCAGGCGACTTGATTGTAAATAATCAACAAAGGCCTAGGAAGATTCGGAAATGCACAAAGCATGCTATTCGGCGCAAACTCAGTTAACCGGCAGATGAGGCAAGCTGAAGTACAGAGAGAACAGAGAATGCAGAACAGGGATGTACGAGAAATGTCAGAATCCCAACTCCTTTGTATCCCTGAGACTACAACAAGCATGAGGAAAACAAAGCTGCTTAACACAATACCAGTCAAGTAATGAGTATGATAACAATCAAGCTATCCACAATGCTGTTGTTCACAAAAGTTGACGAGAACAGAGATGACAGCACGAGAGAGTGGGGTGAATGACCAGTCATTCAACACTACTCTGAGTCAAAGCGTACCGCATGGATGTTGGTGCAGTCTTGGCGCCTTCCTCGTCTAGGTTAATGTGCTAAGAGGATATAAGGCAGTTCAGCTCTTGGGGTTGTCCCGGATCTATCATAACAGACGGACCGTTGGCACTGGAATTCAGCAGAAGGATGGAAGACAAGGAATAATCAGGAATGCAACAGCCTGAGTATATAAAAAGTGATAGAAGCAGCTGAAGTAAGGATGCACACAAGCCAGTTTGTCTAAACACAACGCTTAAAAGGTAGCAATTGGTCGAAGCACCCAATCACCGTCCAGAAAACTTGGAAGCAGGACAAGGCGGACTCCAAAACTGGAGTGATAATGGACTGTCCCGCGGGGTAGGTGGTAACAAGCAAAGAAGTCCAAATAAAACTTGACCTGTGAATAACTGGCGGTTGCCAGGGCCAGTCACTGGCTCGTACTGTGCATAATAGGCAGATAGAGTTAGCCCCTTATAAAATCCTCGTGTTTCTCAATTTCTTTGGTTCTTCCCATCGAACTAAATGGGAAAGTCCCCGTAAAGAAAACCCTAGGCAAAGATCGCTCAAGTGGGAAGTGGGCACTCTTCTTGAAGGAAAACGGCATACAAACTATCTCTGAAATACTTCAGTAATCTTAGTTCACTTTAATGACAATTATTTCAGGCATACAACCATTTTCACGTGTTCCCATAACTCGGCAGCACTCACTCTACCCACCCCTACGTGTATGTTGAGTTGACTACAAGTGCAGAGTGGACCACCTAGTCAGATTACCCAGGCTTTCGTTGATAATATTCAGCAACTGCATATTCGTATTCCTGAATGAAATGGTGGAAGTGCACCTCGTGACATTCCTATTGTACGTCTGGCAATTGATTTTATCTCCATAAGTGACATAATCCTCGTGACTCAACAGAGAAAAACCTTCAAACTTCTCAACAGGTTATCTAGATTTAGAGCTCTCAAAATATATAAAGGCCAAATTAATGTAGAATCGATTAATTACACTAAGAAGCTGTATTCTTCTGTTTCCTTCTCGGCGTCAGTGGAAGACACAAGATTGTTTGAGGTGAATGAACCGTTTGATGGGGCTTTTATTACATACACTCTGAGACTAGGCTCACGGCAGAAGAAAAAAAAGTGGCCCCATATGTTGAAATACCCACCCGGAAACGACAAAGCAGGGTTCAGCAACCTGCGCAATTGCCGAAAAAACATCTTTGTCCTCTAATAGGGTGATGAGCTTACTTGATCTCGTTCCTCATGGAACAATAGAGATGTGTCACCGTAAAAGAGAGAAGAGACGTTGCATTCAATTGGTGTTTCGCTGGATGACCCGAAAATATAGTAAAGCAGGAATACTACTTGCCCGGGTTAATCTGACCGCGAAATTGAGGTCGCCTGCTAGTCTGCGTTGCTAATAAAACAGCAACCATTCAGGCTAGTGGATGGATCACACTTTTTCCCCGACCAAATCAAAATTGTGCCCCAGCAGAATGCTGAAGAAGCAAATCCTATACCGTAGGTTCTGGGGTTTTGTACTTTTCCGATATTCTAATTACAACTAGCGGTATGACTATGATGAGGTTTGTGTCATGCAATTGAGGGTTACTGACAAGGGGCATAGGTTCCGGTAGGTGCACATACATGAGTAGAAGCATAGTGATAAACGAAACCTAGTCCGTAAGCCCATTGGATGGTCATCTCCCGGGAGAGGCACGAAATTAATTACTCAACAAACCACTTTTGTTTGGAGTGCACACAAGTGGTGCAAGGAACAGACAAGTCAATAGGTTGCTGACGACGGGCGCGGGAAAGAGATGCACACTAAATGAAGTCAAAAATTACAAGAGGTTAAAAAGAATCCTTGAACTAAGTAGTGAAGATGATCCGATACAAAGGGCCCTAACATAATTTTCAGGAAGAAAGTTGCCATGTTGTGCGGCACAAATGTGAGTGGCCATCATTGCCCTGCCATTAAGGTTGCAAGTAACGTAGGATGTTAGGACTAACGGGGAGTGAAATGACAAATGTTCAAAGCACCAGATGACACGTGAAGTGGTTAGTTCACACGGTCACAAAGACATGTACCAGAATGGGGGCAGGATATGGAGTAGGATATTGCAAGCCTAGACTACTCACACTCGTCCAAGGTATATGAATTCTTAATGGCCTGGGTAGACACCAAAACAGAGAGACGTGTGCATGAAAATGTAAAGAACCTCATGAGAGAATAGCATTTGATCAGGAGAAGCTGAACACTTGAAAACGACATGCAAAAGGTTTCAGCGGGGATAGACAAACAACTTGCCGAAAATTAAGCAAGCGTTCCGATTGCATTCGGAACACCGTCGATGAGGAGGGTTCGACGCTTGGACTAAACAGCGGAAAAGTAACGTTCAACTCGATGAAGTGCAAGCTCGTACAGCCATTGATATAGGGCTTGACGAATGAGCTGACAAAGCTGACAACTAAAGATCAAGTAGTGGCAGAAGCCTTCTAAGTGATCCCTGACAAGGTTAGGTCACAAAAGTTACAACTGTACATTGTGTTTGAACGGCACAAGGAACGGAAAACACCGAGGTATAGTTTCAATAGAGATAACTGTAAACATTTCGATCATAAGCTGTCAGAAACACTAAATACAGAACATTACACCAACGCAGTTGCACTTACCGTCTTCTCGAGTGAAGGTAAACAGCTAGGAATGCGAATCCCAATAGCAGATGGAGAAATCCGGTCACCAGACACATAACGCCAAGTGTGTTGTTCTTCCCACCGAGCCAGCTTACATTTCCGATTACAAATGATTTACGTCCGTTGAAAGTGGAAACTGGGAAGGCTGTACAGCAAAAATAACAGAAGGCCCAAATAAGTTCATTTCCTCATCAAAAGGTGACACGATACGTCTGGTCAGCAAGTAGTGTGTGCCGCCTGGATTTATCCCAGTCTTTAAAAGTAATGCACGAAAGTGATGCACCATAGAGGGCGCTGTGTGAGGAAATCGTTTCCTGTCACACTTACCTGTTGGACAACATTCATGATGGCTAACCGGTTAGGTTGAAACTAGCAATGTCAATAGTGAGTCGAAAGCTCTTTGCTTGCTGGATTTTGGCAACCTGGCCGTTCTCAGACTTCCTTTGACTCCAACTATGAGTACCCGTCGAAAATTGTATCAAGGATGAAAGGCAAATGAATAATAATATTTGCATTTTGGCAACGAGGATGTTAAAAACACCTAAACGGAGTGTGAGAGCGAAAAGCTGAGTGTATTTATCAAAATCAGTCCAATTTGGGTTCAAGTAGAACATAAGGTTGACGGAAACTCGGGGACTGCGCCTACCTGATGGGTCCCAAAAAGGGCGAAACCGGTCGTGGGTTGTCGAAGAGTTTTCAGCAACCTTATGAGTAGTTTCCTTTATGAAAATATACTGCGATATCTCGAACATCGTGTTAACTGAAACATCAGGCAGCCTTTGTACAACACATTTAGTTGAAGAATATCATAAACGAGAGATTCAATTGAGTTTCCCGTGTAAATCACCGATTAGGAAATGAGTGTATTTGTCGAAAGGCTGTTCTGTTCACGGATAGGAACTACTCATTTCTGTTGTTCTTAGCATAAAATCACGGTAAATAGAAGTTCATGGCCCTTAACATACGGCCATCTCACAAAACACAGATATGACCGAGTGATTATCTTCAAATCTGCTGTAATATATACGCCTCAACCGGACTTGCACGCAGATAATAATGTGCGGAGTATATAAGAACAGCGGTCATAGTAACTCAAAAGGAATTTTAAATGTGTGATTTGAAAGTAACACGGATTAAGTGGCAGGAAACGGTAATGCCTCAACCGGGCACTTATCGGATCGTCCGTAGACAGAAATAATTAGTGCAAACGAATGGATTGATTGCAACGTTAACGGGAGAATTTACTACAAGAAACAGTTGTTAAAAAGGATTCGTTAGTTGAATTTTATTTACTACAATTCCTTTGACAGAAAGCAATGGCCGTACCGGTCACAATCGCTCTTTTGTACAGGAATGGGAAGGGTTCTGTATGGGTTTCTTGAACCACTCAATCTGGCCCATTGCCAGATTGACGGCGTTCTGTTTGGCAATATGCTTACTGACCTATCATAGCTATGACAGAAAAGCAAGAACGCGTCAATGGTGTAGCTGTCACATTTTACACATGCTATGCTGATATCCTTAGTTTCACTTCACTTTATTGTTCGGTCTTTTTGGTAACATTCATTTCAGTTTGGGTGTCCTGAAAGAAAAAAACCGAAAGATAAGCTGTCTTATATTTTCTGCTCAAAAGACGTCCGGACAGCACGATAACCTACATTATCAACCGTGAAGCTTGTACTGGTCAGGACAACCAGTTTTTAAGTTCCATACTAGTGGCATATATGCAGGGTTTAGTAGTCAATACACTAGTCACCAAGGCAAGAAACACGCTATTGGTTAGAAGATTCTTGGAAACAAATCCCACCAGAGTTGACATAGCCGGAGCAGTTCTTCTAAACATACTACGGATACTTGAAGCGGACCCGGTTGCTACAGTCGAACGGCTTTCTTACCATTGTAATTTAGATAAGGTCAAATATTTGCACAAACGAAACAGGAAATAACAACCGTTTTAGATAGCACCTTTTCGGTTTACCGTATCTCCGTGACTTCAAACTCGCCAACCTCAAGGACCCGATATTCCTGCTGCCCACGTTATCCCCACCAGTATGCTGGTGGTAGGTGTGATACGAGCAGCGAGACCAGACCTTAGAATCATCGACTGAGAGCCCCTGATAATCATTCAGTCATGTTATGAGCATTCAACTAATGTTGGGATAGGTGCTACAAATAACCGGTTTGCTGCCACCCGTCCTTCTCTCTAAGTGTTTCCTCATACTCACATAACCACAGACAGGGGTATTCTTAACTGCCTGCTTATGGCTAGGGTGATTTCAATAAACTGAGGGATAAAAGCGGGTGTCAGAGGCCTTAAGAGGGTCGATAGACCATTGGTCGTCTGTACATGGGAGTCGGCTAAACGCTTATCTCAAAACACCACCATGGATGGCTTACGAAGTGTCTTTCGCTCGTTGTTCGAAACGCATATCGATCAGTGCTCACAAGCGAACATGTGGTTTCCTGGTTAGTATCCATTCGAACAGCGCACGAACCGTATCTCAGTGATCGGTTCCTAGAGGATTGTGGATTCCGACACTCACCCTCTGGATTTTGCTTATTTCAACCAAAAGTTCTAGCTCGGGGCTTTAGGTGACCTTTCCTTCCCGATTTGAGAAACTGAAAAGCATCCTGTCCATAAAAATGCATGGAATTCAGTCAGACTACCCTACTCGAGTGCCTACATCGCTTGGACAAATTCGACTGGGGTGCAGTAGGTTGAAGTGCTTAGGCACATCCCGCATCAAACTCGCACCCACCCTAAGGGTAATGCCGAAATTTTTCTTTTCGATTGTCCTCCTTTCGCATTACAACTTACTCAGTCAGAAGTTACTACCTGATTATTCACCAACTCTGGTAGGACTTCTACTCCACTGAAGAAAGATGTCAAAGTCACGTCTCGTGAAGGACGAAAAGATAGCCCGACAGTAAACAAAAGTAGTGAATTCAGACTGCCTACATCTCCAACCAGATCGGTTAGTACGAGTGGCAGGACGCTGGATACGCTTAACATTGACGTATTCAACGCATATGAAAAAAGACTGCAAGGCCCTGTCTTGACAATCTTCCTCCGAAAATTGCATTTAGAAAGTTCGTTTATCTTTGATAGGATAGGTCCATAGTTCTAATGCAGTGTTACTGACTGCCGATATAAATGCCCAAGTTGGTACAATGGGTACCGATGAGGTCCATCACTCCTCGGGCATCTGTTACAGTGACGGTCAGGTACATTAGCTTTATGTATGTGCAAATGAGCTGCCCCTTTCGGGTACCACTTTTCGAGACGTCTTCCGACCGCATCCGTTTCGGTGGAGAGGCTACACACAGGACTGCAGGTCGTGTTGGAGCCTAAGTGTACACGAAAGATTGATGTCACCCGTTTGGATGAAACAAAAAGAACTCGTTATCTGCAGAACCGAACTCGTTTTTACACTCGCATCCAAATCGGTAAATAATTGATGGAATATCCGGGACGCTCCAAATCTGTAAGCGCTAGACAACCCGAGCACAAAACAAGCACCAGATATCCGCCAACTGTTCCGATTTAGTGGGCAGGTGGCAACGCATTCTTGCGAGCCCACAACCAGATAGCTGCGTCTCTGCGGCAAGAACTCTGGCGGTATGGACTTTCGTGAAGTGATAGCTGCGTCAGAAGCTGGAAACTGTTCCAACTAATCAGGACATCAGAGCTTACAAATAGAGATAATCTGATTAACAACCTACTCAAGCGCCCACACGTAGAACAGACCATTTCAGGCAAAAGCATAGCTGGTCAAAGGTGACTGCATCTGCGAATCGACTTCCAATCAGTAGACACTAGGCTGTCCAGACAGCCACTCATCTCTCATCATGAGGTCACTGGGGTAAGCTAACGCGGAGATAATAGGTTTCGGGCCCGAACGGCACTTCGCATTTATTAATCAAAGATAATACATCTCGCCGTTTTGTTGGAGGACCCTACTGAATGGTACACCGCCGCTGTCGTGCCTATTCACAAGAAGCGGAGTTCAACAACTACCGTAGCACAAGCTCGACAAATGTTGCTTCTGAATTGTCAACGGCCATCATCCTACGAGGACTGACCATTTTGTAGGCACACTGTTTTTGAAGCTAGTTTTTGGTCGGATCGAGGATATGCGCACTATATACCTGACTGATAAATTCGGAGATTGCGCCGTATATGCCACACACCAACTCAATCGGTCTTCGTGGGTATCGAAAGCACTTTCAATGCAGTTGACAGACGTGTAATCTGAAAATGCTTACTTGCGAATGGAGTCCTATGAAAATTTATAAACATACCATGAAAGCGTTACACTCGAGTGCTTTGGAATACGACATAGATTATGGGGACTCCACATGGGAATTCAAGAGTCTACCTGGCCTTTTCTTCTAACGGTATAGCTTACTTATGAGCGTGACTATCGATCAGCATAGAAATGGGGACGGGTGGGAGTAAGTTATTCAGCGTTATTTATTGAGTGGAACTCATCGAATGCTCTGAAGTTGTTATTATGTCTATCTGGCCAACTGGTATGGTCTACTCACAGGAAAAAAATTGGTAACTAGGTAACAAGGTATTCTCCAGCTCAGACCTTTATCCCTAAAGGGATTAATGGTCGAACAAATTTAGGGCTAAAGTAGGTTACTCTATCAAGGGGATAGTAACCAGTGAAGGAAACTCGTTGTTTCATCGCTGTGATACAAAAAGAAATCCTGGATGACATCCTGTCATAAATCATATGAAGTGGTCTATTTTCCTCCAACTACGATGGGTCGGAGCACGGTTGACAATCATAGGCCGCTTTCAAGTCAGGGTGAACAACGAATCAAATGTTCTTTCCACCAAGATTCTGCCAATTTGCCAGATGGATCTAGAGACACACTGATCATATTGATCGTCAGCACCAGTGGTACACAAATTCTCAAAGCCCATGTCAATATGCAGTGGTGTTCTATTAAAGATGATGTGGACGCCATAAAATCCTGGAAGAACCAAGATACATAGAACTTCGAATTGCACGAAAACACAGCTCAATGCAGTGTCAGGTGTGATAGCTTTCTTGCAGCTCGAACTTCCCAGGCACAGTATACACATTGGTTGACCTACGTTACCAAACCAACGCAACTCACCAAGGTTGTAGATCCGTGTCAAAGTTCCCTTCAGCTTGTTAATAACCTGATTAGTCGACTGAACGCCCATACCACGATTATCCCCACGAGTAGTTTTAAACAGTCGTGAAATTTGAGCCAGCATGCGGGATTAGTCTTGGTGACTGAGGATTGTCTTATCCTCACTCATCCGGAATGTTCGCAGAGCTAGGAAATTTGAAGCAATCCAAGCAACGTTGCAAACTAATGAGACCGGAAGAAAAGAATCTGTCGAGTCGATTGAAGATCAGCAGCATGAACGCTTGGAGTGCTACGATGAATCGGTGCCCACAGTTAGTAAAAGTCGAAGGAATTAGCAACGCTACTTGAACGCCCAGGCGTTAGCCCAAATGATCTTCCATTACATCGGGCGAGGCGCCCCTGTTAACTGTAAGTGCTTGTTCACTCAGGAGTCAAAGCGGACTATGAAAACACTCGCAACCCGGACAAGCAATACCAAGGCTACAGAAGGTCTTGGAACAGCATAATGACAAGCACTCGTTCTTCCAGAAACGAGGAGTCTGGTAAGAGGTAAAACTACAGTTCTGAGGCTCTTGTGGAAAAACTCACGTATACCACGATGCGGTTCTTATATTTTAAGGAATAATCTTTTTAAAAAGACTTCGAGAATTACGCATTCTGTCCGCAGTATGTTTCAAGCAAGTTAAGTAATTCACAACCCTGCAATCCTACAAAAAACGACGAAACTAGAATATCATGATGATGTCTAGGGCAACTATGGGTAGGGGAATTAACGAAGGCAAATGGTATAACCTTTACGTAAATTCCTACTTTCCTCCTGGAAGCTAGACTTCGACAGGCTCAACCTGCCTTGTTTTGATGGTAGTACGGCACCGGTAGCAACGCTGAAGTTCCAAAAAAACCACAAGGAAAGCGATGAGGAGGAAAGCCAAGTGGCTTGCAGGCGCGGAGTAAAATATTGCACCAGTGCACGACAATGAGAATCGAGTTGGGGCCGGAGGTGAGGTGAAATAGAAATATGTTACGTTGGAGACTGTAAACACTGAAACCAACTATGACTAGATACAATTCTGCGTTTCGAGTTGGGAACTCAGACATGAAGATAATGTTTTACGTGGCTGACACTTTTAGCTGTGGTTCGGACATTTTAGTCAACTAATTGTATATGAAGATCCTTTTACCTCTGTATGGGCGACACATTCGGTAAGAAAACTAGTGGATCGTACAGTGGAGAATACAGTGGGACATTCCCATAAAGAGCCAGAATAAGCCGGGGAAACCCAACGTACCATAGGTTATGCGAAACGTATAGGTGCCAGCTGGCAGGCCATTTTGAAACTGTCCCTCGTGGATTATACGTCTGTGTAACTTCCGAAAGCTAGGCAGAGCAGCAACCCTCATCCAAACCATGAGCTCTTCATCAGACTTAAAGGCACCAGGGGAGCGTTCTTCAATCGGCCTGGGCCAATTCGGAGGCTTCACCGTATCTGCCAACGCTACATGCATAAAGATAGATCATAAAGAAAAGGCACAACAAACTTTCTGGAGTCAAAAGCCCGAACTTTCTGGTTACATCCGATTTCCAAGCGATTCCCTTGCTGGTCATGCTGACAGGAATGGCATTGGCAGTTGAAGACGACCGATAAGTCACTTCAAACGTATCATTAAATATACTGTTTGCGATGGCACCACAAGGCAAAATCATATAAGTCATGGTGCTGTTCGTGAAAGTATCGTAGGGTGTACAACTGGAGAGGGAACTTGGAAAAACTTTATTTCCCAAAAGCTGCTGGTCACTTTTCGATCTAGCAAATCGACGATGGTTTTGGTAGAAATTCTCAAGACCGTAATAAAGATACACCGGGGCCTGATAATGAGGATTATAGAAGGAAATTGCACCTACCGGAATATCTTTCACCACAACAACTTCGTGAGTGCAAGAACAAACTACTCCTGGACCGATCACTTCCATACAAGGACGTCCAGTGGTTGTATCCATGCAGTTTGTGTAGTCAACACTGTACTCAATGACGGAATCGGACGTCGCCAAAAGAATGGCACCCAGTGGGATGAAGAAAACTCCGAGAACCAAAAATGTTATGGCCGACTTTCTCGCAGTAAACATGGGCTGCCACGCTGGCAACTTTTGTTGAAAAAATGGTGAGTCTTTCGGCCTTCGGGTTTGAGACTGAAGATCAAGAGATTCCACGCTCATCGCTGACCGGTGGATGACTGGGATAAAGAAAAACAGGGAAATTAGTTTCTAAGGACTTTTGTGACCGATTGTTTCAGAAATCAGAGTTGCATGAAATTCTGAAGTAAACATGGCCTTCAGTATAGCCACGCTCTTCTTGTGCTTGTGTAATGGATATGAGGGGTGAATTTAAATCCAGCACCGAGAAACTGGATCTTACCGCATTGTGACGGTTTATGCACCTCCATAACCCCCTGAGCTATACTGGGGAGTGCACCTGTGACACAGAACCTCTCCTACCATGTTGCTCGATGGGGAGAGGTCTGAATAACAGTCGTCTGGTCCTCCGGAGATGGCTCAGTGGTTGGGGCGCGGATTCACTAAGCGGAACGTTCATGGTTCGAACCCGACCTCTGCCTCTCGACATCGGCTGTCTGGACTTGGGTAACCTGGCAGTAACCCAGCCCTCGAGCTTCCTTCTGGTGACATGGCAGTTAGGCACCGAAAGGGTGCTGAATGATATGATGGTCCTCCGGATTGGAGTTGGAAGTGTGACGACTTGCTCCTTGAGAGGTTAGACCGCTCTGACAGTCTTACACAGATTCCCACTGCCTGCAGTTAGGACTTTGAGTCAAAGGATTTGGTTGAGGACTGTAATCGTCCCGTTGCCTGGGTCTGGGTGCTCTGGCAGTATCTAAGCTCACGAGCAACCATGAACTGCACATTTCATTCTTCAAGGATCCCCAACGAATACAGCATGATGTCTCTTGTGGCATGTACAACGGTGTATAAACACATGAATACCCCTGCACTACTTCCGTAACTTCACGAACTGACTCCAACAGTACTGGCACGCTGAATGGAGTAAACCGCATTCCTCCGATGTACTCATAACCTTTTATATGCAGTAATTTCGACAGGATTAATAAGAACGGAATTCCGTCCAACATTTGTTGAAAAACAGCTCATGCCCACACAATCACGTCCATCGTTTGAAGCAAAACCGTCCCGCTCATTTGAGCCGAGGACACCAAGTTGGTAGTGAGAGACAATTTAAAATGGCCTGTCTCAGAATGCGTTCCATCATCTCGCAAAGTACGCTAGTAAAGAACACAACATTTTAGACTATTTCACTGACTCTTATTCGAATAATTGTGATGTGGACGCTCACGCTTGCTACCTTGGGCTTCAAGGAGCCGTTTGGTCAGTGGTTAGGGCACTACCAAAAGGTTCATAGTTCCAATCCAACAGGCGGATGAATAGCGGTGTAACATCAATTGTCTCCCAAGTTACATTGGTTGATTTTATGGCGCTTCAGCTCTGGTGTGCTTGTGCCAATGTGCCTGAGAATCCACGTGGTTATTTTTCGGTGAAGAGTTTCGTACGCGATCGCGTTATCAAAGCAGGCTATGTGTAGGAATGTGTCAGCTGTATTGGAAAGCATCTGAAGGAAAAGTACCATGTGAAACGTACATGCTTCTTAATGGCTTGGCGTGTGTGAAAACAGCACAGCATTATCACAGCTTAAGCAGTCTACAGCCGTGATATCATTTTACCCATCACGAACAGCCCACCTATCGCATCCTTGAAATTGTGAACGGCCTATGCAAATGCGCAAAATGCTTTCGTCGAAGGAATACAGTACCGGTCACCCAGTCCTCATGTCATCCGTCACAAGGAAAGTGTACAGCTCGCACCTACGTAGCCATATACTCCAGAAGAACTCATGCAAAACGATGCGTGCCTTTCGTTGCATCGATGTCTGAGCTTCGAAGGTGAGCTACCTGTTGCGCGTGGTCAAAACATGCGCAGTTTAGACTACTCCCTTCATGTTCCACCACCACTACACGGCCACATTCGCAGTTTTGCAAGGGCCGACGACATATCATCTGCCTAAGTAAGAGAAAAGTCAACCTCGACCTACTTGACAATGTTGGTCTGCACTTGACATTGTAGATATCTTGGGTGGATAGTACCTTTCCAGATTGATCTGCAATGCATTGTCACTACTCCGATGAAACAGTCTCTCACTTCAGTAGAGCTGCATTCCTTCGAGTCGTCGCATGTCAAGCATCGTTTGACAGGTAGCCTGACAAAAAACCTACTTATTGAGTGGTTGTGCTCCAGGAGGTAGAAGGTCGACACCAAGGAGTCAGTATACCCGCAAAGATATAACCTCGCAGGGCATTCAGGACTTTGGCTGCTGTCAAAATATACAAATACGCCACCTGCGACGAATTCCTCGACATTGCCTTCGTCTAGCAGGAGGAACCTGCAATGAAAGAGAACTCCTTCGTACACAAACCGCGAATGGCTGCTTTCTTTTCAGTTTACGCGCACACAGAAGGTAGCTGAGCCGCGACAGCCATCAGAAATATAAATTCTTCCCTCAGAGTAGACCTTGAGAGCCTTTGGACAAATTAAAAAAACTGTGACTGTACGCCGACTTCGGAGGTTTCGAATAGATACCGTCAAATGAGGAAACTTTGTGCAAATGTTTTCTTTGTTCAAACTGTTTTCGGATGAATTTTGGGTTTGCGTATATGGATCGGCAGGAGCATACCATGACATTCAGTGAAAGATGATTTCCGCGCCCAATGCAGTCTTTAAGTGCGTCTAAATAAATGTTAACAAAATTGTGGCTGTCTTGTAGGTCTTGGGGTTCAAGTAAGTGCACTTACTTGATTTCATGAAGTCGAAAGATGGAACTTTGTGTAAGCGTTTTTTCTGAAAGCTGATTGGCTGTTGATCCGCACCTGGCACTGGTCGTAGGTCGCCTTCACCCCGGTCCGGTAAGCAGTCCAATCTCCCAACCAAAGAATCGCGCGTTGGCCTTACTGGCCTTTGCAGTGCCTAACTGCTAGTGGCAACGCGGTTCTGGTGCAGGGTTCCGTCTAACGGAAACTGTCAGAGCTCACTGTCCTCCAGGAATTGACATCCCTTCAGGGCGAATGATCTGAGCCTCTCTGTTCGACCGCTTATTTCCTGTTGAGAATTCCATGTTCATTGATATTGTTGTAGATTGGCGCCACTCACAGACATAGCTATCAAAACCAGCACCATGGATCATCCTCGACAACGCCGAGCCGCCAGCCAATAGTTTTAAAGTTTTCAAATTTCTGTTGAGGCGTTTTATGTGTTTTTGTCAGTGGGATAACATTACCCCACATTGACCACCGGGACAGAGTAAGCGGCTGAGTAGACCACGTGACTGGTCTTTTTGCCAGCCCGCATCGTGAATGCAGGAATATTAAACTACTTATAACGACGCCATACGGTGCTGCTGGTTGCGAGGTTAGACACACGTCTACTCAGTCGGGGTTTGTGTGTGGCTACTGTATCAGAATTAACCGAAGGTTGTGCTATCAGGAAGTGTCACTGGTTTAGACGCGGCGCCTGCAGTGCTCCATGAGGAAGGAAGATCGGCGGACTATGACGTGGTTTTCAGGTATCGCTAACCTAGTGGTCTGGCTACCACGATCGATTATAACTTTATTCTGTGCCACCGGTTTAGACATTGCTTACACCTGGTATGTGAGGCACGTAGTCCGCCGATCCGACTCACACAGCCATGTGTCAGCGGAGGTTGAATCGATTCTCGGTAGCGTGGTTAAAGACAAGACAAATGACCTCTTATGACTTCATGACGTGTCTCTGTTCTCGACGCTACTGGCATAAGGGCAGAAAGTCAATGCACGTTGTCGTAATTATCATGATGGTTGGTTAACTTACAAGTTCATCAGTTTTGGGCAGACCTTGTGCAACGGCGACCATTGGCGAATTATGCTGTACGGTCGAAATAATTAAAACTTACCAGGTGTCCGATACATCTCCAAACGCATCTGCTATATGCAGTAGCGTCTGTAGTAAGGCAGTTATGCCTTACCTCTGTGCCATCAGGCTGGACCAATTCACCGCAGCCAAGCGGGTCAAGTCACCATCCCTGGGCAGAAAATCATATCACCCACAGCCTTGTGGATCAATCTTTGAGCTCAGAGGCTCAAAGTGGGGGTAGTTCAAACGAACTTGGCTGGGCAACCGGGAAACACTATTCTCCTCTGCAGTCCTTCGTTCATCGGCCTTCACCCACACTCCTTCCTACCCTTCGATCGGCTCATTGTGGTCAATCCATTTGCCACTCACCTAGCCATTACTCCTCGTCTAACCTATCGTCCGGTGAAATAAACCAAAAGACTCCCTACTAAATTCAAGAGCTGATTCACGTTTCAGCTTTCAGTGTCTGTTGTCTCTGCCGAATTGAGCAACAGGAATCACCTGCTGAAACCTTATTCCCCCCTACGTTGACGTATGTTGTTTCAGAGACGATCATACAAGATCCCATCTTGGTTATGCGCTCCACTTTCCGGGTGTCCAGTGGTCTGGAAATAGTGGACCGTGTCCATGGTTTGGGATTTACACTCAACTTCATGGCCGAAGACGTTTTACTGGAGAGGATTCTAGCTTTTACGCTTTTACGCTGTTCGGTTGTCTGGTTCAATTAAGGTCGATGCGAGTCTATGCGGTAAACGGTGTCTATTTGTCGTCAGCATACGCTCCGACAAACTGCACTTTTGGAATCAAGAGGAATTTATTGAGGAGCTACTTATCCGCGACGTTAGTCGAGTGATAATAGTCATCATTAGTCATCAGAGGCAGCAGAATCAGTGTTGAAACTGATGCTTCACTGCCGTACAACCATAAACTTTATCTACTTATATTTAAAGCCCTAGAGTGGAAAGAATAGAAAAGAGTGGGTGAGGGCGGGGACCTGGTGCTGGTCTACCGCGAGCATTTCGAGGTGTTTACATCGTCAAGCACTCAATCAGACAACCTGAATAGAAGTGAGTGGACAGAGTGGATATCCTTGTCGGACACCACTTTTTGTGAGGAAGCCTTCGGAGCGCTCACCATACACTCACACCCAAAAGTATGTGAATATAGGGACCGGATTATGTCCACAAACTTCTTTTGCGTCCCCTGCTGAGCAAGTATAGTTAACAGCACTGACCGATCAACAGAATCAAACGCACGCTGAAAATCAAGGAAAACAAATGTTGTGGGTCGTCTGTACATATGGCGTTGCTCTAACACCTGACGGAGTGTGAAGATGTGGTCGATGCGGCCTCTATCCGGTCGAAACCCCGATCGATGTTCACTGGTCGAGAATCCGCGTGCCGCCGTAAAACGATGAAGAATTAGTAACGTCAGAAGCTTCGTTATAATGGGAGTAAAACTAACACTCCAAGTGGTTACTACATTCACTGCGAGTAATTTTTTTAAGGATGAACACCATTATCGACTCACCCCAGTTGCGTGGGACGGTCTCTCTCTCCTAGAGACCCAAATAGGCTAGCAGGGCACTGGCTGAGGAATCCACCACCGTTCTTGAGCAGAGCTGATGGAAGGTCGTCAGGACCAGGAGCACTGTGCTGCCTGAGTAGAGATATGCACCGGGAAACTTCTGAAAAATAATAGTAATAATGGTTCAGCTGTAGCACACTTTCGGTGCACAGCTGCCATGCAACCCGAAGGAAGGGCGGGGGCTGAGATACTGCCAGGTTGCCCAAGCCTAGACAGGAGCAGCCGAGATGCCGGGCTTGCGTTCGAACTACAGACCTTCGGGTTAGTAAGTTGGTGCCTTAATCACTGAGCTATCTCGGACAGTTCTGAGGCTGGGTGGTGCTCCATATTCACAGTCCCCCTTTCTGTTGAAAACCGACAATCCGGATTAGAAAATGGCGGGTTGCCAATTGAATTGTTGTTCGTGCCCAACAGTCCAAGCGTTCTCCTTAGCTTGATATCAGATAGCCAGTTTGGTCCCTGATAATTTCGCTGACATGAGGCTTCCGAGGACCAGTCGAACGAATCAAATAGAACAGCTTGCGGACTTTCCCAGTATTTTTCGCATCTTTCAGTTCTCCAGCCTTTCGGACCCAAACAGCTTCTTGGTGTGCACGGACACTCAGCTTCACCTGGTGTCGGATGATGCGTCGAGTTGAGTTATAGTTGCGGCCAGGAGGAATCTGTTAGTGGGCCTCCAGCAAACACATGGTCCTCTCAAAGATCCAATGTTTGGGTAAGGTTGTCTGGGTTGTACCGCAAACAGGTTTTGAGTAGCGCTTTAGATACCTGCTCCCAGTGGCTGTTAATATCCGACATCGTTCGACAGTCGTCCGAGGAGCCGGTTCTGATAGGCCCGATTGATCCCTGGGTCCACCAGCTTCCTATCGGTTAAGCGAGGCGCAATGGAAAGCAACAGCGGATAGGGGGATAGTCGGAGTCCACGCCGGTAGCCCAGAAGGAGGGCGGGCAGTGATCGACCCTCGCTACCGGTAACTGACAACGATGTGGTCTATTTGCATTCGGGGCTGGTTAATTGGTGAGCACCACGTTGTCAAGGGATTTGCGCTATTTCGGAAATTGGTAGTACAAAGCAACAGCCTGTGATCGGCACACATCTGAAGCAGGTGCTTTCCGTTGTCCGTGAGTCTCGTATCCGATCCAAGATGACCACCCAGTCGGGCCTTGGCCGTGGCTCTGTCTACTCACCTGAGCGTTAGTGTCACTAGCAACCGACACGATGTCTGAGCATTTAGCCTGTCGTAAAACAGCACCTAGTGTCATAGAAACTGTCTTTCCCAGCTTGAAGGCCAGTCAGTCGGGGCACAGTCAGACATAAATAAACAGTTTGCGATGGACCAAAACAATCAATTTCAATCCATTTATCAGCTATAAACCGTGTGCCATAGGCACAATGGTTCCAGCGGCTACAGTTTCCATCACCGGAAAACGGCAAAGTGGGACATACAACCAAGCCTTGGAGGCGAAGGCATATTCAGTTTTTTCGGAAATTGGGTAGCTACGCATTGAACTCGATAGCGTTGGTGCACGAGCGCCACTGACTGCGCGACTGGGCCATTTCTGCCAATGTCATTAACCACTGGTGATTAGAGTCCCGGGGTCCCCATTCAGGGAGGCGGCAGTCGCCCGCCTGACTAAGTTTAGTGGTTAGTGTTTTCGTACTTCGTTGCCAGATCGTATATCGTCCACTTCCCGGTCGCTTCCACTCAGTACAGGGCGGAAAAAATAGCTCTGTGAGGCAGACGGTCTTCTGGTACGCGGAGTGCATGTCCCAACCAGCAGAGCCTATGAAGCGTGAGTAATCCGTCTATCGCGTGAGAGTTCATTCTTCCTAAGATCATCTGGGGTACCTCAGCATTACTAATCCGATGCTCCCACCAGACCTGACCAATGCTTCGGAGACACCGATGATCAAACACTGACATTTTGCGTATGTCCTCTGCGCGTAGGGGCCACGTCCATAAAAAAAATCGTCCAGCTGTAACATCCTTCCGGTGCCTAACGGCCATGCAACCCGAAGGAAGCACGAGGGCTGGGATACTGTCAGGTCGCCCAAGCCTAGACAGGACCCGATATTCCTGCTGCCCACGTTGTCCACCAGTATGCCGGTGGTAGCGGCAACAATTCCACTGGCGGAACAGACAACACGAAAATGAGTGAACACACTGAATATGTGATACGGGCAGCGAGGCCAGACCTTAGAATCATCGACTGAGAGCCCCTGATAATCATTCAGTCATGTTATGAGCATTCCACTAATGTTAAGATGGGTACTATAGGTAACCGGTTTGCTGCCACCCGTCCTCTCTAAGTGTTTCCTCATACTCAGAAAACTCATTGACAAGGGTGGTCCTAACTGCCTGCTCATGGCTAGGGTGATTAATAACAACCGTTCAGCTGTAACACCCTTTCGGTGCCGAACTGCCATGCAACCCGAAGGAAGCACGAGGGCTGGGATACTACCAGGTTGCCCAGGCCTAGACACGGGAAGTCGAGAGGCAGAGGTGGGGTTCGAACCACGGACCTTCCGGTCAGTAAATTCGCGCCCTAACCACTTGGGCCATCTCGCATCTATAAAGCAGTATGGATCGTACCACCGCATTGTAAACTCTTCTCTTGACAGACAAGCTCACATCACGTCGGCGGCATAGATGTCGGAGGTTGGAAAAAGCTGTCCTGGCCTTTCCGATTTGGAAAATAATCTCATCTCCAGCCAGTCTACCGGAACTTATAGAGCTGACCAGGTAAACAAATTTATCTACCACGTCGATTGGCTCATCTGCATGAATTGTGGTTTTGGTCCCACCCAGTCTTGTAGCAGCACTTAACACTTTGCAAGTGTGAAGTACATGCCAAACCGTACGGCAGAGTTATTTAGGTTATTCAAAATCGTTTGCATACAGAGTCCCCATATAGGAGAGAAATTTGGGAAGGACACCTTGGATCGCCAGACACTGCCAAAGTTCCGGACGATCGACAGGATCAAAATAAGTATTCAAATCAAGAAAAACGACCAACGTGGGACGTTTGAAGGAGTGGCCCTGTCCAAGAGTTTAGCTCAAGGTAAAGATATGGTCGATGCATCCTCGACCAGGTCGAAACGCTGCTTGATTCTCACGAATCTGTTTCTCCCAATAATCCACCAGCCTGCGCAAAATAATGCCAGAGAGCACCTTAGATGTGACGGATACCAGGCTGATACCACGATGGTCTTCACATGACGTTTCGGTTTCCTTCTTGAAAACTGGGATGACGGTTAAAGAGCTCCATTCGGCTGGTATTCTGCTTTCGTTCCAAATCTTCTGCAGTATGGTTGTCAAACTGTTCACCAGGACCTCACCACCGTCTTTGAAGAGTGCGGGGTGCAGACCACCCGGGCCAGGTGCCTTGTCGCGCTTCAGGATTGATATCTCCCACTGGATTTCGGTTGTTGATGGCGGGTTGTTGTCAGTATTCAGTACGGGTTCGCTGAATTCTTCCAACGGTTGTGTTGAAGGAGACCAGATGAGCAGTTATTTAAAGTGCTCGGCCCACAGCTCAAGACGACGATTGAGGGAGTGAATGGCCATTTCGTCTTTTTCGCATATTGTTTCATTGACACCTGCCTTATTTTGACAGGTTGATCGAATCAGCTAAAACAGGGCACGGCTTCTGCCTGTAGCGGAAGCCTTCTCTACCACTTGGGCCTTTGAAATCCACCAGCGTTCCCTGCCATTCTTCAAGCTCCTGATTATCCGGTAGTTGAGGGATCTGCGTGCGCCACCACAGTCGCTATTCGGACAGAGTGGATATCCTTGTCGGACACCACTTTTTGTGAGGAAGCCTTCGGAGCGCTCACCATACACTCACACCCAAAAGTATGTGAATATAGGGACCGGATTATGTCCACAAACTTCTTTTGCGTCCCCTGCTGAGCAAGTATAGTTAACAGCACTGACCGATCAACAGAATCAAACGCACGCTGAAAATCAAGGAAAACAAATGTTGTGGGTCGTCTGTACATATGGCGTTGCTCTAACACCTGACGGAGTGTGAAGATGTGGTCGATGCGGCCTCTATCCGGTCGAAACCCCGATCGATGTTCACTGGTCGAGAATCCGCGTGCCGCCGTAAAACGATGAAGAATTAGTAACGTCAGAAGCTTCGTTATAATGGGAGTAAAACTAACACTCCAAGTGGTTACTACATTCACTGCGAGTAATTTTTTTAAGGATGAACACCATTATCGACTCACCCCAGTTGCGTGGGACGGTCTCTCTCTCCTAGAGACCCAAATAGGCTAGCAGGGCACTGGCTGAGGAATCCACCACCGTTCTTGAGCAGAGCTGATGGAAGGTCGTCAGGACCAGGAGCACTGTGCTGCCTGAGTAGAGATATGCACCGGGAAACTTCTGAAAAATAATAGTAATAATGGTTCAGCTGTAGCACACTTTCGGTGCACAGCTGCCATGCAACCCGAAGGAAGGGCGGGGGCTGAGATACTGCCAGGTTGCCCAAGCCTAGACAGGAGCAGCCGAGATGCCGGGCTTGCGTTCGAACTACAGACCTTCGGGTTAGTAAGTTGGTGCCTTAATCACTGAGCTATCTCGGACAGTTCTGAGGCTGGGTGGTGCTCCATATTCACAGTCCCCCTTTCTGTTGAAAACCGACAATCCGGATTAGAAAATGGCGGGTTGCCAATTGAATTGTTGTTCGTGCCCAACAGTCCAAGCGTTCTCCTTAGCTTGATATCAGATAGCCAGTTTGGTCCCTGATAATTTCGCTGACATGAGGCTTCCGAGGACCAGTCGAACGAATCAAATAGAACAGCTTGCGGACTTTCCCAGTATTTTTCGCATCTTTCAGTTCTCCAGCCTTTCGGACCCAAACAGCTTCTTGGTGTGCACGGACACTCAGCTTCACCTGGTGTCGGATGATGCGTCGAGTTGAGTTATAGTTGCGGCCAGGAGGAATCTGTTAGTGGGCCTCCAGCAAACACATGGTCCTCTCAAAGATCCAATGTTTGGGTAAGGTTGTCTGGGTTGTACCGCAAACAGGTTTTGAGTAGCGCTTTAGATACCTGCTCCCAGTGGCTGTTAATATCCGACATCGTTCGACAGTCGTCCGAGGAGCCGGTTCTGATAGGCCCGATTGATCCCTGGGTCCACCAGCTTCCTATCGGTTAAGCGAGGCGCAATGGAAAGCAACAGCGGATAGGGGGATAGTCGGAGTCCACGCCGGTAGCCCAGAAGGAGGGCGGGCAGTGATCGACCCTCGCTACCGGTAACTGACAACGATGTGGTCTATTTGCATTCGGGGCTGGTTAATTGGTGAGCACCACGTTGTCAAGGGATTTGCGCTATTTCGGAAATTGGTAGTACAAAGCAACAGCCTGTGATCGGCACACATCTGAAGCAGGTGCTTTCCGTTGTCCGTGAGTCTCGTATCCGATCCAAGATGACCACCCAGTCGGGCCTTGGCCGTGGCTCTGTCTACTCACCTGAGCGTTAGTGTCACTAGCAACCGACACGATGTCTGAGCATTTAGCCTGTCGTAAAACAGCACCTAGTGTCATAGAAACTGTCTTTCCCAGCTTGAAGGCCAGTCAGTCGGGGCACAGTCAGACATAATAAACAGTTTGCGATGAACCACGCTTTTTGGGTATTCTTTCACAGACGTTGCCAAGCGAACCGCGCAAAGGAACGGGCATCCAGTCAAGTAGAGACGCTTCTATTCGGTCGCTCAAAACAATATTCAACCCAGAACATCCAGCTGCAGTGGCATCTGCAACACCATAGGTGCACACCCGGAACCTGGAAGTCAGTCCAATTAAAGTACCTGCGTTCTGCATCCTTGCTTCGGAAAGACAGCATAAATCAGTGAAGAAGAAATCGAATATCCGAGCAAGATTCGCTAGTTTTCCCGCCTGCTTCATTGTGCAAACCTGACGAAGAAACTGGACCCTAACGTGGTATGACGGCTTGTGCACCACCACGACCCACTGGGCAAGGTTGGAGGGTGCCCGCGCGACACTCGCGAAGTATTTCACGTCAGGTCGGTCAATGGGTAGAGGTCTAGCCAACAGACTCCTGGATCTCCAGGTTGGGGGTGGGACATGTATGGCGCCTTATTCTGAAAAATTAAGATGCACCTGCATTTCCTGCCAAACACCACTGCATTGCGTCAGGTTTTTGAGCCAAAGGTTTCGACCAAGGGGCCTAATCGTCATGACAGTATCTCAGTCCATGTACACCCATGAATTGCACACATACAAACCAAATAAACTCACACCACATCAGTCGTCGCTACCAACCGGGTCGCCTTAGTTGCTGCATACGGGAGGGCGGGTAAGCGAAAACAGGTTACTGCTGACGCCTCATTCTTTCTCCGTTACATTTTTCTTCACCATCTCCCCACTTCATTAAGAATTCTCTCCTCGTAGGACGACGGTTAGTGCTGATGAGTCCGTTCGTCCTGCAACCGTTTGCAAACAACCTCTATGCATCATCTGAGGCCACATCCTCAGGTAGATCAAAATCAATCTTTAGGCCTTGACACCAGTCTATCTGGCTGCTTTCAATAACCGCACTGTGAAGCAAGCAGGACGACAAGCTGCCCTTGCTCTCACACTGGGCTCGCTTGACATTGATGTGCTCTGTATCAGGAACACGAATTCAAGATGTACCCACAGTGGCTGAGCTAACCGCCCCATCAATCTCCACTTGCTCCCAGCTGCGCAACTCAGGGGACTCAGAGGATACTGCGGTAGGATGTGCAGGGTTTGGTATCGTCCCAAGTCACTGAGCGAAAGGATCCTTGCTTGACTGGATACCCGTTGATAGTCGCTTCTGTGCGGTTCACCTGGCAACGTCTGCGAAAGATCCTCACAAGCGGAAGCTGATCGCTATCTGTTCATCGTGTACACCCCAACCAACTTAGCCTCGACACCACTAAAGGCGAGTTTTATGAAGCCCTGAATGCTCTGTTGCGGTGAGCTAAAAGCTAAGATATCGTTGTGGTTGCGCATCTGAGATTCGATGAGCTGTTCGATATGGATTGGAGTTGGTACCTACGGACAATAGGAAGTAATGCTTAAGCTGTGTGCTGGCAGCGGGTCGTTTTAATGCATTACTAACTTCCGAAACAGTCACAGGGTGTCCTACACCGGCGTCCCGGCTACGGACTCACATCGATCACACTGCCACCAGTTACTGATGGCAGTCAATAACTGACTGTCGCTCGTTTTGGATCACCTCTGTGGATTCCGAACATGCCCTCGTCCGGAGTCGCTTCTCCCTTCAATTTCCAGGGCGTCGTAAGGTGCGGACGAATCGCCTGGCAACCGAAAGACTGGCAGGTCCAGATGTTTGTCCGAAATTACCAGAATCGGCTTCTGGAGTCTCTTCAAACTGCTCCATCATCAGATGTGAACTAATGCTGGAGCGAGATCAACACCTACTTGCACAGTGCTGGGAGTTGTGCCTGAGGCACGGCCCTACCAAGCAAACGAAAGCAGTGGGTATAAGACCGAACAATGGCACTGCTCAAGTATCAGAGAAGTATTCACGCCGGTGCCGAACGTAACTTGGCTCGACGAAATATCAGACGCCAAGTGAAGGTGAGCCTGCTCGCCGACCGTGAAGCCAGGAGGACTCGGAAATCTGAGGAAAGAGAAGTGGTCCGGGAAGCCAGGAATGCCCGAAAATTATTTCACTTTATCCGTGTGACCGCTACCAGGAAACCACATTTGAGTGAAACCATCAAGGACCAGAATGGAGCGACCATCTTTAATAAACACCTCAATCAGCGGGCCGAATGTTTCGAAAAAGTTATCGTGGCCATCAGCTACCACTTACCTGGAGCCTAGAGTTGACGCCAACCCCTGGACGGGGAACGTGGAACCCCATAAGGCTCGGAGTTTTATGACTGCACATGTTCTCTCAAGTGCCACCGAGCTCCTGGTCCGGATGACCTCCCACTCACCTTGTTAAAACACTGGAGTGAAGTTTTCAGTCAGCGCTTGTCTGACCTACATTTGGGAAAAGGATATTGTCCCAGACAACTGGGGATAATCGGTGATAGTGCCCATTTCCAAAAGGGTGGTCGTAGTGAGTGTGGTAACCACAGGGAAATCAGCTGGACCCCGGTAATAACGAGAATGTTGGCGTCACTTGTGCCTCGTCGCCTTATGGTGGTCCGTTGAACACTGATTCGAGAGCAGCAGGAGGGGTTCCGGCCTGGTGTGGGTTGTGTTGATCAAAATTTCACGTTCGCAAGGTGCTAGAACAACGCCATATGTATAAACGACCCACAGTTTTAGTAGTACTGGATTTACAAGGCGCATCCGATTCAGTTTATTAGTATACTCTCCTTAGCATGCTTGCCCATGAAGGAATACTCTGGAAGTTTGTGAATATAACAAACTGTTTATATTCTCAAATGTCTGCACGAGTGAGACTATACGGAGACATCCCAAAAAGCTTGCGTACATGAAGCGGTGTCCATCAGGGGTGCCCACTTCCTCGATTTTTATTTAATTTCAAGATTGATGAATTAATGAGACAAACGCTGGAATATCTTTAAAACCTGGTGTGCGAATAGCAGCTGACGAAAACCGTGTCAATCTGGGATATGCAGACGACATCGTTCTCGTCTTCCAAGAGGAGGAGAAGGCGCATGTGTTTTTGGATGGACTGACCAGTCATCCTGTATTTTGGTATGGACTTTGCACCCATAAATTGCAAGGCCACGCTCCTGAATACGATCCAGGGAGAGGTACTCGAAGTCGTGGAGCGTTTCACCTGCAAGACCCGGGTCGCCTTTGCTGATTTGAGACACCTATATCCCTGAGTCTCAAGAGATATGTATCAGGCTAGAGTACGCGCTGTTTCGTTGTATGGTTGTGAGACTTGGCCTGTTCGAGCAGCGGAGCTGAGAAATCTTCAGGTGTTCGATAATCGTTGTCTCAGAACCGTATGTTGTGTGGGTTGGTGTCGGTGAATCCGTAACAAGGCGATTAGAAAGTGAGTTTTTGGTTAAACAACAGGAACTACCGTTGAAGGATGCGTCCAGTACCAGAAGCTGCGTATGCATAAGCGTCGCTTGCCAAAAAGAATGCTGCTTTCCGTGCTCGATCCGGAGTGGCGGAAGCAGAGAGGTGGCCAATCCTTGAGCTGGCAGAGTGGTGTGACTCACCTTTCAGGATGAGAACCGAGTGATACCCATTGCCTCTGGTTGGAGACGCTGCAAGGTATGGCTGCTAATCGAGGTCAATAGCGTTACTGTCAGTTTCTATCCAGATTGTTTGAATGAGTGTCTGGAGGTGTAGGAACCTCGGAATGATTGTGGTCGACTGGCACTAAGTCCCCTCCCCGTCCACTTTTGGTCTTTTCTTCAAAATAAGGCTTTCAAATAAATCATAGTTGCACGGCAGCGAGGCATGCGTTGAACATTGATAACATGTTATCGATGATGAAGACTATACTTCTTTGACAGAATCAGTGTCCTTGTCAAAAATGAAGAATTTTCACTAGCGGAGCATGTACAGCAGTCCTTAGAAAATTCGAGGAGACTTAGGGAACGCTATGGTCGTGACAGACGACTACAATGCACCTTTGGTTATCGAGACGGACGCCTCATACATAGCCATTGCTGCAACTGAGTTGGACTGACTGATCTGTGGCCTTCTATTCTAGAACATTGACATCGAGCGAAAAGAATCGCTCTGATATTGAGAAAGAAGCACACGCCATCAGAATCTATCCGAAAATGACAGTATCTCTTCCAGAAGCACTTGAAGCTTATCACCGACCAACGGTCGGTGAGCCGCAGGAAAGTGAGATAGGCCATGAAATCCGGCGATGGGAAATGGAACTCTGTGCCTTTAGCTGCGATTTCAGCTACCTACCTGGAAAAAACTGGTGGCTGATGCTTTATAACGTAACTTATGCGCCAACGTGATGAGCAATGATAGGATAAAGAACTACATGATCCCTTGTGCCATCCCGGAGTTACGGGCATGCATCTCTTCGTTCTTTCCAAAAAACTTGCTGTTTTCCCTCCAAGATATAAAAGACCACTTAAAAATGTACGACTTATGCCGCCGTCAAACCGCAAGTTTAGAAGCCACTCCCGCTACGCTCATCGGAGCGACCCAGCAATTAGGATTTGGCATGGACTTTAAAGAAAAGTTGTCTCCCGTTACTCGTAACCACTATCTCCTTACCGTCGTTGGTGAGTTTTTCCAGTTTCCTGTTAGACTTTCCCCGTGCAAACACTTATTAACTGTCTACACAAATTGTTCTCTTGTTTGGTATACTTGCGGACGTACATTCGGATCGTGGCTCCTTATGCATACCCGACAAAATATCGGCATTCCAGAGGACAGAGGAGTTTGTACCACTAAACAACTGCTTACAACCCACCAGAGGAACAGGCAGATCGGACGTTACAAGAGGACACTGATGCGCAGTCCAACTTAGACTTAAGACGAAAAGCCTTCACGTCACTGGGAGCCGGCTCTACCAGACGCCATTTAGCCCTGCATCCCCACGAATGCCACTCTACATGAACATATGCTTTGTGTCCAATGCCAGTCATCCTGTGGTTTATCTGTACCACCGTATCCATCTAAGTACACCACGACCTGCTCTCCTGAAAAGATTCGCGCATCTCAAAGTATGAGGCAGTCGAACTAACACATTGCAATCCGTACCACCCCAAGTTTGTTTTTCATGCGGAAAAGGACGCTCCGTACCACCCCAAGTTTGTTTTTCATGCAGAAAAGGACGCACTGGGCATGTACCCCTCAAGGACAAAGCTTTTGGCTTATATTTGGGCAGTGTCTCACGTACTAAAATTGCACATTCCTGTTTTTCCGAGTGAGGTCTAGTAGTGGCTCGTGTTAGTATGTCCATCTGGCGGATTTCTGCTTCCAGCGGTTCCGAACTTTGCGAAGTGCGAGCGCATCATGGATGCTTCTCCCAGCAGTTCGATAGTGCAGCTGTCCCCAGACCAAACTCGAACGTGATTGGTTGACGGGTCAAGGATTCACGAATTCAAGGATACACGAATTGATACACCGGATCGAGGCTTTCGCCCAAGGTTCCCGGGTTGGTTTCGTTCTTGTCGCCCAGCGGCTGTCGTTCAACTGAAAGGCACAAGTGAAAAAGGTGTAGCACTGCTGTTTAAGTTCTTAGCGCGGAGCACTATGCTTGACAACGCGAGTACTCGAATAAATGTCTAATAGTTCCTTGGACTGGGCTCTAGAAGGAACGTGGACAACCGCCTGAGGAAGGTTATTCCACGCACTAAATTCTCGAAGTGAGAAGAATTGTTGCCCAACAAAGGTGTGCATCCTGGGCTAGAAAATCTTTTCACCATGTACCCGCCGCGTTAGTTGAGTCGATGGCAAAAACCTGTTGGCCAAACCTTGTCCAAACAGGACATAATTAAGCGTTAAGTCTCCTCGATAGCGACGATACCGGGGAAAATAAATCAAGCACCGCAAGACGCGTTTCCTTTCCACGGGTTTAGGGTCAGAAACTGTTTTTGTGGCAGATCGTTGGACACGCGCAGTGAGGGTTACGTCCATTTTGCGTCCTGATTAGACATCTTAGGTGGCATATTCAAGAAGCGGTCTGACGTAGGCTCCATAGAGTATCTGGAATTTCATGCGAGTAGACGAGGAAGGTATGCCGCATCATCCGTAGAACGGCGAATGTCTTCTGAGCCGACGTCTCATGGTGCAGTGAGAAGGACATGTTCGAAGAGGGACAGATACCCAACTCCTTTTTAGTATCAATCTTCGTAATGTTTTTAGCCATTCCGTCCATATATGAAAAGAATCGCCTAGCGAAGTTTGGACCCACTTTTCCTCATTCAGAGGAAAATGTCAGACCAGTGCCCACTGCTTTGCGGCGTCGAAATCCGTTTGGTCTTCGCTAACGTTGGGAACGCAAGATTTCAGATCGCCCTCAAAAAGTAGACATTGACTCGGCTGCGCATCTGAAAGGTCACTGACGTGGCTCAGAGCCAAGAGTGGTTCTAAGACAGGACCTTGATGAACTGCTCTAGAGGCAGCTGCCAGGAGCGTAGGTCGAACTGTGTTTCAATCGGAATATTATACCAAATAGGAACTCCTTAATCCAGTGTAGGGTCACTTTCTGAATTCCAGTAGACTCGACCTTGTTTAGCGGCGGAAATTTTGGGTCCCATTTGAGTGCTTCTGTGAAGCCGATACGGCAGCCGTCGTGAGTTATTCTTATTTTGGCTGGAAGGTGCAAGGTGATGAAACGCATTCCGTAGCGAGCCATCCAAGCCAAGATCATCTTCCGAAAAGCTTCATATCTTCAGTTCAACACGGATTTCTACCAAACCGTTCTTGCGTGACGAACATGCTCGTATTCATGGACAGCTTAACCCAACAGGGGAGAGACTATACCGGATGCCACTGATTCCCTATGCGAATCAACGGCGATCAGCGGTAATTTTCCTTGTGTTCTGACTACTCACGAGTAACGTAACTTACCCCGTTTATTACGACGCCGTTTTGTTTTTCTCGCTGCTGGTTTTCCTGTTTCGGTCCTACTTAGGGTATGCTTGTTCTTCAGTAACTGACGTCAATATTTGTAATCCGTCCGTCATTGGTCGCAAGTTCGTCTCAGTCGTACCTATTCTCGAGCGTCTGCTCCAACAGAAAACGGACCGACCGAGAGTCGAACTCAGAGTTCCCCGGATGGCGGGCAGGCGCACTAGCCACTACACCAACCTGACGCCGGAAAGACTCTATTTTTGTATTATCTGTATTTTACATCTACCAGACAGCTTTTGGTGAGATTTGTTTTAAACAGCCCTAACCGCGCAGTCTGATTTGTCACGTGAGACGAGCTACCGCGTCACCACCGACCGAAAGACAGTCCCTTTACCTCCCAAACGTACTGGTTGTTTCTGCGCCGTTGTCACCCTATACGGCCAACTCACACTGACAGACTGCCCGTATATGTATGTTTGTACATCGTTTAGTGCTTACTTGTTGTTGCTTGTAGAAATCCCTGCCGCTTCATTGACTATTTTCCGCTCCCGCCGATTGCGTCATTATTGATTGTACGTTCGCTTAATTTACGATGCTTACTAACCCGTTGTTTGTAGAACCAGTTCCTGTCAGTCTTCAATATATCGTCTGCTGCCCGTCTGTCTGCTCTTATTGTCCACTGGCTACGAACTGCGTATAATCTAGTAGTCGCAATCGTCCTGTGAGATCCATAGCCACCCGGATCTTACAAAGTTAATCAATATCGCAAGATCAACAGGCGTTTTTTGTCATGTCTGGCGAACATTCCGGTAATTTTCCCGACCTTCCTCCGCTGGAGTACTTCCCGACGCCCGAGCGAGAGCTCCCCACCGATCTGAAAGACAGAGCTGCTTGGTTAGAAATGGAGATGGCCAAGGTCCGCCGAGAGATGGCTAACCTCCAAGTTTCTGCTGCAGCTACAGACAGAAGACGCCGAGACTCCGTTGGAACTCCTTCCTATCCATTTGACCAGGAAGGGGCAGCTACCCCAATTATCCGGTGACGCCTCCAAAGAATCCACAGACGGCGTCTACGTCATACCCACATCTTCCGGAGCTACTCAACCTCTGTATGGGTATGCCTCAGAGGAAAGTACCAAAGTTCGATGGTAACCCTCTGAACTACTGGAAATTTCTGAGGGGTTTCACCAGTGGAGTTACTCAATACGTTACAGACCCGGCAAATCGTCTGGCCTTCCTGATCGATGCGTGCGAAGGTGAAGCACGAGAAGCCATCGACCACTGCACGATACTCGAGCCAGAACAAGGCTACCAAGAAGCCTGGAAGATCCTGGGTCGCCGATTTGGCAACCCTTCGGTCATTGCAAGGCAGCATATTGCGTCTATCACCACCGGGCCAGCCATCAAACCGAATGATGCCAGCTCCCTACTAAAGCTAGCTGACGCAATGAAAGCATGTTGGTTGGTCCCTCGCAGCTGAACTACTCATCCGAACTCAACACCAGAACGACCATAGGGGCTATCATTAACCGTCTCCTCGTCTACCATCCAGTCGCACTGGTTCGATCGAGCCTCGGAAATCCTCAGGAAGAACCGAGAACCCAATTTCGTTGATCTGACAGACTACATTCAAGACCGAGCAGACTCGTTGTCGGTTAGAGAGTCCTATTTACCGAGTGTTTCTCCACCGAGCACCAGTAGATCAGAACGCCCCCGCAGCTTCGTAACGACACCATCGCCAAGGTTCTCTACACTCATGACGGCTTCTGTGGCTAATAAGCCTAGAGTGGAGAACATAGTACGACGGTGACCCGTCCGTGCTTGTACTGCGGCAAAATACACTACCTCGATCAATGTACGCAATTCGTCCGCCTAGACGCTGATGCCCGAGCAAAGTTCGTCCACTCAGCTGTACTTTGCGAACTTTGCCTCAAGCCGAGACATAACGCGAAACAGTGCCGATCGAGGCGATGTTGCGGACTTAATGGCTGTGGTCTACACCACCCATTGCTCCATCCGCCCACTCAGCCTTCAGCTAAATCACGAGGCCAACATGCCAGGAAGAATGCCGCTCAGACCTCAGCGTCAACTGTGCCAGCGGATCGTGCAGCCGGACGACCGTGGCGCTTGGCGTATTGCCTGTAACTCTCCGTGGCCCCCGTGGAGTTTGCAGAGTCAACGCACTTCTTGACAGCGGTTCAGATTCCACGATGTTGAAAGAGGATGTAGCCTTAAATCTCGGGTTATCGGGATTGTCCACAAACATAAGCGTCGCTACTCTCAACGGTCAGAATGAAGTATCGACTACTCGGGTCAGTTTTGATATAGATACATCGCCACCGGCCGAGACGCCGCAATCTGTCAAAGCATGGACCGTTCGTCAGCTTCCGTCGATTACCCGAACCTTGCCAACGAAAGAGCAGTGGTCTAAGTGGGATCACTTGAAAGGAATCCCGTTCGAAAATGCCGGAAGCCAACCAATATCCCTGTTGATCGGGATGGACGTGCCGATGGCACATTGGGTGCTGAAAGCCGAACGGGCAAGCCACATGAGCCTTACGCTAATCGAACACCACTCGGATGGGTCCTTTTGGGCCGATAAATAACACAAACGACAGGTTGGCCCGGATCAATCAGCTCAGCAGCCATGTGGAAGACAATCTGGATTCAAAGTTAGAGGCCATGTTCGACACAGAGTTCAGAGACCCACCATCATACTCCTGCGTCGCAGGCTGACGAACAGGCATTAGCTGTTGTAGAGTCTTCGCTGAGACTGACGGATGGACGTTACGAAATCGCTCTGCCCTGGAAAGGGTTGCCCGAGCTTACCGTCAAATTATCTTGTTGCTCGTCAAAGACTCAACTCCCTTGGTAAGAGACTCATCAAGGACAGGCATCTCCACGATCTCTATGTGACAGCCGTCAATGAGTATCTGGTCAAAGGATACGCTGAACCTGTCAATCATCACCCCGAGACCGAGCGTACTGGACGAATTTGGTACTTGCCACATCATCCGGTGGTTCACCCTCACAAGCCGAATAAGGTGAGAGTTGTCTTCGATTGTGCATGTCAAGTGCAAGGGAACTCCCTAAACTCACAGCTGCTCACTGGTCCAGACATCGTGAATAGTCTACTGAGTCCTTCTTCGTTTCCGCCAGTACAGGTACGTAGTTACGGCAGATATTGAGTCGATGTTTCATCAAGTGAAGGTACCTGAATCCGACAGAGACGTGTTACGTTTCCTATGGTGGGAACGTGGCGACGTTGAGCAGGCCCCGAAGACTTACCGTATGACTGTACACCCCTTTGGCGCAACGTCGTCACCCTTCTGCGCCAGTTTCGCTCTGAAGCATGCCATCAGGAGCCACGCCAGTGTTTCGAACCACGCTGAGTTATTAGCAGCGGAACGAGCATTTTATGTAGACGATTTGCTGTTTAGTGCCACTTCTCCAGAACGTCTTGCCGCCGTCGCCTTTAATTTGAAGGTAGCCCTGGCAGCCCGCGGATTCCGATTGACGAAGTGGTGGACAAATGAGCCCGTCCTCTTAGCTAAAATCCTCTTGAGGATCGTGCACAGCGAAACCTTGATGTAGATCTGCAACCGCCTTCGTGGCATCGAACACTTGGGGTTCAATGGGACATGTCGACTGATGAATTCCTGTTTCAAGTGGATACCCAGTTTGAAACTCCTACGAAGCGCAGAATGCTATCACATAGCCTCTCTGTATGACCCCATGGGATTTGTCTGCCCGGCTCTACTGCCTGGGAGGCTGCTGTTTCAACAGCTTTGTAGGCTTCAGGTTAAGTGGGATGAAGAATTGAGCGTCGAAATCGTGCAAGCGTGGCAGAAGTGGAGACGATCCATGGTTGCTCTCACCGAACTGAGAATTCCGAGATGCCTGTCCTCTAGGGATGCTGTTCCCCAATCTTACGAACTCCACTGTTTCTCGGATGCCTCAGAAAGGGCTTACGGAGCAGTTCTTTATCTTCGGTTGCGGAATGAGGGCCACCAACAATGTTACTTTTGTGGGGCAAGTCTCGTGTTGCTCCTCTGAAGGCCGTCACGATTCCTCGTCTGGAGCTTACGGCTGCCCTGCTGTCTGCAAGAATGGCCACGCAAGCGAGAGAAGAGTTGTCTCTGCCGATTAAGTCGACTACGTTCTGGACGGATTCGATGGTCGTCCTTCAGACACTCCGCAACACAACTACACGTTTCCAGAGTTTTGTTGCCATACACGAACTCACAGATGTGCGTCAGTGGAAGTACGTTGACGGTAGAAACAACCCAGCGGATATCGCATCACGAGGTGTGTCTCCAGCAGAATTAGGGCGCAGTTCCTGGATCCGAGGTCCGACCTTCTTGCTGGACGAAGAGTCGTCGTGGCCAACAGAACCAAGTCTACAAGCTCCGCTTCCTTCAGCAATGATGAAGAAAACCCAGAATTGCACAGTTGCTTACGCACAGTCAACCATCTCTTGGTTGGATAACCACTATGGCAGTTGGACGAAGCTCTTGAGGGCCATTACGTGGCTCAGACGGTTTTGCTCTCTGATCGGGAAACAATCCAACTCCACGACCAACCCCGTTCGTCATCTGACTCAGCACGAGATAATGGAATCATCGATTTACGTTTCAAAGTTAGTCCAGGAAACCGCGTTCCCAGACGAGCTCCGCATACTGAGCAAGAAACCCGACGGTGACAAGCGTACGTTAGTCTGTCCGCCAGTCCACTTCGTAAGTTGAATCCTTTCTACGATCGCGGTATACTTCGCGTAGGAGGTCGCCTCCGATGGGCTGCCTTACCTTTCGAGACCAAGCACCCTATCATACTACCAAGGAGACACTTCGTCACCACACTTATCATAAAACACTACCACGAAAGCTACGGCCATGTGGGCGTTGGACAAGTGCTGCAGTGCGCAACAGATACTGGGTTGTGCAGGGGCAAGCCGCCGTCAGGTGCGTCCTTTCGTCGTGTTATCATTGCCGTCGATGGTTTTCGCCGCCGTGCTACCAAATGATGGCTCCCCTTCCAACTGAACGAACCAACTGCAGTCGTAGACCATTCGCATTCACCGGGGTGGACTACGGGCCTCTGTTAGTCAAGCGAGGACGTGGCACCGAGAAACGATATGGCTGTGTATTCACTTGCATGACCATCCGTGCCGTTCACATCGAGGTGGCCCATACCTTGGACACGACTTCGTTCCTATGTGCGTTCTCGAGATTTGTTGCCAGACGAGGCAGTCCATTAAAGCTTTATAGTGACAACGGCACCAATTTCAGAGGGGCTGAAGCTGACGTGAAGGAATGTCTTCGTAAATGGGATCAGGATAAGCTGGCGACCAAGCTACTAGAGCACGGTGCGACTGGGTGTTCTCCGTACCGAAGGCCAGTCATCGTGGAGGTATTTGGGAGAGATCGATACGGAGTATCAGGCGAATTCTGCGCGCCCTATTAGGAGATAGACTGGTAGGCGACGAGACGCTGCAGACAACCTTGACTGAGATCGAAAAGATCCTCAACGACCGCCCCTTAGTAAAACTGACTTCGGACCCTAATGACTACGCAGCTTTAACGACAAATCATTTGTTGCTCTTGAGCGCGAATCCTGCAGAGGCCAGTCATCGTGTTGATTCACGGAATCTAACTAAAGCCTGGAGACACGCCAACCACTTAGCCGACCTATTTTGGAACCGGTGGATAAAGGCGTACCTCCCAACCTTGCAGACGATATCAAAGTGGCTTAAGCAAGGCAGGAGCCTGAACGAAGGTGACCTTGTTTTATTGGGAGATATCTCGACACCCAGAGGGCAGTGGGAGAAGGGCATCGTCGAAAGGGCAGTTCAATCGACGGATGGTGCAGTTAGAGAGAAGCGATCGTAAGAACCAGCCGGGAAACATTACGTCGAGACGTTCGCCAGCTCTACTTGCTGGAGGCCTGTGGCCAGGATGGTGTGTGCTTCGAGGAACGGAGAGACAGTGGCTGGGTCTGCTGGCTCAATCCCCACGTAAACCTATGGCTGGGGGAGTGTTGATTGCCTATGCGAATCAACGGCGATCAGCGGTAATTTTCCTTGTGTTCTGACTACTCACGAGTAACGTAACTTACCCCGTTTATTACGACGCCGTTTTGTTTTTCTCGCTGCTGGTTTTCCCTGTTTCGGTCCTACTTAGGGTATGCTTGTTCTTCAGTAACTGACGTCAATATTTGTAATCCGTCCGTCATTGGTCGCAAGTTCGTCTCAGTCGTACCTATTCTCGAGCGTCTGCTCCAACAGAAAACGGACCGACCGAGAGTCGAACTCAGAGTTCCCCGGATGGCGGGCAGGCGCACTAGCCACTACACCAACCTGACGCCGGAAAGACTATTTTTGTATTATCTGTATTTTACATCTACCAGACAGCTTTTGGTGAGATTTGTTTTAAACAGCCCTAACCGCGCAGTCTGATTTGTCACGTGAGACGAGCTACCGCGTCGCACCACCGACCGAAAGACAGTCCCTTTACCTCCCAAACGTACTGGTTGTTTCTGCGCCGTTGTCACCCTATACGGCCAACTCACACTGACAGACTGCCCGTATATGTATGTTTGTACATCGTTTAGTGCTTACTTGTTGTTGCTTGTAGAAATCCCTGCCGCTTCATTGACTATTTTCCGCTCCCGCCGATTGCGTCATTATTGATTGTACGTTCGCTTAATTTACGATGCTTACTAACCCGTTGTTTGTAGAACCAGTTCCTGTCAGTCTTCAATATATCGTCTGCTGCCCGCGTCTGTCTGCTCTTATTGTCCACTGGCTACGAACTGCGTATAATCTAGTAGTCGCAATCGTCCTGTGAGATCCATAGCCACCCGGATCTTACAGCCACATTTTCGACTTCTCAAAAGCATTTGATTGAGTCCCACACGTCTCGCTGCTCAACAAACTAGGGTCTTATGGGATTCAGTGGAAAATCCTACACTGGATCAAGACATTCTGTTATGTCTGCTGATTCGCCAGCCTGTTGGTTCTGACTGCTGACCCGCTCAATTGCCTAATGCTGAAAAAATGACTCACAGAAGGGAACACAACATCTTTGGTCCGAACAGGCAATTGCGAGAGCGTGAGTGCGTGCGAGTGCGAGAATACAACGGTTTCAAGCTAGATATTGGAGGGACACTGTCTAACCTGGTCCAGTGCTGACGCACGCGTTCTGGCCTTGGTACAGGCTGCGACGCGCTGCATATTGCGGGGCATTGTCTGACCTTGATCAACGCTGACTCGCGTTGCTTGGGTTTGATCAAAGGCTGTGAGGCGCTGTATATTGAGGGGAAGTTGCCTGTCTGGTCAACATCTAGCAGAGCTGAGGGTCTCAGTAGATTTCGTGCATTCGGTGGTTGCTTTCAGGAATCTGACCTTCCTGATACATTTTTTCAGACAGCTCATTCCGAATCAAATTGGGCTCGATTTATTCTTCTATGGTACCTGGTCTTCATTGGAGTTCATCAGGGCTCCGCTTTGGGACCTTTGCTGTTTCTGATGCACGTCAATGACCTTCTTGCAAGTCCATGTCTACTTTTTGCTGGCGACTTGAAATCATGGAGTTCCAATGACAGCGCTCTACAAGTGGGTGTAGAAGCTTCAAATCAGCGGTCATTGGACTGCCACCGTCCTCTGAGTGACGGCAAGTGCGTCCATATATCATTCGGAAGAGAGCCAGCGAACTCCTTCGTCATGCATGGTAAGAAGGGACCAGAAGACATCACGAGGATGGATGCCAAAGAGGATTTGGACATCTGGCTCTCTTTAAACATGTCCTTCCCACTGCACCACGAGAAATCGGCCCAAAGGCATTCACCGTTCTACGGATGATCCGGTGCACCTTCTCCGGTATTGCTCGTATGGACTTCCACATACTCTATGGGGCCTATGTCAGACCGCTCCTTGAATATGCCAACCAAGTTGTCTATTCAGGGGCACGGAAAACGTATCCCTCGTCAAGCGCTTCCGGCTAGCTGCTACGAAAACGGTTGCCGGCCTCAAATCCGTGGACTATGAAACACGTCTCTCGTTGCTTGACCTCTTTCCCTGGAGTATCGTCGCCCCCGAGGGGACTGAATTCCTACTTGCACCCTGTTTGAACGAGTCCTGGCCAACAGGTTTTTCACTGAAAACCTAGGAAACACGGCGGGGGCATGGTGAGATTTTTAAACTTGGAGTGCACACCTTCATTAGGTAATTTTTTCTCATTTCGAGTAGTTGCTGCGTGGATTAAACTTCTTCCATCAGTTGTCGAGGCTCCTCCTAGAACCGAGTTCAAAATACCATTAGACATTTATATATGCAACTCCTCGCGCTGGCAAGCATACTGCTCCGCGCTGAGAACAGTGCTACATCCCTTTTTAACTTGTGCCTTTCAGGCGAGCGACGGCCGCTGAACGAGAAGAACAAACCAACCCGGGAAGCTTGGGCGAAAGCCTTTATCCTGTGTGTGTGCTTGAAGCTAATTACGAGGCTTTCACCGGGCATGATAATCTAATCCAGCGGTGCAAGCTTTCAAAACGTTTCCTAATCAAAATATAGAATATTTGAACTGACCGCCCCTTGGACGCATACCGCAAATTTCTCTGAAACCGTAGTTTTAACGAAAGAATCTTGAACATAACGTTTCAGCATTTGGTGGCGTCTATTCCATCTGTTAAAATTATCCATGTGGCCGCAATTTTTTAGCATTTGTTGAAACGCACTCAAGGTTCACAAAAGCCCTGAATCCACATTTCAGTGGCTGTTAACGCCTTAGGCTGAAGTTTTCGTGTAGATGGTGTAAACTTTCGTTAAAAAGTGGTTCATTTACCTGTGCCTTTCTGTACTGGGTTTAGAAATAACCTCAAGTCTGCATGGACACTAATCTTCCCTTGGTAAGCGCAAGCTTAGAGTGGAGCAACAATTTGCAACCTGTAGTATACAAACTTTCCCGTCTTGGCAGCAGGCGTCCTGAGAGAAAGAACACGGAATTCGTCACAGCTAGTAAGTGTTTGTTTTTTATAATGCTCACATGGTATATCGGGTGCATGGCGATGTTTTATCTTCAACGGTGAGCTGACTCCTTGAGAGTCATTGAAAGAATCGGTGTGTATGTGGGCAGGGGGAACAGACAACACAATACAGTGGCCATTGTTCCAAAGTTCTGACACAAATTCACTGGATTAGGACGGTCTCGAAGGCACACGTAATAAGTAACACGCTCGGTCAGGGAGAAGTAGGGAAATATTTTACTATGGGCAAGTAATCAGACTTGATATGTTAGTAGGGTACCGTTATCGCGACTTCGTACTCAAGCTAATGGAAAGCCGCATACATGAACATCTTGAGGGAGTCAGTTAGGGTTGTCATAATAGTTAGGATTGGCCAAGGAATCGTGGCAAATTAAAACAACCATGGACGAATTATATTCTTGAGTCCATCGGGAGCGCGGCATGGTTCATTGATGCCATTCAAACGAGGCAACAAAACAGGCGTATGTACATAGGGTTTCCAAAATAAAAAGTAACTAAAAAGGGGTGGACGTGGTACGGGATGATTTGTTGAATGTTTTGGGTCTAGGCAACGACCGAAAAACCGACCATGATGGAGGAATGTGGATTGGTGGGCAAGGCACACAAAGACGATAGAGTAAATGTAGTCAGTATCCACCGAACGCTTGGAGGAAAAAGACGGGATTGGTGGAATTGTGGCAATATGTGTTACTTAAATGTGGGTTGAAGGATACCTTTTCCTGGGCCATAGGGTTTAGTGAACTTTGCGGTCCTCATCTGGATTATCATCGTTATCACAGCCAGTTAGATTGTATCAGAAGAAGCTGTCGCAGTAGCTCATGATTGTGAAGTGAGAACGAGTGGCTTTACTTCGGTATAAATGATGAGCTGGATGAGGCACATACCTGCGTGACAGACATGGGAAAGAACTCCAGAGTGGCCTGAACTAACGAGATGTGGAAGCTTTTTCAAAAATAACCAGATGTTCATGATTATATAATAATCGGTTTACAAACACAAGCACGGCAGTTGATTATAATAATGCTTATTCCAAACTGGTGGGTAGCATACCGTCAGGCGTGCTCATAACGTTACAGTCAGTTGCGAAAAATAGAGCCCCTCGTTGGTGACCCTGCTTCTGCGGCTGAATAAATGATGGTTACAATTTTTGATGGAGACGACGGAACTATTGTCCCTGTTAAGCTATCGGGTATCGGCATATGAGAGCAGAAGTGGAGTGAAGTTAATATTAAGTGCTCTGAAGGAGCAAGTTTGCTATCAAGTACCAACCTGCTCGCTGCATTTTTGCTATTACTATTATTATTACCGCCACATCAATGGGTGCATGTTTGAAAACGCATGAGGTCCTTGAATACTGGGGCCGAAGTTTATACCGATTGATTTTATGACCGACTAGTATGAACCCTTTTGTATTAAATTTGCTGCGTCAAATAATGCATTTGAACACTGAGGTTCGCTATCGCACTATCGTTGCACACATGGATCCCCATTATCGCCAAAGGAACTAACTGAGCAAGTAGTAAGTTTACTCCCAAAACAGGGAGTGTACAGCGTCAGCGTGGACGTCGATCGGGCGTTGTGGACAACGGGCTTTATTAAACACCTTGTGGGTTAGCCTATAAAACATATTTTAATTGTGTTTTCAATGATGTTTCAAAAGATGTACACGAGTTGCACTTGATTATACAGTTTTCTTCCAGAAACCCCTAGAATGAAAGCGGCCTCCAGAGCGCAAGAACTAAATTGACCACACATTACTTTTGTGCCGATGCAACCAAGAAATAAAAACATGTAATTTGCCAAGGATGATTGTATATTTTTCAGGCGTGGGCTTGGCAGACGAACAATATGAATGAGTATGAACGGCCAACCTTGGCCACTGGATCGGATCATCATGTACTGTTGAGGCCTTTTAATCAGCGGCATGCATAGGTACGGACATGGCAGTTGCTAAAAGTGGCATAGATGAGCAAAAAAGCTTACTTCAACTAGTATGATGGACCGTCGATGGTCGTTGGATTGGGTTATGGTGAGCAGCTGAGGCGTCGCACATGGACACGGGCCTAGCGGTTACGATAAGAGCCATGGTAGGCAAGGGCGCATCCATTAATCAAGATGACCGTCAACGGTTGGTCTTATTTTCTGTCAACGTGTTTGGATTTTATAACGTAGCACGGATAACGGTCGGATTATGTCCGACAGGGAGATATCGTTGTGCTGTAAATTCATATATGTATATCTCATCATAATTCATTATCATTGTGCATATCTGAAAATGGGGATCATTCACAGAAGTGCAAACTGGAAAATGCATCAAGTTCTCCATCGCCAATATGACGAACGGAAGGCGAGCCTCCTGAATACTGCCTCGTCGAATTTCGCCGAACAAACATGACTAATTTGTTACGATTTAGGGTTTTTACGCATGCGAAAGTTGTTCAACTAATTTCCCGTGTGCAACTTCAACTAGACGTACTGTGGATGCTATTCCACATGTGAAAAAAGGGCGGAAGGCAAAATATGATCAAGTTTGACTTATTGATTTACGTCATAAACTGGTAATGGTGGCCGAATGTTTTGAAAATTTGTTCATTTAAACAAAATGCTATGAGCAATATATCACAAGAACAAGCAGACAGATTAGACTATCATCCGTAAAATTCTCCGCTTCGCAAACGATTTTGTTTCAGCTAAAATAATTTTGGTTAATTTGCACTGCGTGACCTTGAACGGCTTATCTGAGTGGGTTGCCGTTTCATTTCGGTGTTTTAAAGTTGCGTATTCCCACACTGTGGGCGACGCCGCTCAGTAGTTGCACAATGGAATTGATTTCTTGAAAGCAACGACATTTTCAGGGTTGCCACTTCATAGTGTAGAATGTCTATGTATAATGTATATGTTCGTGTATTATTGCAAATTCTCTACATTGGTGATTTGTTTATGCCAGCGAATCTTCAAGATCAGTAAACACCACCGACTGTGTATATGCTGCCTAATGCAATAAGAAATCGCGAACTGCAGAGAAAGGTGACTCAGTCATAATGCACGGAACTTCCAGATAACTTTACGGCTGAAATGATTCCCTGAACAATCTAGAATCTACATGGCCCTTGTGGATGCAAAATACCACATGGTCCCGTGTTCCGCAAACAATTTTGCTCCATAATTGTTGTAAACTGAAAATTGCGTAGGCCGCATTCATCATTGGCGAAAAATCGTGCAAGTTTGTTGTTAAGCAACAGAGTCTTCCGTTCTAGCCTGCGAATTATGCTAGGAAGACCATGATGTTGATCAATAAGCCAGATGGAACTAACGTGCGGCTAGTGGTCCACAATGCCTTGAAGCGGATCGTACAAAAACTTAGACAAATTATGGTTGCGTTCAAGAAAATAAAGGTGACTGGGAGGTGGTTCCTTTGCCTCCGCAAACGGAACCGCACTGGACAGCCGGTGCTTAGCGTATTGTCTTTTATTAGCAAACACGCTCAGCTGACTAGCTTCTTCGGGTTCCTTGACTTTCCGTTGGTCTTGGAGGTCGCCTGCTGCATACTTAGTGCGCCCATTCGTAACGCAAAACAGCATTACTGCTTCGATTACTGGATGAACGCACATAGTTGTCCTTCATGTATTGCTTTAAAGCCTTCTCAAATGCCGTGAAGGATGAAAACGATACAGCCTGCGCAGCCACTTCGGAAGCCATTGCACAACAATTTCAAAGTCGGATGTGCGCCAAAAATTTCGAAAAAAGATTAATTAAAACAAATCGCAAAAAGTGACCACAGATGAGGGTGATTTTTGGTCTGAGCACATATGAAAATAAATGCAAGATTTCAACGTAGAAAGTTTTATTTCGCTAACAAGCGTTTTGCAAAAAAATGCATTGTGCATCCAAGGCGCAGCGTGGGCGACATCTGTAATAAGTTCCATTGATGCTGATTTTCAGCGAGTGACCACGTACAAATGGATGTAACGAAATCATCAGGCGTTTACTCTGATTGGTCTGACTTCCACCAGTTAGCATTCCTTGCATATTTGAGCACGGCATAATGTGCCTCCGACCGGCATGGCTTGCAACATGCAAGCCCGTATACCACGTTACGGCAGCAGAACTGTCGGAGTGTTTCTAGAAAGTGCCTAGAAGGAATTGACTCACTAAGAAAGCAGACGAAGTCACCCTCATAGAAATCAGGATTCAAGGATTGGTACAGGATAAAGGATTTTGCCCAATTTCCCCGAGTCGGTGTGGTTCCTAATGTTTAGTGGTTGCAGTTTTTATCGAAAGGAACAATCAAACAAGGGCGGTGCACTGCTGTTTAACTACTCAGCTCAAGGGAGTCAGCTTGCCACTTGGAAAACTCGCAATAAAAAGCGTCTAATAGTTCCTTGGACTGGGCGTACTCGAATAAATGTCTAATAGTTCCTTGGACTGGGCTCTAGAAGGAACGTGGACAACCGCCTGAGGAAGGTTATTCCACGCACTAAATTCTCGAAGTGAGAAGAATTGTTGCCCAACAAAGGTGTGCATCCTGGGCTAGAAAATCTTTTTCACCATGTACCCGCCGTGCGTTAGTTGAGTCGATGGCAAAAAAACCTGTTGGCCAAACCTTGTCCAAACAGGACATAATTAAGCGTTAAGTCTCCTCGATAGCGACGATACTCCGGGGAAAATAAATCAAGCACCGCAAGACGCGTTTCCTTTCCACGGGTTTAGGGTCAGAAACTGTTTTTGTGGCAGATCGTTGGACACGCGCAGTGAGGGTTACGTCCATTTTGCGTCCTGATTAGACATCTTAGGTGGCATATTCAAGAAGCGGTCTGACGTAGGCTCCATAGAGTATCTGGAATTTCATGCGAGTAGACGAGGAAGGTATGCCGCATCATCCGTAGAACGGCGAATGTCTTCTGAGCCGACGTCTCATGGTGCAGTGAGAAGGACATGTTCGAAGAGGGACAGATACCCAAATCCTTTTTTGCGTCTACCCTCATAAGGTCTTCTGGATTCCACCATTTCTCATTTCCGCCTTGCATGTCAAAGATAATCGCCGGTTCTCCTCCGAATGACACATGAACGCACTTTTCGTCATTCAGAGGAAGGTGCCGGTGCAACAACCACTATTTTTAGCGTTTACATCCCTTTGGAATGCACTGGCATTTGTACGTCTGGATTTCAAGTCGTCCGCAAACAGTGAACATGGACTTGACATAAAATCTTGAGGGTCGTTGAATTATATCAAAAACAGCATTAGCCCCAAAATGGAGGCTTGAGGGACTCCAATAGAGACCGGCATCAGAATAGAGTAGGTCGAGCCTACTTTCATTTTCTGATAGGAACGCCTTACTCCAGCGTGGAATTCATCCTTAAATCCCTTAGGACTCGAGTTAGTGAAACAGCGGCGCGTGTGAGACTCGAGATGTTGAAAAACAGGGCATGCGATATAAGTGCATCGTCCTTGGCTTGGGTCAAGCTGTCCATAAATACTACCATGTTTTGGATGAATCCATGTTGAACTGGGAATAGCAAGGTTTAGTAAATAAGGGGATTTAGGATGGCTCGCTTCAGAATGCATTCCATCACCTTGCACGTTTGGCTAGTAGGGCTAATGGGCGTTCAGGTTCCTAGCGATAGTCGGCCGCCAGTTGTGTGAATTGGCATGGCAATCGCTTCCTTCCAAGGATAGGGAAGATGGCCTTCGTCTAGCAACTCGTGGGACACCAGGTAGAAATGTTTTGCATTTAGACAAATAAAGAACTGACTGAACGCCGACTTCGGAGGTTTCGAATAGATACCGTCAAATGAGGAAACTTTGTGCAAATGTTTTCTTTGTTCAAACTGTTTTCGGATGAATTTTGGGTTTGCGTATATGGATCGGCAGGAGCATACCATGACATTCAGTGAAAGATGATTTCCGCGCCCAATGCAGTCTTTAAGTGCGTCTAAATAAATGTTAACAAAATTGTGGCTGTCTTGTAGGTCTTGGGGTTCAAGTAAGTGCACTTACTTGATTTCATGAAGTCGAAAGATGGAACTTTGTGTAAGCGTTTTTTCTGAAAGCTGATTGGCTGTTGATCCGCACCTGGCACTGGTCGTAGGTCGCCTTCACCCCGGTCCGGTAAGCAGTCCAATCTCCCAACCAAAGAATCGCGCGTTGGCCTTACTGGCCTTTGCAGTGCCTAACTGCTAGTGGCAACGCGGTTCTGGTGCAGGGTTCCGTCTAACGGAAACTGTCAGAGCTCACTGTCCTCCAGGAATTGACATCCCTTCAGGGCGAATGATCTGAGCCTCTCTGTTCGACCGCTTATTTCCTGTTGAGAATTCCATGTTCATTGATATTGTTGTAGATTGGCGCCACTCACAGACATAGCTATCAAAACCAGCACCATGGATCATCCTCGACAACGCCGAGCCGCCAGCCAATAGTTTTAAAGTTTTCAAATTTCTGTTGAGGCGTTTTATGTGTTTTTGTCAGTGGGATAACATTACCCCACATTGACCACCGGGACAGAGTAAGCGGCTGAGTAGACCACGTGACTGGTCTTTTTGCCAGCCCGCATCGTGAATGCAGGAATATTAAACTACTTATAACGACGCCATACGGTGCTGCTGGTTGCGAGGTTCACGGATTCACGGATTGATACACAGGAGCGAGGCTTTTGCCCAAGTTTCCCGGGTCGGTTTTGTTCTTGTCGTTCAGCAGCTGTCGTTCACCTGAAAGGCACAAGTGAAAAAAGGGTGTAGCACTGCTCTTTAAGTTTTCAGCGCGGGGCAGTATGTTTGCCAGCGCGAGGACTCGCGTAAATAAGTGTCTAATAGTGTTTTGAACTGAGTTCTAGAGGGAGCGTGGACAACCGTATCAGGAAGGTTAGACACACGTCTACTCAGTCGGGGTTTGTGTGTGGCTACTGTATCAGAATTAACCGAAGGTTGTGCTATCAGGAAGTGTCACTGGTTTAGACGCGGCGCCTGCAGTGCTCCATGAGGAAGGAAGATCGGCGGACTATGACGTGGTTTTCAGGTATCGCTAACCTAGTGGTCTGGCTACCACGATCGATTATAACTTTATTCTGTGCCACCGGTTTAGACATTGCTTACACCTGGTATGTGAGGCACGTAGTCCGCCGATCCGACTCACACAGCCATGTGTCAGCGGAGGTTGAATCGATTCTCGGTAGCGTGGTTAAAGACAAGACAAATGACCTCTTATGACTTCATGACGTGTCTCTGTTCTCGACGCTACTGGCATAAGGGCAGAAAGTCAATGCACGTTGTCGTAATTATCATGATGGTTGGTTAACTTACAAGTTCATCAGTTTTGGGCAGACCTTGTGCAACGGCGACCATTGGCGAATTATGCTGTACGGTCGAAATAATTAAAACTTACCAGGTGTCCGATACATCTCCAAACGCATCTGCTATATGCAGTAGCGTCTGTAGTAAGGCAGTTATGCCTTACCTCTGTGCCATCAGGCTGGACCAATTCACCGCAGCCAAGCGGGTCAAGTCACCATCCCTGGGCAGAAAATCATATCACCCACAGCCTTGTGGATCAATCTTTGAGCTCAGAGGCTCAAAGTGGGGGTAGTTCAAACGAACTTGGCTGGGCAACCGGGAAACACTATTCTCCTCTGCAGTCCTTCGTTCATCGGCCTTCACCCACACTCCTTCCTACCCTTCGATCGGCTCATTGTGGTCAATCCATTTGCCACTCACCTAGCCATTACTCCTCGTCTAACCTATCGTCCGGTGAAATAAACCAAAAGACTCCCTACTAAATTCAAGAGCTGATTCACGTTTCAGCTTTCAGTGTCTGTTGTCTCTGCCGAATTGAGCAACAGGAATCACCTGCTGAAACCTTATTCCCCCCTACGTTGACGTATGTTGTTTCAGAGACGATCATACAAGATCCCATCTTGGTTATGCGCTCCACTTTCCGGGTGTCCAGTGGTCTGGAAATAGTGGACCGTGTCCATGGTTTGGGATTTACACTCAACTTCATGGCCGAAGACGTTTTACTGGAGAGGATTCTAGCTTTTACGCTTTTACGCTGTTCGGTTGTCTGGTTCAATTAAGGTCGATGCGAGTCTATGCGGTAAACGGTGTCTATTTGTCGTCAGCATACGCTCCGACAAACTGCACTTTTGGAATCAAGAGGAATTTATTGAGGAGCTACTTATCCGCGACGTTAGTCGAGTGATAATAGTCATCATTAGTCATCAGAGGCAGCAGAATCAGTGTTGAAACTGATGCTTCACTGCCGTACAACCATAAACTTTATCTACTTATATTTAAAGCCCTAGAGTGGAAAGAATAGAAAAGAGTGGGTGAGGGCGGGGACCTGGTGCTGGTCTACCGCGAGCATTTCGAGGTGTTTACATCGTCAAGCACTCAATCAGACAACCTGAATAGAAGTGAGTGGACAGAGTGGATATCCTTGTCGGACACCACTTTTTGTGAGGAAGCCTTCGGAGCGCTCACCATACACTCACACCCAAAAGTATGTGAATATAGGGACCGGATTATGTCCACAAACTTCTTTTGCGTCCCCTGCTGAGCAAGTATAGTTAACAGCACTGACCGATCAACAGAATCAAACGCACGCTGAAAATCAAGGAAAACAAATGTTGTGGGTCGTCTGTACATATGGCGTTGCTCTAACACCTGACGGAGTGTGAAGATGTGGTCGATGCGGCCTCTATCCGGTCGAAACCCCGATCGATGTTCACTGGTCGAGAATCCGCGTGCCGCCGTAAAACGATGAAGAATTAGTAACGTCAGAAGCTTCGTTATAATGGGAGTAAAACTAACACTCCAAGTGGTTACTACATTCACTGCGAGTAATTTTTTTAAGGATGAACACCATTATCGACTCACCCCAGTTGCGTGGGACGGTCTCTCTCTCCTAGAGACCCAAATAGGCTAGCAGGGCACTGGCTGAGGAATCCACCACCGTTCTTGAGCAGAGCTGATGGAAGGTCGTCAGGACCAGGAGCACTGTGCTGCCTGAGTAGAGATATGCACCGGGAAACTTCTGAAAAATAATAGTAATAATGGTTCAGCTGTAGCACACTTTCGGTGCACAGCTGCCATGCAACCCGAAGGAAGGGCGGGGGCTGAGATACTGCCAGGTTGCCCAAGCCTAGACAGGAGCAGCCGAGATGCCGGGCTTGCGTTCGAACTACAGACCTTCGGGTTAGTAAGTTGGTGCCTTAATCACTGAGCTATCTCGGACAGTTCTGAGGCTGGGTGGTGCTCCATATTCACAGTCCCCCTTTCTGTTGAAAACTGACAATCCGGATTAGAAAATAGCGGGTTGCCAATTGAATTGTTGTTCGTGCCCAACAGTCCAAGCGTTCTCCTTAGCTTGATATCAGATAGCCAGTTTGGTCCCTGATAATTTCGCTGACATGAGGCTTCCGAGGACCAGTCGAACGAATCAAATAGAACAGCTTGCGGACTTTCCCAGTATTTTTCGCATCTTTCAGTTCTCCAGCCTTTCGGACCCAAACAGCTTCTTGGTGTGCACGGACACTCAGCTTCACCTGGTGTCGGATGATGCGTCGAGTTGAGTTATAGTTGCGGCCAGGAGGAATCTGTTAGTGGGCCTCCAGCAAACACATGGTCCTCTCAAAGATCCAATGTTTGGGTAAGGTTGTCTGGGTTGTACCGCAAACAGGTTTTGAGTAGCGCTTTAGATACCTGCTCCCAGTGGCTGTTAATATCCGACATCGTTCGACAGTCGTCCGAGGAGCCGGTTCTGATAGGCCCGATTGATCCCTGGGTCCACCAGCTTCCTATCGGTTAAGCGAGGCGCAATGGAAAGCAACAGCGGATAGGGGGATAGTCGGAGTCCACGCCGGTAGCCCAGAAGGAGGGCGGGCAGTGATCGACCCTCGCTACCGGTAACTGACAACGATGTGGTCTATTTGCATTCGGGGCTGGTTAATTGGTGAGCACCACGTTGTCAAGGGATTTGCGCTATTTCGGAAATTGGTAGTACAAAGCAACAGCCTGTGATCGGCACACATCTGAAGCAGGTGCTTTCCGTTGTCCGTGAGTCTCGTATCCGATCCAAGATGACCACCCAGTCGGGCCTTGGCCGTGGCTCTGTCTACTCACCTGAGCGTTAGTGTCACTAGCAACCGACACGATGTCTGAGCATTTAGCCTGTCGTAAAACAGCACCTAGTGTCATAGAAACTGTCTTTCCCAGCTTGAAGGCCAGTCAGTCGGGGCACAGTCAGACATAATAAACAGTCTGCGATGAACCACACTTTTTGGGTATTCTTTCACAGACGTTGCCAAAGAACCCTCGCAAAGAGGACTTCCAGCGAGCGTCCAATCAATTAGAGACGCTTCCATTCTGTCGTTCAAAACAATATTCACCTCAGAACATCCAGCTGTAGTGACATCTGCATCACCATAGGTGCGCACTCGGAATCTGGGAGACAGCGAGGGAGTAGTCAGTTCAGTTACAGTGCTTGCGTCCTGTATCTTTGTTTCGGAAAGACAGCATAAATCAGTGAAGAAGGAATCGAATATCCGAACAAGAACCGTTTGTTTTCCTGGTTACCCTCACCTGGATAGGATTGCGATTAGGGTTCTCAACCAACGCTTTGGACTCAAAAGCCTGACCGCAAAGCGGTGGTGTTTGGCGAGAAACTCAGGTGCATATCCATTTTCGTGGAACACGTCGCCACGGACTTTCAAGCGTTAAACTTGGAGGGCCAGGTTGCTTGCACGCCTAACCAGAGAGAGACAGCTTCATCAGTGTTGACATTGATGCTTTACTGCCGCATAACCAGTGTTTACCTACTTACATTTAAAACCATAGAGCAGAAACACCGGAAAAGAATGGTTGATGTAGGGGATCGGGTGCTGGCCCATCGCGAGAATTTTGTGGTGTCTACACATCGAAGTGTTCAGTAGGTTAATCTGGAATGGTACAGACAATATGAACTTCACTGACTTCGATCAGTCGCTATTTCTCTAGCCAAGCACAAGGGGGTTCACGATTACTTTACCCGAAACGCGCGCCGAAGGAATTGTTTCTATACTTCTTGTACCGGATTGTAGGACCCCTCCGAGCCTCAGATAGCTCAGCGGTTAAGGCGCAAACATGCTGACCGGAGGATCAGTGGTTCGAACCAAACACCCGGGCCTCTACTGCTCCCGTATGAGCTTGGGCAATCTGGTGGTATCTTAGCTCTTGTGCTTTCTTCAGATGGCACGGCAGCTAGGTATCGAAGGGATGTTGCAGCTGAGCGCTAGAACTCCACCCCTCACCAGCCTGTAGACTATCGAGTGGACTTGTGTAAAGAGCGTCGACATCTTTCAGAATTATTCTGCACTTGCGCCAAACCAGAACTTATTGCCATCAAGTTCGATGTCTCAAGAAACATTTTAGCTTTTGGATAATCTGAAAGCATAGGCGGTAGTGGTTGGGAGCTCCAAATGGCCCCGACCAATATATGTGAGTCGTTTTCTCGGTGGTTTCTGTCAGTGAACTACGACGAATTTATAGTCTTGATAGCTAGAGACGTCAACTCACAACGGTGCGTCTCAGTTCATCAGAATCATATCTCAACGGACCAAAAATTTTCCGGTAAGGGTGAGTACCTTGTCCAGCAACCGTGGTCAACAGTTGTTGCTCATTAGTATTTGGATGCAGTTATGGCACCTTTGTGGTTCCCGGCTTCCCCTACTGCTGGACAACCATGGCGGTAATCAATTACCGACAGCAAAGCGCAGCAGGGTTACAGCAGAAAGCTTGTTACAGTTCATGCTCTCATCCGGTGATCGTGGCGATTTCATCCGGCGCTGACTTTCACTAAATGTCACCAGTAAGCGTTTTGCTGGGCAGCATAAAAACTCTGACAATTCAAGTAAAAATACACCGATCTGTGGAGTGACCATTGTGCCTTGGAATCCAGCATAGCCCGTTCAACCCTGGGGCTGAGTAGAGTGTCCGCGCCTTAATTTTTGGATCACCTATGCTGTCGGAAACTCCACAGAAGAAGGTTCTTAGTCGATTCCAGTGGAGATTCCAGTGTCATCTACTAGCACAATCGTCTAGCTAGAGTTTCTCTGTCGTTTCGCCTTAGGCGTTTGTTCCGTAAGGTTCGTAAAACACGCTGAGTCAACCCCGTTATTCATATCCTAATCCGAAGTAATTCTAGAATGTTTAATTCGATGTTCGAAGGTATAGCCACTTAGTTGGCTACATGTGTTCACTTTCCATGGTGACATAAATCCTTTTTTACAAAGGACCCCATAACCTCTCAACCATCTGCCAAGATACATTGTTGTACGGCATTTAGGCTGTAATATGTGTTACCAAAGTATTGCAGTTGGTGGTGAGAATGCTGTTGTCATTTCATTTTAACGCATTTTACCCACTTATGTACACAGTTCCCAGTCACCCTTTTGAGCTGAATTTTTTAGGTTAACGCTGTCTTCGTGTAATTTTAGTCCATTTCAGATGCTTCACAGGGCGATGCCAGCCGGTTTCAGCTGATTGGTCACAATGTCTTGCACTATCGAAATGAACTTTGCCCGTCTTCTGCACCACACGGAAGACTTGGCCACTGCCGAAAAGGCTAACGAAATGCGATTCGAGCGCTACCTAGCTGCGTTGCAGAAGTTCTTGAAAGAATTATTGGGATCAGAACAATGCCCACCAGCTGAATATATTCGACATTACCAGTCCAGAGTGCGTTTTCATCATGCCGTCCAATAGTGTTGTCGTTCTCGTTTTTTTAAAATCACTTCGGAGTTGACCTTTGTATTCTCTCTTTGTTCGTTGAATTGCCATCTCTCCTATATCACTTGCGTAACTGTCCCTTGTAAATGTAAGTTGTACGCATGTAAGCCCACGTAGATTTAAATGACCTGAGTAATATTTTCAGCAAGGACATCAGTGTCCTCGTAAGAAAATCTTGCATCATCGCGTGTGATGTGTATACACAGCGGTTTCGCGCACAGAAAAAAGATTAATTGACTGCTTATTCAAAAGGGGTTAACGTGGCCTTGATAGGCGCGCTGTCTTAGTTTTTGATGTAACCGTTTGTATAAAGTTCCTTATTTTGGTGGGACCAGCTGTTTCGTTGATGCAGTGAAGGAATGTAATGAATGATCCTGACAGAGGAGCTGAAATAGATCAGGTACTGAGTTGCGAAATTTCGGTCGGTCCTTTCAGAATTGAGCACATCTCCAGTCTATCGTAAGATATCTTGTTTGAAAATTGTATTGGCTCTGGTTCACCGGTTCATGTAGTTTCTGTTTGCTCCCACTTTCAGTAAAAGGAGTTGGGCTGACGAAGTCCAATGGGTTCAAATAGGTATGCCATATACCTTCCTGATATTCCAGCTTACTTAACACTTGAGAGTGATGCGTTTTTAATGTTTGTCGACTTTACCATTGGCCGACGTCACCCACTTGAGGTTCAAAGGAAGCGTTAGTTGTCGCACGGTTCCTGTGGTCTTGAGTAAAGCTGCGATAAAAACACCACACATTTTAAACGACCATTGAGTGCACTCAGCCTGCCGTCACAATGCTGATGACGATATCAATAGGACAGCTTTCTTGGTACCTTCGTTAGAGCACTAAGCTGCTGCTAGCCTTACGCAACGTAATATGTCTAGAATTAGCAAGGCGGTTTAGATGGTTTGGTTAATTACTGCGGCCGGCTAGGAACTTATGTATTTGCTCTATTGTGAAGGTTCCAGCGGCCTTTAAGGGGGGGATCGTATCAACTTATCACAAGGGTACAAATATCGGAAAGCGTTCAGTTTGGTGATGAGCGGCTCCACTTTGCATTGCCTTGCCGCGACCGGGCGCGATCTTTCGCACACACATTTCGGGCTAAAACTAGGGTCCTGTTCATGTAGGCGCTCACCCCCGTCAAATGCTGCTGGTTCCGAGACACTAAGCAATGACAGGAGAATTTAATGCAACTCTAAATGGGACCATCGGATTCTGTATGAGGTAGCGTAAATTCTGAAAGTAGATCCTGAAAAATGGTGTGCTGAGAATTATTTTTTTACTGGTAGTTGATCTTTCGCCGAGCTTGGCGATTAGCCGGTTACCTTTCGAGAAGAAATCATCTGTGCACGGATAGTGTTGTCTTTTGAATGGCGAAAAATGTTTTTAAGGCGGTTGCTAAGCTCAGGGAACATATTGGTAGTCACACGCTTTACCATCTAACAACATACCTGAACTACCAATATTCTGATATTTTTCACGATATATATATGGCTATGTTATATGGCTATGTTTTTCCAGGTAAAATGGAACACCTACGCCATGTGCACTGTTTAAGTTAGTTATCATGGCTGATGCAATTGAGGTAGGGCGATGTGGCAGTGGGAGGGCTGTAGTTCCCCTTAGTTTTCTGCATAATCACTGAGAACGTACTACTTTCTTCCTGATATACGGCTTATCAGGAGCTTAATAAAGTGATTCCCTATAGACAAATTAGTTAATGTGGTAACTCCCAAACAAATCAAATCTCCACTGTCAAATGTATATGTCATCGGTATACTATGTCTCATGGTTCGTCAGTATGAGGAAATGATTCGTGGAAATTCTGAGTTATGATCACCTATGTGTGATGGTCACTGACTGGACTGCTCCTTGAGCTGGCCACTTTTGTTGCAAACGTTTCTTCATCAGTCGAAATGAGGTAGGTTTCTCGGCGTAGTTCGGTGACGAAAGATGGTCGGAGTTTTAGTGACAGAGATAACGTGTTAAGTGCAAGTATTTTGATTTAGCAGTGCTCTTAGATTGTGTTGTTCTCACTATTACTCGTTTGAGTGTGTACGTTTCAGCATGTATTCTTTTTGATATTAGTGAACCTTGACTGGTGTCATCTAGAGTTTCCCTACTGAACTGATTTTATCCGTGTTGTTCAAGTGAGACTGGGGTACTTCATGCAAAAATTGGTCAGTTATGGGGATTGGATTTCTACTTTTGGCCTTTTAGCTTAAACAACTTGAGCTTGCCAGGGAGTTGGCCTTGTCCGTAAATCCGGAACAACGGAATTTGTTGTTGAAATCCCCCGCCATACCTCTCATCCCTCGACCTGTTCAAGACATGGCACTATCACTTACCACGAACCCTTCAGCGCCAGACGATGGGCGTACCTCTTCTGTCAACTCACAGAAGCCGGACAAGGACGGTGGCGTTGAGACGGCTGAAGGTAGCTTATCAATCTGTGGATATATTGGTGATGGTCCCAGTCTACTTAAACGAGAACAGAAGCTCCAGGATCGCGAAAACCGGGAACAGTTGCTTGGTCAGTCTGGCATTTAGATGAGCAATGCAGTGAGAACAACACATTTTTTGAATTATACTTACCAGTCTTGCATTCTGTGTGAGATTATGTTCATCCGCAATCAAGTTATTGCGCAATCTGGTTGGCAACGATAGGTAGTCGCCGTGTCTTACCTATGTTCCTCAATGCATCATCGGCGGACCGTGATGTCAGAAGTAAGTGTAAGACCATGCTCTTGGAAATGCAGTCACCAGACGCGCCACTAACAATCCAGGTAGGGGTATTCGAAGTCGTGGAGTGTTTCACGTGCACTGGAATTTGTATTAGTTCTGTTTGTAGTGTGACAGGTGAGGTCAGTGAACGAATCTACAAGGCCCGAGTCGCGTTTGCTAATTTGAGACACCCATGGCGTCAAAACGGTATATCTCTCAATCTCAAGGGACGTGAGTATCAGGCTACAGTACGGGCTGTTTTGTTAATGGCTTTGAGACTTGGCCTGTTCGAGCAGCGGAACTGAGACGTCTTCAGATGTCTGACAATCGTTGTCTCAGGACCATAGCTCGTGTGAGTTGGTGTCTGCGAATCCGCAACGAGGCTACTAGAAAACGAGGTTTCGGTTGTGGAACAGGGACTTCCATTGAAGAATGTGTCCAACACCAGGAGCTGCCATGTATTGCGCATGCCGAACCATCGTTTGCGCAAGAGAGTGTTTTTCATGCCCAATTCAGAGTGGCGAAAGCAAACAGGTGGCCAACCCTTGACCTGGCAGAGGGGTATGAAAGATATCACGAAATGTTTGGGTGCTGTTGGTGCTACTCTCTCTCCAGGAGGGGGACCGCGTGATCCCCACTGCGCGTGATTGGAGACGCTGCAAGCTATGGCTGCTAATCGATGTCAAAAGCGTTCTTGCTAGTTTCTATCCAGATTGCCTGAATGAGTGGAGGTGTAGGCACCTTGGAATGATCGGTGTAGGATGGTACCTCCCCATCCATCTTTATTATTTCTTCACAACAATGTTTTCAAATAGATCTTGATTGTACGGCAGTGAAGCATCTGTGGTGAACACGATGCAGTTCTGAGACATACATGGTCAAAGACATGAGGACTTCGCAAATCCATTCAAAATGGCCAAGCCTCGTGGCTACACAGCAATGCAGCCCGCGTCGTAGTTTGATACACGCGTCCTTTGCTGCGCTTTTTTGATATCAAAGATGGCGCAAATTGTCAAACTCAACTTTGGCCCTTGAGATTCGTATATTCACATCGTCCGTCACACTAATCCAACTTCCGAGATACGTATAGTGTTCCACAATTCCGGTATCACTCGTTGAATTCTTAGAAGCATGTTCAAAGGCTACATCCCGCAGCATGACTGCAGTTTGTCGGTAGGAGGCACATACCCAAGGGTTGAATACCTCATCTTTTCTAGTAATGCTTGCGTTTCTTACTGTTTTTCAAAAATGAGAGCAATGTTGTTTACATGTCCCAGATCAAATTGGCTGACACTCGGATAGGTCTGAATACTGGCTCGCTACTTTACCAGTCACATAATGGATAGAGCAGACACCTTTGTAGGACACTTCTGTTTGTGAACAAGCTTTTGGAGAGTTCCCCACACCATCACCTGGCCCACGCTCCTTTGAATTCAACTGGCGTACGACATTCACAAGTTTCTGGGACATAACCTGTTGCGCAAGCGTGTAGAAAAAACGAACCCGTTGACAAAAGTGAACGCACTCTTTCTAAGTCAAGGAACACAAAGATTGTAGGATTCCCATACGCATGCCGTTGCTGTAACCTTTTACAGAGCTTGAAGGTATGGTGCACACCGCCCCTTCCCGGCCAGAATCCTTCTTTCTATCCTCACATCTCATCTTCACGCGCCTGCGTAAGGCGACGTAGAATAATTGACGCTAAGAGTTCAGTTACAACTTGAGTCAAGTTGATTCCTCTGTGGTTGCTACACCACTGTAGACTCTTTCCAGTTGCTAGGGACGGTCTCTTTCTCTCAGATATAGGCAAATAAAGTAGACAAAAACCGACTGTGGATTTCATCTCTATCTTTGAGCACGGCGGGTGGGAGTCCGTCAGTACCAGCAACTCGGTGATGCTTGAGAGAGACAAGGCACTCGGTTATTTCTGAAGCTGTCAGGGTTCCAAGTTCATTGTCCAGCGCTACGTTGCGGATCTGCTATCCGCGCAGCTTTAGGTAGCCAGTTGAATTGCCTTTTATTTAAGTGGGCCATTTTTACTAGTGACTCGTTCTTCAGGAGCCTCTTTGAGTCTGATGCACGTATAATTTGGAATAATTGAGGTACTTCCCTCTGTCCCCTCATATGTCTGGGCCCACCAAGCTTCTCGGTCTGTCCAGATGCTCTTCTTTATCCGACGTCTGGGACCCGAGTTCACCACACATAGTGGTGAACTCGGGTCCCAGTAGTAGTAGTAGACAAAGCTGCCCTCTCTTACAGTTTCTTCTTAGGTTTGTTATGGGCATGCGGCCTGAAGATCCATTGCCTCCAGGGTCTAGATTCTCCCGAGCCGTTCGCTGACAGACATGCGGATGACATTACTCTTGGTTCAGATCCTTCAAAAATGCAAGTCATTTTAAATAACCCAAACAACTCTTTCGCACTGTTTAGTATGCACTCCAGACCTGCAGAGTTGAAGATGCTGTTACGAGATTGCGGGGAGATCAAATCAAAACTTCGTACCTGCAGACCAGTCAGTGACTTCTATTCTTAGAGGATGTACGAAAGCTGTCAGTGTTTGTCCATCGGTGTCTCCGAAGCACTAGTCGGATTTAGTGGGAAAATCGGAGTAACACTTCTAAAGTAAGCCAAATGGTCTTAGGAGGGGTGACACACCTCTTGTGCTGAGCGGAAACGACCCAGTTTGTGGTCTGCAAATGAAGTATAATAGCATTGACCAACAAACTCAGTGGGGCTGATGGCTGTCGCCTACCTGAATGGGGAGCCCAGGACTCAACATCAGTCTTTAGTGACACTGGCAGACATTGATCAGTCGCGCAGTCAGTGGCGCGCTGCATCAAAGCTATCGCATTTACTGCCTAGTTCCCCAGTTTATCGTCCCTCCAGGCAACTGGAATAGTTCAGCATCAACTAATTGTGCCATCGCTCCATTGTCTGCCTTTATCTCTCCTATCCTCCCATTTTTCGGTGACCGGAACTGTAACAGCTGGAACCAGTTACACATGATTCATAGCTGATACGCTGATACACAAGAGATTGTTCGACACCGAGCTTGTTGCCCTCGCCAGATGTTTTCTACGTTTCACTCCAAATGTTCAAAAGGAACTCTTACCTGCTACCACGTGCAGTTGAGTAAATTCAGTTTAACCCGCTTACTTACGAATGGCCTGTGTCGCTAAGCGTTTTGCCTTGGTTTCCGGTGTTGTTGGTTCTCACTTCGATTGTTATTCCTTACTCCACTCAGCGTTGTGTGCCTAAAAGTAATGGGATAGCAAACCACTCGCGTGAGATTGTGTGTGTGTGTGTGTGTGTGGAAAGACACTGGAGTGGGGGTTAAGAAACCGGCACTGTCATCGCGAAAAGTACAACTACCCGAACTTGCAGGAGCTTTATATGGTTGGCCACTTCAATTTCCTGTTTGGATTGCCCGGCTGTCTCTTTTTTGATTCCTAACTTACCTTCATTTCGCATGTGCTGTTTTCCGTAATTCGTGTGTTTGCAGGGGTTTGGACATTTCACAGAGTTACACCTACAACCGTGCTGGGGACAACTTTGTGCACCCACGGTTGTGCAGAAGAAACTTAGCGTTAACCAACAATAGGTGGCCAAATATTGCCTTGGGTGTTTCTGGTGAATGCCACTGGCCACCATGCCACCGTTAGCATGCACAGTTTAGTTCTCAGTTGTCGAAAATGGCGAACCGTTACTTTGCCGTGCTGGGGGCTTTAGAATCGTCCTCCTTTTTACCCTCTGGTCTTATTTGTTTTGTTATGTCCGGAGGTTTACGGTAAGCGTTCAGCTGGCTGCACACGCGGCCCAACGTTAGCCGTGTGCCGAAATAATTATTGCGCGTCAGGGTGCATCAGCACAGTTTGCTGTAATAGGCAAACCAACTGAGGGACTCCACCCAACTGGTTGAAGTAGAGAGCGGTCGTATATTGGGGCACGACAGGGAACATGATAGATTCACAGAAGTCGGATGTTCGCAGTGACGATATCTTCTCGATTGGCAACGAAATGATTACAAGACAAATGTTGAACCAGGGGAACAGATCATTCATTAACAACACACCCGAATTATTAATATTTCGACATTCTTAATTCAGGAGTTCGCCGCTATATTCGAAGTGGTTCTTTTTGTCAAACTATACAATGCCTAAGTCATGTTTTTTATCTCACCTCCTATCACGTAACCAGTAGACAAGTAGTTTTGGTTGGTAACACCGTATGTTTCGTATAATTTACCTGCTGCTTCGCCTTGTTGCCTCCAGGGCTAAATTCGAATCGGTCATCCCCTGAGCCGCACAAATCATCGCCTCCGGATGAGCCACCAGAAAAGCAACGCGTGGCGCGTTCTCAGTTGTTGCGCAAAGAGGAGGATCACCGCGAGGAGTTGGCATCAGAAATGCTTGGAATGGCAAGACAACTGAAGGAGCAGTCGACGGCGATGAGTCACCGTTTGCAATCGGATCGACAGACCGTCGAGGCAACAATTCAGCAAGCTGACCGCAATACAGCCGATATGTCTAAAGTGCTGCAACAGTTGTCCGAAGAGCTTGGGTCCCGATGTGCCCGGATTGTGTGGATCGCTCTGTTCATAGCCTTGGTTTTGTTTTTCCAAATGATCGCATTCATGAAATTATTCCGGAAACGAACTCGTTCGGCAATTTCCAAAGATGAGCTGTGATCCCGCTCCAGACTTCAGATGTTTTGGGCTTTCATCCCTCGTTCTGTTAACACTACATCTGGTCGATTCGTCCCCTAAGTCGACAGCTTTGTACCTTTTTTGAAGAAATAGCTTGCCATGATTTCCCAAGTTGTTCATTAGCTGCTGGTAATGAACTTATAATTTTGAAGCAATAACGTGTGGTGGATGTCTATGGTTTCCTGGTGATCGGAGTGCCGTCAAACACGAAATACACTCATCTGCGGTAGTAACACGTTGCCAGTGACTCTGCAGTCGAGTCCCGTCACCTGTGAACCGTTCTGGATGGTCGGCGAACCTTGTGCTGACTACCGCATACCTTATAGGATACGCTTGTATGTGAGGAGATATGCTTAGGTCAAGATCCATGACTTATGAAGCACCATTTTTACCAACCTTTATAGAAAGTCCTGACTAAATATCGATCCAAAGTAAGAGTTATACCGATTTATCCTTTGGTAGAAGACTGGAGGGATCTATTTCTTAACAGCGTTGTGAAACTGCAAGCCTTCCAATATCTCATTTGTCGGATCAGGTAATTGTATCTCTCCTGTCTGAAAAGTTGGCCCATCCCTATGATAGTATTGCCAAAGTGGCTAACCGAATTAACGTTTCCGCATTTCTGTGGACGTCCCTCAACTGTTCCTATTTGGAAGTGACTCGTTGGTGTGTTAGTTCTTGCAGCATGAAGTAATGGGCACCGGGCCACAAGTTACTATCTGCTTGCGCCCAGATGTTCCAATGGGTCAGTGTTGTTGGCTATCCGTACATTTTTAACAACACTTCGTCATCTATAAACAATCCCAAATCTGAGAAGTTGGTGAGTTTACAACTTAAAAGACTGGAACTTCGTCCCGATTGGATTTAGCTAATTGTCTATCCTTCACCCTTTGGTTCCAGGCACTTCATTTACGGGATTGTTGTTCGATATTATCATCTCGTGGCTTTCGTAGACACGACTCTCCGTAGGACGTCTTTCCACTCTATATCGAACATGAGTTTTTTGGTAGTTCCTCGAAATTTCCTCGACATTTGTTCCAGTTTCCTCAGTTTGACCAGAATGCTTCGGACTCTTTCTCAACATCTTATCGATGTTTCTCAATGTCCTTCTTTCCTGGGAAACTCCGACAAGGTGTTGAAAACGGTGGCAAAAGTAAGCCTGATATGACTTTCCGATTGGTTCGTAGTAATCATGCCTCCATCTGCCCTCGAGGTTCTCAGTAGGTTAACGATTGGTGTCATGAATATACGCAATTACAGCACGTTTGAATGTCCAATATCCCATGCTCTTCAAGCTCACTAATGCGCAAGGGAATCGTACCACTCATTGTGGCGTTTTAGAATTTGTCGCTGATGAAGGAAACATATATGTCCCCTATTGGGTAAGTGTGTCACTCACTGGCAACTGCCAATCGGTTCTTCCAGATGCTGCGCAATTTGCTTTTGGAAGAGGGTGGACGAGTTTCCGTCTGCAATGCAGCTCTTCGCACTGCCACATTCGCCAGATTTCAGCCGCAGAGCGTTGATTTCTTGGATATATCGAACCCACAGGCAGTGTAGGTTCCTGTGTTTGGTATGAGCTTTCATTGCCAGGTTGGAGAACCTTTTACGAGAATTTGCCTGCCTAACTGTTGGAGATATGATAGCGATTCGCTATAATGAGCGCACCTACGAGCTGAAGGTTTTAGAAACGAAACCGGAAGAAGCCGTGACAATCATTGAGTGTGATATGAATGTGCGCTGTTTATTTCCTGTCCGCAATGAGTTCTTTTGTGTTGTAGGTGGACTTCGCCCCTCCTGTGGGTTATGAGGAAAACGTTCGCACACAGCAAGCTAAAAACAAAAAGCAAACAAGCAAGGTGGGTCAGTGTTTTCACGGTTCGAGGATTTCGTAACTGCTTCACTTTATATTATTCCCTCTCATAGATAAGGAGCACCTCGTCAGTGAACAGGATATACTCTTTGCAAGACTCCATTTAAATATACACTTTTAACTAACCCAAAGTGGATATCCCCGCGCCGTCTTGCAATTGACGGAATAGCAGGGTATGCAGCTCGACTACTTGTTTGTTCAAGCTGAAGAATCATAATTGCTGTAAGCCCCGTTAGTTCAGCTGCACCAGTCGAAGTATCGTGAATTATGCACACCTGCAGTAATCTTTAAGGCGATCGAAAAATATGGATGGACAAGTTATTCAGAGATATTCACCCCCTCGCATAATTCCTCTGACCGGAGAACTCAGTTATGCACCACGGGAACGCATTATATACAGGTCTACAAATGATGCATATTTTCTTAGCATTTCTGGAAATTGTTGCAGCAAGTCACACTGAACTTCTTGCTGGTCGAGGAGAACACTGTGAAGAAGGCCTCCATATGAGCATTTTTTTGTAAAAGGCACAACAATAAAAAATCAACGAACGGGATTGCTATCGGTTTTGATGAACCATAACCTGGAAAACATCCCATGAACAAACACTGTCCATTCTGGGTTCAATTATACTAGCGTTACACTATGAGGTATTTGTCCTGAGGTTTAATAATGCGAACAGCATTTCAGCAGCGGCTCTGATGTTCGTAATAACAGCTGCTTCTTCGTACTGGTTCTCTTCACTGCCGTATTGCATTCACATATCAAGTGGCTTTTATAACTTTGACCACTTGTTCCTTATTTTCCAGTCAGAAGAGAGCGATCACATTGTCATTCCAAATGTTGTCCAGGGATTTCAAGTAAGTCTTTTCTGTTTTCAATGAATTGAAACCTTTTGTTGAGATTGACTACGGTTTTATCTATTGACCAGCCATCATCGATGAATCCACACGAATTTTCAACTCCCACGAGGAACTTGGCCTCTCTAAAGACCTTTTGCCACGTCAACTTGGGAAGTATTAGATCACGTCAATAGGACGGGTCACTATTAAACTCTCCGTCAAGGCACGAGCCGTGTAACATAAACGGTAGAAATGTCCAATAGGATGTATGTCGTAGGCAGGATCACTTCCACCACTCCCCATGGTTCACCATTTGCAATTCCCTAAGGCCTGGGGATAGTCAAATTGGGGATGTCATCAATTTGACTTACTTATCGATAAGGGACATCGTCTCGCATTTTTAGTCACTTGTTTTACCGGACGTTACAAGAGACGGGTGCAGCCGTCATAGAACCGATCTGGGTGTGTTTGTCGCATGAGGCGGAAGATGATATGAAGCAAAGGCATTTTGTACAACACGCACATTAGTCTTGTGCAAATGTGTGTTGTGTTTAGTCCTTAAGGCCGTTGTTACTCATGGTACTTTTGAAAGACAAATTCATTACCCGAGCTGGAGAGACCGGGGCAGTTTCCAAACCTCTGACATTCAGGGAGCGGACGTGACGTCAATTTAACTAATGGTAGACTGTACAGTGCTGCGGTCCTATGTCCCCTACTTTATGGGACAGAGATATGGTCGCTGCGTGCGGATAATCTTCGAAGATTCTGTGTTTGAGCCTAAATGCCTCCGAAGCATTGCGCGGGTGTGGCGGAAATATCTTACAGGTATTGCTGATGTACGCCAGATGTTTTTCAAGAAGGTCACTTTCCGGGGGCGATCAGTCTATAAATTGGAAACGAAGCGTGAAAGCCCTTACCAGTCAACTCATTCGTGCCGGTAACTGCCACCTTACCGGATGGGGACCTTTGGACGATACGAACCAATAGTTAGTGGCCATGATAGACATGTCTGCGTCACGCACCCAACGGCGTTCCTGCATGAAATGGTCGCCTTCACTGCAAAGTTCCTCCACTTCCCGTCATACGGGACAAACAGAATCCTTTGATGTCAACCAACTGATTGGGCAAGTGCCTACAGCATGTGCCTTTCATGCTTCTATTATTCTTACTTTTGGTGACAGCCGGAACTACTGTACTTCATTACATGGTTTGTAGCTGAAAAACCGAACATGGTACAAACCAAAGAATCTCCATGCAATATTGAGACTGATGTAGTACGTCCATGAGAAATCTACACCAGCCATCATAGGATAGTAACGTGTTGGTTGACAAAAGACGAACCGTTTGGTGTTTTGGATCCGTCACGAGAACCTCCGGCGAAGCAAAACAAGCATTGTTGTATGTTCCAGATTTAGAGGAAAAGTCAACGGTCTGAAATAAACCTAGAATCTGGATTCGGCGTGTTTCCACCGCTGTGCCGTCGCATTAGTTGTCATTGTTGTTGAGCGTCATCTCAAGCAAAAAAAGACTATCTGACGGGTTTATTCGGGCTAAATCGCGTATGGTTATTTCATTGGCCTTACTGTCTCCATAAGATGCTAAGGTTGTCTGTGAAAAGTAAACAGTGATAAACTACCCCGGATAGAACAGTGGTAAACGTAACGACCGTAGACATGAGTACGAAACGGTGCCATCGACACTGAGTGCGATTTCGAGCTTCTTGAGTATCCAGTTCCGTGTAATGGATGCTCGCGTAGCTGTTATGCTTCGTACCACTGACAGCAACCGCACCGTTATAAAAATAAGAGCATCAGTATCGCTTTAATCGGAGTTCCTGGGCGTAATAAGATGTTCGCCAGGTACTTATCATGAGTACCTACAAAAATTCCGTCGATAGGACCAAATTTATTTCATGAGCGTCCCATTTACAATTTTCACCAGATTGGACATAGGAGTGTTGGTTACTCTGCTTTTCGGCATTCAACGAAGTGCCGCCAGAAGTGTGCACAGGTTTACCAGATCCAATTAACCATTTCTGTTGTTACTGTGATGTTTACTTTGGTTTGTTTTCTGACGAGGGGGGGGGGCGGCGTGAGTCTGATATGGAGATAGCCGAATGACTGCTGCCCATGAACGCGATCCATGAGAAGATCCGAAAACCGAATTGCCCAAATACACTCATCTGCAAATTACGAGTAGCGTGCTATATAAAATAAATAGCACTGATCAGTTTTTTCATTATTGAGTTCAGTGGACGACCTTGGGTCTCAGAACTACAGGAGCATTTTCTGCTGCCGTGAGCCAGGTCTTCTAGTACAATAGCGCCACTCCGCACTGCATTGATGCCAGGGATAATTTGGATAGTTCGGAATATTGCCTGCGGGAAACGTAGCTGAACCTTCGCAGCCGACACCACTGACTCAGTTTGCCTTTACATTTGAATTCTGTGCCTCTCCGCAAGATGAGTAGTGGTGACTCTCGAATCGTCATTTTTTCGCAATGTCGGTTTCCAGTTTTGGCATCATACTGACTGTTGCGCGCTCTCACTTCAGGCCTTCAGTGGAGCTGGATATCGTCTTGATGGAAAGGGGAAAACGGCTGCAAGTCCTGGGCGTGCCTCTACAGATGCCACTTTGCCCAAACGTGAGCGGTAAGTCAAAAGCCCCTTCGTATAGTTTTTTACCGACCAGATGTTCGTCGTTTACGCTGAGGATTTGTCACAATAACGTCATCCACTCCTATCAATAAGATCAGAATTGGGCCTTTGATCTTACGCATAATCTTTAATAGTCATTAGGGTGATTTAAATGACCATGCTTTCTATCTGTCCTCAGCGGTGTTCCCAACTACGCATATCAACCTGGTAGTCTTACCTTCTTTCGAAACACGAAGGCGTGCTCACAGCAGGTAGGTCTGAGTGCTTATATTTGAACTTCGAAACGAATCATGCGAAAGATCTTGAGTTTTATTCGGTGCGACTTTCACATGGAATTTGTATTCAAAAATTACTCTCAGAATAACGTGCCTCTCTTCTCACCAAAAACGCTTCCACAATTAGGTTTCCAGGGGCAGTAGCTTTTTGTCATTTCCTGATAACAACCGCTCCCATATTTGTTAAAATCAGTAAAATAACTGGCGACTGAAAGCCTCATTTTCCGACGGACAAACATATCTGACAGACAGGTGAGGTTGTAACTTATAGTGATCGAACGTGTGCTCTATAAACAGTGATTTTTCATCTAAAAAACACCGAATTCCACCAGATCCAGTAGGTGTCATTCAACTGACCACTGAGAACTTAGTTTTGTGTCAATTAGGCTGCGTGATGCGGACCTGTGCTGCTGTCCTTTGGCGAGGCCACCTGGATAGATGTGCTCTTCTGGTATTAATAACCACTAAAAGACGGTCCACTGAGCGACTACTTTCAGATAATATCCCTTCACGAGACGAACCCTCTGAAATTTAGAGTTGTTCGCACATTATATCGCTCTGAAATACTGCGTTTGCTAATCTGTCTACCCTGTTTGAGACGACGCACGAAATCACTCGGCGAGGTCAAAAATACACCACCACCCCCACCGCCATGTTTTTGCGTCGCACCACTGAGTTCCAGCAAAAAAGTTGGACTGGTTGTGCTCCTCAGTTTTGACCAAAATTTACCGGAAATTCGCCGTCAACGTCATTAGGTTCAAGAGAATGTCCTGCCCCTCCAGAGTATCTTCTATTCGTGTTAAGATCTCCCGGTATTAGAATAGGGAATTGAAGTGGGTTTGGGATGTGCCAAAGTTTGTGCAGTTATTGGGGACGTGTGAGACAGAAGCAGACCTCTCTTAATACATATCAACCTCACGTAGGTGACCTTACATGCTAACCTGGGAAGACAAAATTATGCACCATACATCGGTATCAAGAGTCTCATATACCTATTGAAAAGCTACAAGAGACAGTCCTGGTCAGTTCAGTCACCAAACCCGGAATATCTACTTTATTTGTTAACGTGAATGTATTCCCATTGTTTGTTATTACTCATCGGGATTTACGTTTTTCTCTCATAGGCACAAGAACCGGCTTCTTTCAAACCGTTTGCGGGCGTAGGTCATCAGCTGAAGCCCAAAAACAAACCTTAAAATACCCCAACTCCCCTATCGTTTGATTTTCTAACGTTACTCACGTTTTGCTTCAAATGATACGACGGACCACCCATATTTTTTGCTGTTTTACAGATATGGGTAGCTGAGTCGTTTGGATCCGTTCCATACATAGGTTTTGGTCAGCCGACTCACATCTTCAGGTGATGCGACCTACCTGCCAGAAAGTTCCCCCTAGCAATGCGACGGAAGCTCCATATGAGCATTAGAAGACAGTAGTCTGGCATTTTCATGAGGCCGTCGGATTCATTTGGAATGATTCGTAGGACGAGTACAGCATGACCTCCTGCAGGAAACTTCGTGAGGTACCGAAATGTCTTCTGCGAATAATTCTTCGCAGAAGGAATGGAGGCGAGATGGTTCAGTGGTTGGAGCTCGAATCTACTGCTCGGAAGGTCCGTGGTTCGAACGCGGCCTCCGCCTCTCGACTTCCCCTGTCTAGGCTTGGGCAACCTGGCAGTATCTCAGCCCTCGTGCTTCCTTCGGGCGGCATGGCAGTTAGGCACCGAAAGGGTGCTACAGCTGAACAAAGAAGGAATGATCAATAGAAATCATATCGCGCGCTTGATGGACCGCGGTAATACACTTATCGTCACGGATGGCGTTTTGAACACCGTTTGTATACAGTGGAGTGCTTTTTTCGAAGCGCACGTGACTGAAGCGTACCAGTAGAACAAGGTGGACTAGTATAGCCAACTGAGAACGAGTGCCTTTGTCACTTAAACTGAGATACAAACTAAGAAATAAAATTTATCACAAAAATATATTCTAACTTAATGGGGAAGATAGTGGTGATTATTGGGAACTCGGGAACTGTGAGGATGCCAGTCGCTCTTCCCCTATGTGTTAGCAATGTCGCTACTCAGTTCACCCCTCGTAAACAAAAAATACCTGGGAACTAGCACTAGCACTAGCGCACTCGAAGCATTCCCGTATAGGTCATCCAAATTAATTTGGCAACCGTACACCGTATGCGTACGCATGGTTCTAGTCGTTGCAGCACGACTGTGGATGATACATGATAAAGGAACCGGAAATACAAAAAAATAAAACACGAGAACAGCCGATTAATTATTTGGAGCAGTAGAATGGATACGTCCAACCATTAATTTGGCGGGACTCTGATATCCCGGCCTAAAAGACAAAAGCACTCTTACAAATGCGGAAATTTTCCTCACTACACATACACCTCATTCCAAAAATGCGCGATGAACCGAGGTATACTGCGTTGTGAATAAGACGTTTATGATGGAAATCAGCAAGAAAAAAGTACAACAAAGTAATCTGGTGTGATGGTGTGAGTTTGACTAGCTTAGCTCTTTGAGTCTATTGCGAGCAAGATGTGGTCCCAAAGTCCGCAGCCTGTTCCTGAAATAAAATGTGGTAAAAGACTCAATTATTGAAGCGGATTCAACTGCACATACAACAATAAACCTTATGCACGCCTAGACACATGTACATGAACAACGGCCTCTTTGCTACAAACTGTCTACTCATAACCAACTCAACTTGTGGAATCGAACGTACTAATACATCCTAAGCGAACTAGTAACACTGAATCAAGTATGTGCTCAATTAGGCAATCGGAGGATTTAAATATGGTTTGAGTAATGACTTTTTTAGGCCTGACAGGATATCAGTTGGAACATTGCTCGGGGAAAGTCAACTCGGCTCGACAATGAGTTGGACTGAACTAGATACTGTTGAACCCGTAACCAAGTAAAATTATTCTGCACCGAAAATTAAGAGTACTTGGCTCTCCGAATATTGGCAAGTGAAATAAGGCAAGACACAGTACAGAAATAGCAGTAAAGGTAATTTCCGGAGTTCAATACAGTCTAACGGGGTTCCTAAGTGATCATTCGCACAGATCAGTACATGGATTTATGACGTTCGCCCGTACTATTTAGGCAACTGTAACATAATCGTAACATTCTAGAGAGGACTAACTGCGAGTTGTAACGCCATAATCATAGACCTGTGCACGGCGTGTGTAATTGAGGTTAGCACTCGACCCCACACCGGCAAACACCGACTAATCGGTTTAAAGCTGGGCGGAAGAGGTTAGCAAACTTTAAGGCAAGAAAACTGAGCAGTATGTCGTCTATATGCGTGAGCCTGAGACGAGGAAAGATTAGAAATTAGGTTTGTGAGCCGGCTAAACCTCGATGGAAAAAATTACCCTTATGCTAACAACTTGTTCAGAAGATAAAACGCATGCACATTTCATAACTTACATGCGTCTTAAGGTGTAATTTCAACTTGTCCTTTCGTCCGAAACCCTTCTTGCAATTTTCATAGGGACAAACAAATTCACGACGTCCCGTATGTCGCACAAGGTGGTTGTCCAGATTCTTCCTTCGTCCAAACGTTCTCTCACAATAAGGACAGGGGAAAAGCTCCCGGGGGTGATGAACAAAACCAATATGGCGCTGCAATTGCTGAAAAGTCTCGTAACTCCGACCCAAATGCGCAGCACATAGAGGGCAAGGGTATCGACCATCGGACGATCGCTGGTGCACAGCACTGTGTTGTCGTAAAGCTTTTTGGCTTGTCTGGCCTTTGCCACATACCTAGTTTGGGAACACGGCAGTCGTCGACTAATATACAGAGAGAAAAGTGGGGCTAATAAAATGGATAATGTTTTTTTCAAGCTGTGGAAGCATTTCGAAGGTTAACTGTGGGTATTCTCCTGTAAGGCAAAGTCTGAGGGGTCACAAGTACTGAATCTGAGTGGTGTCATATTCAATTGAAGTACGGGTTGATCCAACTACTCATCAGTCATTTATAGCCGTCATCTCTCTCGAAAGTCATGAATCCCACATTGCTGCTGAAACAGCTTTCCGGCGTACAGTGGACTTAGCCTTACATGACAAACTCAATCGAACAGATCTTTTAATGACAGCTAAAACTGCTTATTACATCAGTTAATTAATTAATTAATGACTTATGCGCAAAATTCCGGCGAGACGGGCAGGATGGAGGGGACGAAGATGAGAATTAGGGTAGTGAAAAAGCAAAATGGGAACTTTCTGGTGACTGACGGAAAGCACACAACAGAGAATCAGGAGAAACGAAGTTCCATTTCCTTATGAGCTAGTCAGTTCGGCAATCAGCCTCTTTTCGCCATTGTGGGGTTTCGGTGCATTCTACCACGTTTTGTAACGTACATGGAGTTCCGCGCATTCGTTCGCGGAAGTTCATGCATGATCATTTACCATCCGAATTCAGTTAAAACGTTCAGCTGTAACACCATTTCGGTGCCTAGCTTCCACGCTACCCGAAGGCTGAGATACTGACAGGTTGCCCAAGCCCAACTAGAAGTAGTCGGGGCGCCGACGTTGGGTTCGAACCACAGACTTTCCGGTCAGTAAGTTCGCAACTTAACCACTGAGCTATCTCGGACTGGAACCCGGGCTGGATTACACCCTTTTCAAGCTTCAGAGCCCAAAGTTGAGCGAACGATAAGTGTGGTAGATGGCCTCAATAGCATTGCGCTGCTAAAAAATACAAAGGCATCTCCAACTATCAAGCTGTGCGATATATGATCGCCGTATAATCAGAAACGCAGAAAAGGGGGGGGGGGCTTAAGAAACGAAAAGATATGAAGCGAGAAAGAACACCTGGATAAGTAAACAGGCAAGTCTTTTGCATAAAGGTTCAGTACATATGAAACTTAGACAAACTAGCAACTGTGTTTTGGATGACGTCACGCAGATACCTATATCAGGACTGGGTGAGCCGAAGTAACAGGACTCGGAATCCGACATTATGCTATGAGAATTTGTTACATTTGTTGTTAGTTCACCGTTTTCTATGAATGACTCGACTCAGATAACCTTCTTGTCTAAATTGAGGTTGTGAATTGAGGAGCAACTGGAATAGCTGAAAGCAGTTAGACATGTGTAATTTTCCATAGATAACTAACACCACTCTTGTTGCGATACTAACTGAATGATTTCCAGAGTAAGTGATGCGCAGGTAATAAAGCCTTATACTTGTTTCCTCATAAGAAGAACATCCTGAAAATCCCAATTTTGCTGGACGTCTACAACGGTTAGTCGCAAGGCGGCGGGCACGGCAGATAACCTTGTACTATCGAAGATGAAACTGCATGAGAAGAAATGAATGATTTATCGTCAAGGCTAATCGCTTGAAAAATAAGCTCCCGGGGAAAATTCCTCGTGAAATTGATCTGTGGTAGTTTCACACCTGGTGAAGAAGAGAACCATAGGTAGAATAACGAACAGTCTGCACAAGAGGGTATAGAGGTTTAGAAATCACACTGACTCGCGTAATACACGGATGGAATCCGACTTACTGAGCAGCAGAAAAAAAGGCGCTTCACAACGGGTACTCGAGGAGGTCGTCGACGCAACTGGATCGACGGCCCATCAACGCTAGACATCGTAGTCGTCGCAGTCTGTGCGAGTTGAGCCGACCTTCCGCCGGAAGTTTCATCCACATGCATTGAAGAACAGTGTGTTCGCATGTGGACACTGAGTGCAGATCGAGATCTCAATTCTTCTCCACAAATGCAACAATCAAAGCTCGTGCCTACCACTCGTTTCTTAGACTCCTCTACGACATTCTTCTCCAAGTTCGAGAGCAGCAAGTCTACTGATGTGATCATATCAAGAGCGTCGGTCCCATTATCGTTCCAGTCTTCGGCTGCAAATTCATAAAATGGTCAGTATACATTACGGAACAGCATCATTCAAACAAACGTGCAGTTAAAGAGTGTCGAATGAAGAACGGGCGAAGAATGGATCCTTATTGATCAGAACGTCTATGAAAATATTAAACTACGTACATTTGGAGCTGCAAATGAACAAAATCAGACTAGCTGCGCCAGAGCCTCAAACGTTTGTAAACTGGTTAGGCTGAGAGTCTTTGGATTACGCTGGCCATTGAGACTGGCGGTATGACTCCCTCGGGTAACGAAATGTTGCCACCACTTTTGGATAAGTATATCTTACCGTCTTAACGAGTTTCTGCACGCACTTCACTGTTTATAACATATTAGGAAACGAAATTATGGCCTTGTCGAATAAACTCAAGCCATTTAAACCAGCCTTTTATGTGGAGAACTTTAATCTTGTCGATCACAGATGAGCAAGTTCAGCGACGTGGTTGGCTAGTGTCCAGGAGCAGGAGGCACACTAAAATCTATACAGCCGTTACGTCTACATCAGTGTGCATGAGCATGCATGATTAACCGATGTCGGTGATGCTTGATGGGTAGGCACGAGAAAGAGATGGATTCGCACCATCACGAAGAACATTCGTGAGTTTGTCAACAAAAACTGACGCATATCACCTCATTCGGTGGAATAGCATCGTCAGGATATACGACGATAGTATGAGGAATGGAACAATTAGATAAGGCAAGGAGGTGAAGAACCAAAGGGGTAGCAGGGTTTACAGAATAATCAGATGCGTGGCCGAAGAGTTGAACAGTGCCTCAATGGCGGTTAGGTACTCCGGTTGAAGACTAGACAACCGAGGAAAGGGAGCTGCTAATGGAAAGAATTTGGTGACAAGACCAGTGAGATTTTGTGTATTCTCAGCGAATTCGCTGAGAATACAAACTTCTGCTATGGGTAAGATTCAAGTATCTATTCACAGTCCACGATGAAAAAAACTGAAAAAGAATAATCGCCATTCAGTGATTGATAAACACGGTAAAGGTATTTATTACGTCCGGGTTGACTGAAGTTAAGCTGAAGAATTACAGTGGTCAAGGAGAGAGAAGAGTGGGTTAGCTGTATGGTAACATATTCTGGAACTCGAGGATATATGAGGCCATCAGATCCAGACATGAAGCTTTTCTGGATCTTTTGGTCAGATCAACATATACAGTTGGTAAAATGGTTGAAACGGGCGGTCTATATTGGTTCGGTGAGTGAAATGAACGGGAGACACCGTAAACAGCCAACTGGGAGAAAAACAAAGTTAACCTCAGCTTAGTTTTCAAATGAATGCACTGCGCCAGTCCTATCTAACAGAACAGAAAGTAGTCTAAAGATCGGTTGAATGAGTGGGCCGGTTTCACAGTGTGCCATATGACCAAGGCAATTTCAGCGTTCGTACGAGTATGTTGTGTCACACAGCCGTATTTTGACTGCTTCAGCTGTTGGCCTTTGGATGGATATCGATCGTCACACCTAAACAGTAAAACATCCATATAATGAAAGGGAGCTAACTAACAGATCCTATTTATTCGACCGGGCTATCTGCAATGAACTCACCTAGAATATCGGGCTGGTCAACCGTGGATATAGACTAAATGGGCACTTGGTCAAAATCAGCTCACATAGGCTGTTAACTGGTTAGCTTTACGCGGGAAAATCACCGGTACTAGGGTCGATGACGAAAGGCGGTCAACACCGACTCTGCAAGACTTCCATAAACGGGCCCCATCATTTAGACAAAAACTTACATGTCAGGTACGACCCTAGCTCTCAACACGATTTCCGAAACGTTCACATGCCCAAAGGTGAAGAACCAGTACATGTTTACTTCGATACAGAGAACGAAGTGTTTCCGAAATAAGCCAACCAAATTTTACATCCACTCACGCCTGAATAGCAGATCTCTTATTACAAATATCCACGGGAAAAACCACAATCGTTCTTTTGCGCGGATTAGCCGTGCAGTTGAACAGGTTTGGACCGCAAAGTCCATTCTCCGATTAAAAATCCACTTTGCCAACCTTGTTGGGATTGTCTCAACCGACTGAATACGAGCAATCACTATTTACATCCCTGTTGAATGTCGAAACGCCTTTTCGGGAGAACATAAGTGTTGCTGTGTTCAGTGTCGCTGATACCTATCTCGAAGCATGAGATGATGTACACCGTAGGTAAGCGAACGAAAACCACTGTTTCATGTCCTCTCAAATGAACTGATTGATGTGTACTTTGCAGTACATATGAGTTCACATAAACCGTCCACCAAAACTCAACAAACGCAAAGCACTTGTGGTATCTGAATTACGTGAAGAACATTCATATCGGGTTCCCTTGAACCAGTCCAGGTATAACGGATAACGTTATTAAGTACACGGCCTGGTTCCGAAAGCGACTTACTGTCACAACACGACAGGACGAGATACTTCACTAAATCGGATGAAATTTATCATCGTTTGTCAGTCTAACTGAACAGTACGGTCGTTCTAGCGTTACAACAAGATCATTTTCGTCAAATCCAGGAAAAACGAGTGACCAACTTTAGTGGATCGTGTTCTCTCGCCCTGAAAGGAAGGCAATAGTGAAAGTCAAGGACGAGTAAAAACGTTGTTTAATACAGAGATCTGCTTCTAAAGGATGATAACCGTACCATCGAATTAGGCCAAGGATAACCAATACCCATGAGCAAGTCAGCATAATCACATTACCGCAAGGAAATTCGGTATTGTTAAGAAGCATCAAAGGTACCACCTACATGTAAAGGCAATCCTCAGTGGCGATAATGGACACTCTGGCTGCTCGACCGCATTAGAAAACGAGAGATTCACATTCGCATTAGTTTCTTCACATGGCGGCCTGAAACTTGAGGCTGAAGGTTGCGTGAACTGCTCAGCTTGAGAACGGATCTCATGAACCAATTCTTTGTGGTTTTGCAAAGCCTGCATTGTGGGGACTCGTTGACCGCACTGACCACAGCCATAAGCCACCGGAAGATCGTCACACACAAAGCTATCGAGTTGACCCAAATCAACGACTACCAGGTTCTTTGTTAGTGATGTTTCCAATTTGTAAAGCTGCAACGACAACAACAACAAAAGGAATAGTTGTATTGCGCGAGTAAAAGAAGCTTTACGCTGAATCACATGTGCAACCACCTGAATGCACTGTACAGGGTGTAAACCCGAGGGAATAAGACCGAAGAGTGAGCAGGAAACACTGAGCATGCCCAACTGGTGGCCCGGAATTGTCAATTCAAGCTGAACCGAACAATATAACTGGACAGTTGAACCCCGCAATGCATGCAAAGGGTCATTTGGTGGCCCTCATTCTATCCACACGTATGTCTAGCTAGTGATAGCCATCACTCTTCTAGGTCCGTACAACGATTGTCACAGAGTCACTGTTGTGCGCTAGTGAAAAACGAAACTTACGGGGTTCCACAATAACAAGAATCAAACACCACAGGGGACTGTTGCGACTTTCAAATAAGACAGAAAGGAGCCAACAGAAGTGAGCACCACTGCATCGAACAATAAAAGGTGAAGTAAATCGAACAATCAGTTTGCTAGCGAAGCACAGCTGAAATTAGTAAGCTTGTAGAAAGAAGTCCGTAATTAATCGAAAATCGCAAAAGAATTCATCTGAACTACGGAGGATTTCTTCTGAAGCTCCAGTGAAGATCTTAAGCACTATTCACATCAGTTATGCAGAAAACCAGAAATGAAGATTAACATACAGATGTACGTTTACAGTGGGTCGATTACCCACACATCGTGCGACCCAGGTAAACTGACCTAGAAACTAAAATCGAGCAACCTTGTTGCTTGTGGGTGCACTTATACCAGAGGACACGCAGCGAGTGAACTACCGCCAGACTGCCTTAGATTGGTCAATCCCCACTGTGCGCCTATACGCTACCTATTTTGTCCATTATGATGTTATTACCAGATTATATATTCCCATACTTTGGCTGGGTGGCCCATAAACATTGTCTAAAACGCAGAAATTTAAGCACCTTTTTATCCAGCCAGGTGGAGTCGGAAGCTGGGAACAATGCCTATGGTAAGCGAGAAAGATGTCTCCTGGGGCTTCCATGCTGAATCCTACCAGGAAAAATCTCGTCACTTCGAAGTCGTGTGGCTCCCAAGCAAGTTCTGCTCTAAGCCGACCCCACCGCGTTTTGGTCTTGCATAAGTTCGTCCATTTGGGTGAAATTGTGGAGCGCCGAAGAAATCTGGGATGAATATTAAGGGTTAACTATGTTCCATAGTTGGGTTTCTATCAGTGTTCCCGAACAGATGATGGGTACCATGTTGGCTGGTAGCTTTGTCCATGCTACTTCGCCGAGAACGCCATGTTCCAAGGATGGAGACTAAAAGGCCTATGGTGGTCAGAACGGTGGTTAGTGTGTTGGTCCAAGAGAGTGGAGGGAAAGCGGCCAGATTCAAAAGGTAATTGCCTTGTAGCAGCAACCGCACGATTGGTGTGACATATGAAACTTCGATCAGGAAACGAAGGTCGCAAGAGGTGTGATTAAGATTCTGTCACAAGACGCGAGAATAAATTGTATTTTGTTGCAGCAGACGTCTTTAGATTCGCCGGGATGGCCCAGGAGGACGAATATGAGATACTGTGGTTCAATGCAGCACGCTTGGCTACGACTGGACCCAGGAGAACATTTATACAATTGGCCAGCCTTGGGTGACTCAGAGACGGGCGATATGAACTGATAAGTTGAGAAGGGAAACATTGATAAAGCCTCTGAAGAAACAACCAGGGAACAAAAGACGAATGTAGAAACTACTCGCTACAGCAGTCTCCCGAGGGGCGGATAATTCGAGGAAATTAACAATCACTGGTTTCGAGGGGGATTTGCTGTGAGGGAAAACAGCCCTTGAAGACTGCACACAGTCACTTGCTGTATAGGAGCAAACATTTACTCCAAAACAATCCGTTTGTTCTCTGTTTCGTGTCCTAGGGCCTTCAATCTATTTCAAACAACTTCCACCTCTGAGAGCATATTTCACCGTAAGTGTATACGCAATTATTGAATCACATGACACATTGTGGCACTCAGTGTTATAACCCGTTCGTTTAAAAGCTTGTCGATACCCTATCGTCATGTCCGCTTCCCTCTGCGATTTCCACGAAACTGGAATGGTCATATTGCAATACAGGTTTCGTTCAACTGACAATCTACAAACGCCAACACATTCTACAGGCCATAACTCGGTAATTGCTCACATACCCCCTGGTTTGAATAAGACCACAATGACGAACAGTAATGTTTTCGGGATCTCGTCATCAGGTCAGTACATGTCTGATGGTTAAAATAGTAGTGAAAAATGAAATACGCAGCGAAGATTGGTCAGTAAAATGAAAAACGTGGAGATACGAACGACGGGTTGTTTGCGTCCCCACGTGGCATCTAACTGGATGCTATGAGACAGTCTAGAGGAACGCTGAGTGACTTGGGCGGTTGATTCGTGTCACATAACCAAGGCAGACTCAGCGTTCGTACGAAACATTTTGATAGCATAGTACCAGGTTTAGCAGACTATAGTGACTACCTCGGTTGCAGTCAAGCAACGCCGTTGGATCGATACAGGCAGGGTACACAGTAAATGACATGAAACGATTCATTCGTGCCCGGTCCCAATTAAATGGGACGCGATTGAGCTTTTGGCTGAACTGTTGAGTCTAATGGTGTTCCCGTAAGAGAGATGCTTACGTATTCTCTTAGAACGTTGCTGTGTTGTGCGCTCAACCTACTCCGCTGAACAACAGTAGGAGGAATACACAACCATATTCTGGGTGAGGGCTGGCATCTTATGTTTGAGGTTTAGTTTAAGCAAGGGGTTGGTTGTAAAGCAAGATCACGCAGTTCCAGCCGGAAACGTGCGTTGTAGGGAGTGAAGCAAGCGGCGATTGACTATGTCGGCCAACAGATAGCCTTTTAAACTCAAGTACATTGGCTTCTTTGCAACGGTCGTGACAGGCGGTTGGACAGGGCAATCAGACATATTCTTGCTTATAAACCTCTCTGGGTAACCATTGGCTCGGAGCACGTCAGCAATGTGCTGCAGTTCAGAGTTCAGTGTATCAGCAGAGCAAGTACACCTTGCTCGGTGCGTTAAAGTGCAAATCAGGGTTCGTTTTCGCCTCATTGGCACAAAACTAAGGAAGCTTGTGTATTGTTCCGTCCACGTGGGCTTTCTGTAGACGGACCTCTGAATTGAACCCCTGTAAAGCTTGACTAACTTAACGTCCAGGAAGTGGAAAGTGTTTTTTCACTTTCGGTTTCAAAAGTGAACTGAATGGAGGGATGTGCTCGGTTGAAGTTGCTCAGGACAGCATTTCGGAACCGTTTGATTGAAGCATCAAAATGTTATCTACGTAACATCGACAAAAAGGTGTACGTCTAATCTCCGTATTTAATCAACCGAGCCCCAGTTTATCCAGAAAAATATCACTCAACAAGGGACCAAGAGGAGAGCCCATGGTGACTCCATCGATTTGTCGGTAAAAGTGTCACGGAGACTATACTGGCATAAATGTCGGCGTAAGGGTTCTAAAATATCGACCAACTATTGGGCAGTTGCGTGATATGGGGAACTACACATCCAAAATCGGCCTCAATGGGACATCTTTCTTATGAAACTTAGGCAGACCATGAAGTCGCGGGATTTTGGTACCGGCAGGTTTCAGGTGTTGGAACGAGACTTTAGAAGAAATTAAACCATTCCTCAGACGCTTCAGACAGTCTGTCAGTTTTACCTCAGTTGCTTGGGTCTGGTCTTTTGCATTTTGCTCTTTGTTAAATTTTGAAGTGCCGTTCATTTGGAGCTGCTTTTCACTAAACAAGAAGTGCGTGGTGGTGGGGGGCTATCTTGCTTTGATGCACTGGATGGTTCCTGCATCTAGTGAGTGCAGGTAAAGAGTACATGTTTAGAGGCGGGAACGTATGCTTAACGATGCTGAGCTCAATAGCCGGATTCAGGTAAAGGATTGTTAAAGCACCCGAAGGGTGAATTTCCAGCACTTTTTATGGGAACCACGCCACAGAAAATAGGTCCAACCTCACCTAACAAGTGAGTATGTTAACAACAGCTGAATCGATGGCATGGATGATTCCTGTCAGTCACTTATTTCGTCTTGACAACATTGTCAACGTCGAATGAAACACATGGGCAAAGGACTTGCGTAGATTTCACAACTATGGTCGTTCAACTGTAACGCCCTTTCACTGTCTAGCTGCCATGCTACCCGAAGGAAGCACGAGGGCTGAGATACTGCCAGGTTGCCCAAGCCTAGAGAGAGGGAGTCTAGAGGCAGAGGTCGGGTTCGAACCACGGACCTTCCGGTCAGTAAACTCGCGCTCTAACCACTTGGGCCATCTCGCCCCATGAACTATGAACTTACGGTGTTAGCTTTGAAACTCACATTTCTGAGTACTGCCAGTTAAAGAAGCATTCACCTGAGGGTTAGGTAGCCGGTTAGTGAATCCCGGAATATTCGCCTTGGAAAGCACCAACAAGGTTTCCATGTTACCTGGTTTCGAAATGGGAAAGGTTGTTCGCTCTGAAGAACCTGCCTTAAGGGACTGCTTGAACGAATAATCCTATGGGAAAATACTATAAACACACCAAACGCAAGCTTCCGTACACAAGTTCAATGTTTGAAGTGGATGGAAAGGTAATAAAGAAAGTTGGGTTTTGGCGGAAAGACTCACTTTATCATCCTCTGCAGCCAAAACACGGGGTGTTATTGAGGGGGACTGGATGTTGCTCGACTTCGGAAGTTTATTTCGGGTAGCGAAAACACGTGGTCGTGATAGGGAGTGGTAGGAGTCAGTATGTTGTATCAGGTCAATCACATCACCCACTTCGACAGCACACAGGGAGCAACGCAGGGTTGACTGGGGGCGGGCTGATCGGGTTTCTGTCTTTCCCGAGTCAGTATGCGTGATGCATGACTTTTCCGGTTCACCATCAATAGAAGGGGCCTTCGGATTAGTAGGGTTGACTTCACCTGCGGAAATATCGGTCCCGTCCGTCGATACCGATCTTGTGGGAATACCACGCAGTGACAACTCTCCCTGATGACCTAAACAATGAACCTAAATGAAGGGTTGATGAAATGTGGTTTTCCCATAGAGTGAAATGGTTTTGTTGGAAAATGAAAACGTATAGTGAAGCACCACACTTAAACCATTAGCCCTTGAAGCAGCTTTTCAAGATTTCCGTATACCCGCGCAAAGCAACACAAGGAACGTTCCGGTTCGAATATTAGGCCTTGCTACCGACGCGTTGAAGGCAAAAAGCTGGTGGAAATTGTTGGTGATAGAACGTCACGGCAAGAATGGGGAACTCTATGTCTGATTGCGGTTGTGGTGAGAAGCTAGGTGCCGGAGAAGATGTATTCAAAACGAGAACTCCATCGACCGCGTGAGTGGCCTATTTGTCAGTCTTCAACCAGTCATGTGAATCTTTCATGACTGTCCAGCGTGGGCAGACAACAGTTACTACCACACCTCACTGTCAAACCAGCCAAAACAAGAAAAGTTCTCTGTAGGGAAGACCATTCTAATACATGCTAAATAAGTTGCCGAACCGGCGTAACCTATAGTGTGACCCATTCATTTGTGACTGGCGAGGTATTTCTCCTGAACCAGTACTCTTGTCAAGTGTTTCGGAGAAATCAACCACCAAACGCCGAAGGTCTTCGCATAGTGTCTGTCTACTCATATTGGCCATTGCTACATCCCCTATTCTTGACGGATGTTACCTAGCAACCAGAAGCATGGAAGTTTAGTACAAAAAAGCTGCAAGTCTTTCGTAATTTTAGAGGTCATTACACCCTGTATCAAAACAATGGGGATAACGTAACTGGTTAAGGAAATTAACCTCCTGACCATACTGACTGGCTGGTTTGTTATGTTCGAACTTTAGTCCACACAAGTGAGATCTAGTCCTGCGAGTGAAATCAACCTCTGCCGAAAAGCACTGTACAATTGTTTCATGTACTTTGAGAACCATCAGCAATCAGTATCTTGCGAAGATTCACACCATTCGTTAGTAGCTGACCACTATAAAATCCGGCCACCAGTGACTGATCAGCAGCATGATCAACTCAAATGTAAACAAGATAAGACGCCACCCGTCCTTCAGTCAGGCAATCTACGTAATCCGCTGTTGACTCATCGAATGTTCCAATACTAATGAGACAAGTGGAACAAGTACTAGCGATGATTCTAGACAAAGATGGAATAGATGTACGGCGCTGCTCATTTTTGCAGCAGAGATAAGTCTCACTTGACTTCACTGCCTACAAACTGTAAGTACTCTTCCCGGATAGGATAAAAATTCCACAAGTCGTATGAATTCTCATTCGAGGACCTGTTAGTAATAAATCACGGGTGTGACCAAGACACCAGCACCTCTATTTCCTGCCCAAGTATAGTTGTATAACACTACTGATCAGCTCTTCGCAGCTGAATAATACAGTATCTAACTACTTACCAGAAGGTTACGGGTTCAAGTCTCCCTATAGTTTTGCGAGGTGTGCACTGACAGTGATGCCTAACAAGGACTAAGAACTGCACATTGCTCTTCGGCTTGTAACCATAGACTGATTTCAACTCCAGCACTAAGTCTCAACTGAAATCTAAAAACCTCCCTACCTAGCATTCATCCCACATAATTTTACAGTACTAGCGAATGACCCTAAACAGGTGTAAAGCAGTTAATAGACTGGTGTATACCATTCAGACTCTTCAAAGTTTTTTACATTTCCAAAGGCTCCGATGCTGATAAAGCTAAGTCATCCAAGTAAACACCATGGAAACACTTCAACGTTGCAGCAATCAATGGGATCAAGGTATAGGAACACTCCAGGACGATGCTCGACAGGAAAAAATGAGGGTTTTTATGCTGTGGGTGAGTATCGGTTTAACCAGACAAGAAAGTAACGGAAGCTATTTGCAGTGCAAACTGTATACGAATTTCAGTGTCTTTCTGGTTTTTCTCAATCTGAACCTTGTCTTCTCGGTCTGCGGTCACCGCAACGGGACGCGACCACGGACTGCCCTACCGATTCCTCAGTGTTGCCCACCTATCTAAGTGCAAATGATCAGCTCGGTCATCTTGTTGATGTGATAGCCTGAATGACGCCAAATAACATAGGTAAGCGGAAAGAAACAGAGTTTAACTAAATCAACCTAACACTGCAGTGTCAAAAGCAAAACAAAATAGAAAATTTGGTTTCGAATAGAATTAACGAATGTAAGCAATAATGTGGCCCAGCTGGTTACACTTACCCGAAATGCATCTTCGGATGCAAATGTGAGGGAGCAATGAAAACAGTGTATCTCATCTGGAAATTGCCTGCGGTGTACTGGCCTATTCATTGACGGATCAAATGACTCTAGCCCGACCACTGAAATTGGCAAGCCGAAACGAATAGCATACGTCGGTGAATAGGTAGCGATCAGTTCCTCTCCGGAAATGACCGGACGGGTTAGCAGAAGAAATATCCCATCCGCGCCTAGTTGATACGCCACGGCATTGGGGATCAGATCATTCACGTCCGACTGATCCATTGTTGTGCATACAAGACGAACGAACATCATCCAATTGCAAACTGCTTCATCTCCAAGTTTCAAATATCGGATTCCTACAGACTGTCCATCCGAATCGAGGACATCTATGCGAAACGGACAATCGGGCTACAATAAAGAAGTTAACTAGTGCCACAGTTAACGGAAAAAAGCAGTGAAACATGGACAACGACAGAAGTTTAAAAACGAAATGATGTGACCGAACGCAGAAAAGTCTATGGAAACGAACAAGGTTAAAGAAGAGGAAACGGTGGTTCTGTACTATTCGAATCATTCCAAGAGCCCCTACTGCGGCAATCCACTCTGGTTGCTTTGAACGTTATTTATCTCGTTGATCAGCCAAACCTCCCAGCACATCTAATCAAAGGAAATACCAATCAATATATGCGAACTATACCCATTAGCAAACTAAGTGGGTTTAAACAAGAGACTCAAATGGATTCTCACTGAGTTTTGCGTTTGTGTTATTTTCCGACTGACGGTGCCGCACAAAGGTTGGTTCATGTTTCACCTTGTACGATATTCGAGATATCTGACACATTCTCCTGAATGAACACTACTCAAAACGTTGCTCGAAACTCGTCGACAGCCCACGGCCGGGTTCGTCATTCTTGAGACTTCTAAACAAGAGATTCAGTTAGGTCTCGTTAAAACTGAGTTAGCTTGCAAACGTGTGTATTTCGCGAATTGCGTACAATTTGGTTTCAAAAAAACATGGTAAACGGAAACTCGAACATAGAGCCTGCTCGACGAGTCCCAAGAAGACGAAATCCATCGTAGTTTGTCGGAAAGTTTTCAGCAAGTTTAATGGTAGTGTGTTCCTCCTGGATCATGTGATGCGATATCTCGAATGTTGTTCCAATTGGAACATGAGGCGACCTTTGTCGAACACCGGTTTTCTGACGGTCATCAAACAAACTCCCTGAAATCAGACTGTATACGGAGTCTCGACAACATTCATTGTAAACGCCATGATCGCCTCAAATACCGACCCATACAAACAGCTCTTGGAAGCAATGAAAAGAAAAATTAATGCCGTGGCACCACACACGTGATACCAAAATTCAGGATTGTTCGAACTTTGTTGTCCACGTGAACTCATCAGTGCTCCCCTTAAGCGAAAAACGCCACCAAACTGATTAAAATGCTCTCAAGAGGGTGGAATCTCCTCCACGGAAAATCACTAGTTTGGGTTGTGCAAACTTTTGAACCTCACTCCGGCATTGGAGCACACGAAGCAACACAGATGAGATGCTCATAATGCTCTATGACTTTCGGCGATACCATCGAATATAGTTTGTCCGATAGGCACGGTCAGTTCATTGGTGGATGTGCGGTGCGGGGGATTCGAGTTTCGCTCTTATTAGAACTCATCAGCAGTGTATACCAGTTTTGTCCAAATATCCCTTATCAACGCTGAATATCGGTGCTCTTTGTAACGGCTACATTTACACGAGTGGTGTAATCTGAGTGTAGAGCATTTTCAGAGGGGCGAATCAGCAAACAAAGCTAAGAGTTTTGACAGAATAAGGAGTGCCAACACATAGTAGGTTTGACGGTGCGCATGAAATGGATCCCGGTGGGATAGACATTTGAGTTCTCCATTCCACAAGTAACGTCACGGAATGAAGAGGGAAATTTTCAAGGCGCAAACTTTCAAGCTTATACCACATTAACATGGACACACGAGTAAGTAGCAATTACTACCGCGCAGGGTCTGAAACTAAGTAAAAAAAATCCGCTCCTTGTCCTTGCATCCAAATGAGCAAAACGCGTCCGGCCGATGTTCGACTTATTGGTAAGTCGGGCTACAAAAAATACTGCTATCTGAGTTCTTTACATCCGCCGAAAAAAACAGTGATTTTTACACCAACAGTATGTTGCTGAAACTTCCTGCGAGGAATTTGAATCAAAATTTATGCACATCTTTCAGCTTCCAAGGCGACTTCACAAACTGAAAGACTGATGCGAGCGACAGGGTTGAAGTCTTCCCTATGCCCAACGACCAGCCTGACGATGAAGCGGAAATGCATATCAACCATGTCAGAAAGTCATCCTTAGACCAAACAGGTGGTGTAAAAACCTAGATAATCTCATGGACAGAGACTATGGTACGATAAATTACTGCCTTATGCACTAGAAATCCAGGGCTTAAGAATACCAGACAATTTGGGACATTCACCTGAGAATCTGTGACCCCGACCGAAGTGATTACCGTAACAAAAACTAAACAAATAAACGCAAATAAATTTAAAAGGCAATACTAATAATTTTTTTACCAGCCACTCGGGGTGCGCAAGCAGTTCCTCTTCTGTCAGTGCGGGTGCAACCAAAGGGCCGAATTGAGTCATTGATGGTTGGCGTTTGATTATTCGTACTCGTGTTACTCCGTGCTCTTCAGAAAGTTTGAAGCATTTGGGCAACGTCTGACGTGCATAACTGATAACTTCATGGTCCGGCTGAGCAATCACAGGGTGGTCGGGGCACAAGGAGGGATGAGGATAGCACCATTGACATAAGGGACACCAAAACTGGCCGACATGATAAGTCCGATGTGAGTTTGAAAAGGAAAAATCATCAGCGGGGTTGTAAATGTGACGTAGACCTCGACTTTCCAGCCTAGGTCGGCCACGTCGTCGTTTCCCGATCTGCTGGTTCTTGCCTGTCTCATCGGATATAACCCAATTGTCGACGTTAGCCTCGCCACAATTCATCTTGTTTTCATCAACAGTATCGGACTGTGCAGGGCGCACGACATACGAAATTGTGCTGGAGCCGTTGTTTTGCTTTGGATAGGCAGATGCAGAAGAGTGGTGTGTTAATTGTGTGGTTACTGAGTGTTCGGGCACAAAAGATCCGTTAGAAGGTGTGAGCTCAGGATACGGGTAGGCTAAAGTGAGCTTACCACCATTCGGCGGTAACGACATCAATGTTGGTGGAATTGAACAGACGGGTCCAGAGCCAGTAGCAATGCTGTACTTGTTGGAGGCCTCCGCAGAGATGACGTAAACAGCTGATTGACTCCTTAATGTTGGTAAGACCACCTGGTTTGTATTCTCTTGTCCGAAAGTGGATGCCGATACCAATGATCGCTCAGCGTAATACACTGAGCCTGAGTGACAAGGAAAGTAAACGGGCAACATGAAATTCGACGGCCAGTAACTTCTACGAAAATAAACTAGGACTAGATGGCAATTTGCCAAAATGACCCGGAAATAAACCAACGTTATGGGTGTTACTTTGGTGAAGCTGAAGATAAACTGCACCCTTCAGTGCTCGCCCACACAATATCCAAAAAATGAACAAAAAAGATTAAATTAATACAACAGCTCACACAAGTGCGCTGTATTAGATAAAAATTTCACCGTGAGCGCCCGCCTTGGCGCAAAATAATTCAAAACATCCACAAGAAAAAGGCTCACGAGAACTCCACAGGCACAAAACTGGAAAAATGACAAGTCATATTTAGAACATTAGTTAAACGGCACAAAGTAGTCCGTCTGTCTAAGTAGAGGGCACTTTCAACTGGTGATACTCAGAGTGGGAAAGACAAAGTCCCATTGGAAGTCTCGTCTCTGGAGGGGATGCCTCTTTAACGTGCGCAGAACGTCAAACAATCTCATGAAGTAAATCTTCAGAAGAAATATGGGAATACGAATACATGTGCGGCTCACGCTTCAGTACATACTATTCAGCAGTACAACCAGAAAACGAAAATCAGTGACGAATATTTACTTCCTTACTAACTAGGTCAAGGGAGCATGCTCAGACGAAACTCAAGGATGTTTTTTTAGTTGCATTTGGGGTTTTGCGGGATAGGTATTTTGTTCATATTCACACCACTCTCGTTTGAACGGTCGTCCTCCTGTTCTGGCGTAATTATTCCGGTGAGTCCACACCAAAGGGAAGCACTGGACTCGAGTTTCGCTCTTATTAGAGTTCATCAGCAGTGCATATCCAGTGGCCGTGCCGGGATTTGAACCCCGGACATCTGACATGCGAGGCGAGCGTGTTACCACTACTCCACCAACACACGTTGGACGCATCTGAATTCTCACGTCCGGGGTTCAAATCCCGGCACGGCCACTGAATAGGCACTGCTGATGAGCTCTAATAAGAGCGAAACTCGAGTCCAGTGCTTCCCTTTGGTGTGGACTCACCGGAATAATTACGCCAGAACAGGAGGACGACCGTTCAAACGAGAGTGGTGTGAATATGAATGATGTTTTTTACCCTGTAATATGGAAAACTGTGATGATTTCGGCAGACGTCCAAATGATACAAACGAAATTAGGATGCATGGCGATTTTTTTTTCAAAGTATCGCTGAATGTAGGATTCAAAACGCTTCGGCAAATCTCCAATGCGCAGAATGAAATCTGTAACAAATCCACTTTATCTTTCTCACGTCCTGGTCCCAACTAGTCAGTACACTTCAAACAGTCCGAAAAACTCGGGTAGAAAGGGGTCTCACCAGAGTAACTTCCTTATCGGAAGAAGCCAACCGATTCGTCACTTTTGCAACAAAATCCCCCTTGAGCTAAGCTGTTCAGTTTTTGAAAGAAATGTCACCTTCAACTGGGTTTGGGTGAATTCTTCCCATAACTGAATTCATCTGAGATCGTTATAGTTATTACCTGGGATTCTACTTGAATTCAGTGTTTGCTTTCACAAACTGCAGCTGATTTGGCAAATGCATTTAGAGGAGTAGAATGTTCATCATCTTCCTTTCGCTTTTACTTCATGATGAGTCGGCTTTATGAATTTATTGGACAGCATCTCTTCAAATGGTCCATCAGTTGTGAAGTAAAAGGAAACGATATCGAAACCTGTTTTCCTCGCCGGGATCCCAGGATACCAGATTTCAGTGAACAATAGAATGTGTCATCAGGATTCACAAGCTCTGTGGATAGATGGGTTGACTCGTAATTGACAGAGTTCAACGCGGCGAAGCATATTATGACAGGTTATTGAAATTTATACTGAAGTTCTAAGGTCCGGCGTGGGACAAGTACTCAGTCAACACAGCCTTTTCGGAAAAGGAAACCACCCTGATTTGGTTAACGCTTGTTTGAGAGAAACGATACAGCAGAAGGGAGACGTACTTGAACTAAAGTATCGGTCAGACTAATTCCACGACAGTTGATGTGAAGTTTTTTGGGACTGGTAGTGTCCTTGAAGTGCGTCAGAATTAAGAGGAGAATTGCTTGCATCATACTGAGCAAGATGACTTGCAGAAGTTCGGGAAGCGCGGATAGATACTAGTCGCAGACTTCATCTGAGATTTCGTCCTCCCCCGGAAATTTCAGTCGCTTGATAATCGTGGAAACCTCCAGTTCGATTGACTAGTTCAGATTTTCTTGGGGTCTGGACTTGGGTTGATGGGTAGTTAAGCAGTTTCTCAAAGTAATCCACCTAGCGTCGCACATTTTTATCCTGGGGACTGATAAAATCCCTCTGAAGTCAAACTCCTGACGCCGTCCGTATGGAAAAAAATAGTTCACTGAAATCTCACACGCCAGATTCGGATTTTGCGTTTGATGTTGTGACAGACCTAATGCATTCCCTCCTGCCGGACCTTGCGGCCTGACAATTCAGCAGGTAAACGTCAACAGCCTAAGTAAGATGTGCTCCTATTGCGCCCTTAGACAAGAACATGCCTGCAGAAATGCAGGTTTCTCGCTACTGTCGCAAATAGTCCAACTTGTCATCATTGATGCGTATTGATATTTTCAGGCCTCTCTCCCGGGACAAAGTGATTTTCAAATTAGTTATGGCATCTAGCGTCCACCCTGGAGGTTACAAATGCCGAAGTTGTTTCGTTTTGAGGCTATTGATAAGGCAGCGCCAGTGCGTTTTCGGGTGAAGCTTGAAATTGACATAAACATGCGTAGGACATGTGCCGCCTACGTTTCCAGCCTCAGCGCACCCTTCAAACCGTGAGTACAACAAAGTCTAGTCTACCAATGAGGCTGGATTATCATCGCTCAAGTACCAAATCGACAGATGTTTCATTTGGTGCAGGAAGTCTTCAACATCATCATCGGCACACACCCACGAGCCATTGCGTCAGCATCAACGGATGCCCGAAGAGTGAAATATGGGACATCTTGGTTCGTCCTAAGCGGCTTGAGGAGCACAACCGAAGTGGAGGCTTGTATGTGTGTTTCGAAGAAACAACATACATCGATAGAGAGGGAAAGTAAGGTTTCAGCAAGGGATGCCTGTTGCCCAAGTTGACATAGAGTACGAACATTAAAGGCTGCAACGTGAATCAGATCTTCTGAGGTTAGTAAGTGATTATTTTGGTTTATTTTTCTGGGTGATGGTTGAGGCGCGCAACAGTGGCTAGGGTATTGGCAGATGGGTTGAGTGCACTGCATTGTACGATGGGTTGGGAGGGAGTGTGGGGAAGGCCGGTGAGCGAAGAGCTGTAAGGGCAAATGATACTTCCCGGTTGCCCAGGCCGAAGAAGGGAGTTGAGTTGAGGTACCCTACCTTGAGCCTTCGACTCAAAAGTCTGACCCACAAGGCGGTGGGAGGGTGTAGGGTTTTGCTCGGGGACCCTGCCCCTAGCCTCTGACTGAAAAGTTCTGGACCGCGAGACAGCGGTTGTTAGGGTTTTCTTGGGGGACTCTTCCCGGAGCCAATGACTCAACAGTTTGGCCTACTTGTCTGTAGGGGGCCGGCCTGGCCCGAGGGTGCAGGGAGTAGGGCATTACTGTCTCACTCCTGATGTGGCTGCGCACAACAGATGCCTTTTGAGCAGCACCGGACTCCTTGTTTTTAAAAGTATTTCGACCGTTTTGAATAATTCGCCGGCGGTCACGGTCAACCGTTGGGCGATGGGAGTGTGCGGTTTTAGGGCCAACATTTTCTAACCCGTTTTTCCTCGGGAGAAGGCAGCATCGCTGCTTCCGCAAATATGGAGATGCTGATCGCCTGAGGGAAACGTCTTACTGCTTTCACACTCCTATCGCAGAGGAAACTACGACTTTACCTCCACACGCCTCGTAATACGATTACTCGCATTACGGGGACTCACTGTTCTTCGTCGGGCTGCTCCCCGTCGACCTTCCCGGCATGGTTGAACCTTTAGGAACTGAGTTCCAGCCAGTATGCCCGCAGGATCATTGCAGCGCAGAAGCCCGACCACCACGACAAGGTGACAGCTTTTGGTCTAGTATCGCCTCCAAAGCTTGGCTGTATGTCTCACACTCTTCCGTTGTCCGGTGATCGAAACTGTAGCAGCTGCAACCAATATGGCTATGGTACGCGGTTTATAGCTGGGAAATTGAACTGATTGAACAGACCGGTCAGCCGAGTCGAATGTACCTGGAAAATCCAGGAACACTAAAACTGAGGTTTTTTTTAGGAAGTACATATTCCTGATAGTTGGTTGAGGGGCGCGAGGTGATGAGTCAAACATTTTCAACACAGCTAAATTAAGAAGCACTTACCAAGCGACCCAAAACATCCATGTTGTAACTTGACCATATGAATGGAACAGCCAAATCAACAACTTTCTAGGCTTCCCATGATTTGCTACGGTATGCACACCGCCCGTCGTCACTTTCATTATCGGGTGTCGGTGACGCGTGCCAGAGGTAACCCATAGGGCTAGATCTGATATCCAAACATAATGCCTTGCCCTGATTAAGCAGGCGTCCTCTGATTTGAAAATGGAAGTGGTCACTACTTGGAAGTGGTGAACCAGAAAATTTTCCGGTATACTTTATATGACTTCAAGCTTTACCCGTCAATCAAATGAGAAAGTTGGTGGGATTAAGTGAGTCCTTTCGGAAAGTATCCCATTGAGAGAACAAACTGTGGGCTTGCTATATTGTGGAACTAGTTACAGAGATGAGAAAAGCAGATTTCAGTTTATTCCTTCTCCGCTGTGCACTCAGTCTCTTTCTGTACCGAGTGTAACATCTTATGGACGCAGAGACAACGCTACTACAGGTCATTGATCATGCAAAGAAACCTATCAAACATTGGACACCTGAACTAAAAATAAAATAGAACCGCGAATATGTTTTATTGACGCAACATACTACTCATTCTATTGCCGAAAACCCTCCGAAGTTTTCAGCAGCTGTAGTTCACCTCAGGAAAATAGGTTTCCATATCTCGAATATTGTGCCAAATGAAACAAAGATCATAGGAGTCGGCCGCTTCGACAACCACTGGAACCAAACAACGTTTAGTATAGGGTTCACTGAATAACTGAGTCGCATCCACGGACATTTGAGGCCACACCTAGCCATTATCTCCTCAAAAGAGAGCCCAGAAAGCTTTGATTACGGTGGGTACACTACTAAAGCACAGCCGCACTTGTTGGTGTCAAAATCAACGCTGATAAGGCCACGTGTGACTACGGTATGTTGTTCAGTGGTAACAGCTCCAGTTAGCTCAGTTTACTTTAGTTACTAGTTCCATAAGTTTCACTTACTTACAAGAAAATTGGTTTGCGAACTGTAGTCGATATGTCTGTGTAATAATAGCATCAAATCAAGTGACACGATTTCACAACCACGCAACGATTTTCCTTTAGAGAGGCCAACCAATAAGAATGACCGGAAGTAGTAGGAGATAACCATTAAAACAGACGATAGTAGATCAGAGGGATATAAGTGTACCACACTTTGGATTTGTTCTTGAAAAACGACAGGTTGAGATATAAGAAACGGAAAAACCTAGACACAAAGTGCATCCTAGAAGACATGCTTACCTGGTGGCGTCAGTAGTTCTGCACTACCATTATCAGGAAGGGCATCGAGGTCAATTTGGTAACTCCTCGACATTACCATTACTTCACGGAAGATATGCTCGAAAACTTCGATTCAGCCGAACTCAGTACGACCGTTCGATCAATTACACAAAAAGAATGAAAAACTCCTGAAATCGGCAGAAAGGTAAAGACTGGTAAACAAACACGAACACACCACTGTTCGGAGAAAGCTGGAGATGAGAACTGCTTTCGTTAAAATTATGAGCCCTGTAGGTAAGCCCAGTACATAAGGTCCTGTTCTCCAGTCTCCGACTGCCGGTAGAGGGTGAAAGCAGAGTGTCGAAGACGAAACGGAAAAAGTAAGTTTAGGGACTGACCATGATAAAGCGAATACAAGAGTGCAAATGACTTCGTGAGTTAGCGAGGATCTCCGAACGTCGGTTGGATGCTTCTATCTTCACACTTTGGCAGACACCAATGTGAATAGAACTGAGAGTTGGGTCTTTGACACTTCTTTGCTAGGTTAAAGTTCTGTTAACTTTTTTCAGCTCGCAAACAGTGCATCGAGATGCAATAGTTCCAGCTGCTACCGTTTCGTCCACCAAGCACAATGAAAACAAGGGAGTGTGAGCCACGCGCTGGGGGCGATGGTGCAATCCGTGAAGTGACGTTGAATGGTTCTGTTTGTCCAGTGAGGCAGGGATTGAAAACTACGCGCTGAAGGCGATATCCTTGACACAAGACCGCTGTTTGCTGCGTGAAAAAGCCATATTTGCCAGGGCCACTAAGTGTTTGGACTAACCATTGGTTTATCTTGTCTTGCGGTCCTCATCTGGGGAAACGGCATTTACCAACGCGACCCAGCTGACTGTCACTTTCATGTTCACAGTTTAAGTCACGTACTGACCGCCTTTGGGTTGCCTTCATCCGACACAAGGTTGGAGAAGGGGTCGCTGCGAGATAGATGCTCCTCTGACATACAAAGTACATGGCATGGCCAGCGTAACCTGCGAAGGCACCGATAGTCAAACACATAGAGCCTTCGAAGGTCTTCCACGCGCAGTGGCTACGTCTTCGATCTATAGAGCAAGACAGATCGGACCGCGGCATTGTACACTCTACCCTTGACAGTCAAGCTGATGTCACGTCACCGCCACAAAGTTCGGAAGTTAGCAAACGCCTTCTCAATCCGGTAAGTGATTTCGTCTTTCGTCAAACAGTCGGCACTTATGCAGCTGCCCAGGTAAACGAATTTATCTACTACATCAATCGGTTCACCTGTGAGTATCAGGTTTGGATGTGGTCCCACCGAAATTTGACGCAGCGCTTTACAATTAACAGATTCGAAGCATACACTGAATTGTGCAACAGCATTATTTAGGTTATTTAAAATAATCTGCACTTCTAGAGAGTCCGATTGAAGAAGAGAAATATCACCGGCGTGCTCAGTGACCGTGGGTGAACGAATCGGAATTAATTCAGCCACGGAAGTAGCAGAGGTAGGTAAAGAAGATGCAAGTAGCAGACCTATTACGAAGTTGAAGATAAATGGCGATAGAAGACACCATTGCCCGACATCACCGGATGTGCTGAACTCGGGAGAAAATTTGCAGTAAACACGTGCGCTACCAAGGGAAGATGAACAGAGCTTTCCTAAGAGACAAGAATTTCGAAGGGACACCCTTCATCGACATCGATCCCGTCTTCGAAAAGGAGAAGGCGCAGGTGTTTCTGGATGAACTGACCAATGTAATCTCGTCCTTTGCTTTGCACTTTGCGCCCACAGAGTGTAAGGTCGTACTTCTGAACATGCAGCCACTAAACACGCCACTTACAATCCAGGAGAGACACTCGAAGTTTCGGGGCGTTTCACATACCTTGGAAGTTGCACTAGTTCTGATTGTAGTGTTACAGATGAGGTCAATACACGAATCTGCAAGGCCCGGGTCGCGTTTGCCAATTTGAGACACCTGTGGCGAAAAAACGGTATATCCCTGAATCTCAAGGGACGTGTGTATCAGGCTACCGTACGGGCTGTTTTGCTATATGGTTGTGAGGCTTGGTCTATTCGAGCAGCGGAACTGAGACGTCTTCAGGTGTTCGACGATCATTGTCTCGGGACCATAGCTTGTGTGGGTTGGTGCCAACTCTTGACTTGGAAGACGGGTATGATGGAGATTACGAAACGTTTGCGTGCTGCCGGTGCTACTCGTCTTCCAGTCTACCTATGAGGTCGGATTATCATCGCTCAAGTACCAAATCGACAGATGTTTCATTTGGTGCAGGAAGTCTTCATCAACATCATCATTATCATCGGCAGCATGACATAAGTGCTGAACACAGATGCCTCGCTTGCGTACAACTATGATTAATTTCAAAACCTTATTGTGTAGAAAATAATAAAAGTGGACGGCGAAGAGACCTAGTGCTAGCTTACCACAATATCCCGAGCTGCCCACACCTCCAGACATTCATTCAGACAACGTGGGTAGAAAGAACGCGATGGACATCGATTAGCAGCCTATTTAGCAGCTTTTCCCACCAGCCGCAGTGGGGATCACGCGGTCCCCATCCTGGAGGGCTCCAAAACTTTGCGTGTCTCTCCTGGATTGTAAGTGGCGTGTTTAGTGGCTGCATGTCCAGGAGCACGACCTTAAACTCTGTGGGCGCAAAGTGCATAGCAAAGGACGAGACTAATTTGGTCAGTTCCTCCAAAAACATCTGCGCCTTCTTCTCCTCTTCGAAGACGAGAACGATATCGTCTGCATATTCCCGATCGACAAGGTTTCCATCATGGGCTGTTTGGACGCCGGAGTTTTGGAGACCTTCCAGCGTTTGTCTCATTAGCTCGTCAATCATGAAATTAAATAAGGGAGAGAGTGGGCATCCCTGACGAAGACCGCTTTGTGCACGGAAGATTTTGGAGCTCTCCGTATAATCTCACACGTCCAGAAGTCTAAGGATACAAGGAAAGTATTATCTTCACAAACTCCAGAAGCATTCCTTGATGGGTCAGTGTTTTAAGGATAACAGACCGCTCTACCGCGCCTCGGAAATCCAAGAATACTAAAATCGTGATTGTTTTGTACGTTGACATTTCTCTGGCAGCTAATGGAGGGTGGAGATTTGGTCAACGCTTGCCGGGAATCCCGGTTGTTGGCCTCGAGTCAGTGATTCAAGAGCCACCATAAGGCGACGATTCACAAGTGACGTCGACATTCTAGTTCCGACCGGGGTAAAGTTGATCCCCCTGTGGTTGTCACTCTTACCAAGAATCCTTTTTTCGAAAATGCGCACTATCACCAATTGTCCTCAGTTGTCTGGGACAGTCTCGTTTCCCAAATGCGGCGCTAACTGAGGACTTCACCCCCACCCTCGAACGGTGCAGGTGGGAGGTCATCCGGGCCATGGGCTCGGTGACGCTTGGGAGAACATATGCAGTCATAAACCGTCGAGCCCCAAGAGGTTTCACATTCACTGTCCAGGCTTCTACATCAGCTGTAGGTTCAATCGTATGGGCGCGAATTTACTGACCTGAAGGTCTGTGGTTCGAACCCGACCTCTGCATCTCGACTTCGCCTGTCTAGGCTTGGGCAACCTGGAAGTATCTCAGCCCTCGTGCTTCTTTCGGGTGGCATGCCGGCTAGGCACCGAAAGGGTGTTACAGCTAAACGATAGGCTCCAGATAAGTGGTAGCTGATGGCCATGAGAATTGTTGTTCGAAGCATTCGGCCCAACAGCCGAGGCGTTCTTCTTTATTAAAGATAGTCGCTCCATTCTGATCCTTGATGTTTTCGCTCACAGTTGGGTTCGGGGACCGGTAGCACGGATCAACTGAAATAACCTTCCGGCATTTCAGCTTTATGAGCCTCTTCCATTTTCTTAGCTTTCCGAGTCCACCAGGCTTCACTGTCGGCTTGTACGCTCACTTTCACTTGACGTCTGGCAATTTGTCGGGCCAAGTTACGTTTGGGACCGGCGGGGATTCAAGCAGTATGACTTTTCGGTCTGATGTCCAGTGATTGAATGAGCCTGGTAGCGCCGTGCCACAGGCACAACTCCCAGCATTGTGCAGAGGTGTTGATTTCGTTCCAGCATAAGTTCACATCTGATGGTGGAGCAGTTGGAAGACTCCAGAAGAGGACTACAGTAAACTAGTCTGACATCCTGATCTGCCAGTCTCTCAGTTGCCAAGCGATTTGTCCGCACCTTACGCGGCCCTGGTAAACGAAGGGGAAAGTGGCTCCGAATGAGCTCGTGGTCGGAATCTACAAATGCGTCCCAAAAACGAGCGGCAATTAGTTATTAATCGGCACCATCGGTAACTGACAGCGATGCGAACAATTTGAGCTCGTAGCCGGTACCCTTGTGGAGGACACCATGTGGCCAGACGACTTTAGCTATTTTGGAAGTTAGTACTGCACAAAAACAGTCTATGATTAACACACAACTGAAGCAATCATTCGTCATTATCCGTACCTACCTCCATGTCGACCACCTAATCCAGTCTTAGTCCCATCTGTATATTCATATCTCCGGCAACCCCAACGGTATTTGACCTATAAGTTCACCGCAACAAGGCATTCAGGGTATCATAGAACCTGTTTTTGATGGTGTCAAAGCTACAGTCATCAAGCATAAGCTGACATGACAGAAGGCAATCAACCTATCCACTTGTGAATCTCCTTCACAGACCTTAACAGACGAACCGCACAGAGGCGACTATCAACGGGTATCCAGTCAAGCAAGGATCCTTTCGCCCAGTGACTTAGGGCGGTTACAACCCATGCACGGTCTGCCGCAGCCGAATCTGTATCACCAAAGGTGCGCAGCCGGAAGTGAAAGTGATGGAGTAGAAAGTGATGGGGCGGTTAGCTAAATCACTGTGCTTGCATCTTGAACTTTTGTTTCTGAGACACAACACATATCAATGTCAGGCTAGTCCAGTGTGAGAGCAAGGGCCGCTTGTTGTCCTGCTTGCTTTAGAGTGCGGACACTGAAGGCAGCCAGATAGACTGGGCGTCGAGGCTTGAAGGTTGATTTCAAACTACCATAGGATGTAGCGTCGGACGACGCATAAATGTTGCTTGCAAAAGCAATGCTGGTCGAACGGAGTCATCGGTCTTAATTGACGGGTCTACAAGAGGCGAGTTATTGATGGAGTGCGGAGATGAAGAAAAAAGTGAAAGAAAGCAGCATCAACTGTAGCATGTTTTCGCTGGACCGCTTGAGTTCTGGGAGCTTTTCAGCGAACTTAACACGATATTATTGAGCTGCAGAGACCCTCTTCAGGTGGTGAACTGAATGGCTTTGTCTCGGAGGAAGCGAATAGATACACGTGCTCACGCAATGGAATGACTTGAGTCGAGTGTTGTATTTCTAAACGAACAACAATATTGTACGGAGCTCTCCACGGTTAACTGATTGTCACATGGCTCAACTGAATCCACCGGTGGTTTGCATTTGGTCTCCAAGTCACATAGTGTCAGTGATTGTGCTGCTTAGTATCAAATTATGTTCAGCACATAATTTAAGAAGTTGTTCCTCAGTATCTATGCCGTGAGCGTCTACCCGGAATCGGTCACCAAGATGGGCTTCAAAAGGTCGGTCAACTAGAGCATTCATATCATTTGCCGGACTCACGTTAGTTGTACTTGACCGGAGTAAACAGGACAGATCTTAAGAGAAGATCCCAGTCTCAGCCCCAGAGCTACCATCTCTCGGAGCGTATGCTGATAAAACAAACAAACACGGCTTACAACGTCTAGATGCATTGATCTTGATCGAACCGGTAACCTAAAATTGAAAGGACTACTCCTACTGGAATCCAGTCCAGCAAGGTCTATTCAACCCTGGGGCTAGGCACAACTCCCATGCCCTAGATACCACAAGCTACTGCATCACGAAAATCCTCTACATCAGCCGTAAAAAGCAAATGCCTGTTGTACGGTGGTTATAATTGTCACAGCTTTATTTGCCGACGATCTGGTGAGGTAAGGGTAGATACTTACGCACTGGAGACTGTTTGATATAATTGATGTATGAATACTGGAATGTCAGTTGAATTTTCATTGGGGAGATCATGAGGGAAAGCTATATGTTGAAGGTAACAGCTCGGATGCATGTGCGCCATTCATTGCGCGACTGGGTAACGTTTGACGATGTTTCTAACCAATGATGTGTCCCGACTAGGCGTCACCATCCAGGGGAATTAGTTTCATACTTTTATGTCAAAACACCGCCTGACCACCTTAAGCTCGTTCTTACCCTTCGGACGGTGGTGCAAAATGGCCTCTTCAAACTCGCTCGACTAGCATGCGAAGCAAGTGACCAAACCAGCACAGCCTATGGAGTGTGATCAGTCCACCTATCGCGGGCGTTATTTCTTCCAAAACTCGACGTACTTCAGCATTACCGATTCGGTGTTACAAACAGACTAAGGCAATGTTCCGAAGACACTGATGAGCAAACACTGAAAGTTTTTTAACATGCATCACAGTCGTTGCTGGTTGACAAAAGTTGCTCTGGCCTTCTCGTTCTGGAAGGAAATATCCCCTTTGGCTAGACCACCAGAACAGATACAGTTGCCCAGGCAGACCAATATGTCTGCTACCTTGACCGGCTCATCCGCAAGCATGCAGTTCTGGCTGGGACCCACCCAGTCTTACAGCCACACTTTACAGGTGTGGGGCGCACCTCAAACCGTAAGGTAGAATCATTTATTTGATGTCGTCTGCATTATGACGGCGTCAGATCCAAGGACAGCCAGATCAACTGAGCACTTGATATCTGTCAAAAATGTCCTGGGAACGTTGGAGGCTAGAATGGGGTCTCCCATGAACATATCAATGGCGAAGTTGAAGAGGAAAGTGGAAAGATGACGGCACCATCTGAAGATAATCGAAGTAGTGAGCTCAGGAGAGAGCTTTCTAAAGACCTTCACGCGTCCGCGAGAGTTGGCGCACAGCGCCTCAAGTAGGGTCAAGATTTTAGGAGGGACACATTTGCTTCAGAGACATTGCCACAGAGCCTGATGGTTCAGAGTTACAAGCAGCTTTCAAGTCAAGAAAGCCCATCATTGTTTGGCTGTTAGAAGCAGTACCGCCGTTCCAGAGTCTGTCAGAGGATGAAAAGTTGAGAGATGCATTTTCTTGGTGGGAGGAACATGGCTCGGTTTTCTCGTAGCTGCTGGTTGAAAGATAATAGTCACCTTTTATCTCCCCAAATTGGTCAAGTTTCGCATCCAGATTACAGTACTAGTCACCCGGTCCACCGATATCCAATCGTATATCGTACATTTCCATTATTCATATTTAATATCGATATTGAATATGAAAAATGGAAATATAGGGCATTTTGAGGCAGAAAAAAGAAGAGAAAGGAGATGCTTGGAATCGCATTCACAGAGTGATCGCAGAAGTCTGCTCCAGGTTACTTCTGTAGTATGCACGCTATGGAAGCACCAGGGGACAGTGATTCTCCGGAGGCAGGTGTTCTGTGGATGGAAAACAGAAAGAAAGCTCATGAGCCGAAGCCCAGTAAGCAAGGTTGTACATCACCAATACTTACATATAAAGCAATCAAACTGGGAGACACCGTATACTACACTTCTAGGGTCCGGAGTGAGAAGTGTCTAGGTAAAAATGTGCGTCTCTCATTGGTTCACATTCAGACCAGTAAGGGCATGCCTTCGTGCGGTCCACAGCAGCCTCACACGTCAGCATTCGGCTGTTTAAGGCGGCTTGCCGACAGATAAACGCATTCCTAGCGCATCCAGTAATAAGTTTGACAATTTGATGGTCGGAATGTATGATTTCCAGGGTTAGCTATGCACGAAATCGGTAGAACCTTGAACGTGGTACCTTTGAATTAGGTTTCGCTTTTCACTCGTGCGAATTTCTCAACTAATTTTTTTGTCGTTTAATCTAATTATACACTCAACACGTGTCATTTGGTCGAAGGCTTCTTCCACTATAACCACTGTGGAGAAAACTCTGTCAAACTGCACTCCATCTCTACACTCACAAACATGAGCCAGACTGTGACATGCTGTTCTCTGCTACAGCTGTCGGAGGACCAAAACAGATGTGGGCAAAATTGATATCCCTCCAATGTAATACATGTAATTCAGTACCACGCTTGCCAGGCATGGTGACACTCTAAGTGTACGGGTTTCTGCGATGATCAGGTAAAGAGATTTCCAAGCTCTACTAACCATTGTCTGCGCCAGCTGCCTCTACCTTAGGGCTGCCATGCATTCCACAGATGGCAAGACACCTGTAGATATTGAATCCAAAGCTCATTTATAAGTTGGAAAAACCGGTGCAAGTGTTTCATTTCAATCGGGACACTTGAGGAAAACCTAGTTTTACTCAAGCTTTGGAATATGCAACCACGAAGAACGTAGCGGCCAAGACGAAAGTCGACAGCGGACTTTTACCCCTGTACGAGTACCTAGCGCCCTCTATCCCGGTCCGTTAGCTGCGAAAAAAGCGATCCATCTCTAGACGAGACAATCAAGATCGCCAAGCGCCTCTCGTGGATAGGCACATGGGAGTAGTTCAGAATGATGATCTGCGGGTCGGCCCCCAGAATATGCGCGCCAACAAAACAGGCAACATTGCCCCTAGTTGATGTTGTTCGGACGTGTGGATACGAATTTCGCCGCTCAGAACGGTTACGCGGAAAGGTGAGCAAGCAAACTTTCGAGCTTGCTACACTTTCCGTACAAGGGACCTCAGGGCGGGCAATCAATATTCACAATGGTCAAGGCCAATCCTTAGACGCCCGCCCTGAATTGCTCCGAAACCGTAGTTTGAACGGAGTAAACCTTAACATAAATTTTTGGCACTTTATAGTACTTATTCGAACCTTGAAAATTTCCCCATGTGGCCTATGGAAACCATCTCATGAATGAACATGAACAGTAATTGAGCCCTCTGCGACGGCACAAAGTCAAAATGGAGCAGCCATTCGGGACCTGTATAGGAAAAATTTTTCTAAGGTTGCGGCATGCGTCTAGTCAAAAAACAAGGAGTTCGTCACAGCTGGTAGGCTTTTGTTTCTCACTGTGTTCAGCACACGCTATATCGGGTGCGTTGCAAGGTTTTATCTTCACCGTTGTACACACCTCTTGGTAGTGCCATTGGATGAATTAGCGGATTCATGGGCAGTACAAGCAGACAGTGAATTATAGGGCCATCGCTTTACATTCTAATACAAATTCAACGGATTAAGATGGTCTTTCGAGCGCGCGTAACGCTCGGTCTGGGAATGTTAGGGATAAGTTGGACTACGGGCACGACATCGACTGGGTGTGGCATTTGCGTTACCGTCATCACGACGTCGAACTTGGGTTCGTGGGCAGCCCCGTACATAAACATCTTGGGGAGTAAGTTGACTTTGTCATGGCAGTTGGGATTGGCCGGGAAATCGTGACAAATTAAGACCAACATGGATCAATTATATTTTAGGGTCCATCGAGGACGCACGGTGGTTCATTGCTGCCACTCAGAAGAGGCAGTGAGACAACCGTGTCTACATTGGGTACCAGAAATAGGGAAGAGTTTCAAACTATGTGCTAGAGAGCCTTATTATATGAGTGAGACTGTGGCCCGAAAATCAGAGAGCAAAAATGATCACAGTTTCTAACGACCGCGGTTAGACGACACTGCCCGATTCCAAAAACGGTAATCAATATTCAGGTTGATGCGAACGGGTGTGGGCATGTGCGATTATGCTGGACGTGCGTTAGCCAAGTTGTACGCAACTGACAGCTTGGAGCGTGCAGGGGCGATAGATAAGAGAAAAACGTGGGATGTCTGGTGGTATTACGTGTTTGTACGATGAGGTGATTTCGGAATGCCGCAGTTACAGCCTACGGGAAAGCTTAGACGCTTTGCAAAGCGAGTTACCTCCGAAGCAATGGATTTTTGGATACATAGGAGGATTGCCAGGGATAGAGGCGACGGCCACGGCAGGCTCAGGTGAACAATACCGACGTCCAACAATTATCGCTTCCATTTTAGTTATCTCTTTTATCCATTGCAGCGGGAGGTGTATGATAATCGACAAAGGGTAGGGATGTCTTTGGGAGACGGCACGCAATTGAAGTGATAGGCTTCATAATCAGCGTCGCACATAGACACGGGTCCAGCAGTTTGGACATGTGGTCAACGTGGGCGACATCGAGTACAGTTGTGGGTGTGATTGGCCGCCGTTGGCCGTAAGATAAAGTTTTCAGACATAGTTGAGACCCCATGTTCATTGGCCCGCATGAATTGTAGCCTGGTGTTTCCTATAAGTAGCAGAATAGGCGACAACTCGTACAGTTATGCGTATGAAGAGCCGTAGTTGGCCATTGGATTAGGTTACCGTGCAAAGCTAAGGCCTCAGGATCAGTGTCGCACATAGGCGCGGGCCTAGCAATGACGACAATTAGTTAGGGCAGGTGACGACGCGTGGAGTTATCATGATGACTGGCGATGGTTGGCCTCATCTCCCGCCAATGTATTTGGGCTTGGTGACGTATTCTATATAAGCAGCTTGATTATTTCCAATGGAAAATATATTACTTGTTTTTAATGAACATAGAGTTATTTCATAACTCTCCGCTATCTACTGACTACTTGCGCACATGAGAGAATGGAGATCATCCTCACAGGTACATACTATCATCAGTTCTGCATGGTAGATCAAATTCTCTTTCACTCATATACTAGACGGGAGGCGGACTTCACAAAAATGTGTGGTTTATTGGAGTTCGCTGAACAAATTCATCCAATTTGTTACATTTGAGGGGTTTTACGCATGCCAACATCCATTTCACTATTTTGCTCGGTGAAACTTGCATGAGGTAGTCCGTGGATGTTGCATTACGTGTAAAGAACATCGCGGAATGCTACAATGCTGAAGTTTGATTTTGTGCCCTATCGCCTAAGCCAGTAGTTAAATGCGACTCGGCAGAGATCGTTGACCTTGGAAATTTGCTCACTTAAACAAAATGCTATGAGAAACATTTCATCAAAACGCGCAAACGGATTAGACTGATTCCCGTTAATTGTCGCATCCTTTAAAACACCATATTTTTGCCTAAAATTATTTGGGTTTCCTTCTACTGAACGGCACGATCTAGTCAATGGCCTAGGATGCTCTTCAGAGTCACCAAGGCTGAGTCAGCCGTCTCTGTGAGAGGCACGAACCAAGCTTCCGCTTGGTGATATACCTTCCGGCCTCAAGGTTATGACCAACCTGATTGCACTTGATGGCCCTATTGCTCCTAAAAGCACGTCGATCCAACTAGCCTGGCTCCAGATTTTAACTTCGACTCAACCTTCGCATACCCCGTCGGCATCAATTTGATGCTCAGTGTGAGACAAGTCCGGCGAGGCACAGCATCCAACAAATGGGTAAATATACTCGCCTATTTCCAAAGCGGACGACAGTGACGCAGCGGTGAACTCTCCTCCTGAGCCAAGCTTTAAGCTGGATTTCGTTCGTTGTGTGGGTGGAAGCAGCAAGTTCCAAGAACAGATCAACCACCCAGGTTGCGATCGATCTTTGAAACTGTTGTGAGAGCCCCACATTCACTTGCCTGCTGGCAAGCTCGAAGCTAGCGTTGACATAAGGCATCGGAAGTGGAGAATATCACAGATTATTCTGAAAGTGTGAAACAAACGGCCCCCATATTCACTGCGTCCAAAGCGCCCTGTGTAATTTTTGATTCGGTCGTCACTCCTGACCCCAAAAGCCAATGCCACAATTCCAACAAAACTGTACCCAAAAACCCCGCGTAAAATGTTTTGTCCACGCCGGTCTCCGACGACCTGGGACCCCATAGGAACACAAGAGAAAGGCAACCGTGGTCGAATAGATTGCACAAACCTCGCCCGGTTGGAAAAAGGATTACAAAATTCACGGTGTATTACTTCGTCAACACAAGACTCTTGGGACTGCCACCAGAAGAGGCACTCCTCTGTGGTCCCATTCAGCAGAAAATCAAATCAACAGGGCTATGTAGCGACCTGTGAGACCAAACCGCTCCTGGAACCGCAAGGTATTGAAGAAGCGTGTTCACCTCGAATCTTCAGTTGGCATCGAATCTTAAGATCCAAAAATCTGTACTGCACGAGGTATAGGCGGCAACCGCGGGAGTTTTGGGCCACGAAGGGAAAATCATGTCTACCAAAACAAAAGCTCCGCGTAAGCAGTACTCTGACGGGTAGCCCACTCTGTAAACGAACAGCAGATGTCGGAATCTCTAGTTGTCGCAGGCTAGTGTTGTCGGCCGGCAAAAGTGTCAAAACAATACGGCTCTCCCCGTGGTGTTTCTGCTGCTGCAAAGATTTTGACTTGTTCATGTCGGAGGGGTGTTTACCAGAATAGTTTTTTCTCCGTCTTCCAGGACGGGCTACGCTAACAACATGCAAACTTCTCAAAACTGTATTCACACCCTTCTTCCAATCCGCACCTCGTTCCCATAACCGTTTTCGTCATTCTGAACGAAACAAGAGGAACAGTGCTTGCCTTATTAGCGGAGGGTTTGCAAGATACATGGCGTTTAGCACATACAGGAGCCCCATTACTCGGTGGTACTGGAGTCAGCTACCAGCTGCACAAACAAATGCTGGCTCTCTAGTTATTTCGCTAAGAATTTATTGATGCCATCCTATACCAACAAAGCCTGTGATATCGGTAGTTAGCTCCTGAAGAGGTTTTAAACCTTCTACCAGCAGAGGCCATATCCCAATACCGCAGGAAGGGAGACATGGATCTAACTGTAGTCTTGCTGGTGCTCCCCTTGAGACCAACTGATGCGTCTGCCTGATGCCTCAAGCGTCGTAAGATTCGGAAGGTTATTACAGCCATTGCGATTAAGGCGCCAACTTCATCACTATGGTATCTGATGATATCTGACTTATATGATATCAGATAGCTACCCATGTGCTCCTGGTCGGCAAGGATTTCATAAGTATGAATGTGAAAGTCCAGGGTTCTGAAGAAACTGCAGCTTCGCCCTCAGTATTACGTCGAGGACGATTTTGAAAAAGAGTTTATTCGGTAAACATCCTTGTCGGACAGTTCTTCTTGTGGGAAAGCTTGCACAGACCCACCATATAGATCTACACAGCAGGACATGGGTGGATATGGTGGCCGGGCTGTATATGATGATGCCTGACGGCATGTCTCCCCAAATTGGAATAAACGTTATTATTATTAAACACCATTCTGCGGCATTTTCCATTTAGCAAGTACCGACTGATCAGCAAAGTCAAACACAATCTTGTAGTCAAGCGACGCCGGGATGTGGAGCATGTACGTAAAGGGCTTTACTGCAATACCTGATGGCGTAGGAAGTTGTGATGAATGCAGTCTTTACCCGCGCAAACCTCCGCTTGATGCACTTTGATCAATAACTGTCGTGCCATCTTGGACGAAGGTTTGTTTTTATGAAGGCCTAACGGACAAGACCGGAAGTATTAGGCTGCAACAAGAATTGTTTTCGAAGGATTGCACCCAAGGGCTTTGACTCCTCCGTTGGATATCGAGGAGCTTTGGTGGAACTCGTTGGCCTCACTGACAGCAGGCTTACGCGTCTCAGTCGATGAGATCATAAAAGGCGACCTGCGAATAGTTCCAACATCTTCTGTCTCTTTTATTTAATTTAACATTGATATTCTTCGGGCTTTGTGGTCTGCACAAGCACTCGGCTTTACCTGCCCTCAGATTGTGCTTTCAGCTGATTTGTGGCTCCCACTACCGCACACTCACTGCCGGGCCTTCAGAAATTCCGCAGTGCAGTCAGAGATGTATCTTTTGGTTGAAATGTTCATTAGAGGAAAGCTCCGGCGCCATGTTTTCTCCATTCATTGTTCCCATCCGGCACCTGACCAGCAGTTAGGTGCCACAGAATTTGATTCCGATCTACATGTCTGGGTCCGGAAAATGCGAGCTTACTCATTATATGGTTGAGTGAGTCAGGGGTTTTCTTCCTCCGGAAGATTGTGGACCCTCACAGGACGACGCGAGAATTTTCCAGACAGTCGCAAGTTAAGTGCTACCACACGCTGTTTTATTTCTTTTTAAATGTGACACATCAGCCGAAGTCCGTCATTCCTTCATATTTTGCCTTTCAGTATACCCCATTAAGCATGAAATTTAGAACACAGGGGGCATTCTCGCCAACCCAAGTCAGATGATGGGTCTATCAACGAAGCTCGTTTGCCGGGGGAGATGTCAAGTTCCTCACCCAACTAGGGCTTGCTGTTATTAAATTGCCGAAAGTGAGGGACATGCTGGTCAGGGTTTCAAGCCGAATTCATTGGTTTGGACCCGTAAATATCTTTCACTATAGAATCGGGCATCTCGTAAAGTTCCCGGCCTAGGTGCAACTGTGAATTTTACAGCTAACACTACTGTTACCCAACATCCCTTTTCACATGATGCAGCGGCCTTAGTTTCCGCATCCAGGAAGGTAAACTAACTCATGCTAATCCTAACGCCTCTTTTCTTGGAAAACTGCGTATTTCTGCTTTCCAACACAACTACATTTTTAGAAAACATTCTTTGTTTCCCAGGAGGAGGGCTAACCTCCCTGTCTGTCCTGTTCTATTCTCAGAGGCAACTTTCGGTCACCTGTCTTCTGTACCTCCAGTTCAATCTTCAGATCCTGTAAGCATGTCTCCCCTGGCTTTATCGTTCACACTTTAAAACAAAAAAGATAACACACTATTCCTTCGCGCAACCCGGATTTTACTGGAATGGGAACGAGTTTTCTGTCATAGCCAAAAGTTCCAACGCAAGTACCGTGAGATAACTGAATGCCCCAATGTCCCCTTTCTTAACCCGTCTGCAGAGACCGCATCGTACTGACCCATAGAACTAAAGCGTCTCCACCTGCCGAGTCGTTATGCGCATTTTGTTTGGTAACTGCTACGAAGAATTTCCAGAGAAAAAACCCCATTTTTATTGCGTCAGACTGTACCATATTAGGCCCCTTTAAGGCAACAATCGTGTATAGAGATGACACATTTTTTACACCACTCTGTTTGAGAACGTTCGACGGCCTCTAAAGGAGTCTACATTTGGCCGCAATATATACACTATATATATGTTATATGATCACACGGCACTGCCATACCCAGCTTGATAACACACCCGCAACTGTTCCCCTACAACTCTCTACCATACCCTTTCGCTCACTCGTTCCATTAACTGCAAATAAGAACAAGCTCCTCACCCGGCCCCAGTTGCCTCCATGTTATGTTCATTCCAATTTGTTGAACCTGGCGTTTGAATTTAACCATTTTGGTGGACTTTCGGTCTGTGCCTCCCACAAAAAACAATAACGTTCCATACAGTTCGTGTTCTGGCTCGTTTGTTGCCACCATCTCACTCTTACAAGGAACTATTATTCCAGATTCCACAACAGCGATACCAGCGAGTCTCTACAGTTTTACTTCATATCATGTTTCTGAGCTTCCTACTGCTTCTCCGCTAATCCCCCAATTCATCATCTTCACTTACGTTTTTGTGACCCTGGATACGAGCCCAACAGTCCAAGGCCATGAGGCCTCAGCGGTTGTTTTAGGTTTCAGTTCAATTTGACCGGCTGGATGAGGTCAACTCTGCTGCTTCACCAAATCTTATGTTCTGGTTCCCCATTTTCCGCAGTTTACACTTCTCTTGTCCTATGTCGGACAGGAAGCCTCTTGTTTTGCCCTCCCTCGTGTTGTTCTTGTCCGCCATTTTCAAATCCTAACTACCTGATCTTAGCCGATTTTCTCTCCAAACAGGAGCATAGTGATTGTGCTTCCCTGCTCGTGCCGGTTTAGTAGTGACCACGTCTACGTTGGACAAAGCCTACCGACTATGACGCTATCCCTTTTCCCAAAACCCCCTGTACCCACAGTCTCCGTAGGTCATACCTTTATTCTGACTGTAACCTTATGGTCATGCCTGACGGCATGCCACCCACAAGTTGGGAATAAGTGCTACTATTATTCATTATTATTATTGTTATTATTATTCACAGATCTGGAGGGTACTATTTATTTTCTAAACGTACTGAAAAAGAAGCAGCGAATCGAAGGTCCCCTTGGGGTGATAGTACCATCTCTGCGGGGCTTTTATGTGGATGCTGCTGTCGCAAAACGTGACGAAATAGGAAAGGTGGCCGGCGCAAACACTTTCTGGTGGGAACCAAGCATGTCGGTCTCGAGTTCCTTCGTTTTGCGCCATCGTGAGTAGGCATACCATAAGTGGCGCAAAAGTTTGCTTGCAGAATATATTGATAATTCTAGTTTGATTGTCCCACTTGCTGTAAAAGCCTTTTTTTGAAAATGCGCATCAACATCGACCCAGCTTATTTTAATGGGATGGTCAATTTCAACCATGTAAAACCAGCAAGATATGCAGGTGCCAACTGACGATTTTGCTTCCAGAAATCTACGGCTTTTGGGGACAGCGGATTGATGACGGTTGAATGAGACGTGGCATGCTTCCACTTTCGACGCCACGATATCACTCAGGACGGCCTTCCGGTTTGGCCAATATGCCGCATTACCGCGGTTGTCCGCTTGAATTGTTTCTATTTGTTCTTTCAGTTGATCCGGGAGCTCCCTCATAGACACTAGCGAATCGGCATCTTTACAGACTACCTCGCCTGCAAAAGGTCTCGGCTGGAGTATTGCGAGCGCCATCCACGACAGTATACGCACATTCCAGAAACTCGTTATTCCCATCTCCTCAGTTTCTTGCACCCATGAAGCTGCTTAATCCTCGTGGATACCATTTTGCCTGACGTCTGGGTTTTTTTTCAGAATGTGCTATACTCTTGGCCAAGAGGACGACGCGCCTAAGCTTTCGGCAACATTAGAAATCCTGTGTTCAGACCCAGTTTTTTATGCTCCGCCACAAAAGCGTCCCTCATCTTGCAGAATTGCTGAAAGTATTTTCCACTAAGGGTCCACGCAAGAGTACACAATGTCCAGAAAGGTCGTCTTTCTGTGGTGCGTTTTACTTCATCTGGAAGAGGTGCGCCAATGTTGCGCAATTTTTAAATGTGTGCCATCGAAGTTCACAGAACAGGTGCCAGTAAACAAATGACTTAGGCCGCTTATGGCTAATAGCGATGTCGTCTGCTCAGGTTTAGCGGCCGGCTCCCACGCGGAGAGAACCATGTGGCCAGAGGCTTCAGTAGCCAGGCGATGAGGCATCTGCTGGCAAAGTGGGAGTGGGAGAGAAGGGATGCGTGATGGAGGTGGGAGGGGCGCCATCAGTGGTCTATATCTTCTCACATGCCCAGGTGTATGTGGCAGTCTGGATGGCCCGGCTGGTGACACCGCGCAAGGGCCGATGCGACACAGAGTCGCTTGCAAATGTAGTATCCGCGCCTGCATATGAGCCGGAGGACTGTTGGGGCACCCAGGCCTGCACAAGTCGACGGTTGTTTCACAACCAAATTATTTGGCTTGAAAGCTTAAGCGCAAGGCTGCGGCTTTCACAGTAATGCGATACGGGGGTTCGACATCGTTCAATAAGAAGTTGCCACACACTTTCTTACATTCATCCTGGTTGACCAACCGACTTTGTTGGCCTCAACCATAGTTGCGTGTATCCTTCTTGTACTCTTGTACTCCAACAACCTCTTCAAAGCATTTCCCCTTTGATTGGGTGCGTTGTAAAATCGTGGGGTCTCACGGCTCCAAGCCTACGGGTTGTTTGAGGAGGTGGCCACAAACTGTCTGATTATGATTTTTCCTTTTAGGTCCGGCTTAAATATACCCGTGAGCGTATTCGTATTCTGGATGTGGTATTAACGGTGCTCGGACGATGGCCCTGTAGTGCGGATGGCCCTCCTTTGAATAAAGAAAATCTAGAAATTCTTGTGTTTTCTCGTCACTGGGGTTTGGCTGGTCCCTTAGGAAGTCCTGTCCGCTCATTAATAACTTGCGGTTCAACTAATTTATTCTACGTTCTGGTTGGGTCTTTGCCCAATGTAAAAAAGCAGCGTCAACAGACATCCCATGCATGCTTGCTTGAGGCACGGCTGGCAATCAGCCAGCAGTGTGGTTGCGGTAGCCACCGCCTAGATAGCACACAGGTATCTTGGTTCCCACGTGCGCACAGAAGAAGTTGTCAAACTGGCGGTGTACGCAGTACGAACGTGGATAACACAGCTCTTCACAGTGGCGTAAGTACCTGTGATTTGACGTCAACTTGACTCAACTTGTATCAGTTCTATTGTCCAACCCAAGTTTTACCGCTTAAGAAATGCGCATCGCCTGTCAGATTACCGCCACCTTAAGGACCATTAAGGTGCTGTCCAGGAGCCGAAGTATACCGTTGAAGTAATGTCATGGCACTGCCACACAGTGTGGTTCAAACCCCACAACTAGGCTCTTTCTGCTGCTGACCGCAACTTTTCGCCTACTTGTTACTTTATCTGCGAGTACGAACAAATCTTTTGCCCGTCCCCAGCTGACGTCGGGAAGAGTTCGTTTCACTCAGATAAACCTTCCATCCAAACCATCCGAGTTTTGCACCGCAGCTTCAGCTTTCCCCGCCCACATATTCAAAGCTTTTACTTAGTGCACTGGTTTGGCCCTATAAATTAATCCCAACTCGATTCAAAATACCTTTTACACCTGACCTCCTTCTAGAAGTGGCAACGGTTAGTCTACTTCTGAGAAATAAATCGCCGTTTGTCTTCGCCGGGAATTACTCCATCTCTTTGTTTCCGCTTGAGCTTACTATGACACTGCCATTTTAGTTCAAATCAGTCGGCGGCATCAGTTAACTAACAATACCTTCATTGTTCTCGTTGTTTTACCAGTTACGATCGAGTACTAAGTGATAAGCATGTTTCTTTGTTTTGACCTTCCTCAGGTTGTGCTGTTGCTCGCTCCGTTCAGATGGTAGCGGCCCAATCATGCTTCAGTTTGTATACTTTTAGAAACTAGGAAATGAACCCATCATCATTAGTATAATAAACATTTTAGGATAAGCGTACGCAGTCTTACTAGACAGCGATTTTTTCATTTGCTTTAGTTGTGGTGGTGCTGGTGGTGGTTGTATAGCTTACCCTTATCAGTTATTCTCGCTGCATTCCCGTTCCAGGTGAAATCACACTTGGATGCCTTTTTATGTGAATCCACGCTCCGAGAGATTACCACTCATCGCTGAGAACCTAAAGAACCGTGCTTCATCTATCTTCTTGTGCTTTTCAGGTGAAGGAAAGCCGCGAAAGGACAAGGACAATTTCGGTACGGGAAGCTTGAGCAAACGTCTCAATCCACTGTACTAGTCTACGCATCCAGGAATTTGTGCAGCATCAATACCACCTCACGTACTAACATAACTCCAAAGTACTGCAATCAAATCAATATTGCTACCGCTATAAAACAATCCCATGGATATAACTAGTCACTCTGGCATTTACAAGACTCGCTTAAGCTCCCAAACTCGTGTTGAAAACTACATCACGAACTACTTCCAGACATTGAAGCATGAAATGGTTGAAAATGTGGGGTTCTCACTCTGCGGTCAGTCGGGGCTTCACAAATAATTTTCTGATTATGTTGTCACTTCATCTGTCATTCTCAATCACCTAGGGACTCAAAGGCTCTTCCCAATGACATTTACTGCGCCTCCATGTGCCTTACAGTTTCCAGACATCAACAGCCCGCTTCCACGATGGCGTACGTCCTACCTACGCAGGTTACTAAAATGTCATCTCTTCCAGCTCTTAGATCTACCCCGCTTATTTAAGGTGGCATACTCGTCCTTTGCCTCCCTCGGGCTGTCACAATGACACCACTGAACTTATCACAGGTTACTACTTCTCGCTTCTGCTGACCATATCAAGATGACATGTGCATTGAAGGTCAGCAACTCTTCCCTAGCCTTGACTACCATTCAGCCTGATCTGTACCTTATCTCACTTCGGCCCTCTAACTCCGGACCAGATTTTCCTGTTTCAAGATTCTGTCGATCCAAGGTTTAGCCCGATTTTCTTCTGAGGCGCTTATTAGTCATGGGTCATCAATTCCTACCCTCCCTTACTCGTGAGACTTGGCCCCATATGCAATAGCTTTAGCATGCAACCGGGTTGCTGAAACTCACATGCCCCGTGGTCTAATAAACCGTTCGCCCCCCTGTTTAATTGTCGTCTTTAAACATCCTGCTAGACTCGGGCTGTTGGGTGGCCCTAACCGGGCCCCGCGTTATTCACAAGTCTTAGGATTTCTGTGGTAAATGTGCAGTGAGCGTTTACTTAGTCTTGTTTTCGATAACGTGCGTACTGGCAAGTTTCTGGTCTTGTTTGTAACTTACGGTAGATTCCTTAAGAACAAGATACTCCAAGCTGAATTCGAGCTTTCCACGTTTTCCGACTGACGAAATGGATCTACACAACTGAATCCCGACGTGGGATATCTGACCACCCTCTGCAGCACCCGCGACCCTAATTTTTACTCCTTTCGTCGACCTCCCGAACTAATCTCCATAACAATCCTTACTATGCCTTCGCCCTAGACTGTGGAGTGAACCGTCGTCTCTAATCCACACTAGGTTGTTCGAGGTTGGCTCACATATTTCTTTAAAACATTTGACATTCCTTAGCGTTGTCAGGTGTACTACAAGCATTTTCTGAAAGATACCCGAAGTCCACTTAGCTTGCGTTATCTCCGTTACTCTTCAATGGTCTGCTCCTGGGCGTGTACTCATTTGTGTATGCTATTCACCGTCACCCCATGTATGGTGTCTTCTTTCCCCGCTTTCCCAAGCCCACAATCGCCAGCCACTATTACTAAGCTTATTTTCCCTTCCCAACTCATGGATTGGGCATATTATCCGCAAACGTCACCTGATAACTTAGTTCTGTGTGGTTGCACACAGTTTGATAACAGGTAGCCCCACCATTACTTCCGCTAATGAGGCCATTGCTACATTCTTTCCTCACTATTCAGCGGCAGATCGGGATCCTATGAACCTAAATTTAAGGTTGTAACAAAAATTTCCAGTGATTATTCTTTGAATTTTTCTTACACCTAGCTTTGCTACCTCCGCTTCCATCTATGTATTACGCCTGAGGTCTTTTCGTCTTCAACACGGTGTTTGGCTCTCTTCAACATCCGATGATAGGTCCCGCTAGCTCTATCCAGTAATGACCCAAAAACCATTCAAACCCTCTCAAAAATTGGAGACATCATGTGCTTTCTAGCCATGCAATATTGCACACACGGAAACCGCGCCGACTATGCAGAATTAAAGCAATTTTAAGCTGGTTTAGAGTTGACTTAGCCGTACGAACAACAGCGTCGTAAACGTCTTCGCCTATAACAGGGTTGCCGCCCGAGGCCCTGTCATCTCTAAGTCGCAGCGCACAGGCCTTGAACACCTCCATTATACTTCTGCTCTCCTTCCAATTTATACGTGGATTGCCCCACTTGTGCGATTTGGTCGATGTTTACTGCGGCCCTTTTGAACTAGCCAAGCCCTCTTGTCGGCGAAAACCCTACCCGCCACCGGACTAAATATTTGGTGACTGAAGGCAATCGTCAGGGCATAAGCCTCAATTTTAACTGTTTGGTGGTTTGGCAACACTTACTGAGGATAAAATGTTCGGGTACTCTCTGCGGGGTTTTGATCCTGTTGCCTTGCATTCTGGTGCGTCTAAATGCCCGCCGTCCCCCGATAGTATGAGTTCGCTGCCTACTGCCAGTTAATTTAAGGCCGGATTTAAGAGACAGGATCTGTGAAGGAGAATTTTTTTGCCTGCAGCTGCTGGTTGGAGCTTATTAAATGCATCTTACGCAATTGCCTAGATCATAAGTAAATGCTGCCTGGTAAAAGCAGCACAGCAGTACCCAAAGTTATTACAGCGGCGCGCTTGGACATATTTGACCCAAACGCTTTTGGACAATTTTCATAAAACCGCCTTATGTCAAGCCTACCCAGTTATTTATGCCGCTCATTAGGGGCACACCCGAATTACTTTCGTCGGGACTATAGGGTTTTCGAGGTTGTGACTTTTATGGGGAGTTAGTCTAATCCATTTACATTTGTAGGTGGTATGTTGCTCATAGCACTTTGTTTAAGTGAGCAAAGTTTCAAGGTCACGAACCATCACCGATTCGTATTTTGCTACCGGTTTACGAGAGATAAAACACGAAATCGCACTTTACCACATTTTGGCGTTCTTTAAGAATAAAATAACATCTACGGAATATCCAATGCAAATTCCACCCAGGAAAAGATGTCATCAACGTTTGCTTTACAGTCCCCAGATTTAACGAACGAGATAATTTTGTTCAACGAACTCCATCACAACACTTTTTCTTATGGAGCTCAGCTTCCAGTAAGTATAACCTTGTCAAAAAAACAGCATGAATTGTGCAATGAAGATGCGAGGGTCATCTCTGTGGATGACTGCCTTTCCCAGCTATGCATAACTAGCCCGTGGACAATACAGGGTTAGGAGGTAATCTTTGGTAAATTACCAAAACATTAGTATCATTTCTTTTGGGAATATGACTCGCCATAGGTGGAATACGTCATAAAGCGGTCATCATGATAACGGTAATCGTTGTCACCCACCTCGACTACCTATCGTCCCTGCAGCATGTTAGCCCCGTGTCAATGTGCGGCACTGGTTGTGAGGCCCCACCTATACACGACAACCCAATCCAACGGCTAATGACGACCCGCCATACTCATAACTGCATTCAATACCGCCTACCTTCGCTACGTATCGTAACTTCTAGGCCCATGTCCATATGCGACGTTGATTAATAATAATAATAATAATATTTATTCCCAAATTTTGGGTGACATACCTTCTGGCATGATCATACGTTTACAGTCAGAATGAAGCATGACTGGGGGATTTGCGGGTAGTGCGGATTGCGCGAAAAGAGGACAATGTCATAAACAGTGGGAAATATCCGATGAAATAATAATAGGTTGCTTTCCCAACTTGTAGGGAACAATGGTCATGAGGTCCGACTAGTTCAAAGACATGAACATGGCATGAACTAAAACTGAAAACCATTGCTGGCCATGAGTGACCTTGGGCGCTTGGGCAAATGGCTGGAGTCACAACGAGCAAAAGTGGAGATGGAGGTAGAATAATTCGAATAGGGAGCACATGGCGAGTTTTGTCTCAAAAATGTGGCTTAATCTGAGATTAAGCAAACTCACTGTTGTAGGGAAGTCAGTTGCAGCAGATAGGTTGGATGGGGACGTGGTGGTAATGCATAGGGCGAACCAAACATCGTATACGGATTTGAACTTGTGGAAGAGGCAAGCCGAAATTGTGGCAGAAAATCAGGCTAGCCAAATTTGGGCGAAAATTCATCGGGTACGAAAGAACTCGTCCCAGAGACGGGGCCGGTTGAAAAATTTGCTCGAAGTTGCGACTACAGGCTCGATTGGGCGAGGGGTTGCGGTCGAGATTTTGAAGAGAATAGTTGCGGGAGTGCCATCACACTGGGTATGACAGTGCCATGCCATCATTGCACTGACATGCTTCGGTTTATGGACAGCCCCGTAACGGTCGTCAAGGGTGCCGCGATCGGAGAAGGGATACGCAGTTCTGTGGCAGCTGGATCTGGGTGAGACGGGGATTGACACAGAGAGTCAGACGGATGCAGGGTCATAGATAATTTCCCTTTCGTTGGAGGACCGTGTGAGTGTAGACCGGGGACCAGCCAGTTTGAATGAATAACAGTCCTACAGGGCGTTTGGGCAACTGCAGTAGAGGTTTGAAGCTTGGGAAGAGGGGCAACGAGGACGAAGTAGAATGAAAGCGGTAGCATGTTGCGAGTGTCAAGAGGCATATAATACAACGGTGTCAACAGGAAAAAAATCTAAAAGGGAATGACAGCAAACTAAATGGACCCAGGAAGGGTGGATACGTTTGCTGATCTAGCAACCAAGTACTAGTTGGGCCAGAGTAGGTGCATAGTTTTAGGATAGTAAGAACTTTGTCGTCGAGGTAGCTAGCAGGGAGGCTAGACGTTGGGCTAGTTGGAACGGGCGGCAGTTTTTAGCTTACCAAGGAATCATGACATGGGGTCTCCGTTGTGCAAAGAAAGGGGTTAATGTGAGCAGTGACAGTAGACAAGTAAAAAGCGGATAGGCAACAGGCTCCCAGAAAATGGATAAGAACCGTGGCTTAACTGAGATCTACGGCGTCAACCTAACAGGAGATTAGGATTAAGGATCACCAGTCGCCGAGTCACTGCTGTCAACTCCAGAAAACGAATGGTGCATAGCAAAAAGAACAGCCATTAAATGCTAGCTGTGACTGGTTGTAATCACCTATACACGGCAACCTAATTCAATGGACAAAGACCGTCCCTCACGCACACATGTACGCGATGTCGTTTATCTCTGCTGCCTGTAGTAAACATCAGGCCAGGATCTATGCAGGCCGGGGAAAACAGGGCATCAACTATGCGTGGTATCCTAGTCTAACGCCAAAATTGGGTGTCATACTCATAACTGCAGTCGATATCGCCTACCTTGGCCACTTATGTTAATTTCCAGGCCTGTGTCTATGTGCAACGCCGAATATGAGACCTCAATTAGGCTCAGCAGTCTAACCCGATGGCCAACGACGGCCCCTCACGCTCAGAACCGTACTCGACGTCGCCTACCGTGGCTACTTATAGTAACTGAAGGACGCGTACACATGCTGGTAACTGACTAATGCCCCAACTATACGTAATAGACCAATCCATCGACCAACGGCGGTCCTTCATATCCAGACATGTCATCCGTGCGCCAACCCCATGCCTAAAAAATGCACAACCACCTTTAAAAAAATCATGTTTCTATTTATTGGTTGTATTGGTGCAAACGTAATGTGGTCAGTCCAGTCCTCAGTTTCAGGAAGCCGCTTTTTCTCGACAGAATTTCTGAAAGGAAAAATGTATAATCAATTACGACTCGTACACACTCCGTAGGCATCCTCTGAAACATATAATTAAACAAAGTGGCCAACTCACCAGGTGCTTATTAAATCCCTTTGTCCACAATTCCAAATGGGTGTCCACACTGAAGCTGAAGTCTTACTGTTATAGGGGTAAACCCACCACATGCTCAATAAGTCCCGTGTGTACATCGATTATTCAACAAGGGTATTCGACAACCATATGCATTATTGGGCGCAGCGAAGTTAAAACGAAAGAGGGGTGTATATTTGTCCGCCGTAGACCAGGTGGTATGGACTTGAGCCCTTGGATCCAAGGAACACGCGCGTCATCATTCGTGCACCCATGGATGCAGGGATAACGTAGACCCAATGAGTGGGCGGGTACTTGGTGTCCAGTCTGCTCAGCACCCGGCAGTGCCCGGTTCGGACGCCCTGTTTGCTGTTATCCACCCCACCTGGTCAGTGATTTACATTCCCAGAGATCCCCAAACGGACCAGAAAAATACCCACCATCTTACATTGGCTTCGTTTCACTTCTGCAAATTCCCTTGGCCAACTCAAAAACCCCGCTGCTCACAGGATTGCACATCCCAGCCCAATCATCTCAAACATGACGTCCGTTACAGGGCTGTCCAAAAACCGAAGTACGGCAGTGCGATGATAGCACGGCACTACCATACCAGTTTGATAGCACACCCGCAACTAAGCCCTTCCTACTCTTGACTATACCTGCTCGCCAACTCGGCCCACCAGATACAACTACGAATAAACTCATGCTTCATTCTGAATGTAATCTTATGATCATGCTACCCACCAGTTGTTAGTAAACATTATTATTTTTATTCCCTTACACTAAGAGAGCAGGGTGCATACCAAAGGACGGGATGAATTTGGTCAGTTCATTAAAAAATAACTGCACCTTTTCCTCCTCTTTGAATATGGGAACGACGTCTGCATGCTCCATATTGACAAGGTTTTCGTCAGATATTTGAAAACCGGGGTCCAGAAGACGTTGGTTAGTCAGTAATTGTGGCCACTTTTGGCCGCTTTTTATTTCGGGCCGCAGTCTAACGCACATCATGGTGCCTTCTAGAAATCCGAGACTTTTCCTGTCTTGTGTGCCGGATATGCACACGGCTGTCTTATTGCCCTGTCTGAATGACAGAAATGAAACACCGTGTACCCTCAATGGACCCACGAATACCCTCAATCCATGCGGGTCTCAATTTGTAACGATTCCTTGACGAATCGTAACTACAATAACAACCCTAAACGATTCACTCAAGATGTCCATGTACGGGGCTGTCCACGGACCCAAGTACGGCGTTGCGTTGACGGTACCGCGACTACCATACTTAGTCTGATGGATTGCCCGTAGTTCACCATATGCGCAATATTTACCGGATGAGTGTTTTACTTGCACCCAGAAGATGGCCTCAATCCGTTTAATCTGTGTCAGGAGTTGGAATCACTGGCCATCTCATTGTGCTGTATGCTTAATCCGCCCACAAACACACTAATTCCACCAACTTCACTATTGATGGTTTGGCATAGCCTTGCGCCTGATATAGCGTGTACTGACCATCATAAAAAAACAAAAAACTTACTAGCTGTGACGAATTCCTTGGCTCGGTTTTGCACGACACCTGCCACAACGATAGGAGACTTTTTCATACACAGGTCGTTAAAAGCTGCTCATTCTTGAGTTTGCGGCGACATAGAGGGCGAAATTATAGTCCTTGTCGTTTCGAGATTATTTTCAAACGCAGTGCAAAATAAAACACGTGAAGAAACCGGCTCTTCCACAAATTTCCCACCGTCATCAGAGGTACATGACGCAAAGCTGTTGGCAGCCAATAAAATATAAATTCCGCGCCCATGTTGGACCTCGAGTACATTCAAACAACTTCCAAAAAACTGCGCCCGCATGGGAAGATCTCAAAGGACCGAATAATAGCCACCAACTGCTGAGAATTTATGTTAAAATTTTCCTCCTCCGAACTATGGTTTCAGAGAAATTTTGGGTGTGCATCTAAGGCTCGGCGTTATTCATACCAAACGCGTACAAATTCTTTTCGCTTTAGGGGTTAGTCACACCCACCTATGTATGTGATGACCCTGTTATCTCTGTCGGTGCCCAAATTCCCATTTCGTCCACGCTCTGATTAATGGGTGGAGTTTGGTAAATCACTATGGTTCCCCGGACTTCAGTTCGACCTGTAATTCGCGTACAGACTTTTAGCCCTCTTTTTGACCTCGTTTACTGTTTCCCGAATTTAGTCATTACCCTCGTTTATCAGTCTGCTGCTTCCTGTTACACTAGCTAGTATTTTGCACAGACGCTGCTCCTTGGACAAAAGCGCATGCCAACAGGCACTTGTCTCTATGCCTTCCGCGGCCACAACTGCTTAATCCATATTTTCGTTTACCTACGCCTGTTCTCACCGGAAACATCGTAATTCGCCAATAAATCATCCCTTCAAGCTCAGTAGCTACCGCATTTATCCCTTTTATTCAAGTCATCATCTTGCCACCAAATTGTCTACGCTCAGCTCTTCGGCTCCATATCACCACAGTTTGTCTTTTTGTGTCAAGAGGCGGGCCCCAATAAAGACTGTTTAGTTCTTTTTTTTAAAGGCCTTTGGCGTGGTGTACTAGGCGATTACATACTCGCTGCCAATCGGCAGCGTTGTATACCTGACTTTTATTGTGTTGTCCGTGGGTCTTTGGCTCAATTTTATTCCGCGTTGTTTGTGCAGTCTCACTTCTTTTCTATCGCCTCAGGGCCTGCTGACCGGTTTGGTTTAAAACACCGTTGTGTCCGGAACGACCTAAAGCTGCCCTGTCAGATGTCTGGACGGCAAGGTATTGATATAGTTACCTATAGATAATTATAGCTTTCCGGTGTAGATATTATGCGTTCCAAACGCACTCACAGTGTTCTAGGTCAGTGACTCACCATTATGGTTGAGTTATCACTTTCTACTCTTTAATATGATGCATCATGCTTTTGCGTGTTTTAAAAATTGCTTATCTAGTCATCACCCAAACCAAACCCCCTCTTTCTTCATAAGGCCCTAGTCGTGGCCTCTTTAATTTGCTTCATTCCGAGTCTCAAAGCCAACCGTTCCAGCTAAATAAACGCGATCTGTTGCTCAATTCTACTTCAGTACACCGTCGCTGAACCTCTTTCTGCATCATGTGTTGATTTATACCCGCATCCTGCGCACGAGACTCTCTTCAACACCTGAAATTCATTAGCCGGTTTCGCCATCTGTGTTGGCCAACTTATCTAAGCCACTAACCAGTGACTCAAGAAACGTCTTTTGTTCGGACGTTCTACAAGCAGAATTCACTACAGAGGTGTTCGGAAAACAAACTGTGGCAATCACTTATTGCAGCATCTTAATGCCTGGTCTGGCAGATCGCTTATTGACGCACTTGTACTCTAACTGCTGTTCCGGTCAACGGCTTGTTGACTGCAAGCACGAAAATTGCCTGAATTCAGCCGGTCATTGATTTGAGCTCTTTGCCCTGCTGCAATTATTCTATCTCTAAGCATATAGTAATGCAACGCTTGCCCGTCTTTTTCGGAGCTTCAGTTTTTCATGGTATCAACGTGGTTCTATGCCTTAAAACAACCTTCCATGAGAGCAGAACGAGATAGCTAAACTCCATTCTATGACCTAAACTGAGACAAATGTTTTTATTCTTCCTTTCTGTGGATATATACTCGACGCCGCATCTTCATTTTGGTTCCATTAGATCAAGGAAGTCACTCATCTTTCGGGGACGCTACTTTAATTCCTTTACGCAATTTACCCCCCTCCGCCTGCTTGGGCCATCTATGCTTCATTATTTTAATGATCATTTTTCACGATCCTTTCCCGTATTAAAGCATCATCCCTTTGACTTCGTATACCTTCGTTGTTTTCTTGCGGGCCGTTTTTTGGTTTTAGTTATCTAATCGGTCAAAGTTGGCTTACGTCTGGTGCTGTAAAAAGTTGACCTAATGCCAGCGCTGCTAAAATGCCCACCAGTCTCTTGCAGCGTTTCCCACAAGCGCTTGTCTATCTCGTTGTAAATAACTTTCCGGCTTTTTGGATTGCGTCCACTCCTACTTCATTTAGTGTAACTTACTTTGAGTTGGCTTTGAGTTGAGTTAAAAACTACTAAAAACAACACCGCATTGGGCCGTTAAAGTTGTCTCTTTCTTGGATTATTCAAAATCCCCACCCTGTCTTCCATATTCCTTTTTCACTCGGGAGTTGACGCCTTGAGATTTCTTGAAAACGTTCTCAGAAGCATACGTGGACGAACATACAACTTTTGGTTTTTGATGACACTCTCAAAGCACTCTACTGGCAACTTGCTGGCCGGTTGCGATGTGGTATTTTACCTTCATTGTTGCGCACTCCTTGGCCGCTTTGTTGCAGTTTGCGAACAACACGTTCACCTTATCAAAATTTCACTAAACCTGGACTGGCTTTTCCTCTGACTCGCTACAGCTTGTTCTATTTCCTGGACAAATTCTCTTTATTTGTGTGCGTATCCCGCACTAGCTGCTCAGTGACCTACCGCTGTCACGTTACTTTTGGTCCTTGGTCTCCCGTTTGTATATCCACCAAGCTTATCTCAAAAAAGGGAAGAGTGAGATGAGTGTTTTCTAATTTGACCTATAATCCTTGTCTGGGATAAGTTGTTCGTCAACCACAATCTGCAAGATTCCGGCGACTACCCCGACAGAAATCGGTTGGGGTTTTTTGCCCCTGTTGTCTCATGCACCCGAGCATAAATACTTGGTGAGTCAGGGCCCAACTTTAAATTACCTTGTACTGGGCGTTTTCGGGGCCCTACGGCCTGCAAGAGATTCGGATTATGCACGGATACCCGCCCGGACGCGAATCAGGTCCTCCTAGGAGACACACGCTTGATGTTTGTGAAAATTCAAGGGGTAGACCTCACTGACTAGGTACAGTAGCGTAACTTAAATTACCATAAATACCCCTTACTTTTATTTGAATCTCCACCAAACTATCCGGTAAGGATGAGGGAGAATTTGGCCTGCCGTTATGTTTTGTGCATTACGAAACTCCGCACGTCTTAGGTTTGTTTTATAGCGGTAAATGAAAATTTATGATTTTATGTAAAGAAGTACAGTCCTTTATTTCTACGTGGCTTTCCACAAAAATCATCTGTTCCGAATGAGAGCTATTCAGCGTTTTGTTCTTCAGCTGCTCCAAAATTTTCTACGCTATTGAATCTTAATTGTAAGTGCTTGTTCCACTTAGCGTTTGCTGTGCGCTCAGGGGCGGTTATTCCACCCTAAATTTTCGCTTACCGGTGAATGTTAGAAGCTAAAATGGGCCAAATCGACGGCTCTTTATGACCCCGGCGCTATCTAAAAATAGAGCCGTCAGCCTTGTGCTGTGTAGAACTCGGAGGCACTCCTAAATTGCGCACTGACATATTTAGGATCCCTTGATTCAAAAACAGCATGGCGTATTTCACCATCTTATACAATAATCCTAACACATTTTCCCTGACTAAGATGCTGGAGCTTGCAATTTCGATACAGCACATTGTCGGCAGATAATTCAGGATTAGGAAGGACCTGTGCTATCTGGGATAGAGAATAATGTTACGTGGAATAATTAAAATGTGGAGATACTTCCTCTTCGGGCCATCCTCTCGGAAAATTTGTGCCGTGGTTTTCCGTTTACCTCAAAACCTTGTAAATGTAAAGTTCGAACGCTTCAATGTAGGGCCTCTGGATGCTTAGCCGGTAAAAGTTTGTCGCTGCACGTCGGACTCGTCCCAAAGCGGCACCAAAACATCGAAATCGTCCGTAAAATATAGACACCATCACCCACAGAAAAAAAACCAGCAATAAGTACATAAGTGTAAAACATATCAAGCTGGGTAGAAATTATTAGAGGTCTGGTGATATCTCTTCATTCACATTTCGCAAAAGCTAAAAGAGGGACATTCAAGGTGGACAGAATGACAGTTGGCTGAACCGTGAAGGCTTTCTTTGTCAACTAGGCAGATAGTGGTGCATCTCTCGCCGTTAATATTAATCAGCAGTTGTGATGAGGAAAGCCGCTAGTAGTACAGGGGGTGAAAATAAGGATCCGGCCATGAGTACAGTATGTGCCGGAAGACCTAATAGACAACTGGTCCTATGTTTCCAAAGTTGCATGTTAGCTGAGAAAAAAACAGTTCAGTGAAAAAATGGGTGGAACCACTGACTAGCCTCTGAAGGTTGTGGTAGTGTACAACAATAACTTTTCCAACAGGACTAAAGGTACGAATCGCTTTCGTGCAAATTTTTTCTATGACACGGTAGAGTAAAACTCAACCGAGGTGACGAGTTCCAGAGGTTTTGGTTAAAGAGTGAGTGTCGAGGGTCAGAACCCCTCAAAACAATGTCCTTTTCTTTGGATAGAAACATTTTTTGATAACTTAGATCGTATTCACAGCAGTTTGAACACTTTGCGCTTCCACTGAGGAGACATCTAATCGCCTGCATCGAATTCTGTCGAAGGCCTTTTGAAACTCTTAGCAGTAACAGCATGGTGCTTGCTTCAAAAATAGCCTCAACCATCTCAGGTTTGTAGTTTCCTTCAAATACACTTACTCTCTGATTTTAGGTATGCTGGCCTCCTAAAATCAGCAAAACCTGTGAAAAAGTCAAATGAATCTGCTCGTCTTTTTTACTCTGATCTACACACTGGCATCGACTTGTTTGCCTTACTTACCTCCCAACTAGTCGATAGCGAATAAGGCATGATCAAATGCTCACAAGTCGAAGTTGAAAAGCAACACACCGGAGAGGAAGACCAAGTGCGTATGAGCATTGCGCGATGAGCAATTTTAAAATTTGGGAAACATTAATTTTCAGGAGCCACTTTGGGGTAGGTCAGTCCCCGCCTCTTGGAGAATACTAAATCTAGTGCAGAATTACAGAGAAATTGCGTCTCTCAGAGTGGTAGTAGGTTTTATTTAGGGCAGCAAGCTGTTGAGCACTTATGAGAGTAGAAGTTCGGAGGTAATAGACAAGCACTTTGGGACGGGACGACGTTGCTGCGTGAACCGTAATGGTGCTCTATTACACGATTAAACTAGAGTTAGCATCACAGCCACCGGGTCACTGCTGTGAAGACGAAACAGCCAATGGAACGCGACCGAAGAGCCCATGTGAGTTATTGGTGAACACCGGTAACAGACTCGCAGGAAGGTCTATATATCTTTGTTTTTAATGGCTACTTTGCAAAAGTGAGATATACCTAAGTGCAGGTGCACTGCCCACAAATGTTGTTTCTCCTACTGTGGATCTCTCCTTTTCGCGCCTCCCACTGTTTTGGCTATTATATGAGAACGATAAAGAACGGCCATCGTCTCCAGCCCACGTTGGTTAAACACACGCTACTGAATGTCTGTGATTGAGGGGCACTTTACTTTCAGTGCTTGATTATTCACAAGTTATAGACATGTCTCCTTGGCCTTGTGCCATCGGTTGTGTTGCTGCCTGACGCCTGTGAGCACATAATCATTCCTCAGTCAGCATGTTAGTTTAAAGCTGGTTAAGAGTTCGGCACATCAGTATTACGCAACGCTTGCTTAAAATGCTCGCTGTAAGCATGTCAGCCAGGTTTTCATCAGTGAACAACTGCACGTCACCACCCAGTGACTTACCCCTTGCCCACCACTTCAACATTGCTCCTAATCCTTGATCTGAACTTGCAGCTTGCAAACTCATACGCCAAACTTCAAGCAGCTACTCCTTCAAGCGGTGCTGCTGGTGGCTGCGATTCAAGAACACAAGTACAAGCCCCGGTTGCAGTAACCGTGCTTCAGGCAGATTCAATACGTGGGAACTGCCGGCTACAAAACCTGGGAAAAACTAGGGCTGCGGAAGAGAGTTTGGTTAGTGCTTAAGGAGCTTTCAGTTTGCAAGCAGGGCCCCATTGCCCGGCCAAATGCCCGAAACAGCAGAATCTAGGCAGTCCGATCAAACATACCCTCAATAACTGATGCTGGCAAAGATGCTAATGAATGGTTTATTGCGGTGTCCAGTTGTCCACAATCCGTGGTTTTGATCGCTAAGATCGCTTATGTCTCTGGCATATCTGCGTGGATATTTTGAGAAGAGTAACAACTCCATGGCGCGCTTCCGTGGAAGAGCCCAGATCAGCTTGAGTGGCGGGAAACACCTAGCTATCTTTGGAAACGTTACAAAAGACAAATTCCCACTCCAGTCCCTCCAGACGCAGTGAGAGCAGTTGGTTAACAGAAAAAACAGAATCGGAAATTCCAAGACAAGAGAAAAGCAGCGCAGAAAATCAGTGAAACAACATGGATGGACATTGATTTGACGCAATGGGCGACGAAAGTTGGCACAAACTTATATGAGAAATGTTATACAATTAATGATGAAGTATGCACAAGGGTGAGGATGGAGTGGTAGACAGGAAAGTGGACCTAAAAGCAAATAGTGTGACCTTAGGCTGCCAGCGTTATCCGATAAGAATGTGGACGCACGTATAAAAATGACGTGCGCGGAGTCACGACAGCAGTGCAGCACCAGCAGAGTCGTTTGTTTCCCGCTGCTGCAAACCAAATTGCCTGCGGATGGTCTGCACTCACGCTTCTATCTTTTTACCATGTGCTCCGTTTATCTTTCGAACTACGCGGATACACCAGAGGCTCCCGCTTCTCGCCATCTTGTGCATTACATCTTCCGTTCGTGCACCCTCTGTTTTCTCGCTTCCTCTAAATTGCCTCTAAAGTGCCTTGCAAGTAAATAGTTTTGACGTGCTTGCGTTTTGCGACAATTTACATAGCACTTTCCACGTCTGCATAGCTGCGTGCTTCTAAGTGCCACACTCCCCGTGCTATCTGTGACTTCTAGCCTATGGCAAGTAAACACATGAGGCGGACAGCGGACTACAGCCGCCGGGTTAAGCTTCTTGATCTCAGAGCTGAATACGTTGTGTAAAGCCTTTCTAAGCAGGCTATAATCTAACAACGGCACTCTACATACCTCTGAGATTTCAGTGTAACTCGAATCGGCTGAAACTCTGAAACCTTCCGCTTCAAGATCAGATTCGATAAGCGTTGCTGGAAGGTGTGACGTTGTGTGTAAAATGCCCCTCCACATATAATTCACGGCGAATTTTTAGCTTCTTAGGTATATTGACACTTTCCCAAACAGTCCCACCAAAGTAATGTGTTGGCGGTTTATCCTTAGACACGAGTATCCCACCAGACCTTCGCTCAAACTAGGGCAAACCAAGCATGTATTTGTGGAGCCTTCTCAACGCCTCCAAGTCTTCCTGAACAGCCATCATTTTGTTATTTCTTTCAAACGTCCTCTTGCTTACTTTGTGCACGAAATTCAGGTTTTGATGGTCACCATTGCCTTACGTGGTTATTCTATATCTGCGGAAGCGAATTACGAGAGTTAGCTGAAGTCCGTTTTTCTCATCTTTCATCATTCAATAAGCCGTGAAGGAGTCTAGGAAAGTGGTTTTTTGTTTTGATGCACGTAAATGTTTGAACGTTAATGGCTTCCAAGGGCATCGAGCAGGAGCAATACGCGGCCGAAAAAATAAGTAGGTTTTTTTCAACAGCAGATGGCACTCACCTTCAAGGCTAGTTGGTGTTTTCACTTCGCATAAATAATGGAGCTTTTGTACAGACGCTTCAACAACCAAGGCGAAACTATATTCAATGGACGGCGATGACGCTCCGCTATGGAAAACTGCACTGGTTTCCCAGTAAGCATGTTTGTCTTGGAGTGGCCAGTATCGCTAGGCATGCACCTCCACAGGCATGTCACACCAGACACCAAACGTTTCTCCGAAACTTACGCACGACAACATGTGAGTGACATAAAAGACAAGGTGGATTAAGTTACCTAATAAGTAACATTATTTTTGTTACACTTCAGCGGTGAAGCCAGCAGTAAATTGTAACACGCTAGCATGAATTTTGAGCCCACAATGGTTGCTGGACCTAGAATTGTTTGGATTTGCCTGTTTACTCAGTCAGAATTTACATTCAGATATGCATTCCGGCCAAAAACCAATTCTCAGCAAAATTCCCCTCGCCAAAATCATAATTCTTTCGGTTTCGGTTAAAATGATCAAATCTTTGAGTTCAAAACATGAAAGCACACAAATGGCGTGTTTTGAAAGTTCATATGTTACCTAGAGATTCGTCCCAATACAATACCACACCATAGAAGGACTGTTGAATAGCTTGAGAATAGTCGCATCGAATTCGGTGAAATGTAAACAAAAAGGGGTGCCGTTGTATGAGTGGTTTGTAGCGGGATTTTGTAGCGGGCCTTGCACAGGACTCCTTCGGACTAGACAGGGGTTCGTGCAGTGCTGTGCCGTATTACTATTATCTTATCTTTCGCACGCTCATCTACTTGCCCGAAATATCCCTTTGACAAACCGCCGTGTTACGTTTCGTCCCTAGGTACTGTTCCCTACGTGTTGTAGTATGCAGGCTATTGATGCACCACTGGACTAACTCTTAGAATGTGGAAGCGAATTATTTGTACTTGAGCCAACAGTGTATGGTAACCATCTTCGCAGGGCCCACAAGGACACTGCTGCTCCGAAAGCTGAGGTTCAGACGGATTTATGTGGATGGAAGCAAGGTTCTCTATGAGGCAAAACACAGTACAGGTTGGTACGTCACCAGTACTTGCAAATAAACCAAACTGACAATCGAGGCACACTACATTAAAATTCGCCGTGGTCTGTCCCCGTCCGGCTGCTTCGTCTCGATAAAAGGCCTTTTACATCCAGTCTCAGTTCTGATTTCTACGGTGGAGGAATTACCCCCATCACCTAGGCCGCGTTAATGTATATTTTGGAGGTTATGAATACCACTACTTGCTTTGAAAAATTACGGAAATTTAACGCATCACAGTCTACTGTCTGCAGTTTCCATTACTCTAGGAGGTTTGCCTTAGAAGTGAAATACTCAGAACCATAGTTTCTCTTCAGTATATCAACGCTGTGTTGTTCCAACAACATGTGGACATGAACATAATACCTCGCATATACCTCGCACATACAAGAGCTTAGCTGTTCATTACTGCTGTTTTCCAAACCCGCCACTGGAGGTGGTTGTGCCGGACTTTCTCGGCTGTTGAGCACGAGCGACTTAACAGGTTATTGGTCGAGCATACTTGAAATTATGAAGTATCGAACTGAATGAATGAAGACAACTAATACTTGTTTTACTACATAGCTTGAGGGGTGCAGTGTCCTTGACAAACACCACATTTACGATTTTGTTTGTCCCACCACAAAGATGCAACAATTTCACAAATAAACACTGAAATATAACTAACCGTGATAAACACGATGGCGTTATATTCTGCAGGCTCACAAGATTTGGTACATAAGTATGCGTTCGACCACGGACTGCAGCACGCACCATACGGGAGAACAAGAACCTTTCACTCTCAATATGAGGGACGTCAACCTGGTAATCGCTCACGTGTGGTGTCCAACTACCCAAACCATAGAACAGCAAATTTCGGAGCACCATTCCAACTTTATGATGGGGTTAGTTCCAACCAAATCTACGAGTCTTCCCCAAACTACAAAGGCTCTAAATCTGGATCATCCATGAATTTGGCCTTGTCATCACATGGACAACTAAATGATCGGCATCGCACTCGGAAACTGGGCCAGGCTGCCTCCCAGTTTGCGTCCATTAAATCCAGTTCAGACAGAAATAAATCTCTGGAATCTTTCAACTCCCTTTGTGGCGTTTACCCTATGTCATCTCGAAGAGAAATCTCCAGTAATTTCGGACACGGTGATGGTTTGGGGGACAAAACTGCAAAGACCAGCGAGGTGAAGCGCTATACTGTGCCGGATTATCGATCAGGATTCAACCACTGGCTTACTTCACGTGATTTCGCCAACCATGCATGCGACACCTACCAAAGAGCCTCAAAATATTACTTGCCATATTCTACACACGATGGACAACCTATTTATGAGACGGCGGCTGGGTCAACATATATGAGCCCGATGAAGTACTCCAGTGATAAGATCTACTTTAGCTCTTCAAACGGCGCTGTGAATGGTTTACGAATGGATTACACTCATCAGCCCCACGAATCCCAACCGGACGTAAGACCTAACATTAGGGACGACCTATCTCCCAAACAATCATTAAGCGTGTATGCATCCAACGGACTGCCTTTAGTTACCTCTCCGCAGTCGCCTAACCGGAAATCTCATAACGGGTTTTCTGGATGCAGTGGTTCGTCAACTTACGCTGCAGCTTTGGATCCGAACTTGAATGATGTGCACCAACAGCTCGATGAAAAGAACGATCTCGATGGCCCGAGACCACTGACACCACATCAAGCACTTAAGTTGTATTGGAGACGGCTGAGTCAAGTTGAGAGGACTGAGATTCTGAGTTACCCAAAAATCTATTTCCTCGGGCTAGATGCTGCCAAAATAGGAATGAACGACAAGCCCAGCACAAACGACAATGCCGATTGTCTCAAGAAGCGTTCATCAGATAATCAAGGCTTTGACGATGATCGGTCGGGATACAAACTGGTACTGAACGATCACATTGCTTATAGGTATGAGCTGATAAAACTTCTGGGCAAAGGAAGTTTTGGCCAAGTAGTTCAGGCACGAGACCACAGAACTGGATCTGATGTCGCCTTGAAGATCATCAGAAGCGAAGAACGCTTTGCTCGTCAAGCTCAGGAAGAAATAAGCATTTTGCAGGCACTAAACGAGGAGGATACTGATGGTCATTATAATGTTGTGAAACTACTTGACCATTTCGTTTTTCGCCGGCACGTCTGTATGGTTTTCGAACTACTGAATCTGAATTTGTATGAGATTCTTCAAAGGAATGATTTCAGGGGCCTTTCTCAAGGGACTGTCAGCAAGCTAACACGGGGTATCCTAGAATGCATGAATCTGCTGCATAAGTAAGTTGATTCATTCATATATTTGATATGCCAATTGTTTCACATTTCTAAATTGATTTCACCCATATACACGAGATCAGAAAATATTCTGAAATAAAGTAAGATTTACTTTAAAAAATCCAAAAATGTATTTGTGCAAGTATGCATTGTGCAACACGGTTATTCGGCAACCATGAGTCTTTTAGAGCATTAAGTGCAAGAACTAACGTCTGTGAGTGAAAAGTTTGACGTTCGTGTTTGAGAAAAATAGGTTCTGTCTATGGTGATAAGTATACTGTGATAGCCAGCTGAGGAACCATCGAAAGACTTACTCATATTGGTCAACACACCGAAATGTCAACTCAACTTAATCCATCCATATTAAGATTTCATCTAACATCTGACTTAAAAAAGCACATGTATTTCCGGAGTCCCACATTGCTATTTAAGATATAATGTCAGCTGTACAAAGTATCAGTGTTTTAAACGAACAGAAGTGAGCCCAAACCTTGAACAAAAATTTTGAGAAAGTACTATCAAACTACTGGTTCTTACTATCTAACAGTGTTTCTTATCCAGAAATTGCTGCCACTGAAGCTTACAATAGAGATAATTAGATTCCACAAAGTAGAGCTTGTTTTGCTAAGATGTAGTTAAAGCACATCAATTAAGGATGGCGTAGGTAGGGTAGAAAATAATTTTTGCTCACCAACAATTAACTTGGTGCATAGCCAGTACCCAAATGGTTTTTAACTAGATAATCTTAGTAGATAATCAGTCACATCCAGGCACAATCAATCAATCGATCAATCAATCAATCAATCAATCAATCAATCAATCAATCAATCAATCAATCAATCAATCAATCAATCAATCAATCAATCAATCAATCAATCAATCAATCAATCAATCAATCAATCAATCAATCAATCAATCAATCAATCTGTCAGCTATAAATCGTGTACCATAGGCACGTTGGTTCCAGCTGCTACAGTTTCGATCACCGGAAAACAGGAATGTGGAACGTACAATAAAGCCTTAGAGGCGAAAGTATATTCAGTTTGTTCGGAAATTGAGTAGCTACTCATTGAAGGCGATAGCTTTGATGCAAGGGCGCCACTGAATGCGCGATTGAGCCATTTCTGCCAGTGTCGTTAACCACTGGTGATTTGAGTCCCGGCACAGTATCAAACAAAAGTGTTTAAATTATTCAGCTTGCATGTAAAAATCGTTTACTTCGTCGTAAAGCAGCTCACTTCTTTAATGCAAAGCCAGCCTCTGATTGAAGAGTACACAGAGTCCTTATTTTAGAGCCAAAAATTAAACCCATAGGGCTTTAGAAGAAGGAATTTTGGGCCAGAACCAAAGTGATATCTTAATGTCATCAAACAACTTCCAAGTGAATATTCACCAACAAGATAATAAAAATAAAATTACCAAAGGATGTCTAATCCACCAGATTCGATACAAGAAATTAAGTAGTTTTTTCTGTTCCAAAAACGCTCCGTGATATAACTCTGGTGGACATTCACATTTCGAAACAGAAATTTTGAAGACAGCAACTTATTTAGCAGTCGCTAGTCGATTTAAAAAAGCGAGATAAATTGAAAAAATGGAAAATGTGTTAAACTGAAAAAAATTGAGCCTGCTTGCTTACAGCATCCAATTTCCAGAACATATGGCCTACAACTTCTCTGCATAGATTTATCTTCACTGTTCAAATAATCAGGGTATACAGCGATCTGAAATATGTGCGGTTTTATGGGCTGTATCGACTATAAATTAGCTTAGATCATTTTTGTCGAACACCAATGTGCTTTCAAACAACGCCAGTTATTTTGTCCAGCTGTATTCAAGCTGGATACATCTGGAATAGGGGGCTATTTTGGTGTAACCAAAAAGGGTGAGTAGTTCAGCAAGCTCACAATTCATTTGCTAGCCAGTCCACTTACCTTGAAAAAAGTTAGTCCACCTCATGTCACCGTAGATCCCGTCTGACAGAGTTCGATATTTCTTTTAATTGATGGTTGAAAAGTCCACTGACCTGCACTTGTATAGCTTCATGAAATTCTCTCCGGTAAGAAACAATATCAGCTTTAATCCAACCCCATTATTGGGGCTAACTGAGTTATCTATGCTGATGTTTTTGAGCTTTTATGATTTCACTTTAAATTGGTTGTGTCCCTGGTGTCAACAGGCTTCAACTTTTGCATATAAAAGGAACAACGAAGGACATAATGCACCTCTCTGTTGTCATGAGCCACTACGCAACTGCTGAGGAATAACCGAGTCACAGTTTTACAGTCCCATTTATTTTCTTAGTCAAATATCTATATTGATGCAACTTACTGAAAAAAGCACTTTTATCGACTTATTTTAAAGGCTTACTCAGTCCGCTGGTCGGTTTAATCTTGAAGATACTTGACTTAACGTGCTCTTCGCATGTTTTAGTGCTTCTGGTATACCTGACGGGTTGTAACGTTCCAGAAGAATCAAGAAGAACAGTGTGCCGCAACTTGATTTTGTGGCTGACTTGTTCTCGTTTCAACAGTTTTCCTCATATCGCAGCATAGTTATTCTGGTTGTGCTACAGAAAAAAACCTAGGACCATTAAGCTCGAGTTTCGCTCTTATTAGCAATTGCTTGCAGCACAGGTCTCTGCAACCCTATGATATGAACTTCAGTTAGTTTATACTCAAGAACAGCGCTTTATCACCAGTACTTGCCGGCTAAACTTGAGCCCTTATAGATGAAAAGGGTTGTTTGTGATTGTTGAGGCCGATGCATGAAACAATGATAAAGTAGTTTTAGGATAACCTAGATTACTCTACAGTGTGATAAACAAACAAAAGGTTTGCTGCTTCTGCCTAAAACGTGGTGGTGTTTGAGTCATTGTTCCACCTGGCACTGTACAACACTGAAATGAACAAGTGATCAAAAAATGCTCAAAACTATTTGAGTACCCTCTTATCGCCTGGTTTAGACTGACTTGATTGGATTTGACGTAGGCTGTTTGGCTCTATTTATCACATTTAAGTTGACAAAACACCTTAGAAGCTCTATAGCTTACTTTCTCCTCAGGTAATTTCTCGAAGTATCTTAAGAGCAGATGGTAAACCTGCATGTTTGTTTTTGATGCAGGCGTTTTGACTCAAAAGCCTGACGAAGACGGTCACCAATTTTTCCAGCTCTCTCCTGTTTTTCATATTGGTATTGTCATATTGGTGTCAGTCTACTTAATAAATAAAACTCAACGTTATATTCACTGTCAGTGTCAATTTTGCTGGTTGTGGTGTATTTGTCTAAGGAGTTCGTTATGAATATTGATATAAAGCGCCGAACTAAAAAACAACCAGCAGCAATGCAGGAGACCAGCCTTTAAATTGTTTTTTCTCTTGTTAAAACTATATTTTTATATGTACCACTTATGTGCCGTGAGTACGATATGACAAGAACGCGGAACCTCTTTGGCAACGTAGATTACATCGCTGCCAATTCGAAGCCAACGGTTGCTGTGAAAGCTCAAACAGCGATGAGCCTTTGCCGCAACATCTTTACAGGTTTTGGACTCCAAGAGAAGTACGTCTAACCTAAAAGCTTCACACAGTGTATGTAGTTAGTTTCACTTTCCGGATATGTTGTCTTTGAACATCTGATACGAAGCTTTCCAATACGGGAAAGTAACCTTAGTGTTCGTGACCTACGTTTCTTAAGATGGAGTAAAAGTGACGCTCAATATAAACAACGTTATAGCGTATAGATTATCCAAAGCTTTCAGCTGCATAAAGAAGGCATGTAAATGGTGTGAAAATTGACTATTCTAGAAGTGAAAATGAACTGCTAAGTGCTGCGGTAAAAACAGAACCCATCTAAAAGTAAATACAGGATTAATTCCGATAAACGTTTTCCGGTTGGATTTTGCGAACAATGTTTTATAATTAATCAAGAAGTACTTTAAGACATCGGGAGCTAACGAATACTGATGTGAACTAAATGCCGCCAAAGACGTGAATCATCAATTAAATTATTGCAAGAATTATACATTTTGTGGTTTTTGCGGATTCGATGAGCGATTTGGTTATCTGAGTTCTGTCAGAAAACGTCATTGTAACTTACGACCAAAGCGCGATTCATCTGTTTTTTCTTATATTTAATAAATAACTTATCTTGCGGAAAGCATTAGATAAAACGTGTCTTTCAGTTATTGACTTCTGGAACTGGTCTTAAACCAAAACGGTGACTCATCCAACCAAACTTCACTCATTCCTCACAGATTTCTCTCCCACTGGGAGATTTGCTGCATATGCTACAGATATTATCTTGCAATTAAATGGCCCTAAGATATAATACTAAAATCAGATCATTGAAAACTATTTTGGTGGTAAGATTTAGGCTAAAGTTTCTTCGCTTTACAAATAATCCAAATTACGTCTGCAGAAGAATTGTCCGGTCAACCTAATAGAAGCAGTGAAACACCTCACACTAGTTAAGATATTATACTGAATACATAATACGGGAGATTTCATTGTTTTAAAGTTTGTTGATCAGGTGGTTTTTGACCTACTTTCAGAGCTTGACGGTTAAGTTTCAGACTTTCAGTAGAAAAAAATGAGGAAAAATCAACAGCGCGTTATCTTGTTGGTTTTTGTAACAGGCTTTAAATTTTCAGGTGGGTTGCTCTTTGAAAGGCTGTGAAAATAGTTACCATCTTATTAGCGCTCATTTTAGAGCCACGTATATCCACATCAGATTAGTGTTTTTTGTCGTAGGAACACACCACCTCCCCGCAACTTTTCTAGATCAGCATTCTTGTGAGCAAAGCAGGTTACCGCTCATGTTAAACAATGGTTTACCTTCATAGAACCATGGAATGGGCTAGGCCTGGCCATGAAGCAACAAAGAAGGAAAAAGAATAACACCCTCTGTACATTGGATACTGTCACTTACTGTCTTCCAGGAGACACTTTATTAGCACCTTACCGCTAGTTTCATTCTTGGAAGTTGAGTATTCAAAATCAAATGAGTTGCTTTAAAACTTGTGAAGATTCCTGACTCACAAACTTACACGTGAAATCAAGCATTGTGCAGATGGAACAAAATACTGGCAATAATAAAGAACTTTCTAAATCAGATAAAATACCTTGAAAACTTAAATGGACAAATGTAGCGTCACGTTGCCTTTTGATACTTTCCATGATTTGAGGTTAGCAGCATTTCATTAGTTAATTATTGTTCTTGCAATGACATCTGTTGATTAACTACATTTAAAAGATTTCCGGAATTTAGTGCGCAACCCACTGTGAAGTATTCGACCTTCAAAAATGATCAAAAGTGCCCGAATGTGAGATAGTCGGCAAATATTGGACGTGTACCCGAAGTGGAATTTTGAAACTTGTGAGACCAGCGTGATAGCAGCCCTCGTCTATCTCTAAACGTTTTAACTAAAGGAACGATACTTCTGGTATATTTGCTGAATTTTACAGTCCTTTCCTTAGTCTCCTTTGTTGACTAAACACTCTTTTTAACCCAAGTACAGAGGCTGTTTGGTCAATATTCACAACAGAACTAGAGGCCTTGAGGCTAGCAGTAATAGCTTTTAATTCTTAATTTCCGAAAACGAGATCAGCTTTCGACCTTGCAGCAAGCATGTACAATTTTGCTACCTTCTGGGCTGCTTTTGCTCCTGTGTAAAGAAGACAGGTGAAACAAAAGTGATTTGCAGAGGTCTTAAACTTCAAGTTGTCTGATGACTTTGAGGGAGATAAATACCACTGGCTCACTTTAATAGAACGTTCTAGACTTTCAAACGCTGTAATTCTGACCGTGACGAGCATGTCAAGTGTTTAATTGGGGAACTTCTAAGGTTTTCTAATTTTCACGTGCCTGCGGTTCCGTTGCTAAGAACTTACTACAATTCCAACCCATCAGGAATGTCTACCTCCTACAGATTCGGTTTTACTATTCATAAGTTCGGTTGTGTTGACCATGTTGCGTTAAGCAAAATCTGAGTCCGTTTTCATTCCGCTGTTGCCTTTTTGGACAACTACTTCTTGAATATGACTTCAGTGAAATGTACTTTCGACCAATGCTATAATATCAACGAAGGCCCGTTTCAACAAACCACGTGATTAGGCCTTAATTTCTAGGATATTAATATTCAATTACTGTTAGACGTATACCTCCGATTTGGAGGCTTGGCACCACTGGTCCTCCGGATGTGTCTTTAATTTCTTGAATGAATAGGTTTATGCCCGGCAACGTGAAGACCATAAATTTTACCGCGACGGTCGTGACCTCAACTGACAAGTGTGTACTAACTAGGTCGCTGAATATGAGACGTTTATATGTTGGGTAGTGAGACGCCAATAATGGGATGAAATACAATATACAACCAGGTTTGATGAGCACTACATCATTCATCACGTTGTCGCGCATATAACGGAGAGGTTTAGCTTCCAAGTACTTAATTCGAGTTTTGAAGAGCATTATGCCACAGATACAGGGGTAACATCAGCGGCCAAAACCCAATGTTTGTTTTATGATAGTGCAGTTGTCGTAGTACTAAGACTGTTGTGCATTTCGTTGTTGCACGATACTTTTTATGGTATTTGAAATAGAGTGACAAATCTTCAGCCGCCCACGGAAATAGTGAATAGAATTGAGCCATGCCTACTCCTGAACTACCACACATTCAAACAGACATTTTACAGGCAGGAAAATGGAGAAAACATGAGCCTTTGAATAGTTCAAATCCTGACAACAGTTAGGTATTCAGAAAAACAGACGATGAGTCAGTTCTCACATCTACCACATATTTGATGACGTTATGCTGACGATACTTGTGATCGTGCATTAAGAACTTTCAGGTGACTTGATACATCTCCTGAACAACCCTCGCACTGACGTAATGGCTGAACATAGTACAGGAAACGTATAACTTTTAGGGAAAAATAGAATTAAATCTGTTATAAAATATAATTTCCATACACCGACAAGCTATGTTTCTATCAAAGTCTGGGATATATACGATGGGAGCTTTTCAAAAAGAAAGAAGGTCGTGCAACCAAAACTGAGTGATTTGCACCAAAAGGGCTTATTAGTCAAATGCCAGCTGAACGTATTTAGTTTATGGGGCCAAATGAACTACCTCCGCAATACAAATGGGCAGGTGAGACAGCAAAGCAGATGGATTCGTTTCATGTCAGAATGCAGAGTGGCTGGATGATGGGGTTCGGCTTGAGCGATGGGCACAGTCAAAGTACTGTTCAATACCTAGTTATATTTTAATTTCTCCTCAACGGATAACAATAGTGTTGAATAATGAAGACGCATTATTCCGGTTAACGCAGCACAATTAATCGTCTTAACCGGAGGCGGTGCTTTAGCGGTCTTCTCCAATCAAAATAGAGAATCCAATAGTGAAACTTTTTGGTTGAAACATGCGACATGGCGCTACAACTGACACCAACGGAACCTATCATGAGTAAGCAAAACTGTGCGTCTTTATAAAATCTTCGTGTTTAGAGAGCAGCAAACGTTTTGCCTTGTGCATCAATATCCATTCCCATACTGGACAGGTATTCCCATTTAAAAATTACCGAAGCTTTTTTTATACGAAAACGCGTTTTGTACCAATATTAGTAATAATATTATTGACACCGCTGCTCATGTGCGCTCTTTACCATCAAAATCAGGACTGGATACTCTACTTTCATGTTATAAGATCGGCTGCAACTAGCTAACCAAGAAGGAATGGTGGCGCTTTGCATTCGGTGAATATTATAAACCAAATACTACGAGTGCACGTGAATAAATGTATAAACCGTAGGTTGGTTCTATAGGTAGTTGCTTTGGACTGAGCTAGAGTTTCACCGTTTTGGGTGAGTCAGTGGGAGAATGAGACCCGGAGGTTGTGGATTCAGCACAGTTTTTGCCACGGCTTTGATGAAAGGGATCTTGCCTGAAAAGCTTCTGTTTTCTCCCACATTCTCCTTGTCACTATGCAATGATTCTGTCTTCGGTTTCTTAGTCTGGATCAGTGTCAATACAACTTATCCAGGTGTTTAGTACAGACAAATACGCTGATTACCCTAAACAAGTTGTGTTGTACATGCGACTGCAGCGGGATGTGTGCATTTCATTCAGTCAACCTAGCTATAAAACGACATATAAAAAGATGGGGAAGGCTAACAGGCAAGTGTTCTGCTTTCGGGATTTTGAGGAGTTAAATTCCCAGGTAGGATATATTCCTTGCCGATTGGACGGAACTGATGAGTGCGCCAGTCCCTTGCTGTTGATGTCATTAGTCACGTTGATTTTCCTGCAAAATGAGTACCATGGGTACAAACAGAACGTAAACCTATCTGAGAAGCACTTATTTTGAGGAAAGGGCGCATACTTTGAGCAGAAATTTTGAAGTAGTTGTCTGAATAATTGAGGGAGACTCCCAAGTGTTATGAAAAGAATATCATATATGAAATATGTTTATAACAAGAGGTGTTCTACTCACATCTTCTGCCTGGAGTCAAATTTGAATCTACTCAGACATGACGGTTAATTCAGGGAACGGATAGCGGAAAAAGGACTTTCAGTGCAAACTTTTGCACGGGTGATTGTGATTTTCAGGGCATACTGCTATCTTAGCTTTCATTTCTGTAGAACAGGCCGGTCTAGCCCCAATTTGTTTGAAACCTGCCAGGTGGTCATGTGCAGGCTTTCCAGCGGCGTAACCAGCGCTTATTTGTGGTTCTTACTGTCACTCTAACTTGAAAATTGATACTACGTCTATAGTGTTTGTTTGCCTAATGTATACTATTTAAAATGGATGAATCGTCCGTTCATTCCTTTAAGGTCTGTCACCTTGAGGAATAATCTAACTTCTTGAATACTAACAGTTTTGAAGCAATTACGATGCACTATTTCGAAGTATCACTTTACCAGCAAATGTTCAAGGCTAAAAAGAGGACGACGGGTTAAATTCCCCCTGGAAATTCGTGTGCTTTCCAATGTCGATATCTCTTAACAGAAATCAAACGTTCATATAGTACTTTTCAATTTTTAGCCCAGGTGGATTTGAATTGCAAGGAGAAATATCAACTAACACTTGAAAACAGTTTTTATGTTGTCCACTGCCAAAGGGTTTTACTATTTCTTACAGAACTTTGATCTTCAGTGCTTTCAATTCGACTTTTTCAAGCCAGTTTTACGACTTAACGACTTGGTTCGTTAAACCGCTCGTCTTTGGGAGACACCAGTTTATTTAAGCAATCTTACTGTCTCATTTTATTATTCAAAATCCGCTGGTAAGAAATATCACTGCACACAACCTCATCTTCGGTGATCGATGGCAAAGATCAATGATCGGTAAACATATACAACGAATAACTACATACAATGAACCCAATAGTCAGCGTTTAACCTGTAGCTTTTGTCTACTGAAAAGCCAGTTTCCGGGACTCATGTGAACTGACCTTCATTTGTCTGAAATCAAAGATGTCTACGAACCACGAGTGGTGTAAAACCTAATTACTGAAACAGAATCTATCAGCCAGGTTCTGTTCGATCATTTTGAGAAGGATTTTTGTTAGCACAAAGAATCAAGGTGCGTTAAAAACAATACTTTTGGAGTGACAAATAAAGTCACACTATAGTGGGTACAATTAAAGGGTAAGAACATTATTGGGATAAGTTGGGCAGTGAAGGAAAAAATGTCTTAAAAAAAGATTATTGTGCGTTTCGTAGAAAATTATTAGTTGGAAGAAAATCAGGTTTAGATTAAGTGTAATGTTTAATATTCGAGGTGATTCGTCAGATGCGGATATAGGTGAAAGTGGTCCAGTAAGAGGAACTGATGATATATCGCCACCCGGTGGAACAAAAATGGGACAGGGCTTCCTTCGTTTGCCTTTGGAATCACGGCGCTTGTTTACGTGTATGCCAGAGTGCTTAATTCCGCCTAGGAGGAACATCCTGTTTTGTTTCACGGTTTGGACCTAATTAGTATTCGCCTTAGAACTGGATATTGGTTTACTCGAGATCAGTCAGAAAAAAGTTAGTTCCTGTGACCTTCAGTCCCAAATACTCCGTGTATCTTATCAATGCGTTTATTGTGTGAAGGGACGAGGAAGGAGACTGACTGGAACGATTGTACATCGTCAAGCCACACGGATTTGCGGATTAGCAGAATCATCTCCGTATAATTCATCCAGTCCAGACAAAGAAAAGCCTGACTTCACAGTAATCTACTGAAAATTACTTTGAGTTGAGCTTTCGCTGTGCAATCAGGAATGTCCTCTAGGTTTTAGTGGTTTTGAAGCTGGCATGTCGAACCTGGAAATGTTGTAGAGTCAAATCATAATTCTAACATTACCGGTCCAATTTTTTGTTGCATTTGTGGACTTCTGGAAGCTCAAGCACGTACATACCGTTCGGACTGACTGAAATGTCGTGGAATCACTATACGACTTAATAACTGCGATTCAAGGCAGTCTATCTGAACATAACAAAATGTACCATTAGTTGATTGTGAACTCAGTTCTCAACTGCGAATATTGTTGCAGTAGAGTTGTCTAACAAGTTGAATTAAGTTCCATGATGGCTGTCATTTACAGTCGTAGAAACGTACTATACATTCGGCTCCGATCTATGCTTTTTCAGTGTCTCCGGCAAGATGATCATTTGATGGTTGTGTAGTTTACTGATGTTGGTAGTTTCGTGGCGTACATTGGTATCCTCAGTGTCTGGTGAGAAGTTGGTGGGCTGTCATGTAGGAGCTCTGCGCGAATGTCCAGCTTGAGGGAAATGGATTTTGATTATGATTTGTTGTTCAGGTGACCAGTTCCAGTGTCTGGTAGACTGCCGTGTTCTGACTGATTGGCAAACGGTCAGCTTGACCCTGTGACCTGTACCAGTGGATTACGCTCTGGTGATTCCATGGTTAACTGTCGTCACCCGGTCTGTTTGCGTGATGTTAATTACTGTTCGACCTGGTCAGGTTAGTTTATTGATTCACCATTAATATGGTTCTGCTGACTGGATCACGTACGATATGGCGTCTTTTCGAATATTCCGTGGAGTGCTGTATTTCCAGGAATCCATGACCCACAATCATTAATTTCGTTAAATTGTGCCAGTGACTTTATTGGCCCTTAAGTCGGGGAACCTACATCTTTCATCCTTACACACACCAAATATTTGCTGCATCGGTTAACGAATTTGTACCTATTCTGTAGCACCCTTTTGGTGCCTAAATGTCATACCACCCGAAGGAAGCACGAGGGCTCGGATACTGCTAGGTTGCCGAAGCCTAGATAGAAAAAGTCGAGATGCAGAGATCGGGTTCAAACCACGGACCTTCCGGTCAGTAATTTCGCTCTCTAAACACTAAGCTATCCCGCCCCATCCATGCCAACTACCTGCATCCCATTATAGTCCAGCCAGTAAATGTAAAGATTCAGGGTTGCGAAGATTTTTTTCATCGGATGTCAAAAATAACAATATCTACTGGAGCCAAATAATGTTTACTTGCTTCAATGCACGCGACTAGTATTAGAAGAATTTAATTTAGTTGAATTAAACTGGCTTCCATAGTTAGGTAAAGGTGTCGCTTATCCAACGATCATAGCTGGTCGATTTTATCGACCGAATGCACTGAGGTTATAAAGGGGTGGGGGTAATCAGTCGTGCAAACGTAAACTGAATTCCTGTGTTGGTTGTAAGCAGGATTTTGTCTTTTTCTAGCACAAGAATCAGTCTCCACACTCTACTCCATCCTCTTCGAAACATAGAGCATACGTCAACAATTAGGATTCTGGAATCTATTCTAAATAAAACTCAACATCCGAAACCCGAATCATGTAGTAATAGTCTGACAATTCAGTCACCATAGATCTGTTGCCTTTTTGAAAATATTCTGTCGACCGCACCCACCATTCTGAAAACCTAAGATACTCAGATAAATCAAGAGCCAAAAACAAACGCTTTTTTCTTCAGCTAGTTGTGCTGGTATAGGAAACTAAAGCTTGCAAGTATCAAAAAGTGGGAACCTTAGGAAAGCTAAATGTAAAATCTCTCGGATTCGGCCGTTTGAGAACTAATGAGAATGACCATATTTCGGTTCACAGTAATCAAGCGTCCAGGTATCTCTAGGCATTGTACAGTTATGGATGTGAGGGCTTTCCTTCGCAATACAAGCGAGACACACTTAGTGACAAGGCATAAGAATTTCAACTGTCCTCATGCCACTGAAGTGCTGCAGACTTGTGGCTGGGAGTGATTTGACCACAGACCACTCCTCAATTCAAATTCCTATTTGCCGTCAGTGGTGGAACCGGTAACCTAATTCCTTTGCAATAGTGACGGGACAAATTCCATAATCGATAAGAATTAGACATTACTGTTTTAGCTATTCGGGGAATGACATGTTTTATTTTTTATACCAAAATCACTTTGACATATTGATTTGGTAAATTGTGTACCACGTTGTGAAGATTATTTTTGGAAGCTACGCTGTTTAAACTCCAGAGAAATCCCACACTGGAATTATCGCAGAGTGGAGAGGATGTCACTGAATCTGCTATCTTGGTCCAATACCCACGAGGTATTTTGTACACCTGTGAACAAACGGTTTGGCTGTGCTAACAGCCCCGATGACTTGTCCACTTTAGTACTACCTAATTTCTTCTGGACTACGGATGCCAAGCCACCCTGTGGTTTGCTTCTTTAGTAGCAGACCGATAACACGTTTATACAAAGTTTGAAAGAGATCTTAGAGATGTTGTTCAATCCGGAATTATTGGGCATAACTTCAAGGTGATGTTTCATCTTTGTATACTTTGTACTTGTGTTGGTGTTCGAAATTATGGGACCATTATTCGAAATTGAAAAGACCGAGGAAGTAGGCAACATCCTGGACGCAGGATAGATATGCCGTTGTCTTGGTGTAAAGTGATATTAATCGGTGTACATTTCCCAACATATGACCCGAAGATTTTCCTGTCGATCCACATTACTGAGCTTGAAAGTGCTGTTTCAATGTATAAATACTACCAAGACTAAAAGATGTCTATCGTATATGCAGGGCGCTTTAGCTATTTAAATAATCTTCACTAATATTGGGGAATAATAGGGTTTTAAGTGTGAGCAAGGTTCACATCGGGTCATAACAGTGTTAGTTTTGACATGTCCATTGGTCGATGGTGGTCGGTGGCATGTCCACCGAGTTGAAAGTCGGCCTGCGAAAATTCCCTCACTGTAACCGAAGTCTCGTCATCGCGCGGTCAAATTAGAGGATATCATCGGAATCTGGACAGGATTGTTATTCACACTGTTATATTTGGACAAACGGTGTCAAAATAATACGTTGCAACCCCATCGGGGAGGCATCCTCTTAGTTCAGCAATGTAAGTGTCGTGAAAAGGGTCTTGACAGCAGAACGCAACAATCTTGTGGGAGTACAATTTAAAAGCTTACGAGAATGTTTATTCAGGGAACACCTGAGCACTCTTGTTGGCACAATGCTCTCCAAAAGGAATAGGTTACCTCCGGGAGACGGCAAAAATTGTCAGTTTTTACGGAAAATGAAGTTTGTTTTGTATCCATTATGAACAACTCTGACATCGTAATGCGAAATCTAGCTTTCCTGCGTGAACTAACTAGCCCCGAAGGAGTTACCTTGTGGTTCCTCTGTGGTTTGAAATCACTCTAATGCCCTAATATCTGGGGTGCAGTTCAACTAGCTTCGCTTTCCAGAACGGTTTAATTCATTCTGATTAACCAGCTATATTTGTACTGATTTCGGACAAGAACTTCGGAATCATATGGCGTTATATATATGCTTTTCAGAAATATTACGCCTTCATTCCTGTGAAGAGCTAGTACATAATGTAACTTGAGTTAAATTGGGGTGTCTGCGACAAACGTGTGAGCTTATAATGCATATGCAGGCACGTGTCTACAAGATCGCTGCATGGAGCGCACAAGCAGCTTTAACTTGTAGCTTATGGCGCCTGAAGAGGCATCGACTATACAAGTTTAATGTACACGAACCTGAAGTTGTTATTACGATAAATGTTGTTGTATGGATGGAGCAAGTTATCACGAGGGTTGGCTATACTCTAAATCTTGGTGTTTATCAAGAGCACTGCGGGTGATGAAAAACTGGTGCGCAGAAGAAAAGAATGCTGTAAGTGAGAAAACCGAGGTATGATTCAATGGTCTTAAACAATCATTTAAGTGTCAGCTCGTTCTATCAGCTCCGGTGCCTTCCTAACCTCAATTCTTACATAAAATGAGGTAATCTGAAATCTATTTGTGTTTGCTACTGGTTGTTGGCCAGTTCGGTCAAGCATTTCGGGAACAAGACACTATTTTCCTGTGAATCGCAGCAGTTATGCATTATACGGAGAAGAGTAAAACTTGACGGCTTCGGAATGGGATTGTTTCCTTGGCAACCGTTACGCCTGACTGCAGGGTTGAATTAATGTTAGAAATTGTGTCGCACTTAAAGACCGAATTCTTAGATCATCCGTCCCACGTAACAGACTCTGCTGTGTTTTCTCCGGTTCTAAAGAATCGCTGACACAATCAGCATGAGCGGATTAGTGAAAGGTGGTCGAAGCAGAACAGTCGTCTCCTAGTTTCCGGTACTCAAAAGTAATTTGTAAGGGTCACAGAATCTCTAAATATAACAGATCAAGCGCTTCCACCTCTGAAAAGAATTTTCAAAATCACACAATATCATTCTTTTTCCAGCCAGGTATCGGAAAGCCGCAGCGTATATTCTGCTGGCATAGAGCAAATGTGAGACACAAATGAGAAACATGTGAGACTGGACTGAATGGTTTCTTTCTGATGGTGCTTAATCGACGGGCGGATCAGAATCTGACCCAAAGGTCAGTTGGGTTGGTATCCAGGAAGCCGAAGACTTTCCTCACAAGTAGACTAGAAAGAGTATTCAGAATTTGTTGAAGCATACCTTGCTTATTCAAAGAAATATTTACTTCGTAATTCAGACGAGATAAGACACACTACACTGGTGCTAAACTCTCAATCAGAAAAATGTTGAATAAGGCTTTTTTCAGTCTTGAAGGAAATTCTGGTGACGGGTTTTGCATGAGAAGGAAGTCCTAAAGTGCTTGTCATTATGAACTTTCTCTTGCCAGTGATTACGCTTTTCTTCACTTGTGTAAAGTTTTTCCTCTTTTAAGGGGATAGCCTCGGAGAAGACCAGCTGTCAAAACCGATTACAAGCGGTCGGCTGCTCTAGGTGGTCTCTTCACCAATTCGAGTATACACAACAGTGCTTTAATGACTACAACTTCCTCAGCATCAATCCCGTGATAGCCAGGGCGCCTTTGCCTTTTTGGTTATAGTAAAGTATTCTCACAGGAAAATGACAAAACATCAATCAAGAGCCTACATCAAACCGAAAATAGCGAATGCGTTTGATAAGGTATCCATGCTTTTGGGTAAAGTAGATAGGGGTAGTTATTTTCAAACTGGTCAGTCACATTTTGTCTGTGTGAAGAAATAAAATAGAAATAAAATAATAAATAGAAACAGAAATAAAATAGAAAAATAGAAAATAGAAAATAAAAAAAAATAGAAAATAGAAAATAGAAAAAAAATAGAAAAATAGAAATAAAATAGAAATAATAGAAATAAATAAAAAAATAGAAATAGAACGAAATAAAGCGTTAAAAACGATGCTGGTAAAGGTCGGACATGAAGAAACTGGCCTATCAACTTCATTCCACTCTAATGGGTTTTGTAGGACGTCCTTCGAACCACAACTGCCATCTTATACGGCGCACAGTCTTGGCTGACCCCGATGCTTCTGGATTGCATGCTTTGAATAATATTTAACACCAAATCGCGAAAGATGCATCATGACTTCCGGGCGAAACGTGGTGAAAGAGACAGCTGGTGTACCGTACTTCGTGAAGCATTCTGAAAACACCACAGACGATAGGATAACGAGTAGCGATACTTCAGAATGATCTAACGTTTAGTAAAGAAAGCATCAAAACTTGCATTATAGAACAGTCATTGTATAAAAAGGGTTAGCTCAAACACCAAAACATAACGGCTGATATGTTCCGGGCGGTGGAAAGCAGCATGCAAAATGAACTGGGAACGAATATATCGAGAAACCTATTCGTGTGATGATCGTGACTTTTGATAGAAGAACAAAGAGCAAACCACTTAGAGTTGTTGTGAGCTTTTTGGGTACTTTTCAACGGCTGATAAAAAGCTTTACTGACTGTTAAACCAGGTGTAAATGCATAGGGTGCACAAAGAGTACGTTTGCCTAAATCAGTGGAAGTTATCATCGTCATCAGGAAATCACACAAAAGCAGGCAGTATATCGATTATGCCCCTAATTGGGTAAATGTGCTTCATCCGCAATTCATCCCGTTCTCTCGGCCAGCCAACGACAGAGTCCTAACGAACCGTTGGAAATGATGATGCCGACAAAGGGAACAAAATGGAAAACAAGCGTGATATTACTACTTTACCATCACCCGAAATGCCCAACTCCGGTGATCCTAATTAATTGGTCTCCAGCTTTTCGTTTACTCTAACTTCCAGACTTGGAAGACGTTTGAGCTAAACTTCATAGTCACCGTTACCAGCCAATACAATATGCAAACAGTAACAACCATAGAGATATCTTGATGAAGATGACAGAAAAGGGCTCTCAGCGTGTTTTTAATCAAATTGCGGGGCAAAGTGACATATTGTTACTTGCAAAAATATCGCTTAATTTTTGACTGACATTTCACTTGAATTTTGACACGAAACTCACAATAGTACATACGACCTACGATTGTCTTTGGTTCGCGCCCATGCAATTTTTGCAACGTAAAGTAAAACAAATGACCGGTCAAAAGTCTTTCAAAGTTCAAATTAAACTCATGATTTGCAGTTTTCGTAATACTAGGTCGATGATTTTGAGTGATAGTAAGCATTTAAAATTTAGGTTGCACATTCCACTGGCTATCCAAACAGCCTAGAAATTCTTGAAAACGAGGATTTGTTTGCGCAATTTATAAAGGGTTTTCTGATTAGCATTCTAAAGGGCTTAAAAAAGAACAAAACGTGAATTAATCGACCACTTAGTTCTACAGTCAAGCTACCATGTTGTCCCTCAGTTGTTGATCTTCTCTCTATACGTTAACATAAGCAATTCAACTATGGATCACTTTTGGGGGTAACTATGGCGTTGGAAGAAACTGCCAAGGGCTGATTAATAGGAATGGCTTCCGAGAACTAGGATCATTGAGGGCTCGCACAACCAGTGGAAGTGAACATCCCCACGTTTACTTTCAACCGTCTAACGAACGAATGAGTAACTTTTCCTGCACTCAAACACCACCTGAACGGTGCGTCGTCTATAAATTGTCGTTGTCTACCACCCAAAAGCATCAGTATAGTTTATAGAATTAGTGGACTGTAATGTAAGATACTACTTTCTGTTTAGAAGATTCCGGCAACATGCGCACACGTAATCGATACCGAGTCGCGTCATCACACAATCGATTCCCCATCAGTCAGTCAAGTCAGGCGTACCGTTGTCCTCACATAAGCAGTGCACTATGGCTGTGTTCGATCGATTAGCAACCAAGTCGAACCGGTTTAGTGTGAGGCTGTTAGGAATGCGAAACCGTGCATACTCATGGTAATACTAGCTCTCCAAATCACATGAATTGCGCAACACAGTGCAGGTTACCTTCTTACGTGGTGGTCTAACCACAGGAAGTTCGTTACACATGATTGTGCGCAAACAAATCAGGGTTTACTTGGTTGACTCCAAGCTGCATGGTTTGAGCTGCGTAGACATTCTATCAGGCTTGCTGTGTCGTTTTTGGTCAAAAGAGAGGCGTTTTAAACTAATCTGTTTAAGGTAAACAAACCTTTCGGATAAGGAGTCTTGCAGACAGTCCTACTAGTTTGCGTGAAAACTGTCTTGTCGGACAGGTCTCTGGATGAGTCTGGCGTGATCCATGTTTTTTCTCCTGTGTTGCGAGCATGTGAATGATTAATTGCAATATCCTAATGATACAGGATTTTCTGATAACAGCAAATTTTGTAGGCAAAATCCCCACCTTACTATGCCCAGTTTTGCGTTGCATGTGGCAGGTGGTAACCGTATTGTGACCCAAAATCTCCCACATTTTATCTCGGGCTACTTCATAGTTAATCGGCATGGGAAGAATATTTACGTCTACTGTTTGTATTTCTTTTCTCTTAACATGCCAGAGCAAACTTAAATGCCGTTCGTCAATATGTAGGAACACACAATGATTAAAGATTAACAAGCTGGAAGGTAAACTTGACTTATTGGACGCATTTTAATAGAGCAGTGTCCAACCAATCTGAGGTTCAACATTTGTATCAGCACAAAATTAATTGCGAGAATTTTCCTTCCGTTTTGCACCTGATGAGAAGGGTTTTGAGGTCAACCGTGCGCGGAAGGATGAGGCTTTTTCAAATTTATCTGCTTTCAGTTTATCAAGCAAAACTACGGAAATCCTGGTTGAAAAACAAGGTGGCCATGTGGGTTCCGTGCAAGCTTGCATGCACATCAGAGAACCCTTATTTGGTGCCAATGAAATTGCACAAATGGATCAGTACCTCTCGTTTATTGTGTCCTTTACACAGATCAGTGTTTTGCTGTCCTGAATGTTTGCTGAAGCAAATTCTGAAGTAGGCTACGCAATAGTCGAAATAAGAGAAACTGCATGCACGAGATTTACACATCGCTTGCTTTTTCATCTAATGACGAATGCGCACAACAATAAGCAGCTTTTTGATAATGTTCAACCTGATGTTGAGGAGTAAATAAACTCGACTGGAGTCCGGAAACGAGACCCACCTGATGAGCTATTAACAGATCGTAACAAAATTCAATCAATATTCTTCATATACTACAAGGGATTACATTCATATCTACTGCACTGCAGCACCAAACGGTGGTGTTTCTCTTCTACCGAAACCCTCTTTGATGTCTTAACAGCTGCTTCTAGACACAAATCGTCTTTCACACCGCAGGATACTGACTAAAAACAGAGAGAATTTTAGAAACCCACTCAGAGCATCGTTGTAATATAAAAAGAACCGTGTTTAATGAACATTGGAAGTTCCTTGCGACATGACATGGAAGGAACAATGCGAATTCACATAGTTTTGACAGAGACAAACCGTAGTCTTTTGTGTTCATTGACACAGACTGGGTTTCATAGAGGTTTGATCTGAAACAAGGAGAGATAAGTCAACAAAACGGGCTTACCTTACCAGCTGGGTGTGTGTGACAACTGAATCCAGTAATTTAATACTGCAGCGGAGCATGAATGAGTAAGCTGTCAACCTCGCTAGTGGACCACTGTAAACAGCTCAAACGCAGAAAATTAGACGAATTGAGAAATAATCTAACCAAAACAACTGATTGGTTTTCACTGATGGTAAGTGTTTGCCAAGTTTTATATACTTCTGAGGCGAAGCCTCATCCACCAAACTTTCGGTGAATCTAGTTGTGTCCAGATAACTCATGAAACAAGGCATTCAGAGTCATTTGTCTCAACGTCTGAATAGGCTTTTTCCCTTTGTAGTTTCACATTTTGCGTTTAATATCCTCAGACTTGAGGCTTACTAATCCTGTTTGCCAATCAGATCATCTGGAAGATCGAAAGACTAGCGACACTGCCTTCAAAGAAGTATTGTTTAATTATCTTATGCTTTTTTGTTTATGTCATGTCATCAATGTTAAAATAGTCTTGAAGCGTTTGGACACGTCCTCCACCTTTGCCTGCATTTTAACAAGAAGGCTCCAGAGGGTTTCAGGAAGATTTATGGCGGCCTGATTGAAGCGAGCTGCTTTTGACGTATAGTTGTACTCTGTGTTGAAAGTTATGAATCGAGCAATGTTAGACTTCTGTAAAAGAGGCTTACTGATGATGGAGTTCAGAAAGATAAAAGTTATTTCATGGATGGCCTCTGCAGATGGACACTACTCTATCTGCACGTGAATGTGCACCGTATCTGGTTGGGTGCTCTGCTCGCCCGTGGAACATTTTCATCTTGTCTGTTAATAAGCTATATCACCTGAACTACCAACATTACCTGCGGTAGAAATTCTTTAATTTTGTTGGAAAAGTTGTGAGGTTATGCTATGATTTCTGGTCATATCTGATGTATATCTAGGTGGCGTAATGCAGGTGCTGAATCCGGATGTCTGATTGATATCCTGTCAGCCTAGCAAATTCATGTGCATTTCCACACAGTTATTAATTTTTCGTGATTTTTCAATGAAGGACGTGGTGGACTGGATAGAATTAGACAAACCCGTCTCTTTGGCTCTTTTCAAGTAGTACACATGTGAGTTTCGTGAGGTTCGCACTGATGATGATTCCTGATAAGGATGAAACAGCTTCACAGTGCTTCTGGGCATTTCAGACCTCAGTTACAGGGTGAAAGCTCCATTGAAAATTCTCAGATATCGTCACCCTATCAAAAGCGCAGAGTGTACTTAGGCTGATGTTGTCTGAAGAGAGAGCCTAGAGCAGCTGAGAGTGTCGAAGGAAGCTACGTGTGTAAACCTAATTGAAAATGGATTCAAGAAAATATGCCTCAAATGTACGTAGAGGCATTCTTAATTAAACCATCAACGTGTGAATCCTGTCCAAATAAAGAAGATAAGCATAAACAGGAAATGTTCTCTGATGTGACTAATCCGGTGACCAAACTAAATAAAATGATTTCGACAAATACACTCATTTGCAAATCTATCTGGTTTTTGCGACAGACTCACCTGCAACCAACCTGAATCTCCCGTTTGTGATGTTTCCAGGCAATTTCTTTCCTGTGGATTGTTTATCAAACCTCTCTGAAGCGATGACTACCTAATAGGTCCCAGATATTTTCCAATTGATTGAAAAAGATTTCTTATCTATCCGTGGGAGCATAGCCTAGGCATCGCCAATGGATGAAGCGGACCGCCTGTTAGTGACAAGTGCGCTCTTTGTCGTCAAAAGGGTTTGGCCGTGCAATCAGATGTTGGATCTGGGGCATACCAGAATAACCGCTTTTCACCTGCAACCAACCAATTCAATGATTTCGGGACAGATCGATGATTAGAGCAAGAAATTACTGACCGGAATTTTTGTGGTTTGAGCTCAACACCGGCATCTCGACTGCTCCGTCTAGGCTTGGCTAACCGACAGCGGCTCAGCTCTCGTGAATCTTTCCGGTGGCATGGCGACTAGTTATTGAAAGGATTTTGAGAAAAAAATAATGGTATTAATAGTAGAAACCGGTTCAGTGCTTTTGTGGGTGCTAGAATTCCACAGTTGTGTTTACCGACTTGAAAACCAAAGAGTGTACAAAAGAACTGAAACAGTCAGCTCGTATCAGCTACAGCGACTGAATGCTAAAACACTTGGCTCCTGAATGAAACCTTGGTAATAGCTCTTGAAGGAAAATGGGGTTGGAATTCAAGCAAATGGCTTTAACTTTCGAAAAAGGTTAGGAGATAAAACAACTAGCATAGAGCCGAGATTTAAAGAGTGACAGTCAAATTTGCGTATGGTGGAACAAGGTGACAGTAATTAACAATATAACATCATATTCACAGCTGGTTTATGATGACGTGACAACCGTTAAGATTCCTTGCTTTGATCACAGACATCTACCTTACTTTGATCACTACGGTGAACTAGACGCAATAAATCAGTCAGGGACGTCTTACGATCTGTTATATTCCTGCACGAACTAGGCGTAAACCATTATACTAGGGGTTGAACACCACAGACAACAATCGGAGGGAAATGTAGCATCCGGTTCGAATGTGATAACCTAGAGTTATCCTAAATTCACTAGTGAAGAATTAGACAAGCCCAACTAAGTTTTGCTTGGGATCCTCACAACCCTATGAGGATCCGTGTTGTGCGTGGCCGCTAAATGAAGCTCCAGTAACTTGCTTCGTGGACTATACAAGGAGATCGAGAGAAATACCCGAATTTGATGATATGCATTTGAAAAGCTTGCTTTAAAAACCCACTCGGTCGCCCATGGGGTCCTACGATGCGAAAGCTTGGTAGCAGATCGGAGTGAGGACATTAAGGGCGATAAAAATCAATCGGTATTTGACAGGCAATGTCCTGATAACGACACCCATTTTGGCATCAAGAAATACCCATTCTTCCTAAAATTGCAGAGAGGAACAAAAGGGTTTTGCAGCAAATATCTGTCAGTTGTTAGGGACACTTTTCTTATCAGTAGAACTTCGCAGTGGATAAGTGTAAGTGGAATTTATTCCGATTACGCTAAAAATCCAACCAGTTTATGCGCACCTTGTGCCTGTAAAGCTGTCTCGTTAAGGCGCCATCCTCTGCCCTGCAAATGCACTAACCTAAACAAACTAAAGTTTTGTAAATATAAGTTTTCGTCATCCTTTTCTAGCGTATCTTCAAATGGTTACATAGATTTTACCGCAACTAATAATCCATGTCGACAGAAGACAGACACAATGGTAATGCAGAAAATTCATGCCAGCCTGTGATTTCATCAGAATCTGCTTATATGTGACAGGGATGAAAATATCCTGATGTCTAAAATTTATGCAAAGCAGATCGGAAGTGGCGTATGAAAAAACCGAAACAAAGCTTAGGCAAGCAGAAGGCTATCTCCAAAACGCCAGTTGTTTGAAATTTCAAGAACTGGGTGCATTCTGACTGTCGTGTTCGCTAGCATCCACGAAGCAAAAACGCTTGGCAACTACGTTTCGATTAGCATAATAAAACTGATTAACTATACGGTTATTTTCTCGGAGTGAGCTGCACCTGTAAGGATGAAATGCATTCCGAATTGTGCACCAAATTGACTCGATTTCACAAAGTGGTCATGGTCGGAAAAACAATGCTGCCTGAAATAAATTTATGCAAACTAGAAGAATCCTTACATGACCTTTTGTGTGAATCGCTAGGCGTGCGTAGGTTCCGGAGGGTGAAAGATCGGATCACATAATCAGATGGTCAGTTAACGAGTCCTTCTATATCCGCCTGCTGAGACCTACCGATGATAAAGGGCGAAATTTTAACCACATAGTTACATTTTTTACGGAAACGACAGTCCTGGCAGTTTACACTCGGAACTGTTTCGAGTAATTCATTGTCAAGGCCAGCACTCTTTAACGATGTGGAAAACTTAGGGCTGATAAGGTCATTCAAGTTCACAAGATTCTGTTTTATGACAAACCATCGACGAAACAATGGTGGTATTTTTGGACAAGAATCTGCCAAGAGTAAGTCCTGCCAACGCGTTTGGATAGTCCGGTTTACCAGCAAATAGATTCAATACCCGGTACCTTTTAGAGGCTGCGGCTGAAGAATTCAGTGAGCAGCAGTCAGTCAGGTTAGGAAACATTCTACATAGTTGGATTAGTTCCTTTATAAGAACATCACATACAGAATGGATTGCCTAGTCCCAGTTCAACGGCAAAACGTCCCCCAGTCCTCCTCCGGATCTACGATATGACCGGAAAACAACCAGGAAATTGTTCTTGTTTACACAGAATAGACTGATTGCAAACGAACATGAAAAACCAAAAATATGACAGTTCTATTTATCATCTTGAAAAGTTGACTCGCACCAAGGTACTATTAAGTTGTCTGTTAGCTTAAACAGCAGTGAAAATCGATAAAGATGCGCCTTACTAGACAATAACCGTTGCTTAAACAAAGCGGCTGATTTGATTTTTGGCCTTCTTGGTGCAATCTACCAATATTTCCGTTATGGTCGTACAGTAATTTTGTATCAAGCCGTAAACATGTAATGTAACAGATGAATTTGGTAGACGGAGCTTTTTATTTAGTTTTTTTCTCCAACATGTAAGATACTAGGCTAGATACTAGGCGTGTATTCTATTTCAGAACTGATATCTTTTTAAGGTAATAGAGCTGGATTTCGGAAACTTTTCTCGAACTATCATCTTACTTTTATAGCCAAGATCCTGATGATATGCATGTTCCAACTGATAGCCCTGAAAAAGTAACCAAAGTTGAATAAGCTGGTTCACATATGGCACATATGTGTGCTAAATAAGGAAAACATTTGTGACTGTACATTGCTGCACGTTCTATGACTAGGGCATACATGTTCTACTTTACTCCGCTTTTTAACTGATAACACCAGTGGTTTCGCTCACACGGTGTGTAGCGATTTTGAATGCTAAATTTAGAAGATAACAATGAATGAAACAATTAAAGATATCAGCCTATCAGCCCGAATTACAGGAAATCAAGCGATCTCGTGTCATTTGGAAATTTTTACGGTTGTTTGTCGCAACAAGCCGTCATAACAAGCAAACATCTCAGCAAGTGTACCTGCTCAAGCTGCACGCTGTCACATGTATTCCAGAAGCCGGGTTCGAGCTTACCGCCGAGTTTTCTGCCAAATTATTCGTCAGTGATGATTTGCGTATAATACTGACTTAAGTGGTGGCAAATTGTTTTGGCTATGCGAGTTTCAAAAATTTCTCTCTGATTTTCCATTAGCAAACGCGTTTCGGTTAGGAGGGACCAGGACACGATGTTTCAAATGAGGTCTGCTTTATTGAGTATACTTGACGCGGAGCATACACTAGCCAGTCAGCTTAGATGTTCGAATTGCTTTCGTAGTTGCTCTGATAGCATCTTCCAGTGTGAAGCGATATTTTGCAAGGATCTCAACTAGGATTACGACTCTCCCGAATGTCGACCTCGACTTTCATGCTTGCCAAAGAGGTGTGGTGTAGAGCGGCAAAGTTGCAAAAAGCGCTACTGGTTAATGAGAAGCGGGATATAAAATTATTGCAGAGAAAAAATATGTCGCAAAGACATTTTTTCGCTTCCCCATCACTATTATAACAAGTGTCAGGCTTCTGGTTTCAGTACTAATTAATGGTGACATGCCGCCAAGCTTACCCTCGCACTCTAACAGACACTTGAGTTCCAAGGCAACATTCAGATGTAGCAACATCCTGTAATTTGAGAAAGATAGTGCCAACCTGGTGTTAAAGCTCAAAAGTGCAACGATAAGAGAATATGTCTCACTGGATGCAGAAATTTGGTTCAGTTGCGTGCCCGATCTTGTTAACAAAATTTGCACGCCAACAGATCTCTCAGTGCCTAACTGGCCTCCGGTTAGCAGAGATTTTACCCCAAATTTCCGTTCATGTATCACCATTTTTATTTCGCTCTGGAGAAAGCTCAGTGGTTAGGGAGAAAAATTACTGACCAGATGGTCCGTAGTTTGAAAGTAACCTCGGCGTCTCGACTGCTCCTGTCTATGCTTGGCAAGTCTGGGAATCTGAGCTCTCGTGCTTCCTTCCGGTGGTATGGGAGCTATGTACTGCATGATTTTCTTCTGCTCCAGAAAGTGGAATACGCATAAGTTTCACACTTTACCGTTTCAGACACATTCAGACTTACACATGTTTTACATTTGACAGATTTACTACAACGTACCATATGTCACGAGTAATGTAGTTGGATACAGTTTTCAACGCAACTGATTTCAAGGCAATCAGCAAAGAGTTTTGTGAGAAAATTTTCTTTTTTAATAATAATCTGTAACTAATACGAACCGAGATGAAGCGCGAAGTGTAAATCCAGATCACTTGGTCGAACAGTTTACCTGCCTAGATACGGTTATTTTAGTGAGCTTACACCGAAAGGGGGACGCAATAGAATCGAATCCTGCTCTTGTAAGATCTTATCATCTGTGCGTATACTTGACCACCTCAGGTTTGAACCCCAGATATCTGATATTGTTAAGGCGTAAACATGTTAGACTGTTCAGACCTTACGACTCAGGCGTGCCTCTGCTTAGTGGTAACAAGCTCGTCTCAAATGTCAGATGTTCGTGGTTCAAGTCAAGGCACAGCCAAAGATAGGCAACGCTGACGAGCTATAGCAGGAGCAACACTCGATTCCAGCACCTGTTCGTTTGCTGTGGACACATCATACCGATTACGCCAGGGAAGGATGAGGACTGTTCAAATAAGCGTGGTGTGGATGCGAATTCTGCAGGCTTTGGAGCCACCTACAACTAAACGTCGTGGTGCTCGCTTTCAGGGTCTCTTGAAACATGTGTTTATATCTAATTTTAATTGGTTATTTCGTGTCCGAGTGGTTAGCTGACATCCTAGATGCGGTTTCACGTAGATCATGATTTTTAAACTCCTTGGGACAAGGTGAACATAAAAAACAAACCATAACTATAGGGGCAAGAAAACATACTTACGATGTAGTTCTTCAGAGTGATTGGACAAAACACCAGACCAAAGAAAGCTCTTCTTCGAGGATACGGCAGGTTAGAAAAAAGCTTAAGCGATCGGTCGAATGTGATATATTTTTGGAGTTATCTTTCCGGAAATGGATGACAGCAAGCCAGACATGTAAGTATGTAGTACCTTGATGAAAGAGGTGCTCAGCATACGTACGTTTGGCAAGGTTATTTTTAACATTTGTACCTTTCTTCTTATTCAATGAAGCATTCACCCCAAGTAGCTCTGTTTTGAATCGCCGACCAGCTTGGCATGATCCCCGAGTGACAGTGTCAAGTGCAATGTGTTGGTTACGGGGTCTGTCAGAATGAACGTTCAAGTCAATCAAATGTTCTCGCGACACCTTTACGCAGAAGGTCAAACTTTTGAGTGGGAAAAATTCAGTTCCGTCACGCGTCGTTTGATTGAGAGCGATCCAACCAATCTGTCGAGTGAAGCTATGAATGTAATGCATGAAATTACTGTATAACTAAAATTGCAATCAACCAATCATTCTAAAGGCATTCCAGCGCTCTCTAAAACACGATACACTACTAAGAATGTGATCATTCAGCCTTCCGTTAGATATTCTTCTCCCTGTGTAGACCAATTTTGCGGTTTCATTTTCCCTTCAGATTCAGGATTTTGTTGAGTTACTAATGTCTCACATACCTGTGTACGGTGAACCAATATGACACAGCAAATTCATTCAAATAGTTTCGTAGTTAAAAACAGGTGCGGGACTTTTTCTTAAATAACGGCCTTTAACAAATCGTACCGCGATTTTTCTTAAAATATGGATTTGACACATGTTTACGTGATTGCCACAGCATCCTAGAAGGAACGTACGTGTTGCAACCTAATACTTTGAAGTTGACGCTACACACAAATCCGACGCTGTGAATGCACACCGGGAATCAGCTAACGTCGTTTACACGTCATTCAAACAAATCTTCACTAACCAGACAGTTAAACATACTGTCACATGCAACAGGTGAAGCTCCGTGTGTAGTAGATGCTCAGTACCAGAGTGGCTTTATTCTGTGTAAACAGACATTCTCATATTACCTTGGTGTGACACTACTAACAAGGTTGCCAAAAACGATTCGACAGCCCACGACCATTTTCGCCTTTCTTGATACTCATCACTTAGTCCCTAAGTTACCGTCAATCTTACATTCTACTTGAATCAAAATTGGACGCGGTTCCCGAAATACACCCGCTTGAGCAATAATCTTGTTTTAACGGGAGACTCAACCCGATTCCAGATGGCCTCGGCGTTTGTGAAATTCTTTATATGATAAAATTAAAGCTTTCTTAATAGATTGTTTAGTCAAACTGCATTTTGCTTCGAACCCAGTTCAGTAGCAGGTTTGAGATAAAAACCCCACAATACATTCCCAGAAGTGCCAAAATTACGAAGATTTCCAGTTGTCCCCGACCTTGAGTTTACATAACCTCCTCATTTCTTTGATAGTTTTGTTCCACGCATTTCAGTCACGTAGAAAAATTTATTCTTCTTCAAGGCTTTTGCGTGATGTGCGCGGAGATGCACCATTTTAGATTTGTCAAAACAAGTCTCACTGGCTATGAGTGAGGTGCTCGGAAGTGAGCTGAGGTAAGCAATGAATATTGCACTGATTTCTTTATTACTGAATTAAGACTCGGGGTGAATTCGTCGGCACGGAACAGTCTAGGCAGTAGCACATTACGTGCACAACACTCATGAAAGAATACATCAAAAACTTGTTGCACCGGCATTGATCCCGGCCTTGGAGAATTGTTCCGGGCATCTCTGCACTAAATTTCAGTAGTTGGTTAAAGTGACAATTATCCGCAAGTGGTGGGTATCGGAGGTAAATGTCATTCTGGTTGATCTGTGCCCCATTTAGAAAACTATGCCAGGCTATTTCGAAAGAAAAACCTCACCATGAAGTTGGTCGACAGTTGTTGAATATTATTTGACTGAGTTTTGGATTTTTTTAGAAAGGCAGATTGTGAATAGTTTCTCCGTGAGACACCGCTTTTAAGTTAGTAATCCGGTTAGCGTCTTTGTCTGGCAGTTACTTTTTGTATCCATTGTCTTCTCAAACTTTGCTTCCTGTGTGTTGATACAACCATGTTTTCTTTAGTCAGAACTTCAGCGCATAATTCTGGCAGACGAAAATCAGTCAATGCAGAAACGACACTAGCAAACTTTGCAATAAAAGCCTGTAAGGATAGAAATGATATGATTATCTTGTACGTACTACCATGGAGCATGTGCCACCAAGACTGAAAGTAAAGGTTTATACACAATATGGCCAAAGTGCGGGTAGATTGTGCAACCTGCCACTGTTCTAGATGTTTGTTCCTCTGAACTAAACTCTTGTACGAACGAAGCTGGGTGTATATCTAGAGAGTGTGTAATGTGCTGGCACACTAATCACTATCACTGGTTTAATTGTCGTCGTCCTGTGAACCTCCAAGTCCATATCAATGTTTTGTTTTTTCTAGTCAAAGGTTATCAAACGAGACACTTAGCATTCTTTACGGTTGTCGGTTGTACCGGATTGTGCAGATAACAAAATTGACAGCACTAGTTGGTCAGTAGAGAGTAGCACAACTCAGGAAGAATTTCGGTAGTGAATCATGATAGACAAATATGGATGTAAAGTGCCCGATGTTGCAAATGGGTTTCTGGAAAGGGAAGTCATTTTATCAAGCCTTTGGATTTTGATGGGCAAATAACTTTATTTTCAGACTTTCGTTCTGGTTTCCCCCAACCAAACACAAGGAGCAGAGACCAATCAGTGTCACCCAGATGACTTGGCAAAATCTGAAGCTCATTCAGGTGATGAGATAAGGCTACTCCAAATAGTTCTTGGACGAAATTTGCATGTCACACGAGGCAGAGCTGGCGACTGAGTGCTGACCTGTCAAAACTGGTGAGACCATTAAAGTTGTGTTTTGCACACTTAACAAACACCACATTACTGCCTGAAGTGGTTAAAAAGTGGCTAAAAAAAGTGGACAAACTCTCTCCGGTCTACGAACCCAGTTTCGTCTGGTGAGATGATAACAGATGATAACACAAATCAGCACCGTCTTGGGACGGGCCGGTCCGTTGCCATTGTAATTCAGTGTCACGTGAACGTCGTTGGTAAAAAACAGCAACAGAGTTTATCTGTGGCAACTGTCCCACTCATATATTGGGAAGCAGTAGCCAGGAATTTAGTCAAGGGGCTTTTATCAGATTGTTGGTGGAATGTCCGGAAGACCAACAACACGAAATCATCTGAACTTTTTCTCTCACCCTATGGGCGTACAGACTCTGGTCACTTGTTGTTTCAGATAATTGAACACAGGACAACACACCCACCAATCGGCTCTGGCTTTGCTTCCGATTGTGGTTCTTGGCTAAGCTAACCCCTGATTTATTCGGACGTTCTGCTCACTATCCAACTATCCTGCAGTCATTGTAGAGAACTTAATACCGGAGTACACAGCCAAGGTACGTAGGATAAGTTCTGTTCTATCTGTACGGGGAAATGCGCTGTGTTCAATCAGTTTCAAAATATTGAGTATTACTATCTGTGCTCATCCACTTCAACGTTGGCGCTGCGTCGAACCACATCAATGATAACTTGGTAAAAGGTGTCAAGCATCAGGGGGAAGAGGTCAAGCACACAAATCGATAAGTTACTGCATTGTGAACGCATTGTCTGATCGGTATAGAACGGTTTATTAGAGTTGGCTCACTCACTACTAGCAGGCAAATTTACACTTAGGATGAGGCTGCAGCTTCAGTTTATTAGGAGTGAGCAATTGGTCTAAATTTGTGGGAATGGGAAAGTGCATAGAATCAAATGGCAAGCAACTTGTACCAACGTGACAAACTGCTTCCAGACAGTCTATTCGAAACTTGCACAAGCGTCTGATTAAAACCATTACATGAACCTTTGAGAGGGAAGCGATCCTTCCGGTGAATGAACGCTGTCGCCTGACGGTGAAATAAAATGTAACATAACACACCTATATACTGAGGCAACTGTGGTTCGTTCTGGCTTCTCGGGTGTGTGTAGTTTGAAAGCGTTCCTACACCGTTTGAAACTACCAGACCCCGCCCACATGACTGCTAACTCCTCAAGCCAGTCGCCCGTAACGTTAACAGTTTCACACTTTTACACGCAAGCTCCCCTTTACCTTTATTCATCGCGTAAGTAAAGTTCACCTTTTTTAGTATGAGTCTTTGATTTGCACCGGTCAGAAGAAAAGATCGGAAAACATGATTGTCCGCAATCGTGTGTCTCTAATTCAACGAGAACTCCTCTGCATGATTTATGCGATGGTTTAATTTTTAAGAAACCGTACTCCGTTATGCGAAGGGAATCACCCCGACGGTTTCCACCGGTAAGATGGGACCCGCCTCTCTTAGAATCATAACAACAATTGGACGACAAGCAACAAAGCGGTCAACATACATTTTAAAATTGGGAGAGTGGTAATACCGTTTGTGATAGCCTCATCTAACTTGTGTGTTTAATTCTGATGCACTGCTGCTTCTAAAAAACGGTGTGACCACTAAACCGATGTTAACCCTCCTCTGTTTCTCCTTTTGCGGGACCAGTTGCATAAGATTTTCAAGACCCGAAATGGAGTGTCATGGATGTGATCTAGGTGATCTAATTTTTTACTGAACTCCTACGCACAACCACTGAGCCGATTCGTCCAACCCTAGTTGCTGGATATAGAAGTCATTTAGTCATTTTTATCCGGTTAGAAATTGAAAGTTCCACGCAGTTTGTTTGTTCTTGTTTGAAGATGGAAATTTTTCCGAGAACACTGTGGAAAGAATGGAAACATTTATCGGGCTTGTACTTGTTGGCAGGTTTGTGTTTGACAAAGTAGTGTAGATGTGATATGAGCCCTGTAATCTACATAGAGGACATCCCTCAGGAATAATGTTGATTAAGGACAGGAATCTGCAAGTCAGTACTTCAACGGATTAAGATTAATCCAGATGTATTAACCACACATCTAGCATCTGAATTCTTGAACGAATTTACCGTACGCACGAATGAACAGTAGCAAAGTTTGTGTAAAATAACTTGGAATTTTGTTGTACGTTTCTTGGATAATGACGCACTTATTATTATGGCTTTAGGCAAAGAGTACACCTGTAAGTGGTAGGAACGAAAAGGCACACAACTAGAGTTCGTCTCAACCCAAAATCATAATTAGATTTGCCGGTGACCAGACCGCTGGCCATCTGCATAAATGTCGAGAGCTACGGACAGTTTGCATCGTGCAGAATGTGGTGCTGCGTGCAAGCCATGCGGTACAGCACAACAAGAGCTAAATAAGGAAGCTGTTTGTTGCAGTTTGTGCTTTTGGCACATGTTTTGTATCCATTTGTTTGTGGTTTCATTGGACGCAAAAAATACGGTACTGCTGTCGTTATGCTATATCTCTTATTGAGGGTTAGGACTTGGAGATCGTTCACTTGATTAGGAGCCTGATTATTTACCAGATTAGTGATTTCTTTAGATTCTTAAGCACGAAACATTTCAGTGAGATCGAACAGGTTGAAATTTACGTGGGAAGTGTCCGTTGACCTCTCTTCATTTGGTCTAGCAGAGATTGATCCTAAGTCTCCCTAATCGACCTGTTTTGTTTATTGAGTTGGACTGACTTCATCCTGCAATGTCGATTGCTCGTTCCTATTATTATTTTTTCCGTTCACACCCAGTTACGGCAAGACTGAGGTTTTTGTGTTCCGATTTTAAACCAGTGTCGGGTACTGTCCAATGCTAAAGTTTGACAAGTGGTTAATGGTATGAGGATATGCTTCCTCCCTTTTTAGTTCCGCTAGCATTCACATATTTAGTACCCTGGCTTAGAATTTGGTTTTCATCCCGCACAAGTAATAAACAAATGGGCGCGGTTAGCACTTTGTGTATAAATGATTGTTTTCATCACAAGCCTGACCGACTGGTGCACTGGATAGAGCAGTTTATCAAATATAACATATATATATATATAACATATCAATACAACATGATATGCTTTGCGAGTGAACCTGGGTTTGTTTGGAGCATCACGTCGTATGGAAAAACAAATTACGACGGATTACAACACCTCAATTCCATAATTTATATCATCATACCATTAGGCTGGTCACCAGAGGTGCTTTTTAGGCATTCTTGTGTTAAAATACAGGCATCGCCAATGTGTCTTCGCCACACACCCTTTGGCCGCTGGTTTTTAAAAGCTGGATAGTGGACGACTTGAAATCAACCTTCTGAAATTTTTTATATGGAAATCCATTAGTTCTGAGACTGGTATTGCTCGACTGAAATAGAGCAATTGAATTTCACCTTACATCTGTGGAGTCAATGTTTTAGGAGGGTAAGCATTTATATAGCTATCTTCATTATTACACGTGAGCAGAGTACGGTTACAACCCAAGTGGATTAGGTGCGTTTACCGGTAAATAGCCCTCTGAATGCACCAATCTTGGCCAGCTCAACTGCGTTTCTTTTGGTGACCCTTGTAAACTGTGGGTCCACTTGTATGGTGGCAATATGGTGCTCAAATGATATTATTCTCGTTTCGTACCATGCATACTTCAGCATGTGACACTGCTATTTAGATGAAGAGATTACTACATTACAATTACTCATCCTTACATCGGGATCAGCTTTATGTAGACTTATTCAAAACGCCAATTTCCATGTGAGAGAGGCCTCCAAGAAGTGCCGTCGTTACGCAATCTGCCATGGTTTTGCTTCACATTCTTAATCCATCGCTTGAATTGATTTTAACACACAGAGAATTGCTGACTAGTGTATTGGGGATTCATTCAATGCAAGTATATTCCGTGTTCAAACTTCCATTCTATTATGGTAGAATCCTATTCTCTTACATTCGGTTATACCCTCAGGGTGATATCACACAGATTTCGATGACGTAATAATTTCATTGCTTCTTCTGACTGCCTAAGTATCTGTGTTAGATTTTCAGCCTAATTAATTTTTGTCATTATCCTAACCTGACCGACCCGTTCCGCTGTTTGGAGTCATCTCCCCATTATGGGACCAAATTGTATCAGCAGTTTGAAAGGCCGCTTTGGGTCGCTTGTAAAATCCAGAGATGTGGGGCTTTTGTAAAACAACGTTTAGAGAACATTTCAACTCTGTTTAAACTATCACCTGTAAATTGAGGCTGCGTGATACAAGAGACTTCTGTATTACCTGTCTTCTACAGAAACAATATTATTCACTGTGACCTCAAGCCGGAGAATGTGCTTTTAAGGAGCGCTGCTCGTTGTGCCATCAAGGTGATTGATTTCGGTTCCAGCTGTTACACGAATCAACGAGTGTACACCTATATTCAGTCGCGGTTCTACCGAGCGCCAGAAATTATATTGGGAATGGAATATGGGCCACCCATTGACATGTGGAGTCTTGGGTGTATTGTTGCAGAAATGATTACTGGTGAGTAATTCGTACATATATTTTGTGGCTTGTTCCATTCAACCCATTATTTGTCCCGGAGAGAATAGCATCTGAAGAAACAATGCTTGAAGCATCCTTGGAGCCACACACGCAAGATGATTGTACATGTGGCTTGTTTAACCTGTTTCGCCAACAGGAATCACCACAACTTTATTGTCTTATAGTCTCCAGTCAATAGCCTCGTGGCAGAAACAAAACCTGTAGCTGGTTAAAAGTGCATTAACAAACATGTGGTTTTGATTCTTGATTTAACCCCGTTTGATGAGTGATTTGCGTGGCAAAATTTAAATCACGCGGCATAATGCCGTCAGTGTGCTAAGGTCTGGAATATTTACGTACGTGTAAGATTAGTGAATATGCTGTACTGCTTGGTAGCCTATGATGTCGTAAGATTAAAACCAAGTGTTGCACACGGATTGAAGCTTTTTATAACTTCCATATCACATAGCTGTACCGAGATAAATTTTTCCATGCAGTAGATGCTGCCTTAGGAGCTAAGGCACATTTGTCTGCGTTGTTGTCCAAATAAGTATCGAGATTTCCGAAAGAGTTCGTCAACGTTGAGTGAGCATCTTTTTCTGGCTGGCATATATTATAATTCATAAATCCCGAGCGATGAACTGGCATATTTATTTACACCGAAAAAGTGAGCAAATTGAGTCCAATCAAATCACCATACGATATTCAGTCAGCGGTTTTCGTCACATGAGCATCAACGCTTGCTGACACATAGCATCAGTTGCACATAATGACGAGGATTCTCGCTAACAACCGGTCGCGAATTGCCAGTGCGTTTAGTTTGTTATAAGGACCAGTACCTGTTTATGTCAAACTCGGTTGGCTTTGTACATACTTATTGAGATTCCAGTCCATGGATGCAGCGAAACTTCACCAAAGTGGTCAACCAAGAAAGCAGTAAACACCGAAATTTTGTTGCACGACTTCACGAAATCTACTTCAAATGGTTTCAAACTGCATCTATTTTTCTACTCTGCTATGCTGTAAAACAGATCAGGCGAATGCTGACTCATTTGTCTCTCCAGTAGGTCGCTAATGTGTGCATACTTTCGGAAGCCAGTATGCGCCGCTTTCTGTTTTGCCCGGCAAATGACCTGGATGAAAATTTCTCTACAATGAACGTTAGCGTGGCTTGTAAAAAGCTGTTGCTCCAGAGCAATACAAGATATTGCAAGGCCCGTTCGTTTTGTTCATCGTAAGGTTTATTTTTATTTGAAAATTTAAATGTGGGAAGAGTAAAGTGAGGTGTGTAGAAACATTCTTTACATAGCTGCTGCTAAAAAGAAGTCATGATTGATCTGTTTGTCCGGGCAGATCAGTGACCATGAAAGGTGGCTGCTCACGTTTGATGTGCTTGCTGTATCCTTTCTGACGATAGTTGATTTATTCATACGAGAAACACCCAAACGGAAGTAGCCGAATGTGGAAAATTCTTCCCGGGGTTTGAAAATGAATAAGTATAACCTTTTTATAAGTCTCATATACGCAGTAAACAAGGGACAACTTGAGGATTGCGCTGGCTTGACTTACAAAAAGGTAGGCGCACTGGCTGGTTATTTTGTCGCCCGGTTCCTGCAGTTTGCAATTCATGTATCATGGGAAAACGTTGCTTGGTAAAGTGACGCAGACAATATCCAGTTCATCTATTGAAACGCCGCGTTTCTTTACTTGATTGCCACATGAGTTTAGCTCATTCCGTGTGACCAGTTCCCCTCCGAAGGATAAGCTGCATTGATCCACTGGTTCGCTTCAAGTCCCTATAAACATCAAACATACAGGTTGAAAAGATGCTGAGATTTCGTGACTGGCTTTTGAGCTATTCTGATTAACTGAAGTATGGGATCTTTTTGTCATGAACAGTTAATATAAAAACTCTCCTCATAGTCTGCTTACACATCATTAGAATGATCTGTCTCTCTGTCTGCCCGTCTGACTACCTGCTTATTTGTCAGTCTATTCATCACCTGTCCCTCTAGCTATCTCTCTGCCTGTGCACAAGAGGTCAGACTACCGAATGAATGAATTATAACTTAAAACCTGGCAAACGAATTAGGGCAGAATATCAGATACCCATATGACTGACGCTACTAATGAAAGCGGATGAATCGACGCAACTTGGGCCGAGCAGACACTGCAGTTATATGGTCCTCTGTTCCAACGTTCCATGGGAACGTTGACCGTATTAGACGTCCGCAAATGTGCTAGTCTGGAACATGGGATGTTGCAAGTATCTCGTAACATAGAAGGAACCAGGAGTGTCAAACAAAAGCCTGTAGGACAGACTTTGGTGAATGCAGGGATGTTTTTTCAACCTGCTGACGAGTTTAAACAGAGGTATTGCAGGGTGGCTGCTTTTATCGACCTTTTGAAACTTTTGGGCCCCTGAATCCTACTAAATCCGGTCACTTCCACCCACTTTCTATAAGCGTTGTGGTTGACAAGCCAAGTAAAGACGAACATGTTAACTTGAATTTCAAGTGTAAAAATGAAAGCAACCAATACCGTTGTACTGAAAAGACAAAACTTCCATTTGAACGGGCAAGAAAATAAGAAATTTAGAACTCAGCTACCGGTCCTCCGATTAAATTGTTGTTCGAAAGCCTTCGTATGATTATGTCGTTCATTTCTGAATGCTGTTAGTTTAATCTACATGAACTACATCAACCGGGTGAAGCCAAAACTAATCTGATGTTATAACCTAGGTGACGACCAGTATGGGTCATTCAGATTACATGATATTTAAATGCGTCTGTGCTCCTGCATTTCTGCGACTTACTTAGAGCTCGCGAAAATGGCTATGGTCTTCATCTGCTTAAACAGCCAAATCAGGGCAAGCTGCGGGCATACGGTGGTTCATTGACGTTTTTTGCTTGGTGTATACAAACTGGGTGCACCTAATTGTGAGCGAAACGGTGCAAAATTTGAGGGTCGATTTACTATACATATGCAAAAATGGTGCAAATAGTCTTGTGTAAGGAACCCATTAATGAAAACAGAAGTTAAACAGTAGGTATGGAACGTCATAATAGCTTCTCTGGGTGACCTGGTGCGAGTGAACACAACTCAGTTCAAGTTGGATGAGTAAAGGCTGTTCGTGGATAACTGCCTATAGAATACTATTTTTCAGGCTAATATAAAGAGCACACTGCGTGCAAGTTAACTATTATTTTATGGTTTCCTAGCGTGTCAAAACTTCTTTGAAATTACAGATTTTTAGTTCAGAACAGCGACTGTGATATTTTTAAGGAACGTGTGGCCGCACCAGTAGAGCAATGGATAGTATTCTTTGTTTTTTTTGTGTTTATACGTTGAGGACTACGTTACTCGTGACTATGTCAAATGGCAAGTGCCCTTTTGAAACAAAGTTTCAGGTTTCCTTTCTTGGAGACCAAATTCTAACCTCATTTCTCCCATCTATCATCGAAATACGTCAGCTGTTTTTCCGTTTCCAACTGCTCCTTTATGGACGTTATTAAGCAGTTTGTTTTATCGCGATGGAATCTTCACAGTTGGGGTAACATGCTTTCTGTCTTTTCTAGTAAGTTCTCTATTCGTCTGCCTAGCGCGCATTCCAGACTACATGAATACTGTGACAGATTCGGTTAATCGGAAGTCAGTAAGCAAGAAGATATCATGCATTGTCTAATCAGCCCTGCAGAAGGGGTGATGAGTTTCAGTGAATGTTGCTTTGAGTGCGCTTTCAGCTGGAATACTGCCTGAGCTGAATCCTGCTCGGAGTCACCCACAGGCTAAGTGAGTGATTTCTAAAAAATCTGGCCTGAAACAAGCTGAAAAACTCTGCCAAACTAACGGGCCGGAATGAAGTTTGGTAAGTCTTACTGACCCGTCTCGTCAAGTCAGCACCTTCGAGGCTGAGAATTACCAGGTGTGTAAAAACCTGAGTTTGTTCTTCAGCCCATTATATTTGCCGGTCCGACATAGTGTGGGGCTCTGGGTTTTAGCAGTATACTTCAATTTCAATAAGCAATTAAATTTTTTGAATGGCCATTTCTTTCACCTGCGCCATTAACTGTAAACATTGTGGAAATTCAAGTTCGTTCTCTTATTTCCAGACCGACCTTGATTGACCAATACGTTTGCATGGCAACAACCTCTTACAGTACCTCATGCAGGGACTTGGAGTCCGTTTTTCAGGCATTTTAATTTGGTCCCAAACAGAAAACCAGTGAACATGTGGGTTACCAGTACTGGTACTCATCGTCAATAAGTGAGCGCAGTTTCGACCTGCTGAGCAACGGAGTCGTTAATATTACAGGATAGAATAAGCCAGGCGACCAGGCACGCGGACATGTATTCGGAATTCAGAAGTCCCTTCGCTATGCTTGATGCACCGTTCACAGAGGCTTGCTAAGGCAAGCGAAAATAGACCTATTACCATCAGTCGAACGCCAAATGGCAAACCGCATTTCTGGCTGCAGTTTCATATTAACTCAAAGGTTTGTGCTTACGTGCGTTGAAACTTAGGGCGCGAAATCGGATATGTTAGAGGAATGACGGGATATTTGTGCATCACACTTTTGGATGTAGCTAGATAAGGCTTCATAAAACAAGACAACGTCCCTCCTTCTCACGATATGCGGAAACCCGAGTTCTTCTCCAGACTTTTGTGGACGAGTACACTAGCAATGCTACTATAAATCATGGTTGGTGCGCAAAGTTTTAAGCAAACGTCAACGCGGTGGCTGCTAGATGGACGCAACTTGTATATCCTATTAAATGCATGATAGCTCTGATTAGTCAACCTTGCTTATTAACAGCAGAAGAGAGGTTGCTCTGATCCTACTGGCAATTCTCTAGCCTGTCAAACTACTCAGTTGGTTTGAAGCTGAGGTGCAGGTGCAGAAATTGGCGGGATTGCACTGAAACTGTCCGTGAATGGCGAACATTATACATAATGCTGTAATATAGGGTGAAAGAAATGGCTGCCAACAGTAGCCAGGGGAATGAAATGCACATTCAATCCGATTGAAATGAGCCACTTATGCACTGTCAGAACTGTAAAAGAGGACGCAGACAGACAGATCTGAAATCCAAACACTTGAGAAGGTTGAACGCCATCGGTTTAACAACGAGAGACAAAATGTCATCAGAGACTTGACCAACCGCTGAGGTGCAGTGTGAACACAACCTAATGAGTGAAGCGTTTGAATTTGTGGCCATATCTTATAGGTATATTCATGATGTGCGCCTTGAGCTGATGGGCAAAAGGACAACCTGCCACGAAGTTGCCGATTATGGGTCGGCAGAAAATCGTCTTGGCTTTCTCAAACAATAGTCCTTATACGAAATATGATGTTTCAACGTTGGTGTTTGCCTGTACTTTCCTAGGCGATGGAGAATATGTCTTGGTAAGACAAGATATGCTTCAATTCTTGAAGAGAAGGTCGTATGTTCTTTTCACGGATATAGTGTGTATATGTCCGTTTTACCCCTTACAAATATTTGCAGACGTAGCTTGTTTGTAATACCATGAATACACGTAAAATGACAATGGTGCAAACACAATTGCACGCTTTGACGGTCTTCAAAAGAAAGCTTTGTGTCATTGATATGTTCTTAAACTTATGAAGACCGAAATTTTCCTCAGCAAGACTGTTTTTGAGAGAGGTCCCAGCCTCGAGACATGAATTCAACTTTAACAACATAGCAGGTATTTAGTTGCTTAGCGTAGCGGACTACTTATAAGCCTGCTTGAATTCTTCTATATCCCCTTGACGATTTTGCGCTTCCTGATGATTGCGAAACGGGCGTAGTTTTGAGCTTAGGTCAGTTTTACTTTCTAAGTGAGCAGACTTTAAATGGGCGAAGCCGCATGCTAATTAGAGTGCTGATATTCTTCTGCCGAATATACAACTCTATGTTTCCTAGGGACGATATTCGAGGTACCGAAACAAGGATTATCTGGTATTCAGGGTGGTGGTCATTTCAGTGTCACGTTAGAAGTACGAATACAGCCATATGTTTAGAGGTTTGGACTAAAGCATCGATTAAGTTATATACAAAGATTGTGAGGAAGAAGAAGTGTAATGGGAAGTTGGCTAAACGAGGACGCATTGTCTTGTAGTTCAGGACCAATTTTGGACTACGCCAAAAACGACCATTTGAGACCAGTTCCTAATGAGCCATTTTCCTACACACAAAAAGAACCATTGAAACCATTTTCAAATCTGAAGATGTTGTGAAGTTCTCTTTACCTTATGCAAAATCATAGGTATCGAAATCACCTGTCCACTCCTTACTGTGATTCTTCAGACCAGAACTATTCTTAGGAATGTTTCATTCAGTGACTTCTACTGCTTTACGTCTTTGTATTGAACCGTGGTTAACCAACTCCAATCCTGTTGTGCGCAGCCCGCGAAGCTAACTAACTCCCCTGTTAGATTTGTTTAATCGATAAGCTCAAGTGATCGTTCGCAATCACTAGATAAAAGGCAACAGCATCGGGAGTGCATGCACCCCCCAAATGTCGTACATCTCCCTGGTAGCGTGTGCGTATCAGTTGACAAGAAGAAAGTTGCTTTACTGTGTTATAAAACTGCTGACTAAGGTAAGCAATGTACCGGAAAATAAACGGACCGCAACCTTATCTCTAAAGGACAAAATTCCTAAATCTCTGATACCAATATTTAGGGCAAGATTTATCCCTGGGTGGCCAGTGCAGTGGGTGGTTGTTTGTACGGATAAAGCTGAGAGGGAATAACTTACCTCAAATGCCGAAAAACACTAGACAGAGACGGACGAGAGTGCTAAACACAACTGTTTAGGTAGATCTATACACTTTGAAGGAACACGGGTGCAGTCTTTGAGTTGCTGTTGTGTTCCACTTGGACGCAAGTTGCACACAAATCCCAAAGTTCACTCTTGTGCAAACAACTTTTAACCGGAGATTCATGTCAGTCCCTCCGAGACGGCATTTGTGCAGCACATTTGGTTAAAAAAAGAGCACACACGAGAATTTTTAGTGAGTCACGCGGCAAAACCAAATTAAATGGGTTGATATTTTCTTTCGTGCGGCCCTCTCGACATTTGGAAGTATCCAGTCACACTAATATAAAAACTTGCGCATTCTAAAATGAGATTGGTTGCGTGGCGTGGTTGGGCCGTAAAAAACAGTCAAAAATGTACATCACGAATGTGCTTGTAAAAGAAAAGGCAGTATGAGAATGTTTGTGCCTCCAAACTTACCCCGTTGTTTTTCCAGTAAAATATACTACGTGCGTTTAGTCCACTAAGCATAGATTTATCACGATGCAGTCCACTTCGCAATAAAATGAACACAGAGAAGGTCCTCCCTTCCGTTTACTTCACAAATTAGTCTCTTGTGATGGACACATCAAATCTCCCTTCTTTATCTCGCTGTCAGCTCCAAGAACAAAAACTCAACTAGTCCAAGTCTGGATTACTGTTTTGATCCACTTACTTATAGATGAGCTTGGAGTCGGTGAATGGCCGTTGTTCCGGTAAGTTGGGCTACACCTATTCAGTATGCATCGCAAAGAAGGCCTAATTATTCCAGTTAGGGTGTGCATTTAAGAAGGAGTACAGAGATCGGCCGGAATTAGATTGCTAGAGTTCCACTGCTGACGGGCGCTTCGAATGGTTTCATTCTGATAAATTGTGATCAGCGGTAACGATAGGGTAGAGGTCAGCTGTCGACCCGTTTATTCAGGGTTACAATCACCGGACTTGTGGCATTTAATTAGCTACTTAATCGATACTTTCGTTTGAAATGTATAAGTTGTGCTTGCATGTTGTCCATATTGTCTGCAGATGCAAAAACTGTCATCACGTCAGTCTACCTGGCATTTGGCTGATGGTTCGTGCTAGGTGCACGTTATCCAATAAAAAGTAGTCAGAATGGGATCCTGCGACTGAGATGACGCTGCTAGTGGCAAAATCGTATATTTTTTTGCGGGCTCCGCCTGAACATGGAAGGTATGCGTCTAGATCTGCGCGGCACTTCCCCTGTCTTGTGACAGACACTGCTAATGAGCCTCAGCAAAGCAGAATCGGTAAATACCAAACTGATTCTCAATAGGACTCATAAATGGGCTAACCAGCACATGTTGTGATTCGTAATTTGGGGACTCTGGACAATTGACATGCTTCTTCTAGATGAGTTGATGCAGGCCCTTTCAGTGCGTGCAAATGGTGTCATGTGAATACTTGCCCAGCTCGCCCAGCTTTAGAACGCAAGTGCTAGCGAAATCGGTTGCAGCAGAACTGCAGTCCGCGCCTATTACGTGATAAAAGTTTCTGAAATTTTCATGTATCCATAAGATTCTTAAAGTGACCCAATAATGTTCTTTATTTGTCCCGATAAACGTTTAAGATAACTGGACTTGAAAATGGCGCTTTCGACGGGGCATCTGGCCTATAGAGTTTTATACTTCGTCCAATAACTTTGTCTTGAAATCTAATGAGGTTTCATGGAAAGTCAGAACACAGTGCACTGCAATAAGGTATTTTAATCCGACGTTTTGGGTTCCGCCGTTGGTAGTCCTTTTCTACGGATTTTTACAATCAGTAAATCCGGAGAAAATGAAGCTTTATTTGGATCCGCCATCACGCCTTCTGATTGGTGAAATCTTGAGGTTAGTCGGAATTTGTCGTATTCTTAGTAAACCGTGTCAAGAACCTATGTTTGGATGGGTCCATACGGGACGTGGAACTGAAACAACTCAGCGGGAGCATTGCAGTGAAACAAATACCTCAAAGGGCGCATGGATTAGCATGTTGTGGGGACACTACCCAGGACGGTGAAATAGGGAGAGGAAAAGCCCGTGAGAATGAGATGATATTCCTGATGAAATCCGGAAGATACTCAGGGATTTTTTAATTAAAACACTCTTTCAAATGGGTAGCGCCTTAAAACGACAACTTATACCAGCCAAGGACTCTACGAAACCCATACACCGCACAAACGACGTCTACCAAATTCTCTGTGCAGAATGTCCAACCAATAAATCGGATAGACAGCCAGAAAGATCCACGCGCGGATCACTGAGCGCTTACGTCAATCGCGATTTCCTCCCCCCTAATCCAAGTCAGTTTGAATACTTGCATGCGATCGGTCAGTCCATTCCACACACTCCACTCATAACAATTAAGATGGCACACGCATACTCCAGTCAGGATTCATGTGACACGTGGAGGAACGTGCGCTGAACATATTAGATCACCGTACATCCGAACGGTGTCAACCATAGTTGGAAGGTAGCGTCCCGTCTCTCTGGCTTTGAATTAGTAAATACGGTGTCCAGATATGAATCAGGAATTTCAACAACGACACCACGGCCGAAACAGCAACAAATGGAAGGGACATCCCAGCCAAATTACATAAAAGATCATACAAACACGGGGATACCACTCACAAACCGGTCGTATTTGATTACCAAACGATTTCTGTCAGAATGCATGATTGTGGACCCAAATCGTGTTTCACTTGGCCTATATTTAAAGGACTACAAAAGATCAATGAAAAAGATGGTTCATGGCACATCGAACACGCCACCATAAAGTCGTAATTCACTACGCCTTGTTGTTACTTTGGACTTTTCCTATTGTATTCATGCAGTTCTCCATTTGTCCAATAGGGTCCGAGTTTTATTCGAACTGGAACCCCCAAGTCCTGTTGAGATTGTCTACCTGAATGTCCTAAAATATTTTCAACAAAAAACACGCTTTCCAAAAAGTGAGGAAGTAAACTGCTTCTTTTTTGCAGCAGAAAAACCATGGTATTTGTTTGAAGGGCAAAAACTTACTGTCCAAATTAATGTAATGTGGAAACAGATTAGTAGTTCCAACTGAAAGGCCTTGTCAGCTGCCGACATCATAGTGAGCACAATCTTCTGCATAACGAACGAAAACATTACTCTATCTCGGCGGATTTTGTTACAAGTGTAAAATCGCTGAAATATGGCGGTGGTGTGAGCCAATATCACGCACCTTGAGTAGCAAGTCGTTCCAGGTCACGATAACCTGTGGGTTCTGCTGACTCATTCAAGCTACCGGCTCGCAATATTGTTGTTGAATTGCTCATTCGAATAAGCGTCCAGTAAAGTGAGCTAGTTTCCAGCTACTTACGCTGACAATAGATGTCGTGATACGGGCGAGGTTGACGAATAAAGCTTGCTCCTATAAATATTCATCTTGGCCAGATATACATATTAAATTAGATAGAAGTCGCATGTACGCAAGCATAAAAGGGAGGAAAATAAACAGATTGACAGTTCAAAGGTCAAGAAAAATTATTCTACTCGAGGTTTAAATTGAGAGCAAATCCTCCTTCAAAAACCTTGTCTGACGTTCAATCTTGATCATAAGTATATATAGAATTTGTATGTGCAAACAGAAACGGCAAAATATTTTTATTTAATATTCGTTTATTGTAGTTGATTAGTTCCACAGAAAACAGTCATCCCGACAGCAGGTTAGCAAGTTTCATAAACCTTACGCGTATTGCTGTTAACTTCTCCGTTAGTCTGGGCTACGAGGCGAAACTTCTGCTGGCAGGCGAAATTTTCTACGATGTTTTGCATTCAAAATTTAAGCACAAGATTGAAAAAAAATGAAGCACGAGATGTCATTAGTCAGACTTGATGAAAAAAGGTCTTGGGCGTTCATTTATACTGGTTTGTTAAGAAAGTTGGAGCGGGAATTTATGTGGCCTACTGTGAAACAAGACTTGTGAAAGCTAACATTTTTGAACGATAATCTGGGCTAATGAGGTGTGACAGTGAAACGATAGCAGGTATGTATTTGGAACCCCCGAGCAATTACTTTTCACCAACGTACAACCAAATGTTGCTACCAACTTGCAACGGTATGTCCTTTGAAGTGGTGAGAAGAAATTCAACTTGATTCCTCAAAACTGTCGTAGTGTCTGAGAACGGAGCGAGGCAATTCTTAGCGTTACCAGAACCCCGAAAATAAAGTTACTATCCCAGGCTGAATGACATGTGGCGGGAATCGAATAATTACCCACAAAGTGGTTAGTGCCTGTAAACTGGGGTTCATACCATGCATTGTGGTACGAGTAAGCATAACAATCGGTGGGAGAATTTACGAATGCACGAAACACTTGATCACCTCAGTCAGTCCAGTTGAAAATCCACAAATACCAAGTGGCCCTGAATGCGACATTTAGAGTAGGAAGTCATGGGCGAAACAGCCACAGTTTAAGCGAGATTTGTGGCAATAAATGAAAAGTTTTCACCCCTTTCAGAATCCACGCAGAGATATTCTTATGAAGAACTTAGGTTTGGGCGCTCCTTTAATTCGGTCCTGCGCTGAAAAGTAACATAAACAGCTATCTCATTGGTCAAATTGAGTTTCAGGGGCCGACCAATTGTAATATGGTCCTTTTGTTTTAAAAACATTCTGGTTCAAAAGGAACTCCACACTTGAATACCCGAACCTGTTTCGGAGAGTGGGCCAGATCAACGCCCCCGGATCTATCGGAAATGTGTCGGTTACATAATGAAATGTATATGGCGATCGTTTTACAAACTTTACAAGTTTGAGGGCTTAGGATTGGCATTCAAAAAAACTCCAGCACGTATTGGAGTGTGTCGAAGTCTTTTTACCTTCACGCCTGCTCACGAACGAGCTGCGCATAGGTTCCGTATCTGCACCAGCACACATTCCGACCACGATGTCTGAGTGTGTGTGTGTGTGTGTAGCCATGTTTCTTGCAAGTTTTGTTGCCGACGTCTAAAAAGCAGGATGCGCGCATTCCCCTGTGGTCAGCATATAAAATGGCACTGGAAGTATCCAAAAATCGGACTGAGTGGTTTGCAATGAATTCCGCTTCCACTGGCGTTGTCTATGTGGCCTGTGCACACCCGACGGGTAACGACCAATAAAGGTAGTGTATTTAACGTTCTGCATTCATTTTAGCTCGCTGAAGGTCAGCGTGTGCTAACATGCATCTAGCATCTTAGGACAATTACTATCGAATAGTTGGCGTGCACATGTTCCGGGTAAGCCACTTCGGATGCATAGCTGTGACACGTGCAGGTGAACGGTCACAAACCGATCGATCGCAATATCAGATCCATCTGAAGATAGCGCCAGAATGCAGCCAGGTCTATCTATTGAGCACGTCGTTCAGGGTCACGGCACTGTAGAGTGGCTACAAGTAAAAAGTATCAGGACCGCGTTGGGGAGTGATGGGTGCTTACTATCATGAGTGATCTCCTTGGGTGAGACACCGAACGGACGCAAAATATACCTAACTGTCTATGACGAAAAGCATGTAATTGCAACACTGATAGTCGTTATTAACCTCGTCCCAGCAACATTGCACGGAAAATCAAGAGGCGAACCAGATTTCCAGTTTCTGTCGTGATCATATCTTGAAATTTTTTCAGGTATCATTGTTGCGGATTTCTCACATTTTGAGGGGTGTCGGGTGAGACCTCATCTATGTTGCTTTTTTGAAGTTACCCTCACTTAGCGAGACAGCTGAATGTTACCTCATATAGCGTATGATAACTGCTTATCAGTGAATGACCTTGCGAAGTTTTTATTATAAAATAAGATTCTCCGTGATATGAGTATGGTGCTGTGCAAGCTATTGCTTGTGAAGTAGAAACTAAATTGAATGCGTTTAGAAAGTTGATCAAATCTAATCCTAAAAAAGCTCTTGCGCGGCACATTCTGGTGAAGACGAATAAAAGAATGACGTTCATTTAGACCTCCATTTCATATACAGTAGTATGTAAATAAATGAATGTACTGAGCTTCAGTGGTTGTGATGGGGGTAGAGTAACCGATACGCTCGCTACCGGAGTGCAGGCATTTCACTTCGGTCCAGCTGCAGCACTGTAACAAAGCCATACGCATTTCAAGTACATAGCTGATAGCTGCCAGAGTAGCTATGCCCTCGGAAAACACATTGTCTACATCCGATCGGCAATACCATTCTCATCAGCTGATGAAGAATTACCCGGTTACGCTTAGCTTACACAAGCAGCGAAGCAGTCAGCGAAAAACTTTACTTCCTCATTTGAACGCAAGTTGTATGGGTGTCGTGGGTGAAGGAATGCGAAGTTGTCACCGGTCGAGCCGTATCCGAGCATTAACTATGTGAATTTTGCAAGAATCGAACAATGAAACCGATCAAATATGTTACGCACAAGGACGGTGCTGCACTCAATTCAGCCGACTGTAACCTATAATCCTAAACATAATAGTACCATGTGATGTTTATTTGGTCAAACTAGGCAGACGTCCATTATCGAAGTGGTGATATGTGAATGTAAACAAAAGTGTGGAACCTGAATAATTAAGCCTATCAGATTAATTTGCATGGATCAGTAATCATACACTCCACCAAAGGTATGAATTGTTCCGCAGGATTGTGGTAAAACGCCCTTGTTTCTCAGTCTCGATAATGAAAAAGTTAATGAAAGCGGATTTATTTATGTCCAAAGTTTTGGGTAGTCAGTTAAGGAGTGAATAAACCATAACACACTGGTTCCGAACAAATTGTTCTTAGAGAGCAACCCTTAAAATCCAACTGCGTTCCTCCTGCAGAGCCTGCTGCAAAACCTTTGCGCATGATATATCTCGTGTGTAGATTTTAGCTCCGGTTGTCGATAGTGAATGTTGCAAAATTAGTTTTGATCGTTATCTGTCTCCAACTATTCAAAAAAGAGAAGCGGCGGAGAGGGCGGTGTAATATTTGACTGTTTCAACGGAGCTGCTGAGGTGTTGCACTGTCCGTAGTGGACGGCTAAAAACAAACGTCACCTGACTCGAGAGAAAACACGAATCAGAAACGAAAGCGCAAAACGCCAATTGCTTTGACATAGCTGTCAAAGAAAATAACAAGCATCTCGCAATATCTGCAGTGGCTGATAGCTACTGAGTGTATGAATGCAACTTGTCATTGTCGACGAGTTCAAGATATTTCCTGTCTGTGCAGGCACAGAGAAGCTGACAGAACACAAATTGCCAGCTGCTGAACAGAAAATGAACGTAACGCAAATGAGGGTGTTTTTGATGCATTCACGAAAATGCTTCAAGATGTTTCAGAATTTCTAGGACGGATAAGCTTAAACGCGTATACTCACTAGCAGTCCACCGATTTTGATTTTGCAGCTGGTACTCAGGATACGTTTTATGGTTGAGCACAGTGTTCAAAGATGGCGGTTTAATGACTTACAACGTTCTCACAGAATTCTTCTGAAAGGGCCACGTTATACTCAGTCATGAGCGAGGAACGCTCTGCTACAACTGTCGCAATTCGCCCTAAATTTTTTCTTCCTGAGTATAGGGCAAACCTTTAAGTAGGTCTGTTCTGTTTATTCTATTCTAAACTTGATCGGACAAAATGAACCAACTGCGGGTATTTTCTGAGGAACAAAGTTCTGGTAACATCAGTCTTTACTGCTGGTGTCATGCATCTCAAAGCCGTGGTTTCTCTTACCAGTCTTGCGGATTTGCCGGCTCGAATCCACAGAAATCTGCTTGCTGACTTTACCACGACATTGCGCCAAAATGTCAGTTAGCTGATATTCCACCGGCTCTCTATTATGCATTGGTCCGTATCGATTATCGGGAACAGGTTTGGGTGTATCACTTGGGATGTTTTCAACGTTCGTTAAAATTAATCGAAAAGAGAAAACAGAAAATTGGCTGCCAGTGAAATGCAAGTCATGTCAATTTGGACAGCGTAAGATGGTCGTTCGTTTTGTGTCATATGACCAAGGCTGACTCAGCCCTCGTAGCAAGTGTTTCTGACAGCACAGCACAGGAAACCTCAATCACGTTGTGACTAATTTTGCTTTTGTAAAGCCACTCTTCTCGGATAGTATCCAAGGTACTATGTAGACGGCGTAAAATGACTCGCTTGGTGTGATCACGTGACCGTTGTCAATTATGTTCGATGCAGCCCGTCATTTGACAGGGCCTCTTCGTCATGAGTTATTCCCGTAAGAAAGATGCTGAAACATTCTCCTAGCAAGTTGGCTTGTCTTGCGTCCAACGTTTTGCTGAACGACCACGGCAGATGAAAGGCACAACCATAATTTGAGAGGGAATATTATGCTTTCTGTAACCTTTAATTTGAGTGAAGTGTTGGCTGTAAGCGAAAAATTTAAATTTGCAGCCGAAAACATGCATTGTAGGTGTCCACAGATTACCTTGACGAGGTAGAGGCAAGTTCATTGGCTGCCTTGCTACGATCGCGCCAAACGGCCAGATAGGACGTTCTCCGAAGCGCTCTGTTTATCAGATCATCAGCGTAACGCCTTAGCCAAGAGGGCGATGTATCGTCGTGGCGGACTCGCCTCGGTTGATTCGTAAAAGTGCAGATCAGACTTGGTTCCCACCTTCTTGACACAAAACTAACAAAGTTTGGGTACTGGCTTCTTCAAGCGGGATCTCTATGGACAGATCCTCCCAGTTAACTAATCATTGCCTTCCATTTCTCCCATCCCCTTTTCGTGGGTCATGAAAACATCGAGTTAGATAGTGCAAAGAGTGATAAGTAAACAGTTTCATAAAGCGCTTTTACATGCCAAGGTGAGTGATTACAGAATAAAAATAGGCTTTTCGACTCCTTGGGACGTTTGCTGAATGCAATTGGGAATATGGTGAGGATTATAGGTTTCAATGGAAATTACGCCAACCAGCAATCTTAGATCTAACAATACTGAAAGATGGTGTGGCATAGACATTTGCAGCGCGCATTTGTACTGGGCTAGCCTTATAGCATGTAGCATGATACTTCGTACTTTCTACGACCACCAAAACAAGATTAACATTGAGTTCATTAATCTGATCCGCTACGGGTTTGGTGGATTTGAAGTGCCCTAGTTTGATTTGTGGTGGAGAATTTCTGGAAATACTGACACTACCATCCGAAACGACTTTGTATATTGTCGTGTTCAATCTGCGATAAAGCGTGCAAGCATTTGACCGACCGTCAGATGTGCATTATTCCGATAAACCAAACCTAGCTTAGGTTTTAGGATGCGAATTGTGGACCCAGCTGACATTTTACTGAGTGATACTAGGTTTGTACAATGAAACTGAAAGTGGCCATGTTATTGGAAAAACTGCCCGCTTTCACAACCAATAAGCTCAAATTAGGTTGCTCGTTAGCTTTGGGATGTGGGCTTTTTAGCCAAATTCTCTCGCCCTGTTTACAGATTTCTCGAAGTTAAAACAGAGTTGACCTGACCCTTCCTTACCTCAAAACAAGCTGTTTAGTAATGGGATTCAGTCGCTTGTTAAATTCGTGTTCAAAACTTCAGGTCTATCCCTGTTCATGGATATAAAAATGTTGTGCTGCCTAAACATCTGGAGCAACGTTTACCTAGATACCTTTTGAAGAGATAGATTACACTCTAATGCTCGTTCTAATTTCAGCGTTTCCAAACTACACTTTTCTGATGGCCGGTTGAATATTTGCGCTCCTTTTTGAAGATGCAACAGGTTTGCTAGGCCATAAAGTTGGTCCAACCTTCTAACAAGAACTCATGTGGCAGTGACCACAGGCCCATGTAAGCGATGCCCAAGCTTTTGGTCTGATCGGACTTTTTGATCGATGGACTGTTAAAAAGTCTCATCTGTTTACGCAGAGTGTACCGCTTTTCAGAGCACATTACCCGCAACATACCACCCTAAAAGTTTAAGTAGGAAATTCAGGTGAGAATGAGAAAGGTCGAGTACAAACCGAAACACTACCTGGTGTTGTAAATTCCGAAGCAAAGCGATGCCTAATGTATTTCGGTTCGACAGTGTTTCACCTTGAGAAGAAATGCGGTTCACTATATGCAGTCAGTCCTCTCAATAAAGTCACGCTCTCGTAAGAACACATTTTCAGTCTTTAGAGTTGCTGGAGTCGAAGTAGACGCGAATCGTCTTTATCAAATCTACTTCAGACAAGAGCGCCTTATCCTGAGGGAGGTCCCTTCGCCCTAGCCAATCAGATTAGGTGATTTGACAAATGTAGATTTGATTAGTACTCGGTCGGTCATCTGATGGCCAACTTTGTGCATAGCCATTCTTTGGGTAGTCTCTGATAAGTGCCACTTTTAAGATAGAAGTCAAATAATCTTACTAGGTATATCATCTACCCACCATACCCACATAAATATATTTGGATTAAATCGTGGTTCGTGGTATCACTCGCAGAGTTTCTGAAACATTATTGTTGGAGAATAACTTGTGCCGTGTATAGAGTGACTTGCCCCCAGACATTGGGACCGGTTTTGACGATAAGGCAAACATGCATACTGAGACACCATATACGTCATTGCAATCACACTTATGTGCGGACATTTCGCAACAAACTTTGTGCATTTATTCACAACCGCAGCGGATTTCGTGAGACTAGATTCCACGGACAGAAGTTTTGATGCTGTGTGCTAAGGATTGATCATGCGGTGTTAGCCAAGGCACACTGTGAAATTGTCAACTACAAGGACTGCCAATACTTAAGCTGTTCACGGAAGCTGTCCTTCAAGACACCGCGCAGCCGCAGTTTGTAATAGTCGAGCGGAAGTACCATTTTGCAGAACAGGTTAGTCAGCTCTCATTCAACAGTTTAAAACCTTCTCTAAAAATCCACAGACAACAATAGAGGCATTACTACCAGCGCGTAAAAATCTCAAAAGGGTCGAGCTGCCATCATCACTTGACACAATCAAAGTGGATCGGCCTTCAATCATAGTTTTATTTTGTACAGAAGATTAATTACTCAGAAATTGGCATTCCAGTAAAATTTGGCCTGCACATTATGAGTATGTTTCCAGAGTAGGACCATTTGCTCATTTAAGGTCTATTCGTATGGGTTTAAGCTGTCAACCGTCAGACAACCTGTGATAAAATCGAGTATCCCACCCAAACGTAGAGTTGAGATGAATCAAATGAACTCCACCAAGTCAGGTATATTCAGACACAATGAATACTACTTGTGGACGTTTGGCGGATCAAGACCAAGCAAAAGAAGTATATAAGTTCGATAAACTTTGAAGGGGATCTTTGAACCATATATACTACCTTAGCTATGGCATCGAAGTTCCAAACTTCTTAATAATGGTGAAGAACGGCGGTGAACTCCCAGTCTGCTATTCAGGTTTATCGCTAGCATCGTTCGAGGGATAATCAAGCTGGTCACGTGACTGGACGATTTTTGTCTGTCCCGTAGGTGCTCCCAAAAAAATGCATCATTTTTGTGAACGTATATTTCCGAGATTGTGCCTTATGTGTTACAGGTCACCACCAAACTGCGTCTTGAGATGTTTTCAAGCAGTTAACTTGGAGTGTGGTTCGGTGTTTTAGTGTAGTACTGTAGTATCGCCGCTGATGATCTGATGCTTAGAAGTTCTAAGTCCACGGTTGACGTCTTCTTACCCCGACTTACTCAGTCATTGCATCCAGTAAAGGAGATGGTAACGGGCAACGGACATATACAGCAACTATGTAGTCCAAGGGGTAAGCTTGCAACGATTAGTTCACACCTCCTAATTAACATAGGTAGACAATACTCGGAGCTTAGGTTTAGTCATCGTGATCCTAAGTTTAGAAACAAGTGATGCTGACCACCCACCAATGGTATCATCTGACAAGCCGAATGCAATTATTGGTTTGACAAAGAGGACTTAATCTATTGGCTCTAAGACCTGGTAGGCTTCAATCGCTGGTAAACTTGCAATACTTACGTAACATATGGTGGAGTAATCCCATTTTAGCTTACATTCATGAGTCATATTCTGGATGAGTCATTTGTCTCGTCTCTGTGTCTGTGGCTCTGTGTGTATGCGACGACAATTCCAACGGCAAGCAGAAAGGCTAGGTGCATACAGTATGTGATATTTCGTCTGCAAGTGTATGACAGACAAGTTAGTGGAAGAACATTCAAGTTTTTGGTGAACCTCGTTTGTGTTCCTAGACTTGCACTGCGCGGCTTGACATTTATGCACGTAGTAAGCGCGGGATGAGTAAATCAGGAACGTGAATACCACCTGAATGTCTTAGGCGTAGTGTAACTAGCACAATTCTATCGCTTCGCCAGATCGAAGTGAGTGGACCTAGTAGATAATTTTAGTTTGAAATATTGAAGGCAGTTTTCTTGAAACCGTTGGATGTGCTTAGTGGCTGTCTGTATTTTGTAACTCACTTGTAATTCCCCGGCTGGTGATTGAAACCGTTGGATGTGCTTAGTGGCTGCCTGTATTCTGTAACTCACTTGTAATTCCCCGGCTGGTGCTTTGCTTACACTAGATAGAATACAGCTGCGTGGTGGTTTGCCGTATACCCTGGACGAAGAAATTCTGGGCAAATTGCAACGGTTGTAGTAGTGCACCCCCGCTCATGGCTGAGTTTATTGTAACCCTTTAGGGAGGGTTCTGTGGAACGTTCGCCGCCAACTTTGTTCAGCCATAAAATGCGTCCTGGAAATTATTAGTACCAGTGGCAATATCACAATCGGAGGATCATAATCGTTAGCCACTCTGTCAGGAGATAAATCTAGTTAAAATTTGTGTCCTGGATATTCGGCAACTAATTTTTATATTTCTGCGTACATTAAAAGCACCTTTTGAATTCAATAAGATCCATTTAAACTGCGCATTTTCGTCAATAATCCATATTATTGGCTAACGGTCCTACTGTCCAGCCAAAGCAGGGCTACATTACTAAAATTCTAGTGTAATATTCTGTGTAAATTTTCTCACCACCCAACTTAGTGGTGATATTATTCTTAACGAAGCTACTCCTGACTTTTCCGCACTTTTATATCTCATTACTCGCTTGGAACACAGGAGAATTTCTTCTTCATAGAAAAATTCAGTGAGTCGTCTTCGTTGAAGATGAAATTTCATACCGAATTTTCACTCTCACTGTCGATGAAGGCCGCTAGATTTTCTCAGCGGAATTCGATTTTGGAGTTTATTTTGAAGAACATTGGACGCTGATCCTATTGATTTGAACATCAGACGTATTCTTCCAAACTTTGGTAAGCACCTGATGTTTACACACCTACAGAGTAAAAAGGTGGAGTTATCCCGTTGCTTGCTTGTTGCTCCATTCCAACAAAGATAGTCACTTGCTTGGCCGGGCGGTGGGTCATTACGTGAGGAAAATTTATCACAGGAAAAAGCCTCTGGGATAGCCCATTCGCTGGGGAAGAATATGACGGGTGGTGACCGAACAGAGATGGTTTTTTCTCGCAAACAACAACCACAATTAACAAGACATTGCCGATGTTACTTGCAAAAGCAGTGGGAGTTGGAACCAAAAAGGTCATGTAACAGTAAAAAGGCTTGATAGGTCCGGTTGATCCAGTGTTTGAGGAGAAAGCTTGTTTGTCTAAACGATCATGGTGCATCTTGGGGCTAAATTATCGTAATGGTGCTCGCAATCGTCCGTTAAACATTAGTGCGGCCTCTTGCCTGTTAGCATAACCGTTTGGCTGATGATTTTATATGCATACAAATACCGCGCAGGATCAAATTTCACTCTGAGGGATAATTTTGTTTTCGGTTGGATAGATCTCGGTCATTTGCAAAAGTCGACCAAAGTCAGTGATCGGCATAAGTCCTTATGGATGTTATTGTTATTTCTTCGTTTTAATCCTATCGCTGGCAAGAAAAACTTTCGAAGGACTTAGGTAACCGTGGAGAATTTTTATTGTAACCATACCTCTGTTTGTTGGACAGATACCCTCCAATTCTGACATGATTAGTCTGGATTATTTGAGGCTGCAGATGAGTGATTGTTTCCGACAGATTTGATTTGGTTTGGTCTGCAGGATCTGCATCGGTTGTCAGACTAACGCAATGCAGCTTGTTGGTCAGACAGTTACTGGGGTGACATAGTTAGACATAAAGTTTTTTCAGAATATACATACACTGTTCAGCCCCCTTAATTTTACTTGAGAAACAACAGCGGTTAACAGTAATTTTCCATGTGTGGTAAATAACAGCGGACTGCACTTGATTAGTGTGGATAAGAGCGAAGATATCGTAAAAAAATAACAGGTTCGTTTTTTTCAATAACTCTACCTCAAGTTACTCAAAACAATTTGAGTGTCATCGTAAACTTTCAGACCTCACAAAGCGGTCTTTATATTTTGCAGTAGTAGAAGTAACGGAAGTAGTGGAAAGTTTTGAGTTAAAGAACATCAGGTTACACCCAGTTCCCTTGCACAAGCAGGAAATATTCATGAGGGGCTGACCGCATCGAGCCTTGCTGCCACCTTTTGTGAATTTAGTCGAACCAATTGTTTGGAAAGAGGTTTGTACTACAATCAAATTGACATATCCAAAATTCCCCCGCCGGTCCAGTGCTAATATCATTTAGTGGTATTTTATCCTGTTACCGCATAGCACTGTCTATTAAATTTAAGTCAAATTTGAATCATTGCGGCAACGAGGTTCCAAACCCAGCTTCGTCGACTCAAGTGAAACCGACTGCTTTGTTATTGATTGATTCTTGAAGTTGTTGCCGATCGATGGAAACTACCTTGACTTTACCCTGTGGTTCTAGGTCGGAATGGCTATTTGCAGTTAGCAGTTTGCCAAATGCTTAAAACCGCGGCCTTCCGCCGCAGGACAATTAGAATTCTTTGATTTGTTTTTGTTTGATAAAAGTGCCCAACAGGCTGAGTTTTGGAGCATTATAATTTCTGAGTTCGGAACCTCCCTTACTCTATCGAGAATATTATAGCGCTTTTCCTATTCAAGAGCTCATTGCAGCAGAAGACTGAGAATAGGACACTCACTGTTTCAAATATTGTTCATTATGACGATGATTGAAGTCGTATCTGTGATGTCCGAAATAGGATGTCAGTTCCACAGTAACGTGTTGGATGGTTTCGTCTTCGCCGGCTACGGAAAGGGAAGCTCTGAGCTGTTGTGGTTGAGTTGGCATGAACTTGCTTTATGCTCAAGCCTCGAAAAAATAGAACAATTGTGTTCCAAGGTGATGGAAATTACTTGGAGACCCCGCTATCAGTCGGGGCGCTGCACTTTGCCAAAGAAGCCTAGGGAAGAAAGAGCCTGCAAACACTGCTAGCACCAACGGAGCCTGTTCGTGATTCACCCTGCAGTGAACTGATAAAATCAATGATTTCAAGAGAATCTACACATTACCTAGGTTTTCCAACCAAGCTTATCATAAGGCGCTTAAAAGTGAGTACCTAAAGTATAGAATCAACTCACGGTTTGCTACTTCTACCAGTTCACACCCGAAATTCCCACATCTACAACATTAAACGATAACAGGGCCAGAGAATCGCGGAGCTGAACATTACGTTCGCGGCACAGCGGATGCAGCCATCCTTTAGCTGATATTCCGGTCTATTAACTTCATCTCAGTCTTCCTAAAGTGACGTTTTCTAGGGTCTCAGTCAGTCCTTTATGCTTGCCTAATGTCTCGACCTCTTAGACACTCACGGGAAGTAAACGGCGTCGACCTTCAATATCTTTCCCACCTGGTCCACTGTGAATAAACCCTTGGTGCACACTTTAAATGTGCTGGCAACTTAAAGAGTATTGAGCAACGCAAATCCCGTCACCGGTCTCTTAGCGCGAAAATGCATTCTTAATTTCAGAAATGACTTATCGCGATTGGAGGATGGCACACTACTGATGGTAGCTCAGCAGGGTGATTAACCGATTGTGCCCCTTCAATTATCAGGTCCAATTCATCGAAACCTCTGAAGTGAAATGCCTTTAGGAAGGCACTATAACCGAGCAACTTTCCGTTTGTTCTCTCAATAGATGAGAGCTGAACAGTGTGCACAAGTGTGTGCACATACAAGTCAGATGCACACGGAAAGCCTCACAATTCTGACCAATTTTCCCTGGCGCAAAGATAGTCCACTGGACAGACTTTTGAAAGAATTACTCTATAGAAATGGCACCTGAATTACTGAGTTTCTTCCTGAGTACGCAATACACCCACCTAATCACCCTTTCTACGTTCTTCACCTAACAAGCCGGACTCATAGTTCCCACATTTGGTGGCAAACGTGTTCATATTTTTAACATATTTATGTATATGTATATATATGTTATGTATATACTAAGAAGAATCTCCCCCAAAAACCCTACCAATTTTGATGGACTGAAGGGAAACATAGGTGCTTCAAAACTATACCTGAATAAAAATAGGATTTCGGCGCAGAAAGAAAAGAAGCTGAAAACCATTTAAGGGTTCACGATAAGTCGATTACTCATCCTCGCAGTTTAGATTTCCAGGTTCTGGCTAATCACCGATTGTTAGTCTCTCAAGAATTTAAACTTTGATATTCCAATTAAAAGTTATTTACTACGACCGGGTTTAGCTTGAATTAGTTCGCAAATGTTGACTTAATTTTCGATGCTCGAGTGAAAATGAAACCAGCAGACTATTTGACTGATTCCAAATAGTACACCACGTGCGCAGCCACTCCTAGACTTTCAAAAAATGTAAGAAACAACATAACTCATTGTCCATACGCCAGTACTCAGCGTTTATCTGACATTAATTTACACAATGTCCAAAAATTTGGACTAGTCCCATCAGGGCAAGCAGCACAACGGAAAGGTCTTTCAGAAGCAACGCGGCTTCGCAATTTGAAGGATTCTTCAGAATATTCGTCATCTCTGGTCCAGTTAGGCCTCGACTATTCCTGTGAATCAGGTTTGCTTCAATTTATTTGCTGGATAGAGTCGGGCAGGAGCCTATCTGAAGCTTGGTTGAAGCAAAAAATACAAACAGTTTGCTTGTGTTCCAGTATTAGGAACGAAAACGGACCAAACATGCTCAGTTGTATCGTCCGTTCAGTATGCAAATTTCATGCAACCGCATGTTGTGTACGGTCGGAAAGAAGTTCTATGGTTTTAGCAAATCAGTGGATACTATAGAACCGTTAATAGCAAAATTTTGGGAATGGGAAAGTCTAGTATAAACAAATGATACCCGGATTTTAAGTCGGTCTAGTGTCATCTCGCTCTCTGAACCACGTCTTCAGTTGACAAAAAGTTACTCCAATACCGGTGGAAAATCTGTCCACAAAAACAAACCAATGATATGTGTGGCTAATCGTAATGGAGGGCATATGTTATGATGTGGAGTGCCACTCGATTAAAAAGTATAGCTCAGAAAATAGTGAAACCATGGGTTGCGTCGAGGGTCTTCCATGGATCTTTACGTATACAGAAGTGCTCAAAAGCACTAAAGAATTGGTGCGGCCATTTCGAATCCGTCTCAGATTTTATCTGGGTCATGACCATTAATAGTGGCGTTGCTTTCATCGGGTAGCGCTTTATTCTTAGTTACGCCTCCTTCACGATGAGAATTTTTCCAGTTCACGACTTTGTCCTCTTATCCGTATTATACAATATCTTCATATACAGTGACCAAAGATATACTAACAAAGCTTTGATGCCGTGTTTTACTTCATGTCCTCTAAACAGATGAGCGTTGTCCGTAATGAATGCAATTTCCTGATATAATCAGAAAATGTGATGAGTTCTATGTGGGACGCAAAGGTAGTTGACATTCTCAAAGAAAAGATATTTCTTGTAGTCGTTTTTGGACTGTCCACAAACCAGCGGCCCCATTCGTCATGATCGTAACGTTTGGGGGATTAGCGCATGGTCTGTACAACAAGGCCACTGAGGGTACCAGTGTCTGGTCTGGCTATCTGTTTGGTCATGTTGCTATGTACTGGCAGTTCAGGAGGATTCATTATTCACTGAACCGTTCGTTGAGCTAGGTAAGAGTTGACGAGCACATTGATAATGTTTCGTTTGCAAACCAGATTCAGATTCATGCGCACTTTGCTTTAGCTCATAGTTGGGCGACAGAATCTACCAAAGGGTATCCAAACAGAAAGAACCAATATGACAGCGGTCCAAGCGTTTTTGAGACAGATTATCATATTTTTTTTACTTGAAGAGCCTGAAGAAGAGCGAAACCGGTCGTGGGCTATCAAAGAGTTTCCAGTAACCCTGCGAGTAGCCTTCTGTATGAAAATATAGACGAACTTGTTTTTAAAAGAAATTATCTCAAGTTCCTCGTAAACAAGAAGGCTAAGATTACTTACCACCACGTGATTATAAACTAAAGAGATTACCGGACTGTTCATTGACCAAATGACAGTTATGTTTAGGTTCCCAGTAAAAGGACCCAGACATTTGACTTTTCAGGATAGTGGCTTTGTTTGTAAGTGTGTGTGTACTAGAATGCGCGGGGGATCCGGAGTCTACTGTGGACCAGAGTAGAGTTGGTGTCGCACAAAGCACAATGTCCGACAAACAAGGGGGTCACATAGCTTTAAGGCACTTGCCTATGCCATTTTGATGGTTTGATATTGGGTTAATTAATGTTGGTTTTAAGGTGTTTCTGGAAGCACTCAAAAGACTTGTCCGTATACACACCTGATTAGTGTGAGCTAGCTGTTGCGTTCGCAGTGGTTTCTCTTTTTCCGTGTGTAAACTAGCGTAGATTCGCTAATCCGCTGACTGAGCGTACAAGTTGTGAGCCCAGCACACACAGCCGCACAACAGTAAAACGATAAACCTATTGAATTTTTATGAAAATGGACAGGCTCTCTATTGTTTATCTTAGAGTGAATCATGCGCATTAACGAGAACAGAGAGAACAAACCCCAGGGACCGTTCTACTTAGTGTATCATAGTGTCACCAGGTTAAGCAAGTCTGCTAAAAACTACTTTTAAAAATTAGATTATGGGCGAATTTTTCTATTGACATTAGTTTGACGACGTTGTTACTGGGGGTTTCAAGACTTTCCCATAGGTGCTATACGATTTAGGTTATACACTGTCCAGAGTACGTGGCCGGACCAAGCCATCCGGAAGTGGATTTAATCAATCCATTCCCGATGGAGATTTGTGTGAAATAAGCATGTTTTACATACAGTCTTTGTCCAAAAGTTCTAGTCATTCCTCGCTGGCTGGTACAACAGGTGTCGTGATTGGAACAAACGCCTGTAATTAGTCAAAGATATATGATCACATAGTTGTCCCCTATGAGTGCAATCTCCTGATCACAGGACTTTTTGATAAGCTTGAGGAATTCAACAGAAACTATAAAGTTTTGATCTTTACAGCTACGAAATCTATAGGAATTTTTGGACGCATTTCTTTCTGCCAGTATCACCAACAGTGCGTGAGGTAGTGGGGTCTTTGGTTTGGTTTCTGGTTTGGCAGCTCCAATAGTCAGATTGCTTACTATTACATTAAATGGATCCCCGTGTAAACATTTAAATAGGCAATCGGGAAAATTGCTAACTGTCAATTATTACCTCTGTAAAATGATTTTAAATGGTCTATGCTCAGCATGCAATATCCCCGGCTTTTGATCTCCACCTGTATGCCATGCCACATAGAACCGTTGTGCATGTAAGATCTATAAAACAGTTTGCCTGTGAATAGGTTACGTAAAGGCGTTGCCTACAAGTGCGTAGAAGTCATTGATGTCGAGGTTGCAGACCGAAGTATATAAAAGCCTGTTAGGTATGACGTGCAACAAGATGATTTCTGGGTCATTTTTGGGGAATGTGGAACCGCATTTCTTCAACTTTGCTGCACCAGTCGTCTTAATGATTCTTTCTTGTCTTGTACGACCGGTTATTTTATTTTGAGACTTAAGAGAAACACTCGTTATTGAGGGTTCACTGTCGTTACAACCACATCGAGCATTACACAAGACTCCGTCACTGTGAAAGCCACACCGATCACCCACTTGGTACAACTACCGCTGCTAAAACATGTGTCCGTGTGTACCTCAACGTCAAAAGCAGGCGTACGGATAGTGGGGCAGCACCATACCTCCAAGCCTCACATGAAATAAACGTTGGCTTCAAATTAGTTTGTCAGTTTTTTTCGGCTGGGTCCCTAAAAATATTAGACTGGACCCGGGCGCTAATGGATAAAAACGGTAAACTGTCAACGATTTACTTCATAAATCAGCAAATTACACCCGCACGACAAACTCTAGTTTGCTTGACTGTCACCAAGCCTTCTTTAGGATCGAATGTGATCTTTTCTAAACTGGATGCTATCTGTATTGTATAAATGATATACAATTAGGTGTTACTTGAAGGTTTGATGAGTGAAAAATATCATCCACAATCTTTGTGACTATGTGATTTAACTTCACTGTGCATAAAAGCTGAAATATGATTGGGAACTTTCCTCCCCCTCCCTAGGGCGACCGATTACATTGTTGTGGTAGGTCTAGAGGAGGAGCACACTTTTATGGCATAGTTTATGATCACAAGCAGTGAATAGCTTTTACTTATAGGCCAGGAGTTCGCCACCAGTTTCTAGCGGAGGTTGTTGTAAGCAGGTTTGTCCATTACTATTCACCTAGCAGTGCACTCCACACAAATGTATCTTTATTTGCGGGACTGAGGTTTAACTTACTAAGTGTGCAACTTAAAAACATTGGAATTTATTAGGTAGTCCGAACACGAAGCAAGACAAAAATTCTGTCTTCTTTTTTCACAACCGGTAGCCTCCCACTGGCTGCCTAACGAACAAACAGTGTCAAAAAAAGCTGCCATTGCCATTGGCTGAGAGCATCCGCCTATTTTCAAGATCATTCCAGTGTAGCCAACCCATCAGCGGGATTTTTCCATCTGCGTCCGAATTTACAGGCCGGGTCGATAGTTGAGTACCATTTAAAATGGAATTGAGAGCATAAGCTGTCAAAATGCACTTTAAGCTGTATCGTAAATCTCGGTGGACTATCAGATTAATAAATCATTCTGCCTAAGCCAGCAAAAGCAAAATCATTTCAGTTTGCTCTTGCAGTCTTACTGCGTTTTTGCTTGAATCTTTTTTTCCGTCGAAGTATCCTGTCCACTATTTAAGCCAGAAAATGTTAAATTTCCGAAATCAGATATCTCTATTTATACTAGTCACTTGTCCAAAATCGTTTACGCCAATCGATGATAAAACTTTTGTAACTTTCAGGTGCTGAATTCGTTCAAAATATGTTTGACTACCCTTGCTCCGATTTTTTGTATAATTTGTTGGTATAGTTTGCTTGTTTATCTATTTATCATGGTGTCGATCGAATCCCGTTTTGAGGTTGACTAACTGAAGGTTTTCGGCGGGGGCAAAAAGCTTACTTTACCGGGTTAAGTACACTTACCTATTATATATGGTCTCCAACGACAGGACATCTTAAGAAGTAATTATAAGAAGCGACAAGGATTTCTAACGTAGAACAAAAGTTACTCCTTAACATCACCCACTGACTTTTCTGAATATATCTTCCTATTTATGAATCAAATCAATCATTACTGTACCACGATTTTTGTTATTTGTCAGTACAGCATGCCAAAAGCGGACGGATGGTCTGTCAGAATAAACTTGTTTAATCAAAACTTCAGACTAAGCTCCATTATCATGGGCCGGTATGTGATTCCCTATAGGAATACACTAACGAGGAACGTCCTTCTGTGTGGTATGCGGAGGTGTTTATCGTGTACAAACAGCATCTAAACATCATTTTGAAAATTTTTTAATTAGGAAAGGTATGTGCCCAGTGGGATAAAGATGGTCCAATTATTCGAATGAATGACCTAGTTTCTGGATGAAATCTGTCAGGTTGGTTACTTGCCATTTTCTTACGGATATGCTGTTTGTTCGAAGTCTGAGATTGGATCAGATCATGCTGACAAGCGCTGTGCATGCGTGGGTCAAACTGATTAGTATTCGCCGATTGACAAGCCTACGCACACCTTCATGCGGTGTCAGAAGAACGTTCCAGCACCTCACAAATAGCAGAGATCTGTTATCTGCATCTACTCGAGAACATGTATAATTTGGGCCATGAAAACCTGGAAAAGTTTGTCAGTGAATAATTGCACCACCAGTCAGAAGCAGTACTTCCCTTGTGTAAGGTTACGAGTGATTGGCGTGATAGCAAAATTGAGGGCACTAATACAAGGCTTGTCGTATGACCAAAGCTTAGGCAGAACAACTAAAAATATTTGTTTGAGTTCTTTCCGACAAGCGACTCTTCCTGCTTTTGATCGTTTATCAGAATTTGTTTTTTAAGATGACTAGAATTCAACTTGCCTCATGTTATGCAAATATCAGCTATGCATAAACGTCACACTCGAGATATTTTCAGGTGGCATTCTGTTCTGTTTGGACACACAGATAAAAAGTGTACAAGAGTTTTAGGAAGCCTGTTGCTTGTGGAGACTTGGCAAAAGTTCCAGCACATTATTCATACTTGATATCAAGCACTGAATTTAGTGCTCGCATGAGGCGATACGTGACTTGAGCGAAAGTGTGCACGGTGAATAAGATGTGACGTCCTTTGCAATGAGAATGAAAGTGAAAACAATGAGAGTTAGAAAAAATACAAAGGATTTTGAAAGGACTTTCCATGCTATTGTTCTGTAACTCCAAAACCTCGTTCGTGTTTTAAGCTATATAAGCGTTTAACGCTATTTTGCTATAACTTTCATCCTGAAGATGGAGTCACTAGCGAGTAGTCTTTGGTGAAAAAGTGTAGGCCGCAGCTCTAGATGCTGTCTGCTCGTCACTGAAATTGCCAGCTGCCTAACTACTTACGGACAATGATACTTTGACCATAGCTCCAATTTCGAAATCTCTGAGCGACTTTAAATCCAGGGGAATAAAAATAAATATGGAGTCAGAATCTTTATAGTTCTTTTTTCCTGAGTTATTTTGCTGGGTGACGAGCACATTATTTCCCATCTTAAAGACAGCAGGTTCCTTTTTGAAACATGGCGCCATTCACAATGGAACAATAAGCACTTCTAAAGCGCAAATTGGTCGCATTGAAGCAAAAGGGTTTCTTGTTGACTGTGCGGCAGACTCAAAGTATAATTATAATCTCAGGTCATAGAAGGCAACGTGAACCAAGGCGTGCTCGAATTTTCGTAATTTACCCCACGAATTATTGGAATAATATAGAACCATAAAGGGGATGTGCTGTTTGAATATTTCTTAAACACGAAAACTTAGTGATACTGTAGATGTTTATGAAAATCAGCCCGCATGATTCGGTTACACTGGTAAACCAATTAAAGATTACTTGGATGCTCCCTGATTACAGACCGCTCCAGGACACATGGTCCACAGTTGCGTACCTTTGTTCTGGTTATTCTCCTGTCTTCTCCAGTCTCAATAGTTGTGCGTTTATCCGAGAAGTTTTCGGTTTACCATACTTGTGTTTTCTTGTGCTGAGAAAGCTCGCCACTGTTCAACAAATTTATTTCAGCGGAAGCAAAGTATAGAGAATTAACATTAATCTTTTCTACTTCTACATGAGATTCCACAGTGATTACCTCTTCTGAACTTATGTAAAATAGGACTCTTTAACTCTGAAAAAGCCGGGAGCATTTCCAATCATAAAGCATTGAAAGTCTTCTGTTGTACGTGAACACCATTCCAACTTGGTAACGTGGTGTTTTCAAAATTTTCTGCACTATTCATTAACATAAAATGAGTATCTCACTGCCAGAATGGCAATAGGTAACACTAGTTTGACTACACTGAGATGATTTACGGTAACTTGCAACCACTGACATACGAGCATATCTATATGGAGTCTTCCGCTTAGTAAAGGAAAATTAATGCACCAAATCTTTGTAGGATTGGTATTTATCTAGCACTCTGCCTCAAATGAAGTCACTAATCTCTCATATCCACCATTTAGACTAGTTGAAAGAATTTAATAGTGTTTCTTGCTTCTGTCTTCGAAGTTTTGGGCAACACGATACATCAGTGCACTAGATAACGTTACGTGGATGAGTTTTTCATGATTCACACCTGACTCTGTCAAGCTTGCATTTGTTCAACAGGAACTTGGTTGTGACGTAAAATCAACTATAAACTTCCGGTAATTTTAGTAACATACAAGATCCTACGTGATTCGGTCAACACGTTCAGTAGCCAGGGGTAAGAACTTCATATTCAGGTATATATTCCTGTAAATACAACCTGAAGTTTGTCACACCACAAATTTGGTCTAGATTTGATTGTAAACCAAAGTAGAAGTGTTCAGATAAATTCTCTTGTCACTCATGCTAACCAGTTTCGGCTTTCTTGACAAAATTACTAAATGCGCTCTACTGGTTGTTGGCTCGATCACGCTAGGAGCTTGGTTAGCACCGCTCAACCATGACGCCACAGGAATTCGATTTTTGTAAGTTGGCATTCGTCAGAATTTAAAGAATGTTAGAATTTGGAAAAATCGAGACGCATTATCAACGGAGACTAGCTCACTATTCACGGATACAGACTTTCACATACTTGATACAGGAATGTTCATTCCACCTGCTGGAACGTTGGTTGGCCTCACTTCCTGATGTAGAACACGCAAATATATAAACACCATAGAAGCGGCAAGTCGTTTAAAAGGGAAGACTGTGTAGGATACCGAAAAAACAGTGAGTCGCAATTTTAATGACTTACGCAGAAGTAGGAATAAAGGTTGTTGAAAATAAGTTTGAAAACTGCCACTGTTCGCCTTCCAGGATGGGTTCATGTAACCCTACCTCTGCTTGGCTATGGATACTAAACAATATGGTGGCTAACCCATTTCAATGTCTGTCCGTACTGGGTGCTTGATATTTGTAGTAGGCTAGAGCTAGATTTTTCCTCACTACTGGTTTTCTTTAATTTTTTATCGAAGAGCTTTATTCAGGTAGACTGGCGTGGTATTGTGGCTTTAAAAAAAGCAATGTGATTCGGCGTTCAGTCAGTGGTGACGTAATGATGACGATGGTGATGAAACTATTCTCCAAATCTCTTGTTACCAATCACACTTTGATCATATCAGTGCATTTCTTAATATCAAATATCCAATAGTAGCATGTGAACGAGTGACAAATGTAACGACTACCGCTTGGTAAACAATTTTTACCTATGAACCGCTCAAAAACGCCACCAAAATAACCAAGCCATAATGAGTTAAACTAATTTTCACCACTTACTACTACTATTACCGTTTATTTTTGAAGAGCATGGTCACAGACATAAAAAGTGAATGCAAGCGATGAGTGCGAAAGGGTTACAGGAGAATATGAGATAAAAGAAAGAAATGTCGCATTCGAAGTCATGCCACTAACAGTTCCAGTCAGATAGGATGAATCCCAAAGTACGTAAGAATTTTGGTAAGGAAACATGCGTGTAAAGTCTAACTGAAGAAGGGACAAACAATGCTGAATGCTCTTCAAGGCGCGGTAAGCGCTAGCACAGTCAAGACTCGCACCTCAGGCAAAAAGTGTCCGTCATACTGGGTCTGGTGTGAGATACTACTTACTACTACTACTACTACTACTATCACGTCAAGTCAATTCTACCTGCGTCAGATCTATTTGGGTAAACTTAGACTATAACCTCCTGCATACCTAGTCAAAAATTCAAGTGATTCATGGTTAAAGGAAGCTCATTTGCATTCTAACGAAATTGCAGTACAGTCCAACAAGAAAATGACGGCATTCAGGAGTTGTCTGCACAACATTGTTCGGTCTAACAGTAAAGTTTACATGTATTCTTTCGGGTAAAATCTCCGGGAAAAACAATTTTATGGAGCTTAAAAGAGCGGACAAATGATTCTCGTATAGATTTTCTCATCAAAATTTCAGAGTTTTTGTCGTGGACTTTATCTGGTGTGCAACCTAATCTCCGCACTGTCTCTTTCAAAGGTACACCGATTTTCCCTGGAGAGGACGAGGCAGATCAACTGGCAAGAATAATGGAGCTAATCGGAGTTCCACCTAGAAGCATGCTGGCGGCTTCTGGAAGGGCCAACAAATTCTTTACACCTAGTGGCGAACCTCTTTATGCACTTGACCAGATAAGCGGAGCAGGTTATTTCTCCGATAACCGTAATGGGAATATCCATGCATCCCATCCTACTTCGGCGGGCAAATCACCTCGAGAAATGCGGGGATTACCAAACTCCATTGATTTATTGACGGCCCTAACAATGCATAAACGGTCGTCAGTGTGCTTGCCTGGGGAAGAAAATCTATTCCGTCAGCAGTCTCGATCGCTTGTAGGTCGTGTGGAACCGGTGGATGCGGACCTACTGGACTTTTTAAGCAGATGTTTTCAATGGATACCCAGTCACCGAATGAATCCCATTGAAGCACTCAATCATCCATGGATCACCAAGCGTCGCACTATGTCTTCGGTGGATAAGAAACTCACTCATTCTCCGCAGTTCAACTCAAACGGAAATGGAGGGCCCAATGTACCCAATGGTCTCAAGAAACTGACCAGCATAGATATACCAGACTCTGTCAAGGCAGCCTTTGGGGACACAGAAGAACTTCTTCGTAAGATGCAGAATGTTCGAATAAGGAAGGGATCGCTACCGTCAGAGGACGAAATAACACCAACTAGACGTTACAGCGTAAGTAAATCAGTTTTGTCAGTCTTTAAAAATTGGTTTTGTAAGCATGGTGTTACCTTTTGGACAAACAGCCGGTTACTTAGCAAACAACCTTGTGATTACCAAGTTTTTACGTGAAAACTGTGATTAACTTACAAAAATACCCAGCCCTTTTGGGGTAAAACCTTATTACGTTAAGTCCTCTTTAATCTGGTGAAAGCTTGATGGGTTGAGTCACTCGTCCTCCGAACTAAGCAATGAACCGATGAGTTATACGTTGCACTAGTAAGAGAATCTATCAACGATCCACCGGGAACAAAGCTTCAAACATTCTCCGTTCGATTATGAAGACAGTTGATCACAGAAGTCCTCACATTATTATACGCGTGATACCGAAAGTGTCTAGTTCTCCGGTGATGACAGCTAAATTAATCGGAAAATCATATTCTTCCTGGTCTTTCTAGAACCTTTACCAAATTATCCGCCTCCGGGCTACTTATTCACTCAATCACTCACTCACTCGTTCAAAATTCCAGTACATTTCGGCTGCCTGCCAAAAGAAAGAAATGACGGGTTTGTTTAGACCGGGTGTCCTCTGCCAGAGAGGAAATCAAATCTCAGATCAAATAAGGACATTTCTTTGGAGCAGCCCGGGCGAATAGAATTACAGAGGAGCACAGAGATGTACGGTTTACGGTTACCCTAATGTCAGTTCTCGCATATGGTTTTCTGTTACCTAATTGTAATAAGTTATGAAGAGGATTTTTAAGGATATTTTTGAGGGGATTCTCGTGAAATGCTGGTTATGCCTCAATCCTTTTTTCCACTTTCAGGACTAGGTCCTCTCCGCAATGTATGAACCATTATGATGACGACAGTTGGGGTTTTATTGAAATAGCTCTTGGTATTGACAGCAGCACTCAGTTTGTATGGTGGTGTAAAACCACTCCTATTTTGGGCTGAGGCCAACGTCTATAACTAACCACCATATGTTTATTGGCACATAAGAGACGGAGAGAATCAAATACAGCTTTTTGTCACACACAGTATCGACTGATCGGGGCGGCGGATGACTCACATCATTGATGATAAATCCGGTGGAAATACCAGTAACCACTATTTTAGTAGTAACAGAAAACCTGGATAATTTTCTACGGCCTTCTCTAAACCACTACAAACGTATTGATGATTGGGTCGTATGCGTAGATTTATCTGTTTACAAGTCGGTACATTCACTGAATTTCCATCCGGGGAGTCCGCGCGAGAGTTAACCAGCGTCAGACCACGGGTTCAAACCAGTGCAACGAGACTTGGGTGTCGATTCACCGGTGGCTAATTGCCCAGTCGGCCTGGGGGGGGGCAATTTTCCAAGTGAAATGAAAAGTCAGTTGTATGCAACATCTTTTAAATGTTGATTTAAAAAATCTCACCAAAGCAGATTTTTGTGCAACAAAAATTTGCCTTATTGTTCTCGAGTTTAAAATGGACCGAAGCGCTTGAACAGCAGTATGATGGTTTGGTTTCGAAAACCAATATTTGCCGTAAGGACAGCAACTACTGCATTGTCTGCAATGATTTACATCAATGCTTGTTTCCAGTGTCCTGGTTTTTTAGATAATTTGCATTTGGGCTGAATTCCCACTGTACATGCTCTGAAATCAAAAGCAATATTTTTCGAAATTCAGATACTCAAATTTTTCTGTGTATGGCGTTTACGGCTTAAAATGATTATCGGCTGCCTGGGAATACAATAAAAATTCAATGTACGAAGATTTGAACCGCATATTGTATTTTCACAAGAGGGAATGTTTGTCAACCAGTCCTCCTAGTATTTGTTTGAGCATATTCGCACACATTTTATTATGTAAAACGGGAAACAATGCTTTTTCCTGTTTAGATTACGGTGACAGCCCACACAGGCGGTATTCGGCTTGTTGGAAGGCTTTGAAAACTCCATTAGGAAACATATGAATCATTTTTCTGCTATTTTGCAAAGCAACCGGGATAAAATCTACGGAAGTACATTCAGAATGTATTATGAACCAAAAACTGCATTGATTCTACCTATCTGGGTTACTTGTGCAATTTTTCTGGAGTTTTGCTCATTCCATAAGTGATCATTCAAGAGGTTTTTTTTTATGAAATTCGATTGTCTAAATCCCTTTTTTTGTGGCACACCGTTTTTAAATATCCGCATGCATCTCGTAGCAACATGCGAGAATATAACAGTCACAGAACTCCCTTAGGTCATGTTACAGGGACATTACTCAAGTGGTTACCAGAAAACTTCAAAAATCCACTACCGTTTCGTCCTCTTTGATGCCCCTTTTTTTAGGTGTAATCCTGTTACAATTGCGCGGGTGGGCCGATGATTCTAAGCAGCAAGCTAGCTCTCCTTTGTTATTAAGTTTAAAGCATACTGGTGTCAATTTCCAATGCATTATATTTTTCCTACTTGAGTTATGTCGTACGTGATGCTTCAGTAAATATTGCAATTTCACACGTTACAGCAACTTTCACGAGGAGAACGAAGTTCATCGAAAGGCATTCGGCGATTTTCCTCTTGTCAGGAAACTATCCGTCATTTAATGGAACCTTTAGATAATTTGGAAGTCCCTCGTAAGTTATCCTCCAGATACTATAACCGCCCTTCTAACTCGAGAAACTACCGGGAATTTCTGAGTAATGGCGGTGACATATACCCAGACGTTCATAGTTCACCGATAAAACGCACAGAAGATGAAGTTGACAGTTATCGGAGACATCGTCCAAGACGACCATCTAACCGACAACGTGATAGTTTGCTTTTGCGAGTGGACGATTCAAGGTCAAGGCGGATAGGCGGATTGTTTGATGGATCTGCATAAGGCTGCAGCTAACTGATAATCAGTTGAATCAGTCTTTCATCAAAACTCATGCACAATGCCTTCCCCTTCTACAACTGTGACTCACCAAAAACGACAAAGCCCGTTTACTCCTTAGGCAATGGCTTCTGCCTTCCAACACACCCCATTCCTCTTCCAAATCCTTCCCGGCTGCTGGATATCCTCAAAGCTGTTTTTATATCTCTGTTGACTTGAACCCATTATGTCAAAGCGTCTTTCCACTTATTTGAAGATATAACTTGTAAATAAGTACACATTTTTGAAAAGGACTCCACCAAGCGTGTCGATAAATGTTTGACCGGACACGTGAGAATAATGTGGCAATGATTTAACTTTAGAATTTGGACAAGATATAAGGCTTCCATGTGCAAGTTTATTTTATTATATCATAATATATTCTTACCAACATGATCCTCATTGCTCCTTTAATGAGTGTCTTCATCACGGCAGAAATGTACAGTGGGTTTTTAAAGTGCATCACTTTGATGGTAATCAGACGCTGGTTAGGTATTCAGTAATGAAAACGCACACGCAAAGCTTCGTCAGGAAATTGTTTGTTTCTTACAGAATCCTCATAGTTCAGTGTGTCTGTAGGAGTAAATACCTGCATCATTGTAAAACTGACACAATCAAGGATAGCACTCTGCATTTCCACCTATCCAACTGAATCGACGGTCAAGTGATTAAAAGCCCACTTTTTTCCATAGATGAGGTCAGCGTACGGTGAGAAGTTAAAACCACTGCATAGATGTACTCTCTGCTGAAATTAGCCCTTGAGGCCCATCTTCAAGTTCAATAGCTGAGGATGGCGATTTTTCAATGGAGGCCCTTCGTATTTCACGCGTGATGCAAGACCCTCGCCAACGACAGCGATTGGGACGACGAGAACTACCGTTTTTTGGTTGTGTTACTGCAGCAATTTTCTGTCCTTCCAGGCAAAAACGATGATGATGATAGGCAAACTGAGAATTCGGTAGATTTTAGCGTTCATAAGACCGACACCGCACCATCTGACAGCGTTGTTCCATTGGGATAACCTCGACGGAAGGAGATGTTAGAATCTTTCAAACTAATTTAAGGAGGGTATCAGTTTGAACTTTATCTTATCGTATTTGGCTGAATCCATCTTTTGAGCTTATGTACTGACCGTGGGCAAATGTTTTTGATCCGAAATTCTTGACCTCAGCAGACCAAGACGTTGGTTAATCTCAGGAGGTTCTGTGTTGAAGGGTGCAAAACGTTCATCACCAAAAGGCACGTCCGGACCCAGCTGCCAAGAAAAATTCTTAAACAGAAAGCCACGATTTCCTCAGGACCACGAAGTTGATTCCACTGTATCCAAGACGGCGCACCCTGCAGGATGATCGATCTTGCTGCAAGGTGATCAATTCATGAACCTATCTGTAAAAGCACAACAGCTTCAGACTGAAATGCAATAGATCAATTAATATGAGCGATTACGCCACCCTTAGATATTAGTTGGTGAAACTGGTGGTGGGTTCCAAAAATTTTTCTACTGAATCAATAAATATTGCCATTTTGAAGGCATATAATTTCATCCTTTCGATAGAAGTAAGGACCAAAACCTGAAGCCGGCTCACCGAACAGTTCAGGGACAGTTATATCCTGGGCGGGGAGAAAACATCCAATTTCAGTCCCTCAGATCTCCCAGGGTGTGAAGAATGTTAAGGCAGTCCTAGATTTAGGCATCCCATGGCCACCGCCAGTTCATAGTAAAAACCCCAGGTGTTTCCTGGTGGCTCTTGATGCAGAATGTACTCAATGTTCTGGTACAGTGGGAACAAAGGATTTGTTACCGTTGTCCTAGGATTTATAGCAGAAGAACTCCTATATATGCACGGATACCTGCCCTTATTTTATACACGTTTGCTCGACTGAACAGGCACATTTGCATAGGAACATGGAAATTAGGTGACCAGAATAGGTAGGTATCCATTAACACCAGAAGCCGCATTCAAACATGTGATCTGTCGTTAATTTTGGATCTCAGCTGGAAGAACGTTAGGAGGGTTCATATTTAACACCAAATGAACAGTACAGATAATCGCAATAAATTTAAGCGGAAGTCTATGGGAAAAACGGTGAAAACTGTTTATGCCAAAATCGGTTGGCCTGATTGGATGATCCGGAAACTGGGAGTCTCGGCGCACGTCAGCAGATCGTAACCGACTCAACTGTGTCGTCCAATGAAACCGAATGGACCTTGGTCAATGGAAGGGTGCTTTGAAGCGTATTAGGTTTGGTAAGACAGAACCACGAACTACCAGAATTCCGTAAACGAAACGGTCCTGTCTTCCTATCGTATATGTGTTCAGATATCAATATACCGCCACAGCCAAATGCTGAAGGGGAATTTTCGAATGACCCAGTCACAGGATTTACGAATACGGCGTCCGTCTCGTTTCATTCACAAGTACGATCTGGTGAGTCAGCGTGAACTCAAGCCCATGATGTCTTTAGACTAATCGTACATGTTCACCAATGTGTTACTCAAATAAAACATTCATTATCATTGTAAAAGTTCAAAAAGCAAGATAGGCTCGAATATTCCTATTGTTTATCCGGAGAATTATTTTCGCGGTAAAAACGCGATGTGCATCTTCAGTCCAAAGGAAAGTTGTACCAAACGTTGGACAGTGCTGCAGTGGGATCTCCAGCAGGCCTACTCTTCATGCAACAGGTTTGAGATGCATGTTCATGATCACGCATTTCCACCGGCGATACACAGACGTTGTTTATGGAATTTATAAGGTCATTAGAGACTTCAAAATACTGTAATCAAGCACGCCGGCTTTTCGTCTTGAAAGCAACAGTAATGCTTTCACTCTTTTCCCTTCGTTTTTTTCAGTTCCTGGACGTATATTTGCTAAAAGCAATTCGTTGGCCAAAATGAACTTTTGGTTATCCGGAAAATGGCTTAGGCAGAGCAACATATTACCCTAGTCGAATTTTTCCACAGAAACCTGAACAAAATGTCTTACTTGCAGGGAGGAACAAATCTGCTCGGAGGAAGAAAGAGGCTAAACTGTAGTAGTTGGAAAACGTAATTTGTGACTTTGTTTACAAATGTAGGCGGGTGTTACAGGGAGAGAAAAACTGTTTTCATAAATTATCCATCTGAAGATAATCCGAATTGACCTTCAAATCACATAATTCGGCAAAGCCTTCCGGCCACCCAACTCAAATGATGGTTTGCAAATAATCCACCAATAAGTCTAGCTGCCAGCCCACACTCAAGCCAAGGTAGCCTGCTCCCTCAATGGCTCACGTCATTGCAGTTTATACAAGAGAATAAAGAATTTAAACTCGTAGTAGATGGAAACTCGCTCTAAGAGGTCTACTACAAATACGATGGTCGTTTATTTGTCTGACATGAATCGTATGATCAATTCTAACATACTAACGTACCAAGCACCAATGTATCTAACAAGACCCGTTCAAAATCAGTCTGGCCACAGCTAAGTTAACCGCGATTCGATCTCATGCTCTGGAACTCCAATGATCCTCTCAGGTGATAGGGACTCTCGGGTCAACCGAAACTGTTAAAAACAGTTGTCAGACTTTTACTCGTAGCCTTCAAATCACCTTTAATCTGTTTGCCTTTACTGCCCATTTTTTGCATCATTCCTTAATATGCGTTAAAAAGAATCCAAATCACCTTTAATCTGTTCGCCTTTACTGCCCATTTTTTTCATCATTCCTTAATATGCGTTAAAAAGAATAATGGTTCTTAACTGCACTAATTTGCTCCAGTTTATGTTCTGATAGTCCTTTTCTGTTTGATTTGGTTGTGAATATCATATCAGTTGCAGGAATCATTCGTTCTGCCTCTTCCACTTGAAATTGAATTAAACTTATTTCCGCTATGTAAGGCTCTGAGTTGATTGTGTGCAAATATTTCCTCACGAGAGTATCTGAACATCCATTTATGTTGGGGGAAATTGTGTGGCTAAGTTTTTATAATATTATGTTATATGTATACGTATGTTTATATATGTGTATTTATGTATATTTGTATATATATGTAAGTTATATGTCTATTAATATGTGCTTTGAGCCGGAAAATTTGACGAAGTTACTCACACCACAAAATCGATTAGAACACTAGCGCACATTCACTACGCACCCACCATACTGCCTTTACTGGAGAAGAAACGCTTGCAACAAAATTACCCGGTTCTGGAAATTATTTCTCAAGTATTCTGACCAGGATTCAAATGCGCTAGAATTTTGGAATCACGCTTACTAGCGGTCGCGGTTAAACGGATCTTAAAAGCCCCTGAAATGAAAGAATTATGTTTGTGAGGATCATCTCGTTGATTGGCTCATCTGAGTTTTAACAAACAGACAAGCCAATCCTAGTTTTTTTCCTAGTACTTCTCGAAAAACAATCCTAGTTTTGTTCAAGAATGTTTCGGGTTTATACCCTTAGGGCGATCATGGACGAGGTGCTATGGTTTCATCAAGTTTATGTTATGCATTGGACACGTTTAATACATCATCCAGAATAATATTGTTCCCAAAACTGTTATAAATGGTCTAGGCGGCGAACTTCCTGTTGTCTCACGTAACGTGATTTATGTGATCCACACAATTTATGTCTTTAAGAAAGCCCTAAAAAATAGAACATTTATTCATCATCCTCATCACCACTAACAGCAACACCAAACGGGAACACTGTGGCTCCACTGCTTACAACCATCTTGGTTCATTTCTATAAGGTCTTCTAATGGAACCAATGAGCAAACGGGCTACGGAGGGAGAGCTACGGCTAACCTGCAACAAGCACCTGAGGTATCTAAACCTGCAGCTCTCAGTCAGACAACCTGGAAAGAAAGTGAAGGCATGAACGCCACTGATATCAGTTAACCACCGTGTCGTTCACTGTCTTCAGCCGAGCAAACTTAGAGTAACAGGGACCTCCTCCGGGATGCGAACAGAAACAGCAGCACCCAAAATTTCCGGAATATTTCTCATCCCCGTAGGATGTCAAATAACAGAGTTATAATCACGCTCACTCAATTTTCCTGTAAATAAAGGCTGTCATTGGAGTACCGTTGTGCGCGAAGCATATACTGATGATTACTTGATTTGGTTGATTTAGTGCACGCACCATAGTCTCTTCAGGAAGTAGTAAGCCAGCAATGATATTCATGGGAGAGTATACCACACAACGGAGGAGCTTACGACGGAGCAGTCTTCCTTGAGATTAAAGGACAAAGCTGGAAGAATCTTTCCCAGAAACGTGACCTAAATACATTTTATTAAGGAACGAAAGTGATTTGTATTTAATCAAAAGACGAGACATAGCTAGTACGACTCGCAGGTCCCACAATTATTCCAGTTTTTTTTACCTCAGATGTATGGGCAACGCATTCATGTCGGAATTTCAATCAAAATATTCAAAAATTTGAAAAGTTCATTTGTTAACCAAAAAGTAAAATGAATGGTTGAAATTAGTAAAGTTCCCTGACGCCGGACCAGAATTTGTGTCTATTTCTTGTTTTTCCCCGCCGCTCACCTTTGGTGGCGATGTGGTTATTTCAAGTACAAGTCTTTTTGCTGGGGCTGAGATTGTATGTCCTGTCACGTAACTTATCCATTATTTACAACACGGCTCAAAAAAGTATTGAATCGCTTTTCCAGATTTTGATAAGTATAGAGAGTGTTAAATTCCACAGTAAAGAATGGGGCAGGGGAAGTAAACATTTGTCACTTATAACGTCAGTAGTCTATGTCAACTAAGCTGAGGGCAAGAGTTAGATCCGAATCCGAAGAGTCGGTTAGTTATTTACCCATATTTGTCCAATCAGACGTTGCGCATCTTGAACTCCAGTCCTTCTAGTCAACGGCATACAAAAAATGGTGTGCAGATATTTGTGTCGATCATACATAGGCAAAGGATAAAACAAGCTAACTTTAGATATCCCCGACTGTTCACCGCATTTTGAATCTTTTTACCTCAACAGTTTTAGAGAGAATGCCCAAAGGAACTAGCAAATGACGGGTGGAACCTTCGGTGCGTGGTCGTCAGAAAAGATACATTAACTTGACCTTGTCAACTCACGTATACTGAACTAAAGTTGACAGAACCAGATGAAAAACTCGTTAGCCGACTGATATTAATGATGACGTTTTGGAAAGTCTAGTAATGGTCAAATTTTGTAGTGTATTCGGCCGATTCATTTTCATAACTTTATCATTCGGATTTATCGGCGGATTTCAGGATGTGGGAGTTGTATCGCAGTCTTATCATTCATCAGATTGGACAAATTAAGAAGGTAATACATTTTCCCATATTCGTTACTGGCTACTTTGAATATTTTGGAGTTGATAACCACAGGTTCAACACTCATCCTCCTCCACAAGATATGGGCTTATGCTTAGGTGCTCTTCCGCTCTTCTGTGATTTGGACACACCCTGCATTACTGTCTGTTGCTCATCCATGTTGCTAAGCTAATTCAGTCTGGCGTTTCCAGAACTAGTCTTTGTGGATCGCGCTTCACATAGTTGACGTTATGTATGCCGATCTTGAATAGCCGGTCAAAACGATTAGAAAACACATTAATTCTAATGGATATGTGGACTTTTGCAGCGTACAGACGCAGATCCCTTAGAAAGATTGGGCTTTTAGGTCACCAACGCACTCACCGATCAACCTAATAAACGTGACATTATGGAATCCAAGATGACAACCTCAGTAATTGTAGAACCAATTATAAACCATCACGTCGTCTGCTGCAATCCTGAGGGAGTGTTTGTGCACGACTCCCGTTAATACGTACATGATGCCATACTGGATCATGTGCGGTATGACAGTAAAACTTGAAGCAGTTGGGGGATGACGTTAGCACCTTGATGGCAGGCAAATAACTGGTGGTGGAGCCAACTGTTACGTCAGCATGGTTAGGCCGGCTGACAGCTTGTTGCCAGTCTCTGTGAATTCGCTCGCTGATCTGATTTCTCTGGGTTCACACCGGCCCAAGTGCTTACACACAGCGTCACATTTGGCTCCCTCCTATGCGCAGGCCGCATAATTTGGCCACTGGCGACCCGGTCCAGATTCCAGCTATTTAGCAGTTTTGTCTAGCAGAGGCTTCCCATAAGTAACAGCTCCGGTAAGTTTTTTGTTCCAGCGTGCCTTTCCCGTTGATTTTGCCTGAAATCGGAGTTCGGATCTTCCCCGAAGTAGCAGCTTTGCACCGGATTTTCAATCACTACAGCAGCCTAAGGTATTTCTAGTGATTCTGATACAGTCACGTCGACAAACGCTTTGGTGCATTCACATTTCGGCGGGGTCAATATGTACTCAATCTACTGTTAGATGAATATTCCACCAGACCATTCACTTACACCGTTCTAATTAGCAAATGTGCACTAGATCCGATTTTAACTCAAACCATCTTTGTGTAGTATGCTAGTACATGCTACCTACTAGCGCCATCGTTTCGCTCTCGTGTGTTCCCTTAAGTTAATCAGATTAGCACTCATCCAAGAAGTGAATGACTGTAGAGATTCAGACAGTTTGATGGGAATGCGTCTAACAATATGCAGAAGACAAGAAGCGGAAAGTAACGGTGCTTAAAGTTGGATGGTTCAAAGGAAGAACAATCACTTTTAATGTTAACCGTTACCTAGGTATATTCCTCAAAACAGGAAATAATATTCATAGACATCACAACCACTCATTGGCATATCAACTTGGCTTCTACAGGAGACCCAACTGAATCTCTTGTTGATGTTGTTCTTCTTCAGACCACCTCATTTTTCAATTTGTGCGATGTTCGAGTTGAATAATATGCTACTCTTAAACTAACTGAAAACACTTCGACACACCACAGCCGGTTTCACCCTTCTACTTCTGGCCCATCAAGCAGGTGGATAGGTGCAGTCACCGAGTTTCCGTCCCCGAGTCCCAACCTTACGTTCCGCTTGCACGAAATTAAAAAAATGCACTCATTTACATACCTTATTAGTAACGCGCTACGTTTCAAAACCATTTGTTTAATTGATTTTTAAACTGCACGCTTCAGTTAACCATGGGTGCTCCAGCCAGTCGTTAAGCATGCTGATCAATTCTGTCAATCTAATCGATTAATTGCTCGCCAACCAAATGAGTTTAGTCATATTCACACACTTCTTGCTATCTGTGATACTTGGTCGTGGAAAACCTACATAAAATGACTGCATCCAATTGTTTTCTAATTTCATCTGTCTTGAAAACGCATGTAAAACTACACCGTGTGAGTTCAGTAGGCTTTCTCGACTTTAGCGCCAAATTAAAAAATGTTCAGCTAGTTCCAAAGCGACCGTGATGATAACTGTAATATGCGCGCATCGGGGGACAGTGATTCTCCGAAGGCAGGTGTTCACTACGATTTCTGTGTGTGGAAAACAGAAAGAAACCTCATGAGCCCAAGCTCAGTAAGCAGGGTTGTGCATCACCAACATTTACATACAAATCAATCAACCTGGCAAGCACCGTATAATACACCTGACTGGGAAGTGCTGATCGATCGACACAACCAACATATCTTGTGGGTCGTTGTTCGAGGCGTCGGGTTTTCCACTTACATCACTCAATCGCGAACATGTTCACTTGTTCAGACGTAAAAATTCAGATGTCCAGCTTTAGCAAGTCAGACATGGGAAGTTCAAACCCGGCACAACCAAGGATATACACATCCTATTCGTTTAATAAGAGCGAAAATCGAGTCCAGGGCTTCTTCCCTTTAGTCTGGACTCATTAGAATGACTGCGCCAGTACAGGAGGAAGACTGTTCAACCGAGAGTGGTGAGAGCACTGAAATAATACATGTTGTTAGAAAGGAAAACGGAGAAGTTTTTGAAATGGACAAAGATCGCCGTCACCGTACGGTTTTTTGACGGACTGAATGGTGTCCAGTGTCTGGTGGTGACCAGAATCTCAATAGCTCCTGTTCATACGGGGCGATCGGACCAACGGAAAGTTTAAAATCCTCGAACAGATTCTACCTGATGGAAAATTACAGCACTAATCAGCCGGCTGTTAGATGTAGATGTGGGCTATATAACTCATTTAATACAACCTACACAGGTAATTTACTTGACTAAGTTAACTGCGGTTACGGAGCTGCTGAGAAGAGCAGAACTAGAGAGCAATAGAGTCGGACGGCGTACACGCTGGTCTACCCAACCGGGAGAAGCTTTTAACTGAAGAACGAGCTATTGTATTTTCTGTACACCATCTAAGGGTTATAATGTATCTCTGCCTCTTCCCGTAGATGAGAGGGTTTGGAAGGGGTCCTCTTCCAATACAGTGGCATACCATGTTGACGTGTGATAAAAAGGTATTCACAAAAAAGATTTCATGAGCAATTTAGTACCACTGGTTCCCAACCACATCCTCGGATATTGTAAACGTGCCAAGTTCTGATATTCTTACTCCGCCAAGAATTGATTTGCTGCAACTGGGGAAGTGAAAGAACCCATATTGTTCCCGACCGCTTATTTGTAAGATGTCGGAAACTTCCGTTCTCCAACATTTTCACCTCATGCAGAATCACCAACATATCCATAGAATGTTCACCGCTCTCTGAAGTGATCAATTTATCAAGGTTTCCCAAACTCTTTGAATGGTCAGGCGGGATCAACTACAGATAGTGTTCAGTGTTTAAAAATGATGGGATTTAACGTGTAGCTTGTCGTCCTCACGCAGGCAAACGGCAGATATGATACATGTTTATTTCAACCATGTAGTGTGGAACATACTCATTCACCTGTTGAGAAACAAGTGGCCAGCGACTCATGCATTGTTTATTAGGGTTGTGTAGTGAAACATCTCATCACAAATTACATGGAACCAGAATGATGGGAAATTGTAATCCTCCCTTTTGCGCTGCAATGGTTGAGAGAAATACTGTCAAGCGTCGAAAAACATACCTAGTGCAACCCACGTTGACAAATGAACAGAACTCAAGGTTTCGTGTGATTTGACTAGGTTTTAGTTCAGCCACAATTTTACATTGCCGACCTTTGTAAAAACACAGTTGTGGACGTAGTTTTATCAAAATCCTACAACCGCCAGATCATCTTCATAATTATTCTGATTCTCGTGACATTTCATTCGTGAGTCTTCTCATAGATGCAAAGTGCCTTACAACGCTGGATCGTGTTCATAAGTACAGTTGTGTGATATGATTCATGTCCGAAGATGAAATGGACCACATATACCGGAGATGTGAATGACAGACTTCATTTACGTATCAAGAAAGGATAAGGTCATACAAAGCTGGCTAAATTAACATTTCCGTTAGTGCCTGTCTATAGTTTTACGGAATACATTGGCGATATTTGGAGCGAGAGGCATCGGTAAGCATACGAATACCAGTAGCTAAATGTCCTTGGACGTGCACTCTACTCACTTCGATCTTGGCTGTTGGAGAAGCCATCAATGGACTCATTTCTATCCCTCTTCATCCTTCGAACATTTGTTCACAACAACGGCTGCATATCTGGAGGAGTTGAACTACGAACCGAATTTAAATGGCATTCAGAAGGATGTCAGAGTGAAACTTAACTTGTCCCCTCGTTTGACGCTCATTTCCGAATGCATTAACTTGTTGCCAGATAGCCTGACCCAGGTCTAAACTACTTCATCGATGGAATTAACTTAGCCATTTGAATGAATATGCTTATGGAGACCTCACATATGTCTGTTCCAGGTGATTCCTTCTGAGCAAAAAGTCACTGGTTGTGCCTGAATCAAAACAATTGTCTCGTGAGACAGTGGAATGCCCATCATGTCAAACAGTTGGTTTTGAAGGGTTCAGTTGCTCGTATTTACGTAACCAAAATCCCCGTTTCAACACAAAAAGTTACCGAACGTTTTCCGTGACCCAGGAGTCATAGTTTGAAGAAACCCGAGCAGCTAACAGTTCCTAATCTCTAGGCTGTTAGGCTCACGTTATGGACAGCCTCCGAAGACGACCTGAGGTGTATGACACAGATAGGATACACTTAAATGCTCGGGAGGATACAACAAAATGTTTAATTTTCCAACGACACTGTAGTCATTTTGCCATCTTAAATAGCCTTGCTCAAGTTGGCCGATGTTCTCCACCGTATCCTAGGCCGTGCTGAATGGTGGGGTTCGTATCTTTGGAAGAGAGATAGTCCGAATGTCGCAAGCCATTACAATCTTGCACCTAGGTTATTACAGACCAGGTAATAGTTTCATACATCGGTTGCATCAAAACGTTAATCTCAGTGATAAACCGAGGTGCTAGTAACGACCGTCGTTAAACCCACATACATTAGGTAGCCATTAGGTAGCCCCCATTCAAATGTTACTTGTCATTGCAGCGAAGGCGCATTAGAGGTAACCAGTTCAGCGTTAGATGTTGGTCGCCTTATGTTACTACTAAAAGCGGGTGCACTGTTTTGAGTTGCAGCAAAACATACTGACCTCCTACAGGGAGGAAATCCTCGTTCAACAGGACGGGCACGGTTAAAGTTTTGTAGCAACTGGAGAATCCTATCATTCTGTCTAGTTTTTTGGGGTTCGGGCACGTGTTATTATAATTTCGATGTGAATCAAGTCTCCAAGTTCATGTTAGGAACTTGACGTTAAAACCTTTCTTTCGTCTAAGGAAATGAAAGAATGAAATTCTGTACACTTACTAGTGAGTGTCAGCCCCATGTCTGGCTTTTCGGTCCTTTTATAGTGGTCGGCTTGTACGGAAATATCAAGTGTCTTATGTGAACTTCAAACGTGTAAGTGTTAGGCGTGTATAAACAATAAAAATCATTTTCAAGCTATTTATCTGATAGTTTCAGACGACAGCCGCAAACTTTCGACGTTTGGACCACATAAAATTTCCTTCTCAGTTTTAAACCCGAATTTTTGTGTTGCCGTGCTAAGAAATTATAGATGTAATTCTTTTTTCAGCGCGGCGTATGTTGATCAGACAATTATTCATTTTCTTGTGTGAGGACATAAGGCGAGTCTCTTTCAGATACACAGTCGGCCAAGGTTGGTCTTCTTGGGCTCTTCATAATATCTTCAATCAACTGAGTGCTGACATATGTATGCATCCCCGCAGTTCCAGAAACCGAACATCCAACAGCAAAACTGTATGAGGGAGTTTCTTCTCGGAGAGAAAGAACAAACTTCTGTCACGGCAGGTGTCCTTGTCGCGCCTTACCTTTCGTCAGGCTGTTGCTAGCACATTCAGTAAGCCACGAAGGTAACGTGAAATCCCGGAGCAGGGGCAGCAACAGAAGTTGCTTTGATATGGTGCCACGCGATGACCTTGGCGAGCCGTTCAGTGAAAAAGAACGACGATGACGTGACTGCCCTTGAAGAACTGACGACAAACTGACATCATGTAGTACAGTAGGTTTGGATGTCACCGAACAATGTAGCGCGGAGCGAAAGATAAAATTGACAGCTGTGAAGTGATTCCTGGATATCCTCATCACATCCAGTGACTTGGTGTTTACGACACAACTGACGGTCGATTAGGGTCGTATGCCACAGGGGACACTAGGAGCAGGTGTGACCAAGACGAGTTTCAAACGGTTGACAGCAGCGAGGGCCTCGATAAAAGAAAATTATTTGACCTGAGATCGATAAAAGCATTGAAAATATCAGGCGTGATAAAAATGTTTTACCGCGTAATGAATACCAAGTAATAAGAACATTGTTGTGGCGGCATAACGCTCCGCTGGTTTTGGCTGGTTTTGTCCAGCCCGCTTAAAAGGTGATGGTTGACCAACTTACCCAACACGTCAGTGACGGACAGCTAGAATGGAATATCCGTACGTCATTAGGGTAAACCAAAGCCCACAGCGAGGCTGACGGTCAATAAGTGTATGAAAATCTACCCTCGGAAATTTTCTCAGCAGGGCAAACGTGAGAATGATTGAACTAAAACCAGGTAGCTGAATGCAGTATCCTCTCAGCTTTTGTTGGAAAGATTCAACTTCGTTCCCTAACAGAGCCTTAACTTTTGGGGTAAAAGTGGACGCGAGTAGCTGAGAGCTCACTAATGCACAATTCATAAAATCAAGCAATCTAAGCTTAGCTTCTTCGAGCGCGGCACAAGCATATATCGACAGCGAACGCTCTCATAGTTATACTAATAAGGCTAAAGTGTATCGGTCACAAGCAAGAAATTAATGGCTGCGCAATTGTAATGAGTGACATAATATCAGTTTACAATTTTCAGGGATGAATTTGCAGGGCCTCGCCCAGAAATCATTTCCGGCTCGCTTACTTTAATCCCCTAATACTGATCTTCGTTACACGTATCGCGTTCTCCTCAACGCCGCCTCGTTCTCCTCTTGCATGAAACAACGAGCTCTCTGAAGACAAGATTCGGTCAAAATAAGAATCCGTGTGCTTCGCTGTGCGAATTGAGTGGACAAACCAGCAGGTAAAATGCCGGACTATAAACAAGGTAGGTATCAAGTATGAAGTCGCATGAGTGAAGGAAGCTCTATTCAAATTGCCGTTTCAAAAACAAGATGATTCGATACAAGAGAAAAAATTATTGGTATTGGACATTTGCACCAGATTTGCAAGTATTCCGTTCGGCAAAGTTAACCAGTCAACTTCTGAGAGTGTGCCAATCAAAACAACTTTTGCTCTGCACTTCTTGTTTGGTGGCAAACAGTTCAAATCAGAATTTTTTGGATTGAATAAACGAGACCTTGTTCCGCAGTTCCCTTGGGAGTCCCAAATCTCATCCAGTATAAAGATCCCTGATACTTGTAGCTATTCCTATGGCAACACAGTTGAAAAATATGACCTTCGAAACCCTATTAATTTTGGCGGCTCTATCACTGCTGAGGTATAAAACCGCTCGAAGTCTACCGGACTGTAAACGTAATGCGTTAACATTATTCAGCTACTGAAAAATATCCACACCCATGTTGCTTAAATTGCCGGGGGACTACACAAGTATTTTGGGACACTCAAAGAGAATGTCCCAAAACAATTAGGATACTGAACCGATTGTAATCTTGAATGATGCGATATAATGCTTGTCCAAGCGAGATGACCTTGAGATGTAAATAATCTCCGCAAAAGTTTCAACGCCAACCAAAGCTAAGCAAAACGAGGAGAAGCTGTGCCTGAACGCTTTTGAGCACCATAACTCCCGGTCAAGAATATATTTTAATGTTTTTAGTCTATTAAATTTTATGGAATTGAATTCTGCTTAGAACCAACGTTCTTGAATTAGCATAACGTTTTTCGAAATCATATTATAAAGGAGACAATGTATGAAAACGGTTCCGTAAACAATTTGTTGAGATTTACGGTTTCAAACTCCGGAACTGTCCGCAATAAATGTATGTTCCTCGTCATGCGAAGCTTTTTTCAACTACAGGCAGAGGCTAAAATATGCCAATGAAATGATAGCATATAAGAACGTCATCAAGATATACCAAACGCATCCCTTCTGAACTAGTTAGAAAAATAAGTAGCCATTTTAGCTACTGCATGTGGTACGTCCATGCAAAAACTGAAATCCAGGATTCCAGTGATGAAAATTAACTGTGAGCTCGAAATGGCGTAAGGTAAAATTACTATCCTTAACTCCATGATTAATCAGGAGAAAAAATCTCTTTTCCAATGATCTTGAAGGCAGCTGTACGAACTATGTGGATGCACTGAACACAAGTTGCCCTCACTGCCGTTTGACCTTTTCTGAGTTTGCATTAAATATAAACCACGAAAATCTGTCCGGTATCGCACTACCGAGAGTACATCACAGTCTCAGCCATTTCGGATACCGCTGCCAAGAACTGAGCAAATAACTGAGCAACCAGTCTTCTCTACTGGAGTTTTAAGCCAGCCTTTGAAATCAAGACAAAGACCGATATCTAAACCATATTTGCCACTACTGCCACCCAAAGTCATCGGAAGATTAGCTCTATTATCTAACAAGCATTTTTGACAGTATGCCTCCAGTTTTTATGATAACGAATCGCTTTTCACTGATATTTAGTCTGAAAACTTGAAGACTGGTTTTTGATTCCACGAAATTCTACTGAAACTTATTGTCTCTGACAGGCAGCTTTGCGGCCATATACTCGAGCACTTGGAATGACGGGTTCATTTTCACGATGAAACCATATAGATAGCAGCCCCAAGGATCAGAAATTCGTATCATGCCTGGTTACTTTGAAAGTGGGTCTGAGTGATCATTGACATTGTTTGACAAGCAAGTTAATTTCAGATTTTGCACGTAATAATTTTGTGTAAATGATGGGGATAGTAGGGTGGCCGGCAGTCATCGAAATTCCAGATTGCAGAACAATCTGTTACTCTACGCGTATTTTCACTGAGGCTTACAGTTTGATAGCTAGAATACAAATGATGCGCGACGACACAAAATAACTAACGATCCTTGGGTGCATTTGTAAACGGTACGTGCTTATGGTTTAAAAACCTCTGTATGCTCTGTGGTCCCCAAACGGGCCGGATTAGACAAATCTAAGTGGAACATTTTCATAGGGTTACTGCACTTTTGGATTGCTGCCATCTCATAGTCTGGGTAGAACGCAGTTGAGCTGAGATAGCCGGTGAGTTCTGTCCCGAAATTCTCGTTGGGCACTCAAGTTTCAACATGCCAAAACTAAAAACAGAAATTCCAGGCCGAGCTTTAATGGCACATGAATTCTTCAATCTAGTATGGCAATGTTTAGTTGGACTATTTCCCCCGAGGGGCGAATCATTCTGAAACTTTATGATTGTTTGCATTACTTTGGGGATTATTCCAGTTGTCACCGGATGAGTACTAACTCACGTGGCTTATTGTGAGCTTGGCGCCAAAAGATACAATACTTTGCACTCGAAGAATCACCACACAATGATCTTCTATGCAGTAGAATGAAATGAATACTTCTATCTTTGAAGTTGTATGGGTGTGCTTGACCAAACGTGGTATCACTACCGTGAAGTTTGCTTCAAGCGAGGTTGAAGAGACTCTGGCGTAAAGCAGATTATCTCTGGATGATTTATTGCTTCAAAATGGTTTCTAACTTGGGAACTGTGACACATGGTGGTATGCATAGATAGCCATTGCTTTTTGTGAAAAATATTACAAGATCCGTCTGTGTATGTTCACCATTGTTTTGTGTAAGTGAAACCTGCGTTACATAATAAGGGATAACCGATTTATTTTCTGGAATATACCGACATGTGATCAATATAGTAAACAAGTTCATTCGAAAAATAAGCCAGTCAAATTAAGTTACGTGGATACAGTTCTGGATATTAGGGGTCTTGTGACGTACATGTATGAAGAGGTCGGATAACTCCCATCGCATTCTGAAGGAACTTTCCTTTATGTCAGTGGTTGGTGTTTCAGCTCATTCACGTTGTATACGGCAGTATCCGACGTGCACACTTGGATCTTTGGCTGTTCTCAACTACGGAAACACCTATGAAAAATAGTCCCTAATTACCATTATTTATTCCGTAAGTCACAATTTAGACGCTGCTACAATGGATAACTGACAAGGGCAACAAACGTTTGGTTCTACTTAAGAAAAACGCTTTTTTCCATTTAGGAAAAATAGGATTTCATTTTGCATACCTGTGTAATACAGTGGTTATTAATGTTTAGCGATGAAAGGATGATGATAACAAAAAAGGATGAATGCGATCAAACTGAGAGCTTTTCGGCTTAACAAACCAGAGTTTCAAATTTGGCTGTGAATTTGTCTTCCTGCGGTTGAAGGATAGACAGGAAACACTACCCCCTTTAACTGGTGTCTTTAATTAGGTCTCCGCAAAAAAAGACCATCAAGTCTAATCTCAGGCCCCCATTGAAAAATTCTCTTCTGATATTCTCTTTTGCCTAGTTTGAAAGAAGATTTCGTGCCAGCCAGAACTTCCCGGTTGAGTTTGCCCCTTCTTAGCTAGTGATCAATGACGCTGCTAGCTTGGTAGGTTCTGATGGATCTGTAAGGTTTCAAAATAGTTGATGGTTGCAAAAGTGCGCTCCGGATGGATGCTGTTTCCCACGTTAACTTATGTTCAAAATGTTTTCACTCGTTTTATACCAACTAAACAGTGACCATGTAACGAATTTCGAGATCGCCCTACAATTGACTGATGCTTGCCACCCATAGCGTGCAGTTAAACTACCAGTGTATATAACCTGCATCCAAACGGCAGATTGCGATGTTCATAAACGTATCCAGCATTTTAGATCGCCAGATATTTGCAAGGGAGGAAGCTTGTCAAATGGTCCTACGATATGGGGCTTTTGATCCGTACGCGTTAGCTAAAAACATAAACCTATAGGACGCAGTACAGTTGAAGAACTAAACCGGGGTTTTTCAAGCACAAACAAGCCACGTACTCGCCAGATAAATGGAACATTGATACCAAAGTTCGGGATCCACCTCTGTAGGTAGGTTGAAATTTCAACGTAATGTATACAAAGCGATGCGCTTGTTGACTTTCCAGTTTCCACCTTGCTAATTTTCAGTCACTACAAGCTATAACACATCGTTAGTTAGAGCGAATACAGTTTGTTCAACTAGAACCAACAGATGCGAAAAAAACGGTTTGTTTCTAAACGTATGGCTATTAAGCCTAGCAAACACCAACGCTGCGTTTAGGAATTCTTTTTACGGGAGTACCGCACCTGTGCTTATTTCGAACGCATACCAAGACAGGTGCCTTGCACTCAAAAAATGCCTTAATCTTCACATGCTAGGAGGACAATTCATTCGCACATGATGCTCGCATTCCTAACCAGAAATAACCTAAGCAAATGGGTTCAGAGGAAATCAGGCTACCTGGTCAGAGGCAGTTGACATAAACAAAGTGTCCGAGAGCAAGATACCAACCAATCTGGCCTGTCAACCAGTGCGTGTAAGTGGACCAGCAGAATATACACGATAGTGCAGTTTTTCCAAGATTGTCTATGAAAACTCTCATCACAAGATCATTTAATTGCATGTCGCGAAAACGGCAGTGTTATTATTCGGAAAAGACACCCGTGTTGCATTTCGATCCAAACTGTTGACGAGATCTTATTTTGGGGCTTCAATATATCTGAGGAACTGGTCGTGAAGTCCAGTAACTTTGCTGGTTTGGGAGTATACAGCGGTAAACTCAAAAGCAGAAAATGCATGACATTCCATCTATGGCGCACTGTTGCTTAAATTACCCCCAAGTCAATTACGATCTGTCTTAAATTAAATCAATTACTCAAATATCGCTGCCGGTTCAAACTTCATAACCCGGCTTTATCGACCTTGCTCCGATGACAGGTTTGCAAACAATGTCGCCTCGAATAAAGGAGGTTCCGGGTGTAGATCCCAAACGCCAACAAAGATGTCCCCTGCTGTTTAACCTACGTATCACCTAAACTCCAGTGCAATGATCTTTTGATTAGTGTGGACTGACGGAAATGTTTGCGCCAAAACAATATGATGACATCAGTATGAGTCGTTTGGATGCGAACTTGACTCTCCTCCCCAACTCATTACACAGAAATAAAACTAACTACCCAAACTAGCGCCCGTGAATAATAAGAGGTGATAGTTAATGATTAGATGGCGGAGGACTTTACTGCACATTCGCGCAGGAGGTTTTAACCTCTCGACAATTTACAGTAAGAACCTCCGGCTTACGACAACATTTCAGGTATTCAGTGCGCACATAAACAGCTTTGCTTAGGCTTAGCCAACGTCATTACCAAGATGAGTGCCATGACGTAACTGGTGGTGTGCTGTGACGCGAGAGAAGCCATACAAGTAAACAACTATATTCTTTTCGGCAAGTATAATTCTTGTTGCTATCAAAGTTCAGTACTTCGTGACTGGCACTGTATATACTGTAGTCGTTTCCCTCGGTTGGCTTCAAAATCTCCATTTGAATAGAGAATCCTATAAATGTTGCTATCTACGAATTGGAACTAATACCGACCCCACGACAGAAAGACATTTGAATATACAGAATTACTGAATTGAACAGTTGGCTGAACCGAGTGAGTGATTACCGGTTTGATTAACCCGAACATAGACAGGGTAATTACACAGCTGATCAGCCGCTTGTGGCCGAACGGTTTACCGTATACTCTCGACATTCTAGCCGTCTGCCTACTATCATCCTAATGAGTAAAGGTTGGATGTGGTAAATAGACATACCGCAAGTTAATCGAATGTGAAGAACCATATGACAACAATCGTTTCCGAATATCCAAACCACAAGAATTCATTTTAATGTCCATCAAGTCGGAACTTCTCTAATGTGTGATTGCAGTTCACTGCTCTCATAAAAAGTATATTGCTCTAACGAACGTATGACAACTGAGGCGTGTATTCTACGATCTGAACCCTTTGCTCCTCAAATCAAGGCCTCCATGTAAGAACCGAATTAATATAAAAGAAGGAATTGAGCTAATTAATGCACTTGATCCTTCCCTTGAAAAAAATTAAAATGCGTACATCAACCATGGGTGGAGCCGATTACGAATAACTTCATATCATACCCATTTTAGTATCCAGAACAAACGGATATTAGCTGATCAGATGTTCGCGGTGGTCACAAATTGACCCACTATGTCATACTTACATGAATGTCTACATATATATATATATATATATATATATGTACACCCATAAAATAAAACTATAACCAGCTAGTTAGGTGCTCCTGTCAAATCGAGATGTACCTATTTAGAGGCCAACCATGCTGAAGTGTCCCAGCTACACTTGTATTCTTGCTTTATGGCCTCAGATATCTCCAGGTTGTGTGCATACTACGGATATGGAAAAAGGCCTTGCAAACCCATAGGTTAAACTAAAAGCTTTAATTGTATCTGTCTTATGGGCTGTGACCATAAAATGAGAAAATTTTCAAAGCTTATATATTCCGATTTTTATGATCCTAATCCATGGAGAAAAGTCGTGTCGTACGGCGACGCAGGGCGTGTGATAAACGCACCCGCATTGGCAAACTACAATGAACGAGGTTAACAGTGACATCTTATGCGCCTCTTTAATGGTGGTCTCAACGACACTATCTAGTTACCATCCCAAAAACCCTGTTGGGAATCCTCTCTGAACAGTGAGCGTTGGATGTCTTCCAGTTCGTTGTCAGTCTCAGTATTTATGGAATGTACTGTGTGATATTTCTATAAATAAGTAGGTTTGTGTACTCACTCTACTTCACACATCTTATTATATTGGGCTCGTCTTGTGGCGTGATGGCTGGATAAAGCATTTGTCGCCGTATATCAGGGCTAGTTTCGTTTGAAAACACTATAAATGAGAGATTCAGCTAGCTTCCAGGCGAGTCTCTCGCAAAACCAAATTTGTTTACAGATGAGTGTAGTTCGCCAGTTTCGTTTTTTCTTCAACGGCATGAAATTGTGAAAGTTGATATATTGACATTTCACACTTGTTTGCGGAATACACTGCTCTCAAGTGTCAGTGGTAGCTAAATGATTAAAATATCCGGGACTACCATCTTATTTCACTCTCTCTTCCTACTGTGAATTTAAGTAAAGTGAAAAGCTAGTGAGTTCGGTCGATAACTCCTGTGGAAAATAAGTCCACATTGAGCCAGAAACTCTTGTGTTACCTTAATTTTGGATAATATGAGACTCATCCTTCATCTATCATAATGTGCCAAACGTCGAGCAGATTTCGCCTAAGAAATCCAGATGTACTGTACAACATTTATTGTGTCTGAACCAAAAATCGGTTTTGCATACTTCTACCATTAGTTCACATTCTTACAAGCACTCAGTATCCAAAGATTTCCCCAAGAAATTCACATTCTTTCTCGTATCTATTTTCTTGGGCCGTCTTTTATCATGTGACGCGAAACTACAGGAAGTACGGAGAAGAATGATTTGCCTTTCTAAAGAAAATGGACTCAATGTGTGGTCCATGGCCGCGTACCAGAACACACTGCCCTAAAAATGTAAGTAGATTAACGGAATTGCCCCATCATCAACGAGTCTGTGAGTGACGGTAAAGTTCCTAATCTAACTAATTAACTGAATTTTATTCAACTTTTCAAACTTAAGAACTGTTAATTTAGCTCGTTCTTAAGTGACCAATGTATGCAAGCGATCGTGCAAAAATAGTCACATTGCCATCCCAGTAATTTGAAAACGGAAGATTTTGATAAATATGGGGTAACTTGTTGCACCGCGTAGCCTAAAACAAGGAAATGAAGGAATGATAGTGTTTTGCAGTTTCAATAAGCGGCACTTAAAAAAAATAGATATAGTAGTGCTCAAGCTTCACACCTAATATAGCCGGCCTGGTTACTTACCATTTATCAAAGACAGCACAAACGCGGTCAAAATTTACGTTTTGTGACTGTAAAATTCTATCAATATATTTCCGAGGAAGACCTTAAAATAGACGAGAGTTTGGTTTTTCTTCTAGGATGACTTCTGAGCAAGGCACGCCTGATTGCATCCCATTGTTTGATACCCATTTCCTAAGTTATCAGAGGAATACCATGGGCACTGTTGTATGGAAAGGTGCTTTTTCTGCCCTGCCGAGATGACTTTCATTAGCACACAGCAGTCGGTACAAGCACTGGACTCGAGTGTCCCTCTTATTCCGGCAAAATAGCAGTGCATATCATTTGGCTTTGCAGTTAAAAAAATCCTGGGAATGTGAAGAAAATGCGCCACCACTGCTTCATCAATGCACGGTGGACAGACCCGAATTAGTATTTCTATACAGGTGAACACAATTGCACTGCGTAGGATGTGGTTAGTGTGCTTGATGCAAGCTTCAAATTTCAGACCATTGATTTCACTTGGTAAAACCTCTGTTTTATGCCAGACCAACGGGACTTCTATAAACCTCAGGAATGAACCGTGATTCAAGTTCCCCTGAATTTTACTTGGTGGAATAAAAGTGCGGAATAGTCTTACTTATTATCACCAGGGCTAGCGGCCGTCAAAACTGCCCCAACAGATGTTTGGACACTGGCGAATTCCATAATATACTAGATATTCACTAGAGAATGCCTAAAATTGTCGGACAAATCCCTGTCATTTTTTAACACTCTTTCACTGTTCTTAAGCAATAAAATGGCAATAAAATTACTTGGAGGACGTGAGACGTTATTGAAGTAAGTAGGTCATTAAGTCATATCCTCAACATGGTGCTTGTTCACCAAACTTCGGCTTGTTTCTGGACGCTTGTCTATCTCTCTTTAAATAAGCCCATAAAAATGTGGGAAACTTTTCTTCGGTTTTTATCAATCCGAAAAAAATTGAAGACGTTTACTCATTAGACTAACCCCCAAATTCCGCTAGTGATCCGCCCTGTTGAGCTGTTTTATCGAGTTTCCTGCTGCTCTAACCGCGCAGCTTTCTCTGAGTAAAGCGAATGAATTTTAAACAGACACAGTTTTTCTTGTCAGATTGGGAGACATTTTCTTCAGGGTGCGCAGTTATCTTGGTACCTCCAACAATACCTCTGTATTTCGGTCCCCTTCAATGGAAAGGTAAGTGCTATGCCTGCATTACCGTCTCTACATATTGCTGTTCTAAGTGATAGGTTATTGGATTCCACTTGGCAAATGGTCCATCAAATCATGATAACAAATGGTCTGTCTTTTGCTCATGTGATGAAATCACATACATGAATGTCATTGACTGTATTACGGGTGACGATAAACCGAGGGATTGCGTCAACTTTTGAACTGGAAACAGATGTCAAACCTCGTTTGTTGACCGTCCGTCTTGATCAAGTGCGAACTGTCCTTCGTAATGATGCCCTAAGTTTTTGTCCATTTTATATTCACGGTTTACTGGACGCAGCTTGGCTTGGAAAACGATCTGGTATTTTTTTCATCCGCATAAACCCGCAACCTCTGGTGAAATTCGAACTGCGTTCTACCCGATGATCCACACATCATTGTGGAGAACCATTCTAGCTGACGGTATCCCCCGAAGCTCAAGGGTCACTGATTAAAGCCCTTGTCCATGCACATAATGAGAAAACCTAAAAATTCGATACATTACACGTTACCCAGTCTAACCGGTGCAACTCAACTTCACAATAGAGCGGTCACGTGAGTGCACGCCAGTGCACACGCTAAAATTGTGTTCAGTTCATCCAAGAACCTGAATAGCAAACTTAAAACACGTTGATGAAGTCGCCCTATTAGCAAAAACACGTTGAAAAAATCTTGCTCTGTGTAGATTTGTCGAACTAGAGATCAATATTACAATGTTTCTGCTTTCCTTTCTCTGTGTGATTGAGCCTGTGAAAGCTTTAGATTTGAACAGATGCAAGTTTACTGGAATCAGCTGTTCTGCTTCATCAGCCTACTGAGCCTACTTAGGTCGATAGAAATACTACTTGGCATTAATGGCGTCAGACACGCTTTCATTCGGCTGAATAACACTTTGTGCAGGTGAAGTGAGAATGAATTGGAAACATAAATTAGAAACTTGAAGGCCACTGAAACAGCAACATTCCATGGCATGCTCGCCCTAGAATTCGACTGACAACCGCTTAGTTTGTATTGGAAATAGTTAGCCTTGAGTTTTCATTAGAATTATTTCACTTCCACTTATGATGCATTTTAAAATGCACGAAGTGAGTTCCATACAGATAATTAAAGTCACGATGTACCTTCATCAGTATTAAGACTTGTCACTTGGTACGTGGTTCCCACTACAGAACAGTTTGGTGACCACAGACGAAAATGGAATTAGGAGTACTGTGCGAAACTAATTTAGGGCTGCGAGGCGGGTTTATAGGGACTAGAAATGAGAGGCAATGCTACCCAGGCTGTGCCGAACAGCTTACGGATTCAGGCTCGTCATGGACTGTCTTACCGGAACGTGACCCTGTTATTTGATGATGAGTGACACCTCGACCACAACAAAGTAAATGACAGCTTCTAATTTTTGGACCTAATCAAGGCGGAAACGTGGTCACTCTTATCCAGCGGCGCTTTTTCCCATCGGTGTAATTCAGGTAATAATGACACTGGGCTGTATGTGTTTTCATTGCAAGGGATTATTAAAGCTTCCGTGAAAGCAGATATAATGTTCGATAGACACCAACATTTGGTACTCTTTCGCATTACCAATCCCATTTAAGGTTTCTCAGGATAGAGACAAAAAATTGCGCCCACATTGAGATACGCTATTCTTAAGCAACATTATTAATACATAAATATTTGCACCCAAGCGGAAACCTTTCAGGATGTGCCGCCATTTGTAGCTAATTCCAAATTGTCCAATCTGTACGGTTTGCTTTAACACGGTGGCTTTCACAAGACATAACATGACCTTATTTGGTGAAAGGATGTCCCAGACAAAACAAGCATTTTGAAAGGTCAGTCTATTAACAATATCAAATATGCAGTGCGCGCGGAAAATAAGCATAGCCCCAGGCGGCGTTTACTGTCAGGAAAGTCAATTAAGATGTAGATTCCTTTCTCTAGCCAGAATTATACGTCCGAGACAAATGAAGAAACATCACGAGCAAGCAACTTTGTTGAATTCTGAAGTACAAGCTGCTTGATAGAAGGTTTAGGTAATATGCGTCTTGTGGGACGGGATCGGGCTACCCCAGACTCAATACGTAAAATCGGATATTCGCAGAGGTACCCCAAACAATGTTTTCTGACAAGGATCTGAGAGTGATACCACCGTCGTTTCATGAGGGTTCCCGGCAAAGCTGATCCGTAAGATCATTTTAGGTGCATATGAGGCAATGAAGTCCAAAGTACGGCGATTGTAATTTCAAATCTAAACGATTCCTAACAGGTCATTTCCTGTGTGTTAACAACCTTCCTGAAATTCTCAGATATCATACATGATGATGAGTGTGATGTCATTTTGCTGACGTTTAATGTTAGGAAGTTCCGAAACTGCCGAACGTGTCGATGTACAATAATGATCCGGCAATGAACACTTTTATTATACTCTTTCAAGCAAAGAGGATCAAAAATATACTCGTAGAATGTTTTATTGGAGTCGGTGTCACACGCAGTTAAACTAGCTATGCAATCCCGCAGACGGCTGGCAAGACAACAACTAATAAACGGTTAGTCGAATTAGACCAAGGACGCAAAGACTTGTGGAAAAGAGAAAGGTCAGACAGGTGGTTGCGACACCAGCAGTCAAACAAAATCTTTGACGAGAAACGTCAAGGCATAATCGATCGCATTTTGGTTAGAATGCAAAATAAAGAAGGTGATTGAACTAGAAGATCTGTTGGCAGAATTTTGGCTTCAGAACCACACTGATTTAACTAAAAACATCACAAACGGGAGATTCAGCTGGGTTCCAGGTGAGTCTCTCGCAAAAACCAAATTGATATGCAAATGAGTGTATTTCTCGAACACACTGACTTATGTTGTAGATGGAACCTGTTTCTGAAGACCGTCAGGTGCAATATCATCAGAGTTCTGAATCCCAAACCACATAGATGAAAGCTTCCAGTCCAAACATTTGTATTGCATTGTCCTTCTGGGCAAAACATGATCGAAATGTCCTGTCACGTCCTTAAACACTGTTCTACTCCAATCGCCTATTTCGTGGCAATCATTTAGACGTTTCCTTTCGTCTCCAACCACCTCCGTTAGCTTGGTCTAATCTGTTTGATTGTTCATTTCTGATTGTCATGGCAACCCTCCGTGAAGTTGCATAGTTAGTTTGGCAACTTGTGGCATTAAGTTCAACAAGTTGTTGTCCTAGTTTTCTTCGGAAGGAATCTCTATATAGGCTTTGTTCATATCTGAGTAACTGTCGTACAAATAATGAGGGTTGGGCAATTCGGCATCATAACGTCACAACTTAAGCCTAATAGCTTCGTTTTGTCCGTTGCAATTTACATAGTGTAAAGTGATCTGCTTATTCGCCGCAGAGTTTTAGTTCAGATAATATTTTTATCTTTTGTTTTGTGAAATGCATTGCAGTGATTCTGTTGAGGAAAAATATTTGTAAGATAGCAATTGATAGCATTAAAGTAGACCATGATTGCGTCCAATTTCTGGCACAAGCACCATAATCGCAACTTGATGTTTATTTTCGTTATTTCATATTATACAGTTATGCAACTCCACGCAAGTTCCAAAGGTTTTGTCAACAGGTTGAATAAAGCGAGCACCTTTTAAATAGTTTTTTGCTCTTGATTATTTGATCCTAATGTACTAATCTATATGAGATGTATTAACTTTTCGGTAACAAATACCAGCGCACTGGAAGTCTCGACTAAACGCAAAAATTGTTTTCCAATAGATATGAGAAAACAGACGTTTATACGAGACTGACACTGCTAAGGAAGACTCCCTTAGAGATGAACAATTGTTGTGACTTTATTCAGTGCACCAGAGTCAGATTTTACATACAGTCCCATTTTTCTTAGAATTGTGTCTGATGCATGACTTAGTTGAGAACTTTCTGATACGTATAAAAACTGACCAATCAGTGTGATCCACTTTGTGGTAAGTGAGCGGCATGATATTTGCACACTGCATGCGCATTGTGCCAATGTAATTGGAATTCACGTTGAACAGTGCAACACTACAATTGTCCTCATTAAGAATCAAGTTATGTGTTTACTAAATCCCTTCCAAACTCACACTATTCTAGCAAATAAGGGTTTGCCCAGCTTTTAGCCGGATATTTTGATGACTGAACAAAGCATATTAGGGGGCGTAAATCCGTTCGATTTCTCCGTTTAGCTTAGCGCTTAAAACGCTCGTCAAAGAACTCGTTCAGAAGAGATGGCATGAGGATGGCAGCACATGTTACACTGGATGCGCTACCATTTCGGCGCAATTCGCAAAATTTGGTGTTTTTCAAAATGCTAAATTTTGACCGTTCTACTGCTACCGCGAGGTTATAACTTGTCTTTGGAATCCCTAGTGAAGTTGCCTTTAACCAAGAGCCCATAAGCACACCAACATGGATTATTTTGCGACTTTCATGAACCTCATAACCTGCGTTGTTTTTTGTGGTATATTAGGGTTTGGCATAATCGGAGGAGTCGGGATGTAATTAGGTGCGCTAGGATGCCCTTTTTACATGACACTTCTGCGTAAACGATTCACTTCACCTTTTGCTGCATCGTACGGCTTAGCACATGTGCCACCTGAATCGAAAACGTCATCAAAAGCATCAGGTTTACTTTCCTTTATCATGCTATTCACCTCTGGTTTGATGGGGCAAAGGTAAACTCATGAAGACTGCGAATTTCGATGTTTGTTCGGACCTTACTTTCATGAGTCTCTTCTCCCCTATTCACCTGAAATTGTACATATCTATATATATGATGCGAGTACCTCCAGAAAAATCTGCGGAATAGTAGAATCGATAGCTTTATATAAGATGGTTTTCGGAGAGTACCAGTGATCCTACCTATACTCAAACTGTCTATTTGTCTTCCTGAGGTTTTTATTCTAAAGATCAGCTGCCTTGTTATAACCAAACTCTCGAGTGGTTCCTGACCTTCGTCAAAAAACCTACTACTTGCAAACTTCAGAGAAACCTCCCGCAATGTAAGATGTATTCACCCTTCAGGAGGCTGCGGATTTCCACTGCGACAACTAACCATACAACCATCTGCTGCATCCATCGATAACCAACGTTCTCAACTATGGATTTTGTACTTAAAGTGACTTTTGCGCTCTTTCATTTCCTTTGCTTTGCTGTAAAGCATCGTGTGCCATTTTTATTACAACTGCCATAAGCGATCACACATCTGAGTGCTTGTTTTTTGTGTTTACTGCACACGCCGCATTTTTATGTCAAGTTAGGCAAGAATAGCAGCAAAATTACTGTGAAAACAAATACTGTCGTCACTAACTCATCAGCAGCGTCAGAACCGGGCGTCATGGCTATGACGATGTAACAGCGGGCAGATAACCGGCATACAGAATTGATTACTGAATTTGTATCAACTGCTGTGGTCCATTCAGTGCATCAAATTACAAGCGACTTGAAAGTATGCTGCACGTGGTCGCTGGGAAAAGTAGAGCCGGAATCAAATGTATGAATTATGGTGATCGTTGTAGGAGCGCTTAGCGTTGTGACGTTTGCAGCTATACCAAACTCATCATCACTAGGGGACTAGGTGCTCTAAATAGAATTCTGTGATATCTGACACCTTAACTACAGTTTATCTTCAAACCAGTTACTGTACACAGTCTCAGCAGAGCCATTTCTGAATATAGAGGTCACAGATTATGCAAGTACATATGAAGATTCTACAATATTATTTATTACACTGTGGTTTCTGCAAGATAGGTTTCACGCGCTATTCACGGAAATAACTGTTTAATTTAATAAAAGAAAAACGTGAAATACATTCATGTGCATATCAATTTGGTTTTGCGAGAGACTCACCTGGAACCCAGCTAAATTTCCTGTTTGTGATGTTTCCAGTCAACTGAATGTACTGCATCAGGCCGCCTCATGTTCCAACTGCTACGATGTTCGAGATATCGCGATACATGTATATACGTAATGCACTATTCATTAGGTTGCTGAGAATTCTTCGACAGCCCATGACCTGTTTCGCCCTTCTTTGGGCTCATCAGGTAGGCGCAGTCCCCGAGTTTCCGTCAAACGTATGCTCTAATTATCGAAGAATTTTCAGCAACCTTATGAGTAGTGCATTACGTATATAAAAGGAAAACGTACTTTGTGAGTCATTCGGGCCCAGTAATATGATAGAAGTTCTTACGAGAAATACGCTGGAAACTCTGAAAAAATTGATTTCTTCAAGAGTTACCTGAGTAAATGGTGTGTACATAGTGTGACTTTGTCTAATTTGCAAAGTTCCATGTATATTCTCATTGTTAAAATTGTAGTCGCACTGAACATTATGGATGTTCATCACATGTTAATTGCAGATTTACTGATTTACAAGGATATTAGTTTGCCAGTTTGCTTTCATAACCGAAGTTTGACCTTCCAAATGAATGCAGAAAACACTAACATTCGCGACTGCGCACCTATAAGCTGTTCATTATCATACCGCGCTCTGCTCGAAAGTTGTCTCTGTACGATCATTCTGCTTACTTCAAACCAAACTAAGGAGACACTCTGCTCCTATGTTTCCATTATCAGTGCTTATTCTTATACCCACTTGGATAGCAACATCGCTTAACTGATGTGGTTGTGTGGTAGATTTCCGAAAACCATCAGCATCTCCAAAATCGGAGTTCGTGATGGATTTAGACATGCCTAGTGTGATAAAAACCAATTGTTTCGTAATTAAAAGAAATGCCTAGCTGAAATCAACCCATCACGCCAGTTATCCTTGCTCTGATTCCAAAATTTTGATAGTCAGAGACTTCATTTCATGAGAACGTTAGATGGCTGAATCGAGTCCATATCGAAGCAGTAACCGAACGATCATTGGTTGAAGGATCTGGATCAACATCTGAGCAAGGAAACCTTAACAGGATGGGGGTTGGTGCATTCACAATGGTTAACACACATCCCCCTACTAGAGACGGTCTTGTTTTCCATTTAAAATAACTAATGATTATTCACTAGTGACATGCGGAGACATGGCAATGCTTAAGTTAAACGACAACAACCATGCTGCGTGTAGTGGCATTCCTATGCTCACCCGGTAGGTGCCTAAACGACCAAAATGTCTTAAACCAACACACCATATGGTTTGCGACCGGTTCCAATAGTGAGCATTCTATAACTAATTATCTGAGTTTGTCCGTCCATGTATCATATGGTCGTTTTTTTGTAAAGCAAGCAAAGGCTGCTGGGTAATTCAGCTGAAAACATCTTGCTTGGAATCAGTGCTCAGACGTTTTTGTCTGATTGCATTTGGGGAGTGCATTCTCCCTTTTTCTCCTCTAAGGTTGTGAGGATTATCCACGTTAAACTTTCGCCCTTCCTCTTCCTTTCCTTTCTGCAAAGAGGCTCTTTCCGCATCTTCCAATGAAGGTTGATAGTTGACTGTTGGAACTGGTGTAATGCTGTCGAAAATGACACTACCTCCACCGGCATACAAGACCTTGTTCTGTAAAACCTTCATGCGTCCAACTATTATATGACAACTACTGTCCAGATCAAGCAGCCAGAAAAGATGGGGAAGACTTGAGCTGTTGTTTGCCGCATAAAAGTGAGTACAGCAGTTCAGTTTTCCAATCGGTGAACGTTTACGGTTGCACCTAGTATCCACTGTGTTTAAACACCCAAAGTGCAAGGCGAGGAGGGAAATCAACTGAGGCTTATAAAACAAGATGAGGTGACATTGAAAAAATAGTAGGTTGAAGGCAAAAGACAAGTAAATTGGCACAAAAGATCCATTGACCACGGGCTTTGGAAGCCGCAGGTACAGGTTCTGTGTTTCGAAATTGCCTACCCCAGAATCGCAATCTAGCTATTCCAACAAGCGCACTTCTACCGCATTTTTTGTGTTAATCGTGAGTTTTATGGTCCCTATTCAGGGTTAGAATCGCCTGCCAAGGAAAAGTGTCTTAATTTTATTGGGAATTCCTGGTGACCTTTCCAAAAAAAGTATCCAGTAGAAATCTCCCTTGAACTACTGGCTGTGGACTTTCCTGGGATTGGCCTGTTTTCGTGAGAGTTTCCTGAGAGTTAACATGATATGATTTGACCTCATCAATAATACAAAACGAGAACGATATCTTCTCAGTGTTTATATGGGTGTGTGATAGGTATGGAAAATAGATAGGCTTGCAGGTGTCACTTTTGGTGGCAGAGAAGGTCACGTATCGGCAGCGCAATTCATTCAGATATTTTGAGAGCTCGTTTTGAAATAACATTCGGCTTGTTTTCTGACACCTGACAAAATCGCACAGAATGATTCAGTTGATCTGAACGTTTTAACCTTTATCATTCTGTGGGTTAGTGATAACAGGCACCACATTTGGCTAACCCGATTCTACTGCAGAGCGATCGGCACTGTTCAGTTCCCTAAACTACGCTCCGAATCAGGCAACAGATCAGATTTTATGAGGCTATGTCACTTTTAGCTGGTAAACGAATGTACATAAGCTCTTTGTTCTTTCATACATCATTTAATCTTTTCTCTACTTGTATAAATGTATGGATTGATGGTATGGGCATGCGTCTTCGTTTACTTTACACACCTAAAGTACACACTAAACTGCACATTCTCGCGCAGAACTCACCGATCGGCTCCGCAGGCAAGACATTACACTAGGTCCGTGTCATGCTTTATTATCAGAAAGCTATGGAAATCGGTGAATTGTCTGGATCGTGTGGAATTTCTCCGAACACTCCTCTGAATTTACCCATTCGGGGCACCAGTCGGAGAAATTAGAAATTTTCAATAAAATCAACTTCTCCTTTAACTGTGTTGGAGTGTGCGTGGAAGTGAGGGAGGTGTTGGGCTCTACAGCTGTACTCCTGAAGACATGGATGATAAAACATCAACCCATCGTTTAAATAAGGGGATCCTTTAATTTTTCAAATATGATTGTAACAAAATGATCCAGCAGGGACGTACCGAGAAGATAACACACGGATAGTTTATCCCTTTGACAGTAACTATAACCAGTGAGTACAAAATATGTCCACACTACACGATGATAGCAGCTCGTTAAATTCGGCGCTCAGGACTAGAATTGTTGACGAAATTATGTTTAAAGTCACTGGTTTCGTATACACTGATAATTGTACATTAGCAAACATTGATGAGGTAGCTTAATAACCGTTTGCTTTTGAGGAGCAGATTTTTATTGCATTCGGGGGACTGTCAGATGCTTTTACTACTCTCAGTTTCTAATCGCCCTCATGCGGACTTGAGCAACTCTCGTCCACTGAGCGATGGCGTGACAGTTTGTTACCAGTTTCAAACATTCATCATAACTGGCAGTTATCTATAGGAAATTTTAGCTGCCTATTCATGCGAAGAACGTTTTTGCTAGTGAAATCTATGGGTTCATTTGATAGGCTAGTTAGGTATCCGTTCTTTATCAGTAGCTTTAATCAACCAGGGTTTTGTGACTGCATTTTAGTTCCGGTTCCTAGAAATTTCTTTTCATCTTAAAGCAGTGCAACTTACTGATTAAAATAATCGCTTTGGTTCAAGGCAACGATTACAGATAAACTTTAGAGTGCACTTCTGAACAAGTCGGGGCAGACTTTGTACCCATGTCACTCAGAACAGCGAAAAAGTAAACGCATTCCAATACACTTGGAAAAACTCCAACCTGTATTTTGCCCCTAATAAATACAAGCAGTCCCAAATTCAGAAAATCGCAAATTCCTCGTTTGTTAGATCCCAAGCCTTATGACAGGCAAGTTTTCCAGCTGTCAGGATAAAAACTGACTAGTAAAGCACAGAGTCCGACCAGTGACCTGGTTAGTCAAATTTAGTTGAGAATGATTTCAACTCACCGAAGCAGCTCCATAACATTTTCCGCATCATCTTGAGTCTATGGTTGGTGTGGACGTATGCACAGCACCGGAGATGTCAAATTGCTGTCAAAAAACTAAGAAACATACCATAAGAGTTGCTGAAGTTGTGTCAAAAGTATACCGTCTTTTACTTGCCATTACGTGCATTATGACATAAAAACGTAGTGTGGATGGAAAAACCACCCGGTCTTGAATTGTGTTGCTAAATTTTCACCTAATCTTTATGAGTAATCTTCTGAAACACCCAAACCGTCACTAAGCTCAACTGCCGAATGGCATGTGGATTAGGCACGCGTCGGTTGCAATCTGGTTCTAACTGCTAAAAGGTAAATCAATCATTAAACATCATAAACGAGAGTTTTAGCTGCGTTCCAGGTGAGTTTCCCGTCAACACATGCAAATAAGTGTAGTTCAATAATTTCGTGAAATTTGGGTTAAATTAGAATGTAAAGGTGACAAAAACTTGGGGATTGCGCCCACCTGATGAGCACAAAAATGGCGAAACCGGTTGTGGGCTGTCGAAGAATTTTCAGCAACCGTGTGAGTAGTATTTTGCGTCTATACATTCATCGAATATCGATTACCGTGCCAACTAAAACATGAGCCAGTCCTGCGCAGCACATTCAGTTGCTTAAAAGCAGTATGAACGAAAGTTTCAGCTGGGTTTCAGGTGAGTATCTCGTCAACACCAAATTGTTGCGCATACGAGTACTTTTCGCTAAAGTAATCATTCTATGCCATGCTGTTCAACAGTGCCCCGCTAAGAACTTTGCTCACTCCAAACGGTCAACCAGTAACGTTAGAGTTTAGACCTTTCTTAATTGAATGCTGATGTTGCACTTATCCATTTCTTTTAATCAGCTGCCGCTTAGGCATCTTTTGTAATTTAATTCGTAGGCTCAACCCTTTTTGTTACTCTGAAGAAAAGAGGAGAGACAGAGCACGACTATTACATCCTCGTCAGTGAGTATCACGAGAACCTCAGGGAAGTTTCGAATCCTTGACTTCTCGGCTAGTTGATGAACCATTCGTACTGTGCTTCTTGGCTTTTCCGCATAAACTGACATCCCATGCGGAATGAAATATAGATTGGAATTTCTATACCGCCTACAAATGATACACTACAAATATCGAAGGAGAGCGAGGAAATCGCAAGTTAGATAGACCTTTCAGTTGGTTTGTCGCTCCACCAACCAGTAAACACTTGCTCACCTGATGTGGATTCCGTGGCTGAAGGATGATGTACATTATACTGTCTAACTGCGAGCTACTCACACTGACTATCAGTCGCTCCTGAATGAACGCTCAAAAACTCAACTACTAGGCGGGAAGTTGCTGCTTTCAATCACCCTCAAATTTCATGGGACACATACTGGTGATAGTTATTATCACGGACGAAACACCTGTGTGGTGCATTGCGGCTGCTTATCACAATTTAATTTCAACTACAAGAAGAATTCTTGTTTGCCATTTCCGAATCCCCTCTTAATATCGGTAGGCTGATTTTTCCCAAATATTTGTGATGTCATGTCCTATAATGACAGTTATCTACATGAAGTTTCTTTGATGAGCAATTAAAAGACAGCATAAAACTCTTTTGAAAGCAATTAAAAATTGCTTTGAAGGTCATTCACCCGTTTATTGCCCTCTTGAGCTCGAAGAGAAATTCGGTGATCCGATTGTTCTCCGAATCTCTTTCTTGCCTGCATTTATCCTTCATTTGAAAAGGTCCTGCATTGCCTCGGGCGAACCGTAAAATTTGTCTTGAGTCCACACGTTACTGAGTTACGGATTTTGAACTTAGGCGATACATTACAAATGTGGATAGGGCGGTAATGGGCGGAACGGAGGAGACGGTGAGCTCGTGGGGTTATCGAAATGAGTGGACACATAAAATCTGCGTAGAGCTAGCAGGAATCCAGATGTGAACAGTTTAGCATGTCGGGAAGTACCGGCCTTGCGAAAATTGAGCTACTCGAAAATATGTGCTAGGTTTGAAAGCGTCGTTCTAAGACCTGTGGAATTGGTTGAACATGACTAAGTAGAGAATAGTCACAGTAAAATCTCGATTAAGGTTCATTAAGGTTCAGGCGTGCGGAATTCCATCAGTGAAACAAAATCTTCCTATTATACTCCTTCTGTGGTGGTGACAAATAAGGACAATTATGTTGTTGGTCCTGCCATGAGGTTTCCAAATTTCCGAATCGTTTGTTGCGTTTTGCCATCCACTTAATAATCGGCGACATACAAATGCAAGGTTGAGGAACTATGACAGTCACGTGAGACTAGATTTTAGGTAATCTAATCTAACCCAAATTGCCGAATCCCCGAAAACAGAAATTGCTTTATAAGACGATGACTCATCACAAAACCGGCTATGGTCATTATGAGCTTCATTTATCCATACAGCTTTGTTTTTATGGCCTCCGAACGAAGCTATACGATGACATCCTTTCAGCATGGGCTTTCATACGACTTTTTATCGGTTTGGTTAGGAAACTATTGTGGAGCAACTGATATTAGGACGATTGGTTGTGCAAGGTTCGATGAGGTCAAGACAACATGGCAATTTATTCTCTCCAGATGAAGGTTTTGATTCGCGCTGCAGTCATACGGCCAGATGTTACTTGGAACATGCTTAGAAGCATTGTCTTGATAGAATAATTAACGAAGTAATGAACGAAGTTGACAGTAACTTTAAAGGTCCATTCAAAGGCAATACATTCTAGCAGGTATCAACCAGATGACAATACATATCCTCCCCACAACAAATACATATATATATTTATACATTAGATAACAACGATCGATAAGCCGTTGGAAGCGAAATAATTGAAACTCTACTCTTTGAATGAGAAAGTAAGTAAAAACTACTTCGGAATCTCCCGACTATGAAACGTTTGGAGATAGAACGTATCTCAGGAGACACATGTTAGTCAACAGCACCCTCGAAAAAAGCGATTTTAAGAATCCTAGTAAATGATAACTCAAATAATGGAGTAACGTAGAGTTTTCGGTAACCGCCGAGTTTTGGGCAAACGATAGTCAGCTGCTTCCTGCACAGAATGTAGAACAGTGCGACTGGATAAACGTAAGTGCTGCAACAGCAATCATGTGATTAAAGCACAGCTGCGCTAGAAACTTCAGAAAAGTGAATGAGCACCTAATTTTATTACATCGTTTTTTCATGCATTTATAAAATCAGTTGACTTCACGGGACATCCGTCTTCGGATGCTGGAAGCAGTTCACCAAAAATTTTCTACACTAGAAACAAGACCAATCGACCTAAATGCAGATATCTATGACGAATGTTCAAAATGCATCCAGTGGTCCATTAGAATCGCTTCGGGGAGGATATGTACCCCATAAAGTAACTGTCTTGAACATAACCGAGGATAAATTTCTGGTTTTGGAAACCTTGAAAAATGAAGCTCCATATCGTTTAGCTTGCTTAATGAAGATACCGAATGACCTAACTTTGCTACAATTCGATTTAGTGAAATGCATTACTTTCATAACGATTAATCTTGTCACACTTGTTCGAGGACTCCATGCCTAAAAATTGCTTTCAGTTGCCTTGTACGCGTTTGAAAAAATATCGTAGAGTATAAATATCGTCAGTTTGCAAATCTCAGAGCTTGATAACTCCTTCGCTTTTTGTGAGGATCTTTAGGTGTGTGAAGTTCCTTTTTTTCAATGAATACCTTCTTAGAAGGCGAATTTCGAAAGCCTATTCCAAGTCATAATTTCCACTCAGGCCTAATACTCCGACGGCTTGATTCCCACGGCTGCATCAACCACAGACCATTGTCAGCGCGACATTTTGCGCTAACACTGGTGCATGCACACGAAAATGTTTGATACTGGCAATGCGACTTTTGAGTGTCGCCACTTGGACAGTGTGATTCGCATGTATATTCTTGTACAACAATGAAGGAACGGGTAGAGTGAAATACCAGTACCTAAGCGACAAAAAGTATGCATATGCAGAAGTTTCTCACTTATCTGTCTTTAACTGGGTGCCATTTATCACTGGATATGGTCTTAGCAAATCTATGGGCCGTAGTAGAAAGAGCACTTTTGCCCAAACAACTAACATCCAGCTGATGGACAAGAAATAATAAACGAAACCGCGAGCAACAGTACTCGCCGAAGCTTGTTTCTTCTCGGAATATAAGGTATTTTCTTCAATTCTGTGTAGAAAGCAACAGGCTTTGTGGAGTTTTCACTACTAACCACAAGTGACAGTTATACTTTAGTGGACCACGTAAAAAGATCCTTGCAAGTTGATTATATTTTTTGGCTAAGCGGTCTGAAATCTATAAAGGTACTCGAATTTTGGGTTATACAAATTATTAGAGTAAAGCCTTCCTCTATGAGGAGACATAAATTGTCTCTTCAGTAAATTAATGAGAAATAATGGAAGTTTTTTTTTCAAAGTATTAAATTCTAGAAACGTTTGTGCAGTCAGTACAGTAATTTTTCAATACCTCCAAACGTTCTCCATAGAACGCGCATCAGATCTCTTCATCTTTCTTATTTTTAAACTATTTTTCAAATTTAGATGGAAAATGATGCCAAACAGGAGTTCCTAATTTTGCCTTTTTATTTTCACTGACGCAAAAGAGATCAAGGTTTTTTCCAAGAATCAGAATGAATAAAATTGCTCTTCCAAGTAAGCTACATCCGTAAGTTTATAAACAAGTGATTCTGTGCTAATATTTTCTGAGTTTATACGTTATCTCGACAGTGGATGAATTCCAGAAGCACTTAATCATGATGAGATACCCAAGAAATTTCGCAAATTAATTCATAATGTTTGAATTACGCTTTCGTCTACTTACTGGTATTCGTCAAGGAAATATCTTGCCCAATCTTTGACTTATTTCATTATATTCGTTCGCGTAATGTGACAAGTAGTTCTTGAGTGTAGCCAAATTACGCATCGTAGTCTGTGCGCCCACAGAACCTGTATGCTGGCTTTAAATCCTGACCTCAATCGCGGATTACCGGGATATGATTTGGTCAGCCGCCGCGGAAACGTGAATGCTAACGAACGATACTTTCGAAATCATTAAGCGATCCGGCAAATATTAATCCAAGATCCCACCAATAGAATGCATCCATTTGAGCTTGATTTTACCTGATAATTTTTCATTTGTTTAGTAAGAAATTCGCCTCAGTTACGTCCGGTACACTTGGTTTTTCAACAATTCTGCCGGCAGAGGCTTTAATTAGGCCGTTTCCACCTGTGTTCCAGTCTGCTTAATCCCAGTGTGTGGGTTAGAAATTTTCAGTCAACTTTCTCTTGACCTCAAGTCCCGTGTAATGCAGACCTTCCTGCATTTTTCACCGTACATGAAATGCATTCAATATGCAAGTAAAGATTTAATTTCAGTGGAGATTTCGTCCTATTGGTAAAGTCATTCTAGGCCGAGAAACCTAGGAGCACTACATATTGGTCGCTTTCTTATTAGTAAGCATCAGAACTGCGAACCTCACGGCCTTCTGGCCACAAGCTGAACACTTAACTATTTGATTATATAAGCCTTATAAGCGGTTTAACTAACTGGCACTTAGAAAGGACATAGCTCTACTCATCCTTCTATCCATATAATTAGGTCACCTGTTGACTGGCTCCCCGAGTGACAACTTTATGGATGAAGGGTTCACTCCTTCTGACGCACTTATAGCTTGTTGGTAATGTCAGGAGAACTGGGGGGCCAGTCAACTACATATGAATACGTCATGTAGATTCCGTAAGTGAATTACTTGTAGTACTATGTCATCTAAGTGCGAGTTAATTACACTGATTTTCGGCCGCATATTTTCTGAAGGCCGCGCTGAAAATTTCATGGAGTTTCGTGAGATGCACACGTCTGATGATTCCAAATAAGGCGAATCGGTCCTGTAGTGCTTCTCAACCTTTCAGCATAGACCAGTCTCACCTACAAGGCAAAATCTTAAGTGAATACTTGCAAAACTGTCCGTATTACCACACGATGTATTTTTTCTGCAACCTTTATGACAAACATGGGAAACGATTGAAGGCGAAAGTATGATGCGTTGCGATGTTCTGTCTGGCATGCATCGCACCAACAAACGGTCCCGGTGGTAGAGTAGTTGATGAACAGTAAGTGGGTAATATTGTTTTTATGACTGACAATTTATTGGCTGCCATCTACCACCTGCAAAGTTAGAAGTGCACACGGACGTTGAAAAATATGTAATAACTTTAAGATAGTTCTCAGGGTTAGAAGAAGAAAGTTTTCCACCTTGAATAAATGTCCCCATCTGGAGAAACAATGTATACATATCTGAGCATATAGCTTCAGTTTTCATTGGGAAAGTTTTTACCCTGCGCACACATCCTATTAGATGTTTATAAGTCGTAAACGAATTTTTATGCACATAAGCTTAGATATATAAAAGTATATATGTATATATGTAATGACCTGAGGTTATCCCTCCAATCAGTCAAGAATTTACCTTTTGACCAGATAAGCTTGAAGATGTACTAAGAAAATCACTGGCACGTAAATCCAAACATGAATACATGCAGAGAAGCAGGACATCGCTACGAAAGATTCATACTTAGCACAATGTTAAAATGTTGTAAATTTGTCACTCAAGCTGAATGAAACATTTTTGCTTTTTAAACTTCGGTTGCTTTTGACCAAAGGAAAAGACCTTGCTAAAACCGAGCAGAAGGAAAGGCAGGATGGTGGTTGTCCTGGCAGCAGTAGCTGATATGACTCCGCACAAGCCTCAGTAAATTAAGAGGCAAACAAACTTCAGTTATTCAGTCAAATTAATTAAATCTGCCAAGAAGAACCTGCATCATTCTCCTGTTCCTTCAGAACAGTTTATATTTACCTGTATCATGTGAAGACCTCATCTGTGATTAGAAATTTACAATACAAAAACCTTGGTATCATTCTTCTGCGGTATATATTTTGTTGCTGTTTCTAAGCACTTCAGAATCAATGTGCAGACAAAGAATATCTGACTTGAATACGAGAAGGCTGGGATTGACGCTGTAGTGATTTTGCACTCTCGGCCAAAACTATCTCATATGAGACTAAGTGTCGAGTGTCTTGGATAAAACACCAGATACGCGCATTTGTGCGCACCTGTGACAGCTTTGCCAAGGTAGGCACACCAGAATAAATTTTTTGCGGGCTTTTTACAATTCACAAGTCGGGTTGTCAAAACATCCTTCAATTTTTGTGGATAATGTGGGGTCGTTGTGGCTGCTAATTTTGCCGTCGTATCATCGAACACAGAATGAAGCATTATACGGATAGATGCGGCCTAAATCATTTTTGAATTTTGCTCCGTTTGTGAAACATTTGCTTCAAAAAAACGTCTGCTTCTGAACCATAAAAAGTGTCGTTATAAGCTTACCGACGAGTAGGTAAAGAAGAAATATTTTTCAACTGTCGGTGGTTGCGGTTTTCGTAGAATCCATCTTCACATCACTGTCGTTTGAGCAGTTATCCCGTGTCTAGGCGCAGTAACTCTGAGGAGTTCCACCAAAGGAGAGGCCTACTAGACTCGATTTCTCCTCTTACTGGAGCAAATCAGGGTGTGTCACTATTGCAGCACCAGCGCACACAGGGAGCATCTTAAGTACCAAGTAAATATTTTGCTCCCTCCAAATAATTTACTATTACTTAAGAACCTAGTAGTGTGATCACTGTAAAAATCGTGAGCTTGTACATTGTTGACGTTGAAAAAAAACTAAGATTTGCTCAGTTATGCTCACCTCCGGGCTTCACAGTCAACAATAAATAACTAGCTTTTATCTTTGTTACATAGTTTTTATTTCATGCAATCTTCCAATTCGTTGAAGCGACAGTGGCACTCCTGAATTTCAAGTGAGAATGTGGTGTGAAAACCTAATCATCCAGCCAGAAGCGCCTAGTTTGTTGGTAGCCTTTGCGAATGGAGCTGAAGGATGGTTTACTGAATCAGGTAGCCCAATGAAATTTTCCCGGCTAAGTCCCCTTATGGATATCTTCTAAAAACCTCCGTCTTTATTAACTGTGCACTTGTCATTTTACCATAAAAATTCGGAACCCACTTTTCTATTTTACCCTGCAAACAATAAGGCATTTCAGTTCTAAATGAACCCCCAAGGAACGCTTATGTACACCAAATATGGGCGCATTGTGTCGCCTGTAATAACACAAATTTGCGCTGCGGAGTCAAAATTCAACTTCGAAGCGTCGGTGTTAGATATTTCATTCAATTGAGAACCTTTCAAAAAACGCTGACTTTGTAGGCTCAACAATGTTGGTGGTTCCCAACGAGGGTATAATTGATGTATGCCACTGCGAGGAAGGTGAATGCAATCTCCGTAAAGCGGTAAGCATTATACAATCGGTTACGCACTCTTTCTAACCACACTTCTGGCAAAAGTATAAACAAAAATGTATTTGGAAGAGGTTTAGATAAAATTTCGTCGAAATTGTGTAAAAACCGCCAAAATAATGGCCAAACATTCTGCGGCGTGCAAACACCAAGAACCGAATCATTCGGTTCATTGCTGCCACTCACTTATTGAAGCTATTCATTTATAGATGTCGTCCACCTTATAAAAATTTAGAGCAGTATGAATGAAGCATCAAGTGTTCAGCCTGGGCAACCTTACTTGAATGAATTCTCATTTCTACGATGAAACGTGCGACAAATAACTTGCTCGTTTCCGTTAGGTTCCTATTTCTCTCTGTCGTGGGTCACAGGATGGAGCATATTTGTGCAGTGTATTTCGAAAATCATGCTTACAACGGACATGATTTTAGCACTAATCGCCAAGATTTTACAAGAGATTATGTTGACACTGGCATTCCTGAAAAAATTTGCGCTCCCTTGAGTTCCTTGTCCGCCCAAACAGAAGGAATCAAATTCAGCAGTGTGGCGAATTCGACTGATATACTTGTGATAGCTCACATCTGCCAGAGATTATGTCTTCCTTCCATGAATTGAATGTGTGGCGACACGTACATCTTCATGGGAGGGAACATGTGACAAACTTGAGTCTTCACAATCTCGAACAGTTCTCAAGCCAAAAAGCTGACCACTGCAAACCACGTAAGCTGGAGTTTTGCTTCTCATTATTAGTAGAAACAGTCGAATTGACACGGAGGCCCGTCCTCGTTATAAACACTTTATGTTTGCTAGACAGGGCTGCCAAGATGAACCAGTTTGCATACTAGAGGCTAAGTCCAATTAACCAAACGTGAAATCGGTGCTCCGTGTATGCCAAGCCCTGGAAAGTTTAGCTAACGCAAAAGAGACAGGGTTAGAAAAGGCAACTGATATAAAATGCAAGACTTGAAACCGTTTCCTTATACTGCCTCTGGAGACAACACTGTGAAAGTGTCCTTTGTTTGAAATATTGCTTGTTACCTTAGATTTTTTGTGAACTGACTAGTGTAAATCCATGTATGAGAGCTGGTCTGCAGGTATTGACTGCAAGCCGATTCTCGATCCAATCTATCATTTGTTGTTGTCTCTTGCGTGAACGACCTTAGCAGTTTGATACCCGGGAACGGACACTGCCTTCCAGTCGTGTTCTGAAGAAAATTCTGCGATCCGAGTGTCGCGCATCATTTGTTTTTCTGCATCGCGTGCGTCATTGGACAGTATGTTTCGTTGGCTAAAGTAAGCTTAGGTCAATCATTCAGGTACAGTCCCATCTTTCACGGGAATAGGGTTTCATGTGGTATTTGGGTTCTTGCACATGTTTACTTTATTTCCCGGAATCTCCGTCACCAGCACTAAGGGTGACCTGCCATTTTGAAGCTGGTTCCTCTCTGCCGGGCTGGACCGTACGGTTTAGTCTCTTCCACCTGCAGCCGGTTTTCATGTGAACACACATACCGTGGTTTCCAGTCTAAGCAAACGGTACGAACAGAATTTGGCTTACCCATTTCAGTGCATGTTTTTTTGTTTATTAAATCACTTGTGCTGCATAAAGACTGCATTTGCAGGACCACCTGCTGCTTATCCCATCCGCTGATCTACATTTATCTGTGTTCTTGCAAGCCGACATCAACTTCTGACGTTAACTGAAGTTTTGAAGAATAACGAGTAGCCCAGTGCATATACTCCGTAGATCATTTCTGAGAGCAGTGAAACTCGTTTCTTTTAATAACCTTGGCATACGGTAGAAGATTAGGTAGAGGACAAAATCTATGCTTTTCACCGCTCAGAATTTATGTGACATCTTGACGAAACTACGAAGAAAGTTTGATGGTTTGCTGCGAAAAATCATTAAGCAACAATAGGTTTTATGGTTGATGTATAAGGTCTCCACTGAGCTCGGCAAAGATTGTCACTAACATGAGGGATACACTCAGTGAATCGTTGTTTTCTGTTGTTTTGTGTCGGATCTGTTAAGCTGAAAACACCTGCGATCATAAACTGTGGTGGGCTTTATCACACCAAAATATAACAAACATAAGCTGTCACTATACAGCTAGGAATTCCGAAACACCCCTTAAAACAAGACTCATTCACAACGTTTTTATTTTCGCAGCCATCCTGTTTCAAGCGCATTTTTTACAACAATATGCGCAAACCGTATCAGCAGTAGTGATCGAATCAGTTAACCGAGACACACGGATTACAAGGATAGAACTTGTGTGAAAATTGGTAGGAATCTGGTGAATAAACTAACTGGGAAGTCAACTCCTTCTGAGAGTAAGATTTTGATGCGTGGGTTTTCATTGCAAACATCATCATCATCATCGTCGTCAAAGACAGAAACATCAGTGTTGATGCTGATGCTTCACTGCCGTACATTGAAACCAGTAACTGTTCAACATGAAAAAGATTCTTCCCTGGTTTTTTAACTAATTGATTTAGCCCAGAGGGCAAAACTCACAAGCGTATTCTACACAGACCTAGACTTACCAGATGAAGGTCATTAACTTGTTAGAGGAACCATCTTGACTGGATTTTGCACAACCGTTGAGACAGCTTGGGACATGTCGCATAGAAGTTTCTGAAGGTAGAAATTTGAAAGCATAAACGCACTACGGCACGGTGTTCACTAAGTTCCAGATTGTTCACCGTAAGCTATAGGAATGTAAATGACCACTGTACAGTTCCCCTTTTTTGGTGATCCTATCTAAGTATGACCAGATGTCACGGCTCTGATCAACTAGATGACTGACTGAACAGACGACTAAAATGAGGCCCCATCATTTCGCTGCATATGTGGGTAGTCTTACCTAGATGCACAGGGATGAGATATCAACCTTCTGCATCTACTATCATCCTTCCAGTTGTCGTTGAGAGCGCTATTACCCAATCACTTGTAGCTAGTTGTAGGAGCTTTCAGATACAGTCAAGGTGGTCACCATTGCAAAAATGATACACTCAGGAGACACTTGGGTACTTATTAACTTTTCATTGTGGAAGAGTACTGCGCACCAAAACCCTTTGCTGGTGGGGCTACAGTTCGTCTGACAAACGCGCATTCAAAATCAATAGATGTTTTGCAGTTATCTTACGACACTATTAGGATTACTCGACAGTAATCTCGCTGGGCAGGATATTTACCGGTGGAAAGTCTGGGCACCCATCCGAGAAGATCACAAAAAAACTAGTGTGTCTACGATTACACGAAACCCGCAACTCGGATACGGACTCCGAATTAAAAAATATTTTCCGCCAGCTCACAAAATTCATCACTACCTTTACGTTTACTTTCAACAGCTATCTATACAACAGCCTCCTGCAAAGGCCACATACCCTAGCCTGCACATTGCATTGGTTTTACGGTTTCCCGTGTCGTGCAACCCAGTCGGTAATATCTATGACTGTACACAGTTAAGACCAATAGGTGTCATTATTCGCACGCCAAAACCTAGCAGGCAGCAGAACATATTGTGTAATTTATTTTCTAGTGCCCACACATGAAGTACATTCGTTCTGACTAGAAAATTATGGCCTGGGTTAGCTGCGCTAGGTAGCGGAGAAATCGAGGCCAATAGCTTTGATCGCCATTGAGGACAATCATGACCAGTGATTAATTAGTGGTCAGCAATTACTGATTTCTGTCAAAGCCAGAAGACTGACTTCAACGGTTTTGTTATTGTTGCCTCTCACTTTGTAACCACAAGCACAACCCTGGGGACAGTGACAGTCAAATATGTTGAAGTCGGATCCAGTCAAAGCGCAGAAAAATGGCAATCAATAACGACGCTCACATTCTGAATCAGCGGCTTAAATGTGACAGCTTGCTTTTTTTAGGCCTTTAGGTTTTTTAGGTCTCCTTGGAGGCGATCTCACGTAAATGTCATGCAATAAGGTCCATGTGGCTGGCCCAACAATATCCCAAATCCCTCCAACCAGGCCCACTCTACAGTCACGTGCATGGATTGTTATTTGACAATAGTCTCATTAAGAGATTCGCACCCGAATAACACACCGATTCTCACTGATAAAAGCAAACTTTAATGGATTCTAGTCTATCTTCTAACTATTATTTGAGGATCTCTATTTTTGAGTAAAAATGGTCCAAATTTCTCTAATTGAGTAATAAGAGTACTGAAAACCTTTTGCTCTTAATTGGTGATGACGGATTCTTTACGTTTCGGTAACTGTTTTGTTTCATCCCAACAGTGGTCCGGAAATCACGTCTTACGATCAGGTGAAACTAGATCTAGCTCAACACTCTCCTGTACACATTCGATTAATTTGTGGGCCTTCTTGATACTCATTGTACATCTATAGTGCCCAGACCTGGAAGCACCTAGAACTCCTCCATCACAAAGTATTTGGGCCTATCTGTCAAGTTGGGATAATGAAATTTTCAGGTGCCCCGCTACCAAATGAAGATCTGTTTGGGAGGTGTGTAATACTTCAAGGATCCTACCACAGGGAAAATTTTTTCGGTTGGACGCGTTAACCTCGTTTCAACTTATCACTGGGATACGAGTACTCTTACTTAGTCATTTCACAACCCCCCCCCCCGAATAGTTTATACCTTACTGACTGGTGCGCTTGCACCCACTGTAGGTTGACTGCGCTACTCCATGGTGAGGAACAGAGCCAGGAACACTTTGCTTGCGGACAGTTTTTTTCGGCCAACAAGCCTGATCAATGTTAATGGAAGATCGAGGTGTGGAACTAAATACCGCTAGGCTGTCATTTCTGTTTTGTCTTAATTCATGCAACGCCCAATCTCACGTGCCTTGTGGTTTGCATACTAGCATGCAGAATAGTGCTGTCACGCGACGAGCGGCATTGTCTAGACGGTAAACATTTTAGCAACCAAGCACAATGCTCCCCCTTGGAATGATCATCTTATAGTCACCAAACTCCTGTGGATGACAGTCCGAGATACTTTGCAAATCCACTCCCATGTTTTTTCCTTTCGTTTTTTGTCCGTTTTTGAGAGATTCTATTTGTAGTGGATGTGGAACAGGACAACTCCTAAATGCGAAGAATGGAAGAAAATTTTGCAACACCACCCAGCTTGTGCCAGCATCAGCTCGCTTCCTGCATCATTAGATGAAGTATGTGTTGCAAATGAAACCTAGTTTTGCTGGGAAAAATTCGAGCACATTCGGTCTCTTCGGACAGAATTCTCCAAAGCATTCGATTTCAAGGCTGCACCGAAATGTTCGTGGTCACAGAATAAATGAGTGCGAGAAATTCTCTGAGAAGACGAGACGTTCTTAACGACTATTGGTTCACTTAGTTCACTCCCAGTGGAACTTTTGGATGAATTGTTCTAAAATTGAACGAGATTTTTGTGAAAATTGACAAATCCTACAGAAATTATGCAACGCTAAAGCATCGCCAGGATTTGCCACAGAGATAAACGTAAAAGAGCCTGAAATCCTTGAAAAGATCATAACCCTTGTTCACCCGCACGATTCTGTCGATAGTTTCCCGTTTTTTAAGTATGGATTCATGATACGCATATATAGCTTAGCATCAGTTACGGACATTAGGAAGACAGGGTTGCACTAAAAACACACATACCAAAAATGTGTGAACCGATTATAAATTTGTGCATAAGGTTTTGTTAAACATTGGCTTGGCAACGAGTGATACTGAGCTCGTCACACGTCACAGGGGGGAACGGCATAAATGACAAACTGTCATCATGGTCCTAAAGGAATGTAATATTGACCTTGGTGTTCGGATATCGACCCGCCCCTACACCTTCGGAAAGATTGTTAGGTAGAAAAAATAGACTAAACATAGACACCAGTTGCGGACAGTTCGGTTTGCTTAGAACCAGCTGAGGTTGGGTCCGGTCAGCGTGGCCCGTTAGAGAGAAAATGGCTATGTGCGAATGATAGACAAAAGACTATGACCTGTTATAAATCTAGTATAAGTCATGCAAAAGATGCTGAAATTCAAGTACAGTAATCCAGAAGTTGACAATGGAGGCTGGTGGAGGAATATAAAAGTTCACTGTGATTTGCATGCGCCCTCGAATCAGAATATTTTTGACGGAAAGCCGGATACAACAAAATGATAACTATAGAGAGGTTCTTATGGAACGTTGCATTAAAAGTTGTCCCTTCCACAAAGACCGCCCTGCCCACAGTAACCTGTTTTCCATCGTTGCTCACCAGAATTAATTGTACTACTTTGAAAGCCCCTGTATCGGCTACCTTAAGAGGGTGTATGGGAGTCCAATCCTCTTGTGACGCCGGATGTTTTTATAGGTCAATACTACCTAAAAGTTACGTAAAGGGCTCATTTCTCTGACTAATTTTATCTGAGATTTACGGTCAGAGTTCCAAGATTAAAATTCTGTGGCATGAAATTAAGCTGACATCTAGTATCAGCTGCTTGTCTGCCGACAGAAATAGGGGAGTAATTGTGAATCCACAAGGAGAAGGGACCTTTCACGACATGACGTGTTCCATCCCGTGAGAGATGCAGGGATGTGGACGAGTGAATAGTGACCAGAGCACAAGTTTACTGTTTGCCCCAACCCCTCTTGAATGCGAATAAGGGAATGTTATCGAACTCCAATGACCTCAACCAGTTGACAATTGCACGACTTTTGCTGACACCACCTTACAAACACTTTATTAGTTCAGATCTGACCAACGGCAAAGAATTAAAACTCGAACAAAAATTGGAGCCTAAGATCTGTGGACATGCTGCGCTGTTGTTAGCGGTGAAAATTGTTACCCAAAGTAACACGCGGTTAATCTTCCCATATCTACATAATAAGTCCCACCCAGGAGCAGTATATTTCAAGGCTAACCACATTATGACATATCAGTCATCAAAAACCTAAGCTGACATATACTTATTTAGTCCATGGAAAAAATAATATGTTGAAAGCTGAGCTGAAAAATTCGAAAGTTCGTTGCATTTTAATGTTTCTGTGAAAAAATAAATTACCAAGGTGTTTATTCAACATAATGCTGATCCGCATCAAAAAGCGACATTTTTAAGCCACACTGTTCTATCTCTTCGTCTCATACTCACACTTAGAAGATGCACTTAACCATCAGCCAAGATTTTCCTGCATTTAAAAGTAACTTGAGCAATTTTTAATCCAACAGCCTCTTTTTTTCTGAATATGGAAGAAGTTTCGGTGTCATGGTTCTCTACAGGATCTCTTGTCTTCTGATAAAACCCGAAATAAGTGAAGAAGATTAGCTTTTAGTCATCGCCCACCAACAGTGATCAGTTTGATGGGTGGTCAGCCATCTAGAAGTCACTTTACTTTGATTTTGTGAGTGGGATTATCGAAAAAATTCTGCTCTGTAACTTCAAGAATTATGCTCCCGCCAATTCCATTTGACCACTATCGGTCAGTTGTTCAATTTGGACAAGCCAGTCACCTATAAGACTAGTATATCTTCAGATATGACGGAATTTTTCCGGTACCAATATCTCTCTGCTTCCGAATGTGTGAAAGTGGTGGTATTCTGAGGGAACTGAGTTCACGTACCCCACACTCACAGTCTATGTCTCACACAGCGGACATGATTACGTCATCTCCGAGCAACTCACTAACAACTCACGGTTACTCATCTCATGAGTGCACGTGATCCGTCATTGGTCTTCCAGACAATGTTTAAACCTGCGAGACATAAATTCCAGCCAGTCCAACCTCAGGATCGTCATAAATCTGAGGCAGACCACCACGATGAGGTAATAGTTTACGGTTGAAATGTATGCATTAAATATGTACACATGTACATATACTGACATCAAACATAGTGCATCTGAATGAGGGTTGTATCTCGTAACTTAGGCATCTATATATTACACATTGTTAAACTTACTCACCAAATTTTCAGGAAAATATATCCTGATATCACACGAATATATTGAATACCATCCGGAACTTTGTTCGGTCTTGGTTCTATCACCTTTATTTAAGCCTATAACTGTGTTCTGTATTTTAACCAGCTGCTATTCCAAGCCACACGCTGGGTCAAACCAAGTCAAGTTAAAGGGAACCTTCCGTTCGCGGGGCAGTATAGACACGCCAATATAGTATATTCATCTTTGGTTTTGCTGACTGATAAATCTGGGTCATCAGGATATTTGCCTGAAGTAAACAAAGTATTCCAAAAAAAACAGAAATTGCATTCCGTTTGATTACTGATTGCAATGAAAAAATAAAGCCGTGCAAATATAACAATTTTTTGAGGAGGATGTTTCCCACGTGGTTTATGTGTCATACAACAACGCTTCTTTTGTAACTAACCCAAGGTTTCCGCGCGGCTTGTAACTCCATAAAAAGTCAGCCAGCATGGAGTATTGCGAAAAGCAGACTGTTAGGGAGGAAACCGTGTTTTTCCGCTCTTTCTAAATGTCGTCCACTTTATATGATCCTTCTTCTGTTTCCAATTTCCCAACTGTGTTTAGCCAGGTTTGCAGAGAAAAACCTACCAGCTTATAATATTTACCTGTTGGTTGTTTCGGGATTTCTGGAATGTACACTCACATAACTCTCGTTTGAAGAATCGTCCAGCTGTCCTGGTACAATCATTCTGGTGAGTCCACACCAAAGGCGGAAAGCACCGGATTCGAGTTTGGCTCTTATTAGAGCTCGGGTTTGAACTCCGGATATCTGTCAAGCGAGGCGAGCATGTTTCCCTGCATGTTACTCCACTGCATACTAGCCGCAGATGAATTTTTGCGTCTAACCAGGTAGACATTTTTGCGCTTGAGTGATGTGAGCGGAAAGGCGAACGGAACCACCAATGACTAAAACAAAATATCCAACAGATTTCAAGCGTCTCTGGCACTATCCGAGTGGGAAGTACTGACTGGCAGGTCTATCGATCGACACTACCAAGGTATGTTACTGGGTCGTCGTTCTAGGCGTCGGGCTTCCCCGCTCACATCACGCAAGTGTGAACATGTCCACTTGTTCATGCGTATAAATTCAGATGTCCAGCCTGCGCTGGTAAAGTAGTGGCAATGTGCTCGCCTCGCATGTCAGATGTGCGAAGTTCAAACCCGGGTAGGGCACTTCTCATAATACTCTTGCTAATTATCCGAGGCCATGTCGATCGATAGACTTCGTGTGTCGTTTGCTAGTGCATTTTCATGCTCCTCCCATTCCACTAATACTCAGCGGTCATGGCTGGATTGCAAACACGTAGACTGTCATGAAGGCCGACACGGTTCCTTATGCCCGAAAACTGGCTCTTGTTGGTGTGCGGTGGCAGTACCGTTTAGCTCGAGCACCAACTGGCTGTGTTAGCTGTGACTGTATCCAGCCATCATGACGGAATCAGGTAAACTCAGGACAGCAAAATACGTTGAATAATGGGAACGCCAAACGATTACTCAGATCTGCCTGTTGTGGATTTGCGGCATAAGTACTCGAATCATTACTCCGGTTGTGCGCAGTGAATTGGATCCCTTACTGGAACGAAATTTGTGATTGAACGCTGGTTGTCATTGCACATTATCAGAAGTCAAACGGACAAGCGGCAAAATTCTTCCCAATGAGAGACCTAAACGGAGACCTAAAAACCTCCGGAATTTTCGTTGCATAGTAATTTGTGGAACTGAAGTAGCTCACTAAATGCCCAAAAGGGATTGATTACACGGCCAATTTAGGCGTATGAAACTCTTGGAAAATGTATGGGATAATTTCTCACTGCATGAGATCAGTTTTCGTGTTTTGTTAGCTTCTGGCTTTGGAGATATGAGTGAAAAGAGATCTACAGTTATCAAACATCATAAGCCGCTTAGACTGACCGGTTGCCATGTGGTGAGTAGCTTTGGCAGCAGAAATTTAGGGTTTGAGGCCCTAGATTTCATAGATAACTTCCAGTGGCTCCTATCGGGTTTCCGAGGGACTTCACGATTTTCAAGGCCTCTAAATAGCCAGAACTGTAGAAGGCCCTTTAGTTGTTTAAAACAGTTCAGTGAGAGAACAGTATTGACAAAATTTTATATTCCTCACAGAAATGAATGTTCAACATACATTAGGAGTACCGAAGAAATTACTGCATTTTTCGGTGCATTGGCTGTAGATCTAATTTGTTTTTTTCACGTATGCGTTTGGTTTTTAACCGCCTGCTATGTTGCAACTTTCGCGGCCTAGGGCCAAACGCGTACGAAAAATATCGTTAGTTAGTGTTCCAGATGAGACCAGATGAGACCACTCCGTAACAGGAGAAGATATGTAAATTCATCCTTTCAGTCAAAGATAAGGATTCAAAATCGTAAAATCTGCTGACAAGAGGTATGACAAATTGGATGTCTAAGGGCGGATAATCAGAACGTTTAAGGTGAGATGCATAAATTATTGTTAATCAATTGCAACTAGACTGTCTAGGTCAACGAACAAACTAAATGTCATTGCAGATGACGAGTTCAATTTCGCGTGTAATCTATGAAGACTATCACGAGTTATCCTTGTTTTCAAGTTCATAGCAGTGCAAGAGGATAAGCTGGATAGATAACAGCTGCATCATACTATTGACAGCGCATGCGAGATCCTAGCAGAATTCTCGAAACGAAAGAAGCTTTTCTAAGAAAAAATTATTTCCGCCTAAATATATGCTAAGGGGTGTTCTGTCTCCTTAGTTTTTGAGGATACATCCAAATTTGGATACGGGCACTGGCACATATACCTTGTGTGTGGTGTGAGATAGACGTGGTAAAACCACTGAAAAGATGCGAGTTGTTCGTGAATTTTCTCACACCACTGTTGAAAGAGTTGATGTGCAGCTTGTCACTGAGTTTCTCCGTCACTATGGAGATATGGAACGTGCGTCAGTGCATCTAACATTTTGATGTTTATGGAAAAACATCAATAATGAGTACAAACCGGTCCATATACGACGTACAGTAAGAAACATCATAAATTTCGGCATGCGTTTTCTACATCTGAATCGACAACCATGGTAAACTACTCTCACAACGGTGTAGGGGACAGTGCTAAACATGGACGCTATTAAATTGACTTAATCACGAAACTTTCACGCTTCAGCCTCAATAAACGCTTAAGCTATCGCTTTTATAATGTCAATTACATCTGTTTTTATCTAAGCACAAAAAATTACGGGCAAACGTACGTCAAAGTGTAAGCTTTTGGAGCCAGTTACTCTCGATGCTAGTGGTAAATTTTTAAAGTCAATTAGTGAATCATATCAAAGCCTCGCGACGGAAAACACAAGCAAAAAAGGACTAACTACCCTACTTTAGACTTACTGCTGGTCGTCGACGCTGACTTCGACACTACCATGCGGGAAATGGGAAAAGCAAGCTGAGGTTTTGTGTGCGAATCCGTACATTACATTTAGAAGTGGAAGCAACCAGGAAAGAATGAAGGAAAAGGTATGCTGAACTTTAGCTAAATGCCAATTAGACCACGAAGACTTCGATCAGCTTCACAAAGGTCGTCAGGGAGAGGAGAACATAAGGAAATCAACACCAGGAATTGAGTTATTCAACTACGGAAATACGGGTTGTTAAAGCACCTCAGGTGAGGAAATGTAAATGTCAACACAGCTGCATTAGATTTTGGGTACAGGTACTACGCTCTCATGTTATCTGCTTTTCACATGTGTGCGCTTCCAACCCAGCGCGATACAAGTGGTTGGAAATAATTGAAATAACATGCTGCAATATTCCAATAGATGATCTCATCCTCGCTCTAATATGGCTTGGCATGCCGATTCCCATTAGTTAACACCGGCGACGAGTATTCTGGGCCGGGATTTAAACTTCAGGTAGTCAACACGAAATGAGTTTGTTACCCGTACACCGTAAGTGCACACGAGGTGAACCTGAATTAACCTGTCAAGATTAGACAACCACTACACCGTTGGCACAGGCATCAAGCAAACCAGCCACAATACTCAGCATACGAACGTGATCAACTGTGTCCAGCGCACAGTTTATCTCCCGGCACTGTCAAGGAACTACATCGTCTCTGGGATCCAAAGCGAACACAGTGGATTCCAGACTTAACCCCTGCAAAAATGATGTAATTGGTCTCCCCACACGTTCACTCTGACGTTAAAAAATCCAAGTATCCCAAAAGAATATGTTAAAACACTCGCAAAATACGTGAAAACCTTCCCCTTTCAGAAAAAACCTCCCCGCCAGTGACCACATTTTTGTTTTGAAAATGTCTTAAATGGACAAAACTAAATAACTAAGCCCCAATTTTAGAAGTAAGCTAATCAAACCATCTGTCGATTCCGTGTGCAATTCTCGCTATCCTCAGTAAAATGCTTTACCAAACAACAACGCTCGGTTTTTAAGTTATCTACGCGCACACAATGGAGAGAATATTTTTGCACGACTTGCAGATTTATGTAATAGGTGGAATTTTATTTCTCATCATCAGTAAAGCCTCAGCCGGGTTACAAAATATCAAATTTAAATCTAAGCTACTGTCAATACTGATTTTCTTGCTCAGACTGGCTCGTGATACTTTGAAGAACCTGTCCGGTGACATACCAGGTGACTAGTTGCACGTCATCAGTCTTGATAGTACTAATGAGTGCTACAAAGATGGATCAGATTTTTCACATTGGGAATCTGATTCCGAAAACAACTCATCCAAAATCTTCTGGGCTTTTGAATGCACGCTGGTTACGGATCGCCCACAAGATCTGTCCATCATGATCTACAAATTGTATCTTGCACCACGAGTTTTCTTTGAAAATGAAACTCGCTCACAGTGTTATTTCTTTCAGTGGACGCACCAGATGCGGTGTATTCGTTTCACCCAGGTATCATGGCCGCAAATTACTCGAACAAATGCTGAATAATCTTGTCCGTAGTTCAGGTAGCCTGGCAGTGTCTGTACTGCTGTAATACTTCACAGTACTACATCTGTTCTTTTCCATCTACACTGGTCCATGACCAGTAAGAAAATTGTTATCGGAGACGGTTGGGCTGAACACTGTTTCAGTTGCTAACTTTCGTCATACTGACAAAATGGAATCCAGTGTAGCTTGCCGTGATCGCCCGACGAATTTATTCTTTCCCCTCTGGTTTCTGCTTTATCAGGGGTTTCTAATTTTTAGTTTCTCCTTGTATGTAGACAGGCAAGCTTGTGGGTACTATTGAGAGAAAATGAATACCAAAGGCCAAGCAAGTGATTTGTAGAACTTACATGTTAACGAATTTTTCAAAGATAGTCTTTTCATGTTTTTTTACTTTTGCAGCAAACAAACACCCGTCACAGTTGCGAAAATTATGGATAGGGTTGCCGATGAATTAGGCCATTTTTCACCTCTCAACTTAAGTGGGCTTTTCACGGTATTACTTTTGGGAAATCCACATCTACTCTGCTTTAAGTGTAGTGGGTTCGTCAAACTGTTCAGGAGACGACAAGCCTAGTTATACCGTTGCAATCATAGAAAAATAACGGAGTTTTCATTTCGTTAGACCCTTAGGCTTCGTTTAAAATTACTACCTTTCGTGATGATTTTGGTGTAGCTATCCCTAGGAGGAAAATCTCTTCATGACCTCAACAAACATGCGCGTTACAAGCATATAATTTTCTAGTACGAAGGTTTGTGTTCCAATAAACGTAGAATGTGGTATCCAAGGAAAACTCGATGTTGCTGGATCCTCATGAACTAAACCCACCACATGAATCCCAGGAAAAGCGAAAAAGGGGTCAAACTGTGGAAAAGATCTCATCAAACTCAGAAGTGGTGAGGTTTCAGAGAAAACATTTTCGCTAATGTAACCACTAATTCTGTTGGGTAGTTCTTTTTATGTAAGGTGATTTTTGTACACATTGTAATTCGGCTTTCATGAGAAACTCTGCACAGAGAATACGGAAGTTTTTTAACAAATATCATCGCAAGATTGTTCTCCACCTCACTCTGTAATGACAAACTTCAGCCCAATGTTCTTGAAGACGGCTTAAAAGCGAAGAAAACAGTAGCAAGTTCTCATGCCTTTGATTTTCGTTTTATGGTTTGATGGGAGCTGCTGAGAGGACGGAAACGAGCAGGCAAGCCGTGTGTCTGTACTAACGCCAGGACTGGCTACTCCCAATAAGCAGGACTGTGCATTTTTGCCACTTGCTCTGTAGTATCTATTGATTCAAGCACTACCGATGAAAGATTTGTTTACCAACTAGTGAACTCCACAGATTTATCTAGAAAATCAACCTGCGTGCCCAAGACGCCGTGCCACTTGGAAAAACCCCGTACGAGTGAAAACCACATGACCTCCACTATGGCGTCACACGGATGTGTTTGACACGGATGCAAAACTTATTTCAGTTAGCCTCCCACAAACCTATCCAGCTAACCATTACTGCGAGCCATAAGACTTTGCCCAACTATTCTCGGATCCTCACGGATGACCTCATCCTTATCAGACCACGGACTTGGACTACGAAGGAAGTACTTAGCGTCGACATGATAGGATGCTAAAGCATACAGCCAGAAATTTCCTTTCCTCCTTAATGCGACTGATCTCTACGGCTTGGGTTTGAGGGATTCCATCACAGCTTTGATGTACTTTATACATCTGTAAGTTTAACAGGAAATCTCAAAGAACTCTTCGTGAGCCTCGTAAAAGCTTATTCAGAGGAAGTCAGATCTGCTCGTGCTTAAGTAAGGAGATGCAATAACGGCATAGGACACTTTGAAGCCCATTCTCGTGCTAACCAACGACAAACTAAACAGTGTTTCGCTGCAACTTATGAGTAAAACATTACAAAAACAAGACTAAAAATTCGCTCAAAGCAATACCTAGTGTTTACTGCTATAATTGCGCCTCTACGTCTTTTTTTAATAGCGAAAAATCATCCGCAAGACTGATAAGTACTTTAGGACATGGATCTTATTTTAAGATCGTCCTAGGTCACCTTTATTTCCGTTGAAAAGCAAAGGGTGGGTTTTAAGCAGATTCACGGAAAAACTGTCTTTTTCCATTCTCCGTTGTCAGGCTTCTGAGCCGAATGTGCGCCACAATAGTGCACTAACATTTACCGGTACAACAGTAAAGATTTGCAGGGAATGAAGCCTAACTCGCGAAGCTACAGGGTAATTAGTAAACAGTGAGCCTCCTGCCACTTGACTGGTAAGTGCAATTCGATCAACTCTGATGCGTACTGCGGACGAATGTATTCCAAACTGAACGGTTAGTTCATGAGGAAAAAGACACTGACGTAATGTTCATCGGTTTACAACAATATTATCGTCTTTCCGACTTAGAGTCCGCGACACAAATGACCTAACCTTTTTCCTTCATGTCAAGGAATATGATAAAAATGAAATTAGCCGGTTTGGAAAAACAGGTGATGAGCGCCCCATCCAGTCTATGCAGTTGAACAACTATGCTAGACTAACAAATGAAAACAAATGTGACTACAGTGCGAAGTGAAAATTAGGGGAAATTTATGGCCCTCACATCAATGGCAAGCGCGAAGGTACCTAGTCAAAAGGTGCTGCAATAAGGAGCCTTTTACATGCACTAACCCCTAGGTAAGCATCCATTCTTCGCTGAGTTCGGCTATTCACTGGAGCGTCGGAAACGAACGAGACATATACACTACGAATACTTTTGTGTGCACGTGCTCGCTGGAGGTGTCCCTTAGTGCTCAAGAAAGTGTAGACTTATTTCCCTATGGACTACTGGATGGAGTTCCAAATTCCAATCATTAGAATCAAAATATGAAGGGTTCACCTATTTGCATACCTTCTAGCTTTAGCTGAGCGGAGTGGCACCCACAAGTTGAGTGGTATCCACCCACAACCCCTGATTTTCACACCTGCCCACGGCGCCATATTGGTTGTACAAAACTTAAAGTCGAGTTTGGCCTGTTGCCAAAAAAAGCAGTACTACAGGTTAGCTCAGTATGCAGTTCATGGTTGTACGTGGGCTAGGATACTGTCAGGGCGCCCACACCTAGACAGGAGGACGATTAGGGTCCTCAACCAAAGCCTTTGGCTCAAAAGCCTAACCGCAAGGCAGCGGTGTTTGGCGGGAAATGCAAATGCATTACTGTTTCTACGGAACAATTCGCCACATGCTCCAACCCCCAACCTGGAGGACCAGGAGACTGTGTTCGTCAGACCTCTAGCCATTGACCAACCTGGTATGAGACTCTGTGAGTGTCGCAGGGACACTCCCCAGTATAGCTCAATGGGTCGCTGAGGTGCGCAAACCGCCACACCACGGTAAGGTCCAGTCTCTTCGTGACGTATAGTATAGTAGACTGTCAATTTCACACCAAGTCGTGGTGGGTCCTAGTTCCCATTCATCCATCTAAAGAAGGGAGAATTATGATAGTTAAGCCGTCACGTAATAATGTTTGATATCCTGAATAATGATTGAGTCCTTTTCACTCGATAAGATATCTGCGATGACGTATCTAAGGCGCATGTTCAACCCTCAGCATTGATTACTTCCTTCATCCCTCTCTCTTCTATCCACGTCACCTTTTACCTTTTTCTATCCCACAAGAGTCCGACTTCAGTAGGTTCCTTTGTGTTAGCTCTCTTGAAGGAGTCAACAAATTCAGTAAAGCATTTTTACCTCACAAAAGTGGCCGTGAATGTGGCACACAAATGGACTGAAACGTCACCACAAGCAGCCTCCGGTGAGGTAATTCAGCATAAATTACTGTCCACTCCAGAACACATACTTTATAAAATACAGACGATAGGCTTTCTGATAGGTAATGGTTGTGAGAATGGCGAAATTGGTGTGAATCCTGCTCAAGCTAACTCTATTGTCGGCCAACTATCCATAGTTTAGCGGTGGATAATCCTCTTATATACAGGATGCATTTTACTGAAAAGTCCGACAAGGGAATCGCATTCGTGCTAGATTTACATTGTACCCCCTGTTTTATAGGTACGATTTTTGTTACAACAAACAGCAAGCGAATGAGATTGCAAGAATTGACAAACTAGTAAACCTAACAAGACAAACAGCATTTTCGAAATGAGGATAAGGCACCTGTGTAACGCAAGTACAGATTAACACATTATTCCCTAACGAAAACTGAATTAACAAATTTCAGTTAAAGTTGTGTTGAATTTCATCCGGTTTGGGGCGAAATTTTCCCAACTTTGGCGCCTAGAATTAAATATCCATGTTAAATGTGGCCTATGTAGCAAACGGCCAGCTGATGGAAAATTGCTCTATGAATTTATTACGAACAAATTCGAATACTTTTCATTTCTTTCCCGCAACTTTGGTGAGTGACTTGAGTCTCCTACGATCATACTAAGACCTCGATGAGGAATGTGCTAATGTGAGTTCCAAGTACATTGTGAAGCGAAATACTTTGTTTTGTCTTTGTTCGATTACACGGAAGATTCTATGGTAAATGAAAATTGCAGGTTTTATGGAGACGATTCTGTCATTTTGCTGTCATTTCTGTTATTCCTAACATCCTGAACCGTATAGAGGAAAATTTGGTGGCTCAGGTAGCGTAGAGGATCGTTGGCTTGTTCGCTGAGTTGGACAATTTGAGTGCAGACGTTTCATCACTAATCAAGGTGACATCATCAGTGCGTTATTGGGGAGCGTAGTGGTGCGTAGCGATGGGTTGTTGGTTGTGCCCAACCAACAAAGCCCATTCGGAACCCTATTTAAACCCTACCCAAAGGTCAGTGCGGCCTTTACCAAACTCTATAAAACTAAGGTTGATGTAATCATCTGAAAAAAAGAATACAGACATTCACTTGTTTCGGGTGATTTTCACGAGACCGCGCTATGACTCTAAGATAAGCAAATGCGTTTGCAAAAATGGCCTACAGAGGATTAACCAGTAATGCATGGAGTCTTTACATTATTTCCAGATGGATGCAGTTTCTGTGAACACTGTATAGCACCAGTCTACCACTCACCATAGACTGACCAACCATCACGGTGTTTGGTTTCCTGGAGGAACTCCAAGGTCCACCTATAGAGCAAAATTAATAGTCACTATAGAAAAGTAGTTTAATCTTAACTTACCGATGTGGCATGTAGGCGAACATACAGACACAAAGGTGTTTCTTATGCGCGCAGGTCCAACTACCGGTCAGGACCTATCGAGAAGGACGTTAGTCTATCGTCAGATTCATCTAACAGGTAGCGAGGACCATCGAGTTACCTCCAATTAATTGCTCTTTAAGAGCATATGAACCCTTTAGGGGGCTGTAAACCCAACGCTTTAACAGAGTGCAAGTGTGACAATTTTCCAACACAGTGCATGTCACCAGATTGGGACTGAACGACTCTTCTTTCGCAACTTCACAATCCTTATGATCATAAGATCTCCGTTACACTGGGAGTTGGAATATAGAAAAGGACCATAGAGGAGAATAACAGTCGACATCTGTGAACCAGATCTATGGATAACAACACCTCGAGTAAGGATCAAACAGTTGGCACGAATGACTGAATAAATCCTCGGTTGTACGCTGGCGGCTTGACATATGAAAGAATTTACCCTCTACCATTAGATTCCAATTTGGTAAAGCATTGTCTCCATTATATAGTCTCTTCTCGGGTGCATAACTCTCTTTGTTTTCTAGGGTAACACTGAATTCAAGGTAGGTCAGCATTTCGGAAACAGAGTTGACCAAAATTTATCTTCAGACATTTAAGAAAATTTAGCTAGGCCACAGGCGTAGTTTCTAATTAAACTGGGTGTAATTTGTATGGAATTCTTGCCCAGCAGCAAACGGTTTGTATTCCAAGATGTTGATTCAGCAGATTCACTCTGTTACAGGTTTTTCCTAAAGGAAACTACTCACAAGGTTGCTGAAAATTCTTCGGCAACCCACGACCGGTTTCTCCCTTCTTGGGGCCCATCAGGTAGGCGCAGTCCCCGAGTTTCCGTCAACCTTATGTTCTACTTGAACCCGAATCGGACTGATCGCGACAACTACACTCATTTGCAAATCAATTTGGTTTTCACGGGAGAGCCCCAAGAGGGGCGAAACCGGTCGTGGGATGTCGAAAAGTTTTCAACAACCTTGTGAGTGGTTTCCTTTATGAATGTATACTGCCATATCTCGAATATCGTACCAACTGAAACATGAGGCGGCCTGTGTGCAGCACATTCAGTTGAAGAATATCATAAACGAGAGATTCACTTGAGTCTCTCGTTAAAACCAGATTGATTTGCAAATGAGGATTTTTCTTACTTAGCTTGCTGGCTGTATTCAACATTCCTGCATATTTCAATGACGTAAGGAAAATAAATAAATCTTAGTTCGTACAGATTCAATACACATCATGCATTTATGGATGTTCTACACGTTCATGAAGGCCAATTTCGTATGGAAATCCTGTAAAATAAAGTATCAGTCATTTATATTGCGAGTTGAGTACGGCATAAAACAGCTTCTTTCTTAAAAGGCGACATTTACTATTTTTCTGTACATCAACACCCAATTCGCATCACTTGATTGGTAATGTGTGATTTCCAACTAGAGAATGGGACTTGTGTAAAAGCGGAAGTTATCGAGGAAAGTTGGTTTTCCCAGGTACCCAAGAGTTTGAAGTCCTTAAGACTCATGCTGCAAAACATTGTCATTTCAATGCATACACCACATTGTGGACAAGAATGTACTATTGACATACTGCGTCCACACAACCAACACATAGCAAGCGCACCTAAACATCTTCCACATAGTTTGGGTTTTCTCAGTTTGGTATGTCAAAAAAAAACTGGAAACTCCATTGGCTGGTATTTGGTTCATGTAAAATTTGAGAGAATGTGAAGTACAAACGTTAATGAAGTCACATGACAGAAGCCACATGGCGAAAAGTTAGCACGAAAATAGATTCAAACCTAGACAGCCATTTTTTCGGAGCGGGTGGGAAACGTTCAAATCGGAAAATGAAGAAACCTTGTTTGGCGCATTCACATATTTTGCAAATGCTAAAATAAGCCTAGGATAGTTCAGGGGTAGTGCAGAAAACAGCGAAAATATCGTCATTGGAACGTGGGCTCATTGAGCCTCAACAACAGTGAAGTATTTGGCCGCTCACGTCTCTTTGATGGGTATGCTTAGCAGTGTGCAAAAGACCCAAGCATGCCTCCAGCCCCTAAAGATATACTTTTTTCTCGTGATAAAAGTAAGATGAGGGGCTTTATTCACATGCGCAGAAGCTTCCCTCATTGGTGTTTCACATTAATCCAAAATTTAAAACCCCAACTATCCTCTGAATAAGAACATTTGTCGACATAAAATTACTTAGTTTGCCCATTAGTGGACTTCCCCAGGAGCACGCTCATTTTCTGGACAAAACAAAGGCTATGTGCAGATGTATTCATGTGAAGTGTGGTAGTGCGAACGTGCAGTAGAGGGCAGCAGTAGAACGGTGGTAGAAGTGGTCGAAAAAAATGACTTCGTATCTTGTCTACTTAGGCGGTTTGACTCCACAACAACCGTCGTGTTTCTATCTGACGGATCGTCATCAAGTTACCATTGTCAGCTGTCCTCTACGGCTCAAACGAAATACCAAGCTCAGCTACCCAGCTGTCTGAGAGTGATAACGCACGAAAGCGTCACTTTCGTGGATATTCTTTGACAGAACTAAAGCAAAACCTTTTGGGAGGTAGTGTGCACAATGAGCAAAGTAGGGTCACGATTGACAGTAAAATCTAACTGATGCATCTGCTACAGCTTACCACAGGACGTTTGCCGCTAAAACCGCCAGATTTTCATTTATGATAACCCAGTTCGGACGAGTGTCACGATTTAGTTTTGGGACATGTGGACGAAGGTAATGACAAGATAAATTAATCAAAAGGGGATGTAGTGTTTAACAGTCCCTGATAATAAATCATAGGGCGTGCTGAAAACAAAGTGGCGAAGGACGAAACGTTGTACTTCCTTAATGGATTTAACGTCGGCGAGCTGAACCACCTCCTCGTGGTGCCGACTGGGTAGCCTGGACGCCAGTCTGGGTGAGCTAAGAGTTCAGCAACTCCAGACAGGGCTAACCACCCTGTTTGGTTTCAATGTGCTGGTTACTTTCGACAATGTACACTACAAAACATCTGGCGCCTCCGCACCAGTTCCAACCAGTACACAGGAGAGTCTCGTGGGGCTCACGTGTGAGGAATGTGGCAAATGGTGTAAATCGAAAGCTGGCTTGGTAGCCCACCATCGAGTTCACGACAATGATAGTGTTGGTACGAACATGGTCGCCCAATTGGCCTGTGCTGATTGTTCCCGCCTTTTTCCGAAGAAGATTGGCCTGAGTCAACATCGCCGGCACGCACACCCCACTCAGCATAATGCAGATAAGCTCAGCCGAGTGAAGCATTCCGGTGCCCGCTGGTCCCAACAAGAGTCACAATCGCTCTTGCGCCTGGCTAAAAATTTATATCCGTCTTGTGAAACGCAAACCGCGCTGTTCGCGAGACTGGAGCAGTATTTTCCTGGTCGATCGGCTATCAGCATCAAAACCAGGTTACGGGTGCTTAACTGGCAAGCACAACAGGACGAATCATCATCTGGTGGACCTGACCAAACCATCGGTCAAATAGCGGCCTACTCGTCAGAAGCCGATGACTATAGCGTCTGGTTTAAACAAACCGTGGATTGCGCCGTGTCACTCTTAGAATCCCATGCTGACAGTTCACTTGCTAGTGTTGACCTTCTGGCATTTGCCCGAGGGTTGCAGTCTGGCATCATGACACCGGAACAAGTCCTCTCGCTTCTGGACCTCCACGCCTCCAGGACATTTCCACACACCTGGAAAACCGTATCCCGACGCCGTCGTCAGTTAGCCCATCGGATGCCGGTCAACCGAAAGCAGATCCGCCGAGCCAACTACGCCGCCATCCAGACCCTATACCACCAAAGATGGAAAGATGCAGCGTCTGCTGTGCTCGATGGGTCATGGAAAGATCTGTACAAAGGCAACTGCGGCCTACCTCCAGACGCCGAGCAGTACTGGAAACAGGTGCTCTCAGCCCCAAAACACGTGGACAGCCGGCCCAGTCGCGTAGTAGTACCATCCGATTGGAGCTTGATTGAGCCCATCACAGGAGAGGAAGTCGGCCGTACGGTCCGTTCAATGGGCAATTCGTCCCCAGGCCTGGACAAGCTCACACCCAGGATGCTCCGCCGGTTCAATGCGAACGTACTTGCTGGGTATTTCAACTTACTTTTATTATCTGGGGGTTGTCCCCCACACCTGTGTCGTGCTCGTATTACTCTAGTTCCGAAGGTCCCTAATCCGACTTCACCGGATCAACTGAGACCGATCTCCGTATCATCCATTCTTGTCCGATGCTTTCACAAGGTGCTTGCTGATCGCTGGAGTCGTAGATTGCAACTGCCTTCACTCCAGTTTGCATTTCTACATCGGGACGGCTGTTTGGAAGCTACATCGCTGTTACATGCCCTGCTTCGTCACTCTTCAGCGACTGCTTCTAACCTCAGCTTGGCGTTCGTCGATATCTCGAAAGCATTTGATTCGGTTTCGCATGACACAATCGTCAGATCTGCCGAGGCGTTTGGAGCACCGTCACCTCTAGTTCGATACATCGCACAGTCCTATGAGAATGCTGTAGCAGTTTTCCCCAGTTCCGAGGTTCACTGCCACAGAGGTGTGAGGCAAGGAGATCCACTCTCCCCATTATTGTTCATCATGGCAATGGATGAGGTTCTTGGATTGTCGATGCCGCAACTGGGATACCAGTTCCATGACACCCTAGTAGATGGTTTTGCCTTCGCTGACGACTGGGTCGTGTGTGCAGAAAGTCAAGCTCGCCTCAAAGAGAAGCTTGAAGCTGCCGCGGTTGAGTTGGGAAGAGCTGGTATGAAGATAAACGCCCGGAAGACGAAAGCGATGGTGATCTGTGGGGACAGGAAACATCGGGCGACAGCAGTCTCAGTCGAACCATTTTGCTTCGCCGAGGAACTCATCACTCCTCTGGGTCCGACAGACACAGTAACATATTTGGGCATCCCCTTTACTTTCAAGGGGAAAGGAGTCTTCAACCATCGACAGCATCTGCTCAAACTGTTCGACGAGGTGACGCGTGCCCCGTTGAAGCCGCATCAAAGAATGGAGATCACAAGGAACTACCTGATACCGAGGCTGACATATTCGCTCGTGCTTGGCCAAGTCCACCGAAACACGCTCAAAAGGTTGGACAACTACATCAGGCAATCTATTCGCGGCTGGCTACGTCTACCGAAGGATACCCCGATCAGCTACATCCATGCCGGTAAACAACATGGGGGACTTGGTATCCCAAGTCTGAGTGCAACAATCCCGATGCAGCGGAGAGTGCGTATGGAAAAGCTGCTTTCTACTCAGTGCCGTGTACTACGCAATGTGGTCAACGATTCCGCATTTGGCAAGGTTGTTCGGGATCTCAGCCTTCCGATCCGTGTCCATGGTTCATGCGTAAACACCAAGGAAGAACTGGTGGCTGCTTGGGGTGATAGCCTGCACAACAGCGTTGACGGTCGCGGTTTACGAGAGTTGGTCGCTTCGCCTCTTTCTAATCGATGGCTTGTATTTCCAGAACGAGTGTTTCCTCGGATATTTATCCGCGGTATCCAGCTCCGATGCAACCTGCTCAGGACGAGAGTTAGAAGCGCTCGACATGGTCACGGTGGCCAGACGATCTTATGTCGTGGAAACTGTGGCCAACCAGAGAGTTTGGTGCATATTTTGCAGTCCTGCTGGATCACGCATGACGCCAGATGTGCTCGTCATAATCGGGTTGCAAGGGAACTCGCAAAACGCCTCCGTCGCCTGGGATACACCGTCTTTGAGGAGTTGAGAGCACCAACTTCGACGTCCTTCATCAAGCCTGACCTGATCGCCGTTCGGGAGCGCCGAGCGACTGTAATAGACGTCAGCATAGTTTCGGATGGGCGCGGAATGACTGTGTGGAATGAGAAAAAGCAGAAGTATGGTGCTGATGAATTTTCCCTCGCCATAATCTCAGCTCTACGTGCTATTGGTTGTGATGTGGACTTTTTGGTCCACCAACCGATGGTCATCTCTTATCGAGGGATCTGCTTTCCTCAATCCGCCAAAGCTGTTATCGGACTGGGACTTTCTAAAGTCACAATCGGTGACTTGTGTTTGCTCGCGATTGTGGGTTCTCTGCGTACGTACAACACTTTTATGCGTGACACATGGCCTTGAGTGTATATTCTTGCCATTGAATCTCACGCCAGACCCAGTATGACGGACACTTTGTGCCTGATGTGCGAGTCTTGACTGTGCTAGCGCTTACCGCGCCTTGAAGAGCATTCAGCATTGTTTGTCCTTTCTTCGGTTGTTAGACTTTACACGCATGTTTCCTTACCAAAATTCTTACGTACGTTGGGATTCATCCTATCTGACTGGGACTGTTGGTTGCATGACTTCGAATGAGACATTTCTTTCTTTTATCTCATATTCTCCTGTAACCCTTTCGCATTCATCGCTTGCATTCACTTTTTATGTCTGTGACCATGCTCTTCAAAAATAAACGATAATACAACAGTACAACAAGCGGATGGTCACCCAAATAACTTAATTCAAACATGCCAAAAGCTCGAGTGTTTTCATTTTACGGCTTTTTTACATTTCACCCTTGCTTGCTGCAGAATCAGACATAACAGAAGTTCATGAGCGGGAGTCAACATACAAAACAAGCCACGGTAAGAACCCAAGGTTATATAATTGATGGACAGCTGATAGGAGATGACACCGGATGAAGACTGGGTGCGTAACCATGACAACTTCCACTAATCAGGCCTGAAAGCCAGATGAAGTGTTTCCCTACAGAATTCTTTCGGCATCTAGCTTCTATGTATATCGGAAGAAACACGAGAGATGCTGTTTCGAAATTGTCTGGGAGCAGGCGAATATGAATGGCAACGGAATTCCAGACATCTAATGAGGAACTACGTCATTTCTGGATGGCTTCATAGACCTGAAGACGGTTCTTCTGTTTAGATTGATCTTGTGTACCACGTGACTTTTATCTGTCGCTGAGAGGGAGAATTGTCCTTTTCTGTGTTTGCCAGAACCCACGCTCGAGAGTTCTGCGACCGTGAAGTACATCGCCACAATACAATTCTAGAACAAGCATTCGGATATTAGAACATGTGTGCAGACTCCTGTCAATGAATGACGATCAACGACTGGACCATTCACAGGTAATTCTAAAAAATAAAGGACACTTTAGCTGCACTGGGGTAAGTTAAATCTTACCATGTTGACAATCGGGAAGTGTCGTTTACCTATCTGGGTGCACAACCCATGGGATCGGATGAGGCCTGAACCTAAAATAGGGGCCGAGCACTGCTACTGGACCATAGTGCTCTGACTGACAGCATACACTAACGACCAGCATGCCTCGACTTCTGTGACACAAATGCATATCACGTAACTTGGTTCAGATACAGTTCACGTTTACAACCGGGAGGTAAAAACAAGCGTGCAGTGTTTCGGATTGTCACAGTAGGCCACCATCGAAAGACGAAGAGGAGGAGTCCACCAAGATGGTTAAAGCAGAATAGCACCGGTAAATGGTGGACGGGTGGATATAACGGTACCGTTGGCTTTCTGATGTGGTCACGCCAGTGAGGTTTTGAAAAGCATCTCCAATGACCCACAAATTGTCAAATTAGTGCGTTTTGAGGTAGCTCTCATTAGGTGGAGTGCAAGTTGAACAAATTCCTAGTTTTTCTGTGACGCGGACAGGATGTGGGTCAAGAAGATGAAATTTGAGGAGACGGGGTGCTTGTTTTTATTCCGGTCAGTCTTACCCTTAACTGATTCTATATGGAATTTTAGTTTTAAACTCTTCATTCTTTTTAGTAGGTGTTCAGGGGACGGATTAATTCATTCTAGGTCTTTCGGCAAGATTTTGGGTGTTTCTTCAGTAGTCCAGAAGCTACGTAGCGGCCTACACCTAAATTGCTAAATCTGGGATAAAGTCCTGGCCAACTAGATATGACCAGTGTGACAAACGTTCGTCAGTCTGCAAAGCATAATTGCTATCTCTCATGAAATCGCATCCCATGAGCGTGTTCACTGCTAAGGATTACGCTTTTCTTGCAGTTATTCCCCCTGAAACAATAATTCAAACAGACCGTAGATGTATACCACTGGTTACCAAGGAAGTGATTGTGACTTGGGTTTATATGAATGGATAGCTAATAACTACAAGTGTCGAGTTTTTTTGCCTAGCCATGTTTGACTGCCATCTGCAATCTGTACACATACATTCACTTTCTGCTGCTATATTATTTCCAGATTGTACGGTGATATCTCTGGACACTTTTTTCACTAGTTATCCCGATAAATACGCTTCTACTGAGCTAAATTAATCCGCCTTTCCACTCTGAGTGAACAGCATAACCTTAAGGAACTGAGTTGATACGGCCGCAGAAGCATCCATTAAAGTGAGAAGTCACAGAGTGATCCACATCGCACCAAATTTTTGAAGCAGTTTTAGAGTTAACTGGAATGGCCACATCGAGCCGACGCCCTGAACTGCGCCATTTGATTGAGTGTATTGCACAAAATACTGGCACGATCAATTACACATTGTTTGGTCGGCAAGCGCAATAGCTAATGTTAGAAGTGCAAAACGTCGGTAACCAATAGACCTAAAATCGAACCACGAACATCCAGACTAATGTAGATGAAACACCTACGGTCACATCAAGCAGTGGTCTCATTTCACGATCTTTTAACAGATGGTGGAGAGTACCAGAACCACAGTTTTCACAAACTTCATGTGCCTTTCTCACTGTCACCATTGAACTGATGAGATTCGCAGGACTGAAATTGTGCTGGTCCATCCAACTGTCCGGGTTGGATCACTAAAACTCCACTACCGTCAGCGAACGCAAATGTGACACTTATAACCAGTGTTAATATACTTGGTTTTGACCTCTGACAATGACGAGGAGCATGATGATACATCTCCAATCCGCTCGCCATGATACTAAACCACTCCAAAAGTCCTGCAGAGCTCACCCGTTATGAGGAGATTGTGATCGCTTGAAAACTTCTAACTGTCCCATTGTATACGTTGGAACCATCAACCGAAGTGGTAAACGGAGCCGATACCACGTGACACAGCTCAGTCTTGTAACCACTAATCTTCTAAAAAGGTGAACCACTAGGCATATTTTTGCACGCTCCAACCTTGGGCTCGAAATTGGATGATAGTTAATTACAATTATTATCACAAAATAATTACCTCGTCAGATGTGACAAAACAAACCGCTGACCCCAAAGATTTGGCGTACGTATGTTTATAAATTATTCGGTTGGTTTAAGCTACTTATGTAAATAGTTAGTAGTAGGGAAATCATTCACAATGATACTGGAGCGAGACGAAAATCACTTTCATTCGCGAATTTTTACAAAGCTAGAAAGTACTCAGGGGGTAAGGTAAATGCGGTTATTCCGTCTGCCATAAACAAGCCGCCTACAGACACTGACCTGTGATATTAAACAGAACAGACATACTGAGAATACGGTTGACATGATTATGCCGACTGGACAGATCAAGGCAGCGCAGGACAAAACAAACCGACCAAGCTAACCTGAAAGACAGTCAGCGCGTAGGAAGGAAAACCTATCATGAAATTGGCTAATTTTACCAATTCGGAGCTAGCGCAGCCAGTAAGCTCGGCTACTTACAGTCGCACATCCGAAGAATTGCAGTGGCAGCTTTACGGTAGTCGTAAACAAACTGCAGCCTAGTAAATGGATTGTAACCAAACTAACTGGTATTTCAGCCCCATGTTCCGCGAATACTGTGGAAAAGTTTACCGAAATCCTGGTAGAATGCTTACGCTGGAAGAGGTTAATGGACAAAGTAACGCCGATATCTGGGTTAGTTAAGACGGATTCTGATCAAAGACATGTGGTTTGGGGAGGCATTGCAAATTTTACTGCAAACGCTTTATCACCAGTCGAGACGACGTCATCAGTGCGTTGTGGGTGGAAGTGTGTTGAATTTCGAAATGCTCCACGAAGGATTCAACCAACCAGTATCATGAAACTAGGTGGGTCACATCACTTGACGGCTGTTCGGGAGAATTCGGAAGTTTAAACCAAACTGTTTGAGGACTAGACTGTGAAGGTCCCCCACCCGTGCGACCTCTGCTAATCTGATTCATCGCACCAGATGGACCGAATGGAGTCTGAAATTGGTCCATCGAATGACACCAAAATCGCTCGTTGGCTGTGCCGCAAAGTATTGGAAACAGCCAAGGAGGTTAGTAGGCAGTTACTTAACCTCTACATGTTTTACTGGATAAGGCATATGAAGACCCTGAGATTGCCTCGGCGAATCAGTCAATCCAAAAACCAAACAGGTCGGGTACCGTTCTTGTCCTATACCACTTGTCAGGCTATGAGAATTTTCATGATCATTCTGTTTTCTTTGGGATTCCATTGTCTATCATTTTGAGTCTTATCAAGTCATCTTAGCTTATTCTGTCTTGATTTGACTAGTCAGCACCGTCGTGTGTTCCAGATGCATATTATTTTTCTGATCTCTTTATATTTGAATGTGAATGTATGCAAGTACTGAATGAGGATATACGAAACAACTGGATTCGCAGTGCTCCTGCATGATGTTGCGTTTCCTTAATACGTTGGATATTACGTGTGCAAGAGGCAAGATATGAGGGTTTACACACAATATGCTTCAACAAAGGTCATCCTCGTGTGACAGCGCTAGTCGTCCTTACTCAAGATGACAGATTTTTAGCGCAGCCCCATGCAACTTGAGGTTGCCAATTTCAACAGGCTGCGGGCTTTTACGACGTCTCGGAAGAATGGTCCTCTACTTGAGACAAGCCCTCAGTGGAACCACTTTTCACTAGTCAAGGGGAGCCTCCGATGGGTTTTAGGACGCCTTCAGTCCACACAGTAGACACAGTAGCGAAACATAGTCAAAATCGCTTTAAGCAAACACGAAACACCCACCAAACCCACCAACAATACGACTTTTAATGATTGAGAGGATTGTCCAACGTCATTTCTGAAACTAAGCAATGAATCAATACAGGCTGCATTGTTTCGGCATCGACTTGTTGGATATGTTACAACGGCTGTGATAGAACGATGAAGTCAAAAAAGACCATCCACCAGGCACACTGGGTATCATCGTTCTTCCGAACCCTTAGGATTTTTGAGCATGCATCTTGCTTGCAAGCGATCACTTTTGAGGCTGCCTATATGATTACATTTATGCGACTGGCTCCAATAAATCAGCGTCATCTGAGATATTTTAGTGATTGTTCAGAAACTCATTCTTGTCGCAATATCGAATTTCACACTACAGATCAGATTAGATGTGTGAATATATATTAATAATGACCTAGTCCCGTACGCAAGTCTAATGAACATCAACCTGGTGAGTCCTGAAGAGTAAGAAAGGTCTTTTGTGGCCGAGGTTTTCGAGGTTCCACCATGGCCTCCTTACAATTGTTTCATGCCTTTACAAGATTTGGGAGGGTTTTGTCTGGACAAGTGAATTTACTGGATGCGTCGAAGTATTTCCGCAACGAATTGAGAGCAAAGTATAGTGTGACGCAGTGCATCAGGTTGAACCGTGCACGACAGATTACTCAACGATGGTAAACTTGGGATTAATTACGGTCGCAATTCGAAGATCAAATAATGGTCTCTGGAAATTCAGTAGACTGTTGGCCTAACAGACTAGCCTACCTATTTAGTCTGTAACCCAATCGCATATCCAGGTGCTGTGTGCATTCCTATAATCAGCAGTTTTACGATAAGGTTCGTTCGTCCTCCACCGTCTCTGGTCTGTTGATTTACTCCTGCGTTTTCACCGTGGCCACTGTCCTTTCCAGCACTAGGCCGCTGGTTTTAGCTATTATTACTAGTACTACGTATTACAGAAATCATTCAGACCAAGTCAATAAGCCAACAACCACTGGAATGATACTGATATAGGTATTTTGGTTCGAAGTATCACTGCAATCGTCTGAATAGACACTTTACACCTAGAATGTCAAAAGATTCACAAGGATCATTCAACACTGATCAGCATGGTTCCACGGAGATTGGAACCTGGATATGGTCGTTTGATTTACTTCATTATTCCACTGAAAACTCTCAAAGTCACACAGCTTATAAACCGATAAACTGGAGCATCATATGCTTTGATCTTCACAACCATGCCAGTTCGTATCACCACGTTGAATCTTTCCAGTTGAGGTAATTTCGTGGCAAGGCACCCAACAGACAATAAGGGGAGAAGTATACAACCGTAATGAACAGCGTGGAAACCATGTTTACCGATCCTCCAAGCAGTGGTATGGGCAGAGTTCTGTTGCCTTAACGAGCCAATGGAGCGGTACCTTTTCAGTGTCTTACACCTCCAGCTTGTGTTCATGAGTGATCTTTCAGTGAAATATGACTCATACCCCGTGATTATCCATGTCATTTGTACTGAATGCTCATAGGCTCGTTGAGGTAGCAGCACATACCACCGACTCACAACATGGGGCAATATGACTCTCCGGCTTCACAGTAGAAATGGCTGAATTCGGCTTCACAACGTCCCTGTCTTGAATCGAGACTCGACAGGGTCCTTTGTGACTTAAGACCAGACGACGCATCCGATGAACATATGGTTGATTTTCCAAGACCCGTAATTTAACAGTGCAAAATGCTCGCTATCATAAGGCTGCAGAATGCCTGAGCTACGTACAGTAGATGGTAAGGTTTATTTTGGAAAACTGATATACCAGTATCGATAGCAGGTCCTTGTTTCCCGCAAAACATCACGCTTCCAGTCCAGATGCAGTAAATTGTCACATCGTCCGCTCACAAAAGCTATTTAAACCACTTTAAAGTAGCTAAAATCTAATAATCCCGGAACACTAACCATACGATGCAAGTGCTGATAATCTCCCTAACGCAAAGGAACACCTATCCAGACATTTTGGTATCACCTGAAAGTGATTCTCCATGTTCCCTAATTCTAAGATATCCTCACAACACATGATCATCCGCTTGACTTCAAAACTATCGAAGCTAGAAAAACCATGTTAGTGTTTTTTTAGATGACACTTTGGCACATTTGTAACCAACACGGGTGCGATCGAACTATGATCCGCAGTTAGTACAGTAACAGACACGCACTGAAAGTCTTGTGTTAACAAGTATATTACTATAGAGTTGTTCCTTTTCACACACGAGAGGTATCTAGGCGACTACACACTGAAGGTTAGAGCTTCATTGTATGCGCCCTACTGATGGGCGACTGGATCATTCATACCCATTTCACTTACTATCTGCATGTATCTTCCCAAAGTTCCTGAAAAAGGCAGTTTTTGAAGCAAAGGACTTTGTTTATTGTAGCCTTCACACTCCTTTACAGAATTATGGAATCCCTAAATAAATATCCCTAAATATAATGTGAACTCGAGTACGTCATATGTTGCCCCTTCACATTTGGTTGAACTTCACTTCGGCCTACTTGGCTCTATAAGCTTCTGAAAAATTACCTTGAAATGTCGCACGTCGCAGTTCATGTGTAACCGTTTTTTTCAGAACACGCTCCACTGATTACTGTTTTGGGTACCATCTCATGTCGCTCCCACGACTGCACGATAGTTGAAATCATTCTGAGCCTTAAACATAGCATTCTCACATTGATCAAAGGAATTTCTGAGATACATCGACTGTCCTTCAACGGTTGCGCTGAAAAGCTGGGCGCAAGACTTGCTCATTAGGCCTTTTCTAAACAGCAAAATGTGTCATCTGACTTCACATGGGCAAAAATAGACTGGGTCTCCAACAGCTCAAGACTTGATATTAAAAAGCTGTACTGTAATCAATCAGTGCCCTGTAAACAGAATATGCTTCGATGCACCCGTCCAAAACAACTTTGTCATACCTGTAGTAGTGGTAAACATGTTCTGGGATTTCCATAATTCGGGCTGTGCTGCACAACACTTCACCCTATTTAGCTACCCAAGTCTTGGCTTGACGAGATTCGTGAGTGTCGTAGTCCACCAGTCCGGAAAATGCATGTGTTATGGCCTTCAAGATTTTTGGGGAAATTCTTCCTAGTGCGAAGAAACAACTGACATTTGTTGACATCCAAAAAGCAGTTTCAAGAGTAAGGTGGGTGTTATCCAAGCTATTTGTGAAAACTTTTATGTGCAATGTAGACGGTGTAAATAGGGAACACAGACTACGACAGATGTTACCTTTTCATCCGCCAAACTTCCTCAGAGTTAAAGTTACTCTGTGCTTACGTAAGTTATCCAGACTGGTTACACCATGCTCACGTTCCCACGTCCTTTGGGATAAACAATAATTATATAGATCGGTTTCATCGTCATCAGTGACGGCAATACACCGGTAAAATGCACTGGTGCTTAACTACCATACCCGGTTTCACCCGTATTAGTCATATCCAAAATGTTATACCTGACAAAGTATGAAGGATGGAATTGCCTATCACTTTCTGTGGTTTTGTATAGAAAACCTGGAGCTTGTCCGGAAAAAACACCTAATCATATGTCCAAAGTATCGGCACCATACGTAAGAGTAAAAAAGATAGAGTAGAGTAATAAGAACGAACGGACTTTCAGCTTGGGAACCGGAAATTCTTTGTCCGTGAAAAGTGAAGGCATTCGGGTCACTGAATTTATGGGCTATATTATTTCTGAATGGAATGATGTCCTTTAAGCAAATTGCTACAGTGGTGGAAGTGTTCACAGACAGAAGGGAAGTCGTTTTTGTTGAGAATTTTTTTTATTCATCTCACTTTTTAAAGCATCCGGGTTGCAAATCACAGTTGGCTGGAAAGAAAACAATAAACCGGGTTCCTTTGGTATTCTGACAATTCAGGGTTTCGGAAGTTTATAGTGGCCGACGCAAGTGGCCTTTCTGTGTACACTTCATTCAACATTTCTGATCCGTTACGCTCGAATATTGCGTGCAAATGATTGTCCCTCTTGTCTTTCCTGGTAAGGTGTGGATGAGTTTTCACAATTGAGAGTGCAGTTTTGGGAGAATCACAGACTGTGAATGTCACTCATGCAGGTGAGGCGCATATATGCATAGTGGTTTACTTTTCAAACTAGCCCACTTGAATCCGAACGCAAGTTCCTGGCCTTTCCTGTATGGGTCGAAAACATAGCGTCTCCTAATCGGGCCGTTTCACAGAGCCCTTCTTTCATCATACATGCAGAACGATAAGCTTATTGGTGAGCACATACAGTAACAGTACTAACTGAAATACTACATGACCTTTGTGCAGCACTTTCAGTTGAATACTAAAAATATTACAGAAGTTACTCCGGTTAAAACTACATCAATCTGCAAACGAGTGTTTGGATCCAAATACGTCTGGTCTGCTGTTCAAGAAAGAAATAAGACTGGCGAAAATTCGAGGAATACACTGCCTGATGAATTGCAAGAAGAGAAACTGGTCATAGGCTATAAAATAGGTTTCACCGATTTCATAACTAGTGCTAAGAAAGTGCCATAATTTTATTTTCAACAGACTCTATTTCCTGCATCAGGGTCCCATCTAGATTTTCCGCCCAGTGAGTCCAAGTTACTCCTTAGTCGAACTGAGGAAAGCACTCTGACTAATGGCATTCGCCTTATCCAAGTCAAACTAGCCTCCTAATCCCATCTAATATCCTATTTCGATAGTCCTGTCTTGTGCTTACTTCACTGATGCAGCTAATAACTGTATAATAATAATAATAATAATGATAAAACGATAATAATAATAACGGTTCAGCCGTAGTACCCTTTCAGTGCCACCCGAAAGGGAGCATGAGGGCTCAGATAGTGTCAGGTTGCCAGAGCCTAGGCAGCAGTGGAGATGCAGAAGACGAGTTCGTAGCACGGACCTTCCAGTCAGTAAGTTCGCGCCTTAACCACTGAGCCATCTCGCGCTCTAATAACTGTATACGACAGGCACGCTGCTTCATGCTGCTACAGTTTGCTTCATCGAGAAACGGGATATATCGAGTACTGGATTGTTACATACTTAACATGCTGAATTGTTCTAGATAGTGGAGGAAATGGGATGGCTGCACATTCGAGGCGATTGGTTCGATGCAAGATGCGGGGCTGACACGTGGCAGTCAATACTGTTGGTCAATAATGTGCCGCATCCCTGGATATCAATCCAAGGGGCAGTTTACCGGTTGATAATCTTTGTAGTTCCTTGCCAGGTTACGTTTCGTTGGTTTTCACTTGGCAAAGGGCAGCTTTAACAGAGGCATACGAAGTTATCAGGATTGACGTCATAAATGAGGAATTACTAGGAATGAAGCCGCTCTTTCTCAGCCTAGTATCCCATTTAAGTGACCGGAAACAGAAGCGTTCCTCACAAAAGACTGTATTTCAGTAAACAAACCATTAACAACCGGGCGCTGCAGAAGGGATATCGACATGTTTTCATCAAAAACAATAAAGAAAGTGGGATTTCACTTAAACTGTACCATCTGTTGGTTGCGCTTTCTTCTTTTTCTTTTTCCGTTTCTTCTTCTCCCCACCGCTGGGCGAACAATTGTCAGAACCCTGACCCTGATTTATGGATGAGGGACTCAATAAGTATGAATCTCCCTGAGGCTGATCGCTCAAAATGACACTAGTATCTGCGGTAGCTACGTCCTCCGATACGTGCAGGTTTTGGATTGAATCAGCAACTTCGTCCACAGGCTGTCCGAATGCCTGGTTTGGCACTTTTGGGGTCTCCTTGGGTGTGGATTTCTTGGGCTTAATTTCCGCTGTAGTGGGAGCGGTAGCTTTATCCTGGTCGATGGGTGCGGGGCGTTTAAACGGTATGAGATCTTGATATGCTGACACAAAAGAAAAGAGATTAGTACTTTCAAAGCTTTTGGAGATTACCACAGAGGTTCAAATAAAAACACGATCCCACTGGTGAAAGTTACGAAAACTGACACTGACCAAGAAATATTCGATAGTCAGTGAGATCATCACAGCCTTCGTTCCAATGGTGACTTCCTTGGGTCGTTTAGTTAAGGTCCAATTAGATTTTTGCGATCATTGCATAATGTTCAACGACTCAGTTGCAGGAAATGGACATGAGAGCGAAGGAAAAAAGTAGTAATAATGTGAACGAGTCACGGCTAATTGGACCACAATACACTGGAGCGAGAAACTCGGAAACAATATAGGACAAACATAATAAGTTTTTTATCGTAACACAAGGCGATCAGCTCTCCCCGTAAGTAACTTAGTAACAGCCTTACGCCCACATTTTCCGAATGAAGAGTTAATTTTATACTTTCACGAAATTATGAGGTACAGATGGCGACGGCTGTTACTGGACACAGATGGAAGTTGGAAAGTTGTAAACTTTCCGCCACGATTCTCTTTTCAGGTTCTAGATATGTTTTGTCAGGCCTGGTCGAAACAAGACGGTGACTCCTCTTTCCACCACAGCTATTTCCTGCGATCCTCCTCTTCGAAATACTTCACCTCCACTTTAAGAGATTTCCCCTGGATGTCCCATGGATGTTCGCTATTGCAAGTTCACAACAATGTTAGTCCGTCGTGCAGTAGAAACGGACACGCATCGGTAAAGCAAAAATTACCCCCAAGTTTCTCTAAATACCCGATAACAACTGTACAGTTATCCTAAGTCCAGTTGATATAAAAAAGGAGCCGTTAACTTCTCAAATAGGGATGTTTGTTTCTTAACACTACTAAGATTTGTAGCTTATTCAAGGGGAGATCCATGTCATACAATTGCAGTTCTTTCGTGAAGCCCCAGTAGTTATTCGAGGAGTTCATTCCGACAAAAGACGTGTGCAGTATCGTAGAAAAAATCGTCGTCGTCCATTATGTGCCGAGCAAGCAATCCAGTCAAGTAAACCGCAACTGTTTTATGGGATAAGCGGCTGTGTAAGTGGTTAACAACCTTAACACATAACAGTTAACCACAGAATTAACAAGGTATTTTTAGGCTCATAAGTCAGCAGTCGGTGTATCCCATTTGCAAGCCGTGCTGTAATCAAAATGATCACAGCTTAGTCAACAGATAGTAAAGAATGTCTTTTTTGTTCCAGTCCTAACGGAAAATTGGACGCTACAAACCACAAATCAGAAGTAGCGTCGATGGAGGTTTGTTCAAGTGACCACAAAGCCACGTGATGCCCCAGAGTGCATTTTCCATCCCAAGCCTGGCAGATGCTCACTACCGGTTGGGCTTAGTTGGTTTTAGGAGTCTGTATAGTTGGTATCAGTGAATTCAGGTAACAATTACAGTAAATTTAACGACAATCGAACCAACTCAATTCATGCCGGTTCTGCTGACTGACAACACGACGGCGAAAAGATGAGCTCCAAAGTCTTCTGTCCACCACAGGCTTCAGACAACAATATCTGATGTACGCTCGAGGAAACTTTAAGTGCATTAAGCTTACCATCAGGCATCCAGGGCTTGACCGCTTCAGGGACAACAATGCCCACATCGGTTTGGTAGTTCTCCAATATTGCACAGATTACTCGAGTTGTCGCACACATTGTTGCGTTAAGCATATGCACATACTCCACCTGTTAACAATAAAGGTGATATTGAGTGACGTTCGCACAAAGTCGTGAACGGAAAAGGTGAAGGAAAAGCAAAAAACATCCATAAAACTAAAAACAAGTGTTAGTAAATAATCACTGCTGAGAACGTGCAAACTCATTTGGTGCATATGAACCTTGTGCCCATCGTGTACTGGTTCTGGTTGACAGTTTCGTTTGTTGCTTGGTCAGGGATGGAAATCAGTCAGTACTTGTTGAAAGGGCGGTTCGAGCACTAAGTTGCTTGGCATAATTGGATGGGGAAGAGTGATTAGGCACTGCACGCTATCGGAAGGACTCAGAAACGTCACTAGGTGCAAATCTTGATGTGTGGAACCATAATTATAACAGACCGAAAATGCCCATTGGCACTGATCGGTGTACAACTAGTTACTCAACTAAGTATATCAATGAATTAAACTATTCTCTGAAACGTTAACAAAGTCACCAACAAGAATGCAACAGGAAAAATATAGGCTTGATTGATGGCATTTGCGGGTCTTTATCCACATCACACTAGTCCGGAAGGTCACCCTATTGTCCTACCGCAAGTACTTTACATTAGAGAGAATCTCGACCTCCCCTCGCATTATCCTCTACAAGGCATATAGTTTCTCAGATGTCGGGCAAGGGGATTCAACTGCCGGTACGGCAGAGAATATATACTGCTCGTGAGTTGTGATGGAAACAAAACACTCAGCTTCGTGCTTTCATTTGGTGTGGATTAACCACACCAGCACCTGAGGGATATCTTAAAAGCTAGGATAGTGTGGACGTGAATTCAAACACATCAGCTATAAAATGTGCTTCAGCACTGATGTTGCCGTCTCTGGTGATGGTGAAAGATGAGTCGTGAAGCATTGGAAGTAGTTGGACGTAGCCACTGATGTGCATTAGGCCATCAGCCAAAAAGTTAGGTTCTTAGCTATGGCTTTCAAGACGACTTATTAATTCCTAACATAACATGACTCAGGGGCAATGGTTTCCGCTCACGTTTCTATTCATCTTCTTTGTTTGTCCGTATCGGATAGCAAGCCGGCGGGACTGATAATCGGTACAATTGCTGCAAGACACAAGTTCCCGAAAGGCTCCAGAACCAGGGAACCAAGCTTCCAAATCGTATTTCATGGCTGCCGCATTGTTCAGCTCACCAGACACGATTGAAACTATTCGGTATGGTATTCCAAGTGCCTAGAACAAAAAAGGAATGATTATATAGCGAGCTAACATTAAAAAAAACTTGAGTCGGAAACAGAACAAAAAATTTCACATACTGCGTTGAGTCTCTGTCAACAGATACTTCCATATTGTTCAATTCACTTCGGACTTCCCGGGTCTGAGCTTTTTTTAGTTTTGGAAGCAGAAACAAGTCTGGGAAGCTACAATATGAAGCTAGTCTATGGAAATCCAGAACCGGTGGATAATGTAGGGCAAATTAAATAAGAAATTCTAGACGAACATTCACAATCTCCCAAACAGAACTGTAAAACTGATGTCTAATGGTATTCATCTACTCCCACGGCGCCCCAGGTGAGCAACATACCCTCAGCAGTCCCACTGGCCGGGATGTCCACCTTGCGGCATGGAATGTAAACATCAGAAAGTACCTCTTCATCGGTAGAATTCTAGAAGCCCTCTTGTCACCAGTCCATCTATAACCATGCGGGTTCTGCCACGTCAAGATTAGATACCACTCCAGAGTTAGTAAATCACACTGTGGCTCTACAGCATCCATATATCCATGATCAACTTCTCCTACACTACGTCTCTTCAATGTAAGGGCGGCTTCGAGATAGCTTCCACATCATCACGAATCGGCATCGCTCCCTTCAAGGTATACCCAATCAATACCACGGTAAGCTCCATACGTACTCCAATTCAAGCACCTTCGAAGATGAATTTTACGTGCAATTGGAGAGCATTGTCAAACTTTTTTCAGGGTTGCTATTCTGGACTAGAATTCTCGTACGGACCAAGAGGTTAACTCAAACTTGACATGACAGCTTCGGTTTTGACAAGCATGGCAGCTCTCAATCACATTTGCACTACGAACACACTTCCAGCATCCAAAATGACACCTTATGTGGTACTCAAGAGATCGACAAACAGCCAACCGAATTGACTAGATACTTCCTCCTACCAGCCATGCCAAGGAACTCACGTCGCGAAGAGAGGAGGGTTAGACTAGATAGTGGTTCATACGGAATTCAAACTACGCTTGAAAATGGGGCAACAGCGGTGCCACTAAACGCCGTAGCATACAAATGGTGTAGGGTACAGAACAATTATGCGCACTGGCGATTGCAATCGAAGGCGGTCCGACAACCGTTGGGGCTAACTCAGTTGCTTTTTTGGATTTAACTGAAAGTCAGGGGTACGCACTCAAAACGTCCACTCAATAGGCGCATTCAGCGTTGCTGACATTGAAAGACTATATTACTGATGAGGAACATCTAGGAACTCACCTGGTGAAAAGCCTCCGCATTCGCGATCATCTGGTGGAACATCTCCCAGGAAAGGTTGTCATGGGGACTTGTTATACAGAATTGTTCCACCTGCAGTCAACAAGTAAAGATAAAAGATGGAAAAGTGTAGTCTCCACGTGGAAGAAAGACATCTAGTAACAGTTACGGTGAAGGAACACAGCAAAACCCAGGTCCCATAGACTCATTCACTTATATCATTACGTACCTTTTCAAACTGGTGGACGCGAAATATTCCGCGCGTGTCGCGACCGTGGCTTCCGACCTCCTGTCGAAAACAAGTGGAAATACCAGCGTATCGGATGGGGAGTTGATCGGTTGCAAGCCATTCGTCTCGATGATAAGCTGCTATCGGTTGTTCCGAAGTTGCAATTAGGTATTTTTCTTCCTCCTCTGTCGTCGAGACCCCTTCCGATTTCTTCAACCCGCCTTCACGCCTCCCGGTGACCTGTATCGGCAAAAGTGAACAGAAACACCGTGAGTTATAAAACCAGTTGAAACAGCAAGAGCGTAGAAGACGTTGGATTTATAAGGTCTATAAAATAACCACATTACAAAGTACTCTGTAAATTGTTCCTGGCTAACCCTAGACTAGCAAAGACGATGTATTGTATACACTTATTGCTTAGTTCAACCAAACAAGCTTTCCAGAATCATCGAAATTTCCCTTCCATAGGCTTTGATGTAAAGTGATCCTTCGACATAGCTAGACGGTAACTTATCAGTGGCAACGAATTTCAACCGCGGGCTTTTTGGATACAAGTTGCTAGGTGAGTTATATACAGTAAAGACTATCACAGTCCACCGTCCCTGAGGACACTCTACGCCGGTTATTTTGGCTGGTGCCAACTGACACCAAAATAACTTCGATTAATCATTTGGAACGTTATCTCCAACAATCCGGATTGCATCAAGTGAAAAATGACGTTCCCTTGAAGAGGTAACAGGATACATAAATGTCACGAAGCGGCGTTAGGCTTAAAAAGACGACGCGAAAACTCCTCAGTAGTAATGAGCGGGTTTTTCCCTTTGCTGTCTTATTCTGTCATCCACCTGAGAGTTAACGTGCCGGTAACATACTGCAGTGTAAGCTAAGTTCAGGAGACAGCTGAACTTCTGTGAGCATTTAACTTACAGCTGAGACAAGGAATAAAAGGTTTCTTCCTCAGTTCAACTTAGAATTGTGCGGAAGAATCACGCCCACAAAGGCTAGCTGCCAACATCATGAGAGTAAAAAAAATGGAATGCACTGAAAGCATCAGAGAATGATACAATAAAATGACCAGAACGAGCGTTAAGCAAACAAGTGAACACCGTAGCGTAATAGCTAGTCAGGAGCAGTAATGGTAACAATGTGTCTATCCGGAATGTGTGATAAAAATGCCTCGAAACGCATGGAGTTTTTGTGTTCAACCGTTATCCATGTAGCGAAACACAACTTCAGTGACTTGACTGGACTTGACGAATGTCTACTAAGAAATGGACGCAATTTTAGGCAAGGCGTTTGTTCTCTGATTATGTCGACAAACTTTCGCCCAATAACTGTCCATCTGTAGTAGAGTTTGGTTGATTCCAATAATCGTCAGACGATTGTATTTGTAAGAGTAGTCCGGAAATACACTCAGTTATAAACTAGTTTCGTTTAACTAAGAGACACAACCGAATCTCATCTGAACCTCTCGTTTATAATACTCTTCAAATGTGTTGCATAAAGGCTGTCTCACGCACCGCGTAAAACCATGGCCACTTTAGAACAGCTCAAAGCACAACCCTTCTCATATTTTGAGCATACAAAGGGCAGCGATTCGCAAAATAATTGAGAAATGTTTTCGAAGGTTTCTCGCAACCTATTTTCTTACGCAAGCAATGGGTATTCAATCCAGTTTGTCGATGGAATGTTACAGCCAGGTAACCCAAAAATAGCAGCTATGAGGATTCACTCCACTGACACTATACGGATTGTCTGCTGACGACACAATTCTCAAGATCTTTGTTACCTATTGCCCAGGTTTAACAGCCGCACAGCCTTTCGAATGGACAGCATGCCGAAGAGATTACTGGCACATTCGATCAATTCTGAGTTTAACAACTTTGCCTAAAGGACTGATTGCACCGATCGTGACTGTATCAACATCGGAGAAGCCAGAAGATAAATAGTGGGTCGGATCAGCAAACGGTACTCTTGGAAAGTTCAGAGTAACACTGCTCAGGTAACCCTTGGGCGGTATTCACAAATTGCCACTTCTTGTCCAGTTTCCGGTCAGTTTGACTCCCCAAGAAAAAACATCAATACCTCCGCCTTCTTTCTTTGGGAACCGAATGCCTACATGGATTCCAGCAACAAGTTGAATTCTATCACGTGATTTATGTATTTGGATCAATCTTAAGCAACTGAGTGCAGCCTCCACCTGTTTCTCCAATGGAACCATTACCTTTATATTAAAGGAAGCAGTGATGTTGCTTTCTTCGAGGAGGGTTGGATTAGAAAAGGTCGACCCTAAAACTCGCACACTCTGACAACTTAACACTTCAAATCTGAAATGAGCGATGAGCGGCTGGCCTGTACCCTGAGTACGGCTGAATCGAACGACAGGAGTGAACAGGCAGAATATCGAATTCTGAAAAGCCAGAGGTTTGAAAACTCCTACCTACCAGCGCTCGTCTGATAGTCTCTCCAAACAGGATGTTGGAGACAAGTCCACATATAGCCAGACGAGCTTATAGAAGACTGACTGGTGACGTTTGTTGTAGGTTACTAGGGAAAGTAGCCACTCTCCTGAGCCATCGATGCTCATGGAGGACCTGATAATTACCAAGTCATGGACTTGAAATTTTACCGGTGTGGTCAACTCCTGAATACTTAGGCCACAAGGACATCTTTGTCTTTATTGGACGCATTGGAATCGACAACTAAACAAAAGGAACCTTCCGACTAAGTGACAGTAGTCAGGTAAATGTCTCACCAGTCGGCCAGACCCAAAATTCGAAACTCAGATATGTTTGTCTGCCACAAAAACCGGTCGGGGGACGTACCGTCTGGAGGTTACAGTCAAGTCCCGATCCCTCTCCCAATAAAGAGGAAAGCGCTCGCTTAGCTGAGGTTCTTGGAACTTGGCCACCGCCGGTAAAATTACGAGTCCACGATTCGGTAGTTATCAGATCTTCCGAGGGGATCGATGACCAGACAGGCGAAACTTTCCAGCTGACTACCAGCATCCCCAAGTCGTTCAAGTGTTTGGGAGATAAGCCCAATGGGAACACAGCAGCCATTTTCGATGAGTCCCTATATTAGGGGGTCTTTAGGTGCACATAAGAGCACCGGGAAGACCAACTTAAACTTAACTAACCTTAACCTTAGCTGAGGACGCAAATGGTTTCACAGAAAGTCCGAAAATCCCTTTTACATCCATCACTTTGAGCTCAACCCTGTGTTGCACAGTTCATAAAGTTAGGCTTTTCAGAAAGCTAAACTGTCTATGAAAAGCGGTGCTTGGTATCCTATCAAAAAAAGGATGATAAGCGTTCATTGTACTGTATACGTAGGAAAGTACATCTAATTGTTCATCACCAGTACGGCTCAGTGGATGTAAGGATTTATTCCGAACTACTACTACTCGTCGACCTTCTACCACCCTTGGGACCGCTTGTTCCAATTGTTCCTATGGGTTGGTGAGCTAGATTCAGATGGAAATGTGCAGAAACCCTGCTAATTCAGCGCTTCCTGGAGAGACCCAAGTAGCCCCAGGATCATCGGTGGCTGAACTTGAAGCATTCCCAATATCGGGACATAAATCCGATGGATCCAGGGTAGACGTACAAGCAAGGCAACAAATTAGTGTATAAAGAATGGTTTGCTCTACAGCTTTTAGCAAAATCCAAATGGGTAATATCTAGGATTTGAACGCGAACATGCGGATATCTGGGTAAACATACCTTGTATAGTTCCTCGTCAAATTGGCTGAGCTGTGCAACTGCCTGCATAGCATCTTTGCACATAAAGAAGGGCGTGTATAGTGGAGTGAATCCACGCTCATGTAGCATCTTTAGGGCTAGCTGTATGACGGCCTGCTCCAGAAATACCAGAGGTCCCTGCAATGTAAAAGTATCGTTTTCAGTGTGAAGTTTCACGTTTCGACAGCAAAGAATATCTTGCACAAAAACTAAACGTCGCTACATTGACCTCAAAAGTGGAGCAAAAATTGACGCCACGCTTGGTGACAGTGAGTCCAAAAAATTTGAAGTTGCTTGCAAACGGTTGAGAAGTCGAAGTTTTAAAAGATACTAGGAATATAGTCGATGGAATTACGACGGGTCACTAATAAACGGTTTTTTCCAAAATAAAGAACCTCTGTAGACAAACCTACGAAACCAATGATAACAACATGAAGCATGCGACTGTATCGCTTCAGCTGGATGTTCCTTCCCAGCAACTGTTTAGAAGTGGAAAACTCGGTGGAAGGCGAATACTGCTGAGGGACCACTGCTCTTAAAACCAACTTGACGATTTTCACAAAACCTGCCCTGAAACAGTCACCATCACCATTTCCTTCAACTACAGTTTTTTTAGTTTGGAGTGCTCCAGATAATGTTATGAAAAATGCGTGTAACTGGCCACAGTGTAAGAGCATTTATACCGTTAAACAAACTCGAAACACGTATACAGGCTGCAAAGTTGTGCAGGGGGTTTCGGTTAAGGATCTCTCGGTTATTGATTCATAAAATGTCGAACTTTGTGCAGGCATCGGTTCAGGGTTCAACAGAAGCACTGATTCCCCCCACTACCTTGCTGTACGAGTCAGCCGTTCATTACTGTGTTCCTAAAATTTGGTTACCTCCTGTTGCCATACTTCCACCAAGGTGATGTGAGTATCCGGACAAAACCGTCACGTGGAGACTGGACCTTACTCCGGTATAACGGTCTGCATGTCTCCGTTACACATTCAGCGCTATCCTGGGGATTATCCGTGCGACACTCAATCTCTCACAGTAGGTTGGTCAATAGCCGGAAGTCCGACCAACAAAGTCTCCTGACTCTCTAGTTTGGGGATTGGAATATGTACCAATTTGTTCTATAAAAACAGTGATACATTAGCATTTCTCACCAAACACCGCTATCTTGCGGCCAGGCTCTTGAGACAAAGGAGTTGATAGAGGACTATTGTCCTCCTGTCCATGTCTGGGTGCCCTGACAGTATTTCAGGTCACGTACAACCACGATAACTACTGCCTGAATCTCACAGAAATGTTCCTGTCGATCCCGAGCATAACCTGGAAGACGAATTGTCAGAGGCCAAGTCAAACTTAGGGTACAGACTGTAAGGCCTGTTTAACATGGAAGGATAAGGGAATGGAAGAAATCCAGAAAGCCGCGAATGCCGGAAGATTATTTCAATCGATCCGCGCCACCGGCCCCGGGGAACCAAAGTGGCGCGACCATCTATAATAAAGGATGCTTCGACCCTTGGAGCGAGCACTTTGAACAACGTTTCTCATGGCCACCTGCTGCCGCTCATTTGGACCCTGGAACTGAAGCACAACCCTTGATGGTGAACCTGAAACTTCCTACGTTGTCGGGGGTTTATGACCGCAAATCTTTCAAGCGCCAGCGAACGCTCCTGGTCCGGATGACCTCCCACCAGCATTGTTCATGGATGGGAGTGAAGTCTTCACACACCGTCAGGTTCTAGGTCAACGCTTCCAAGGCGCATTTAATTCAGCGGATTAGGTTTTCCCCCTTTAACATGTTCAGCAACGCTTACCTCAGAAGCACTTGAATGCAGTAAGTTCTTCGTATTCTCAGGATCGCGAGTGAGTGAGCATACGCGGAACTCTCGGAAAAATTCCGTTCAGAATGTGACAACCGACAAGGATGCCCAATCCCTCCATTCCTATCAGACATCGTAACCAATGAAACAACAAGACGAATTCTGGAAAGCCTTCAAAACCTTGGTGTTCAAATAGCTGCTGACGAAAACCCTGTCGATCTGCAATAAGCAGAGGACATCTTCGAAGAGGAGAAAAAGGCGCAGGGAATTTCAGATGAACTAACCAAAGTCATCCCGTCCTTCGGTACGTGAACTGCATCCACAAAGTGTAAGGTCATGCCACCGGACATGCAGTCGCTGTACGCTGTACAATTCAGGTAGAGGTGGCTGAGGTGGAGGTACTCAAATTTGTGGGGCATTTTACGTATCTTGGAAGTGGTATTAGTTTTGATTGCGTGTGACGGATAAAATCAATGCACAAATCTCAAAGTCTCGGGTCGAGTTTGCTCATTTAAGACATTTGTACTGGCTTGTGTATCAGGATAAAGTACAGGTTGTTTTGTTGTACGTCTGTGAGAAGCAGCCTGTGCGAGCAACCGAAATGAGACATCTTCAGGTCTTTGATAAGCGTTGTCTCAGAACCATAGCACGTGCTGGCTAGTGTCGGTAAATCCACGACGAGGCAATTAGAAAAGGAGTGTTGGGTTGTGCAACAGGGACTTGTCCACCCTTGTTGGTTAGTCCATGTATTGGCGCTTACCGAACTGACATTTGCCCAAAAGTGCTGTTTTTCGTACCCAATTCAAATCGGCGCAAACAGGGAGGTGGTCAACCAGTAACCTGACAGAGGGAAGTGAAATCGCTTGAGAGGAATTCGAGTACTGTCGGTGCGACCAGCCCACCAGGATGGGGTTCGCATTACCTCCGTTGTACCTGGTTGGAGACGCTGCAAGATATGACTGGTAATAAGTTTCAAGGGCGTTTCCGATGTCCGTTTCTATCTAGACTGTCCGAATGAGTGTCTGGAAGTGTGGGCACCTCGGAATGATTGTGGCAGGCTAGCAGAAGTCTCTTCCTCACCCACTTTTATTCTTTTCTCCAAAAAAATAAGGCTTTCAGATACATTGTGGTTGTACGGCAGCGAAGCATCAGTGTGGATAATGGTGATTTCTCGGGCGAACTTCAAAGTTGAATCTTAACGTCATGAAAGTTCCGGTTTGTCATTCATTACCTGATGACAGATCAAGCTAATGCTGTCTGATGAAACAGAAAAATAAGGTTTTGCAGATGAGAAACAGAAAAGTCAGTCCGATATGTTAGTGGCTACCATAAGTCCACTAAAACATAAGTGTACAGTGCTTTAGAACAAAGGGATAAAAGAAACGTTGGCAAAGTGAGAATGTTCAGGAACAAACGTAGCTGCTGTGATAGATTGTTAGCATTCTCAAAGCAGGCGTTCTATTATGCCTGCCTGATTCAAACCGATTTCAAATACAATAATTACAGTGACAGCATTGACCTCTAGGGTAAAATATATTTCTAAACAGTCGGAATATAGTCAAGATTATCGGCTCTCTTCCTGGAGGCCATCATCCCGATTTCGATGTTAACTGGATTAATCATTCCAAAGTCACTATATTTTTTTCGCATTCCTACCCGATATTTACAATAAGGTAGCACCAGTTGAGAAAACAAGATAGCGTATTGCATGATGAAGAACCCCCCACTTCGGGATAGCAAGGGAAACGTGAACGGCTAAGCATGGGTGTGCCCAATAGCATGAGTTTCCTGTGGTAATGGTGTTCACAAGCCAAAGCTTCAATCTTCACGAATTTGATGCAGACATTCCAGCACAGATGATGTCTACAGTCGTGCTATCCTTTGTGAATAACATTGTAATCCATACTGTAGCATCAAATACAGCCCGGTTCGTAGTTCGCTTAAAAAAGTCCAATTCTAAGCAGTGAATAAATGCATGGTACAGGCGGAATTAAGCCTGCTGTGACGAATCATCATCAAGAGGGATAATAGTGTCATGCCAGATACCGGCACACAGTACCAGCTGGGCAGCTTCAGTAGGTAGTTGGCTTCACGACAAAGTCAACCTCACCTGCTGCTAAAGAAACACTTATTGTGAACGCATGATGTTACAGAAAGGCGATCGTGGGTTACAACCACCGAGCGACCGCAACCGTGAAGAAAACATGTGACATCAATAAAAGGAAATACCTTGAGGAAATAGCCACGACCACCAGCAACCGAGGCGCCACGTTCACCTTCGAAACCATCAACCATAACTACCAGGTCCACATGAGAGTACTGTTTCCGGAAGTCACTTTTCCCAAACGTGCGGATTACAAGATTATCGTCCTACGATAGATGACAAAAGACAGAGAAAAACAATCAAGCAAATCGCTGTGACACTTGAGCAAAGGGAATGGCTAAAAAATAATTTGCAGAAAAAAGTACCTCAAAGTTGAAAATATTTCCAACATATCCAAGGTGGAATTGCGGAGAATATGGAAATAGTCGTTTTTATTGATCAGAATAGCCTCGATTGGGGATGTCTGGGGATTGGACAACATGCATCGTTACAATTCACGTAGCGGACTTAGGTTCTATATGAGACATACTGGAAAATAACTAGAGTAACTGCAACTAAAGTAAGTACATTCATGGTTTTTAGGAAGTATTGACTCAATTGCGGTAAACTGGCTTAATTAGGCAATCCAAAAGTAAGGGTTTGTTGGTAGTGGAGAAGTACCGATGACTGAACTTTTTTACCCTTTAACTGTAGTGAGGCTCGGCTTGGGGACACCATATCCTTTCGGGCAACAAGTCTGATGTTGATCCATTATGTACAAGCCTCCCGCACCTAAAAAGAGTTACAATAACCCAATTCTGACTACGAACGTCATTTATAGCGGGACACCCTTATGCATTAAGGGCTAAGGCTTGCCAAGTCCATTACGGGCAGTGCTGATAAAGCGATGTAGTGCTTTATTACTGTTACAGTTGCACGTCGAAGACCGTAGCTTCGTTGCACAAGTGCAGTTGTATGCATGAGATAGTCATCTGCCGGTGCTAGATGATGACGTGTCTCGTTATGAAACCCCCATTCGGGTTAAACAACACCACTGAGATTATTGAGAAGAATTTTCATGAATCAATCTCGAATAAACGGCACATATATCACGGAAAAGGAGCACGAGACATAATCCTCCCGCGAAATCGTTCAGCTGTAGAACCCTTTCGGTGCCTTTCTGCCGTGCCAACGGAAAAAGATGAGGGCTAGGATACTACCAGGTTGCCCAAGCCTAGACAGCAGTCAAGATGCCGAAGTTGGGTTCGAACCACGGACCTTCCGGTCCGTAAACTGGGGCCTTAACGATTGAGCTATCTCAAGAGAGGAAATCGCCTATTTCAAAAGCGAAGAGGGCGGATGTTATCGTGGTGCGACGGTTTGTGTGCCTACACGACCCATTGAGCGCTATACTTGGTGGTCTCCGCGCGACACTCAGAGTCTCTCATACAAGGTTGGTCAATAGTAAGCGGTCCGACCAACAGTCTCCTAGTCCTCCAAGTTGGGAATAGGAACATATGTGGCGATTTGTTCTTTGAAAATGGTAATTCACTTGTATTTACCACCAAACACACTGGCCTTCCGATCAGGCTTGTGAACAAAAGGTTTTGGCTGAGGATCCTAATCGTCCTCCTGTCCAGTTCTGAGAGTCTTGGCAGTAAACCACCCTACGTACAACCATGATAATTACACATCGCCCTCATGTTTGAAAACGGAGAAGCGCAAGCCATGTTGAATAAACTGACCAAGAACATATTACCTTTCGGTATTCGCCTTGCACCTCCAGCGTGTAAAGTTAAGCTTCACAACGCGCAGTCTCTGAACATACCCCTTACAATTAAAAGAGAAGCACTGTAAGCTGTGGGGGATTTTACAAACCTCGGTAGTTCCATTAGCTCTGATGGAAGTGCGTCTGATGAAGTCAGTGGAGGAATTTCAAAGGCGCGAATCACGTGTCCTAATTTGCGTCACTTGTTGCAAATAAAGGGAGCAAAAGGGTCGCATGTACCAGAATACAGCAAGCGCCGTATTACTGTATGGTTGCGAGACATGGCCTCTGCGGACAGATGATGTAAGGCGTCTTCAGGTCTTTGACCAGTGATGCCTCAGAAGCGTTGTTTCGTCAACGAATCCATGAGGTAATAAAAAAACGGGTATTCGGTTGTGTAGCAGGTACTTCAGTCGCGTGAAACATCCAGCACCATCACCTGCGGTTGCTTGGCCATGTACGACAAATGCAGAAACATTGTCGAGTGTTGTTCGTCGTACCTCCTTCAGAATAGTGCAAACCGCAAGGTGGACAACGTATGACTTGGCAAAAGGGTACGGAATAGAGTTTAGGTGTTGTTGGTACGGTCTAACTTCCAGAATGGTGTCCCCGTGACCCCTCTTGTGCTTGACTGGAGACATTGCAAGAAATGGCGACTCATCGATGCCTGTGACAATAATACTGTGGGTGTCTCCTCAGATTCGGTGGAAACGAGTCATGAAAAATCAAACAGTGACTTGGCAGAGAAGTATGAAGGCCATTATCAGCGAATTCATTTGTGCTGGTCATTGGCGCTTCCCTATATGGGACCCCGGATACTGGACACATCGATTGTTAGAGAAATTGTCAGACACGATCCAGTCGCGCTCTCAATGGCGCTCGTGTATCCAAGCGAGTGCCTTCAATGCAAAGCCCTTATTCCAGTCTCTCCAACTGAATGTTTACTGACAACCCTGTATTTACGCATTAAGTATATCAACTACCGACTCCAATGCGCAGCTACCTACCCCATCTCCCTAAGTCTTCGGTGAACGAAACTGTGGCAGCTAGAACCACTGTACGGCAACTGTGCGGTTCTTATGGCTGATGATGATGATCCTCCAAGATCGTCTGATTGAGCTTCAAACATAATTAGATAAACATTGTGTTTGTGCGTCAGTGAAGCATCAGTGTCAACAGTGATATTGATGATGACGATGATTCCCAGTGTGTCTAGTTGAAAACGCTGCAAGATATGGCTGGTAGTCGATTTCAATGGCGTTAATGTTGTCAGATCCATCCAGGTTGTCTGAATAAGTGTCTGGAGGTGTAGGCACCTCGAAATGATTGTGTTACGGGGGGTATTAAGTCACTTCGCCATACACTTCTATTCTTTTCTGCACAATAAGATTTCCAAATAAATTATGGTGGTACAGCAGCGAATAACATGTGTTTGAACACTGACGTTGTACTGTTAATGATAATAATAAACAGAGAATAATACGGTGGACTTACTATATTAACAGACTACCGGGGTACTCCTGGTCAACAGAGTAATGTGAACCTTGGTCTTCCAGGAATACCAAGATTGTGGGTCGATTATAAATGTTCGGGCACCTGATTAAGTGTGAAGATACACGACAAAACCCTCACCAGGATGAAATTCCGGCTGCTGCTCCCGAGTTAGTGCCTCATGGACCAACGTTATATGATAAACAACAGGTGACACTAACAGTCTTGTTGCAACGGGAGACAAGCTGATTCCCTGTGAATGTCACGATCACAACAGGACCTGTCTTGAAAATGACAATTTACTCATTGACTGGGAGAGCCTCCTTGTCCAAAACAGAGGCAAATAAGATGGGCTAATGCTGACTGGGGACTTTACCACGACCTTTGAACAATTAGGTTAGGATTTCATCCCGACTAAGGACTCGGTTGCGCTTAAAAGATGCGTTATGACAAACTTCCGAGACCGAAAGTTATTCTAGATTCAGCATCTAGTGTTGAACTCAAGTTCATATTTCATATATATATATATACTCATTTATTTATTTATTATTTTACATATTTATTATTTATTCACATTATTATTCATTTATTTATTAGTTATTAATCTGTCATCTATTATGATTCATTTCTCCAACTGAGAACCCTGTCCATCTGGAATACGCAGACGACGTTGCTATCATTTATGAAGAACAGCAGGAAGCCCAAGCGTTACTTGAAAAGCTGAAAAAGATCACCCAGTCTTTCGAAGTGCTTCGCGCCCACAAAGTGCAGAGTCCTGCTGCAGGACGTAGTCTTTGAACATGTCCCTAATAATTCAAAGTGACACTGGAAGTTGCATTAGTTCTGACGACAGTGTGTCAGACAAATCAACGCACGAATCTCAAAGGTCTGAATTGCGCTCACCAATTCGCTCCACTTCTGGTGTCAAAAGGGCGTATCACTGGGTCTCACAAAACGCGCATGTCAGACTACAGTGCGGGCTGCATTGTTGTACAACTGCCGGAATTGGCCACTTTCGGCGGAGGATATGAGAGACCTTCAGATGTTTGAAATCAACACCACAGAATTGTAGCTTAAATCGGGTGGGAGCAAAGAAGTGGGAATGAGTTGACCAGGAGACGTGTTAATGACGAGCCAGAAGATACTTCACGCAAAGAATGCATCCACATTGCAGGTTCAGGCGGCTGGGCGGTGCCGAGTTACATTCTGCTGTTTTCCGTACCTAATTCGGAGTGGCGGAAACCTAAAGTCGGACAGAAGTTGACACGACAGAGGGGAATCATATTATGAAAAGCTTGGATGCTGTTGATGCTACTTGTCCACCAGGACGGGGTCTACCTGACCTTCGCTGTGCTTAGCTGGGGACATTGAAGGACATGGCTAATGATCGATGTCAATGGCGCTCATGCTGTTGGCTTCTATCCAAATTACCCGACCGTGTTAGAGGTATGGGCACCTCGGAGATCTGTGGTACGCTAAGCTCGGTCCCCTGCCTGTCCAATTTTCTCTTTTCAAATAAACTAACATGGTTCTAAAGTACTGACGCAACTGTTCTCATCCAGTGTTGCTGTCAATGACGATGATAACGTCTAATGCAGGGTCTAATTCTGATTCTAATGTCGGTCGAGAATTCGACCGGAAGGCATTAAGTTAACACAAAAAGTATTGTTCGAAGTGCTCAACCAATGAAAGGGTAGTAGGTCAAGTAAGTTCGGGCCTATCCACATAGGATCTTCTGGAACATGTGGCATGTATTAACTGGGACAACCTGAGCACTCAAGAAACTCTTCACCTGCTTGTCAACAAACACACCAAATTGCACTTAACATCGGATAAAAAGCCGGGCTGTCGTATTCGGCGCTGGTAGGAACATTTTCCCGCGATTCGAAGAGTGCCGTTACTCTCTTTGAGCGAAGCTCGCTGTAATGTGAAATACACGAAATCTCTATCAATGTGCAAAAATGTGGATATCGCGTTTCCAGTGAGCATACACATCCGATGGTGGGTCAGTTGGAAGTACAAATGTGCTTGACCTCAATAACTCTGAACCTCCAAACTGTTATGCGAGGTGCCCTATTCAATTCAGTTTAATTTATCAGCTATAAGCGGGCGAGATGGCGCAAGTGGTTGGAGCACGAATTTACTGACCAGAAGGTCCGTGGTTCGAACCCGACCTCTGCCTCTCAACTTCCCCTGTCTAGGCTTGGGCAACCTGGCAGTATCCCAGCCCTCATGCTTCTCTCGGGTGGCATGGCAGCTAGGCACCGGAAGGGTGTTACAGCTGACCGACGATATTAGCTATAAACCGTGTACCATAGGCACCCTGGTTACAGCTGCTACAGTTTCGATCACCGAAAAACGGGACACACAGCCAAGCCTCGGAGGCGATAGCACATCCGGTTAGTTCGGGAACTGGGTAGCTACGCACTGATGCATGAGCACCATTGACTGCGTGATTGGGCCATTTCTACCAAAGCCATTAACCATTGGTGAGTTGAGTCCCAGGGTCCCCATCCGGGGAGGCGACAGTTGCCGACCCGACCAAGTTTACTGGTTCCAGGTGAATCTTTAGAAAAGCCAAATCAGTTTGTAAATGAGTGTATTTCGCCGATTCCATGCAATTTGGTTTCAAGTAGAGCATAAGGTTGACGGAAACTCGGGGACTGCCCCTATCTGATGAGCCCCAAGAAGGGCGAAACTGGTCGTGGTTTGTCGAAGAATTTTCAGCAACTTTATGAATAGCGTATTACGTCTTCATTGGTTAATGTTTTCATAATTGGTCGCTAGGTTATATACTGTCCACCTCTCGGTCGCTTCCACTCAGCACAGAGCTGGGCAAAAGGAGCTCTGTGAGGCAGACGGTCTTTTGGCATGCGGAGTACATGTCCTAGCCAGTGTAACTTATGAAGCCTGAGTAATTCATCTATCGCGGGAGAGTTCCTTCTTCGTAAGATCATCTGGCGTACCTCAGCATTGCTAATCCGATGTTCCCACCAGACCCGACCAACGCTCCGGAGACACAGATGGTCAAACACTGACATCCTTATGTTCTCTGTGCGTAGGGGACACGTTTTTGATCCATAAAGCATCGCACTACCGTAGTGTGAACTCTGAGACTGATAGACAAACTCACATCACATCGGCGCCATAAGTGTTGGAGGTTGGAACTTATACACCTGTCCAGGTAATCAAATTTATCTACCACGTCGATTTGCTCGCATGCAAAAACATGACGTGTGGGTTTGTAGCAGCACTTTACGCTTTGCAGGTGTGAAGCGCACGCCAAACCGTGCGGCAGAGTTACGTAGGTTATTTAAAATCGCCTGCATTTGGGAAGGATCTGAACCAAGAAGACCAATACCGCAATGTCTGTGAGTGTACGCCACGGGAGCATTTCGAATCCCGAGGTCTCAGAGGCAGGCAGAGAAAGTTCACAGAGCATATCAGTAAGAAAGTTGAAGAGGAAAGGTGAGAGAGTACAGTCTTGTGTTACACCATTGGACGTGGTGGAGAAAGCTTGCCATATATCCGTGCGCACCCACAGAGAGTTCGCATACAGTGCCCTCATAAGGGGTAGAAATCTGGAAGGTACACCTTTGATCGCCGGACACTGCCAAAGTTGCTGACGATGGGCAGAATCGAAAGCAGCTTTCAAACTAAGAAAAACGACCAACGTGGGCGTTGGACTGGCACTGTTCAAGAATCTGTCTCAAGGTAAAGATATGGTCGATGCATCCTCGACCGGGGCGAAACCCAGCTTAATTCTCACGAATCTTCCTCACCCAATAATCCATCAACCTGCGCAAAATAATGTCAAAGAGCATCTTAGATGCAACGGATACCGGGCTGATACCACGATGGTGCGAGGTGTACATCTTTTTAGTAGCCCCGAAAAGAAGAAAAGCGACTGTGTGACCAGAATCCATAAAAGTCAAAGAGTGATTCACCATATCGGTAGCTGATGGCGATGTGATTTGGTTAGTGGCTCGCCGCTGCTGACAGGTGCCATGTGACCATCCATCATCATTGACAGCAATACATCAGTAGTAAGAATAGCCAATACCCGATTGTGCGAAACCTCACTGTAAGCGTATTGCAGTCGTTTACTGTCTGCCACGCCTCGAAGGTACCGACGGCCAAACGTCTGAAGTTCTACAACCAAAGAATGACTGTTCTCAAATCTTCCTTGTACACAGAGCTCTTCAACTTCAGCGGAACTTGCCTATGCTTCCACAAGTGACGTACGTCCACAACTATTGCTAGCGCCTTAGTACTGAGTGCACTGACCTACTCCGTCACAGCAGAATCGCGAATTATGCAGCTTCCCGGACAAGTAAACCACTCAACAAACAAGTTCGTCCGTTTGAAGCTTCGGAGAAGGAAAATCCCGAGGCAACACTATGCACTTCGCAGATGCACAATGCACGACAAAGCAAGCGATTACTTCCGAAATTCTATTTGGGCTAGATTACGGACCGATAATTGTCAAATAACAAGACGATGTCATTCGCATAGCCTAAGTCTATCATTGTTTCCTCGAATTGGAAGTTTGGCACCAACATTCATGATCCCTCGAAATGTGCCTTCTGTGATGACACCATTAATAAAACTGGACAGAAAAGCGAACCCCAATGGTTGCAGGAAGTTTCGGACGGTTTGCCGTAAACCCCTACACAATCAGAAGTACAGGAGTGGAAAGCACGGAGCATATTTACGGACTTCGAAGGAATTCCTCTAAGGTCAGATGTATGTAGAACAGCTGGCCTTAGGGATCAATCGCCCTTTTGAAGTTGGGGAAGACCGTAATTCTTAGATGAAGTGTGGCACTGCCCAAGCATTTGACGTGGCGTGACGAATGCATTCCCTGTTTCTACTCTTGCTTGGTTGTCTCAGATGTAAACTTCACATGTATGGATTGGGCATCGCTAGCTTACCGAATAACGTAGATGCGTTGCAACGGTGGTACGGCTTGTGTCTTCATTACTGAAACAGCCGGGAGGATGTGAATTTTAAAACAAAATACGACCCGACTTAAGCGCACCCTGTGAAAGACAACTAGAAGGGTCATCAGACTGGCTTATGAGTGAAGGAAGGACCCATAGCCAGAAGACTCTTGTAAGGATGAGACATAATGAGTTGGGTGAAAACAGAAAACGACAGGTGAAACACGAGAGGACGTGTACTGGTATAGGAAATACTTCGCCCGACAATATAAGCGCTAGTTTTTACGGCACAAGATTTCCAATATTGCCTCTAGCTGACTCACTAACAGACTAACTCCTGGGAAGACATTCTTCATCAGCTGAAACAGCTTCCGTGCATTCTTAACTGTACCAGCCTCTTCCGTTTCCAGTTCCACCATAGCTGGTGCCTTCGCGTGAGCTGACGTCCAGCGGACCGCCTGATTGTGCTGAGATTGATGTGCTGGTGTCCCCATAATGGGGTGAAGTGACTGCTCTGAACTCCAACGGTTTCTACCTACACGCTCAGTGACTCCATCAGAAGAGTTTCGGTGTGGTGAATAGATATGGTTATCGCTCCTGGTTACCACTGTCACTTGCCACGCAGTAAACGGGTCTTCACAATTATGTTAAACGACAGGTGAAGATGCGCTTCTACAGCCAAATGAAGGCCGGTTCCTTAGGTTTACCGGGGAAATTTTATGAAAACCCACGCCGGAAGAGACCACGATCTGAGTCGTATGAACTGCCGAACGATCAGCAATCAAGAACCGGACCCCACGATCGGCAGCTTAGCAGCAGAACTAGTGCCCGCGATGCCCACACCATCTGAACCCAGTGTCACCGAAGAACAACTGGTAGTCAGTACTGGATTCTACAAGAATCTGAGGAGTGACTTTTATCGACGAGTTAATTCGCGACAACCAACAACACCCACTACGAAGAACGTCTTCAGCTTGAGCACAGGCACAAACGAGTTTAAGCTGGTTCGAGAAGTAATAATTGATACTCACTTCGTTATTGCTGACAGGAACCTCGGGATGAAGCAAATTTGCTACTTCATAAAGTAATCCATTGCGAGTGCGTTCATGCATCACAACAAGCTCGTTGTTCACTTTGATTTCATTGTCGACGAAAGCAGACAGTCTCTTGAGGTCATCAACGGATAGAGGCTAGAAACGATAAATGAAAAAGCTCGGCCATACATAAATGTTCTCATCCGTAATCGACTCTGGGTCAGTTGACAGCTGATCGTATAGTCCTGGCGGAGATGAATTTTGCGTATCTTTAAGCTGCAAAAGTGATCTTTCAACCAAAGTCGTACCTTGTACTTTTTAGCTATCGCTTTGCTACACAGGTTTTTGACTTTATTCAACGTATCGCCCCGGAATCGGGCTGCAAGGCTATCAGAAATTAACACTGTGCACACCTTTGCGCCACTTTTCATCGGTTTCAACAACTCTGTTGACACGATCCACACCTCGGAACCGTTTTCGCTCATTATCTCTTATGCGCTCAGGGTCACCTCCCTTTTCCAAACGGAATAAATCAATGTCCAGAACCATGGAGAAGATTGAGCAGCCACCGTTCGGCGCGAGTGCACAAACAAGCGACCCACGCTTACTGAACGCTCATTGGTGCAGACAACGGTAAAAGGTACCCACGGTTTGCTACACAGGATCGACGCTTTCGCTCAAGCTCCCCAGGTGAAGTTCGTTCTTGCCGTTCAACAACTTTGCCTGACCTGATCTCGAATCAGAAATACACCTCATGGATCAATCATTTTGAACGTATATCTATTGAATTGGGATAAATGATGTTATGGCTGGTTCCCCTCCAAACTTGTGGGTTCGTTATGTTCTCATTCTACTTTTCTGAAGTAACTGTGTCATTTGGTTTGCGTGGAATATATCTATAGATGGTGGCAGCATGTTGATAGGACAGTGCCTTGGTGGTCTCCAGGTATAAAGCGTGCGCGAGTGCGAGCAAAACCTCATTGACACTGCTACCATGCATAGTCTCACTTATTGGCCAGGCAACCCCAGAACATGGCTACTGTATCTGGAATCTTTGCCCCCTTCAGAGTGGTCAGTCTCCAGATCATTAGGTATCACCCGATGAGTTCACTGCCAAAGGTAGTCACAGAAGTCACTCCCTCTCCAGAGAACAATCAGTCTGACACGTACAACTTTCTGTAAGTCACTTCTCCAGAGGCACGAGCCTTTCAGATAGTGGTTGACTGCGCCAGTTGAATAACATACAGCTTAATGGCTAGAGGCTACTGAAGGAGGGAAGACTTGGAAGACAGAGTTTAATGGACGAGAAAACGTTGAGGAAAATTTGACCACCCGCTTGCGACACGACACTATTTCAATTCTAGCTCCGAGTGGCCACTGAGATTGGGAGAGCGTGAGATAATGGCGACTTTGGGTTCAGAGCTGTAGTGCCTCCGTCAACAACCTGCTGGTACGTTGCTCACCTAAGTACCGGGAAATCCCACATGGTCCTTACATAGACTTTGGTAACGACCCAAATCTCCTGCTCGATAAAACTGGTTCATTTCCCAGATACCGATTGCGACATCGCAGAGAAGTCGCCAACACAACATTTAACAAGTTGGAGTTTATTCGAAGGCCTTATTGCCTGTATCCATCACTTATGGCACCCTGGGCAATTGCGCATCATCTTAAAACACCAACAGTAACGAAGCATCGATCCAAACCCCGCCAAATTATAACATGAGCGAAGCTTACTATCTTTCCTTCATCGTTTGATAGTCCTCTCTGGTACCCAGTCCGCCATCCGTGAGTTCACGGTACCAACTAATACAACCCAGGTCCTCGACTCTGTAGACCATCGCAGTCGGCCAATAACTAGCTGCACCCAGGTCGTGCAACTGCTAAAGAGTTCTCTTTGAAAGAGTTCTGGACCTTGGACCCTGGTTTTCTGGCCGTCAAGGTAAGTAAGGAAACCACCGCTCAAGCTACCACTCTAAGTTACCCAGACCCATCCGCACCGCCGAGCATCACCGTTGACATTTCGGCCGTACCTTCAGGTGCCACTACAATGCATGGCCTCCGCTAAAATAAATTTTCCGGCAAGCATTCGCATCTAGACGGAAAGTACTGCTCATATGTTGGATTAAAAACACTTTTGATGACCGAAGACCTCAACATCTTCCAGCCGTACTATTCCTTCCGTGCTTTTTCAAGCGGTAAACAACGATCTTCAGTGACATCAACATCCCGGACTTCAGCTCAAGTTTCACGTGCGTACCTTCAGCACCGGCAGTTCGGCCTTAATGTTTTATCACGCATCACTGTCGATATTTTTCAAACTACAACCTGGCCCAAAGCATCTGCTGAGACTCCAACATAACGATGCGTAAGTTCAACTTACCCGGTAGTTCACGTCCTCAAGCACGCATTACATGCCCCTTACGAACGATGGATGCGATCTCCTGTGTGACTGCCGCTGGCACCTCAGTACCTGAGGGTACCAGGAAGCACGCCACACAGCTTTTGGAACTTACTAAAGTCGACCCCCAGGAAGTCATCTGTTTTATCTCCCAATATCTTATTTGTCCCGGCACCATCCCCAGACTTTGGACATGGAGTTGCCCAACCCGCCAATACTCTGGCCCTTCGCCACGTTCTGGTCGCTCGATGCATAGCGACGGCATCCACCTCAAAATCGTTGAGCTCATGCCGACGTCGACGGCATTCTTCTGTCTATTGGCGTACGTATATTGTTCCAATTCTTCTTCTCGTCACATACGGCATGAAGTCAGTGTTAAACCTCGATGCTTTACTACTGTATTGTTAGTTGTAAGTGTCATGGTTCTACGTGGGTTGGGATACTGTCGGGGTTCTCATACCTAGACAGGAGGACGAGTAGCGTCCTCAACCGAAACCCTTGGCCAAAAAGCTCAACCACAAGGCAGTGTTGTTTGGCAGGAAATGCAAATGCATTGCCATTTCTGTGGAACAAATCGCCACATGTCCCAACCCCCGACCTGGAGGACCCAGAAATTGTGTTTATCAGACCTCTGCCCATGGACCAACCTGGTAGGAGAGACTCTGAGTACCGCGGGGACACGCATAGCATAGCTCAGTGGGTCACCGAGGTGCGCAGACCGTCACACCACGGTATGGTCTAGTCTCTTCATAACAGATCGTTCCCCTTGTCGTACAGAGGTTGCTCCCATCCCTAAAGTCCCAGCTGTGAACAAAGCGTTGTTTTTTACTGAATGGTGAACTACAAACTGTGGCTGCTTCTTGATATAACGGGAGAACGTGGCCCGCAGTTTGAACCTTCTTTATTCACCTCTAGTACCACGGCGTTATGCTTTATGGGAACCAGCTGGTAGCCCACCTTCCTGCCGCTAATGGCCCTGAGAAAGGCTGCTTCAGCCCGTGTGTCCAACTAATTGATCAAAATGGAAGACCTGCCTCCATTTATCCTGTGCATTTGAAATGACGCACAACTGAACCATCAGCACAGCTTAGCTTAGGACACCAGCATACAACATCTACGCAGAAGCTTACTGGCCGGAAATCTGCAGCAGTGCGGTTAGCGTCATCCAAGCAAGATCTGAGGCCCCCGGCCGCCTGCTGAAAGTCGATTACTGCCAACGCCCAAGTCATGATAAGTTACGACAGTGTTGTATTCCCTCTGCAACCAGCGCAACAAAAGAAATCTAATGTACAGCACCGTGCCAGCGAGCATAGTATTTTGCTGAAAAAAGGAAATTACCGGACGGAGATGATCTCATAGTATGTGTATAGATCTTAAAGACAGACCGAGGAGTACCACTTATCACAAAACCTAGCTACCTTACGGATTATCTCACTCCTGCTTTACGGCAAGGGCTTACGAAGGCTTTTTCGGATAAGCATATCATTTTAAAAATGGCAAAACCGCCACTTCCACGTTGATCAAGTTGACACAGCTTGTCTAGCTGTGACTGTATTTGTTGATTGATCACATTTGTAAACAGATGCCGTGACAGCCGCACACTATGTTGCAAAAACCTCTTCCTGTTGTTTCAAAGTTTTGTCAGTTAATCGGGGTTTCTTGATCTGTACACTCACGACACTCAGTGCCCTGTTTATCTGAAATTTAAACTCCGGTAAAGTGGCTTCTGGAAAATCCCTGTTTTATATAAGTTGGTGCGCATCCGACCGAGGGGCGGTCTTGTTTCGACAGCATAAGGGCATATGCTAGACCGGGCTTGTAACCGCGCCAAAAAATCCGGGAATCACCTTGGTGCTATAAAGGCCCACTCCGTTGTTCAGAACTGCCGCAGGTGAATTTGTTGTTATTTACGTACTCAGTTACTAGTCTTTCCGAAAGATGTAATGGGAGTCACGGACTGAATATGTCAGCTTTTAGACCACTCAATTCTTATTACGCAAGTCTAATCGGAAGCTGTGCACATTATTTCTCTGAAGACAGATAAAATTTATTTGTCCGTGCCATACTTTAAGCACTGGTTCAACAAGAATCCTGTGGGTGGAAAAAAAATGCCAATCAATTGGAAACACTACAGTAAACTGCCGTAACGGAGGCCGCATGTCGTCAACACACATGGCTTTGTGGGGGGAAATCATCAAAACTGGCACGCTCATGGTATGAGCGGAGTTTTTTATACTGCCACCAGGGCTTATTTCACCAAGCGGATTGTTGGCAGACTCTGTCGAAAAGAAGCTTAAACTGAGAGCTCCACGTTCTCATTTTAAACACAGTGGGGTGTCTGTACTATCTGCCGAGTGCTGTTGTTGAGAGAGGCATCCTGTCACGCCAGGATGACCCAACGGTGAGCGGAATCAGAGACACCTATGGTGGTGAAGAGAATTAGCCAAGTTAGGTGTGTTTGTAAACAAACAACGAGCGCAATTTTGTGAGATGGACGATGCCGTTTAAATAGGTTGAGTTGCTCTTTGATCTCCCTACTAGATGCTTTGTAAGTGACATGGCACATTTTTCAATTACCACTATCTAGGCTCCATTAGAGGAATAATCAATCTGCGATAATCAAACCAGATTCCATACTGTCAAACTGTCGTTGGGGCCGGAAATCAAAGATTTGCATTTGGGAGAGAGTGAAAGTCGTGCTGGTACGACAAACACGGGCATTTGGACCTTTGTAATAATAATAATATTGTTTATACCCAACTAGTGGATGGCATACCGTCAGGTATGATCACACGATTACAGTCAGAATAATGCACGACTGGATGGGATAGGCGGATACTGGGGATTGCGCGAAAAAGAGGGCAGACATAAAAGGTGGGCAATAGACTTTGTCACGTCTAAACCGGCGTGTGAAACGAAACAAAATTACCAGGAGTTTATAATACCAATAATATTGATAGTGTTATTTACCAATCTGTAGGGAGCATGTCGGTTGAGGCATGATCGGGCCGTTACAACATGAACGCGGCAAGCAAATACACAATGGAGAGGAAATCACAACCAAAAAGGCGTGCTTATTATGTGAAGTGTCACCGCAGTTATGAGAACCGAAAAAACGAGGACAGTGGGCATGAGGTACGACTATTTCAAAGGTGAAGCCAGCTGACACGAAATAAAACTGAAAACCGTTGCGGGCCATGAGTGATCTTGGACGGTCGAGTAAATGGATAGGGTCAAAAAAAAGTGAAAATAGAGATGGAGATTGAAGAATTCGATCTGGAGACAAATGGCTAGTTTCGCCTCAAGAGTATGGTTTAAATTGAGATCAGGTAGACTCACTGGTCTCATTGTTGTAGGGAAGTTAGGTGTAAAGGATAGTTTTGATGGGGAGATAGCGCCAATACGTAGGGCCAAACCAAAACCATAAGGAGAATTGAACTTGTGGAAGAAGAAACCCATGCATGTATATATACACTTTTTAACAAACGAAAGAACTGCTGTCATTCGCTTGTATTCCTTGGTGTTGCCAGACAAGTGACAGCCGGGACAAGTCCAATTTAGCCACAGACAAACAGCAACGGTGCTCTTTTATGGTTTTTCCCGAAGTAAAGCGCTGCTGAAGACGCTTGCAGTGTTCTCGGTTAACCACTTCTTGCAGGCCGTCCTATTGGACCAATGTTCACCAAATAAATTACTTCCGGCACTTCCGACAGAGGCAAACATTGTTCTCAGAAAATTGGCTACGTCATGTGACGATCGATTCAATATGGAGCAATAAATTTGAAGAACCTGTTGTTGCGATAAAATGTTAGCACGAGTCCAGACAGCAGACTTGCTTAGAGGCAGCAGCATTCCACAAACGCCTTGTGATAAAAGGGCACAGCCAGCGTTTTGGTAGCCATACACGCAGATCAAGCAAACCTGGCAAAAAGCTATATGTGATCCCAAAGTTGGCGACTATTGCTGCAACTCGATGAATAGTACTTGTGACTTATTCGGACCGTAGGCGTCCTAACTTATTCAATTTTAGGCTCCGACGAGCATACACTTCGGAAGTAATTCGGCATGTCCAAATAACAGCACTTAGTTATTCAAAAAGATCCATCATTCAGATATTAGAGAGGTGTCTGCTGCTTATGACCCCGATAATCCTATGAAAAAATACGTCAGTTTTAAAGGCCAGGGCAAAATCTGCGCGCCCGAGTAGGATGTTCCCGTTTCGGTGGTCTAAGCCTTATGTTATCAGAAGCCTTACTGTTCCTTTCGTCAAGTTCTCCTTTATCGGTGCCAGTGGGCTGTTCTTCATATCAGCCCGGACAAAAAGCATGTATACGGTTACCCGTATATTGTTTTCACTATTAAGGGGGTTAAGACATCTTGCACCTGCGATGCAAGTGATTTTTATACTCTCGCTTTATTACAACCAAAGTCGCATAAAAACTTTGTCTTCACCCTCATTTGTTATCTTTGGTAGCATTTTAAGACCTTTGTTTTGTACGCAAAGTCATTCACTCAATTGTTTCCCGGCTCAACTATCAAAGCAGCAGGTGTCTGGAATCAGAGCATTTTCCGCAAAGAAGTTCTGTGATAGTTTTTATTAGTTTATATTTACTCAGAGAGTCAATCTTCAACATATAGCCGGAACAACTCTTCCAAACAATATAGGTCGAAAAAAGTTTGCATTTTTGAGACTTATGCAACAAAATAATTATAATTATGCGGTTGTTTCCAATCGTTTTGGCATTAAACTGGATAAAAGATGAATGGGTCGTTAAAATATGATCACAATAAGTGAAGATATTTAAACAAAGAAAAATGGTGGATTTTAATCCAACGCCGTAAGGTACAATGCACCTAGATATAATCACTGTTTAATTGGCGGCAGGTGTTGTTCGGGTGGGTTAATTGGGGTTAATGAACAGGGCCGGGTGTACATAATGAACAAAATTTCTGTTTTGCCGAAAAGACAAAACGTAAGGAAAAATAGAAAAAACTTAAAATCGAATATCGTTTTAGTGGATCAGATAGAATAGCTCGCGTCACAGTCGGTTTGGTCAAGGTCCGCATTTTGTTCACGGTTGCTAGTAAATTATTGAGAGAACTTGGATGAACAATAAATGGTGCGAGGAAGATAGCTGCGACCGCCTCATCCGACAGGCTGGAGCACGTCTTTAAGTAGGAAACCCTGAGTAAATCTCAGTCATATGTAGACACCAAAGTGGATCCGAATGCAGGAGAGGAAAATTGTGTTGATTTTGGTCGCTCAAGGTAAAGTATGAGCAAATAAAATAGTGAGGAGAGGAGACGGTGTGTTGTATGTATGTCTGAAAATCAACGTGAGCGCAAACCATGGACCTAACAGAACACAAGAGTGATGCTTTGTAGTTTGCCCGCATAAAAGACTGGCACTAAAACCGCTGGCCAGAAAGAAGGGCCCGCTCGTGCACCAAGGCTTAGGGCATCGAGACATTCATCCACAAAGAAAGTTTGTGCCCGTTAAACGTGATAAGTTTCTTTGTGTATTCTACTAGGTTTGCAAGGTGTATCAACATCAAGCATTACTAATCATGGTATATGCATCACCGTACCCCAGGTAATAGATATTGTACACCGTTGGGGGAGTTGTAACACTCAGAATAGCTTTGTGCAATCGAACATGTTGAAATTTGTAAATCACTGTTTCAGAAGTTCCTTAATAGTTCATCCAAATGGGACAGCAATGGTAAAACAAAGATAAGGGACTTTGGCACTGCGAAAAAACCGCCAACGGTGGTAAAGGCTACACCCCTTTAACATGCCTTGAAATCAAGCAATGTCGTGCGCCTGTTTCGTCAAATTAATTGACCGTTTATGGCCCTTTGTGCATTTTTATATAATGGAGCTCAACGACGTACAGTGAAGGATAGTTTACAAGTGGTTACCTTTTGTTGGCGGGTGGGGCAGAGACATGTTGTTAGTATGGCACTAACTGTCATAAACAGCACAAGAAAATGAATCACAAACGCATCGACTGGGTTAATTAGTCATAAACGAGTTAACCGAACATTACGTTCTAACACCAGGAATGAAGAAAACGGCGCAGAAGTGGTACCAGCAAGGTTGAGAGCGAACACCTTCTAGCCTTATTTAGCGGCAAGACTGTAACCAGTAGAAATACTAGAAGCTATTGATTTTAGTCTCTATTCCAACGTGCCGTTGCGCGTTGTGCCAACGAGTACTGACAATACATTGATTTCAGTGAAGAAGGAACAAAAGAACAAATCAGATGGCAAGGTTACAAAATATCTAATTGCCCAGCAAAACCACAACGGCTGCGGGGACCCAGATTAGAGATCAAGTCCAGTCAAAAGTAGGCGCCGTCTGGATGGGCCGACATAAATATTGGCAATTCAATTGACAGAGCAGGGTAGCTGGTCTTTGTAGAGGGATCGTCCAAAAGATTAACGGAATGACAGGTACGTAGCTGGGCTTTTGGGGGTGAGACAGAAATTCATTGGGAAGAATTCTGCTCATCCTCAACTACTCGGTTGATATGGGCTCGGATGAAAGGATGTGACCAAATTTCTCCATTGTTATCAGTTATTGAGCAGGTCGACGATTTGAAGTGACGCGCAAAAGCGGAAAGCTCATTCCAAATTTGGGATCGGAAGCAAGCTACCGCCGAATTTCGGAAACATCACGCGGATCATCACATTTGGGTAAGCCACCAAGTTGACATATGTGGGTGTGGAGGGAGGAGATAAGGGTAGTTAGGCCAATCGCCAGTGGCAAAGAGTACTTAATTTCCCTTCCATCCCTTGTCTGAGCCTGCTGTTTACTGCCTTTACCTCATGGACTAGATATACAATTGTAAACCCTCATCAACTTTTAACCCTTGACCTGTCAAACCAATTTGGTCGAGTATCTTTCACGCGCGCTTTTTGACCATTTTGCGTTGCCGCGTGTTGTGCGTAAGCGTGTGTCGCTAACTAAGATCGATTTGCCGTCTTCTCCGGGCTTTCTTTGGATTTGCACCACTTCGTGCAACAATTTAGACGGAGACTTCCATAATTTGAGGTCTGTACCACTTTTTGTTACGTATTTTATACATGTAGTACCGCCTTTCATTGATAAATCTCGATAATCCACAATTTCTGGCTTGTGATTTTGCGCGTCACTCAGTTTGGCTTTCCTGAATTTGTCAAAGTATTCTACACGAGGTTTCTGAAAGTAGACAATATTGATCTTTTATTTGAAGCCTAGAATAATGACAGTCACATTTTTGCACCTTGGGTGATAATTTGGTAGACTTTGATGGGGAAATGGCTTTCAGGAAGGACCTTTAGGTAGTCTCGAGTGCAAGCACACCGCTTCGTCTGCGGCAAGGCGGGATCAAAAGAGACTCCGCATGAATCAGTTCAGCTTGTTGTATCAGAGGTGGGATAAGTTGCTGTAAGTATCAAGCAACACAGCTTTCTTGTCTGCGCCACATGACAATGCATCGTATGCAAAGTGAAAAACGAACACCTAACAACAGGAACCTCAACCTCATCAACTGTACTGAGAGGAGAATTACACGGCAATAAAAGACAATAATAATCGGACAAATAATGTCGGAAACTGTTCGTTAAAGTGGCGGGTGGCCAAGGGACGGTGAAGAATTGTATCAAAAAGCATCGGAGGGCCATTTATACTCGCACCGTCACCTCCACTCGTGATGAAACGTTTGCAATCCAACTGCCAGACTTCGTAAACAGACCGACAAAAAGTGAACCTGTATCCGTCTAGACCCCGTCCATGTTCTGATCCTCACCCCTTGCGCGCAAGCTAAATTCATGTCATCCGCACAGGGGCGAAGTCACCACTGGGAATGTGCTTACACCCGTCATTCATGCGCAATAAATTAGGACTGGTTCAGGCATACTTAAAAGGAAGCGGTTCCTGCCTATAAGGACAGAAAAAGACCATTGCAATGCAACATTATTCTGAGTGCAGTCACACGGCATAAGGGAGACTAGATACGGATAAAGTCAGCTATTAGAGCTGACCTACTGCCGAATGAGAGTTTTTGAATACTTCAGTGGTGATCGTGCGAACGATGATAACTTAATGCCTCTTGGCATACATAGCAGATAAATGGTTAATAAAACTACTTGACATGAGCAGGCCAATAGGATTATAAGGAAGCTGTTCGTTGTTCAGTGATGAAGTTTTGCTCCAAGAGGGGCACTGCAATTGAAAATCTGACAGCGGGTTCTGGCTAGAACCAGATTACAGGTGTGACTAATTCCCTTTTAATTCGAGGCTCGCAGCGGGAAATCGGGATTGTAACGAGGTAGCATGATTGAACACTGCCATCACAAAAGGACACCACCCCGGGTGAGACGTGTTTTTGGTGAGTGGCTGAGGAGGGCATGAGGGTATGTAATCGCGACTGAAGTACAAAGTGGACTGCGCGGCAGGGTGGATCCACTGAGCGCAGAGACGTCAGACAACTCTGTCACATCAGTCGTCTTAACCTTCTGGCCTGCGCAAAAATAAATCGTGCATTTAAGCCCCCACTTGACGACCGTTAAATACCGTGCGTTTCACAAAGTAGCAAAACAATTGAATCAACGGAGAGAGACGGTTTGAGCCGTTTTCTCTGATCTGATTTAGGCAGGACTAATCTGTAATACTATGTACCGTCGAAACTAGCCAGCCGGATAACTTGCTCTACTTTCAGGCTATTAAGTACGCGACTTCAACAATTTCCTCTATGGTGCACACTGGTTTCCACGCAAAAAACACTCCACCCATCCAAAAAGCTTTTATTTTGGCTCTCTAAGCAATATACAATATGATTCCAAGGTACAAACTACAATCTCAACTCTGCTATCCTTACTCAAGTTTACCATTGCTTTGGCCAAAACCGCAACGGTTCAAGATTTACCCACTTCGGCAACTATTTTTGGTGTAGGTTTGATTCGGATAGAAATATCATTAAATCGCTCGTACACTTCAAGCCTTATGTTCACAGGTAACGTTTCCCACAGATTTAAGTCAACCATTCAATAAGCGCGCTTCTCTGAGTTTTTTTCCATCGGGTTGTTGCCCGTCATGCTAGATCTGCTGGCGCTCGATGATACCTCGATCAGTATGTTTCCACGAGTTGAAAAACGAGACTATTATTTAAAGTTGCCAACCGCAATAACCGGGGATAACGTGTCCGTTTGGAACGCTCTACTTCTGCATGAGAAGGGTTGGCCTCGGTCTTACAAGAGAACTGTTATTTGTGAAGAGAGCTTTCTGCGGGCAAGGGGAAAATAGGATTGCCCAGGGGTGCAGTCTGTCACACTGATAAGGAGCATTTCTGAAAAGCTTAAATAATCGATAAGATCAGTACCTGTAAGGATACTAAAATGGATATTTTGTGCGTAACGCCAGGTTCGGTTGGGCAGTTTACTGCAGGCTGGGTACCAGTAGAGCTCCGGAGGAGCACCTGGGACCATATGTGCATTGAAACTCTTTTAGGTGACTCCTTGAACGTTCGTTTTACTGGGTTGGAAATGAGTAGCACTGCTTTTATGTGGGAGCTTGTGGAAGAAATTTGTCAGGCAAAACCTGGTTACACGTCAGTTACTTCAAGCTGTAGGCGTGAATGAGCTCGGACCACGCAAGCATGTCTGGGCAAGGTCTGGCTACTTACATGGATCTTGTTAATATTCCTTTGAGCTAAATTGTGTCGGTGAATTCTCCTGAAGCGAATTTAGAGACCCACTGGAAATGCAACCGTCCCACTACAATAGATGAAGGTCATAGGTACTGTGACAAACTCCTGACTGATAAACTGTGCAAATTAAAGACCCATTTAGATAACCCCGAGGAATATACTTGATGGAAAATACATGAAAAAGAGGTAATTGGTTGATGCCATACAATTGCCAGCCAGATTAAACGGGGCAGAATTATATAAACGCAGCGAAATTGACTACTGAGTGATGCAACACAGGATAAAAACCGTCCACTGAACAGCCATTGAAGGAATTTGGATTTTCGTTCAATTAATTATGAAGAGCAGCCCTTGGTGAGGGTCGACTGCGCATGAGGAAACCAGGAGTTAGGGGATGTCTGACTATCTGATCACCTGAGATAAAGGAACGCGCACAAACGTGCCTTAAATCACAGCGATAAGAGATCGCATTGCCTTCAAATGTACACCAGGACGCAAAAGCAACGAGAAGTAAAGCAGCCGACCTTAAACTGCTGAGTGCAACAGTAACCTTAGTCGACCAGAGCTTGAGTGCACCAAACACCAGCGTTCTGCTCTATAGTGCAAGCCCACAGAATTCCCAAATACACACATAGAGAACAAACCCAGCGAATACTGTTCGGAAAAGAGGTGTTAAGTTGATGATTGTATGTTTGAAGCTCAGAGTGTGGTGAGTGCCTACTTTGGCGGCAGAAACTGGATAAGCTTTGCTGATATCAAGAGATAGGGGACGGGGGTGAACAATGGAAAGCAAATTTGAGCCGTTAAGTTATTATTTCCATGAGCAGGCTTTACAGCTTATGTACAGGAACAAACTGCGCACTTTTCGCGAAAGTATACATGACTGAACTCCCGGCACACACGCTAACTGTGATCACAATATTTAGAGCTCCTATCCAAATGCCATTTATCGGGTACTCTAAAACGGCTCACCAAAGACAAGTGGTTGCCTGTATCTCAGACATATGGCTTCCGTAAGATCCGGTGAAGCATTAATGCCTGTAACGTCTGCTCCCTGACAGCAACACAGGTACCCGCCCGGGGTCGCAAAGCCTCACCAAGACCGAAGTTATATCATCCGCAAAACCAACCCAAATTTTCCAGCGCTTAGTCAGCAGATGTCAACAATTCGGGCGAAAGTTCCAGATATTTTAAGTAATAAGGGCCATACCAAATGCAGTGGCTTACACGTCATGACTCAGTGCTAATATGCAGCGTTGGAGACAGTGAAATTACAGCTAAAGAGGGGTCATATAACGTATCACACTATCAGATGATAAAGACTTCACCTCTAGGATTCAAAGACCTCACACGTCTCCAAACGCGTAGCCTAAGCGGACATCTGGTGAGCGGCCAGTTACTTGGTGTCAAATCTGTTCTGTAAAGGCAGCAAATCAAAACATGAGTTCACTTATAATTTACGTCACTTATACCCTGTCGCCCATAAGAAACCACAGCCCAATCGTCCTTTAACTAACTTGTGATAATCCAGCACTCAAAAGCAGTAATACTGAAACTTGGGCCCTGTTTATGGACATCCATTGTTATCCCAAGCGCTTCGTTCTCAAGCCGATTCCTTTGGTATATTCAGCATTCGGATATAGCGTAAGTGACGTCCACAACTCAGACACACTAAATATGCCGAAAGCCTCTTGATATTTCAGGCTAACCCGGAGCTCCTTTTCATGTGTGTAACATAGATGTTGGCTTCCACTAAAGCGTTGTTTATGCCGAGATGATACTGAATTCTGCATGGCTGACAACAACTCACGGATTTTCGGATTGATTCGCAGGATCAAGGATTTTGCCCAAACTTGCTGGATCTGGTTTAATCTTGTCGTTCAATAGGTTCCCTTCACCTGAAAGGCACGGGCGAGAAAAACATGTGTAGCGCTGTTCTTTAAATTCTAAGCACGGGACAGAAAGTGTAAAGTGCAGTTCTTTCTCTCAAAACCCTCGAAACTAGATGCTTCTCCCCGTATTCCACCTTCTACTGTGAATTCAAACTTTTTTCTCCTCCACTCACTGCTCTACCCAATGTTGAGTACATCATGAACACAAACCCGTATAAAGCGTCTTTATGCAACTAAACTTCCCATAAATCCTCATGGTGCTCAAGCATACTGCAAGTGATCTTAAAAACTTCCTAATTGGAAAAATTGACTTGCCAAAGAAACTCAACAACTTCAAAAGTATACACAGAAATGTCGAAAGAAGGCAGCTTTTCTTGAGCGCCTATGCAACTGGCTTAAGCTCTCCCTGCTTGTAGCATATACCCCATGAAATCAGCCTACGAATCTAAAACATCAATGATGCTAGATGAAAACTGCCGTTGTATGTGTAAATCACCAGAGACTCACAAATTGCCCCTGAAGCAATTCGTTTTGCAGAGACTTTGTCCTATTCCCCAGGTTTTAATCGCGCCCTGCTGGGATCGCCTCATCGTCCAAACATGCAAAGAAACCGTGCCTAACGTTCCTAACCTAACGTTTCATCCGACCGCTTGTTCCTGCATACTTTAAACTAATAATTCTTTTGGCCAGAAATCCATCCGTATCCGCAGTCTCTATGTTGCAGTTCACCGTGTCCCCCTACTGGTAACCCGGTTTTTTGTAGTTCTTAAATGCTTTTTTCTAAGTAAGCGGTAATAAACCATTTCAAATACTGTCCCCGATGGCTTCTAATCCACAATTTTTCCCTGTCACGCTCGACAAGCTTAACTCCCCAAACGCCCCCTTGCTAGCCGCCCGGTCGCAAGAGCTACAAAGGCACTAAGCTCCAACCACAATTCCTGGACAGCTTGTTCACACGCCCTTTATTCCTTCCAAGCCTCATGAGAGGTCGCGTAACAATCATTGGAACTGGTAGTGCAACATTTAGCTAGGGAACGCTCTTCATGTTCATCTACGGCCACCATGGCATGCACTGACCGCACACAACCATTATCTACTATCCCAACCTGAATATCGATTATGGTTTTTGAACTAGAACAGTTCCATCTCACTACAGTAGTTAGAAACTTTAATCACTCTAACCCCTCTGCTATTACGAACAGTCGTCCAACCCCGAACCCAACGTCATGCGGCAGATCTTTTGGCCACTTCCCCGTTTCGAGTCTTCAATTCAGATGCAGCTGTTTTATTACTTCGTTCGATTAGTAAGAGTGAACCGTCCTGCACCCCTTATTGGACCCAAAAATATCCCTGCTCTATAGCAGTCTTAATTTATCACAAATTCTTGAACAGTCCTAACCACTCTGGCAAACTTAACTGATTCACCTGAGATGTTCATATATGTGTCCATCTACAAAAGTACGGCATCACGATGACGGTACCATGACTGCCACACCCATTCTAAGGGTATACCAGTGGTTGGAAATATCTCTACCAATGTTTGGTTGCGCGTGATACATGTGCGTAAAAGACCGTCCCAATCCGCTGATTTCGCGCCAAATCTTCAAAATCCGGCTTCCCCATTAAACCGTCCGTTCCTACTATTAATAAGCATACTAATACTTCCCGCGACACTATCGACGAGTCGGTATATCGTTGAAGCTAAAGCTTTGCTATGCACTCGATACAATGTCCAGCAAAATTACTGGCAGCAGCATATTCCTTGACCCTCCTTGGCGGAACGCCTACTGCAACCATGTGTAACTCCGTTCTCAGCAGGACGCAGGTGGCTGTCCCAGTTTGGCTTTGAGAACACAAAGAAGATGTAATTGTTGTTCATGTACACTTGCAAATTATTTACAAATCCAGAACGGAAGGAAACACAAACAGAAACAAACTTTCACACGATGTTTCCCACAGTCTTCATACTGAATGTTGACAACTATATAAATTTTAATTTAGGAGCCACAGTAGGCCTTGAGTATGTTCCAAAATTCTGAAAAACACCATTTTTGATGTTTTTTGGGTTCACCGTGAAATGCTTAAGGTTTATGTAAAAGCATTCCGTTTCAAACTACGGTGTTGGAGAAATCTGAGATGTACTTCCAACGACCGGCGTTAAAATACGGCAGTAAAAGCCGCTCAATACAAGATAAGCGAAAGTAATTTCACCAAAACAGTACGGCGTTTGTAGGTGCGAATTCTATAGGATGTAAGTTCAAACAGTTCGCACTTTTCAGTGATATACTGTTTAAGGCATTTTGTCTGGGTAGGCAAAAGTTCAAACCCATAGAATGTCATTGATTAGTATATGAACCCCACATTGCGAGACAAAGCACACAATAAAATCCAGGCATATAACGTTCCGAGGTGTTCTATTATTAGAAGCTAACATCAAAGGATAAGAAATGCAAATTTTGCCCAGGCAGATAGCCGCATGTTGCTAGTATGCGTTATGCTCTCCCGACGTAAAAAAAGATGAGTGCTCAGCAAGCTGCGGCAATACACTTTTTTCTGGAATTTCGCCTTTCGTTTAGTGGAATAATGAAAGACAGTTTGATGTAATTTGTGGCAGCGATGCAAGTGGGCACTTCTGTGAATGGTCCGCAATTTCAGATACCCACAACCAGTCATAAGGAAATGCGGCGTTTTCAAATAGATGCATATGAATTATCAAAACAAAAATATCTTGCCCGCAGTAAATAATGGCCAGGCTTACCGGGAACACATCAAAGTCCAACGACATTCATCAACAGGATCATCGACAGCATAATATCGGTGTTCAACCGTACAACTAGGATTTATTTAAAGCCTTACTGTGAAGAAAAGAATAAGTATGGACGGAAAAGGGAATTCGCATTTGATTAAGGCAATCATTCCTAGGTAATTCCACTTCCAGATACTCATTCAAACAATCTGGATGGAAAGTGATAAGAAGAAAGCCAATGACATCGGTTGGCAGCAGTACAGTGCAGCGTCCCCAACCAGCCGCGGCGGAGATAGGCCGGTCCCCATCCCTGAAGATGCGTAGCACCGACAGCATCCAAAAGTTTTGTAACCTCGCTCATACCCATCTGCAAGGTCAGGGTTTGGCCAATTCTCTGATTCCGTCACTCTTAGGTGGGCACGAAAAACAGCACCCTCTACGGCAAATGACGGTTTGGCATAAGCAACATGTCCCAACAAGAGTAGCTTTTGGTGCTACACATTCTTCAATGGAACTTCTCGTGGCACAATTGAAAACACGCTTTCTAAATTGTCTTGTTACAGATTCGCCAGGACCAACCCAACGAACTATGGTCCTGAGACAACAATTGTCGAACACCTGAAGACGTCTTAGTTCCGCTGCTCAAACAGGCCAAGTCTCACAACCACACAACAAAACAGTCCGTACTGTAGCTTGATACACACGTCTCTTGAGACTCAGGGATATACCATTCTGACGCCATAGGTGTCTCTAATTGGCAAACGACGCCCGAGGCTTGCAGATTTGTGCATTGATCTCATATGTCACATTAAAATCAGAACTAATACGACTCCCAAGATATGTAAAACGCTAAACATCCTCCAGTGACCCTTCCTAGTTTGTAAGTGGCATGTTCAGTGACTGGATGTCGGGAGGTATGGCCTTAAATTTTGTGGGTGCAAAGTGCATACCGAGGGACGTGATGACTTTAATCAGTCCATCCAACAACACCTGCGCCTTCTCCTGTACGAAGATGAGAACGATGTCATCTGCGTATTCAAGATCAACGTGGTTTTTCTTCACCAGGTTTTGGGGACCTTCCATGGTTCGTCTCATGGATCACGGTTTTAATTGCAATGGAGAGAGGGTATTCTTAAGGGTCATCGCTTTGTGTACCGAAGCTTTTGGAGAGCTTGCCGCATACTCTAACACGTCTAAAGGTCCGAAAATACAGGAAACTTATTACGTTCACAAGCTTCCAGAGCATTCCTTGGTGGGTAAGCGTGTCAAGAAAAGACCGTCAACCAATTTGAACGCGCCTTGGAGCTCCAGAAATACTAGAATTGTGGGTCCTCATTCGTATGGCGTTTTTCTAACACTTGACGGAGCATGAAGATTCGGTCAACGCAACCCCTACCAGGCCATCGGGTCAGTGTTTACCGGGCCAGCGTAAGGCGACGAAGCACCAGTGACCCCACAGAATCGTTACGACGGAGGCCAACCTGACGCCACTGTGGTTACCACACTCACTACCAGGCTCCTTTTAAAAATATGCATGATCACATACTCTCACCAGCTGTCGGGAACAGACTTTTTTTCCGAAATGCAGGCAAACGGATTAGCCAAGCGCTGGCTGAAGACTTTAACCTCATCTTTGTACAATGCGGATGGGAGGTCATCCGGACCAGAGGCCTAGCAGTGCTCGATAGAACGTCAGCTGTCGGCTCCAGATGGTGGCCACAACTGTGGTTTAAAATATTCGTTCCACCGGTCGAGAGGTTCTTCCTTATTCAAGATGGTGATTCTGTTCCAATCTCTGATGATTTCTGTCACAACTGGTTTCCTTGGAATTGTCGCACGGATCAACTGAAATAATCTCCAAACACTCCCATGTTTTATGGGCCTCTCCCATTTCCTTGTTTTGGTATCCACCACAAGTTACGGTAAGCCCAAACGCTCACTTTCATTTGACATCTAAAATTTCGTCTATTCAGGCCCGGCTAGGATGTTTCTCCGATATTTAAGTAGTGCCATCATTTGGTCTGATACCTACTGCTTGAGCGCTCTTGGTGGTGTTGTGCCACAAGCAAAATTCCCAGCACTATGCACAGAGCTGACAATCTCATCCCAGTATATGTTCACATCTGATGGTAGAGCATTCGGAAAAGGCTCCAGAAAACTTTTCTAGTAAGTTCGTCTAACATTCCAATTTGCCAGTCTCTCGGTTGCCAAACGATTCGTCCGCACCTTACGCGATCTAGGGAAACGTAGGGAGAAGCGACTCCGGACGAGTGCGTGGTCAGAGTCCACCAATGTGTTCCAAAACTACCGGCAGGCTGTTTTTGATCCGCGCCATCGGTAACTGGTGGCAATGTGGTTGACTTGAGTTTTTGGCCGGCATGCCGTAGGGGGACACCATGTGGGCAGACGAATTCCTTTGTTTTGGAAGTTCATACTGCATAAAAACAGCCTGCGGCAAGCACACATATGAAGCAATCGTTCCCCATTGTCCGTACGTCACGAGTTCAATCCATGTCGATCAGATACGCTAGGCCTTCCAATACGTGCATTCATATCTCCGGCAAACATCACAATATCTGAGCTTTTAGCTCGCCGCAACAGATCATTCAGGGCTTCGTAAGATCTGTCTTTGACGGCGTCGGAGCTACAGTCAGTTGGGGGCAAAAGCAGACACGATAAACAGACAGCGATAAACTTCCGCTTGTGAGACCCTTTCACAGACGTTTGCCAAACGAACCGCACAAAGGCGACTGGCAACAGGTATCCAGTCAAGCGAGGATACTTTAGCCCGGTGACTTAGGGCGATACCAGTCCCTGCACATCCCCCCGCAGCGGCCTCTGAATCACCAGAGGTGCGTAGCCGGGAGCGAGTGGAGACGGATAGGGCGTCTAGCTAACCCGCTGTGCTTGCATCTCGAATTCTTGTTTCTGAGGCAGCACACATCGACACCAAGCAATATGAGAGTAAAAGCAGGTTGTTGTCCTGCTTACTTCAAAGTGCGGACATTGAAGGCGGCCAGATAGGTTGGGCGTTGAGGCTTGAAAATTAGTTTTGAGATACCCAAAAATGTCAGCGCAATGTGATGAGTATGTACTGCACGCAAAGCCAGTGCAAGACAGACAAAGCCGTCAGTCCTAAGTGCTGAGCCTACAATGCGAGAGTTATTTTTGGGTGTGGAGCAATGGAATAAAATGTACATGAAAGACAAAAAATGGAGAAGTCATCCGCAGCCGTTTTTAGCTTAACCCCCCTGCTGCATGCGGCGAGTAGGGAAAACCGGATTATGGCACCACGCGACGGCCGGTATGGCATGAAATAATTGTAAGACATAGGTATTATGGATTTACGTGGGCCAGGATATTGTCAGGGCGCCCAGGTATAGACAGAAGGACTTTTAGAGTCTTCAATCCGAGCCTTCAACTCAAAAGCCCGACCGCGAGATAGCGGTGTTAGGCGGGAGTACGAGTGCATTATCATCTCTACGAAACAGATCACCACATTTTCTAACCGTCAACCTGGAAGACCAGGAGACAGTGCTTGTCAGACCTCTAAACATTGATCAACCTGGTATGAGAGACTCTGTGAGTGTCGCGGGGACACTCCCAGGTATAGCTCAATGGGTCGCTGAGGTGCGAAAACCGCCACACCACGGTGAGTTCCAGTATCTTCCTGACGGGCCCAACGACATAGCCTGGACTTAAACCCTTTGTCATTATAACTACACCCTCTCTCGCCTACGTTGCGTACTTATTGTAACCGTCAGGCCAGTTTCTGTGAGCTACGTTGGTTAAAGCTCAAACTACGCTTGATAGCCTAAACCAAAGCCAACGAGGGCTATCAGTACTCATAATTCTAAGCGGTGCCGCTTACCTTAGTTATTTACCGCAGGTGCTAGGCCCATACAATTGCGTATTGCGTATCACAAGGCCCCAACTATGCATGCTAGTATAATCAAATGGAATGGGCCGGTGCTGCTTTACTGGGATAGTTGGAAGTTGCAACCGCTGCTGGCTGTTTGCTATTTTGGGCCACCGTCTAATGGTAGCAACTATCCAATCGGTGCTCTCGATGAACTAATGAAAATACTCGGTAGATGCTGGCCTTGAGTTATTCAGATTATTGGCCAGCTCTAAATATTCTAACAACCCTAACTAATTTGCTCGAGATATTCATATGCGGAACTAAGTGCGATGTCGCGATGACGGAGCAGCGACTACCATACCCATTCCAATTGCTTGCTCGTAGTTCAACATATATCCACTTTTTCACCAAAGAGCGTGTTACATGCGCCCAAAAAACCGTCTCACATCGCTGAACTTGTGCCAAAACTACAGTGGCATTGCTCAGCTAATTATATTGCCTGCTCGCGCTGCCCATAAGCCAAATGGTTCTGCTTTCGACACTATCACGGAGCCAGTACAACGATGGAAACTTGCCCTGAATCATATAAAACGTATGCTGACTAGCATAAAAATCCAACAAGTGTACCAACTGCGACGATGTTCTCGACTGGGTTTGTTGGGCACTGGTAGCAACGATCGGAAACTTTTCCCTACATAGGTCAAGAATGCATGCTCCATTTGGAGTACGCGCAGACATCGTCGACGTAGCAATTGTTCATGTACTATTTGAAATATTTCCAAATTAAACACGGGAGAGGAGGGGGGAGGGTCCGAAATCTTCCACAGAATGACAAAAAACTTCTATTTCCTGGAAAGATGTTGAGACACTGAACAAATACCCTCAGATGGTAAAAGGTTATATGAAGGTTTCCTCGGTCTATGCAACTGTTTGAGAGGAATCCAGCGTGTGCCTGTAAGGATCAGAACTTGCCTAGCCTGATGCCCAGCCGATGGATGCTCTATTCTCCCAGACATTTGTGGGCTGACTATTAAGTCTTTCATTTTGCTTTAGATACACTCGAACCATAAACCACAATTACCTGCCACAGTTTTCTTGGAGTTATTTTTAATACATCGCCCTGCTTAATTTTTGGCGCGAATTCAATTTCAGGAATGCAGTACTATGGCCCCCAATATGGCTTCCGTTATGTTTGTTGAGAAATTAGCAGCTGTTCTTTTGTCATCATTCACGCCTTTTGAGAAGGCACTAAATGAATACATGAGGGATAATTATACGGCTTTTATGGGTGCACAGGGTGTTCGAAGCACTAACACTGCTTTCTATTATGAGTGACCTTAACGCAAACACAGCAGTCGGTCATCGAAACCAACAGAATGTCGAGGAATCCGAAGAAGCTTATAAGTTGAGTTCATTTTCTAATAATAAGCTGAACACGGAGCACCGGTTGTCCAGTGCTATTTTGTCTGGGGAGACAAGGGAACCATCTTGCAGTCATCTGATATTATCCTGAACACAATCCTGCGATTATCAATTATTGGCGAGATCCAATTCCTGTAAATCAACGGCCAAACTAAGAGGAGTTGTACACCTGTAGGGCCCCGCTGAAGTGTAAAATTCGTCGTTTAAAGTATGGCAGTTTGCAGCCGATGAATTCGGCAATGTCCCTTCCACTCGGGGTATATACAACTGCTGCCAGGAATGCCGACCAGCTCTGGTCAGTAAGTGACGGATAGATAGTTTGTGTTGTGCCAGATGATGAGCCTTCTGTCCTCGTTTAGCCGGGAGAAGGTTATTGCAGCCTCCATAAGCTTCATCCGAGGGTAACAGATTGCGCTGTTTGAACATTTCCCAGAGATCGCAAATGACGAATACCTACAAGCAAACAGACGGTCCTGTGAGGCTTTTTAAAGCAACTAATGTGTGGATTGTAGACATAGGTTCTATATCTTCCTGATCAAGATGGCACAGGTGCTGGACGTCTGAGGATGTACACCTCCGTAGAAAGCGAGCAATATTCTCTTGAGCGTGAACGTCCTAGCTTGTTAAAGGTGATGATAGACGAAGTGTATCGAGTGAAGACTTTGGTCAATGACAATTAAGGAGCACAAACGCGGGCGGCAAGAGTAGTGTTCGGCTGCGATGTGATGTGCTAATTCCATATTTACACCGACACGCCATATAACATCCGCGAATTGGGGTTACAGACATTCACTGCGAAAAGCCGACAGACGTCCCACCATATAGCCCGCCTGTAAAATGCCGTACCGAGTTTCCGACAAGACCTGCAACTGCTACGCTCACGGACCTACGATTTGTCCGTTACCTCGCAACACACAGCTTAATGATAATGATAGTGTTTATTTCCCAATTTGTTGGTGGCATACCGTCAGGTATGATAATAATGCTAGTCGGAGTAAAAGCACGACCGGCGGGGACTGTGGGCACAGGGGGTTAGAAAAAGGGACAACATCATTGGGGGTGGGCATTATACGAAATAGGCATGATCACCACTAAACCAGCACAGGCAGGGAAGCACAGTTACCATGCGTTATTTGAGAGAATATCGAGCAAGTTCAGATCCTTAGAATTTGAAGGTGGCGGGCAAAAAACAAAGCAGGGAGGACGAAACAAGAAGCTTCCTGTCTGACACATGTCGAGAAAAAGTGTAACGGTGAAAAATGAGGAACCAGAACATCAGATCAGGTGAGGCAGCAGGGTTGGTGTCATCCAGCCGGTCATGTTGAACTAAAAACTAAAACCACCGTTGAGGCCTTGTGGCCTTGAGCAGTTGGACCCATGGTCAGGGTCACAAAAAATGTAAGTGGGGATGCCGAGATGGAGGGATTAGCAAAGCGGATAGGCGTTAGCAGGAAGCAAAGAAACATGGTGTACAGCGAAACTGTAGAGACTCACCAGTGTCGGTGTTTTGGAGTCGGGCATAATAGTTCTTTGGAATGTGGGATGATGGCATCACGCAAGCCAGAACGCGAACTGTATAGAAAGTTATTGAATTTGGTGGGAAGCACAGCAACACAGCGATGGTTAAATTCGAACCAACAGTTCAGCAGGTTGGTATGATCGTGTCATGGAGACAGCTGGGGTCATTTGGGGAGGTTGTCGTATTTGCAGTTCATGGAACAAGTGGGCGAGAGGACATGGTCGAGAGAAGGAATGGAATAGTTGCGGGTGTGCTGCCAAACTGGGTATGGCAGTGCCGTGCCATCATTGGCCTGACATGCTTCAGTTTTTGACAGCCCCGTAACGGACGTCACATTTAAGGTGATTGGGCTGGGGTGTGCAGTTCTTTGGGCAGCGGGATTCATTTCAGGCTGGCGGAGGAAACAAGGTGGAACTACGTAGATTACATCTGGCTAGTTGGTTAGGATCCCTTAACGCAAATTAGTCGTGTGCGTCAGCTACGTTCTCTCAACCACCGAGAGCCTCATTTGCTTAGGTTGAGACTCAGTGGTGGGTACTGTGGTCAGCGGCTCACCATGTACATCTCTAGTTGCAACACCCCGGAATTGGCTGTGAGAATCCTGGCATGTCTCGCCATTCACAATGAACAACCCTGTCGCATTGTACCGCAGAACTCGACCTATAGACATGGGTTTTGTTTAGCCGCAAGCCATATGTTCTTCAAACCTGTCACGAGTTATCTGGATATAATGAATATATCTACTGCGATAATAACTAGGACTAAGTATTCTCGAGGTCAGAGAATACAGGATTCGGTATTCGTCTAGCCGAGCAGAAGATACAAAACAAAAATAACTCATAGAGGAGACATTCTCACATATTTTGCGTCCAAGAGTACAATGCTAACTCTAATAGTCGTAGTAGACTAGTATAAAGGCAGAACTACAAGCATCTTTTGTCCATTTTAAGAGAATCGCCTTTTGAGCAAGTCGTGACCTCTCATTTCATTGGTCACTGTTTTCTAGTTGGGGTTGACTGATGATCTTTAAAATCCCCTCACTTAGAATAATCCAGCGTGAAAAAAATTTGCTTGAAAATTCACTAAACATAGACATTCTTGACTATGAAGTGTCAACCTTGAAAATTTCGTAGTCTCCTTGAAACCACTTGCGTTCATCGAATACCGAGTTGCCTTGTGTGGACGTGCCATCCCAAATTTCGCCTGAAAAGCTTAATAAAAGTGTTTGATTAGGACAACATCTAGTATATCTGTGTCAAGTTTGGTCTCACGGTGTTAAAGGGTTCAGGAATTTCGAACTAGTTTGTTATACTCCACCAAATGTTCGCACTTCTGCATTTGTACGAAGCCGGTAAATTAAGCGCTCTCAAAGAGCCCGCGCACCTTGCATTGGACCTCAGCACCTCATGGTCATTTACGTAACGACCGACTTCCTTTATCGTGTCAACTCCGCCTCTCTTCAATATAAATCCGGGTAAATATGTTTGGTGTAAGTATATTTAACAAGGTTAGATTGACTTAGCTATGCGACGGAATGCTCCAGAAATTTATTGAATAATATGAATTTTATAGCGGAGCACAACGGATCACTTGACCGCACTATAGGGATTTTGAACCTTACTGCTTACTTAAATAGAGATAACAGCTCTTGGAGGTCGGGTTTATCTATGGAAGCCAAGATCCACAGAAAGCCTTACTCTTAGATAAGGCAGAAGTATGTGTAATTGTACTTTGCTGCACTACATGAGGAAATGTCATGAGGTTTGAGACTTCACAAGAATGCAGAAGAAAAGCTCTGTATTTGATCAGTGCTATTATAACACTGGTCGACCGCTGCGACAAACAAGTTGTTCATCCGAGAACCGCATAACATGTGGTCATCACGCACAACCTGCATTCACAAAAGCACGGGGTTTAATCAACAAGAAGACCCTAGAAGGTGCTCAGAAGTCGACCAGTCCACCCCCTAGTCTAGAACACAAAGCTACTGTGGTCAGGACGGTCTCTGACGTGGTAATGATGTGTGACGGTTGTTCAGTCTTGAAGCATCTATTCAGAAGCTATAGGAAGGCTGACTTACGTGGTCCAGAGTTGTGTTTCAGGCAGAGTGCCTTGGAATGCTTTTCCAGCACGGGGTGAATGTTGATACACCATTAAACCAGCACCCTTTGGAATGAAGTCAGTGGATGGGCATGGATTGAGGGCTGCATTAAAGTGGTTTCATGAACGTCACTGGTGTTGTGAGCGATTTGGGGGAGGGGGGACAACCACCGGCTGGGACCAAAAGCTGATGCTGGTCACAACTCGGATCAGGTGCTTTGCAAGTAAACCAGACAAATCGCAGTCGCGTTTATCTGGAAACCAGTTGGACATAGTGATCAATACGAAGGCATGATTAACCGGGAATATACTGGCCACTGAAGCCGTAATATGGAGTGACACAATTCACATATGCAAATAATTAAGAATCAGTTACGAGGGTTTTGAGATCCAGGCATATGAGGCTGTCGGGTGGGCTGCAATCAAAAGATACAAATACAGTGTGGTAACTATGGGCAATTGAAAATTTTGTGCTATTGCCACTGGACCAGCGTCCACAATAGTTACAGTTGGTGAAGGTCCATGCAATACAGGTCTAAGGCGAATCCGCGAACTCAGCAAGTAAGCTAAATGCAATCGGGGGTTTGTCTCAGAGATTCCAATTTCCGGTACATTGATTTATCAAAACACAGCTGGCGTGACTACATATTACCATAATCTTTGGGCGAGTAGTGGAAAAGGTAATGCTACAGCACATCTGTAGGCCGGCAACGAACCACCCTGGATGGTGTCTCCCGACAAACATGGATTGTAGCAGTAGAAGAAAGGATGGCATGGAGTAACAACAGCATCTCTTTAGCTCACCCTGAATATATTGTGAACCACATAATCAGCCCCTTGTCCCTGCATTCCGGAAAGCTGATTTTCAGGGAATGGGGATCATTTAGGCTTCGGCTGTAGTGTTAGTCCCGATTGCTGAAGCCAAGCACTCAAGAATCAGACTCCTACATCCCAATTTCATGTTCTTAACATGACAGCGAAAAACGCGTCTTACGGACACTTACGTATATCACACGATACAATGAAGCAACCATAAATAGTAAATGAACATCAACATTTCATAAAATTGGGAATTAGGACTATTTTCAGACAAATAATAGCAACCGAATTTCTACGAGAAGAGCATTTTACGCAAAGCAAAAGCTCCATGAAGGATGATTTATCTACAAGTTAGTTGTATAAAGTAAGATAAGTGCAGAAGTTTGTGTGAGATAAGGACAAAATGTCTGACAGCAATCAACAACCAGGAACAAGGCTTCTTTGTGGCGACACGTTCTGCGCTGACCAAGAAAATGGGAGCTATGTTTGACTCGGCACACTCGCCTCAAGGCTGGCATCTTTTCGCCATGGCTTGGCTTCCTTGTTTTCTTGATTTTGCGGCCTACACCAACTGGAATCGATCATGCCAGAAAAGCAAACGGGAAGCGGTCAGGCGAAGAACAGGGACTTCCCTTACGGTAAGAAATCATGCTGCGAAACCGTCTGGCAGCAAAGTCATGCTGTTTGCTACGCTAAAAGTGCAGAAAGCTTGAGATATTCCTCTCTGGTGACCCAAACAGCCGTATTTATGGAAACATTTTTGCTGCGGGTTCTCAAAGATAGCCCAACTAATTGCAGAATCCAGTCCACGCAATCTTGGATGAAACACTGCTCCTTTTTAGACACAAACATTCTGGAAAGTTTCCATAAAGGAGATTATTGCCTTGGAAGTGCTTTTTGCTTCCTTTAAAGCTAACCAGTAGAACACAGTATCAGCCTTACCGGAATTTAAACTCTGATCATTTGGCTTGTGAGGCAAACACGATTGCAACTTATTGTTAATTTAATTATTCAATGAACAGGATTTATGAAAAGCCCACTCAGCAGTGATATCTAATAAGGCGTCAGGCAAATCAGGTATAATAAGTAACGACATTCATGTCTTCTTATACATGACACAGACTGCTAGACTACTTAGTAACTCACCAATATCGAACGTCAATTGTCCGGGTTCTCCGCTATCGGTCAAGTGGCCGTTAAGCGGTGCGCCAGGCTCAGAAACTGCAAACATCGCTAAAAACCTTTAAAAATAATAAACTTGGAATCCTCCGCTTTCTTCCTTTGTTGTGGACCATGCAGAAGAAACGCACTAAGATGGAAAAGAAATATGAAACTGCCGATGACAAAAATTGGGTTTGAATCGATCGCACGAAACAATAACGGATTTTTTCTGATGAAACATTTTGCTTGTGAACAGCCGTACGTAAAATCTACAGCATTTAAGTGGGCAGACCGAAACTCGCCTGATCATTTTTTATCAAATTATGGGTCGTCTTTCTTCACCGTCATTCTTACACTTTTTTCGTTGCACTTTGTAAATACCAAAAGCTTTTTGTGACAACGCTGTGAATGGCTCGAAGAGGAGAGGATGTGTTTTTAACGCCAAATCCTGAGTTAACTGAGTTGCATCGAAAGATAGCAAAGAAGGAATTGCATGAGAATGCGGAACATACAGCTGCTCATATAACAAGCCTGAGAAGATGGATAACCTCAATGAAGCACTTGGAATATCCAGACGGTAAGATGAAGGAGTACCTTTTGCGGTGCACTTATATGAGCTTGATAGTATAATTACTTTTTCTTAACTGATGTCTTGAAACATCAATATTTTAAAAGAAGCTCGATCATAGTTAACTTGCAGTATCTGTGATTAAAAGAAGGAATAGTTATTATTGTCTTGCCATTTTCAAATTTTGTGCTTGTTTCTGAGGAAAATGTTCGATTTTTAGAAAATGCAACTCAGTATGATTTTCTGATCCTATTGTGATATGAATGATGATGTACGGAAAGACTTTCCCCCTTTGTCCTTTGCATCATCACCGTCAACAGAAAAAAATTGGTGCTCAAAACTGACGCTTGCCTACCGTACAACCAGAATGTTTTGTAAAGATTTACTGCGAAGAAAATAACATAACTGGATCAATAGGACTTAGTGCTAGCCCAACATACTTGTTCAGACATTCTGGATAGGAATTAAAAACCAGAACAACATTGACACTGATTGGCAATCGTATCTTGCAGCATCTCCAACTATGCACGCTGACCTCATCCTGGAGGGTAAATAGCAGCGACCGCATCAAGATCTCCCATACCCTAGTTCGTACCATTCTGTCAGTAAACAGTTTGTCCACCTGTCTGCCTCTAGCAGTCTAACTTGGGCACGGAAAAACACTATTCCGAAAACGCTGACGCAGCATGTCTTGCCGATAAACTCAGATTTACCCACTGTAATGCACTGACAAAAGGACGGTGTGGCTGGTGCACCAGCATTATTGTTGCCTTTTGTGGTAATTATGATGATACCCCCCATAGAAAGACACTTGAAAAAAACAGATGCAAACTACCCTTTTCCATGTGATGCTAAACCACATGAGAGATTTATTTAATAAGTCGCGTGCTGGTAAGCTCTCAAGTTATTTCGGTGTCAACCAAAGTAGCAGGATACACTGTCTGTGTATATGCAATTTCAGAACACTTCTGTTTTTGCTTTGTAAGGAATACGTCAGATACTTTGCTAGAACACCGATTGTTTTTGGCTGGCCCACGCAAAACTACCTTGGTTCATTTAAATAGTACCATTTTATGACATAAGAAAACGGAAGAGGGGATCGGTCTAGCCTGCCACGAGGATTTTGCAGTGCCGGTGGTTTGAGGTCATCTTTTGGCATATCTTATGATACCTTAAGTTGTCTCCACGAATTCTGCTGAGACAGTTTTGGAAATGCGGAGCGCTTGAAATTAAAAAAAGATTCACTCATATAACAAATGAGAGATCCAGTTGGATTCACTTGAATCTCTCGTTGAGACCTTATTAGTTTGCAAACGACTACATTTTGTGGACGTTCGAAATGTTACTTTGAGATGTTACTCTGTATAGATAGTCACCTTAGAGAATTCACCGTAACGGTTGTATGCGTGGTCCAAATTCGGATAGTCTGATTTAGTCCTTGATACCAAACATTTTTCAATCTTCGTGCTGATTAAGTCCAAGCAGCCTCCGGAGTCCAGCAAAGTCAGTCGAATATACTACAATTCTCCTGAAATAAGTGGCTTCGATTCAATATAAAAGACTCCTCTTCTGTACCGTGTGTAAGTGCGACTAAGTCACACTACTAGTCAGTGTTGGGCGTTCAAAACGCTAGCCGAGAGATTGCGGTTTCAAAGCTTTCGAGTTTCTTGAGGCGAGCACCGCTAGTGATTCCAAAAAAATGAAACAGCTTCTCAGCCCATCAGCACAAATTGGTTTCAGTTACCGGACGAAATCTCTATTGCAGATGACCAAAATCCACTCATCCTATCACAATTCTCGTTCAGAGTTTATTAGGCACCCTAGTTACCAAGTTTATGAGTATGCAAGCAAGAGAAATATTTGTACAATCGTTTTTGATGACGAACGAATAATAACGCAGCATTTTGCATTTTGTCTCTCAAACTGCTTGGCCCTCAAATGTTTGAGGGCAAGCTCGCTACACAAAGACACGATCAATTTTGTCTCATCTCCGTGTACAATGATCAGGAAGGACACGAGTTAGGCTAAAGTGGCTTTTGCATACTGGCTCAATAAGAACGTACACTTGTGGAAGCGCGGTACTCTAGCGAAAAAGCTGTCAACAAACATATCGAAATAGGTCCTATTTTATCTACCACTAAGAGCAACAGAACGCCAGAACTACCGAGCTCTGCATTACATAAGCAGCCAGACAAGAAACTCATAGAAGAAGCAGGAGAGCTCTATTAAAATAGACATCCAGTTGATTGGAGGAGGAGCTTAGTCAATAGACCAAAGTACCAAATTAACCGGCGGACCCAGGGACAATAGTCGTTACAGTGGAGAAAATAGGGTGGTGCAAACAACCAACTCAACCAACCTCGAAAAGAAAAGACCACAACACAATGCAATCAAAATGAGGGAAGAAGCTACTAAAAGTAGAAGGCAATGGGATAACATCAACTTAAGGATCACAGACCACAATGCAACAAAGATCACGAACAGACCGATAACTCGCATCGTGGCAACATTTTGCAAGTCAGTTGCCAAGCTGGGCGGACGGATCAACAGCCAAATGATGAAAAACCAACTAATCAGCCTCATCTGAGTTTCCTTGTGTATTGGTATCGAATGGCTTTGTTTTTACTTCTTTACCTAAGATGACAAATTTGTCCTAAACTGTCATGCTGATCGGATTGCAACCAAACTCATGCTATGAACCATTATTACTTTTCAATAATGAATTATTAAGTAGTAATTGTCTTCGTCACATTGTTTCAAACGTCACCCTGAGTGTTAACGTGTGAGCATCTTCTCATTGTTATCAAGGTTGATCTGATTGCTGCTCTAAAGGACAACGAAATAAAACTTTTGTTGGAATAAAACGAAATGCATCTGTGGTCGTTCAGTCTGGTTGATATAACGGTTAAACGCCAAATTACTGAAGAATATTATAAAGTCCGAATGTCATTTGAAATGTTCTAACAGGTCAAATGAAGAATTAAGATTCTGGTGAAATTTACTCATTAGCATTCCAATTTAGTTTTGACGTGGGACTTACCTAGAACTCAGATCAATCTCTCTTTTATGAATAGCCCCAAGAAAGGAAAACCAGTCGTTGGGTGTTGAAGAGTTTTCAGCAGTCTTAAAAGTAGTGAATTAAGATTCTACTTTTTAAGTAGTCATCAGAAGTCCTACCTGTGTACGTCTATGCACGTCGAGAACTAAAGAGAACATGGAGCCTAGTCTGCTGTGACTGAACACTTAGATTTCGTGTAATTCAGTGCGCATGCATTCAAAGCTTACCCGAAAACTTTTTTTCAAATGTTCTCATCGCATGCTTCCTGGGTGTATGGAGAGTGAAGTTAGTAGTACCAATGTTAACAAACGTTCGAATGTTGGCTGCACTAACTGCAAACCCTAACGGCATTGGAGTTTTTGAGTTAGTCTGCAACATGAAGTTCATGATTCTCTATCAGTCGAGTTGGCACCGTCAGTGCGTGTGATGGAATGGATGTACGTTGATGTGTAGGCCTTGAGCAGGGTTTTCCTCGTGTTGACGGTAGGGGACCTTTCCTTATGGTTGGTTGTCTTCTAAAGGCCTTTTTTTACGTACTGTAGTTAGAAGAAAATAAACACTTGAGAATAGTCTTATTATCTGTCTTGGCAATGGGGCTCATTCTATCCTAAAACAAATCAGTTGCTATTTTCTTCAGTGTATCAAATTACTCCGCAGGTTATTATTCACTAAGGAAATCTATTCAAGTGTCAAGAGCTGTTTAGAGCGTGGCTTGTTTCATAAAGTTAAACAACTGGTCCTTCTTCTCCTTGTAGATGACCGTGTATATTGTGCCTTCCTACGTCATGCTAAATATGAGCATTCTGTGGCACAAGCTCGGATGGACAATTTCGCCACTTTGAGAACGTCGGAAAAATGTAATACCTCCAAATGGTTTATTCTTCCACCAATCAGTGATCCAGTTGTTGAGAGATATCTGAACGCCGGGTAAGCGATCACTTTTTGCTTCTAAACTTTAGAAAACATTTCCAGACAAATTCAGTAAGTGAATAAAATTTGAGCGCAAAATTGTTTCGGCATTACATTAATTTCCCATGAATCCCTTGGGATCATCGCATACCGCGGGGACACACCTAATGTCACTAAGCAATCAGGTCTATTATAGGACACCACTGATGAGTAAAGACGACAAAGGCGTGAGAACACGACTGGTTGTCCTTTTTCGGCCTACTGAAAACAATGGTATTATTCAGTAGATTTCATGCCGCTCTTTCATTGGGATATGTTTGGGGACATACATTAATGGAAAACTAGAAAACCTTTTAGACAGAAGAGTATTGACTATTCCCACTGAGGTTGTCGAAGTTGGTTTCCTGGATTACTGATTTGCTTTTGTGAATATCAATTCACTGGAATCTCCCATTTGGTTTGCATCTTGATGACTGGGCTTCAATGATAATAAAAGTCAAGCACAATAACCGAACATAAGTGGTCTCTGTGTGTTTTACACGTGTAAATGCTGCTGCGGTATTGGTCACCTGACGAGCACACGCGGTTTCCGTCAAAATTGTTTCACTAAGTTTAGTGGCATAAAGGCTGCGTTTTGAATAGAAAGTAGCTTCATGAACTGTCTTTGTCATTTGAGTGAGCTGAGCTCTATTCGACAACACACTAAATGGGATTGACCGATACACAAGTAAATAGTTGTAAGCAATTTGATCCTGTTTGCACGAAAATGCACCTCCACCTAAAGCGAGTTTGAATTTTACTAATATGGTCTGAGTACTCCAATTTAAACCTAACTCAGCACACATTTATCAGACCTGAAGAAACTCCCGAATATGGGGAAAGTGTTGCGTACCACGTCTCAATGCCGATAACCTAATTTATCCACCAGGCCCTATACTTATATTTCATTCATAGCATGTGTTTAATTCTTTAATTTTACTTGTTTGATGAATTATTGCACCCGCATTCGTCCTCAGATGCATTCCGTATGCCTGTCTTTCTTTAAGACCATGATATTGACCGTGAATGTTTCCACAGCCTAATATGGGCGCTAGTCGTCAACAATTTGCCTGATCCTGACGACATGCATCTTCTATTTCTGAACACCTAAGCATACTTCTTTGTCACACTTTTCTTTTCTGTGTGTGAACTGGCATCTTAAAAACAGTTTATTTAGGCAAATATTCAAGAGCAACAATGGACTAACCACAAGCTCATAAGTTTGGCTACCATTCTATGCATGATCGTTGAGGAACTTTTAAAAGATCAGTGTAAGAGCATTTGCAGCGCACATCCATCTCTTCTTCAGTACTGTCTATGAGTGAATCACCCAGTTGTCTAAAAACGACTGCTTTCCAGGATAACATATGTGGACACCTTGGGAAGTCGCCGAAGCGATCAACGGACACGTCATATCGACTGCTTGTAAGTGAAAGACCTACCTAAGGCGTTTGAGTTGGACAGCCGTATATGTATCAATCACTCAGAAGGACCGTCCTCTCCAACGTCTGCTAGATGGTCCGATGTTGAATGTTGGCGAGCACTGGAGACAGATTTTTAAGGCCCTACCTAATGCCGGAACTTCTACCTGCCCTACAACCCAGGCAACCTCATCCAAACAGAATGACCGTGGCTTTCTTGGAGGCTCGGCAACAAACTCTTTCTGGTTACACCCACAACGCAACTAGACGCATCATCCGAAGTCAGCTAACACAGAGAATCCGCGCAGGCCGGAAACCGGAGCTGCAAAATTTTCACTCGCAATAAATGTAGTGACCACGAAGGCATCTGTTCGACACCCGTTGTGACAAGGCTTGTAACGTCACTTATTCCTCGTCGTCGTACGGCGGCACGCGAATCCTTAACCCGTGAGCATCAAGCGGGATTTTGACTGGGTGGAGGCTTATTGGCCAAATCTTCTTACGCCCTCAGGTGTTACTGCAGTGCCGTGTGTAATGACGACCCCACAACCTTGATGTGTCTTTATTTCAAAAGTGCATTCGATTGTGCCGATCGTTTAGTGCACCTAACTGCACTAGCTCAACAGATTTGGCCCCATAAGTTTATGAACATGATCCAGTCCTTATATTCACATACTTCTGAATATGTGAGAGTGCATGGTGATCTCTCTGACAGCTTCCCTACAAAAAGTGATGTCCAACAAAGATATCCACTCTCTGTTCTGGTTTAACTTCGTCGTGGATGAAATAACGAGGTAACCCTGGAAGGTTTTCAAAACCCCGGCGTTCATATCAGTGTTAATGAGAACATTGTATATCTGGAGTAGGCAGACGACACCGTCCTCATCTTTGAAGGCGAACGACAGGCACAAGTTCTGTTGAATAAATTGAACACATCTATACCATCTTTCGGAAGATGCCTTACGTCTTCAAAGTTCAGAGTCATGATTCATGGAGTGTAGTCTATGCTTTTTGCATTCCAAGGAGATTCACTGGAGTTTGTGGAGAATTTTGCATAACTCGGTAATTGTAGTTGCTTCGACATAAGTGTCTCTGATGAAGTCAGTGCGCGGATTTACAGCAGCAACTTGAAAACTGGTGTTCTATCCGTAGTGCCGATGATGAGTGCACGAATCTCAAAAGTACTAATCTCGTTTTTTAGCTTATGTCACTTGTGGTGTTAAAAAGGCATGTCACTCGGTCTCCAGGGTAGTATGTACCGGCCCAAAGTAGGAACTGTAGTGTTGTATGGTTGCGGCATATTGCCTTTGTGGATAGACGACGTGACTTCTTCAGGTTTTTTTAACGCTGATACCTCAGAAGCGTTGCTATCGGATGGTCTTAACAAAAGCGATTAGAAAATGGGTATGTGGTGTTTCAGTAGGTTCTTCACTGCGCGAGAAACATTCAGCACCATAAGCTTTGATGGTTCGTCCACGCACGCCGAACCATCATCAAACGAGTGTTGTTCTCTATGCCTCATTCTGAATGGCGCAAATTATGGGTTGACAGCGTGCGACTTGGCAGAAAGGTATGAAGGAATTTCCAAAGAGTTTAGGTTTTTTGGGTAAGGTGCACCCTTGACCCCCTGCGTTTTGCTGAAGATCTTGCAAGAATTGGTTGCCAGTCAGTATCAGTGATGTTCCTGCTGTCAGTTCGTTTAGAGCTTGATTGAGCGGTTGGAAGTGTAGGCACCTCGGAATACTTGCTGCAGGCTAAATCTAGATCCATTCCTCATTTACTCTTTCTTCCTTTTTCACTTCAAGGCCTTTAATACAATTAAGTAAACTTTGAGGTTGCAAAGCAGTAAAGCCTGATGCCGTTCTCTTTGCCGACGTGGACAACCTCAGAGTTTGAAGTACTATCAATTGCATGAAAGAAGCGAGTCGGTATTTCGGATACCTTGTGCTGTTGGTCACTTATGCGGCTGATTCCGACAACTGATAACTGTGCTGTGTCCAGTGAGAGTGTTGAATTTATTCGGAATCTGGGATTCCGAACGATACCTGCTCAAGAATACTTTGAGAGAGATCGGCAGGTAATAAAATCCTATTTTCCAAAAAAAATTTTCTCCACACACGGTTGCCGCCACCATCAGGATATTCTGTCCAATTTACTGCAGGGTGATTTTACGATGGCGGTGACGTCGTGCGAAATTTCACCTTGAACATCGACATGGAGCCACATTTGCAGCGGCTCAACTCAGGGGACTTGAGGAATAATTCTAGCGTTACTGTTCAATGGGATGGTGGGTGACTTGAAAAGTCTTGCTAGCTCGATCTCCAAAGTTTAAACCACGAAGGACTTTAAGCAGCTTCTGGTCGTGCACTATTGCAAGAATCAGTGAATCCGCTTTTCTGTACAGGCACCAAACCCTTCCCAGATTTAAATCTGAATCCTGCTGGCTGAAATGAGTCTGCTGCCGCCTATCTGAACCCGTTCGATGAATCATTGGTTTAAAAGTATACCATTCTTCACCGCCTAACTTCGTACTACTTCATAATACTTTTGGGCGTGAAGACTATTTTTCTGATCAAATGTTTACCAACTGCCTCTGGGTTGATCGAGATACAATTCTACATCCAGAATTGTAGTTGAGCTTTCATAAACGTAAAGAAAATTGAGAAGACCGTTTTTTTTCGTGCACATCGAGACTAAGTCCGCAGATGTCTCACTAAACTTGGCAGTCGCTCTGTGAACGCCTGGTTGGCGAATATGTGAGGTCAGCTATCAGCAAGTATCTAAGAGCCTTGTGAAACACGTTCCTAAAATAAGTTCTAATGAGCTTTGAATAGTATTTTCCATTAAGATCACAGCAGTGTTTTCTCGAGTTGCAAGGTGGAATTTGTATCTACAACATATGAGATCAATTCAATTGAACTCAATAGTAAAAAAGATCACTTCGAACAACAATATCCCATAGATGTCATAGTTTGAACCATTTTATTAGTCAGAGCTTATATGTCTGCCTCATTTCATCTAGGAAAACATCAGCTTCTAGTTAACTTGTCACTTAGTTACTTTCTTACTTACTACAAATAGTCAGCTTTTTATGGTGTGAAACCACATTGTGGGCAGTTTAGATATGTAATACCGGGTAATTTGTTGATTATCTTTGTTTTTTGCTTCGTCATGTGTCATGTATCATGTTTCCACTACTTAATAAATAAGTAAATTAAATAATAAACTAATGAATGAATGAGCTCAATAACTGGAGATGCTATTTAACTAGTCGCTTAGAACGTTCAGTTTCAAAAGAAGTATTTATTAGAAACCATGTTAATCTTATTATCAATAAGTCTTTTGTTCACGCACCATCATAATTCGTTTAGTGCGTCTGATGAATACCGACATGCAACAAGCAGTCGAAATGCAGCACATTGAGTGGGAAACGGATGAAATTTACTAGTATTGAGGAAACATTTTTAGTGCATTTTAAGCTTGAGAGGACTTCCCTCTGCTACTCAACAGAGCAAAGCAAACGTGACACCGACATTACTGGTCCACTGCATATTGCTGTAGATTTCGTTTTCCCACCCCATGTTGGCACGAGCACGCATTGGCGCGTCGGTAAGATAGTCACATAAGTTGCAGGTAGTCAATCAATACCTGAGGGAGTATTGATCGACTGAGCAACGAGTTGACGCACACAAGCGGTGGCAGTCTGTCATTGTAGGCACACCACAGGTGCACCGTGCGTTTATCGGAACTCGGTATAAAGCAGTGTCATTTCAGAGGATTAATGAGTGCTCGTTCAACTATATGCTTTCTCAGTGAACGCTTTAGATAAGCCAGCACTATGAAACGATCCAACGGAACCGGAAGCATTGGGCTTTTGTAGATCAAAACAATCTTATCTTTCGCTAAATGTATGCATATATATATATATATATATATATATATATATAGTCAACTGATCCCCATCTGAATCCCTCGCTCATGATATACTTCAACTGAATACGATGCACAAACGCAGCCTTATTCTTCAATATGTACGATATTCAGGATATCGCACATTACTCATTTGGATGCTGAAAGCTCTTCGATAACCCACAACCGGCTAAGGTCTTTCTTGGGGCTCACCAGGTAGACGCAGTCTCCGAGTTTTCAATCATCAGTAGTGGGCTTCGAAAAGGTCATACTATGTTTTTTACTCTGACTTCATTCTGATTTATTGTTGTTGTTCAGGTGGTTTTGAAATCCTCAGCCAGTATTGGAGCAATTTAGGCATTTTGGATCAGAGTGTTGTGTACGCCGTTTTCAACATTTGTTACAATGCTCCAATTCATGCGTATTGCGGTAATTGATCAGGTGGTTGTTGATCTGTTCACCGAGCTTGGCAAGTGATTTGCAAACGTTTCGTCACTATTTGAGGAGACATCTCCAGTGCGCTGTTGGATGGGTAGTGCGTATTGTACAAACCGCTTATGTCCACGACCGTTCGCATGACCGTAAAATCGATCACTACTCCTGTCAGCAATCACTGTTCGATAGCGACGCACGCTTCGCCAGCGCCCACTTGACTACTGGTTTCACAACGGGCTTCAAACACGAGATTTCTAAAGAATGTGTGAACTTAAAAGGCGATCCCGCATCCACTTGCGCGCTTCTCCTGACCCATGATGAACACATCTAGATTTCTTCAACACTAACCGGTCTTTGTGACATTTGGGCGAGTCCGTTTCGTTGGAGGTGTTTGCTCGGCTTGCTTGCCTGGGCGTAATTCCCACAGCCGTGTGGGGTTTCGTTTTCTGACAAGCATTACGCATATAAACCTATCTACCTGAAGTTACCTCAAGTTTTATTGAATCGACCTGACTTACATCCCGGTAAGGTTGAAGTGGAAGACAGTACGCTGCTAATCCTATGCTTCCTGGGTTGATAAGCTCAATTTAAGCTATCGAGTAAACTTGTGTTTCTCGAACCTGGTGATTTCAGCATTCAAACAATTTCTAAGTGCTATCGTGGTACATGCTCACAACCACTGCAGGTGTAAGCTAATGTGAGTTTAGAGGTCTGGGATTCCTGGAGTCTGGCCGTCGTTGAGTAAATAAAACTTATCGGAGTCCAAATTATGCCTGCTTTCATTGATTTGAACCAAAAGTACGATGATCATGTACATAGTAGAGTTACTACTGTGTGAGAAACGTATAAGAAGATACAACTTATCGATACTCTTGTAAAACCAATTTCTCAAAGCAGCGGTTTAAAATGTGAGTTAGTTAAGTGAGATCTATTATTCTCAATATGGTGGTTTGTTTAACTCTTCCTGGTTGGTTGGGCCTTTTGAGTGAAAAACCACTTGAAATTGGTAAAATTATGACAGGCTTGGTTATAATGAGTGCATTCGGCTGCATTTGTTGCAAAGGTCGTAGCTCCGGAAGAAACTCCGCAGGCTTGGTCAACATTGCAAAGACTCAAAACACCAACATGTAATTCTGCACAATATTTCAGTCGACGTTAAACGTCCTGATAGGGAGTTGTGTGTTAGGCCGCAGTGACTCTGTCATCCTCAAAACTCGAGCTCGTTTTTCAGACCGTCCAACCCGCATGTCGCTTTGCCGCAAGTGTGGACGCGCATAGGTTTGGCAAAGCACCGTTGCACGGACAATAATAGATGTCAAAACCAGTGGATTTGAAAACCGAATTGATATGCAAATAAGCGTTTTTGTCGAGATGTCCTTCTTTTCGATTGGCTGTGACGGGCCAGTGCAAAGTCAGGAGTTTAATCATACTGTCCCTCGGGTAGGACAGTGCACCGGCACAGCTGGTTTGGACAGACAGCAGAGCACGGCGCATCCAACCATCTCATGGATGTGGTCCAGACAGACCGGTTGAGCTGGTACAGGTGAAGTGTTTATTTTGCGGTGAACAGGCACGGACAGTCGTGATGAGCTGAGGGAAGGCGAACTCATCAGCCGAACAAGCGACGGCACTGGTGGCTTTCATGTACAGTCAGGATGCGACAGTGGACTGTCAGCTTTCCAAACGGCACCAACTGAAAGAAAATTTGGCCTTAAAGCTACAAGCATTTGCAAGCGGCATGAGTCGAACAACCTTACCGACAGTAGCTCGATGGAGGAATTGTTGATTGAATGCTTCGGCAAAAAAATTTAGAACTATCATTTCAAGTCGAGTGTAGTTTGCTAACTTCGAAGGATATTTAACAGTCTTTGTTTGGAACAGCAAATACCCAAATTTAGCGACCGGAATTTAACCAGTAATTGACCTTTGTCACTGAATTATAATGTAATGTAATGTAATGTAATTTGCCGAATAGGGAAAAGGGGCTACGAATGTCTATACCCTCTGTGTAAGCATGGAAAAAAGGAAGACCTGAAGTTTCTATTAGCCAATTTTATTCATCCTCGAATTGGCTTACCAGGTAAAACTGAAGAAACTTCTCGGGTTTTGAGGATGCCACGGAGTCGTAGCGGGTTAAACCGTGAATAATTAATAAAGCAGCACATGAATGTTGCTTGCCGTTTTCGGCAAGTAAATTTTCGGACGTGTTATTTAGTGTACTTGAACCTCCATTTTACCCAAAGTCTATCATTCTTTCAGGTTCCACATTCCGGTTGGGTTTCTGAATGATGGGACATTTCTTTTTATCGTGCGACCAGGTAAGTTCCCTCTTCATGTAGGCCCTGAATGAAGCATCTCTGATGAATTTCTTGTACGTGACATTTTTTACATCACTTTTATTCTGTGCTGCATTTTACTTTCGCATGCTTTGATGAGTTGTTCCCAGTGACTTAGTCTTCAGACACGACAGGAATAGTGCACAAATTTCTGAATGAAAAGAAACAACCCCACAGATGGAACATTACACATGCGTTACATGGATTCACACATACGTCAAGTCAACATTCTGAACTTCCGTTATGAATTGTCCGGAAACCAGGGTCATAAGTGTCTTTCTCAGAGATGTATCACATTTAAGCACTGCAAACTCTCATAAAGCGGTCCATTAGGATTTTTTTTCAGAATCTGCCGCAGAATTTGCCTCTGCGGCTTTGATTAGGTAAAATTGGAACATTCAGAAATACTTAGCCCACCGGAAGTAAACGTAGACTAATGGCAGAACATCCAGGCATTGTTTGCGTGACCCACCATCAAAAAGAAGGTTTGCCCAAGTCCCCCATGTTGTACCAGAGAGGTTGTACTTACTTCACCGCGTTAGTCTTGTTAGTTGCCGACTGCATGACCTCAAGCAGTGGTTTCAGATGCACTTCGGAATGCTCTCGGAACGCCACCACAGATTCATTTCCTTTCCATTTTGTTATCATTTTCATTTTGAGGTTCTAAATAATGGGTAAGAAGATCTACACAATGCGCGTTAAAAATTCTACCGAGGTGTTTCTAATTCCCTGAATTTGCCCTGGTCAATGACATCTGTCTTGAAAATGCCTTTTTTCAGCAGATTAAGCAGCTTCATGGGGGGGGTTTCAATTTAGACGACCCAGTCCTTCAGGATATTTCTGCTGCCTTCCAATGCCAAGTGCTCGAAATCTTTCCTCAGATTGTACAATATTTGAGATACCTGATGTCCGGTTCACTTTTCGAAGAAAAAGTAACAAAGGGGTGTGTCGTTCCAACATATACCCTGGAGCGCCAAATTCTAAGAAAACCAACGCCCGCTGAATTTTACGAAGTTGGTAAACAAGACCTGTTATTAGTCCTGCAGCCTAACTTGTGTGTGCCGATGATGATGGGTTCCCATTTGGTATACGGAAAAGGATCTGTGGCAGTCGTGAGTGACACATGAGCCGCGCGTATCAGATGTGAATGTTTTGGAAAGAGAAATCAGTTGAATAGGCTCAAGAATGACTCGTGGTTCACTACTGTCAGAATTCAAACAGCGACCTACAGGTACATGAGGTTAGGTGAACGGGTAGTACAAAGAAAAGGAGCCAGTGGACCGCAGTTGTCTAGGTTTTTGTCGCTTGCCCCGGGTCTGTTGCTAAGTGAAGGTGCACTAAGAGGAATGGTTGCCACTGTGTGCAACATCAAACCGAAAAGCAGTTGCAGCCAAGTTGGAACAAGTACTTAGTAACATTGGGAGCTACAAAAGTCAAGCACTTTCGCAAGCTGCTACGTACCTGTTGACCTGCACAACGAGGTTTAATTGAGGTTTCACATCTAGCACTAGAATCTTGAGGTCAAATGTCGTGGTGTGCGTGCACTTTTTTCACCCCCTTGTTAATTAGCTCACACACAATGGCACTGATGCAAACAGATAAAATCACCAGTATCTTGCTCTTAAAAGACAACTTGCTGAGTGATCAACTTTACCAGATGCCAGTTTGTAGAATTTCAAATAAATTTGTAAGCTTTTCAACTAGGAATGAAAAATATTCTGGTAACCAAAAAATATGTCCAAATGTGGGCAGTATTCTGACCCTGCACTTGCGACCTTCGTACTCCCGCAAAGGTTAAAGATGAAAGTGTTTCCTGGAATGAAGTTAATCGGCTGGTATCCAGGGTTCGCATCTTGGTTAAAATATGTCTGTTAAATCAGGTTGAGTGCAAGTGAGGGAGAAGAGGTTTTTTCTGCTTATCGATTAGCACAGATGTAGTGGAAAAGATCATTAGTTGAGGCCTGTTGCCCATAATGAAGAGGGATTTCTTCTTGAGAGATTATAAAGCTGAAATGCTTATCCATCTGGAAGGCCATGGTAACTGAAACAGTCGAGCTTCTGTAACTTATCACTAATGACCAGTATTTGGTCTTCCGTAAAATATTGCAGAAGAAAATGAAGTCGTCTGGGACATCTTTAAATTAACAGGACCAACATATGCATAGTGATCGAAGGTTCAGGGTACCTGTAACTTACGTTAGCAACCTCTTCCTAGGTTTTGGTTATGGATAACAATGTTGAATCATGGTGTGGTACTTATCACGGGGGAATTACACTGGTTAAATAGCTTTTGTTTTATGGCGGTATACCTCATAGTGCTCGTACTTGCTTTTCTGCAGAATGGCATCTTCCGGTAATTTCTTCCAGTCTCATTCGGATTAGGAAACGCCCTTTTCGCAGAAGCGCATTACTTCAGTTGTTCGATTCAGAAAGCCGTTTCTTATAAACATGTATCAGCCCAACAATTCAAATGGTGCAGCAGGAACCAACCTAACTCCAAAACCTTTGATTTCTTTGTTAACTCAGCAATGAGGGATCTAAGACACGTTCGATTTGAAAAGCACTTTGCGTAGACTTTGTCACTTTGATGGAGATTTCGTCCTGTAATGGAAGCCAGTCTATGCCGAAAAGCCGATAGGCACTGTACAGCTGTTTTATTTTTATTGGGAATCATCAGCCATCTAAGAAGTCGTTGCTTGAAGAACCAGTCAACACGTGTGACTACATGATGTGGAAACCGTGATTGAAGTTTGAGCAGCACTATACCCTGCGTGAGTGCGTGTTAATCACTGCTACTCAGTGGCGTATGGCCAAACGACTAGGTGTTTAAACTACTAATCGGCTGGTCACGGATTCGGGACCCTCTGGAATTTCGTGAGGTGCGCACTACTGATGGTTCCCATTACGAATGCAACAGCTGTACACTGATTCTCGGCTTTTCGGCATAGGGTGACTTCACTTACACGAGATTTCCAATAAAATCCCCGAATCTCCCCATTGTATCAGTTTTGTCACTGCGCGGAGTAACAGTTGTACTGAATAATTAGAAGACAGTTGTTAAATTTGTGCTCATCGATCATGCTTACGTTAATGGGTGTAGGGAATGTTTTAGTTTTCAGTTACATTATCGAAAGTTCTTAATGCTGAATTGATCGCAGTATTCCTGCGCGGCACTCTTTCTTCAGGTGAAGATTTATTGTAACACCAGCTCCGTTGAACCTAGTCATCGAAAAGCAAAATGTCCCCCAGAGTGATGTTGCACGTTTGTGAGTACTTTGTGTCCCAACCACGGCGGTGACTCTAGTAGAACTGGGCTGGGCATACGACAAGATAGGGCATAAACTCTCCTCACTACCATCTTTAAAGTGAGTTATCATCGTGATTCGAAACAGGGCTCCGTTGATCCATTTAATTATAATCAATAAAGTGCGAGATGTTAACATCTCAAAGTACCTTCGTAAGTCGGAAGTGTAGAGCATTCAGCAGTCAAATGTAACTGTTTAATTACATCGAACGACATTATTTTGAGGAAGGGAGTGGATAGGCGTCGGTTCCAGGACAATCAGGTTGCTTGAATCACTGACTTCTGTGCACACAGTTGAGTTTGTTATGCTCCTATCACCGTCGCATCACAGAAAACCAACAGTTTTGCACTTTGACCGCTTAACAGTACGGCGATAGTATGAGTAGGGTCATCCATGTGGTCTGTCTAGGTAACGTGTTTTTCAGTCGATGATCTCAAGCTCAATCGGGCTGTTATACCGTTGAGACGTTGTGCCGCAATGATCGTAGCAACCGGGTTGAGGAGAAATGCGAGAAAGAAGTCGATCAGTTCTGCTGATCTAGTTGTCGCCGCTATTGCAAGTGAACTTATAGGTGACATGCAAGACAGAATGATTACACAAACTCTTGGAACTATTTCAAAGCATAATACTTCGGTTTATCGAGCACAACTAAGCTGCTCCGTAAGTGCGGTTTAAAGTGGACTGAAGTTTCTATTTGGTGTTGAGATATTATCGCCCTTACATTGTACATAATTAATTTCTCCCCCCTAGGTGTGTGGTCAGATTAGGTGGGGGTTGTTTTTCTATTAAAAATGGCCGTTTGAGAACAAAGTCCTTTTCAACAAATTTTCATTCAGTAGTCTGTCGGCTGCCCATGTTATTCTATCTCTGTCTAGTCGTCGATTGTATGTCATCGGAGAAAATCTACTGAACAGAAGATACTGACCACTGCGCGTAGCCCCACGATGGACAGTAGATTTCAAACTCCAATCAGGACGTCTGGTAATTAGTATGTCATGGAAAGCCAAATTGCCATTTGTCTCACTGTTTCGGGCTAGAGACGAATTACTGTGAATTTCATCTAAAATGATAAAGACCAACGGGAAGATGATCAGTGCATTGCCTGTTGCACTCAAAATAGCACTGTTCTCAGTGATCTCTTCCGGATTCCTCACTCTTATTTGGCCGCAGACCAACTGTGACCGACTTTCACTTGCGATCATCTCGTCCTTTTTTTAACCCGATGGCTCTGATGGTAATGTGGGGGGGGGGTCATCATTCGCCACTTTTTCTGTCATGTGTGACATTTGACCTGGATATCTGATGCAGCCTACTGCTGAATCCTTCATTTGCCATTTCTCTTATCCTTAACAAGTTTGTGCAAAAATAATTTGTTTGTGTAGCACAGGTAAACCTATGATCAATTCAGGTGTTCACAGTGTTGCTGGTGAGATGATCCAGGAAAAAAAGAAAAACCAATGCATTTGATTGATGGAATATCCGTTACATGCGTCAAGGAACAGCGATCATCACAACATTAACCTAAGCCATCAAGTTATTTAAACTAAGGGATGCGAAAACCTCATTTCCATCCAGAGATATTGTCTGCAGGCTGTAAGGCTGATGCAAACTGGTCGACATCCCGTTACAGCGATTGCCATATTTCAGGTTCATCGGGATCGCGAATTCCCTCGACCACCTCATTATTATTGCCCGCCCAAAAACCAAAAAGGTCATAGATTAATGGGTGATATTAATTTGGCATTTAGGTAGGCCTTTTTTAGGATATTCCTCAACTGGCTTTGGTCTCGTGCCTTAAATATTGGCCTAAGTGAACTGTGAGTCAGCTTCTGAACATATCTTATATTATTGAATTAAGGTTTTTCATCCTTATAAACTTCAACCTAATAGTCAATAAGTCTTTTTGCAAAGTGCAGTGTTTTCAGTACTATGTGACAATGAAGTGTAACATCCTCGGTTGATTCTATTAAACATGCACCAGCACCCGCCGAGAGGTGAATTCAGTAACTTCTCTATTAACCGACAGCTGCCCTGGACAAAGAGAACTTGCCAGTAGAAATCGCTCTCAAATTCGTAACTTTTCACATGGATCGGATATTTGAAGACCCGCGAGTACAAATTTGTGGCATTCGTTTGTTCTTGGACATGACCGACGTCTCATCAAAACTCATGCAAAAATTGAACCCCACGAGGAATTTCAAGGAAATCATTAAAATGTTTCAGGTAAGGTTTTCATTTTCTTGGCACATCGGATTACTTCATACATTCACAACCAAAGGAGGGATATCCGGCCCGTATTAAAACTTTCATCTACTACAATGAACCTCTTTGGATGGATCAACTTCTCAAGATACTGTTCACATGGATGAAACCAAAACTGAGGGAAAGGGTAAGTGGTCTCATCGTTCATGTGAGTTTAGTCATAAACATTGTGCCTCATAACTTCACAAAAGTATGATTTTAGTATAGACGGTCATTCAGAATAGCGCCATGTATTTCCGATTCACAGACTGAAACGGACACATCTTGACGAACCATTCAGGAGTACTTTGATTGACGTGATTATCTGAATTTTGAAGGAACCGTGGTGATAACACATCAAGCAACTTGCTGAAAACGTGTGCGCCGAACGAGTATAGCTCATCTAAAGTTCAGCTGTAGGAATCAGCTCAAATTCCCTGTCTGCTCTCAGAAAACTGAAGACAATAGAGTGCTTATCTACACAGGTGACATTCCACACAGAAGTTCGTTGTATTTGCGAAGATTATAGTGGGGTTCACGACCAGTGTAAACGTATTTTCACTAGCATCAACCTAGCCTACCGAATAGATGTTAAAAAGAGTGTCTGTTGTGTAATCTCTATATTTCACGTTACGGAGAAGCCGTGCTGCTTTCGGATGGATGACTGGCTACCTTCACATTCATAAAAATGTGCTAAGCCACAAGGCAATATCAAGCTTCCTTTGATAATTTTCGACGTGGAAGATGGCCTAACTGGAAAGTCTTAACCCAATGGAGTTGTTACAAGCGTTGCAGTTGATTAGTCGTACACAATAAAATTTCCTTTGGTCCAAAAATGGCGGGAATCCTAAAATATTGGCCATAAATCACTCTATGAAACTTCTTGGACTCAACACATTGCTCAAACTGCCTTGTCTATCTGATACTGTGTGTGTTCGTCTAACGATAGAGACTGTGCGACAAAGATGATTTCCTTCTCACTAGGATCTGAAAAACACACGAAAAATAACTGACTCCATCCGTTGTTCGATGCAGTGATTCGCAATACAGTTTCAGACGCGAATTGAATTAGATTAATAGGATAGCTTAGGTTAGATGGTGTTTGATCTCCTTCACAGTAGCCTGACACGGTGACGACCACTACCATTTTAGCTCTTTTTAAAAATTTGTTACAAGGTTCTCAAAATCTGTGAAGTTCTAGCAAAAAGATATCTTGGCCGAATACATCGAAGTGAGATTTTAAGTGGATTTTCAACGACTGATCATTCCCAACAAGTGTTGTAATGTTGATGTGTAAGACGGTACTGATATGCCTACACTTATCTTGATGTTGGTCGGATTTGGGCGACGATATTGGTGGTCGACAGTAAACTCTAGATGCCTTAAATCCGCTACAAAAAGTTCCTATTTCTCCGGTCTTAGGGAGAAGCGGCTGACTGACAAATTCTTAACGGACAGTTCCAATTATGCTACTTTCCTCTAGGTATCCCACTGACCCCGGGATTCTGCCAACGTGGCATCCGTTTTAGTGTACTGGAACACTCCATGTGAATTGTTAATCGACAAATCCCTAGATCACAGGTTTATAAATACGTATCAGTCGGGTCTTGTTTTGCAAAGTTTCTACCATCATTCAGTGTAACTTACATATCTTCTGGATACTGATCTGTTTAAAGCAGCATTCAGACCAGTAGAAAAATCTGCATAAACAAACTTGCCCATTCGTTTTTACGACAACGGACTTTCCGGGAATAGTAGTTAACCGCTCGTAATATGCCAACCCTATTTAGCCGTTGTGTTTCTTCATCTTCCGATAGCCCAACTGCTTAAGGGGACTGATTGTTTTGTCTTGGGTCAAGAAGGAAAATTAGCTAGCGTTTCGTACACATTTGGATAATTTTCTGGAGCAGCTGTATTCTCCTATTTGGCATAATTAATCAGTTTGCCTTTCGAATGCACTTGAATTTAGTTTTGCCGCATAACTGGTCCAATAACCTGTTGAGTAATCACAAGCACGACAGACTGCACAGGACAACTCAGTCCCAAGATCAGGTCTGTAGCGTCCACATAGGGTATTGGGCACACAAACAGCAGGACACATAGCTGTCACAACAATCACACAAAAATGGTAGTATGTTGACTGGTCTTGGGTTACTCACGTTGCTAATGTCAGTCTGTTGTTTGATGAACGCCCCCCTTCCTCGGTTTTCGAAACATTGGACGGTTTCACGAAACCTATCCCAGTATCTTCACCATAAACCAACAATCCACAGAGCGTTAACCATTTAAACTCCTTCGAACTCACTTTGAAAATGATCTATCATTGTTTATACGTAGTTTCTTGCTAATCGTTGAGTTTTCAGTAATTGAATGGTTATCAGCCAGTCGACCTAATCGACGGTTGATTCACCGGACTATGAATAGCTGCTACTGACCTCATCCCGGCAACTACTGACTGGTTCAAAATGCTCCGGATACATGGTGGAACTAGTTGTGTTCTGCGTTCGGTCTTACTCCCATGTTGTGCATTTTCTGTTCCTTTCATTGCTCGCTGGCATGCTTTGTTCGACAGCAAAACATTTTACCACTGGGGATTGAGGCATCGTATCAGGTTAAATCACTATCTTATCTAAAGCTATTCGCTCCCGTTAAATCGTTGCGTGCGGCTGAACGACCATAGTACGGAGTCAGTCTAAAGTGATTAGCTGGTGCCGAACCTCTTTGCTGGGTTGTATATGTTATTGACAATGTATGTCATCCTCACATTCCTCGGTTGACGAGAAGCTCAAGTATGAGCGGCTGAGTGGTAGTTGGTTAGCGTGAGTTTCAATAATCCAGTTGTGTCTGACTGAGTGGAATACTATTTGCACATGTGCACATACAGAGGACCTATTTCTGGTCATGTTACTCTGTTGTTGACACCACTACTAGGTTTATATTACGCTTACCAGAACCGATCTTCTAGAAGAAGCCAAAGAGGGAATTGTCTCTTAGGATGGTGTGCCATGAACCGGTTTCTTGTTTCCCATTCTTTGAGTGAGGGTGCGAAATTCCCTGTTTGATTATAAGTACCCTGATTATACAGGCTTAAGTCGAGATTCTCAGCAAATTTTGGATTTAGTTCCGGGCGACTCTAGTGCTCAGGCATCAGGAGTTTGTTTCGGAGAAACGCTGGATAAATTGCAGGAGTTGGCAGTAAATCTACTTCATCAAATTCATTCACAGGTTGTTTTTCACGTTCATTCAGAATCCCGTAGCACTATGATTTTAAACAAACACTGGGGCTGTTTTGGGGGAATCTTACTCTCCAGTCTCGGGCATTTTTGCAAGGCCATACTAAGTACTGGTGTCCTATGAGCATTCGCAACCAAAATTTATCAGATTTTTTGCAACTTTTTACAACCAACGTGAATGATTTAGCAAGGCCGCCAAAAGTGGATCAAAGACATCATACTAATTTTGAAACTACGACAAATTCAAAACAATTTATTCCTAGCATCATGTGTGTCTCATTGCACCTGATGAAGGACGATAAAACCTTGACAGATGGCTTGTTTCCTGAGGTGTGGCTTTCTCCTGGTTATCCTGGAACTCGTGATGGCAACATTATAAGTTGTTGATCAGGTGCACACCCAACTGCGCACTCTTATAGTGACGAAATGCTTGCAAGCCAATTGCCACGCTCAGCGAACAGATCAACAGCCACCTGATCAAAAACCAATCAACTCAGGCGGGTAACATTGTTATTAGGCATTTGAGCTAAGCATTGCTAAGAATAATATACGCAGCTTAGTGTGAGTTACATGTGAGCAGGTCTTTAATGTATTAAAATCATTATCAATTTTCCCATGCTTGGTGCTATTCAGCTAAGCATCCCGAATCGCGACTTCCAATTTTTTCCCCCAGAAATCGTTGTCTTGTACTACTGTCTACTCGTTCCATTCTAGATAATTCGGTCCAAAAGTGATATAACGAAGGCTTTTGCCAAAGTGTATGGTTTGCAAGCTATACTCCCCAGAGAATACGGTGGTGACAATCGCAGCATCAACGACATTATAAGTGAGTCATTGTATGTGAAATATTCTTGTTGAGAAAAATTACTTTTGAAACCCGCGTCGTTTACTGAAGGGCTGGATACATGTGTCAGAAATTGTAAAGCCTTGACTGATTGATAAATATGAGCCACATAGTTTGCTCGTTATGTTTTGGCATGTGGTACTAGCACCAATCGCTTCACGATGAATGAATTTAAATTCCAGTTATGCTGTTCAAACGAAAAATGACGGCTTTTGACGGAATCCAGCAATTATTTTCCTCGTAACACGTTACTATTTGAACAGATGAACAATCTTGTGGTGTAATCCCATACTGTACGAACCTCCGGTGTGATTTTTCGGACACCTTCAATACCTAGAATGATCGATATGATAGAAACTCTGAGATATATTAGGTCGTGAAACACGAATACTCCTATCGGGTTATTTAGAGTGCTTCTGGACTCAGTCTGCAGGAAGAGAAAATGCCGTCAAAACAGTAGATGCAAGCGTTGACGTTGTTGATAACTGGAGTTCATTTTTTGGCACGCTCTTAATAAGATTTCGCATAGTTTGGGCTTCACTTTCTCCGTTGTTGTAAACGTTCACAAAACTTGCGCTCACAGAATGTAATCACATTTCTGCATTGTACACCAGTTTTCTGAGGTCGGAATCAAGCCTGTACTTTAAATATGATGATATTACAAGATAACCGAAATCTGGGCTGTGTACAGCTGCGTCATTGTGTTGAAATCCTATAAATTTCAATCAGTTTCTGGCAATAAATCTGGCCTTTCGCTCCATTCTTGAATGACTAGTGGTAAGAGAGCACATTTATTTCATCATGGAGCCATTATCATAGAAGTTAGTGCTGGAATTCACTTTTCTTTTCGAAAGTCGTTTAAATTATACAGCATTTACGCAGGTTATTCAGCCTTAACATTCCTGAATCCAAATATCACACTTTTCTGCTAACTTACGATTGAATCTTACTTTTTAACAATCCCAAGAATACTCATTCTTGAATCTCCGTACGTTGACGCTACTCTAAGCTCAGACACTATGGACCCGTGCATCGTTTTTTGTTGTCAGTCAAGTATCCGGTACTCTTGCGTTTATTGAATGAAAAGTTGAGCATTACTCAAAAATCACCTGCGGTCGGAGGCGATTGATATTACAGAGCTGAGCCTCATATGGAATAGATGTGTTATATGTGTATTCAGTAATGCATAAAATAGGTCCTTATATCGATTGAATGCACAATTATTTTGCTAATCCGTTAAGGTGGTTCCTAATGGAACCTTGTTCCACCGAAGTGCGCTGTCAGGCTAAATCGAGGTAATTCCGTCCGGGTTCAAAAGTGAATATTCATCATCTGTGTACCCACTTTTATCATATAGTATATTAGATAGTATATACTAGTACGCCAGGGAAATTTCGGGGGAAATTTGTTTATAATTTATTGAATCATAGTGCAGAAGATTGTCGTGAAACAGTATTAATTCAATTCAATTAGTATAGCAACGATCTAGTAAAAGTGTTGTAAATTCAACTCGTCTTCTGTATTTGTATTTAGGCTTGTCTTCTGGCTAAGAACTTCAAGGTGTACTTGGGCGTTCTTTTGCAGTTGTGGTATATTTCGATCCAACGGACTTCTTTGTGCTTATGGAATTACACTTTATCCTATGTGTTTTTCGAGCCTGAGCTTGATCTGGGTAATGCAAACCAGGCAGTTGAGTTTACTCTGTTGTTTTAAAAACGCTGAACTACTTTGAGAATACATAGTCAAGAGGGACTAATACGTTTAAAGATAAAGAGTAATGACGGTCCAGGATGTTACTTCAACTGGTATCTCTGGAACATGTGTATTCAGAAGTAAACTGTTTTCAAAATTTCAAACCGTCGCCCTGTGACACGCAAGATCTCCTTAACGCAGGCCCTTTTGTTGAGGACGAAGTTAGTATGGTGCAAGGTAATACGCTCAGCGACACAATCTAACGATTCATGCTAATGAAGATAGTTTTGCTGCAGCAGGCATTCATCAACTAATTTGCATTGATTCCTTATGACTCGGAGTACTCTGTGATAAAAATCAATCCGAATATGTGCCTACGTAAGCGTTTAGACCACTGTGGGTCAGTTTCACCTCACTATTTTCCCACTGTAATTTTTTTCCAACAACGACATGGATAGTCTCAAATGTTTTCGATTGTGTTGCTCATATTAATTAGGTCATTTTCATCCAGCATGCTCTGTCTTCGAAGCATGACTGCATTGTGATGAGTGCCCAAGTGGTCCAGCAGCAGTCCGTGCGTATCCTGAAGTCGTTGCCGCCTTTCAGCCATCTTGCTTGCCGGAATATAATTGCTCCCATATAAGATCCTAAGCAATGCCGAGCAAATCGGAAAATAACCGGGTCATTTTGTCATACGACAACCAGATATGCAATAGGGTTTGCTCGGAAAGTACGAAAAGCAGTGTCCTTAAGAGAGTGAACACTCTAAGAAATGGTAAGTTGGCTCCCTCTAGACGTCCATTGCGAATGAAACACTTGAAAACGTCCGGGAGAAGTTCTGGGGTAAGAGCTGTCTAGGTTGATGTAGATTTAGATTGTGCCCAATTAATTAACGTCTCGGAGCCACGGGGATTATAAAGGAAACTTATTGACAAGTTTTATTACGCCTAATTTATCTCTATTGGTATAAATACGTTTTCTGCGCCAGTGGGCAACATACCACGTCCTTCTCAATAGGTGGAAAGCTTTTTTAGGGGAATTTGGCATAGTGAGGATGATCAGTTTTTAAGTAGTAATTTTCAAATGTCATTTGAACAATTATTTTTGACAATCCGCAACTTTCTGTAAAAATAGGTTCACATTAGTATGGGCTCGTGTGCATTCTTTCATATGAAGCAATGCAATGTGAACATACTCGTTTTCGGAACGCTTCATTGCATCTAATTGTTCTGTAAACACAACCTTCTGTGCCGCAGGGCCAATACATGGATCATATAGTTTCAGGTAATTTTACCCTCCGTAAAGTACTCACCAATGCACATTCTCCAAGCCCTTCACAGTTTCTCTAGTGCCTGTGTGTGATAGTTAATTCACGGAATGTCAGCATTGCAAACAAGCGTATCATTGAAGTAAACGCTTTCGAATAATAGACTGGTTAAACCTTACCACATTGGATACAATGGCTGGCAAACAACTTGGCAGGGCTATAGGTCAGTGGGACACTGGCGCTCAGACTGGTATTCCTACCAAGTACAGTAGCCATTGTGAACGTCATTGTCATCAGTTTGGCCGTTCCTGAGATTTATTCTGCTGGTCGGTCATGCGTCCCGAAGATAGCTCTTCGTTCTTGTCCATTACCAGGAAAACTTTCTACAAGTGAAACTGCATGGATACGAAGTTACGCAACTAATCATTATTTTAGTGGAAGGCGTGTAGGGAATGAGGCATGCAAAATCTGCGTGAAACCGACCTTCTGAGATCACCTAAATAAACGGTCAATATTTTATTGCCGTTTGTCTATGAGCCTTCTAAACAGTCGTTTGGTTGCAACTTTGAGTTAACCAGTTCTCAAACCTTTCAGCTTGTTTCTTTGCACAAGATGAAGAAGGAGTTTAGCAAGGCTTCTCGTCTTCAAGAAGACTGTCTTGTACAGCTACCGTGTTTACGGGTTTAAATGTTCCTTTTCAGTAAATGATGTTGGTGCTCAATAAAAACGCCATGGTGCACAATAATGGTGAATTTTAGCGTTGGCACATGCTCGATGAACCATGCGTTGTAATCTGCAAACGAACGTGCACAGTATTCAACTGATATTCTTGTTGTCACTCTCTTCAGCTGAAAGGAATGCTTGGTTCAGGAAGCAGTACAATAAACCTACCATTTGGACCGGAATAAAAGTGAACGAAAGCAAGAGACCAGAATCGGCAAAACATTACTTAAAGGAATATAAAGAGTATTCTGAACATTCCATGGGTCATATGGGAACGTACGTGCAGCTTCCACAAAGCGACTAATGTTGTGGGTGTCTACATTCTGTGACCATCAACGACTTCTGTATACCAGAGTCTCCCTGACTACCTAGGTGTCTTTCGACTGTTGGATATTTTCACTCATCACTTCTTGATCACATGTACGATCTCCCAGATATTCGACAATTTATTTAATATGAAAACTTTTATCCCCCTTTTTTGGTGCTCTGATATTTATCGTTTACAAACGTGTTGCTATCTGCATCTGTTCGTCAACAACCTAATGTCTGCTCGATAACATGTGGCTACAGTACCTTTTTTACACACAACACAGATCGACTAACTTCCCCTTAGTAAACAGTGCGCAAACGCCCATTTCGCCTTTTTTGTGCACACTTCAGTGTGCCTGAAGATTTACATTCTGATAACGGAACATCGGAAAGAAAATTGTCATCCTATACCAGTTTGAAATTATTTTTCCTTCTCATTTACGAAGATCTAGCTAATTAGGACAAACGTTACTCAAAGGCTCATTCTAAGCCCGACAGACAAAAGTGACAATTGTTTCTAGCTTGAAGCCGCATACCGAAGAACCGATGTTAAATTTCGTAGCCAGCAGCAACACACCAGCCTATGCTGAGAAATTTCATCATATCGTAGACTAGAAACAGTAAAACCTAAGAGGTTAACCACCTAAATCAGCATTAAATATTTCATACGTGTTGTTTCAGTCGCCATCGAAGAGAAGTAACTATTTGCTTACCTTGCCAAGATTCATATATCCGTATTCATTGGCGTGTGGCCTATCCGGATATTACTGCTGCCCGAAATGACATGTAAGTAGAGAGATTAAAACAAATAAGTAAACAACTAAACTACCTAAATAAAACTAAGTGGAGAGGTTAAACACTATATTGCATAATGCGTGCAATTTTCCCAACAGTTCAGGCCCGAGCTTACACGGAGGCTTAGATCAGCAATGGCGGATTATACTCCACAAAGGTAGATATCTCGTTCATCATATACTGTGTTTCACAGGTTTTATAGTGAGTGATGACACGTTTCTTTTGGTTTACAGTTCAACGGTGGTTACAGGGGAAGGCTGGGGAATATGATTTGTGGGAAACAAGAACCTTTGCCCGGTTTTTTCATCAGGTTCACTTGGAATTTGCAGTTACGACTGAATTTTCAACTGGGTCGCGAGGGTGTGTAATAACAGTGCGCAGTGGTGTCGACCCAACCTACCAGTGTCTTTTGTTCCAGGCCCAATAAGTGCATGTGGTCAAGGGATAAATGTTCCACACTAAGGTATTGCGAGCAGACTAGATTTGATATGGGTGATTGCTTATCACGCTCACTTTATCATCGTACTAGCGCCCTTCACACTAGCAATTTTTCTAGACCAGGGGCTCGTCGTGTGCTGACCCTTCCAGGATGCCCTGTGCGCGACCTATTGTCGTTCCCATACCCTGTGGCCTAAAACCGTGGCGAACAATCAAGTTGCCACATTGACATCACACGCGGGAATTAGGGCTAATGACGCCGCCAACAAGGGGCAGCCAATGGGTTCCATTGATTCAGCCGGTGAAAATAATGTTACGAGAGATAAGCCCGTTGGTGGTCGATAACGTGGTGCATGGGGCTAATCAAAACGGGAGGACCCGTCTCGTGCAGTGTCAGCCACGAGGAAAAAGGTTTGCATGTTTTGACTATTTTGTTGCAAAGCCTCTATCTAAGTGTTGAAGTTTAATCTACACGCAAAGATAATATTTGCATGCCTGAACATCACTTCAGGCATCAGTTCTTGAAAAACTCGATGTTTTTGCACGTCAGCTGCCGAATGTTTTCAGAATTCGTAGTGTTTATTGGTCCTATTTTATGGGGGGAAATTAGGTGAATCGGGAAACTACGACATTCGTTTCCAAAAGATAAAAGTGCTCCGCGTTCAAAAGAAGCTTAATTCGGCATCCTATCTCCCGCCCTAGAATGGCTTCACCGTCATTTTTAGCCGTTTGTTTAGACGACCCTCATTTACGAACTGTTGTATCAATTTGTTGCTAAAAAAACTCTTAAGCATGATGATGCTTTTCGGAGAAATCCTCCATCTCACATCTATCCGTCGTGGAAGACGAGCTGTCACAGAAAATAAGGTTATTAAGACAGAAATCTCGCAAAAGTACTCACACCCGAAACTTTCAAATGATTTTTAAAGTAATAAAAACAGTACAGTGTATTCATGCGGAATGTAAAACAAATGTATGGAAAACTAATGGACGGATGATCGTCAATGCGAGTTTGACTCGAGGTAATTTGTTTTCCAACAGTTTTAGTTCCCCTGCACATTAACCGGGTAGTCCGTAATTCAAGTTCACCCTTTAGGTGTTTGGTTTCCTACTTCAAGAAATGCTTTGTAGTTAAACATATTTTCAGTGTTCGTTCAATCATTCTAGAGTGAACTCACCTAGGAAGAACAGATACATACACTGAACGAACATCCAATCCCAACCGTTAACACTGACACCGCTCCGTGCTAGCTAGGAATGAGCGTGTCAAGATCGGAAGTTTGGGGCCTCATGTGCTGCTCGGCGCCAGCCTATGAAATATGCAAGCATATATCTTACTTCCCATCTCAGGTATGGGTGACTAATCTGGACGGTTGAACGTTTACGCGGCATGCATTTGCTGTCGTGGGAAATGTCTTCAGAACGAACACGGCTTCATATGGTTTACACTGGGTCATGTGCAATATTCTGTACTGTCCGCAATTTGTTATGAGATACAAATGCTTCTGTCGGTCTATAGTGTAAAATACTTAACACGCTTGACTAACACACTCATGTGCATATCAATTTGGCTTTAACGGGGAGGTTAACTGCGACTTAGAATTGTCTGGAATAAGAGGCTCTGTGAAAGTCACGCACACTCCTCAGTATAGCTCAGTGGGTTAAAAAAGTGCGCAAACCGTCACGTGCAGTAGAGTCCGGTCTGTTCGGAGTACGGAGTACGGTAATTGAGCTTACTGCATCTTCGAGGTCTTGGCACTATGGACTACGAACTTCAAATAATTTAACAGCCACCATCTTTGGCTGTGCCGTTTGCCTGTGAACTTGAAAGCGAACTCGCATCAGGCGAATTATTATACGCCCTTTGTTTATGGTTTCCGGTGGTCGAGGAATAATCCCCTCCGTGTCTAATACCCAATTTCAGCACGTTCCTATTTACAATTAGGACGCTTCAGTCATTCAGGGTATGTTTTGTGGACAAGTTTTGCTGATGGTGGTAGTGCAGTTAAAATGCAAGCAACTTGGCGCCAATTTGTAGGACACCGTCATTTTTAGCCGTTTGTTTAGACGACCCTCATTTACGAACTGTTGTATCAATTTGTTGCTAAAAAAACTCTTAAGCATGATGATGTTTTTCGGAGAAATCCTCCATCTCACATCTATCCGTCGTGGAAGACGAGCTGTCACAGAAAATAAGGTTATTAAGACAGAAATCTCGCAAAAGTACTCACACCCGAAACTTTCAAATGATTTTTAAAGTAATAAAAACAGTACAGTGTATTCATGCGGAATGTAAAACAAATGTATGGAAAACTAATGGACGGATGATCGTCAATGCGAGTTTGACTCGAGGTAATTTGTTTTCCAACAGTTTTAGTTCCCCTGCACATTAACCGGGTAGTCCGTAATTCAAGTTCACCCTTTAGGTGTTTGGTTTCCTACTTCAAGAAATGCTTTGTAGTTAAACATATTTTCAGTGTTCGTTCAATCATTCTAGAGTGAACTCACCTAGGAAGAACAGATACATACACTGAACGAACATCCAATCCCAACCGTTAACACTGACACCGCTCCGTGCTAGCTAGGAATGAGCGTGTCAAGATCGGAAGTTTGGGGCCTCATGTGCTGCTCGGCGCCAGCCTATGAAATATGCAAGCATATATCTTACTTCCCATCTCAGGTATGGGTGACTAATCTGGACGGTTGAACGTTTACGCGGCATGCATTTGCTGTCGTGGGAAATGTCTTCAGAACGAACACGGCTTCATATGGTTTACACTGGGTCATGTGCAATATTCTGTACTGTCCGCAATTTGTTATGAGATACAAATGCTTCTGTCGGTCTATAGTGTAAAATACTTAACACGCTTGACTAACACACTCATGTGCATATCAATTTGGCTTTAACGGGGAGGTTAACTGCGACTTAGAATTGTCTGGAATAAGAGGCTCTGTGAAAGTCACGCACACTCCTCAGTATAGCTCAGTGGGTTAAAAAAGTGCGCAAACCGTCACGTGCAGTAGAGTCCGGTCTGTTCGGAGTACGGAGTACGGTAATTGAGCTTACTGCATCTTCGAGGTCTTGGCACTATGGACTACGAACTTCAAATAATTTAACAGCCACCATCTTTGGCTGTGCCGTTTGCCTGTGAACTTGAAAGCGAACTCGCATCAGGCGAATTATTATACGCCCTTTGTTTATGGTTTCCGGTTGTCGAGGAATAATCCCCTCCGTGTCTAATACCCAATTTCAGCACGTTCCTATTTACAATTAGGACGCTTCAGTCATTCAGGGTATGTTTTGTGGACAAGTTTTGCTGATGGTGGACGCTTTATCAACTTTATTCTGAATACCACTTGTTACTCAGTAGCACTAATTTTAGACGTGTTGTTTGGAAGCTAGTTAACAGCTAGCTTTGTGCTAATTTTGAGTCCCCAAAAGCCGAATCTACCTGCTGCTCTGCCTCCGCTGATCCATCCAGAGATACCAGAAGAGAAATTCGGCCTGAAGAGCAAATCAGGTCAAGACGAAGTCGCACGGATCTTTTTGAGGCCGGAGAGATGCCGCTATTTCAACACATCACAGACGCTTTTACTCATTTATGGACACGAAATTCATTCTAATTTCGCAATTAAAATTCATCTTTGTTCCGACTTTCAGAGGGGGGCTGAAAATAAACTGCCAAAATCATTGTATAATCAGTAGTATTTTTGTCGCTTCCTAACTTTTGCTGACTTATTCTTCGCAGGCTCCCAACGACGCGTGTGCTCCTGAGTTGAGCGCAACAAACCGGTTTCGTCTTGGGGGGGGTACGTTGACTAATTCTTCATTCTGTTCCAGCTATTTGGACATCGTCATGCTTCCCAGCACCCCACTATCATTGTCCTCATGGAAATGCGAGCTGCTTCTTACTCGGCAGTCCGGAAGTTGTAGTGCATCAGGCCCGAAGTGAAGTGCCAGCAAACTTTGTGAACATCCTGAGAGAATTTAACAGTGAACTGGCCCATTCAATCTGCTTTTATGGTCAGCTATCCCGGCTCCACCTCCAGCCGAGTTTATCTGAGACGTCCAGTCTCTCTCAGTTCTCTCCAGTCTCTCAGTTTCCTTCTTCATTCACGGCGTCCCTACTAGTACAATGTATGCGAATACGGCGACGGCGTTTAACTTCTCCAGTGTAGCGGGGTTCAGAACCTAAACTACTGTTATGGTGGATGACATCCAATTCCTATCGAACACTCGACTGCATCATGCAGGCAGTGAACCACTATGGCATGGTTTTGCTGCCAAAGTAGTGTAAAATGCTTATTTCTCAACATCAGCTGTAAAAAACCGCACGATTGCCGTACAGTGATTATGGCCGCGACAGTTTAATTCGCCCATAACTGATGGAGGTGCGGTAGATAGCTGCACATTGCAGGCGGTGAATGATATAATAGATGATTCAGCACGGGCGCGTTGGTGTACGTTTAACTGGGGAGATTCAGGGGACAGCCATGCACTGGATGCAACAACTTGGATGCGTGAGTGTCATTTTGGGTGTGACCGAGGCATATCTGACAATGTCTCCAACCGTTGATCTGTCCCGTCTCTGGGTATCCATCTAGAGAGACGGCAATGACCAGCGCAACTGAGTTCGCTGGTAAGGATCTCATACTTTGCTGTCATGTCATCGCTTGAATCCCCCTGACTTTCTTTCACCTTTCATGTGGTTGTGCAAAAAAGCCTTTCAAAGAAGTTGGCCAACTGGCATACGGAGAACGTGACCAAACCAACGCAACCTGCGGACTGAGATCAGTTCCTCTAGCGCGGGCAACTTTTCCGAAAAACACTCGACTTACCTCAGCATTACTGAACTGGTATTCCCACCAGCCTCGACCAGTGCTCCGGTGGTCAAACACTGAAACACGTTTGAGGTCCTCAGCGCGCGGCGACCAGGTTTCTTACCCGTATAATGATATGAAGCGAACAGCGGCATTTTAAACTCGACGCTTGAGGTATGAGGTGATATAACGCCTACGTCGTAGGCAACTCAGATTCACGAAAGCTGCTCTGGCCTTCCCAGCCTGCGTGAAAATATTGTTTTGATTAGACCAGAAAAACCCATACAATCGCCAAGGTAGACGAACCTGTCTACTACCTCAATCAGCTCAACCACAAGCATGAGATTAGGGTTCGAGCTCAGCCAATTTCGCAGGACCACTCTAGAATTTGTAGGCGTGAAGTTCATGCCAAATCGTGAGGTAGACTTCTTTAGATTATTTACTGTTAGTTGAATTGCGAGGGCGTCAGACCCAACAATACCTACTTCGTCTTGGCCCTCGCTATCCGTGAGCAAAGGCCCTGAGATCATCCCGATCCCAAAGGCATTCAAGGCTGGTAGTCAGCCTGCCTTAACCATAACAATGACGAATTTAAAGAGGGATGGTGAAAAAGGATGGCCTTGCCTAACAACAATTGATGTGGTGAGCTGAGGCGAGAGCTTTCCGCAGCCTTTCAAAAGTCTCAGAGACTGGTGTGCAGTGCATTAGGGAGGGTCCGGAATCTATGAAGGAGACCTTTGCTCCAGAGACTTTAACACAGTGCCTGGCGGTCCACAGAGTCAAAGATAGCTTTCAGTTCAAGGGCGACAACGATTGTTGGTCGCTGGGAGCGGTATTACTGTTCCAGAATCTGTCGGAGGTTGAAAATCCTTTCAATGCATCCTCTTGCAGGACGGAATCCAGCTTGGTTTTACTGATGTCACCTCCTGTGTTCCGTCATCTTTCGAAGGATAGGACCAAAGACCACCCTTAGTGCCACAACTGCCACGTATATGCCATGGTGGTTTAAGCACAGCGTCCGCGCACCGTTTTCAACGATGAGAATAAATGCCGACATACCTCATTCTGCAGGTATTCTCTCGCACTCAAATTAGTTTTTCCAAGTGAGTCACCATGAATTTTTCGCCATATTTGAAGGGGACTCAATAAAGACCGTCTGTCTTGCGCTTCTGTACGGATACGTAACATTTTATTCCTTCTTCTGATGGGCTATTGAGGTCTACATTCCGTTCGCCCGTATTGACTACTTCCGGAGGTTGTGTTGTAGAAGGCCGACTGAACTGCAAGTTGAAATACTCGGCCCATCCTTCCAGCCGGCGTTTTTGCGAGTAGATTACTGAGTCGTCTTTTGGCTTATTGTTTTACCGACTGTTGCTTTCCTCTGGCCGGTTGATCGTATCAGTTGAAATGAAGCGCGGCTGTTTCCGGTGGCAACAGACTTCTCCATCTTCAGAGCCTTCGATATCCACCAAAACTTTCGATCATTCCTCAGGCTCTTCATTTAGCCTCTGGGTGATTTGCGTACACCGTCCTACTCGTTGCCCGCTAGCATGAAGTGCCCGGTATCAATCATGGAGAGCGATCTCGGCGGCATCCAGTGGTTCTAACTAAATAACCGGATAAGTCGGACAGACAGAGCTGAACGCCGCTGGCGTAGTTTCTCTGACAGTATGCCATAATTCATCGGTGCTCGCTACCAGGGTAACGGCAAATACTATTAATGGGGCATGTAAGCAGTTTGTGGTCATTACGAAGCTCCACCAAGTGTCTAACGGAAGGCAAAGTTTATTACAGAAATCGTGGAACACCTCTGCGGTATTGGTTTAAAATTTCTTGTTGATCAAAAATATCCACGTAAGTTCGAGAAGACGCGTGAGAATGTTATTCTTTTATTGTGTTTACTGGTGATAGGCTTCTGGGTACACACAGTACATCGGTCAGATAACTGGCAATTAACTGACCCAGCAACGTTAGCATGTGTAGTGGGAAGGGGTCGGGAAAGGACACGGGTGGACAAAGAACAATGCAGCAAATTACGCTTCTGGTTGCCCAAGCCGAGGAAGCGGGTTTGGTTGAGGTGCCGCACCCTGAGCTTCTGACCCACGGATTCACAAATTCACGGATTGATACACAGGATCAAGGCTTTCGCCCAAGTTTCCCGGGTCGGTTTTGTTCTTGTCATTCAGCGGCTTTCGTTCACCTGAAAGGCACAAGTGAAAAAAGGGTGTAGCACTGCTACTTAAGTTCCCACGTGGGACAGTATGCTTGCCAGCGCGAGGACTCGCGTAAATAAGTGTCTAATAGTGTTTTGAACTGAGTTCTAGAGGGAGCGTGGACAACCGCCTCAGGAAGGTTATTCCACGCAGCAACTACCCGAAATGAGAAAAAGTTTGCCTAATGAAGGTGTGCGCTCTGAGCTTGAAATCTTCTTACCATGTCCCCGCCGTGTGTTTGCTGGGTCAACGGTGAAAAACCTGTTGGCCAAGCCTTGTTCAAACAGGGCGTAAGTAAGAATTAAGTCCTCGGAGGCGACGATACTCCAAGGGAAAGAGGTTGAGCACGCGAGACGCGTTTCGTAGTCCATGGACTTGAGACCGGCAACCATTTTCGTAGCAGCTCGCTGGACACGCTCAATGAGGATTACGTCTTTCGTGCGTCCTGAGTAGACAACCGGGTTGGCATATTCAAGGAGCGGTCTGACATAGGCCCCATAGAGTATTTGGAAGTCCGTGCGAGTAATAGAGAAGGTGCGCCGAATCATCCGTAGAACAGCGAATGCCTTCTGGAGCCGATTTCTCATGGTGCAGTGAGAAGGACAGGTTTGAGAGAGCCAGATACCCAAATCCTTTTGGCATCTATCCTCATGACGTCTTCTGGTCCCCTCACCATGCATGACAAAGGAGTTCGTTGAGTCTCCTCCAAATGACATATGGATGCACTTTTCGTCATTCAGAGGAAGGTGCCAGTCCAACGACCACTGCTTGCGGCGTCGTCACATCCAGTTGGAGGGCACTGGCATTGGAGTCCACGATTTCAAGTCGTCACAAAATGTAGACATGGACTTGCAAGAACATCTGGAAGGTCACTGACGTATATCAGAGACAGCAAATCTCCCAAAATGGAGCCCTGAAGAACTCCAATGGAGACCGGCGCCGCAGAAGAGTAGGTAGAGCCTACTTTCACTCGGAATGGTCTGTCTGATAGGACGGCCTTGATCCAGTGTAGGATTTTCCCTTGAATCCCGTAAGACTCGTGTCTGTGGAGCAGCGGGACGTGTGGGGCTCGATCAAACGCTTTTGAGAAGTCGAAAAATATGGCATCCGATATGAGACCCTCGTTATTGGCTTGGGTCAAGTTGTCCATAAATACGAGCATGTTCGTCACGCAGGAGCGGTTTGGGAGAAATCCGTGTGACTAAAAAGTCCGTATTACTGATTGCTCTACTTCATCACCCCTACTTATGTCTTTCGTGACCCTAGCCACAAGCCCAGCAGTGGTGGTTTCAGACTTTACTTCAAATTGACCGGCAAGATCTTGACAATCCTGTTACCGCCCCAGATTCGTTTCTCTGGTTCATCGTTTTTCGTAATTTGAAGTTTTCTTATCATGCTCCAGGCAGGATGCCAATTTTCTGCCGTCCCTGGTTTTGTTGTGCTAGCCACCTTCAAATCTTAACTAGCTGAACTTGTCCCAGCTTGATACTTTCCCCAAAATTAAGATAAACTCCTTGCACATGTGTTTGCTTTCTCATGCTGGTTTAGGCGTGACCAAGTCTACATCGGATATTGCCCACTGTTTATGACGTTCCAGCTGCTAAAGTTTCGAGCACCGGGAAGTGGAAATGTTATGTCTTCTGAAGTGTCTTGCAACACTTTGTCGGTCCCTGGCTTCCTGTTGCGCTAACTGTGGTACATCAAAAGGCACGGCAGATTCAGACAGCTCTTCGTGGGGACAAAGAAAAAACAATTGCAGTCATACTCATAGGGTCGTCACTGAATTCTCCGCGAGGTCTTGCTAAAACTCCCATGAGGGGCCGAGAGGCGTCGAGCCAAAGTGCTCGATGCTGATTGGCTGACATTCTCACCAATCAGGGCACACCTTCGTTTGGTCCGTAGCCGACACATGGCGCATCCGCCCAGTTGACGTGGTGTTTGGGGGGGGGGGGGGCGACCTCCGGGTGGAGATTGTGGGACGTGCAGCCAAGCCTGGAGGCGATGGCACGTTTGGTTGGTTCGGAACTGGATACATACGCACTGAAGCTGATAGCTCTGGTGCACAAGCGCCATTGACTGCCCGACTGGATCATTTCTGCCAATGCCATGAGCCATTGGTGGGTTGCGTCTTGGGGTCCTCATTCAGGAAGGCAGCAGTTTTCTACCAGATTCCGTTAACAGGTTTGTTTTCATACTTCGCACCAGGTCATACAGTGTCCACCTCTTGGTCTCTTCCACTCCGTACAGGGCTGGGCTAACGGAACGCTGCGAGGCAGACTGTCTTCTGGCATGCGGAGTACAAGTCCTAACCAGCCTAACCTGTGAGGCGTGAGTAATCCATCTATCGCGGGAGATTTCCTTGTTCCTAGGACCACCTGGAATACCCCTGCGTTAATCCGGCGTTCCCACCAGACCCAACCAATGCTTCGGAGACATCGGTGATCAAACACTGACATTTTTCGTACGTCCTCTTCGCGTAGAGGTCACAGTTCTGATCCGTAGAGCAGTATAGACCGTACTGCCTCAGTGCACACTCTGCCCTTGACAGACAAACAGGTCGCGTCGTATCGTAGGTGTGGGAGGTTGGCAAAAGCTGCCCTGGCAGGCAGAGAAATTTTAAGCCGCAACCTGGCAGTATCCCAGTCCTTGTGCTTCCTTCGGGTGACATGGCAGCTAGGCACCCGCAGGGTGCTACAGCTGAACGATTATCTTATCCTAACAAAGTTGAAGAGGAAAGGCGGGGACGGGCAGTCTCGTTTCACACCACCGAATGTGATGAAATCAGGCGATGCCTTGCGGTATAGTCGTACCTATCCACAGGAGTTCGTATACAGATCCATTATAAGGGATCTAACGCTTTATTCTTGTCGTGTTGGTCGGGCTTCTGTGCTGCAATGATCCTGTGGACTGTACCGACTTGGACACATTTGCTAAAAGTTCAACCGTGCAAGGATGGCCAAAGGGTAGCAGGCCGACGAAAAATAACGAGTTCCCATACTGCCAGGAATTCTGATAGGAGGCGGTCCGGAGGTAAAGTCGTAATTTCCTCTGCGATAGGAGTGTGAGAGCAGTAAGGCGTTTCTCCAAGATGACCAACATATCCATATACGGAAGCAGCTATGCTGCCTCACCCCGAGGGAGGAAGCGTTAGAAAAGTCGATTCTAAAATCCGCTTACTCCGATCGCTCAACGGTTGCCCGTGACCGCCGGGGCATTATTCTATACGGTCGAAGTACTTTTGGAACCAGAGAGTCCGATGCTGCTCGAAAGGCACCTACCGTGCGCAGCTGCAGTAGGAATGAGACACTAATGCCCCAATCCCTGCACCTTCGGGCCAGGCCTGCTCCCTACAGCCAGTCAGACTATTGAATCATTGGCTCCAGAGAGGACCCATCGAGAAAACCAGAGGCAAGAGGCGGGGTCCCTGAACAAAACCCTACACCTCCCACTGCCTTGTAGGTCAGAGGCTCAAGGTGGGGTGCTTCCTCGAACTGGGCATCCGGGAAGTATCATTCTCCCTTGTTGCTCTTCTCTCACAGGCCTTCCCCAACACCTCCACCTCACTGTGTTCGACCGTCGTTGCGTGCAAACCATCGTGGGCCCCGACGGTTATGGCTTCTATCGATGATGACGAATCAGCGTCTCCCGCCGTTCCTCGCCTTTGCAAAACCGCTTGGAGGATGGTGAAAGCATCAATGATGTAATTGACGGCAAGGCACGAAGATCCTTTCAGCTGGACTATACTTTGTCGGCTCGTATAGACTCCTCAGCTTGGGCCTGAAAGACGATGGCTGTACTTGTTCTTGCTGAAATGACTCAATGGGGAATGTGTATCATTCTTTGTTATCGTGGGGTTGCATAAAATGTCTCCGTTTTTGAACCCCTCCCTTATTTTTCTGTTTCGTGGTTATGTGCTGTTTTTTGCTCTCAGGCATACGGGCATACGGAGTTTTTTGTACACTATATATATATCTTCAAAAATACTAGTGACAATTTAAAATGTAATTGGGGCGTCGAAAGGGTTTTTACAGCTGGACGGTTTACTTTAAATGAAAAACCAACATCAGGATCGCTGAATAGTGCTTTTAACAACAGTTTGCTCGGGCGTTGGCTCGTATATCTATGTTTTCACTCGGCCTCCTCAACCAGAACCGTGGTCTCTAAGTTTAGATACTCTCTCAGTTGAAATACTAATATGTCTTTCGGTCTTGAGGCAGCACCAGTTTATCATCATCATCATCGACAGCATGACATCAGTGTTGAACACCGATGCTTCGCTGCCGTACAACCATGATTTATTTGAAAGCCCTATTGTGAAGAAAAAGAATAAAGATGGACGGGGAGGGGACTTATTGCTGTCTTACTACAATCATTCCGAGGTGCCTACACCTCCAAACACTCATTCAGGCAATCTGGGTGACACTCTTTTGGTGCCTGGATGGCATGCAACCCGAAGGAAGCACGAGGACTAGGATACTGCCAGGTCTCCAAAGCCTAGACAGAATTCGAGATGCGGAGGTCGGGTTCGAACCGCGGACCTTCCGATCAGTAACTTCTCGCTCTAACCATTGAGCCATCTTGCGACGGCCGATCTGACATGATAGTATTTTGCCTATGATGTCCATGTTTGTACGCGGATTGCGATACTGTCAATGACCATACCTAGGGGTTGGACGATTAGGGTCCTCAACTGAAGATTTTGGCTCAAAAGCATCGGATGCGTGTCAACATACTACTATAGTAGTACAAGTGTTTTGGAGAACAAGTTACTACCTCTGTTTCAACCGACAATCTGAAAGACCGGGAGACTGTTCATCGGACCTGAATCCGCTAATCAACCTAGTGTATGAAATTCTGGGTTGTCAAGGTGAAACCCCCAGTATAGCTCAGTTTGTTACACAGTCAAACAAACCGCAACATAATATGCTGAAATCGCTGACGTACTCTTTTTTCGGATGATCACCCAACGAAACCTGAGCTATTGGAGCTAACATTACTCTGGCGCACTACCGATATTGACAGTGGATACTCTTGCCTGTTTACTTTTCTATCCTTACTGAGGCTTTATTCAAATAAATTCTTCTGGCTGTATGGCACTGAAGCACCAACGTTTTAATTCGGTTCTGCTTTCAATGTTTATTATTATTATTATTATTATTATTATTGAAAAGTCTCGCTGTTTTCCGGCTTGGTGGTGCTGCACCTCCTGACGCAGGATGCTATGATGTGTGGCGGTTCGGTAAAACTCATTCGTCAAGTGCAGAAGATTAATAATTATTAGAATGCTAACATTGTCTCCGGCCTCATTTTACCAAAAGCGATGACATCACCCCTTGATTCACTTCCGAGCCAGTGCATATACATCAGAAGGGTATCTACCGTGCCAATCTTTTCTTATGAGGGCTGTCGGCGAAAAGATCAAGGAGTAGTGTAACTTAGTATTATAGCCACTCATCACTTGAACTAGAAAACATCTGGGTGAAAACGTTGCAGGTTTTAGTGAGTCGTCACAATTAACTGCTAACCAGATATTGTGAAATTCCATCACAGCATATTAATGACTATCGCCTCTTTTTAGACCGATGAACGGTGGCATTCTTCTGAAAGGCAGGAAAATCTTCTCAGACCTCAGCTTTATACGTCGTGAGGAAAATTCAAATTTGGTAGTTTCCGACTAAATACGCGAGGAAGTATTAAGACTGCAACATTTTCACTCCCATCGCATAACGATGTTCGATGTCAGCCGTTACTTTGCGATCCAATCAACCGCGCCGTTGGCAAAATAGTTTACAAGATGTGACTTCATTACAGAGATGGTGGATGACGATGTAATTTCCCCATGCTATGCAAGCTTGTTTAATCAAGTCACCAACCAAACCTGAATTAAGATAGACTAACTTTTTTCACTTATGCAAACAAAATCCGTAATTGCCGGTTCGTTGAGTTAAGACAGCCTGAGTAGCGTGCTTCGAGTCCTACGATTAATTTGTAAAGGTTTCCGGCATCTTGGATTGCACCTACTGTGGCATTCATCATTTGTTAGACTTTGACGTTTGTTACTGGTTCGTGAGTCAAGCGCTGCTTAAAGATAGTAGTGCATCTCATTGTTCTGGCTGTACCAGATCGGACTCATTTAGGAGCGAGAACGGCCCCAGGTAACGGGCCAATCAATTACCATACTTCTATAGAAAAAAAGGTATAGAAAGCTGCTACTTCAAGCATGAAAATAAAAAGAGCTACTCGTTCAGCTGTGACACTCTTTCGGTGCCTGGATGGCATGCAACCCGAAGGAAGCACGAGGACTAGGATACTGCCAGGTCTCCAAAGCCTAGACAGAAGTCGAGATGCGGAGGTCGGGTTCGAACCGCGGACCTTCCGATCAGTAACTTCTCGCTCTAACCACTGAGTCATCTCGCCATCTCGTTCATGATGTTAGCATAAGGGTGTATATGCTGATCTAGTTCAGCCGAATTATCGATATTCAAAGGCCTTTCAGACAATCATTGTTATCAGTCTCATATCTCTGTGATATGGAAATTCAAAGGCAGCACCATCAATCTTGCCATAGCTACTACGTGTTCTTTTGGCCTGCTGCCCCGTCTGCTGTGTGTTTTCAGCCAATGTTACGCTCAGTTTTCGTCTTTGTAGGTGTATTGACCAGCTCTTGTGTGATATTACAAATAGCCAAGCTGTTACGTTTCCTCGCGATTACTCGATATTCAAAGTTGTCGTCTGTCTGGTCTGCCCTCTCGTCCACTAGACGTCACATGTCTGCTCGGAAACCCGATAGCGAATGGAAGAAGATCCTGACTCCAGAGCAGTACGCAGTTGCTCGTGAAAAAGAGACAGAACGGGTTCGTTCCTTTACGCTTGGAGAACTTATAAATTTCAGCCCTTCACAGGTGCCTTCCACGACCACAAAGAGCCCGGCGATTACGTGTGTTGCTGCTGTGGTGCCAAGCTTTTCAGGTTAGCATAGAGACGTACTTGAACATTCGCGCGTTCATTTTGGTTGTTTACCGTCGGCGTCACCCTACCAAAAACATCACTGGTGCTTATAACGTTAAAGAAACTAGACTTGAACAGCCAGGCATCACTGCTTCAGGGAACTGCTCTGCTATAATGTGTAATAGCTCACTTTTGCTGTACTTTTCCGAACTTCTATGGCATACGGCGTAGCCTCAATGCAAATGTTACGACGTAGTTGAAATTCTCCGCGCAGTATGTTACCAACTATACACATTCCGTCCTACAGAGTGGCAGAAACACGACGTAGTTGAAATTCTCCGCGCAGTGTTACCAACTGTACACATTCCGTCCTACAGAGTGGCAGAAACTTTTAAAAAATTGTCGACATCAAGCGTAGGGGTTTCTTTCACATCTGTTGTCGTTATGCCACACAGGTACCATCTTTTGTCCAGGTTTGTGATTGGCCAAAAAATGCAGCTAGCGATTTCTTTGCGAAAACGGTCCTTGTAAAAGCGACCATACCAACAAACCTATATTGAAGTGATAGTTGGATGTTTTTCTTCACTGACCATGTGGTTTACGCCGAACAAAACTTTGTTGTTCTATGTCCGTCGTCGTAAGTGGCACCGGTTGACAATAATCTGACAAAGAGTAGCTAGTTCCGCACTGCGAACTCCCACTAAGATCTTTCCTGAAGATAACATCCCATTGCCCTCTGCAATCTGTCATACTTTTTACTTCCTTATCTCGTGTGGTCATTTCCATTTCCATCGGTTATGTGAGGAGCTTTCGAGGTTTTTCAACTGAGCTTTCGTCCCCTCAGCGGAATCATTCAGTGCCAAAGAGCGTAGGAGCACTGCACAGTTGTCTTCTTGTTGGGAATCATCAACAAGGCGCAGCAGGTTCCAAATAAGGAGTGAACAACTGCACGATGCTTCTCAGTTATTCAGCATAGATTGGCTTCACTCACAGGATGAAATTTCGCATCATACTACCAACAAGCTAAACATGGCTCAGATGGAGGAATAATTCACTCATTGCTTGTACCTTCCATCTGAGAACGTGTCACTCGAGGAACCGGTCAATACTTGACCACGTGATATGAATTCTGTGACTAAAGGCTTAGTGGCACAATATCCTGTTTAGTACAACTTAATCACACTGCTAGTCAGTCTTTCGTGACCGAACGGTGTAGTTATCAACTATCAACCAGAAAATCACGGGTTCGAATCACCTTGGAAATTCGCGAGATTCACATTGTTGATAATTCCCAATGACGATCAAACAGCTGTACGATGCTTTGCAATACAGAGTGACTTTACTTACAGGATGGAAGGTCAACTGAAAGATTCCGTTTCAATGAAACTGGTGTTTGTGTCTCTTCTGAAGACATCGGCCGAATATGAATTCAGAAACTGCATGTGAATATTTCCAGCGTGCACACAGAAATCAACGAAATTCACTTCCTGCGGGCCCAAAGCATGCTACACCCAGATTTCAGCTCTAGCACAGCTTGTTTATGGACAGGTAGGCCCAGCGGATTCAGAAATACCATGTGATAGAAAAGGCTAATGCAAGCTTTTCCAGTTAATCTGCCAAACAAGGCCTAAAAACCTTCTGGTGCTCAGTTAATCAACGGTAGTACACCGTAAAACGACCGTCCAGTATTCTGAATGGGACCTTTTCGACAGTTTGGTTCGTAATCGGCCTTTGTAACTGTGTTTCACAAGGCCCGCTCAAACCGAGCCTGCTAGCTGGGAGAATGAACAAGACAAGACAAATGGCAATTCTTACCTGTGAGACTTATGCACATATGCGTTGCAGATAATTCTGTTGTCATATACTGTGCCCAGTTGCTAAGTATTAGCACAACTGGGAGATGTTGATGTCGACTAGCAGGCTGGAAAACACGTAAGAGTGGTGTTTATCCTTTTCGAAAGGGGTGTGTCGGAAAAACGGTCCGTGTAAGGTAATGGTCTTTGAACATCACAGAAATTTGCTAAGTTCTCCGATAAACCATATTATTAGGGGAGTTCTCCCCATGAGCAGGGGTTTTCCTAGGAAAGGTGCCCCATACGGATTAGTAACTGGACTGAAACTGGTGAGTCGCAGCGGAATGACTCAAGACAATGTTTGTGGCTCATAGCACCTGAACCCCATAGGGTTGACGTGGTATGCACATACCTGCCAATGATAGTGTTCGGTGCTGCTGTGCACCCTACACAGTTGTGGGTGTCAAAACCCTCAACGCCCTGTTAAGCGCACTGGATCAGTGAGTCCGGCGTCACCCAGTATGTTTTCGGAAGAAGTGGCTCCTGTGAACTAGATAAGCGGTTGACGCTATATCGCACTGATTCGGTTTAGCCTTTTCCATTTCTTTCGGGTAAGTTTATGGTCAATAGCTTTCTGCAATTGGTCAGGAACTCCGTAGCCAGTAGATAGTTTCGCAACGTCCATGTGTGAGGACCAAAGGTGAGAATCATTGGCAGTTCTGAACACTGAGTGACATCACACAGATAGGAGCTAAGCAACATCCTCTTCCCAGCTATCGTCTTCAACTACTACGAGATAGCTCAGTGGTTAGAGCGCTAATCGGAAGTTCCGTGGTTCTAATCCGGCCTCTGCATCTCGACTTCTCCTGTCTAGGCTTTGGCAACCTGGCAGTATCCCAGCCCTCGTGCTTCCTTCGACTGGCATGTCATCTAGGCACCGAAAGGGTGCTACAGCTGAACGATTATTATTATTATAATCTATTCTAATCCTTATACTGCAGGTTTTCATTGTTAACCAGCACTGCCATTATTGGGTTGACGTTTAAATGATTTCAGCTCCTCTTGTGCCTCGATACCAATCCCTGTTGCTTTTTCATTAAAAAACCAAATGGGACAGCCACACTGCGTTACTCGATCTATAGGTGATGGTAGTGACACTGTTTTGGCAACTGTCTCACTTAGTACCGAGTTATAATGATAATAATCGTTCAGTTGTAGCACCCTTTCGGCGCCTAGCTGCCATGCCACCCAGAGGAAGAGGTCGGATTCGAACCACGGACGTTCCGGTCAGTAAATTCGCGCCGAGTTAACAACTGGTTCACTGGTGTTTCTACAGTCAGGCTCGATGAATCTATTCTTCAGTTGCCGTCAGATTTTAATACGTCAGTTCAATTATTTTATTCTCACTGAGCTTCGAGCTTAGTGTCGGTCCCAGCTTCTGCATGATTAACCACGACAGATGCAATGTTTGTGCGAACCGCACTCAGATTTCGACAACACAAGCAATTACGTGAAACTGAAACTATTGTGCTCCCAAACAGCTAAATGTAACAGAACTGAACGTTTTAGTGGCGAGGCGAGTTAGATTTGGCCAATTTACCCGTTACGGTTTTAGGTGCCAAGTTGGTCTGCAAATTGTCTCAGTTGCATGTTACGGAAACAGTTTGATTTCACGCATTGATATCTCACATTTGCCGACTTCTTCCGCTTTCCCCGCCTAATAGCGGACATGGATTGGTTTCTGTTTCAGTGACAAATATGCGTAAAACCGTCCATAGTGAAATGCTCAGTTTGTTTGAAGCCAAACAAATCCTACTGGATCCTTACGAGTTTTCTTTTGGAAATACTTAGTTACGCAAAGACGGCTGCCATCCCTTTGGATAGACCACTCTCAGGAGAGGTCAATTTTAAACTACTTGGTGCGTATTTCTAGACTTTCCACCCTCTGAAAGGACCAAAGAGAAGTGGTCTCTTCTTGGAGTTAGCCTTTTCAGAGAAGGAAGTGTAAACAAGCTCTCGGAAGGGATCACCTTTGGCCCATTCTTTAGGTGTCCCGTTCAGAGAAGGATAATTGCATCCTCAAAATTGGTCTTATAAGTGCAGTCGTGTCACCAAGAGCTACTTCTTTCTTGGAAGGAATGGTAGAATTCTAGGATTTATCGAAAATGAATCTGGAAGGGTAGCATATTTGTGAGAAAAGAAACACAATCCTGGAGCCTCAGATTGCAGCTTGTTTCACACTTTGGGTCCAGGTGAGAGCGTTCGAAACTGATGCACCAAGAAGGGAGTATTTAATGAATTGGGGTTGGGGTTGGAATGAGAGGCTCGCAGAGAGATGGGCATGAATGGGCTTTGTCGGTCTGGATGTAGCTTATTCTGTAAGTCCTAATCATGAATGTGACATCAGCGTTCAGGATCTCCACTAATCCGAGGTGACGCAACTGTGTGAAGAATGAGCTTTAGAAACCTGGGATGTTGTGTCATCTGTAAAAGCTTAATCCATCCGAGAGAGCAAGACGGTGAGTATAGAAAACATTGGAAACGTGTGTCGATACTGTGGGCCTAGATAGAGGTGTATCTGAATCGAACGATTTGTCAGGAAGTTTCTAACCAGTTCGTCAGAACTGGATGAATCCCATTTCTTGGCAGTCGTCATGTCGTGGAAATCCGTAGACTCAAGACATTTAATTCGGTCACACCCTGTTCAGGGTGGATGACTACTTTATGTCATATGTACGCCACTGAATTACCGGTAGAATCGTAGTGTCTGGATCCCTATTGGTGATTGCTATGGTTGCGGGTTCAAGTTCCGTGCAAGGATTCTCTTTTAGTTTTCCCTATGTATACACGGGTCCTTATTGAAATTCCGGACTCTGTTAGAGTCAGCTGATCTCTCTTGAGGTTGACAAACTTATTCATGACCTCGTGGATAATGGCAGTACAGAAATTTTGAGCAGTGAAATTGGGGGAGGACTGCGAGCACCATCATTTACTTATTCGGTTCCTCTAACAGGACGGAGTTAAACATGATCAAGCCGCTCCTGAATGGGAGCGTTCTATCGTTAAGGGCATTTGTGAGATTCCCAGCGAAAATCATGGGATAGTCAGAGATGCAGCTATTCCAGCGATAAGAGCCTATGAATTGCTGTACGTCTTCTCAGCACTACGGAACATGACGAGGCGGAGTTGCGTGGACAGTAGTTGAAATGGAAGCATGTAATGGTGAGGTTTTAAGCAGAGCCGATGAAACCAGAGAAGTCTACTGAACCTGACGTAAACCGAGAAATCCAACCAATCAGTCGTGGACATTGAGATTACCGAGGAAGCGAAGCTATGCTAGCAGTCCACCCTCGGGATAAATTGTTGAATGATGACATTTCCATTGGGTGACAGATATATGCAGCCAAATGTTTCGTTAATTTGAAGGGCAATTTTGATCCAATGGTAATAAAAATCGTACGGACAGCGGTCAATGGATGTTAATGACAAGACAGACTGACGAGTTCAGGCACAAGTTTCAACCGGAATTAAGGATGTATGGGCTAGCCAGAAAACTGGAGATACTTGGAATCATCATCGTTACGGAGTAGAGCGGAGTGGGACACTTCCTGTCGTTTCCATGGCCTGTGGTGTCAGGTCAGCCGTTAGGAGCTCGATTTAGCTACGTTAACTTTTTGTTTTCCACTCTTTCTAGCCGGACGAGACGATGCCGATCGTTTGTGGCTTTATCTTACCATTGTACAAAGCAAAGAAGTTTAGCAGATCTCCGGCGGGGCTACCGAAAATTTTTGTAGAGAAGCGTCGTCACACAAGTTGTCTTGGTTGTTGAGAGCAACCGACAAGGAAATAGTGGTCTTGTACTATGCTTTCCGGCCCCAAGAACCGTCAAATGATAAAAAAATGCTGAAATACGTCTGATATGTAGTCATACTTAGTCAAAAGTGAAAGCATGTCCTGGTGTTTGTTTTACAAGCCTGAAGACTAATTACCACACTAGTGGTTTAATTGCAGGTGGTAGCTGTTTCAATCAGGCCGATGCAACGCAATATCATTTTCTTGTTTCAGTTCATCTGCGAAGTTTGACAGTGGATGTGGTTGGCCCTCATTTTATGAGGCGGCTGGTGCCAAGGGACGGGATGAAACGGGGAGCAACATCGCACGAATGGATGATAATTCTCTTGGAATGAACCGTATCGAAGTGCTGTGCAAAGAAGTAAGTGGCGACCATCAGTGGACATTAACGTTACCTAGCCAGCGCGCTATATCTTTGACTCTGTGGTGCTCGATGTCGGCCTATTCGCCATTTGTACACAATCATCCCAATGTCAGCGCTTTGGATCACGAGTTAATCGCCTTAGGTAATCACCTGAGGTAATTGAGTTTGGAAGTAAGCCACAACCAACATACAACAATAAGCTCGGATGGCCAACCGTGTCAACGCATTCCAGTTTAACGATTTCAGTAAAATTCCGGATTGCCATTATTCAAATCAGGTAACCCGATAAAATAGAATTGATTGTGGAAATCCTTGAAAAATTTTGCCCACGGAAACCGAAACGTCGGATTACAACATCTTATTCCATGAAACAATTTCTGCTTATGGAGATTCGATGTATGGATAGAACCGGCGGTTCCGTTCTAGTAACCATCTTTCAAAGCATGAACTATTTTGATGTTCCCGAAGAATATCAGCTGAAGGGCAAGAACTGTGTAGTGCCTCATCTGCTTCATCCTACTATTCGAGTACAAACCCTCATTTCTGACTGTTGAATCCACTAGCCAGTTAACTCTATCTGCTAAGGAGTGTTTAAGGACATCCTCACTCTCAGTTTTCTATGCTGAAGCAGTCTTAGAATGTTATTGGTTGACTATGTTATCCATCCTTTAAACTTACGGACTTGCCTTCTTGAGGCGCGCGATTATTTATACACGTGAAACTACTTGAAATCACTACAGATTTATGAAGCTGCTGATTAGTTTTGCGGAATACCTGTTTCTTATGCGATGTTTCCGTGTTTCAGTGTGATGCACACCTCGGTCACGTGTTTGAAGACGGACCAAAACCTACCGGGCTTCGATACTGCATTAATAGTGCGTCGTTGAACTTCAAGAAGAAAGAACAGTCGTAATTTTCGGTACCCTTCTCAGTGCAATTAGTTTTTATTTACTGTCTTTTTTGCTACCTTCAGTATGAAATTAGGAAATAAACGTATATGCACAGACAGTGTGATTTTTTAAAATAACCTATGGAGCATGGGACATCTTGTGTGTTGACAAGTCGAGCGCAGCCTAACTGCCTGGCTGATTCCGCGATAGCTCTTGATATTTTTGAAGAAGTCGCTACCATAAGTTACTCACTTCAAAGTGATGGTAGGCTTCGATTCCTATGATGGAGTCACCGGATGCGGTATCAAAGCGTCGCACCTTGTTTGTGAAGTGCAGAATGCAAAGCGCCTCGTTAATTGTGAGTGAGATTCCACGTTTTGTTCCGGCTTCCGATGTGAGATTTGTGTCCTCGTACGGGTCGGGTTCACAGGTGACAACGTCAGCTGAACTTCCGGTTGCTCAGCTTATCTCCCCTGTGGATGAGTTGTTGATAAACCCAATGGCGACAGTTCCAGAAAAATTGAATCCTTCGTTGGTGTGAAATGATTTTTAGTTCTCCAGGTTTTCTCTGTGAAAACTTTATTGGTGCTCCCTTGCACGAAAGCCACAGAGGTTGATTACTAGCTATCTACTCCTTGAAATCGTCGATCTAATGGGTCATCGTAAAACTTTGTCGATGGTTTTTCACAAGAAACTCAATAAACCAGAAATGGAATAAAATCACATGAAACAGAATATTCAGCTTTACCTGACATACTATACCAACCCAGTCTGTGAAGGAATTTGAAGAATATTATATATATATATATATATAATATATAATATATATTTCGTTTGAACGGCTATCCGTGACGGGACGCAAGTTGCGGAGCTGTCGTGTGGATAGCGCCTGAAGCTCCTGAAAGGTTTTCAATAAACGAAATCTCAAATAGTACCCTATATATTCCCAACAGATTGCATTTTAGAGAGTGGGAGGACTAAGTAATTCCTGTCAGTATGTGGCCTGTTGTTGGAACCATGAATCCTTCAGGCGTCCTATAGTTCATTTGAAATGCCGATTCACGTTGCGGACGGGACTGCCCTTCCAGGAGGATCAAATATCGGTTCAATGAAAATGTGAGCTATGAACCGTCAAGTTGTAGTGTAGAGTTTATCCACAGTATGACACTGATGAAGGCTCTGTTTTGAATCGATCCGTAGTGGTTCTCCGCTGCAGCTAAAAGACTTTCGAGTGCCGCCAAGACATACGCCACTCTGACTTCATTGCTCTATCTGTGGGGCTTCCCTTCAAATGTGTGACGAAAGGTTCAGATGGTACCCGAATTTGCCCTTCGAAAGAAGTTCGGCAGTGGCCGTTCCCGTTTACATCCACCTGTCATATTCTGTTTGTGATGTTTGCACAAACCTATTGGCAGGAAGTCCAGCATCGTTCATTCAACGTGAAGTAAAGGAGAAGGGCGGACCGTAATGCCAGGCAATAGTTCCACAACGTACGACACTGAGAAGGCATCACAATGTTATCTTCAGTTGGGCCTCTACGGTACGATCGACCGTTGTTGCCCTGATCAAAATTAGCAACTAAGAAGCATGGAGTGCTGAGCCACGCAAGTCTGTCATGCGTTGGGTTACTACCTACCTCGATGACAAAATCAGTTGTCCGTCAGCACTACTTGATCAGTCCAAGGCCTGCTTTTAGAAAATAGTATTTGATGGTTTTTATTCCACTGTGATACCGGCTTCTTCTGGTTTAGGTCCCCAGCCATTCTTATGGATAATGTACATGTAACAACCATGTGTCAGTCACCTGTTTAAGTTTTACTGCCTTAATACTAAGCCACTATGGCATCGGAGTGAGCGAATTTCTTTTAATTTGTCCTCCAAGCCATACTCCCTTCTGAAAAAATCATCATTATTAGCAACTACCTGTCGAACCAGCTAGCGACAGCTGACCGCTTTTTAGACTTACGCATGGATTGTAATGTATCTGTCTAGCTGAGCATACTAGGCGTTCGATCGCAAACATCTCCGTTCTCTGTGTCGCTACTCGTTTGCCAATGCACAGTACTGATAAGCAGTGTAACTATTTTAGACCAGTCTGCTTGTGGCCTGATTGTGTACTCCAGTATTTCCGCAACATGCTACCAAACTCTCTGACTCTCTAATCGTATTAAATCCGACACGGTGCAAATGTGAATGCAAGTGCGAAGTTTGCAATAGCAGAGTTCTGACGGAAATTCTGAGGAAAATACAGCAACAGATCTTGGATGTGTAAACTTGCCTGCATGAACTGGCAAAAATCGTGACTGGTTTTGGTGTTTATTGACAGGCCACCGTATTCCAAAGAAGCAGGCATGAGCTGTGTACTTACAACAGCCCCTTATAGAAACAATGAGCGCCGTAATGTAATCAGTCATCACATTCATGCAAACTGATAGAACAGCTGATGTGGAGCCAGAACGTCCGGCTTTGCACTGAAAACAGCCGTAATGGCTGTGTGTAATGAATGCAGTAGAGTTAAGGAAATCTGAGAACGATCAGCGCACATGAAACGTCTAGTTGCGGAACCAAGATTACTGACGTCTGTTTATGGCAACTGGCACGCTCCGTGTTGTTAACGGGTGACTGCTGCACTTTTGGCAGTATCTGTCTGGCTCAACTGCTTCGATGTAAACTAAAAGTGGTTCAAGTAGAACAAAAGCTGACGGAAACTCGGGGACTGCACCCACCTGAGGAGTCCCAAGAAGGGCGAAACCCAGCGAAGAGTTTTCAGCAACCGTATGAGTAATGTACTACTTTTATAAAATGTATCGGGATATCTCGAATATCGTACCAACTGAAACATTAGGCGGCCTGGTGTAGCACATTCAGTTGCTTAAAACCACCATGAACGGGAGACTCAATTGCGTTCTAGGCAAGTCTCCCGTCAAAACCAAATTGGAATGCAAATTAGTGTATTTCGCTAAAAATGGTCTTATTAAGAAGGTGGTGGTTATAGATGGAACACGTTATATGGGAACGAACGCATTAAAGTACAAAACGATTAGGGAGTGCTAAATCACTCCATCGGTATCACCTACTTGGTGCGAATCTCAAAACACTCATTCTTGTATATAGGTTATTTTTACAGTAAAAGGCGCACGATAGTTTCCCTCTCGTCCTGTTGTTGCGTACTCTATACTGAATTTCCAGTTTCAGTCAGCAGCACGCATGATGTTACCCTTTTATAGGTGCATGAGCCGCCCATTGGTTTGGCCTTTCCGCATACGAATAAATTTGCTCAGCTGCTATATTCGTTCCCGATCAACCGATACATCAAGCTATTTTCTACTTTCCCGCCTAATAAACTTGACGTGCTTGCTCTGAACCTCAATAGTGAAAAATAAAAGTCCCTAACCCCATTGCTCGGGAAGAGACACTGAGCCGGTACGTCCAGCAATAAATTTACGCTTTTCACAAGTGTTTTCCACGACCACAGAGAGCCTGGAATTTACATGCGCTGCTTCCCTGCTGCCAAGTTGGTTGATTCTGGTAGTTTTCCATCGAAATCATCTAACACGGAACATGATTATGGAATCCGCTAGTTCCATTGAGCTGTTCAAATGACCGAAACTACTGGCACCTATAGTGACTATACACAAACAGTCAATCTCAAATCACCATAAATCCGAAGGTATAAGTTGCTGTTGTATCCTGGTGATGTTCTTGCAAACGGTTCTGACTAATACTATGATATCAGTACGGCCGAACGCAGTTTCCTCACACTGTTGGATGACACTACGTACGTCGAAAAGAAACGCCTTTTGCGCACACCCATCGCAGTTCGAGGCCTTGTGGGTTTTTTGTCATTTTTGTGTTAAGCTACGTGTGGAACCTACACCGACGTGGTTTCGTAGAAACGAACGACTATTTCGAAATGTGTCCCACCACAAAGTCACCTTGCTCGTGAAGTGACGAGCGAAATTATATATTCCAAAAGCAGGAACAGCTACACCAACCCAAACGTTTCTTTAGGTCCACTGTTGTAGATAAGTTCGACATAGTGTAATCAGACAAACTAGAGCGATCAGCATTTTGTGGGTGGAGTCATGTCATCCTGTGTGAGCGGTGTAAAGATACAAACTTCTATCCGAAAGATGATGAGTTTCATGTGCTCCAGTCTCCGTAGGAATTTCAGGTCAAAGGTAATGGATTCTGAGTAACGCAGTTCGGTCATCTTGAGATTGGTCGTTAAGCCATTGGTTACGGCAGCCGAAGACCAAACCTGTCCGACCGAAAAAATCCGTTCATTTCTCCCGCGTTTCGCTGTGTCGTATCTTAAACTTGTCACGTGTACTCTCCACGCTTGCTGCTAAACTATGGTGTGAAAATGCATAATTCGTTGCGAAGACTCATTTTCTGTGAGCGTTCCACATACAGCGGGAATCGATATACTCCTATCAGCTTTGTTGGTTATCCCTCTTCACCGACGAAGCCCGAAGCTTACGTGACTCACAACCAATCACATTTTGCGTAGATCCCGCAAGCCTAGACAAAGTACAACCCTCGCATTGTACACCTCTCTTGCTAGCTTATTCATCTAGTTGCAGTTGGCCCGTTCCTATTAGTGGAGCCCCCTACTGACTTACACATTACATGTACCAGTTTGCGATCAAAAGATTTGGGGACTGTTTTGCCTTGTCCTTCAAACACACAACTGACCTTATTCTGTAACGTAAATCTGTCAGTCGATCAGTTTCCTGCTAGTTTCTGCTCGCTTCTTAATTCCTCATTGTTTCCGCACTGATTAGTTTTAATTTGGACATGATAGAATTCAGTCCGGTTACGGATTTGTACAGAGAAGTGCTTGCCAAAAGATATTTATGCTGCCAAAATGAGATCAGTTTGCTTGTCGGCAATGAAATTTCCAAAGCTACAATATGCGAGGTAGGTAAGGAAATCTGAGGAGTACGGTAAGTTTTTCTGGTAGTCGATGTACATCAAGTGATGCATCGAGCCGTCGCCCACACCAGTTTATTAAATTGGTTGCACGCCGATGGTTTTCCGGAAAAGCTGATCACACTAGCGTTGGCTGGATATCCTTTGCCCCAAGGTACCGTTTTAGTGCGACAGTTTGCCAGGTCAAATTATTTTTTGTTCATCACGTAACAAGTAACACAATCGAATTAACAGTTTCCCTGTCCGAAGACCCCCTGGTGCCATAGACCACAGGTACGAACCAGTGAACGAGATGTCGAACTCACGAAACCGAATGGTATTCCCATTTTCATTGCTTAGCGACTCTTCCCGGTCATTCGGCTACTACAACTGCTTATCCTTGACTTACGCCATCACTACGACAGTCTGACTTACTTGATTATAGCATGCGCCTCAATAAGTAGTCATCCACCAATCGCTCTCTGATTGTCAGAATACCAAAATGGCGCATACGGCTTCTTATAGTGGCAAGCTAAGCTAGGCCCTTTTGGATCAAAAACAGTGCAGTCACAAGGAACTTCATTCACCAATTGTTAGGAATTTTACGCCTAAAACTGCTAAAGCTTCAGCAACACACCATCATGGGTCTATAATGTTCATTCTATGAGATTTTGACGTATAAGTTAACTTCTTTCATTCTCGGGTGGGAAGAGAGCCGCTTTCATTAGCAACCCGGATGTCGTCATAGATGACCAACAGATATGTTAGGCTCATGAACTAAAACTGTCAAGTTCTTAACCACGATACAGTTCAGAAGTGAGCGTCCTCGTAAGGACTTCGAAATTTCGATTTCTCAATCTACCTGCGATTTTAAACATTAATCCGTAATCCTTCTAATCTTGTCTTCTATAAATTTGCTGCTCTTCTTTGCCACTTTACTTTCTGTCAGTGGTACAAACTGCAATGTAACAGTATCAACGATGTGATGTGAGATGCCTTTACCGGCATCGGGATATGGACACATCCTAAGAATAAACATGATAAAAACCGCGCCGTTTAACTTCGAAGCTGAAATGCACAGCTTCCTGTTGTAGTTTGACCAAGCATTGACATGTCCTGGTGTTTGCATTCACTTTTCCCCACTATCACTGTTAACTATTACCAGCGTTTAATCGATTTTTATCAGTCAATATGGAGCTAACCGGAATGTGACCTTACCTCATGATTGTTCAGCACACATGGAATTCGGACTACCGGTAACTTAGAGTAAACTGAACATCTACGATGAGGTTCTTCCCGCATTTAGTTAGTATGGAGGGTTGTAATGAAACTTTCATATTTCGACCTACCGGCTTAGCTAGAAAAGATAGGGATAGATTAGTCACGCGCTCACTGGCGACTGAAGCATGTTAATTAGAGGGAAACGCCGACCACAATCCGTTCGCGTGACCTGACATGCCAAGACCACGCATGATTGCACAGTGTTTCCATTAATGAGAGGACGCGGAAATGGTCATCTTTTACCCACGCAGAATCCCTTGCCTATTTCGTCTCTTAGGAATAAAATATTTCAAACGGGCTTAGACAGGTAAGAATACTTGATAATGCAAGTATACACCATATATTTATTCGAAAATTAGCTAACTGATTCAAGTGCCATCCGGTTGTTACATACGACCACGAACTTGGACGATTCCAGAATAGTGACCTAGCCGATTTAATCAGGTTCCCATGGTGGTCCGTACTGGACGGACTGCACTAAATCCTCGCAAAAACTGACATCAGGCGTTAATGTCGATAATAACTGTTCCACACTCGTTCTTCTTTGCAGGCTGAATTCATTTGTTGACGAAGCGCAGTACTGCTTGGTCACGTTGATGGCAGGTTCAAAGCCTCAAAACTTCGCATAACTTCCTTCGCAAAATTCAGGTTTGTTTGACTAGTGGGCGTATATACCGCACCAGCTTCCCCATTCATGATACCAACGGCGCATTCCGCACTATTCTGTCCAATTTAGATGGCCTAAGTGGTACATGGTTTCCGTAACAAGTGGGAAATACTGGAGAGCTATACCAAGTCATTGATATCTGCAGTCACCTCCAACTAGGAGAATGGCGTATGCACACGGTTGGTGTAAGAATTTAATTCACTTGAGCATAGTCGTTGGGCTCAGCCGGCGTTTCCCATCAACAAACGCTTCCGCCACAAAACGCTTTCAAGCTAGAGGAGCATTGAGGCCGTCCGTTCCTGAACCGTACGCTCCTACATTTTTTCTGCTAATAAACAGAAGTGATACTGCTGATTGTTTGAAACCGCATGAACTATTGATTGGCATGACGATGGACAGAATCGGTGTGGATAATAGAGTTACTATGTGGGTAAGTTATGTAAACTTCACGAATGTACTCCGTATATTCTGAGGGAATCTCTCCCAGGGGCCATCGTCAGTTCTGCGTAACACATGGTAATCCGTTGGCGAAACTAACCAGTTCTAACTTGTAGTACTGAAAGCCCATGAGTGTATGCAGTCCACATTGTCGTTGGTGACGACGACCGGTTCAAATAGGTAGTCTTTAAGTTTTTGAGCGCATCAGGATTAGGCAGAACAAAAGACTGTAGAGGTAACAAGGAAACTGGACTGAAGGCTTTCAAGCAATCGATCCACTGCTTGACGCCATCGCCATAGCGGCAAAAACGAAACCAGGCAGATGCAGGGTCTGAGTATGATTTACATTTTGTACAACTCAATACACGGTATGCATGAGCACATCAATGTATCTCGGATTCACGCATGTCTTCGGCAAGTCGAAGAACAAATGACTTCAGCTTCTCATCAGCCTCCGATGAAAAATGTTTCCGGATAAAAATACGAGTGTTTCGACTCAGATGCGTGTACGTAGACAACTGCATTAACTTGGCCAGCGCGTGTTGATATTCTCCCGTGCAGAGTTCGACGAAAACATGACGAAGAAATGCGACGTTCCCGTCAGATGTGTCGCCAAAATCGAAATTCTGCAAGTACAACAGTAGTAAAGCTATGAATAAGAATATGTACAAAAAAAAGTGGATTTAGAACCCACTTTGATGCATAGGGCTCACCATACGTCAATCAACTTACCCCTTCCAAACAAACATGAATTCATGTTGGAGATTACAGTGTGAGCCAGTGACGCAACTAGCCCCGAACACCAAAAGTACATCAGTAAATTACAGCATCCTCAAACTACAAGTGCGAAAGAGGGCACCGCACTGTAAGTGAAATCGCCGAGAACCTCCACAACTCAGTCAGTTTTCATCATGGACAGCAGTGTAACATGGTTAACATAATGAAACAGCATCCATATAAGTTTGGTTGCGGGTAAAAGGATAAGTTAGATGACAGTTAAGTGCGCGGGATAGCTCAGTGGTTAAAGTACCAACATACGGACCGGAATGTCCGTGATTCGAGCCTAACCTCAGCATCTCGACTGCTCCTGTCTAGGCTTGGGTAACCTGGCAGCATCTAAGTCCTCGTGCTTCCTTCGGGTGGCATGGCAGCTAGACACCGAAAGGGTGTTACACCAGAACGGTTATCGTTGCTATTGACAGATAAGTACTGAGTAACGAGAAAAACTACATGGATCTGACTGACCGTTTTTGAGCTGCTATGGTGAGTTACTTTCATTCATAAACAATACATCCGCTGGTAATACCTCGGACACACTTGCCCTGATTAACCATTTGCGCTGCCCGTCATCTCAAAATAAGGAGTAAATATGTTACAAAGAAAGCAATCGCTTACAGAGTCTGCTCCTCTTGAACGACCATTTACGATCGGTTCAACCAACAGTCGCGGTCTTGACTATGCCACACCAGCCTCTCTGGAGAAAACTAAATGCACTGTTTGCGTAGAATGATATAACCATGCAACCATCCTTCGCGGTCAAGTGGATCAAATAAGGATCTGTCTACAGTCTCGATCTGCAGTGGTTATCACCAGCAACAAGAAGTTCTTGATAAATTTAAAGGAATCAAAATAGACCTTCGGGCTGGGAAACCCGTGTCCAGGCACCGAACAACTCAGGCACTCGACATAACGGTTGCAAGTAGAGGAAATAACACACCACGAACCACGAGTATTACAGTAAACTCACAAAAAATAACACGGGACGCTCCAAACTTTTCTAAAAAGAAACAAGCACCAGATGCCAAGCGCAAAGCACAAAATGAAACGTCCATGCGCACTAGTATCCAATAAACTTCATAGTAGGCACAGTCAGTCGTCAGTAGGTGATTAAACGTGATTTGATACAGTCACACATTCCCCTTGATTTGAAAAGTTTCTTCAACTACCTTCGAATAAATTCGCGCAGGTGCCCGTGTGTGGAGTGAGTCCCCAGTGTGGGATTGTCCATGGTTGCCTAGTATCAAGTTGTGCAAGGATGAATGGAAACTGCAGTTTTACTGAGCAGCATTCCCTAAAGAATATGAGATCCGCACTAATGAGTGTTAGCAGTTGGTCATGTAGATGTAACCCATGTATGCAAAACAAACTTCAAAATCACCCGGACAAAATGGCCAACCACTTACTTTGATAACCGTGAGGGGTAGATTGTAGACTAGAACCAGAATCCCCAATGCCCTTCCAGCGTTAGCCTTGGCGTTGACCGACAGATCTGCTTTCTTGAGCACATCCCAGAATGAGCATTTAATCATCATCTAGGAAAGCGAAAGTTATGGACGCATAGCATTCATACCTACTATAGAACAACAGATTTCGGCAGTACTGTCCGTAAACAGGTGTTTACAGACCATTCTGGCGTAGGAGTAACGTACGACAGTGATGTAGGAAACAAAACTCACTGAAGTACCTAAGCGGTACACTGAAATGTGCTCTGAATTGGGGGATGTAGACAGATGAGATGCGACCTTGATTAAAACAGCTTTCCAATCGCGCAGGGCACATAGAGCTCCAACACACCGGTCGTATCTGATACCGTTGTACTTCGGCCTTCGTATCACGCAAGCAACAACAACGATCAAATTTTCCCTCGGCCCCAGTAAATTAGCTGTAACGGGGTTGTTCCACTGCATTCTTTTGCCACACTGCTAACCCAGACTCAGCGGTAGATAAGTAGTTGGCGTCCAGGAGGTAACTGAATTCAGGTCAAGATCCTCGACGGATGAATTTACGCTGTTAGCTGGTGTAATTATGTGGTTCAATGCTAGAACATGAGATAACATTGTGATGCTACTGGCACCCTGCCTTCGTTGAACAATCTTTTAACGCATGTTGCATTATTGCGACTCCCAGGAAGAGAGTCGACAATAATTCGTGCATGCAGTGAGAAGCCCCAGAGGCTTCCACACACCTCTCCGGATGGCAGCGTAAACAGCACACCACCCGATAATGAAGATTCCAAAACCGAAGAGAATATTTAAATCTTTTATGGAGTAGTGAACCATTATATAGTGAGCATCGAAATAAACCTAAAAATTGCAATAACTCACTAGAAATCGTCTGTGTGCGTTTATGAAACTTCCCAATACGCGAGGGTAAAATCTGTTGAATGGATTTTCAGCCATTAGGCAATGGACCACAATTTGGATCATTTCACGTTCGTGGGAAGACCCTCCTGATCCGCTTGAGGAACAGGCCTTTAGCAGAGCTGACGCAGTTGCATCCGGACCACCCGGAGTAGACATTAGAATGCTGAAAAGTTGGCGTCTGGAGGCCGTCCGCAGGCCTAGGTTCTCAGCAGCAGCTTCAATCTAAAAATGATTAGTTACATGAAGTCGGTAAAACCCTGGTGGCTAGACAGTGAAAAATATTCTGATATCGGCGCTTGAATGCTGGATCTCCTAACAGTCAGTTTCTGCTGAAGCACTTGTCGACCTCCAGCTAACTCTAAATTGACGACGCCTAAACAATGTAACGTGAGCAAACCATCTGAAACAAAACGATGCTAAGGACAGACTAGCACCATAATTAAGGTCCTCCACGTTCACGTGTCTGAAGTAGGTGCATAAGCTCAGTAAATGACCTAGCAGCTACCACCTTCCTGGTCCATAACAGCCGCATAACTTGGTCGGATCTTTTAAGGTAGACCCATTTAGGATAATGTCATATGAACCGGTTACTGGTACTAATCCTAGCGCATTTCGTCTTTGTGCAAAATCAGCTACATAAACTTCCACACAGCTGGAGGTAAGTAGGTCTAGTCCATATTTAAACGCCTATAACTATGGGAAGGCCAAAAATTTTCCCTGCAAATATTGGAGACTGGTGAGGAGTTGGATAAGCCAACCGAACAGGCCAGAAACTTTCACTCACTTCAGGTGGCAGATAGTATCCAGATCCGTCGATGGAATGTAATGCCTGAGTTGCTGTATGTTGCGTAGCCATAGATGCGGTGATGGTGGTGAATGGATTGCCGGCAGAACCGACTAGCCACCATCGTCCTCTGGTTTCACGGTCACGTATGTCACTCAAACCAACAGAAAGACACATCTCTTCTGACACACAGACACCTAAAAAGGGAAGCCTTCTGCATAATACATGACTTCAAATACTGTGTTGGATACGGGTTATTACATATCCGTCCTCTGAAGAGCTTTAACCGAAAACCCTCGCCTGCCATAATCATCATCATCATCGTCATCATCAATGTTGACACTGATGCTTCACTGCGTGATTCTATGTTGATCTTATCAAAGCAAATTCGATAGGGAAATAAGTTGATTTCTTAATAAAAATAACAAATATAGTCGAACCTGAAGCAAATCACCTAGCTGAAAGAAAATACAGATTCATTTCCATCCAAAAAGAACATTTCCTCATGCACTCAAATAATCCATCACTAAACTATGAGGTTCGGCAATCCGGACCAGGTTCCCTCGTCCCAGTATGGAAATCACTACGGTTAACACACTTCGTGTGGCCAGACTTTGCGCTGATCCACAAACCCATCCGCTAAGATGTTACGCAATGGATAACACGGGGTTTTTCGGCAGAAGAAAGCACCTTCGGTGGAGAAACTGAACGAAAATTGAGATGATTTTATTTTACTGGTTTGCACGAATAGGCAATACTGAAACAAAACAATGAGGATCTGAATTTCTAAATTGCTGATTCGAACTCCGTCAGCAAAAAACGACAGCGTTCACAAACCTAAAACAAATGTTAGAGTAATAGAATAAAAAACTAAAAACTGTTCAGCTGTAGCACTCTTTCGATACCTAGCTGCCATGCCACCCCAGGGAAGCACGAGGGCTGGGATACTGCCAGGTTGCCCAAGCCTAGACAGGGGAAGTCGAGAGGCAGAGGTCGGGATCGAACCACGGACCTTACGGTCAGTAAATTCGCGCTCTAACCAATTGAGCCATCTCGCCCGGAGTAATACCATTGGAGTAATACAAGGGTATTTTTCAGTTCTGTATCACTTTCGATTAACACTGAACGTTTATTTCCTTTAGTTTCCGATGTTGAAATTACTTGTTAGTTTCAGCCAACCCTCTGTTGTCTCTGTGGGGTATTTTGATCTCTTGGTGTGATTAGCTAGAAGAGAAAAACGTTCGATAAACAGATTACTGAACACTTGTGTGAATACCATTCCTCAGTAGGTTGAGTTACAAGAACTGTGCTTGAAACCCCCTCATTAGTACTTGTCAAAGTAATCTATATATCACTTTAAAATGCGTCCCTAGAACAAAGCTCTTAACTGATGTCCGCGGAACGTCACGAATCTCACACGTCTTGAGCCGACTGCTGCATAGCAGTTGCCACCAAATAAGTTTATCACTAGGTCTACGAAGTACGTGTTCTCCTCAAGATTATGGATGAATATCAACTTTGAGAGATAAGGTACCAAGACCTTCGGTTTTAATTCCTAAAACAGCACTTCTAAGCTCCTGGAATTTTGACTTATCGCAAACCGAACGAGTGGCTTTGTCACCGTAATACATCAAATTCACTTAACTGCGATTTACCCCAAGATGCTTGGTATTTACTCATGGGTTGTACAAGACTACACTAATCGGTGGTCAGCACATGGTGGTGAGGTGATCGTTGAACAGTTGATAAAGCCGAAATTTCAATTGACTAAGTGGTCGTCTTATATTGAGTACGAGTGACATTCTCTAGACCATGACCATAAATGCAAGGTTCATTTGGTCAATTAAATTATTCGGTTTTTAGACTTCGTTGCCTGATGCATGTTGGGACTCGTTTTAAGCGAAGCATCAGACATTTATGCAAACCTTTTTTCCACGAAGATAATGCATTCTAGAAAGCTCCTATACTTACCCTTCATCCACGAACGCATCATCTTCTTCAAATGCAACGCTCTAGTGACGCATTCCTCCTTGGAGTGCTTCTCCGATAAGCGACGGATTACACCTTCTAGCTCGCATCTTTGAAATGAAGAGGTAAAATCAACTAAGAACAGAACCTACATCAAATCCACTTGTTCCGGACCGGTGGATGAAGTCAGGTGTTTTGTTGCGATTTGAATTAGATTCTGACAAGCAGAGAAATCGGCCTTGCGCAAGCGAACCCCAACGGCTGAAGAAGCAGTTCGGCAACAACAGTCATAAGAATCAGATGGGGAAAAAAACAAAAGTAAATGGAGTATGGTGGTGGTTATTCCCACCAGCGACGGGAACTTCGAACGTGTATCCATAAGGTCTTAAAAAGTATATTACAGGCTTATTAAGTAAGAGAAATGCTTTCATGTAGGGATCCAGCAGCACATTCAAACAGCCGTCCATTTAGTTCCATGGTTACCGTGTAGCATCACTGGGCTATGGATAATCAACGCGATGAAGTCATCCTTGCAGGACCATCGTGCAACAGATGTGAGAGACTTGTTCCACGAAGTCCTTGACCACTGGACACAGCGGAACACAAACGTGAGAAACCGGAGACAAATGTTTTCTCCACAGATCGTATAAACCAGATTCGAACAGATCTCCTTTGTGTTACAGTGGCATCCGAGAGGTAGTTAAACAAGCACCAATGTTCTCGTTAGAATTCATCCAGTCTACATTGGTCTACGACAGTTCACACTACGAAATTAACCCAATTTTTGTGAGTGGCTAGATTAGTAAACTAGGTCATTTGTCCGTCCGTGCAAGGTGACGGCGTTCTGTCTGTAAAATTTGGTGATGAACAGATTCCCCAATTGACCCAGTGTTCGATGCTCCAGTGGTTTCTTTATTACTTTTTTTCACGATGAAATTCACGTGCTACTCGTGTTAAACCCACTCATTCCGTTGCAGCCACATCCGAAATTAATCCGCATCTGATTAGTTTCGAGTAATCACCACGTTCTTGCTTCTCTTCGCGATGCATATTCACCTTGCGTGCAGCGTTGTCCTAAAGCAGCGCGAAGCTATGACATCCAATCGATGAGTCCTAACCAGGAAGGAACGTGTGACCATTTGGTCTTCCGCAATAACCACGTTGTTCATTAATAAATCCGTGGTTGCCTTAGGATTGCTATATGTTCCGGGCTGAACGGGAGTATGCAATAATGCTCTTAGAAGTGGCTCGGAAATGGATAGTGCCCTGATGCACTGGTTATAATGTTGAAGTGTTTTTGTTCGAATCATGATTGCCAATTCAAAAGTTGAGTAATAACAGCCCACCAAAAGAACTGATGATAAAGTAACTCATCCAAGATCACGATCGTCTCGAAACTAAAAGGCATAATTGACGTCCGTAAATCTCTTCCCAAGTCCACGCTCGACACAACTTCATGGTCCATGATGACGTCCATGACAAAACTTTCTGGACGACAGCGTAGGAAAACATGGAGCACCCTGACTTCTCAGCAGCAACATAAGATGTTACAAAATCCTATCATTTTGATTCCTAAAAGGAAGCAACACTCCTGTTCGTCTACTGGAACCACCTGACAGCTTGTAGACCCATGGACGCATCTCTGGTCGGTAGTATCTTTGCTGAACTACACAGTCCGATTGCAAACGTTTCACCAATCCAGTTGATGTCAGCAGTGCGTCGGTGACGGACTACTATCCTCCGCTTCACAGCTACACGCTGATGTCACCCCGATGGATGACAGGATGCCTACCTCAACGAACAAAACAACGATCACCTATGTTACCAGAGCCACCAAAATACTGCTCAGTGGGAATGCCTGATAGAGGGAAAAACCACGAAAGCAATAACCAGTAAGCTCAGTCGGGTTGACAGCTACTGCCGCTCTGGATTCAACTCACTGACAGTTAGTGACACTGGCAAACAAGGCTCAATCACGCAGTCAATAGCGCTCTTACAGCAAAAGTATCGCCTTTAACGCGTAGCTGCCCAGACCAGACCGAAGTGACTATTCCATAGCCTAAAATGCTTTGAAATGTCTTTCCGGTTCTCCAATTTTCCAATGACCGAAACTGTAGCATTTTGGAGCGACGTTTCCTCAGTATATGATCTTGTAGCTGCTAAACTAAACTGAACCGTCTTTGAGTTGCTGATGGCATTTCATAGACATACATTCGACGGTCCACTAAGTGAGAAAAAACAATAAATCTGCTGATACTTGTTGGTATCGCACGCCTGATTTGACATAAAGCGTTCATGCGGGCTGGAACCTACCACTACAATACACAGTCGATGCATAGAAGCTTTGTGCACTAACTTGAGTGCAACTCGGGCTGTCTATGGGGGCAGAAAAACCACCACACAGTTGTTTGAGTCAAAATATGGAGTCTGGATCCAATGGTGAAAACGCAGTTACAAGACATGCAGAACGGGCATTTGTAACTGACATATGTGTCATGAACCGATGTGGTCTTATTCGCAAAGCCATTTGCATTTTCTTCAAAAATACAGGGTGTCTCATAATAGACGCAAATTTGATTGGGTGAGTAAACGTAGCCAATCAGAGGAAGGATGACGAACTCTTTCATTATTAGTAGCCACATAAAGGAGGTTTTGTGTGCGAGTGTTGGCATTTTTTCTGTCTAGGATGGATGTCAGCACGCGCATTGAAATTGTGAAACTCTATTATTCCCTTGGTGAAAGCGCCACCGCTGCACCTCGTGGTTACAAAACCAAACATGGTCTCATCAAAGATACTTTCACCGTGTCGACCATTACACGCTTGATTGCGAAATTTGAGTCCACTGGATCTGTATTGGATTTTCCTGGCAAAGGGAGAAAGTCTCTGAGTGATGAAAGGGCGCCCATTGTACAGAATGCCGTCGAGCAACTTCAGTCCCAGAGCACCATGGCATCTTCGTCAATAACTCAGGTGTCTCAGTTGACCGGCATTCCCCGCGCCAGCGTGCACCTTGTTATGAGACGCCACCTTGGTGGAGTTAAGAGCAAGAATTGAAGAGGAGTGTGCACGAGTGACGCTTGAAGAAGTTAAACATGCTGTGTCTCACATCTCATACCGCCTCCAACTTGTTATAGAAGAAAGGGGAGGTTTCTTTCAACATCTTTTGTAATGCCAGTTTGTTCACAGTAAACCTCCATGATGCATGTAGGTTCACATAAAAAATGATAAATGTTTAAATTGGTGTTGAAGTTTTAACATGGGTATTATATTTTGCGTCTATTATGAGACACCCTGTACTATGAAGCCATGCAAATGTTACCCGCCAAAAGTTGCAAAATTTTCCGCAAAGTTTCATACCATTGACCTACTGGCCAGTCAAATTTAAGTGACCAAATCCGGTTAAGTGACATTTTTCCGCTGTTCTGAAGGCGGAATGTCAGTGTACCAAATAATATCGGAGAGCGTTCCGAGGAACACATGGCCGAAACATTTTGAAAACGCAATGAGCTTTTCGACTAGTTCTGAATCGTCTAAACAAAATTATCTTAATAGAACCGGATAAGTGGATCTGTTTTTTCGGGTTCATGTATGTGATAAATAGGCTAGAAGATTGCAAAATATGTTGACGCAACTTTTCTGCTAAGAAGCGATGACAAAAATCACTGCTTTGCCATACCAATAGCTAAGACGGTCTCCGGAGTGGCACAAGAAACTGTGAAAGTTAATGACCCATCCATATCTTCTAAAGAACTCAGACTACTTCTGAAACTTCGATAAAATACTATGAAATAAACAGAAACACTCGACGAGAGGGTGGAATGTGGTTGTTTAAACTTTGAAACATTTATGACTTGAAAAACTCAGTGTTTTCCATCACCCGCCTGTATTTTAGGAAGGGTGTACGTCAAATGATCTTTGTGAAACTAGCTGCGCAACGAACGGAGGTAGGTATGGTGGTAGGACAACAGATATGCTTATTCATCGGTCTCGGAAACATTTGTTGAACTGCCTGCAGTATAAAGTGAAGGCAGCTCTCTTGTTCATGAAATGTGGAATCCGGATACACGAAGACAAAGCGATACATCACAATTTACATTCAAAGAAAATCTCAAGGTAAGACTTAACAAAAAGTACGCTGAGTGTACAGTCGGCCTTACCTGTACAGATGACGTGCGACGCCTTAAATGCGGACAGACAGCCTTCTTCTAAGAACTCACCGAGGAGATCGAATACAAGTTTGGAAGAAAGAACCTACGAAGCCAGTGATCAGAATACATACGGGTGACTCACTCCAAACTGAAATAAAGAAGAGAGGAACAAACCAAACGAACTCAACACGTTCGATGAAACCGGGGATTGTTGTCTATGAGATATCTTGTCCACCAAGCTCTCCACGAGATAGGCAACCAGGTTATCATGTTGGAGTCTGGCATGTAGACAAGCATGAATACAAGCAACACAAACGGATAGGTCCAGCTGCAGCCATCCCTCTTTGGAACCGGTATTGATTGGCACAGACTAAATCATCGGTGCAGTTCAACATGACACTAACCTCCAGGAGCGTGCACACTTCGTCGATAAGCAAACTTCTTATTGTCGCACGCGGATGTTCGCTGAATAATTTGGTAAGCTCTGCAATGACGCGAGCCATGTGAGCTTCACTAATTCGATTAATCCAACTGCGGATGGTCTTCCTCAGAGATTCATTTGACGAGTCTGTCATGGGTCGGCCTTCAGTGACCACGATATCTGGCACAGAATCAAGATCTGTGATTTCTTAGTAGAAAGATTCGATTCACGTACAGCGATTGGAAGTTTCAGTAGGATTTTGAATAGTTGAAGTTGTTTCTGTACACTTCTCCTCATCACAGCTGGCACCTGTCTGCTGACCATACAGGTTGACTTGTTCTGAAATAAAAGTAAGTTAACGTTGCGATACCAAGCTTACTGGATTTGCGTCGCTTGGTAGGTGTCTGACCGAGAGGCTTTGTTTCGCGAATTTTTGAAGAATTTTCTACCTCCTTCTCAAAGTCGAGTAGATCTAAGTAGCGTAAGAATTGATATAAATTCTGCTCACAATCGAATCCGCATTGACGCATCCACAGAGGATGGATAGCCTTCTTAATTTTAGGTCTCCTGTTTAGCCCTAACCGTTTCTCAAGACGTTTGATAACCTTATCTTCGTTTTCATTGTCTTCAAGAAGAATCTGTCTGCGATTCGCCTCATAAGCTTTTAAACTCCTGAGTCAAAATGATAGAACTGGAAGCAACGAGCTTACTTATTCTTTTTGCGTTTCATGTTGCGTCCGGCTAAAACGAAATAAGAGGTTCTCGTAGAAATTGAAATGGAAAGTATTCATTACAAAAAGCACAGTTTTGCAACAGCTGAAAATCTCACATGAGCGGCTTCTAGAAGGTGACGGACGATTTCCAGTCGTACAATCATACCCGGTTGGCACACCTCAGTTGTTAATCACATACAACTGACCTTCAGCCCTATTTTCATCTTACTACCATCAGCAAACAAAGGTGACTGGGGCACTGCGCTACGCATATCTAAACTCTCTCAAACACAGAGGTTTTTCTCTTCAAACCCTTTAGAAGAAGGGCCACGGGGAAAAGGACATGACAATTTACTGCAGAAAGCACTTAGTCCTGCTGAGTGCCGTGGAAGCTCAGTCTCCTTGTCTGTATGTAGACGGAAGCACAAAAAAGTACAAGATAACCGATAGCAGTGGATAGCAAGCTGTCACTAACCATCCGGAATGGATCAGTGAATTTTGTCCGCAGCCACACGTTAAGCTCGCAATGATGAGAATGGAGTCCTACTACGATGCGATGAGCAGATGTGGTCATTTCATTGCTGTTCGATCGTTCTCCCTACGAACACCAGTTTTCGCACTGAACCGTTTCCTTTTCTTTCTGCTCTACAGTATGGCCCTTTTTCACGCGGTTCATGAATGCTCGCTGTCAGTTCACTAGTGGTGTGTGGCTGTTCTTGAGAACGCATCAAAATACCGTACATATCGGAACCAAAACAATCAAACACGGTTCACGAGTGAAAAACTGAGTCAAGCTCCAGTGGGCATTCCAAACTAGGTTCGCATCGATGTCCCTCCCATAGACAAACCTTAAGGGCAAACGCGCCCTGATTTAGTCAACCACACTAACCGACAAGACCCCTTAATTGAAATTAACACTGATTGGTTCTTCGTCTGCCTTAAAACCTGGCCAAATCGGTGACCTGCTCACTTGGCCTGATGACGTTTTTGTGTCTAAAGCTACCGATTGTTTACCAAGCCGATTCATTTTTCAGTAAATGATGTAACCGAACAACTGAATATTCAGTCAAATCTTATTTGAAATTGGACACACTATGGTCCTCCAAACTACTTATGTCAGACAATGTTTGAAATTACACTTTTCAGTATCCTTTGGAAGATTATTTTGAACCAAACTTACTACAAAATCTAGATGAATCAGTTAGACCAAAGCTGTCTTAACAATCATTTGGCAGCTCATTTGGGGGTCAAGTCTACGTTCTAAGCACATGAGGAACATTCTGAAACATTAAGCTGCGTCGCAAAATCAACGTTTGGATTGTGGTATATTTTGGTTCGACACATCGATGAGTGGCATTCAGACCGTACGAATTACAATTCTTTTGATTTGAGGCTATCTGGCGATGTACTTCTTTAGGAGGCGTGACAAATTTGCTCCGTGTAAGTCACTGATTTTGCGAGTATATCAAGCAATGGTGTTATTTTCGCGGTCCCGGTTTCGTTCAATAGATTTTATTTCCCTTACGGACAATATATTGTGAATATTGAATTCCAACCAAGTCTCAATGGTGCAGACCAGTTTGGATTACGAAGCCAGTAAATAAGGAATGAATTAAACAAGCTCCAAGTAAGAGTGAGGGGAAGTGGAATTTCTCAAACTTGGAACTCAACGAGATTTAGTGGTGACGTATTCTGGCATTCCTCATAGAATTTCTATAAACTCCTCACTATGTACTAACAAGAATCCGAAAGTGATTCAAAGAAAGTTTAATCTGTGGCAAAGAAAATCCGGAAAGTTACGCTAGCCATTCAGGTCAATCCTGAAAAGTAATCCTTGGAGGTATGAGTTATCGGGTGACATAGAGTGGCAGGAAATCTGACGGGAACAAGTCCTATTTTACTCATATGAAAAAAGAACGATAGATTAGGTAAATTCTGGCAAAGGTATACTCATGTGGTTTACGGAAAACCATCCGATTCAAATTAGAATATATTTACACATACAGGATACAGAGATGGGTCAGGGCGGCGCTCAGTACATTTGAAAAAATAAGCGAAAATAAGCTGTTTCGTTGCCGGGGGCATGCTCCGGGTTTCCTATTGCAAAAGAACAAATCTACTGAAGGCATGTTGTCTTCAACAGGCTCATTGTCCAAGAGCTACGAAGTCATCTAGATTTGGTACGGCAACCATTGCTTCGTCCAGATGACCGAGACAGTTCAGTCGGATGCAATCATCCCCACGTTGATCCACAAGGACTACGTCCTGACAATAAGGCAAAAAACAGTGAACAGTGCTCAATCATTGAAGAGCTGTAGTACGTAGTGCCTGAAATTCATCTCTAGTACAGACAATGGTATAAAATTTTCAGATAAATCACAACACAAAGAACAGATATATGACACTGGGTGTGAAACACGGTTCGAATCAGCTGCTGATTTATTCAGTCCCCTGACCACTAGCGAATGATCTATTAGTGTAGTAGTTAATCGGGGGGGAGATGGCTCAGCGGTCAGAGCGCGAATTTACTGACCGGAAGATCCGTGGTCCGAACCCGATCTCTGCCTCTCGACTTCCCCTGCCTAGGTTTGGGCAACCTGGCAGTATCCCAGACCTCATGCTTCTTTTAGGTGGCATGGCAGCTAGGCACCGAAAAGGTGCTACAGCTGAAACTTTCTAGCAGTTGACCTCTGCGGGTGATTTAACAGTTACCAAACGATGGGCTAGGATCTGATATTAGATTTTAGCAAGGGCCCTTTGTTGCATAATGGGCGAAAAGGGATAGAAAAAATGATCCTCTGACGAAGAACTCGCATGCTCTTACCCTTCGGACAACACGTCGAAATCTCAATAAAATCCATAAGCTGTGCTAACTGGTCAACGGATGAGTCTGAGTCTGAAAACTAGACTATGCTTCAGCTTCTCCAATTATTGAATTCCAATAAAGACGAAATCGTTCGTATGGCTGGGCTTTTCGCAATCCGGCAACATCTTTGATGAAATGTGAAACACACTATAAAACCGTGGGTAGCGTTCATCAGTAGAGCCAGTCAGCTAGTCCGATGCATACAAAAATACGGAACAACTTACGGAGTTTGCCGTGGGTGCATGAGGACTTATCAGGTCAAACCTAGCCTCGCCAATAACTAAGCGGACTTGTTGGTTGTCCAAAACCTGAATCTTTCCGAAACAACCTTCCTCCAGCTGCTCCAAATCCTGAAAGGAAACAAAGAGTCATGTGAAGAGACAGTTCCTCAGTTTTGCATTGTAATCGTCCGGTAAAATGTGCTTAATCTAAACCAATGAAGCACCAGTCTCGGTTCGCTCTCCAAGGTGTACAACAATAAAGGTGACATCCGCCCGTGTCTGGAGTAAAAAAAAACAAATCCAGCTACCTAAGAAGTATTCACAACGAATGTTACACAAGCACGCTCCATTGGTGGAGAACAGCAGGATGATAAACCTGAAGACCTTGTATCCGGATTAACTATAGTTGTAAGACATTGGTGCAGTAGAAGCAGACAGCCTAGAAGTACTGAACCGTTGCTTTACCCCGGCCAGGAAATGGAATGGATTCACACACCACAAACGCCAACAGTAGCACAACTTCCGAAAACTATTCAGGAGATAACGGCTGTCGAATGCCAATGTGTTAAACTTTGATTTACCATACAACAACGGTTATCATCGACAGCTCACGAAAATACCTAGTCTCATGCACGTTGCCGGATGGCTTTTTAAATAACATTTCTCCGCGAGCGACGATCGGAAAGAGTAACAGGTAGGTGTCCGAAGTGAGCATGATTCCATAGGGATATTAAACCAATTTCTATTTTTTAATCTACGATCAACAGCAATGAAGACAAGTCTGCGATTAGCTGAACTTATTCAGTGAAGCTTGGAGTCTTGTTACTGGCTGCAGAGAACTTCTCGCAACAAGCCACGCTATAATGGCGATTAATCAATGGTTTGACCATGGAAACTCTGACTGGAAACCTGATTTGCGTTGATCGGCGTCATCTCCCATATGCGGATCCAGTAGCGGGGAACGGAAAGTGTGAGAAACACTGACCGAGATGACATAATCACGTAGTAGGTGGCGACCGTGTATCAGGTCCTTCGGAGGACCACTGAAAACCTGGCACCGTGTCAGAGGCGACATGGAGCAACTCAGTCACCACATCGTCTACGCAGTCAGTGGGGTCGATACTGGATATCGACGTGTGCATGTCTCGCAACCAATCGTCGTGACTGGATGACATGTAGCTGAGACATTTCTGGAGCTGGCTAGTCTTGTTTCAGAATACAGCTGTCCGAAAGTGTAGTGACAACCATCGTCAACAATCTGCAGCCACCACAGCATCCATTGACAAAAACCCTGTGGTTTCCCATTTTTGCGAAGTGTCAGCACGACTACAGTAATGGGACGTCGCATCTATGTACACTGTATCCGTTCCTTAGGGGTGGCAGCAATCGGCACCGATGTAGCTTGCTATCTGCAATGTAGTGATTGTGGGCCCCGTTTGGAGGTATGAGGGAACACAGAAGTATACCGTTATTAGAAACGGACCTTTCACTTCACTTCACGCAAGCGAAAAGGATATCCATGCTGAAAATTGACCATCGCCACTTTATACCACGTTACAGTCAGTCAGTCATTTATGGGCTGCACGGATTCATGCGCACAAACAAGCCAAAGTAAACAAATGAGCCACGGGCGACGGGGACATATTTTGCCATACAGAAGCGATTAGATTGTGCTTGAGGACTAGTCACCTTAACAGTCTTCCGTGATTTGTATCACACAAACTCTGCTATTTAACTACAGCGAGGTGCGCCGAAGACAAAGTGAGGAAATTTACCTCCAAAGTAATGAGATGTTAGTCACCCTCGTGACTTTGGTTTCACAGGTGTCGGATAGTCCGGGTGAGAATGTAATGGCGTGGCAAAAGTGTGTAGATCGAACTAATGGGGCAGGGGCGCTAAATGAGTTGTGGTACCAAAAGCGTATTGCCAATCTGTCACAGAAATGGGGGATATAATATGCTACAAATTTCATAAGACATCTACTATTTCGGAGCGTGAAGATGTCAGGCACGGCTTAATGCATTCAAAACGGCCGCAGAGAGTCCGACCAACACGAGCCCAGCCGAAACCCTGAAATGTGCGGGACGCAAGTCGATACTGGAATCACACGATGAATAAAGAATACGGGTAGGATTGCTGGCACAGGCTAGTACACAGTTTACATGTGTTGCAATGACTCACATTGGGCAGTATTTTGTCCGGTAACTGTAGGATAAATAATCTACCCGGTCCGGAATCGGTGAAGAAGTCATAAGGTACACGGTGATTCCTTCCGTCAGACAGATCCATATCTTTCAGGGGATCTAATGGGAAAAAAGAATAAAAAAGAAGTAGCAACCACACATCCAAGGTGAACAAACAATATGGTCCTAAGGTGGCTAAATTCGATACCCACCTGGAGGGATTTGAGTGCCGGCGGCGGAATCATGCATAAGAACTGGAGGGTCTTTGAAAACCTGCTTAATATCGGTCACAAAGGACTGATAATTTTCCAAAGGATCGTCTTTCAATTCAGTTTCGTCCACCTCCTGATGTTCGGTTCGACAGACCGAATCAGACGAGGGTCGAGATTCCCCTGCCAATCAGGAAAAAATCACAGAATACTAACGCAAGGAAGTTGAGTTTCAAAAATCACAGCCGGTGAAAGAAATGTATACTAAATAAAATGATCAATATGGAAATATGTTGAAACTACCAACAAATAAGAATGAATGTCGCATGGGCTACGATGAAACTGAATTATGCATGGCATACGATTCCATAGAGCTCACCATAGTCAGCATTGAGAAACTGTTTATACATCATCACCATCAGAGACAACGTCAGTGTTGGCATTGTCATACGACCATTAAGATCATGTAATTATATCTAAAGTCTTAGAGCCAAAAGAAGAGAAAAAGAAGTGGGTCAGCGAAGGGACCTGGTGCTGACCTATGGCAAGCAGTCTGAGGTACCCACATCTGCAAGAGCTCAATCAGGCGATCTCGAAAGAAACTGACAGCACGAACGTCATTGACATCGACCAGTCGCCATTTTTTCCAATGTCTCCAGCCAAGCATAGGAGGAGTCACGGAGACCCCAGCCCAGAGGCATACGACACTAACAACTCCGAAATACTTCGGAAACTCCCTCACACTATTCTGCCAGGTCATACGTTGTTCACCTCGCGGTTTCCGTTATTCTGAAGGAGGCACGGAGAGCAACAACCGTCTCGGAATACGGTGTTTCGGTATACTTAGCACGTGGCAGAGCCACCGCAGCTGACGTTTTTCGCGATAGAAGTATCTGCTGTACAATCAAATACCCGTTTACTAATAACCTTGTCAGTAATTTCTTGACACCATCCAAAACCAGCAACGCTTCTAAGGCATCGGTGGTAAAAAATCTGAAGACGCCTGTCTGAAGAGGCCACGTCTCGCAGCTATAGAACAACACAGCCTCTACTTTAGCCTGGTACACAGACCCAGCGATTAGCCCTTTTTGATGTCACAAGTGACGCGAATTTGAAAACGTGATTCTGGCCTTCCAGATTCATGCACTGACTTCATCAGACATGTCCGTCAGAGACAATACGACTACCGAGGTGTGTAAAATTCTCCACAACCTCCAGTAATTTCCTTTGAATGGTAAGGGTTAACTGTACGTTAGCTGTACGTTCTGAAGCGTCTATTTGCATTTTGATGGTGCACGGTGCATTCCAAAAGATGGTGTGATGGTGGTCAGCCTATTCCACAGGGTTGATGCTTCGGCTTGGACTTCAAAGATGAGGGCGATGTCGTCCGCGTTCTCCAGCACCACCAACTATTTGAACACTGGAGTTTTGAAGACCTCCCAGCGTTCGCCTCATTCTTACATCAATGAGGAAGTTGAAAAGAATTAAAAGAGTGCATATCCTTGTCGGACATCAATTTCTGTAGAGAAGCTTTTAGAGACCTCACCATACAATCTCACGCCCAGATGTATGCGAATATAGAAATCGGATTATGTTCACAAACTTCTCGGCACAGAACTTGAGAAAGTGTAGTTAGCAGTATTGACCGATCGACAGGATCGAACGCACCATTGAAGACAAGGAATACGAAGACTGTAGGTCACCTGTACATGTGGCGTTGCTCCAACACTTGACGGTGTCTGGAGATTTGGTCAACGCAGACCCGACCCGGTCGAAATCCCACTTGATTCTCACGGGTCAGCGATTCGCGTGCCACCGTAAGACGACGCAAAACCAATGACACTAGAAGCCTTGCCACAACAGAATTTAAACTAACACTCTGTAGTTACTGTATTCACTGTGGGAAACCTTTTTGAAAAAGAGCACCGCCATCGATTCATCCCAGTTGTCTGGGAGGGTCTCTTCCTCCCAGATTGACACACACGGGCTAGAAAAGCACTGACTGAGAAACCAACCGCAGTCCTTGAACAGAGCAGGTGGAAGATCGACAGGACCAGCAGCACGATGACGCTTGAGTAGAGATATGCACTCGGACAATTCTGAAGTTCACGGCGGCTCCATATTCACATTTCACAGTTCTGTAGAAGCTTCGTAGTCCAGATTATAGGTAGCAGGTGGCCAACTGAATTGTTGTTCGAAATACTATTGCTAGTGGTCCAAACGTTCTGCTTTGCTGGATATCAACCAGCCACTCTGGTCCCTCATAATTTCGCTGACAAACGGCTTCCAAGGACCAGTCGAATGAATCAAGTGGAACAGCTTACAGACATTTCCAGCATTTTTCGCATCTGCCATTTCTTCGGTCTTCCGGGTCCACCAAGCTTCTTGGTTTTACCTGGTGTCGGATAATGCCTCGGGTGGAGTTGTGGCTGCGGCCAGGGGAAATCTGTCGCTGTGTTTCCAGCAAACACATGGTCCTATCAGAGATCCAATATTTGGATGAGGTTGGTTGGGTTGTATCGCAAACGGAACTTCCGAACCACGCACAGGCAACTATCAACGAGTATCCAATCAAGTAGAGACGCTTCCGCTGGGTCGCTCAATCAATACCCACGCCGGCATATCTAGTTGCAGCGGCCTCTGCATCACCAGAGCTGCGTAGCTGGAACAAGGAAGAGAGCGAGGGGGCAGTCAGTTCAATCGCAGTACTTGCGTTCTCTATCCTTGTTCCTGACAGACGGAATACTTCAATGCACAGGGAACCCAGCGTACGAGCAAGAGCTACCTGTTTTCCTGCTTACTTCAGTGTGAGAATATTGAAGGCGGCTAAGCAGACAGGCTTTCGGGGTTTGAGAACAGAATCCGAAGTGTTTAGGGTTGTTGTTGAAGTCAAACATACAGGAGCTGCAGTTGATAGTGATGCACGGTGAGCAAAGTGGTCGACCCTAGCGCTCGGACCTGCAAACAGAGTATTCAAATTTGGGAAAGGTAGGGTAGAAGGGGGAAAATGTGAAAATGTAAGAAGGGAGGCGTCAGCAGTAGTATATTCTCACTTACCCGCCCTACTGTATGCAGCAAGCAAGGCGACCCGGCTGGTGACACCAAGTGACCGCCGATGTGGCATGAGAGCATTGTTAGTTGCAAATGACATGGTTGTACGTGGGCTGGAATACTGTCAACTCGCCCCCACCTAGACAGGAGGACGGCTAGGGTCCTAAACCAAAGCCTTTGGCTCAAAAGCCTGACCTTAAGGCAACGATGTTTGGCGGGAAATGCAAGTGCATTCCATTTTTACAGAACAAGTCACCAAACATGCTCCAACGCCCAGTCTAGAGGGCAGGAGAGTGTGCTGGTCAGACCTCTAAACATTGATAAACCAAGTATTAAAGACTCTGTGAGTGTCGCACGGACACCACCCAGTATGGCTCAACTGGTCACGGAGGTACAAACTGCCACACCACAATAAGGTTCAGTCTCTACATGACGGATTATACTGACTGCGCACGCATGGATACACACATAGTGCCTTTCAAAGTTCAACCCCTCTTGCTTGAACCCACTGTTTTTGGTATCTACCGCACACACTCAATACACACTCGTAATTCCTCATGAACCTTAACTCCTTGACCTGTTGAACCCATTTTCCCCAAGTTTTTACGCGCGCTTTCTGGCCGCACGTTGTGAGCATACGTTTGTCGTCAAGTCATACCGATTTGCAGTTTTTTCGGGGTATGCTGTTTCTAGAGTACCAGTAATTTCAAGGCTTTTTAGAATCGCACCTGAGGCACAGTCACCAGAGTTCATGTTGGACGGAACATGTCTCCATTGAGAACTGCTGGCATTTCTATGCATGAAACTAATTCTGTCGGCCTCGAACCGGTGTTGAAAACGTAATGTGGTACAAGCATTGAGTCCGTGCAAAAGTATATGCTGACAACCTGGGTTTCCGGTTGTTTCAAAAGGTGACACATGAATCTCCAATGCAGCAGCTTGGAGTCCGAGGCACGCAACAGTAACTGGTTTCAGAGATGCCGCCCCTGATTTTCCCATCACAAATTTGCAATGCTCCTGCTGTACCGACCCACATCGCCGGTAAGCCACGGTTCCATAACCGACTACGAATGCATCAGACTGCATCAGGTGACTGACGTTCAATAACCGTCTAGGTCAATGAATCACTAACGAACCAACCTAGTGATTAACTGCTTCATCCCAGCCACAGTCCGATCGGTAAAGTCCTTGTCGTGATTGCTATAGTTGTAACAACAAGGGCGTAACGTATCTGAACGGAGAATATTGAGGGGCCGCACGTGAGATCATAACACGTTGGGCCGCTGGACGCTCGGACATGGCTAGTTTGAACTCAAAGCTGTCGGACTTGACATACTAATAAAATCCAAAGGTCTTATGCATGTCAGGATGTAATGGATTCAAAGTCAGTAGCACCATCGTGCACTGGTGTAATGGTGGATACTACTGATGAGGCATGCGAGTAGTATGTTTGCTCGTAAATCCACTACGCGTCTCTTGAAAAGTGAGATCTTTTACGGAATTTGTGGAGTCGCTTTGTAGCATTCGCTTGCATCTGAGTAACAGTCAATGAATATCCAGGAAAGTTCAGGAAGACGCGTTCAAGGAGAAGATGGATATTCAGTTTTGTAAACAAGATGCTTATGAGAGTTTTGCTCCCCTGTCCAATAGTCTATAACTGTTAAGTTGGTGTTTCTCTAATAAATAATTCAGCAGCGAAGGCCTTCTTCCTTTTCACTGGTATCTTGGAGGAGACTTAATCGCTGTTGCCTATCCGTTTACGCGGATGAATACTGTCTTGTCTCAATAACCTGGACAACTGATCGACTAACAAAAGAGCCTAAGGAACAGAATCGACCGACACCAAGCAATCAGCAGCGCATGAGTTCTCCAACACGACTCGAATCATATTCTCACGGAACGAGTCAAAGTGCTCCTAAGCCGTTTTTCTCAGAGCAAACGTTGCAGACGGGTGAGCAGGTAACTCCAAATGGGTGAACATTAAACTTGTAGACTTCTGGAATGTGTCCTAAGTTACCATCAACGTACCACAGAAAAATTATCGGTGGCTTATCCTCTGGCCATAAGTGAACATGCAGAAAAAAATCGTTCAGCTGTAGCACCCTTTCGGTGTCTTACTGCCATGCAACCCGAAGGTTGCACGAGGGCTGGGATACTGCCAGGTTGCCCAAGCCTAGACCGGGGAAGTCGAGAGGCAGAGGCCGAATTCGAACCACGGACCTTCCGGTCAGTAAATTCGCGCTCTAACCACTTGGTCCTTCTCGCAAAACAACCTTTCCTGAATGTCTTCCCACAACCCAATGCCATTCAGACGAAATCGTAGCAACGCTCTAGTAATCTCGTTCGTCAAAACCGGTCCTGAATACAGGCAGTCGTTCGTGTACAGACTTGGCCGCAAAATCAAATAACGTTTTCACGTTCCCTAGTTTGTGCGGGTTAAAGACAGAATGGTGAGGGATAATCCGGTGTCCCTCAAGCTGATCAGCTGGTGCTCTCCTGGCATAGTCCTTAGCTTCATGTTCCGATATGAAGTCACTGGACATTCGTACTGGATTTGGGCCCGAAGGTACTTCAGTCGTCTTTCGGGAATGTTTGTTTTCGAGTAAATCATGCCAGTCAAGCTTCCATGGAAGTCGAACTTGATAGTGACCGTTCGAAAGGCTTACCGATTGCTTTGCTTGATTCAGCACTTGCTTGTCCTCAATCGTTTAACTCAGACTCGAACAAACTTAGCACGTCGCTCTCTATGTCTGCTGTGCATTCATGCAGTTTATTGTGATGTTTTTACCCTTGCCTACCCTATGAACCAGAGATGACTTTACCGAATGCCTTTGGACAGACTCAATGATTGTACCGCGTTGTCTTTAACACTAGTTCGAGGCCGACAGAATTAGTTTCATATACGAAAATACAAGCCATTCTCAGTAAGAGACATTTTCCAACTGACATGAACTCTGTCAACTGTGACCCACGTGGCACCCATACGAAACACCTGCCAGTATTTGCTTCTCTATCATCAGCAAGTAAGGCGACCCGGCTGATGGCACCACGCGACGGCCGATGTGGCTTCTCTAAGCATAGTTATGTTCAGTTTCGGATAATTGGGATTGGTGTAGTCTATTGGCATGCCTTTTAGAAGAAGTACTGTCTCTAAGCCAGACTGGCTACTGTTGTGTTGAATGAATAGCTTCAAGAGTTCGCCGAACATCGGTACGTCATTAGCTCTACAGATCCGTCCTTGACGTGTCCAACGCTTGAATCAGTCTTTTTTTTGTAAGTACAGTGCTAGATACCTTCAACCCGAAGAGGGTGACGTAACAGTCTACATCGGCAGAAAAACGGACCGATCGTAAGGATGTAGCATGATTGGTCATACAGTCTCAGTTGCCAGAAAGTGGACGATAAAAGAAAATTAGTTAATTCGTTTTGCCTGACAGATCTGGGAGCATATCATGCAGCGTGCGGACTCTATGATGTTCACCATGAAGTACAGTACGCAACATATCAAGCAGCGGTAGTAGGACGTCTCTCACTGACAATGCCACAGGAACTGCATTACCTGTGATGGGCGGGCTGACTCCTTTTGATAAGCAACCTGATTCATCAGAAAAAGCGAGGTGTATTGCTCAAAAATAGTGCCGGGCTGCAAAGAATAAACGGAATTATCATGACTAACGACAATAAACCTCAAGTCCTCGGCCCCTGACAACCAAGAATTAGCTATAGATATTCGTTGGTCACGAAAGTTTCCAAGGTACACTGTTGTCCACCTTTGAGGTTCTTCACAATGAACCATGTCTTTCAGACAACCTCGGAATATCTGCCGTCCTAAATTAGTGGATTCCAGTCCACAGGTAATAGCAACAGACCTCGGGATGTGATCAAGGATGATGTTCACGGAGGCGTCTGAGTGCAGCGAAAACCGACAGTGTTGGCCATCGACAAGCAGGTTAGCATATATTCCCGTCGACATGTTGCTTATCACTCCGTTGGTATCACATTCCGCCAATGCCACCTCGACCATTTTAACGGCAGCTGATTGGTGCTTACGTGCAGTAATTTCGCATTCTGAGAATATTGCCCCCTCCCCCCAAGCCGACACATTTCTTTTAGCTGCTCATGTGTAGTCCGAAAACAGCTACAAACCACTGAATCCTTCATCCTGACGACACTCATGTCCGCAGAGAGGGTTTCAGAAGTGAGAAATTGTGTACGACCCTCAGCAGCAGCCCACCGAGGCACATGTTGATGCAATGGCATAGTGACAGCTGGTGCCATCTGAAAAGCCCTTCTGAGACTCCTTTGTCACGAATGCTCAGAATGATACGCTTTCTTTCATGTAGTCTCAAAAACGACAGTAATTAGCGAGGTACTTTAGCGCCAACACGTACATATGAATACTCTCCTGCAATAACTGATCCCGACGGAAAAACTGGAACCTTCCAAACGTTCCATCCACATAGCACACTTTGAATTCGGTTATTATGGTTGCTGGATCCGTGGAGTCTTCATTGCTTAAAAACTTAAGGCCATTGATGAGGGGTCGAGCGTCTTCTCCAAAGTGCATGCCGAGATATTACCAGTTGGCGCTGTTTTGACTCTGTATCGAATTCACTCAAAACGAGGGAGTCATGATAGCTCTGCTCCCAGTTTGTCGAATGGTTGTTCTGGTCAGCAATACTCGGTGGTGCTGGTGGTCAAGTAGTCATTGGATGCCTCCAAATGGCTGACGAGCACACCTTTGGCAGCATGTAAGGAAAAGTCAATTTGCCGGCAGATAAGTCTCCGTACAGTAAAAAAAACCGGCAATCTCAAATTATAGCAGTAAAACCGTGCAACTCCGTATAAGCGATCATTCGAGAAATCAACTCTCTTTTCGAATCAATAGCACAGCTGTATTTGCTACACTCAACAACTTCTAGGTCAAAACTCGAGCATTCACCAACATATCACAAAAGGCCGCCAATATTTCACCGAAAAATCAGAATTAGATTGACGAAGGGTTCTAAGAAGAATCAGAATGGGTACTCGTCCCAACAGTAGCGGCAATGACTAGATTTGTGGACTGGAATGCTCAAGTGGCCACATACTTTCGCCCTTCAGCCCAAGGAGTGGGGCATAGCCCGAATCACTAGACATTCCCTTGTTGAAAATTTCCAGCCACTGAAGGAGAATCATACCCGAAAGTAACGGGAATAAATCGGTATTTTCCTTGTTGGATGATTCGGAGCGTCATGCAAAAAACTGAAACCGACTGGCACACTAAGGTACGCCGTGGTTCACGTCCACAAATTTTATCGAAGCTAAGAATTCAGCAAAGCTCTTTCCAACATTTTGTCCAATTCAACCCAGCCAAAGAAGTAGAAGCAGTAACTAGGTGAAAATCGAAATGAGATTCCAGAAACCACAACGACAAATGTCAGAGCATCCAAACAAACAAACAAGCATCCAAACAAAGATCATAGGCCACTTCCGGGGCAGTCAAAGTGACTCACTAAGTTCGACCGCATTTTTGTCCGTCTTTACAACGCAGCCAATGCCTGTTTCGAAGATTGAATAACTCTGAACAAACTGCGGCTTCTCATCTCGCCGCTGAGTCTGTTGCCCACCACCACGGCCAAAACGCGTCGGACGGTGGGTTGCTTGATCACTTGGTTTTTGGTCTCCGCGTGCTGATTTCGAAGGCCTTTGTTGGAACACATACGTATGGAGACAAAATAACGTAACAAATCCTTTAATGACAAACAAACAAAACGCGCTTAAGGCAAACTCCGATAAACCCTGTTATCACATTTTCTCACAGGACCGTATCTATAATAAAAGACGACGGTAAGCGTGACAACGTCCAACTAGTTGGAACGCTTGTACACTTGCCAGATCTTGTCTGCGACTCTAAACAATGACAGAAGCTGGTTCTAAGCGCGCTACGATGGCACACCAACAGTTACGCGAATAGAAAATAAATGGAGCTCCGAATGGACGGGAGGTCTAAATTAGGAATTCCAAGATGAATTTTTGAATTCGATTGTTCATATCAAGGTGGCAGTAAAGCCCTACCTCTATATAAGAAACCTCCGTGAAGAAAAGAAAGTTTGAAGGGGATATTTTTGCGTCTTAGTTCTTTCCACAATATAAAGTCTCTGTGCTGGCAGAAACCTCCGGTAATCGAGCGGGAAACAGTTCATACCTAAAGCATAGCGCTCAAGCATGATTGACGGCCACTGCATGATTGGTCACAATGTCGCCTGTGGCCCTGACCTCATTTCACCCGCTGCATTAATCTAAACAGAACAAGCTCAAGACACCATGACTAATCGCAAGTCTGTGGTTCAGAATGAACATCAAGGTGATGTCACTGACGGTGCCTCCACAGAACTGTTTACCTTGGCCACTATGATCAAGGTTGAGTCATAGCAGACTAGTAGAAAGTAATGCTTGTGAGTAGTGTGGTACCGTGCGAAACGGGGAATCCTTCGGCACAAAACCGCGTCAGGACGCTGAATTTCGACGGAATCTTAACTTCATTGTAGATTCCAATTACTATGCAACCCAGCTAGTGAAGTAAGTTCATACGAGCCGCGTGTATTACCGTTACCTCACCGAGACACACCGGGCGCACCTGAATTACCCCGTCTGGCCAGGTGAACTTGTTCGCCCTTGAGCTATGCGATTCGTTTGCCCTACGCCTCGAACGGCAACTCAGTAACTGTCCTGCTTGACTCGCCTGTCTGGACTCCCCAGTCAGGTAACGCTACGGACGCTCGAAACCCGGTGGACAACTTTCGATTAGTTGTAGGTGGTTGCCGGATTTGTAGAAGAAACCTTCAAACCACTCAACTGCACTGTCCTCCCCCTGTCCTGACGCAACTACTCTGGTGAGACCCCAGCAAAGGGGGAGGCACTGGACATGAGTTTCGCTCCTATCAGAGATCATCAGCAGTGTATATTTTTGGTTCTGAAGGGGATTTGAATTCCAGGCATCGGACATGCAAGGCGAGTGTGTTACCACCAGTCCACAAGCGCACGCTGAGCGCGCCTAAATTAGCACGTCTGAACAGGCCAACGTATTCAGGATTGAGCCAGGTGCCTTGAATCCAGTAACTGTCTTGGTCGTGTCGATAGACTGACTCGCCTGCCAGGACAGTCCACTCAGGTAGCACAATAGGACACGTGACACCTGTTGCGGAAGTCGTAAGTATCGGATGTCAAGGGTTGAGATCCCGGCATGATCAAGCATATGCAATGCGGATAAGGTTTAACAGGAGAGAAAATCGAGCCCAGTGCTTCTCTTCTTGGTGCAGAGTCACCAGGATATTCGGCCGGGACAGGAAGAGGACTGTTCAAACCAGAGTGATGTCAATACATCGATTTGCCGCTAATTTGAAAGGCATACTCTGATTTAAACAGTAATCTGTTTCATGTCAACCATTGCCCACTAACCAGCTTATCGGCATAAAATGTCAAAAAAACCGGTTGGAAAACCAAAGCTCGAGTTACATTCAGATTCCCCTGGATGAAACAGGTTCCATTCTGCTCTACTAAGATTAACCTGAATAATTCACACCAAAGGGAAAAGCTCTGTACTCGAATTCCGGTTCTATATGTATCTTCAGGAGTCTATATCCTTGGGCGCTCCTGGATTAGAACTCTGGGATACTGACAGGGAAGGAGAGTCTATCACCACTGTTGCACACGGACGGAACCCGATATTTGCAATTTCAGCGAAGTAGTTGAATGGCCTTATATGTTCAAGTCCGACACAGCCGAGATTGTACTCTCATAACAGAAAAACTTTGGTGTGGACTCATCACGAACATCGTGCTCGGACAGGAGGATTGTTCAGAACAAGAGCAATGCGCATACAAGTGCTTATAAGTAATGGGACAGTCGCTTATGACAAAGTTTCATTGCAGACCAGAACCGCATTAACGCTGTCTGATCTGGTTCAACCAGCTTACCAGTTGCAACTAAAACTGCTGTTAGCCGAACGCAGCAGCGCATCGCGATAGGAAGCTCACGCTGAAACCCTTTACAACTATCTTCGCTGCCAAACATCATTTCACTGTTTTTTTGGCAGGCTTTCGACAACAATGATCTGCTTCACCCAAGTGTACCAGCATTAAACAGGTCATTCAATTATCCCTGTTTGTTGTTGCCATTCGCCTCAGTTAAACCAAGCGAACTAACATTCAACGCACGACATTCGACGGATATGTACGCAGTGTTTATGCTGCATCAGGCTTAGCAAGCTCAGTTACTTGGGAGGATAGCTGGTTATGTACAGATATACGGGGAGAATGCATGAATCCTTGATCAAAGGAGTCCTCTGAGGCTTAATCTAATCAGAGTACGCAATGAGCACTTTGACGAGTGTGGCAATTTGCAAGATTTGATGGCCACTAGCTAACAATAATTCTACCTGGACCAGCTGTCCACCTCACTCGTTTTTACGAGGAAGTTGGGTTAAATGAGAGGAAGTTTAAGAAACAATCGGTAGGTTTATTACTAGACTAGATAAACCTTAGACACAGATCAATCGACTGTTTTCAGACCTTTCCGGAAAGATGACCTTCCGATAGGCTTAAGCATTTTCCAATTAACTGGATGAGGCGAAACTGTTTGAACTTCTAGCTGAAGGGATTTAACGTAAATTTCGCACTGCCGGTCCGCTGTTCTTGAATCCCAGTGTCATACTCATCAGATTTACCACATTTTAATAGAATGCGATCAGGCGCACACACATGTATTGCCCAATTATCCGCCAGTGTGTTACGGACGAATCCGCTCGCTGGAAGTGCAACCCAAAAGAAAAGATTAATGGTTCCGGTGGACGGTACTACACGAAAGGACATGGGAAAACGATGTTTCACCATAATAAAAAATCGTTCAGCTGTATCATCCTACAATGCCTAGCTGACATGCCACCCGAAGGAAGCACGAGTCTGAGATACTGTCAGGTTACCCAAGCCTAGACAGGGGAAATCTCAGACACACAGGTCGGGTTGGAACCACGGACCTTTCGGTCAGTACACCAGTGCTCTAACCACTTGAGCCATCTCGCCCATAGTAAACGTAATTGGTCTCGATATTCACCCGAAAGTGGATTAGAATATCCAAACACCCCATTTTTTCTTCAGAATTAACTTCGGAGGTACTCAAGCATAAAACGATTACACAATCCGCCTTATGTAAGATGTCTGGTTGCAACTCAAGTTCCTAAATTCAAAAATGTCTCAGAAAGGTCAGGAATAAGTTGAGAATCAAATCCTATCAAACTTAGTAACCTCTTCGATTTGTGTGTGGTCACTGATGCAATGTTTCCGCCAACAGTGGTAACTACTAATCCGTGCGTCAAACAACTCATTCTGCTACTCATTTGATGGGCTCAAACTAAAAGGAACTGCACTGAAATTATCATGCTCCAAGGAAACAAACAATAAAATGTACAGATACCGATTACAATGAAAATAGCCCAGCCTAAAAATGTGTTATCAGCTAGAAAGTGCAGCGCACACAGTCATCAACTTCCTCATACAGTCTGAATGAAACTAACCTGGAGTCGGTAAGAACTTGCTTGTTGAGTGCCTTCTTTAAATTAGGGACAAATTTGCGTTTTCCTGAGTTCTCATGACTTTCAACTCTGGTAGACCACAAATTGATGAGTTAAACTCGCACAGGTTACCTTAATAGGTCCAGCGTAGTACCTGAACACTCTTTTTCGCTCATGATCAGGGTAAACAATCCGACGCGGACAATACTTCGGAATCACTTATCCAACTTTGTTCATTGATATGCTGAAAATAAACAGCATTGCATAGTACAGTGGGCACTGTTACAGAGTAGGCTGACAGATATTCCACAGTACTCAGTACAGGAACAGATATTAGATAAACAAAACAATGCAGAAGCATTAGTTAGCCCAACAACATTGGAAGAACACGTTTTCATACCAGCTTACCCCTAGGTTGGTGATCTGTCTACTGCTTATCACGCATCCGGCACAACACAACTGACCCAAGTAGAAGCAATCGGGTCTCTTTGAACGCGATAATTCGGATTTACCCGGCAAGCGCTGGTAATGAGATGGTAACACGCTCTTACCGCATATCAGATGACCAGGATTCAAATTTCGGTGCGGCCAGACATAGCTAATAATAAGAGCGAACTCGAGTCTAGTGGTACCTCAGAATAAGGATGTCAATCGAGGATATTCAAACGAGAGAATGAGATTATCTCTGTATTGGTGAAATAGGATACCAAGTTTTCATTGGGTGGAGTCAACAAGTCTGAAATCGCCCGGCTGCCAACTACTACCAAACTGTACATCACGCAACGAACACACTGGCAGTATGCAGTCCTTAATCGAGATTCCATCCTGCAAGTGAAACCAATCTATGCTGAAAAACCGAGTAACATCGTACAGCTATTTCATCCAGGAAGTCTGGAACGATGGGGTCTCGTGAGATGCGCACGACTAATGATTACCAATAAAGTAAACAGCTATAGAGTGCTTCTCGGGTTTTCAGCACAGACCGGTTTCACTTACAAGACAAAATCTCGATTATTCTCAAATCTCTTCACACTACCAACCGTAATACCCACTGACAACCAGATTCAACCTCATGTTCACCTATGTTCTGGTGTGAAAAGTGGGAAATATAGTCCAACGTGTGTTGTGAAGTAGACTGGTAATATCACTCCCGGAGGGATGAAAAATCAGGGCTAACCTTGTAGACTGTCGGATGGTACGATAGTACGCCTAAAATATAGAGGACTGTGGGAAATCAGTGATGGGTTCAAACGCTAGACTAACACAATGGGGACAACAACGTGCAATGGTTACTACATAAATGTGTTACCGAAGTTATTTAAGTTGCTCATGGCTGGCTGCACTGAACTATGTCACCACCCGGATCGAAGTTTGAAATATGACTCCGCATCAAAGCGGTAGCGGCTGGTATGCATTAATGAACACAAGGTCAATGCTCCATGTCTCACTCCAGGTTACATCCAACGGCAGATATACCAGTGAAACAACAGATACCTGTACCCAACACGAGGAAAATAGCGAAAGCTGCGAACAATCCGCTGTGAGTTACGTTCTGCTGGGCGGTTCAACAAAAAAGGGCCGTAAAATAGGCTCATTCAAGCTTCATTTTTGCACTAGCTACGCATGCGAGAGTGATTTAGTCAACATATGTACAAACCATTAGGAGAGTGAGAAAAGAGGTTGGTCGAATTATGGGACTACTTAGAACAGGGCTAAACCAGTAGTGAGCTGTCAGCAATCCTAGGATAGTCTTTCCACACTACAAACATAGGAGACCCTCGATATCTTGATCAACGGTTCCAATAGAGTTTGAACTGCACATTCAGTTAAAGAACGTCAAATAGGAGGAATCTGGTTGATTCGCCACGCTCACCCCCCGCACGCACCCGCTACGCACCCCCCGCAAGCGAATGAGCGACTCAGGTAAACAATAAATAACTTCATGATAGAACTACTAGGAGGATCCGGTTAAAGGAACAACCAGTGAAAGGTTTTCACCAGAACTCAGTCAGTAAATCAGTAGGTACTCAATCAAAAGACAATCCAGAAAAGACTGTCTGCTAACGAGATATGTATTACATAGGGTGCAGGAGAAAACGAAAATAGTTCAGAATAAAACCTAGCGAAAAGTAACAAGTTTTCTGTGTCCTACAGTGCAACAAGAAAAATAGTTGAAGACGATCCAACAAAAAAAGAAATGTACAAATGAGACTGGAATGCCTGAGCTGCTGCCAGATGATAACCGTATTTTTCGTTATCGGTAGGTTAAGCGAGCAACAGAACCACAACTCCAACCGTAAGTAGCAAGATTGTGATCGGCATGACATACAATAAGTCGCTGGTGGGTGGGGTCGCAACAGCTACTTCGAAAGGTGGCATGCTGTCCCAGCTGTTCACTTCATCTCCATCGGTACATTTCAGCATGGGATACGGAAGAGTTGTTGATTGCAGTGCTGTGCTAGAGGCATCTCCATCGTTGGGTAACCTGAACGGGGGTCGGCAAAGAGAAAACCGATAGTTTGGTAGGTGTCTGAAAGAGAAAGAGATTCTTTTTCATATAGGAAAGTACTTACAAAATCTCTGAAAACTCTTCCACAGACCAAGACCGGTTTTGCCCTTCTTGGGGTTCTAAGAAAGAGATTCTGTTGATAGGTTTCACAGTCCTATGAGTAGTTTCCTTCAAGAAAATATACTGCGATAACTCGAATATCGCACCAACTGCAAAAAGAGCCCTTTTGTGCAGCACATTCAGCCGGGATTCAGCTGATTAGCCTGTGAAAACCAGACTGGTGTGCAACTGAGTGCGTTTCGCGTATATACACTAATTCAAACCACTAATGCATACAAGCAAAAATACGGCTAGGCTAAGGACGCTGACCACCTCCAATTGGTTCCCTACACGACGCTTAATCTTAAGAACGAGAACGAGGTGAAGTGGGAGGATAAGGCTACCACCTCAACAAAGTTCGGAAATCGGTAGACGGATGCAGTGCCGGTGCTCTTGCTTCCCGAAATCACTCAAAAAGGACCAACTCACTGGTAAGGTCAGCTGTAAGAACCGCGTACTTGTCCTACAATGGTTGTAGCTACCACAGTTGCGTTCACCGATGATTTGGGGAGTTCGGGTAGGCGGCCGCGCATTGGAGGCGGGAACTGATAAATTGGTGCGTAAATACAGGACTGTCAATGGACTGTTAAGTGGGGGATTGGGAAGGGAGTTATGCATTGAAGGCAATAGCTTGCATGCCATGCATGAGCGCCATTGAGGGCCCGACTGGGCCATGTCTGACAATGTCTCCAACCATTGATGTGGCTAGTCTCGGGGTCCCCATCCAGGAAGACGGCAATGACCACCGCAGCTGATTTTGCTGGTAATGGCTTTGATACTTCGCTGCCAAGTCATTGTTTGACCGCCTCTGGCCCTCTTCCACCCTTCACGTGGTTGTGCGAAAAAAACCCTTCGAGGAAGTCGGTCGACTGGCATGCGCAGCACGTGGCCAAGCCAGCGCAGCCTATGCAGTGTGATCAGTTCATCTATCGAGGGTGAGTTATTTCTCCCGAATACCATTCGACGTACTTCAGCATTGCTGATCCGGTGTTCCCACCAGATTCGGGCAATGCTCCGAAGACATCGATGGTCAAACACTGAAAGTCTTTTGACGTCCTCGGCGCGCAGCGGCCAGGTTTCTGATCCGTATAGTAATACGGAGCGCATTGCAGCATTGTGAACTCGACCCTTGACGGATAAGCTGATGTCACGCCTACGCCACAGGTGACGCAGGTTCGCAAAGGCTGCTCGGGCCTTCCCAATTCGGATGGAAATATCATCTTTCGCGAGACCACCACTGCCGTTTACTGGTAAGGTGAATAAACGGCAGTAGAGTATTGTTGAAAGGAACACCTTCCTATAGAATGTAAGCCAGAGTATTTCGTTCTTACACTTCCACACACTCCCCCTACTCCCATACTCCACCCCCCTATGAGTACTCGCCCCGTAAGTTCCACTACTAGAACTGACAGGTTTGGTAGCCTTGCATCACCCTTAGTGATCACTTCTGCACATCCATTTGCACATCTCGAAATGAGTAACTCAGAAATCCGGTCTCACTAACCATCTTTAGTGTTCACAGCGTGAAGCAATCAGGTCAAGTTCACCCAAGAATCTCAATGGCTCCAGTCACGTTTGCCACATTGTGTCACCTGTCGCATATCATCAGGTCTCAATATTCGCGTGTGCCAGGTTACAGTGCGGGTTATGTAGTGTGTGCGAGGCACAGTCTTTAGAAGTAAACGATCTGCGGCGCCCTCCAATCTTTGACAATCAATGCCCCAGAAGCGTCGTTCCTGTTAAATAGCATCGACGAACGAGGTCATTTGAAAACTGGCGTTTGGTTTTGGAGCAATCCCGTCGGCCGCGAAGAGCATCCAGTACCACCAACTGCAGTTGCTCGACCATGTGCGCCGCACATCAAATCGTCTAACGAGACAAGTGTATCATTCAAAATGGCGCAAACTACAGGGTGGACAACATGTGGCTTGACGGAAGGGTGCGGAAGAATTTACGAGGATTTTGGGTGCTGTTCGTGAGGCTCGCCTTTCAGAAGGAATTCCTCGTGATATTCCATGAGTTGGGCTGAAGACGCTTCAGGAAATGGAGGTTAACGGAAGTCAGTGGCCTTCATGCTACAAGTTCTATTCCAGATAAACTAGCTGAGCGTTTGGAAACTTCGCATCAGCTAGTATAGAACGCCAACTTTATGGGGACTCAGTACGGATTAAGCAAACCAGCACAATGTCAACATGAACAACGCACCAATTTCAGCTGGGATGATACGATATCCAATAGTCTTCAGAGAACTTCCCTCCAAAAGCTATGCACCGCTACCGCTACCTTCCTAGAGCAAGTACTATAAAGACTTTGAAATGTTGACAGCGTAACGACCCCCTCGTAAAATACCCAACAGAAATCTATCAGACTTGCACTGAGTAGACGTACTATCCTTAGGAAGAACAATAACGAAGAACAATAACCAAAAATGTTTCCAAAGTTCACATTTGCATTAGGTTACCCTGGCAACTTGTTTCAAAACTCTCGACTATGCAAGAGAGAGATCAAAAAAGCGCTTCAAGCCTCCATATTTGGGTATTGTTTTGTCATTTCCAAATGGATGTCGCCATACTGCTTGCGTCGAGAAAATGGGACGGCCAGGATTAGGATGAACACCTGAACATGTCACATACTGTCCAAAAGCTCAGCGAATCGTGATGTCATAAAACCTTGGCATTAAATTCATATTTATGGCCGCTCCATCTTCGCTCGCCCTGTAATGACGTTCCTATTGTGTTAGCCTGAGCACTATCGTCCATCGCATGTCATTCCTTCCCATGTTCTCCGGTTCAAGCTCTCCTATCTATCTACATGCTTGTTTGCGTCGTCCGATGAAAAATGGAACGAAGCAAAAGGTCGTCAGTCATTGTATAACCGGGTGCAGTCAGGGCATCCAGGAGCATTTGCAGCGACTGTACAACTCAGAATTCGCAGACACTTCAGCGTCGAACACTAGCCTCTCTTTAGAGGATCAAAAAGCACTGTTGACAGCGGAGACTGGTGCGGTGCGAGTAAGTGGGCGTGGAAGGATAACGCACCTCCCCTACCCGATAACTTCCAGGTGGCTAGAAAACGTCTAGATAATCTGAAAACTAGACTGTGCAGGGATCGTATTGTGCACGAAAAGTACGATAAGGTGCTTCGCGCGTGCCTGGAGAAAGGATACATTGAACGGGTAGCAGATGCTCCCACATTGTCATTAAATTCAAAGCAGTGGTATCTCCCACACCACCCCGTTATCAACCCAAAAAAGCCAGAAAAGATTCTCGTATTCGACTGCGCTGCCAAATGTCATGGTGTGTCCCTGAACGATCACCTGTATCAGGGCCCTGATTTTACTGCAAAACTTGTAAATGTTATGCTCGGTTTTCGTTTAGAGAAAGTTGCTGTGGCAGCGGACATAGAAGAGATGTTCCTGCAGGTCAAGGTTGACCCCTGTGATAGAGGTGCTCTGAAAACTATGAGTTCTTTGGAGAACCTACTGAATTTCAATGGACGTCTCACCCGTTTGGTGCCACCTCCTCCCCTTTCTGCGCAACGTTCGCTTTACGAAAGACCGTTGAGGAATTTGGCTCAGATTATGCCACCTCAACCTGCAGCGCAATAGACAATAATCTATATGTTGATGACTGCTTAAAGTCGTTACCTACTCAATGGAGACACGTGACATCGGAGAACAACCCAGCTGACATTGCCTCTCGAGACATATAACCTCGGTCCGCTGCGTAGATGGTTGACGTCTCTCTCTCATGCTGCTCATCACTGCCTGTGTTCCACACCTCCATCAGTTTCTCCATTTATTTGTTCTCCAACTCACTCAGGACCGTTCATGCTGAAGCAGCCTTCTGAAAGCAGAGGAAGCTGTTTCGTGTGAGGAAGCTGCGCTAATTTCGCATATATCCGCATGCACGTGCGCTTCTCTTCCTTTTTTCCTGTTTGGTTCTGAATCTCGTTCCTCGGGCGCATTTTACGGAATTTTCCTTGTTCACGTGGTGTTCCCTTTCCCAGTCTCCTTATTGTTGCCCATGTGCTCACTAACACGTTTCACCACCGACTTCTAGGTCCCTCACCATCCCACCGAGGCCTCGGGGCCGTATTGGGAATAGTCTTAGGCAACCGCATGCATATGCAGTCTTGTGCAACATAAAATCCTTCAAAGTTTAGTTCACTGTCTCAATGCCCACAATACCGCAGAAACCCTATTTCAGACGGGCCGGTCCATGAGGCATACGAAGTCCTGCAGACCCTGAAAACGTCAGTTAGGCGTGTAATCACTGCAACGCGGTCTGGATTGAACAATGCCTCATTGGCAGTTCAGCTATGAGCAAAGAAAGATAGTATCTTCATGGTTGGAAGATAAGTTCAAGAACAAACCATGAAAAGGCATGCCAGCCTGTGGCGATCAGAGTGAGCTTTGGGGAGAATAATTTGCCAGCATACACGCGTAACTATATTTGTTGGCACACAGACCCAAATCGTCTGCTTAGCATTTCAGACGAGAGTGCTAGTACCTTGTCGAAGGCTTTGCTAAAGCGAACGTCTGACTTTTTCGACCGATAAATTTCCACACCCACCCAAGTGCAACCAGATGCTGTAAGACAATTGCCGTCAGTGCCCACAACTGCCGGCAGCTGAGCACAACACTGACTCCGTTATCAGCCCGCGTGAACGGCCCTTATTGCGAATGCGTGTGAGGTCATCAGCGCGTTTGTTTGTTCTTACCACTTCACCCATTTTGGCCTTGAGGTCATCCGGCCATTTGTGACCGACTTTGTGCACGTGTGACTGTCCCACGTGGGAGCCTGTTTGCTCCTTTGGTTTGTACCTTTGTAGTCCAAGTGGACCATTTGTCTTGGACGAGTATCTACTGTCGAGGTTTGTATAATTTGTGAATTTGTCTTATATTAATAGTACCGTATAGAAACCCAGCTCCGACTTTGTTTTGCCTGCCCGGAGGTTCTGGTATTACGCGTCACTCGAAGATACCGTTCGCCCCTTACAACCCAGAGTAGCATAGCATTGCTCATACTGAACATTTTCTAATCACACATAACGAACATCAGAGAAATCGGTGTAAAAAAAACTTGGAAACTGACTTATAACGAAGATGGAGAGGAATGTCGACGCTATTCAAGGACAGACCGTCCACATCTTTTGCGGTCGATTGCTGTGGGTAGAGATTAATAGTCATAGGTTCAGCCAACCACTCAGGACTTTCGACGTTGACCTCGCTTTGGTTCATCGGCACTTCGGCTTCTTCAAACTGATCGAAGGAGCCGTGACCGGACTCATGAGGGTCAGATGCTGTGAACCAAGATAGCCATCTTCCAAATCGACCGCCCGAAGAACCGGATGACTTCGGTTTCGCTAAAGAGAAGTTTAGGCCCGGTTGTCGTATGACCAATTCATATGGGTCTACATATAAACCTGTAAGGAAATTAAGAAACTCTGTAACTGTAACGTTATGTATTACATAGGACAACGAAAAAAATTAGTTTGGTAAGCAAGGATCACGTGAGTAACGAGCAAACACCAGAGATGAATGGGAGATTCTAATGAATAGGAATAAACAGCTCATAAACCGATTGGTGGTGAACCGTCATAATCCTGAATCCTCGAGCGAAAACCGCCTTCTTGCATGATCATCTACCATTTCTTGGGTTTAGGATCTGATCAGTCGCAGTGCACTCAAGGGTTCCATAACGGACGTAACGGACATGACCCTGCCACAATACTCTGTCAATAACTCTCCCAAAATATCTGCTTTTGTTGAAAGGCGTAGGCTTATCATGAACCAGCAAGACAGCGCTGACCATGTTCATCTGAAGGTGCTCGCGGCTGACTGCACGAAGGATGTCGATTACGCAGCCCCGTATACTTGTGTTTTCACATAATGTGCGAATTCACATACATTTACTCTGGTCATTATGATCCTGTGTACCGTACAGATCGCACCTTTGACTTGGAGAAGAGCGCTCGCCATTTTGGTATCAATCGATAAGGTACACATTTTGTCTACGGAGGATCGTGATGCAGTGAGCAATAAAAGCTTGAAATTAAGACAGTGCTTGGCCGAATTTATAAAAGCGAGATGTAGCCACGCTAGGACCATGGTCGCCACACCAACGAAAAAGTAACAATTGTTTTGAAGGGATGCTCCAAAACTGCAAACGTAGGGGGCATACAGGAATGGAATGGACTGTTTTTCGAAACATGTACACTGCGTATTAGGTGCAATGGCATTATGGCCTGATGATACCTATGGTGGAAGATAGATACCGATCCCTAAAAGAAGCACTCACTCTAATCCTACATACGGATGGTCTTTAGTTTTGTTCGTATACATTCAGACAAAGCATTGACATCTGTCCATCCAATCGTCCGATGACTCGAAACCGGACAACATATGATGTGGACGGGATATTGCGACTGAACAATAAAGTCTCATCATGTTTCAGCAGTCGGGACGTCTAGAAAGTGCTGTGTATAGAGTAGACAAGAAGGCGGTGTACAGATCACTCACGTTTCTTTGGAGGACGGAATTTCACCACGCAGTCAGAGTGAGACCTTCACGCTTTACAAGTAACTTATTCGTTCATTTTATACTCTCACAGTAAACGAAACTATACAGTGGATGAACTCACCGCGTGGCAAGCGCATCTTGAGCACACACGTACTCCACTGGCTCGAAGCCGGTCCACGTAGGTCACAGTGTAAATGCAAATGAAACCCCTGTCCAGAAACATCGCAGTTTAGGTCCCTTGATTGGATTTGTGTGTCCCCCGTGACCTGGAGAAAGCTGGCTAGGACACACAGTAAAGTAGCCATAGCTATTTGCGAAATCATAGCGACTGAAATAAAAGTGTTTGAGATTGGATAAAGTTTTAATTATGATGATGGGGAAAGCGCTGGACAAAAAAGGGTTTTGCGCATGATTAAGCGCAGATATTCCCATCAACGAAGAAACCCACTGAATCTCTGTAGGTAAAATCAGTGCTGTGAAACAAAACATACGACAAAACATTCATAGCACTTTTATTGGTAAATTGGTTCTTCTTGGCTCCTAAAAGGGCTATAGTGACAGCGGATAGGATAACGTTGTATGCCCTATGTTTGGAACTACACAAACTTTCCTAAACCACAGAGACATTTCCCCTTTCAAAAAGTTTGTTTCTGAAACAACATACTCTGGTGCCTACCAATCTTAAAAAGTTTGCATCTGGCCATCCGCACCAGGAAGAATGTACCGAATCCCATATGAACCGACAGTTCCGGTCAAAGAACACTATGGGGGTTACGCTGAAGGGTGACAACTTATCACGCATACATTATTGTTCTTAAGGTCACACAGTAATGAGGACGGTTGAACACGCTCATCAGGCAGAAGAATCTTTATGGTTATCCAGCTTTCCTTGTACTTGAAGACTGATACTGGTCCAGGCATAGGAAACATCTTATCCCCATACATTTGTCTATATGCCCCAGTGCAGTGACAGCTGGCAGAGATATTGCTGTTAGTCGCTTGGCGTAAAAACAATCCGCAATAGCCATGGAACTGGCTTGCCTTTCCACAGGAGAAATATGCCAGAAAAAAACTTAATTTGAATCGCGGACAGCTACCAAGCAAATTAGAGTCTATTCCAAATTGGACAGAATATATGAGTCCTGGTGGCTGATTGCCTCCGATGAAAACCTTCCAAAATTTTAGCACGGTTACCAAGGTGTACAATATGAATCGGTTGCCAGTAAGTGGATGAAATAAAACACACATACTGAGACAACCAGGAAGTGTCAATAAATGGACCACGAGAAGTAGGAAAGTATAATAAATCGGTTGTATTGTCACAATATACGAGTTTGCTGTACAAAAGACAGTACCAAATGGAGAAATTCAACTGGAGTCTTTGGAGATTTTTCGTTTTTTCTGCCGTTTATTCCGCGCACTCTTTACGGTTTGGAGGATATCTGTGGAACGACCGGTAGCTGGTTTGGAAGAGGTCTAAAAAACAAACGTAAATGTGCAACGTCAGAGTAACTAACTGTAGTAGGTGTGGGTTAAGAAACACAACACAACAAGGGCGGACAGGTGAACCAAGATAAGAACCAAAGGATACGGTCTACGAAAAACGGGAGAGTACAGTTCAACACGAATGAAACCATAGTGGTAAGGCAAAGCAACTGTGATTCCGGATAGAACTTATTTGTTACCTTGACTTCTTCCTCGAGCCGACCTAGGGCCTGTTTGTATTCCTCCTGTAAATGTGCAAAGTGGCTAGCGTGGAAGGTGACCTCCTTCAGTTTTTGTTTTCCGACTGCGCGAAGGTCTTTCTTGAAATGGAAGAACTGGGAGTAAAAAAGAATGAAGCGGGTAAATATTGAGCTATCCACAGTTTGGAGAAGCGAGGGATCAGGGACATCATAAAATAGAACAGCGGAAACCTAGTTTCACCTACCGATTGCACACTGTGGCCGTATGCTCGAGTAAGAAGCAAACTGGATGCTTTTCTCACTGCATGGAGTAGGTGAAGGTAGTTCGCACGGTTTGGTGAATCTTTCCGCTGTTCAAGTCCGGGGAATATAAAACTCATCCCGAAATACACCGATGCGACAAGGTTGTACTCTGCCGGATAGCGAGACCTTTCGTAAGTGACGTATCTCGGGAGTCTGGGATCAACTACCAGATCGCCCTTTCACGGACTACACAGAACTACATCATCAGCAAGAGACCTTACAAGATTGGGATGAGAGTGACCAATTCACACTATTGACCGACGGTTTACTTGTCTCGTAACAACCCTAGTAAGCAATGGGACGAAGATAAGATACTTGGTGGCTACGCCTAGTGAGGTTTCTGTGCTAGCTGAGCCGGTAGTAAAGCAAAGGCAAACTAAAAACACCCCATCGCCATGGTCTTGCGTTGGTCTATGGGAACTTCGTTTGTGAACTGAAGCGCTACACTCGTCAGCACAGCTTCAACCGAGAAAAACTGCGGTAAAATTGAATTGCAGTTGACAACAGTAGTGGTGACAACCAAGACTGCAGGGTGAGGGCCACGCGCAAAAGACGTCGTCAGATTAGAAGATAAACGGAATGAAAAGATTACGACAATATCACATTCAAGAAGAAATCTGACACAAGTTAACAAAAATAGTTTGAGTGCATGAAAATTTTGACAAAGTAGAAACGGTGGCCTTTATTCGGCGCATTCTAAAACATTAGATCTTCGAATCATTATGTGGAACATGTTGCGAGCCACATCACTGAAGAGGAATAATATGCTAAGCGTCATTTGACTAGAAACTCCAATAGACTGACTGACTAGACTAGGAACAACAAAATTAGAACAGTCATGAGAAAATTGATGGCAAAGCTCCAAAAAATGCAAGAGGATCCCAAAAACATTTCCAGGCTTCGCGGTTCAGGCAGTCTAGTCCATTTAGCATATAACAGGTGGCCACTGCTGAGAATACTAACTGCATATCACGCTCAGGTGATATGAATGCAGCTCTGAAAGGACCTGCGATGTCCTTCCATTGAAGATCGGCGACAAATGACAGAACGCTGTGGCGATCTACACGCGAGAGATCATCACCCAAGATCAGCAACGTACACAATGCGTCATAGACCATTGTCACATGGCTACAGTCATACGAAGACGAACCTAAGTCGTTCTTGGCAAAGGCGGGCATTTGAATTGTGTAAAACACGCTTCGGAAGCCGCCATGACATAACCGAGTATCATACGTAGATATATGGTGAGAATAAATCCATAAATAAATCCTTGACACGGGGCTCATCCTGTTGTTTGATAACGGCCAAACCATCAATGCCGACGTATAGAAGTGCTAGCCTGGTAGCGTCTAGACTAGTCAACGAATCTGGCGGAATTCCTGTGACGCATCTGCAATATGCTGAAAGTTTTTCGGTAAGTAGGATCCGGTCATTTTTGCGCCGATTCGTGCAGCAGTCTATAAATAACTTCGCTCACAACTTCTAAGTCATCAGTATGGGAACTCTGCACAGGCACTTCGACTGGTTTGCATACCTAATGCGAAAGATGACTGATTCTTCATACACTAATATACACGGCAGAGAACCGTATACACTGTCTGAGGAGCGAACACAAGTAACGGACGCAAAAGCTGGGTTATTTTGGTTACCAAACTGAGGTAATCATAATAGGAAAGCTGGAAGGATGCAGCAACAACGTGAAGCGACTCAAGGACGGTTGTAGCATTTTGACACCCTGTGCAGTTGTTTTGGAGCTCCAAGCTCCAAGACCGGCGGTGTTCTTCGAACCCAGAATGAACGGCCTTCGACCAGTGTGTACAAACTGGATCAGTAAGCTTCCAACACCAGAAACTGAAAGCTTTCGGTGTTGCCCATGATGGGACACCATAACTCAACCTTGTGCATGTAAATAGTTGTCTGGAAAATTATTGCTTCTGGAGTCACATAAAAACCGTTTCACAGCGCTGGGATTTGACCAAATAAAGATCTGATCATTGAATGGTGCAAGGGTGAACGGTTCGACATGCGCTTCACACCTGCAACGTGTAGTGCTGCTAGAAGACTACGTCGGCCCCAACCCGAACTTCACGTTGGCGGATAAGCCGATTGAGGTAGTAGACAAACTTGTCCACCTGAGCAGTTGTAACACTCCCGGTGGCCCAGCCAGAGACGATGTTTTCATCAAAAAGTGGGGAGGTCAGAGCAGCTTCTGTGAACCTGCATCACCCGTGTCGCAGGCGTGACATAGGGTTGTCTGTTATGGGTCGAGTTTACGATGCTATGACACGCTCCACCTTGTCATGGGTAGGACGCCAGGTCACCGCGAGCTCAGGACGTTGAAGAACTTTCAGAGTTTGACAATTCGTGTCTTCAAGATATTACCCAACTCTCGTGGAAACATCGGACCAGTAACGCCAAAGTACAGTGAATGGTTTTCGGAAAAATACCCAGCCCATGATAGATAAACTGACCACATTTCGTAATTTGCGTTAGCTTGATCACGTGCTACGTATGCCAGTCAACTAACTTCCTCGGAAAGTCCATTTCGCACAACCACGCGGAGGGTAGAAACGAGACAGAGGAGCTGAAGCGTTGACATGGAAGCGAAGTAGGAAATCCATTACCAGCTAACTCAGCTGGACTAGTCACTGTCGTCCCGCTGGATGGGGATCCGAGACGGGACACATTGGTGGTTGGAGACGTTGACAGACATGACCCAACCGGGCACTCAATACGGCGCTGTTACTTTCAATTCATAGCTTCCCCTCCCGATCTCCCCAGTTGAAAGTCCACTGACACCCCCTATATACACGCATCAATTACATCAGCTACCGCCTTCAATGCGTAGCTATCCACCCCTACCTCCCAGGATCATCGACTAACGAAACTGTGGCAGTTATAAGAACTGTACGACATGCAAGCGGTTTTCAGAACCGATGATGGTGCACGTGGTTGTGACGGAACTTAGACAAACATAAACTGTACTGTACAATCGAACTGGAGAGGAACAATCGACTACCATTCTTGGACGTTTTAGTGAACAGGAAGATGGATGGGACTCTGGAAACCTGCGTATACCGCAAACAGACACACACGGATCAAATACTCAACTACAACAGTAACCATCCAATGAACCACAAGAAGAGCTGCGTTCCAAACCCTGTTCAAGAGAGCGGAGACACACTGCAGCACCACAGAATTACGGAAGAAGGAAGAAAACTATCTATTCAGAGTGTTCCAGAAAAATGGATATCCAAGGAATTTTATCAAGAGAAGCTTGAAGAAGAAAACAACTCAGCAACAGCAACAACGAGAACAGGTGACCAGACGGGTAGTTCTACCATACATCCATAATATATCTGAACTCACAACCAGATTGCTGGCCCAAAAAGAATCGTCGTGGCCCACAAACCGAACGCGAAGTTGAGGAAACTGATCTCCAGACCGAAGGGCAGCCAAGACAAAACCAAGAGGAATAATGTCGTATAGCAAATCAACTGCAACAACTGCAACAAATTCTACATGGACAAACTGGGAGGAAATTATGCACACGAATGAAGGAACACAACGCGGCCGTCAGGAAACATGACCCTCTATCCTTGATATCCATACACGAAGACCAAGAAGGCCACAAGTTCAGTATGGAGAACGTGAAAATTTTGGCATACGGAGACACGAAGCACGGAAGGGAATTTCTGGAGGCATGGTACTCCACGGCTGATTCGATCAACCGATGCATTGAACTGGACCCAATTTACGCAACACTAAGTGCAAAGGACCAACTTCTCCACCGGAATACTCGAGAGGAGCCAAATATCGGATTCACAAACCAAGAAGCAAGCAAGCTAACTTAAGCAAGTTAACACACAGCAAAGACAGGAAAACTAACCTGATTTTTGTTAAGTAGGGTGTAGGCCAAACCAGGCTGTCCAGCTCTCGCAGTGCGTCCCACACGGTGAACGTAAATTTTCACATTCGGGGGCATTTCATACGACACCACACAGTTTACTTCTTTAACATCCATCCCGCGGGCCATGCTGTCCGTACATACAAGAACCTGCATGCGAGTGGGGAGAAAACATGAAGCACAAAGTGGCCAGACCTTTTGGACGGACGAGCGCAAGTTACATATCCACCAACATAGTAACACGTTAAGCAACAACTTGGTGGATAGTACGAACCGATAAAATTAAAGACGAAATCCTATAGCAAGTAGAAATCAAGGATTTACGTTGTGAAAACTAGGACTAAGCGTCAAAGAAAGATTTCATTTAAACCAAGCAGTAGATGAAGCTATCTGACTTTGGTCGAAAAGCTCGAAAACCATGGAGTAAAACAATTGTAGTAATCAACTATGGTGGTGCTAACGAAAGACTCAGCTGAATCTCTCGTTTTTTCATATCTGTAGAAGTAGCGTGTTCTTTCAAAAAATAAACCACGAAACATGAGACGGCCTTCGCACAGCAGACTCAGTTGAAGATTATCAGAAGAATGAGAGATTCAGTTGAGTCTCTCGCTAATACCTTGGTAACTTGCAAATGAGTGATGGCTGATGGCAACTCAAAGATTTCGCCCATTTGATAGGTTCCAAGAACGACGAAACCGGTCGAGGGTTGTCGAAGAGCTTAAAATGACATTATAAGTAGTGTGTTGTGCCAAGGAAAGCGAGACTTACTGTTCGTGATTTCGTCTTGGCGACTTCATGGATACGTAGATAAGTGGCAATACCAGTGCAAAATCTCACTAACTCAAGGATATCTAATATGCTGGATAAATACCGAAAGGAATTACACTTCTTTTTATGTGAAACAACACTGCGGAGTGCGATTAGGCACGGGGACATTACATGTTTCTAGTGAACTCACGTACGTCCAGTTCGTTGCGAGTGAAAGCACTCAGCACACGCTGCCTTTTGTCAGGTGGCATATGACCTGAAATTCTATACGATCTGATTCCCTTGAAATTACTGAGCAGCATGTGCAGCCGCGCGGCTGTTGTACGGGAATTGGTGAAGCACAACACGCGTTTGACATTCTCGTGTCGAATAAGGTGGATCAAAAAGAGGGCCCGATGCTCCGGTTGCACAGCTACCACATACTCCTGACAATAAAGATAACAATGGAGCCGAATGTCAGAGACGAATAGCGGTCATCAGGAAGGGGTGCAGTGTTAATCGCCATTGACAACTGGTCTCCACCAACGAAGTGAGTTGCTAATAATTGCGTAGTATCTTTCAAAGTACACTTTTCAAATTCTTACTGTATATGCCTTGTCTGTATATGTGTGTATATGTGTATATATATGTATGTATATATGTATATATATATATATGTATATGTATATGTATATGTATATGTATATGTATATGTATATGTATATGTATATGTATATGTATATGTATATGTATATGTATATACACATATATATGTATATGTATATGTATATGCATGTACGTATATATGTATGTGTATATGACTTGTGTGAATTTTCACTTTGAAGCGAGGGTTCCATGTTTACGGTCATAAGTGTCCGCTGGTTACAGGCTGATCTTCATACTTCTTAATCTGCTGTCCAAAAAATAAGTACTCATGAGTATCTACCAGTCTCCGGAATATCCATTACGCCAAAAAGTAATCCATAGAGAAATACAATTTCGGAATTGCTGCCTGCTACAGTTTTGTATGAGACAAATAAAATGACAGCAGATTCGTAACGATAACAGGTTGTTTACCTCGTTCTGGGAAGTTTACTATCAGTGATCTTGTCATTCTCGTGTCATTCTCCCATGATCCTCCGATCATCTACGTAGCTTATAAAGTGTAACCATTTTAATAATAATAATAATAATAATAATAATAATAATAATAATAATAATAATAATAATAATAATAATAATAATAATACGGGAGGAATTGTTACATCTATTTATACCATAACCCACTAACTAGGTTTGCCTGACGGCAACGGGCGTGGCACCTGTAAGTAACATAGTGGTCCTGAGAGGGTACAGGTGAAAATCAATGGTCCTACAAGAAAAGTGACATCAAACAAAGCAACAGATGAATTCAAGTGAGCAGGATGTTGCCGTTTGATCTCCCATTTTCTCTGTAATGCACATACCTGTTCGAAACACTTGTAGTTAGTGTTTGACTTCCACACTTGGAACAAAAACCTTAAAATGAAGGGGAGCCAAACTGCTACTGCAAACTTTAAAAGTAATAGGCAATGGGTAAATCTGTTAGTCACATCCTTATTAAGTTCTAATGTAAACATCTGTAACTCGTGGAGAATGTTCATGTAAATTATCAACCTACTGTTTCCCCTAAGTTACCCGAGCGTTCTTTCTGCATTCATGACACATCACTCCAACCATACAGCGGAAGTCACTGAAAGTCTTAGGCTTCACATGCAAAGTCCGCTGGCTCCGACCACCAGTCTTCACGGTCAACTTTTTGGGAAGAGACTGTATGCCCGATATCGGTATCCGAATCTTTGGCATATCAGTAAGAGTTCATCAGCTCGAACGTATTCAACCACTTCCGTATGGTGGTCAGTAAAGCCAAGTATTGAGGCGCTCACAAACCGTAGCACCACAGTACGACAGAATTTTGATAGAAGACGAAATAAGGAAACAGTCCCCATTAAGCGGAACTCTTGATTATACCACGGCTGCGCAAGAGTATCATTCTGTTCTAAAATATATTTCATATCCCAATTCCATCTCCTTTGGAGGCTTGTTGGTATTATCAGCACCTGATGTGCAGGTATCGTAACCTTTAGGCTACATAAACTTCGCCTAACACCAAATTTATACAGCATTTCCGCATTGCACGAAACGCCAATTCGCGAAATAATTACAAGGGGAAAAGGTTTTTAGTGAACCACAAACGCACTTGTATAGGAAACCTCTAACTAGAAATACTTGGAAGGATATAATTAGCTACGTTTACATCACAACAACCAAGCAGGAGAAAAAACACTGTTGGGGTGTTTGGTTATCTGCGACCTCGCCAGGTAATGTGAAGTGAAGTGGACCATTGAACACAAATCGAGATAAGAAAGGCGATACCTTGTGGCTGGGAGCAGTTCACACGTCCCTTCAATCTGTGAAATGAAAGTGGGGCGAGTTTCTCGTTTTCATCGCGGAACTTTCTGATTTCATCGGAAATATCAAGGTTGTGCACCGCGGTAAAGCACGACAGAGCGATCGAAAATCTAAGAACGCGTACTTTGTTACCCAAGGTCAGGTATGACGCCCAGCTCAAAACAGGCAATATATCATAAAATAATGAGGTGAAAACGCATATGCCACGAGGGAGATAGTTCAGTTAGAGAGATGAACACTTCCTGGAATGCAGGAGATCAAGTAGTTTATTGAAGCTGATGAAATAGTGACGACCTCGCATAACTTAGTATTTTCCTCAGAATATTGAAATCATATATAGTTAATGGTCCGGTATATTTGCAAAATACATGTACAACCTAATAGGGCAATAAAACGGAGTTTTTGTACCCACATTAGATTCCTGCCGAGTTTTCTGACTGAGCTTCTGATGAAGCAATGGCTCGTAGTTAGCGGTTTAGGCTCTTACCTCCAAACGAGCAGTACCCAGCACTTTTATAAACCGCTCATAAA